>OX451741.1:753899408-755384408 GCA_948472305.1 Vicia faba | reverse complement strand
ATTGTGAATAGATTTAGGAATTAGGAAATTGATTTGTAAATACTGAGATTCTGATTTATACGATTTTGTAGTAATTCTGGACGATTTTTGATTTGATTCGTTTTCTGAAATTTTGATTCGCTCAGTTATTTTGTTTTTAATACGATTGTGATTCGATTGAAAATTGTTTCCTGGGATCTCTGAATTCTGGGTAGTTTGAATATGATGAACGGCCGCCGCTGGGTTGCATCGAGAATTAGGGTTTCTTGGCCTTTGTTGACTTTGGTCAATGATTTAGAACAAAATAAATAATAAATATTTTGATAATAAAAATAACAATTAATAATAATAATAATATTAATAATAATAATGATAATAGTAATATTGATTAAGAGTTAAAATAATAACATTAATGATAGTTAAATTATCAATAATAATAAGTTATACTAATAATCAATTAAATAATAATACTATTAATAATAATACAAAAAATGATAATTCTGAGATTAATGTTAACTTTAGTCAACAACTCCTCCAACTGGGCTTGATATTTCAATGGGCCAATTTGCAGGAAAAAAACATACCCCTTTGTAATTCAAAACAAAAGCAAATGGGCCATCCAAAGATAAACCCTAAAAAACACACCTCCCTCTCTTATTATCCAAAAAAGAAAGTATATGGGCAATCAGCTGAATGGGCCCTTCTGAAAAATGAAACAAAAAGTTCTAAAAAAACCCCACCCCTTTGTTATTATTTAAAATAAATAAAATCCTTAATAGGCCATCAGATCGTGATGGTCCACCCACCCCTATTTTAACTTTTAAACCACTATACCAAAAATATATAAAGCTAAATTAATAACCAAATTATTAGGACGCAATCAGAAGTGACTAAAAAGGAAAAGTTGATATTTGATACCCTAGGGAAAATTTGGGGTATGACACCATAAATCATATGTGTTTTGACAAAATGATATAGTTCCTTATCATCTTTTTCTTCCAGTATCTCTGCCAAAATAATTGGATTTATATCATCCCCAATTGGATACTTGCTTGACGGATGTAAGAATAGTAGAATATGGGTATGTGGTAAACCTTGCTTTTGAAATTCAATCGTGTAAAGATGTGAGATTGCAAGTGCTATTAATATTAAACACAATCTAATAAAGAAGTTACATGCGTGTTGTAAATAAGAATTTTTATTTATGAAACATAAATGTTTTACTTACATGCAAGTATCTTCCCTAACACATGTTTCTTTTTTAAATCAAATAACAACTCATCAAACTTAATTTTGAACACCACTGAGATGATATCAGGACGATCTTGTGGCTGCAAGTTAATTTTGGAAATAAATCTTTGAAATTTAGGCGAATTTGGATTGCAAGTAAATGAGATAAAAAGGTATGGAATACCAATATGGCTACAAATTGCCATTCCATCAAAATAAAGTTGTTCCATGACCCTTCGACTTCCAAAATAATTTGTCAGTGGTACCACTCTTTTACCTTTATTTGATCCTTCATTATTGACAAACAGTTTAGTTTCATTCAAATTACAACCCTTAGAAACTCTAAGCTTTTTCTTATTCCTATGAATAAAATTAAGTTTCTCTGACTCCATCGTAGTAAATCCATCAACTAAAAATTGTTGAAACAACCGCCTTGACCATAAAAAAGTATGAGCTTCATTAGTTCTGGTTTGAATTATAAATGTAAGCCATTATCTGATGGTAAGCCTAATCCTCTTGCTTACTTTTTTCTGGGTTGTTTGCCTATGAAGCAGTCCAAGTCTATAACTGTTGTACCTCAAACATTTTCCTCTCATTTATCAAGTAATTTCTCACAAGATCTCCTTAGGTTCAAGACTGCACTGGGGTTGATCAACTCAAGACACCTCCTCAAGCTATGATGACTAAAATTAGGGTTTGAGATTGCACAAGGATAATTGAACTTTTAATACCTCATATGACTTTCATGGATGTGATACGGTGGCCAGAACTGAGACGTGGTTTCCCTATTTCGTTAAGGAAATTTGCTGGTTTGCATTTTGCATTTGTTTTTGCAAAATGTCGCGGTAAGCAAGAGTCGCCACCGACTTTTATTTTATCCAACAAAGAAAGGAAAAAAGCACAGAAAAATTCCTTTTTTCGAGATATTTCTGAGTACGGGGGGTAGATTATAAAAAGGGAAGGTATTAGCACCCTTTCTATCCGTAGTTATCTACATGATCTTAGGTACTTGCTCATCATTTTCAAAAAAAAATTCTTTGTGTTTGTGCGCTTTGAAAAGTTTTTGTTTTGACTTCGATTTAACTCTTGCTTCTGTCTTCAAGAGTGTAATGAAGTGTTTTTGAAAACATTGTTTATAAAGGAGTGTAAGTTTGAAAAAAAAATTGGAATGAGCAAGTACTTAAGAACTAATCTACCTACTCGTAAATAGAATCGTTCTATGATCGTTTCCTTTAGACAATGCTATCCCATTATTAGTGAGTAGGTAGCACCGTCGTTGGAGTTTAAGGGTCAATTCGAAAGGGACGCATGGTCACTAAAGCAATGTTAGGACGTCTTAGTAATAACCCTAATGTCTTAGATCAATTATTCGAGGCAACAATTCCGAGGCAACCATTCCGAGGAAACTTTTCCGAATCGGGACTTTGATCTTTGTTTAGACAAAAGGACGACTATTAAAGCATCTTATACTCAATGACTATTTATCGAAGGCAACCAAGTGGGAGTGTACCCTAGGAGTGCGCATGTGCGAATGATTCAATTTTAGTTTATTTATCTTTGCACATTTAGGGTGATCTAACTGTTTTAAAATTAATCATACATTCTTGTCATGCATCCCTATATCATACATCTAACAGTTAATAATTTGCGGAATTTAAAGTGCGGAATTTAAACTACGCTATTACAAGGATTCGGGTATTTACATAGCCAAAAATAAACCCTTTGAAAATAAAGCGATAAATGTAAATAAATGTCCTAATTAAACTATTACAAACTGTAGGCAGTTACATCAATATGGTAAATAATAAAAATAAAGCTCGCGAGAAGAATTAAGATCGACGAGAATTTAAGGTTTTGACCATTCTAACCTAATTAAAATAAAAATTGTTTTTTTGTTGTTTTTAATAAAAGAAATAAGTTTTCTAAATTAAATATGCAATTAATTAGTTAATTAAATTAATTAATAAAAATAATTACATGACCTATTTTGGTTTCTTTGGTTATTTTAGGAAAAAATAAAATATAATTAAGTTAGTAATAAAACCTATTTATTCTAATTATTTTTAAGTTATTTACAAAAAGAATTTAAAGTTTTACCTAAAATTAAAATTTAATTAAGAAAAATCCTAAATATATTTTTATGTGATTTTTATATCTGTTTATTGATAAAAAAAATAAAAGGGATTAAAAGAAATAAACAAAACGAATAAAACATGAAAATAAAGATGAGCCTAGTAGCAAAAGTAAACAGGGGGTGCAATCATCAGAAATCCCTAGGCCTGAATCTTCGAAAGCTTCATGCTCTAACTATGGTGTTTTTTTATTCTTGCGTGGAACCTATGATTCAACCATCCATAATTGTTCTATATAAACTCAAACAAACGTTAGCATACCATAAAATGTGATTAAAATTAGAGATTCAAAGTTTAAAATTTTACCAAACCGGTGTTGTCAAATGGGGGGCGTGCTAGGCATGTGATGGATTTCTCTTGGAACTTGTAAGACTCTTGAGGACTTCAAGAGGATGGTTTGAGGCTTGATGTCAATTGAGAGAGACCGGAACCTCGAGATATGACTTGCACCAATTCTTTGATTTCTGGAGAGCTTTTTGAAGAGCTTTTTGAGAGCTGTTTGAAGAGATTTTTAAGAGCTTTTTAGAGAGGATTTTCGTCCCTTTCAAGCTTGTATAGCTCTATATTTATAGAGGAGAATAAGGAGACAAGAAAGCATGGAAAGAATCTCCCTCGTAATGTTGTATTTTAAGACAATGATCAAAATTTGAAAAAAAATACCATATTTGATGATTTTATGTCATTTTCCCATGTGGATGAACCTGGACATATTTGAAGAGTTATTGCATGAAATCAATTGACATAAACCAGCATAAAACTTTCCCAAAATGGATTCACATCAAAAATTCTATTATTTCTATTATTTATTTATTTAATTCTGAATTTTAATGAATAAAATATCAAAATAAATAGCATAAATAGTAGAAAAATATATGGGTGGGCTTAGAGGTCATGGACCATGTTAGGAATGAGTTTTAAACTTGAAAAATAGGCCCATTTGGAAAAAATCCAAGTTTGGTCAATATTTGCTTCATGCATTTTTTCAAAAATTGTCCAACTTTGGCAATGCATATCTCTCTCAATTTTAACCTTATGAGGGTGTTCATGGACTTTTTAGAAATCTAAGGATGTCCCCTAAGAGACCTTTTTGGTTTCATATCAATTGGATCTTCCATGTTCATGTAAGAAGCTTTGACCCAAAAGGTGTTTTTGTTGACTTTCCAAAATGACCTATAATGTCCAAATTCATAACTTCTTGTGAGTGCATATTTTGAACTTTAGAGATGAAGATGGATTGTAGGGAATTTCATCCTTTTAAAAATGAGCTTTGTATGGGTCATTTCTCATAAAGTATGATAAAGTTATGCTTGGTCAAAGTTGAGTTGACTTTTCCTACAAAACCCTAATTTAGCAACTTTTGAGTCTTGATGAATTATGAGCAATCCTTGATGAATCATGATCAACCCTTGATCAAATGATGAAATATACTTTAAAATGAGGATGTTGACCAAAAATCTTGAAGTTTGACTGTATGTGGGCCACAGTTGACTTTTGCCCTAGCACAGTCGATTTTCAGACCTTTGAGCAATTGACTGAGCAAACTTCCTTTGCAAGGCTTGAAACTTGACATGGATGATCTTGAGAACATATTAGGACAATTTTGAGCATTTGGGGTCCCTTGGACTCAAGTATCTTGATGCAACATGAAACCCTAATTTGAGGTAGACTGCCTTAGGAGAGAGCTTGTCTGGCCAACCCTTGGACTACCTTGAGCAACTTGGGGATCTTTCTTGAAATGTTTTGAGAAATATGGGAGGGAAAATTTTAGGGTACAACAGCTGCCCCTGTTCAATCTTCTTAAACCTGAAGATTTAGATTAGCTTTCGTGCCTTTCGTGATCCAAAGGTGGAAGAGGATTGAACACTAGAGTGTCTAGAAATTTGCACTTGCATGAAGTGGTAATTGTCTTGTGATGTCGGGAATGGGCTTACAGATTCCATTTGGAAATTGTTGACGAGGGGATGGGCTTAAAGATGCCATCTGAAGGAGTGTCGATCGCATAAGAGATTCCTTAGCGAGAGCTTGTATACCTGTCATTGAGGAAGATTCCGCTGGGGAGGGCTGATCTTTGTTGAGAGAAGTAGAATTTTAGGAGCTTCAGTCGTCCTTATTCCAATGAGGAAACATCTCTGTTGAATATTAGGAACTTCGGTCGTCCGTATTCTACTGAGGAATCATCTCTGCTGACATTTAGGAACTTCAGTCATCCGTTGTTCAACTGAGGAATCATCTCTGCTGACATTTAGGAACTTCAATCATCCGTCGTTCAATTGAGGAATCATCTCTGCTGACATTTAGGAACTTCAGTCATCCGTTATTCAACTGAGGAATCATCTCTGCTGACATTTAGGAACTTCAGTCATCCGCTATTCAACTGAGGAATCATCTCTACTGACATTTAGGAACTTCAGTCATCCGTTGTTCAACTGAAGAATCATCTCTGCTGACATTTAGGAACTTCAGTCATCCGTTGTTCAACTGAGGAAAACATATATGTTGACATTTAGTAACTTCAGTCATCCGTTATTCAACAGAGGAATCATCTCTGCTGACATTTAGGAACTTCAGTCATCCGTTATTCAACTGAGGAATTAACTCCGGCTTGAGGAAGCGAAAGTGAACTGCGTATCTAGTTGTGTACAGGCTGCACCACGACCTACTAGGGAAAGGTGAAACCGATCATATTTGATAGGTCCGGGTCTTACAATGTTGTGGACTGCTGTTTGGAGATAAGAGAAAAGAAACCTGGATAGTAGGGTTATGAGAAGGAACCTGGATAGTAGGGCTTATGGGAAGGAACCTGGGTAAGATTGCTTCTTGAGGAGTTTGGATAAAACTGCATCTGAACTGAGAAGGAACCTGGGTAAGGTTGCTTTGTGAGGAGTTTGGGTAAAATTGCATCTGAACTGAGAAGGAACCTAGGTAAGGTTGCTTTGTGAGGAGTCTGGGTAAAACAACGTCTGAACCGAGAAGGAACCTGGGTAAGGTTGCTTTGTGAAGAGTTTGGGTAGAACTGCATCGGGACTGAGGAGGAACCTAGGTAAGGTTGCTTCAGGATGAGTCTAGGTGAAACTACATCAGGAAAGATAAGGAACCTAGGTAAGGTTGCTCCAGGATGAGTCTAGGTGAAACTACATCGGGAAAGAGAAGGAACCTAGGTAAGGTTGCTCCATGATGGGTTTAGGTAAAACTACATCTGAACTGAGAAGGAACCTAGGTAAGGTTACTCCATGATGGGTTTAGGTGAAATTACATCTGAATTGAGAAGGAACCTAGGTAAGGTTGCTCCATGATAGGTTTAGGTAAAAAATACATCTGAATTGAGAAGGAACCTAGGTAAGGTTGCTCCATGATAGGTTTAGGTAAAACTGCATCTGAACCGGGAAGAAACCTATGTAAGGCTGCTTCATGAGGAGTTTAGGTAAAATTGCATCTGAACCGGGAAGAAACCTAGGTAAGGTTGCTTTGTGAGGAGTTTGGGTAAAACTACATAGGGAAATTGTAAGGAGGAACCTGGGTAAGGTTGCTTCAGGATGAGTCTGGGTAAAACTACATCGGGAAATTGTAAGGAGGAACCTGGGTAAGGTTGCTTCAGGATGAGTCTGGGTGAAACTACAGCGGGAAATTGTAAGGAGGAACCTGGGTAAGGTTGCTTCAGGATGAGTCTGGGTGAAACTACATCGGGAAATTGTAAGGAGGAACCTGGGTAAGGTTGCTTCAGGATGAGTCTGGGTGAAACTACATCGGGAAATTGTAAGGAGGAACCTGGGTAAGGTTGCTTCAGGATGAGTATGGGTGAAACTACATCGAGAAATTGTAAGGAGGAACCTGGGTAAGGTTACTTCGAGATAAGTTTGTGTAAAACTTCAGGAGGAACCTGGGTAAGGTTACTCTGTGATAAGTTCTGTAAAACTTCAGAATGAACCGGGGTAAGGTTACTTTAAGATAAGTTTGTGTAAAAATTCAGGAGGAACTTGGGTAAGGTTACTTTGTGATAAGTTTGTGTAAAACTTCAGAATGAACCGGGGTAAGGTTACTTTGAGATAAGTTTGTGTAAAACTTTAGGAGGAACCTGGGTAAGGTTACTTTGTGATAAGTTCGTGTAAAACTTCAGGAGGAACCTGGGTAAGGTTACTTTGTGATAAGTTCGTGTACTCTTCAGGAGGAACCTGGGTAAGGTTACTTTGTGATAAGTTCGTGTGAAACTTTATTTCGAAATGTATGAGAAGGGACCCGTGTAGGATTTTTCAGGATAAACCCGTGTGAAGCTGCATTTAGGAGAAACCCGTGTAAGATTTCTTCGTGACGAACCCGTGTAAAGTGGCATTTGATCGTGCAGATAATTACTCTAATTAGTTTCCAGAGCTAATCTTGGACTTGCTGGAAGTTGTTGATGATAACCATCTTTTCTGAAAAGGTACATGATTAATCGTATATGATGCATGACATGCATTGTGTGATCGGTGGGAATAGAACTGACTGTTTTGGAATACTGGTTCGCGTTTGCGTTTGTTTTTGCCAAATGTTGCGGTAAGCAAGAGTCGCCACCATCTTTTATTTTATCCAACAAGGAAAGGACAAAAGCACAGAAAAATTCCTTTTCGAGATGTTTGTCGGGTTCGGGAGGTAGATTATAGAAAGGGAAGGTGTTAGCACCCTTTCTATCCGTGGTTATCCACGGGCTCTTAGGTACTTGCTTACTATGTTTTCAAAAGTTTGCTTTTCTTTGTGTTTGTGGGTTTGAAAAGAGTTTTTGTTTGAAAGAGAGTGTAAGTGAGAAAAGTTTTGTTTTTGTTTTTAAAAGAGCAAGTACTTAAGAACATCTACCTACTCAAAAAGGAATTAAACTGTGCAAATGTCCTTTAGACAGTGCTATCCCACTATTGAGGAGTAGGTAGCACCGTCGTTGGAGTTTTCGGGTCAATTCGATTTAAGGGACGTGTGGTCACTAAAGCAATGTTAGGACGCCTTAGGGGTAACCCTAATGTCTTAGATCATTTTATCCGAGGCAACCGTTTCGAGGCAACTTATGATCTTTGGACAAGAGGGCGACCTTTAAAACATCCTATACTCAATGACCACGTTCGAGGAAACCAGGTGAGGTGTACCCTAAGAGTGGCATGTGCGAGTGTATTGTTTTTCAGTTACATTATCTTTGTATATTTAGGTGTTCTACCGTTTGTTTTTAGATCTTGTCATGCAATCCTAGTTAGCATACATCTAAACAGTTAATATATGTATAGGAATTTAAAGTGCGGGAATTGTAAATCCTACGCTATTACAAGGCTTCGGGGAGGGGGGTTATTTACATGTCCAAAATTGGGGGAATAAAGCAGTAAAGTGTAAAAGTCTTAGTTAAGCTATTACAAACCAGTAGGCAGTTACAATAAAATAAACGTGCGCGAATCTGAAAATAACCTCTAAAAATCCTAAGAATAAAATCTTTTTGTTGTTTTATTTTATTTTGGGAAAATGGTCTAAATCTTCTTAATTTTAGTTTTGAGAAAATGTTAAGATAATTAAATGATTAATTAACAAAGTTAATTTAATAGAAAAACTAGCCTAATGTTTTTGTGGTTTTTCTTTTTAATTGATTTTATGTTGATTAAAAAAAAGAAATAAAATAGTCAAAACAAAGATGAAATCGAAGGAACAGGCAGTAAATCAAGAAAGGTATAATTCTGGAGGCCTGGATCGAAAGAGGTGTGGGATGTCTTTCGATCCAGTGAAGAGGCTTGATCGAATGTGCGTAAGGGGCTGCACTTTGGGGGTGTTCGATCTGGATATGTCATCCTTCGATCTGGGAACCCTGGATCCAGTTCGAAGCTAAGCTGCTAAGCTTCGAAGCTCTGAACAAGATTTTGAGAAGATATTTCCTGCAAAACGAGACAAATGTTAAAGATCCAGGGGGGACTTTACCCCCCCTGATTCGAATCTCCTCCCAATTAGAATCCTTCCTCAACTTGAATCTGCTGAATCTGGACCTGGGTTTGTTTTATCCCGAGATTCGAAGGAGAAACTTAGATCGTGCCCCAGCAATGGCACGACCTCATCTTTGCACTTCAGCTTACATGCAACATAATCAGTAATAACAAGAATACATATGCAATGTGTATTTAAATGTCATGAAGATGCAATTTTGGTTTTGCAAACCCTTACCAATTAAAGATGTATGATATGTGGCTCTGGGTGTGGAGATGTTCGCTGAATGGCTGCTTTGACTTGGATTACTTATGAAAATGCTGATAACCTTTGGTGGGTTTGTGGGCAGCGTATATCCAAATCCTCCCTCTTTCTCTTTTTTTTCTTTCCGTTTTGTTCCCCCTGGCACTGTATGCTGGCCCTTGTATTTATAGGAGTATGATGGTCTAGTAACGGCAAGAGACAACCAATTAAACAGGCCTTTAAAGCCATGAGACAAGAATCAGACATGTTAAAAGATTTCCTTTTTTGAAATATTCATGTCTCTTTGGAATCTTGAATGAACCTGGACACCTTTGATTTTCGAATGCCTCCAGGCCATGCTCTTCGATTGGTCTTGAGTTGCCTCCTTCAAATGGACTTCTTATGTGCCCTTCGAATGGGCCTTCTGAATGCTTCTTCAAATGGACCTTTTGAATGTTCTTCGAATGACCCTTTGAATGCTTCTCTTTGATAGCTTCAAAGTCCCAAATCGAATTACTCCAGCTTCAATTGCATAGCCCCTTCAATTGAGCCTCCCTCTGCTTCGATTGCTTGATTCGAAAAGGATCACCCTGGTCGAATCAGCTCTTGTAGGGTTGGGAGCAAACAAGGCAAGAATCTGGCCTTTAATTCAAATAATTGAGTCCACAATCAGCATTTAATTATTTCTATATTTGCAAGGGATACATGCCATTGTGAACTTTGGGTGAACCTGGACAGGTTAGGATATGTGTTTTTGCTTAGTCATGCCAGCCTACTTCATTCCTTCGAATCTTCCTTCTTTGCCAGCTTCAAAGTCCAATTCGAATCTATTTAGAACATTCCCTATTAGACAACTTCGACCAGCCCTTGGCCTTGTGATGAGTCTAAGTTCTGATTCTAAGTGTTCAGAACTTCCTTCATCAGAGCATCTTAGATTAAGAGAAACTCTGCACTTAAATGCCATTTGAAGGTCATTTCGTTCTGATGTTCTTATTAAGGGAAACTCTGAAGTTCTAGTCGAAGGACACTCTGAAGTTCCAGTCCAAGGACCTTTTGAAATGCCAATTGAAGGGTATTTGTCCATATACCAATCAAAGGGTACTTGTTAAAATTCCAATTGAAAGGCTTTATTAACAGGCTAATCGAAAGGCGTTGTTCATGCTAATCGAAGGACATGGTTAACATGCCTGTCGAAGCTGCCTTGACACAATGCTAAATCGAAGGATCCCTTGGCATGCCAATTGAAAGGCTTGGCCCAGGGTGCCAAACGAAAAGGTCTTTCAGAATTCCAATCGAAGGCCTTGACATAATGCCAATCGAAGTGTTTGTCCATAATGTCAATCGAAGGGAATTATCCATGCCAATCGAAAGGCTCCTTCAGAATACCAATCGAAGGGTCTTTCAGAATTCCAATCGAAAGGTACTTAAAGCACCACTCAAAAATTTTCTTTTTCCTTAGGCAAGGGTTTCTGGTCAACCATGCAGGGGGAAGACTTTGGAAAACATGAGAGGGCAAATTTTGGGGTGCAACAGTTGCCCCTGTTCAATTTTCTTAAACCTGAGGATATAGATTGGCTTTCGAGCCTTTCGTGATCCGAAGGTGGAAGATAATTGAACACTAGAGTGCCCAGAAATTTGCACTCACATGGTGTAGTATCAGCATTGTGACGTCGGGAATGGGATTAAAGATGCCATCCTGGAGATAGAAGATTTGTCGGAGATGGGCTTAAAGATGCCATCCTGGATGTGGCGGAGAATTGTCTGAGATGGGCTTAAAGATGCCATCTAGAGAATGTGGATTTCTTGAGATATTCCTTTGACGAGAGTCCCTGCTCCTGTCGTTGAGGAGGAATTTATTGAGGAATGTTGGTATCTGTCTTGAGAGAAATAGATTTTTAGGAGCTTCAGTTGTCCGTTACTCTACTAGGGAATTAACTCCGGAGGTGAACTACATATCTGGTCCGTGTATAGGCTGCATCGCGACCTACTGGGGAAAGGTGAAACCGATCATGTTTGATCAGGTCCAGGTCTTACAGTATTGTGGACTACTGTCTGGAGATAAGAGAAAAGAGACCTGGATGGTAAGGTTATGAGAAGGAACCAGGGTAAGGTTGCTTTGTGAGGAGTTTGGGTAAAACTACATCTGAACCGAGAAGGAACCTGGGTAAGGTTGCTTTGTGAGGAGTTTGGGTAAAACTATATATGAACCGAGAAGGAACCTGGGTAAGGTTGCTTTGTGAGGAGTTTGGGTAAAACTACATCGGGAAAGAGAAGGAACCTAGGTAAGGTTGCTCCAATATGGGTTTAGGTGAAACTATATCTGAACTGAGAAGGAACCTAGGTAAGGTTGCTCCATGATGGGTTTAGGTAAAACTACATCTGAACTGAGAAGGAACCTAGGTAAGGTTGCTCCATGATAGGTTTAGGTAAAACTGCATCTGAACCGGGAAGAAACCTAGGTAAGGCTGCTTCATGAGGAGTTTAGGTAAAACTGCATCTGAGTCGGGAAGAAACCTATGTAAGGTTGTTTTGCAAGGAGTTTGGGTAAAACTAGATCAGGAAATTGTAAGGAGGAACCTGGGTAAGGTTGCTTCAGGATGAGTCTGGGTAAAACTACATCGAGAAATTGTAAGGAGGAACCTAGGTAAGGTTGCTTCAGGATGAGTCTGGGTGAAACTACATCGGGAAATTGTAAGGAGGAACCTGGGTAAGGTTGCTTCAGGATGAGTCTGGGTGAAACTACATCGGGAAAATGTAAGGAGGAACCTGGGTAAGGTTGCTTCAGGATGAGTTTGTGTAAAACTTCAGGAGGAACCTGGGTAAGGTCGCTCTGTGATAAGTTCGTGTAAAACTTCAGGAGGAACCTGGGTAAGGTTACTTTGTGATAAGTCCACGTAAAACTTCTGGAGGAACCTGGGTAAGGTTACTTCAGGCTAAGTTCGTGTGAAACTTCTGGAGGAACCTGGGTAAGGTTACTTCGGGCTAAGTTCGTGTGAAACTTCTGGAGGAACCTGGGTAAGGTTACTTCGGGCTAAGTCCGTGTGAAACTTCTGGAGGAACCTGGGTAAGGTTACTTTGTGATAATTTCGTGTGAAACTTCTGGAGGAACCTAGGTAAGGTTACTTCAGGCTAAGTTCGTGTGAAACTTCTGGAGGAACCTGGGTAAGGTTACTTCGGGATAAGTTCGTGTAAAACTTCAAGAGGAACCTGGGTAAGGTTACTTTGTGATAAGTCCGTGTAAAACTTTAGAATGAACCAGGGTAAGGTTACTGTGAGATAAGTTTGGTGTAAAACTTCAGGATGAACCGGGGTAAGGTTACTGTGAGATAAGTTTGGTGTAAAACTTCAGGATGAACCGGGGTAAGGTTACTGTGAGATAAGTTTGTGTAAAACTTCAGGAGAAACCTGGGTAAGGTTACTTTGGGATGAGTTCGTGTAAAACTTCATTCAGAAATATATGATAAATGACCTGTGTAGGATTTTTCAGGATAAACCCGTGTGAAGCTGCATTTAGGAGAAACCCGTGTAAGATTTCTTCATGAAGAACCCGTGTAAAGCTGAATTTGATCGTGCAGATAATTACTCTTTAGTTTCCGGAGTTAATCTTTAACTTGCTGGAAGTTATTGATGATAACCATCTTTCCTGAAAAGGTACATGATTAATCGTATATGACGCATGACATGCATTGTATGATGATGTTCTCAAAATAAATGAGATTATGTTGTATGCAATATGTATGCACACGTCATGATATATGAACATGAAATGCTATTGTGGTAAGTTCGAGTTTGGGAAAATAAATCCCTGACTATTGTTGGAGAATAAAGAGTTTCGCTCGCTGGAGATAACGACCGAAGATAATTTTGGAGAATAATCCTGCAGGAGAGAATAACTCCGCTGGGGAATGGACTGACGAGGAAATGACTCTGTGGGGAGTATATACTCTGCTAGAAGATCTTCTGATTTGGAGAAATAAAACTCAGCTGGGGATGAATTACTGTTGATGGTGACAGTGAACCCTGTTGGGGATTGAATTTCTTTCTATGAAAGGAATGAACTCCGTTGGGGATGATTTTCCAATGGCGACTTCATTGGGGATAATCTTTTAGATTCTACTGGGGATAATCTTCCAGACTCCACTGGGGATAATCTTCCAGACTCCACTGGGGATAATCTTCCAGTGCTGGTGATAGATAAACTCTGCTTGGGGAGAATCTTGTCGACCCATTCATGGTTGCGAGCCTCAGCTGGGGAGAATTAACACCAATGTCCCTTTCTTACTCTGCGGGGAGTGTAGATGTTACTGGGACGCGGGCTGAGGATATGACAATGACTTTGCATTGAGACTTTTCTGCCCCTGTATCTGCGGGAGAAGGTGCCTGCGGAGGCCTTGTGGATCGAGTATTATTCCAACCTATGAGGTGCTTGGTATCTTTCGATCGAAATGACAAGTCTTCTTCTGGTAGGCAAATGAAGAGATGACGGGACATAGTCGTACGCTTTAATCCCTAACTTTTGCCTGGACTATCTTTTCAGATTTTCAGTCCACCGGGATGCCTTTTCTTGCCCAAGCCGCCTTTTCAGGTTTTCGACTTGCCGGGTGTACAGATTTTTTCATTTTCATCCCTTATTTTTGCCTGAACCCTTTTGGTTCACCGGGAAGCCCTTATTTTTGCCTAGGCTAGTCAACCTAGCGGGTCTTTGTTCATGTGCAGTATTTTCTGACCATGTCCACGCTTTCAGAGCGTAGGGAGTTGTCACTGTTGCTAGTGTCGTGTTGCCATACTACCAGAATATGTTTGTTTGATCATGCAAGATTCATTGCGGGAATCCATGTCTAATGCCCCAAGTGATTCAGATGGAGATCTGCCCCTGGATATTTGGCATCTTTGAGAGACTCCTTGAATCTTGACTTGACTGCCCCAGATGATAAACGATGCTCATGTCGTGCCCCTTGGTTGGAAGTGTTTTTTCCACTTGGGGTGACCCTTTTTATTGAAAAGGTTTTTATTCACTAGATATTCGTCGTGCGAATTTCTCTGCTGTTGAACAAATAGTCATATGTAAACAATGTTATTTTAAGAATGCAAAGCTTATATCTGTTTTGAAGTTTTTGAAAATGCATTTTTTCAGTAAGATAGGAAAATTTTGTAAAATGTGACGTCGACTCAGGATTTACAGCAAGCCCTACAGGAGTCAGGATACCTTTTGTAACAGTATGCTTTCGGACTAACCCATGCTTCAGCTAGGACTTTTTAAGGGTTATAACGTGGCCTGGTTCACGGTTTAAGAAACAAAGGATAAAGGCTCAAATTTTATTTGTACCCACCCGTTCTTCGTGATGTTCTTCGATCCTAAACTCGGCTAATTGTGCATTTAGATCCCGTTTGAGTCTTTGCTCTGACATACGAGTGATGGTTCGGATACTGACAATTTATTTTGAACAGACAATCATTTTGTTGAGAGTTTTTAGGACCTCTTTTTGATTTTATAATCCCTGTCTTTTGCCTGAACTGTTTCCTTTGTGATTACAGTCAGCGGGATGCCCCAGTTTTATAAGTCTCCTTCATAGGTTTTGACTTATTGGACTTTTATTTTTGAGAAATAATGACTGCCTGTCCTTACGATTATACGGAACCAACATCGTCTTTTGTTACGGAAGGACTTCTTTGATGCCATTCATTGTGCACCTGGATCAACTGAGAAGACTACCCTGCCCCAGGTTATAATTAAGGGTTTTAATTCATGAAAAGAAAAACTCCAACTTCTTTGGCTCAAAGGGGTTGACTAGGGATTATCTTCCTTATAACTCCACTGTTTAGGATTTGAAACAATGCATGTACCTCATCAGCGGGGTCTATTCAAAAGCATACTGTAAAGATCGTGGTATCGTTTTTGTCATCCTCCCTCTAAAGGCTTAGAGTTTTTTTAATCAAGAGTTGAACATCACAAAAAGGAAATATGAAGCAATTTAAGCATAGTGAAAACAATTAATTCAAAACAGACACGTGCATTGCATTAATGAAATAAAAAAAAAGTTTGACATGACAATAATTGTTTGAATAAGCAAAGAAAAATACAATTTCATAATTCAAATGAACAAAAGTGCTTTCAATCCTAGTCATGTTTTGGCAAGGGAGCAGTGATCACATTGGGAGTCTCAGGAGGGTCGAATCCGATCTCCTTAGCGTCAATCATATTCTGAATCTTGTATTTCAGTGCCCAACAATCATTAGTATCATGCCCCGGGCTACCAGAATGATAAGCACACCTTGCATCTGGGTTGTAGTTAGGAGAAGAAGTCTTAGGGTTCGGATGAGGGTTTATCACCGTAATCAGGTTCATCTTCAACATGCGCTGCAATGCTTGTGACAATGGCATGTTGATTTGGGTGAACTGCCTTTGAAGTCTTTCCCCCTTTGGCTGATTATTTCGTTGGTGTGGTCGTTATGTGCGTGCCGAATTAGAGATCAACACTGCCCCCACAGATTGGTGGTAGTCTGCCTGGCTACGCCTCTTCTGGCCGTGCACAACATTGGTTTCCCTCTTGCCACCAAATGACTTCTTCTCTGTACTCGAAGAGGTATCTTTCTGGATCTTACCACTCAGGATCCCAGCTTCTACTCTTTCTCCAGTCAGAATCAGTTCGGTGAAACCCACTGACGAGTTGCCGATCAAATGATTGAAATAGGAACCAGACAAAGTCCCAAGAAACATATCCACCAACTCCCTATCAGACAGAGGGGGTTTGTTGTACCCCAAAATTTTCCCTCCCATATTCTTCAAAGTTTTGACAAGCATCATCTCAATTTGCTCAAGTCTACTCAAGGACTACACAGTCAAACATCCTCCTAAGCCAGTCAAATTAGGGTTTTGGTTCTTGCAAGGAAGTTGAGGTTTTCAAGGGCTCAATCAAGTCCCACATGCCTATATACATTGTCAAGCATCTACATGTCAAGTTTCAAGGCTCACCAGGTCAAGTTGCACAGTCAAAAACCTTAATTGCTTCACAATCAACTATAGGGGTAAAATGGTCATTTGGCAGTCAGAAGTCAAAAATTTTGGTCAACATCTTATTTTGAGCTCACAATCATCATTTGATCAAGTCTTGATCATGATTCCACAAGAATGGCTCAAAAATCATCAAGATGCAAAAGTTTCCATTTTTTGACAACTGAAAAGTCAACTGTAACTTGACCAAGGCATAACTTTTTCATGGTTCATCATAAAAATCCCATCCAATGCTCATTTTTAAGGGGATGACATTTCCTACAACCTATCTTCACATTCCAAGTCCAAGAAATGCTCTCACAAAAAGTTATCAATTTCAACATTATAGGTCATTTTCAAAAGTCAACAAAAAGGCATTTTAAGTCAAAGACCATAACTTGAGATTGGTAAATCAAAATGACATGGGACCAAGGGCATTGTTTAGGGGACTTCAAGACCTTTCCAAAATGTCCAAGAACATGTTCATATGATCAAATTGAGCAAGATATGCATTGGAGAAGTTGGGAAATTTTTGTGAAATGGCAAAAGTCAACTATCCTTGAAACTTCAATTTTTGACAAAAGGGCCCACTTTCTTCCACTTGATTCAGCCTTGTCATGCCACCCACGTGTCCCATGATCAATTTCAAGATTAAACATTAATTTTTCTATTTTTATTTAATTTTATTTAATTTAATTCATTTTAAATCCATAAAATTCAAAAAAATTCAAAAAAAAATTAATTAAATAACATCTTTTGATTTGAATGACTTTTATGTGTCATGAACAACCTACCAAATTCGTTCCAAGCTCAATTATGCATGAAAATTCAAATTTGAATAAACTCGGAAAGTTCCTTTAATGGTGATTAAGCAAAATCCAAAAACATCATTGCAATGGAGCATTGGCTCTTAATGTGACCTAATTGCATTCATACATACATATGCAAGTGTTCCATACCTCATTCACGACCTAAGCATCCCTGAAACGGCCAAACCAATTCCAAAAAATTCCAAAGAAATTTGAAAACTGAAATCCACTTTTCAGCACGATTCAAAGTGTTTTCTTGATCCAAACACATTCCTAACACTCCCAGGAATCTATTGCAATCACAAACAAGCTCTAACACTCAAAGAATCACTCACTACAGTCCCACGGTTTGTCCATTTTTTTCAAAATCAAAATGCATGATTCATGAACATTTGACATAATTCAAAGCTTGTTTTACATTGTTTGCATCCCCATAAAGTTGTTGGTATTACTTAATTGAATTTTTATGCAGTGAAATGAAAACCACCATTAACGAATTTTAGGTTTTCTAAGCTTGAAATTTGGGGATTTAGTAAGCAGGAAAAATTGAACTCCATAACGCCCATGGTTGGATTCAGAGGATCAAGAAGAACTCATTGCAACCCTCGCGTCCTTTTTATATAACACGTACTGCTAATCGCTATTTTTTACATTTGCAGTTTGTGGGGGTTAAAAACCCCCGCTATCTGCTTTATTTCTTTAAAGGCCAGGTGAAGAAGACAATACGTGGAAGAGCATGGTTGGTGCATTCAAACGTAGCGCGCGTTTTTTGTTAAATTCCAGCATGGGCGTTGTTTCTATATTTTATGTTTATTGCATATTATATTAACAAACGTAGCACAATGGCTCAGTGGTTGATGACGCGTCTAGCAATCGTTGGGACCTGGGTTCGATTCCCAGGTCCCCCAAAACTCAATATTATTTTGTCTAACAAATTCCTATGCAGGCTAGTCAATGTGCTCCACCATACGCCTCACCAATCCACATGCCATATGTCCACAATCAGCCATCCAAAGGCCATGAGAGGAGGAGTACCATGTCCTTCAGTCAAAGCACATGCAGGCAATTGCAAAAGTCAAACGTGGTTGAGCTTAGTGGGCCAAAAAACTGCAATCAACACCTCCAAAAAGGGCCCAAACCCCCCATGGTTTTGTTACTTTTTTATTTTTCTTTCCCTTATAATTTTTTTTTAATTATTATCATTATTGTTAATTAACCTAACAAACCAATTTTTCCCATAAAATATCAGAAAAAACAAAAAAAAAATATTATTTATTAACTTATTTTGTAAATAAATGTAAATTAAATTAGCTTAATTAATTAATTTTAGTACTTTTTTACAATAAATAAAAAAAAACAATTTAGAATTAGGTTTTTGCTAACTTTTAATTTCTATTTATTTTCTCTTTATTTTCATTAAAAACACAAAAACACAAAAATATCATTTTCTTAATCAATTAATTAATTAGTTATTAGTTTTAATTTCATTAATTGCAAAAAAAGGACAAAAATTCAATTCTTTCTTAAAAAAGGGTCAAAACCCTTAGGACGTTCCCGATTAAATTTCTATTCACGCGTATTTATTTATTTTGACTATGTTTATGTATCTGTACAGAGGATGTAATATCAATTAGGATTTTATTGCTTTCTTTAATTTTCTGCATTTACTTTTCAAAACGGGTTATTGTTTTTGGCGATGTATAGACCCGCGCCTTGTAATAGTTAGATTTATCTTTCCGCAATTTACTTTCCGCACTCCTAACTGTTAAAAAATGCCTGCAAGAATGTATGTAAATAAAATTAATTTGTAGCTCACAAATAACATGTACAAAGACAATTAACTGAAAAACAACACACAAAGCACATGCCACTCCTAGGGTACGCCTCACTGGTTGCCTCGAACGTGGTCATCAAGTATAGGGTGTCTTAGAGGTCGCCCTTCTGTCTAAAGATCCAGTTGCCTCGAAACGGTTGCCTCGGATAAAAGGATCTAGGACATTAGGGTTACCACTAAGATGTCCTACCATTGCTTTGATGACCACACTGTCCCGATAATCGAATTGACCCGAACACCTCCAACGACGGGGCTACCTACCTATCAATGGTGGTATAACACTATCTAAAGGACTCTTACACAGTCTAATTCCTTAGGGTAGGTAGATCTCATAGGTACTTGCTCTTTTCAAAACAAACAAAAACAACTTTTCGCACCCACACTTTCAAAAGTTTTCAAACAAATTTTTCATACACTCTTGAGGACTGATACAAGAGTTACTTAGAAATTTTTCAAACGAAACTTTTTCAAAACCCACACACACTTGAAAAGCAAACAAATTTTTGAAAACATAAGAGCAAGTACCTAAGAGCCCGTGGATAACCACGGATAGAAAGGGTGCTAACACCTTCCCTTTCTATAAATCTACCTCCCGAACCGAGAGACATCTCAAAGAAGGAATTTTGCTGTGCTTTTGTCCTTTCCATGTTGGAGAACATAAAAGACGGTGGTGACTCTTGCTTACCGCGACATTTCGCGAAACCAGCTTAAAAAACAGTCAGTTCTATTTCCACCGATCACAGAACTGGCGACTCTGCTGGGGAGACTTATAAGTGAGGTGTACCTTAGGATTAGACCACTCTTGTTTTCAATTGCTTGATTTGTTTGCTTTAATATTGTGGGCCTGTTTAGGAGTTTCATAGATCCTAACCCGGATCTGGGGGATACCTTTTAGAAAGTAGCAACAAACTATGAGGGAACTGTGCGGGGTATACTGACACGGTTGAAGCAGTTTGCTACGTTGATGTGGCACTTTGGTGAGTACCGGTAACCCTTGAGTCAAGTCAAGGAGAGTACGGGGCCACCGCGTGGTGTCGTGAAGCATCAACTGACCTTAGGAACCTTACTTGACCATCCTGGCCTCTTTAGGGGTAGTGAGATGACTGACTTTGGTGCAGTCCGAAGTTGGTTGATACTCGATATTACACTCATTGAGGGTTGTTTTCTTGGAATATTTTGATCGCCAGTTCAGTGGCTAAATCAAAACAATGAACATAGAAAACAACCCAATGATATTGAGCTCCTTAGAACCCGGTTACTTTTGATAGGACAGGTTTTTGAGCCCACCAACTTCAAGAGGGTAGTACCCCAAACTTCATGCTGGCCTAAACTCTAAGGGCTATCTGGTGTGACTTGTGTGCCTTATCATGTTTGTTGTTTGTGAATACTTGTGGTGTGTCCTTATCATAACATCATAGCATCATACAACATCATATGCATCCACTAACCACTTCAAGGGTTCGAATATTCATCTTTGTTCTTGTTTTGTAGGACATGGAAACTATCCGCAGAAAGACAATTCAGATCAACCTTGTAAGGGTCCCTCCTCAGCTTAAGGAGCTTACATCCAGGATTCCCGAGAACTCTTCCTTCAGTGAAAGGCATGGTAGACTCATCAGCTTGGTCAATACCAACATTGAAGAGGATACGGTGAAAGTGTTGTTCCAGTTCTTTGACCCTTTGCACCACTGTTTTACTTTCCCAGATTATCAGTTGGCACCTACTTTGGAAGAGTTTTCTCAGCTTCTGAAGATTCCCATTCTCAGTCAACTGCCCTACAACGGTACGGAAAAGGAACCCAAACTTGAAGAAGTTGCTAAAGCATTATGCCTACAACCATCTGACATCAAGGGACATTGGGAAGTTAGAAGTGGTATCAAAGGATTCTTGGCAAAGTTCCTATTTGAGAAAGCCCAAGAATGTTGGAACTCCCTTGACCTACAAGCCTTTGAAGAAGTTGTGGCACTCCTTGTCTATGGGTTGGTGTTGTTCCCGAATCCAGATCAGCTTATAGATATCAATGTTGTCAAGATCTTCATGTCCAGGAATCCCATACCTACATTGCTTGGGGACATCCTTCACTCATGGTACACTCGAACCATGAGAAAAAGGGGTGTTCTCATGTGCTGCACTCCTCTCCTGGCAAGGTGGTTTATTTCGCACCTTCCACAATCAGTTTTGAAGAACGAGCGGGGTTTGAGATGGTCACAACGATTGATGACTCTTACACATGCTGATATACATTGGTGTTCTCGGTCCAGAGAAAATGTCACTATCATTGGTCCTTGCGGAGAGTTTACTAATGTCCCTTTACTTGGAATCAGAGGAGGTATTACTTACAACCCGTGTCTGGCTTTGAGACAGTTTGGTTATGCTAGGAGGGATGGCCCTCATGACATGTTGATTCCTGACATAGTTTTTGACTTCGACAACGATGCACAAGGACTTCGCCAGAGATTTATCAGAGCTTGGAGGATGCCCAACAGGGTAGATAGAAAGACACTGGGGCACAAGAACTCCATCCCCCTGGAGCCTTATCTCAAGTGGGTACGAGCCCGCTCCCAGAAGCTGGTGATGCCATATCCTCATGTTCTCCCTGTAATCAAAGAGCCAGTTGTGGAAGGAGAGGTGCCCTACACCATTCTACACCCAGACATGCTAACATCTTGGGAAGAAATGCAGAAGAGCTGGATCCAACTCAAGGAAGAACGGAATTCTCTTGAAACCAGTCTACAGGCCAGTGAGAAGAAGGTCTTGGAGCTCACCCGTCTACTTCACGAGGAAAAGACTCTCAACACCTACATCGCTCCAAAGAGGATGCGTAGTGTCTTTTGGGATTAATTATTCTGTGATGTTTTGCCCATGAGGCCCTGATGTACTAAACAGATTATTTCCTAATAAAAAGTGTGTTCTTTTTTTGTCTACAACGAACTTGAACTTTTGAACCCTTGAATGCATTGCATAAATAGCATATCATGCATCATGTGCATAACAGGTACCCTTTTTCTACAGGTTGCTTAATCTTCTTCGCTGTTTATTTCAGCACGCACTCAGTCATCATGAATCCTGAACCTACTACCGAGCAAGCTATCAAGGCCCTCCAGGCCCAAAACGCCCAGTTTCAAGAGCTGGTCATGAGCTTAGCCCAAGGACAACAGGAGTTGAAGGCTTTGCTCCTGAAGAAGAAGAAGAAGACTGTGTTGTTCAACACTGGACGCAGACTCGGGAATACACTGCAGAATGAAGCTGAGCTGACTACTCCATCTGTTGGGGAAGGCAGTCACCAGGAGGGAGGGGTCCCTAGTCCCGTGGTCTCTGACACCGAGACAGATTTCAATGATGAACAGTACCCTCCTGCCGAGGACAGGTACAAACAGCTAGAGGACCGGTTAAATGCTATGGAGATTCAACGTGTGCATAGGTTGGACTTTGGGGACCTAGGTTTATCTTCTGGGGTGGTGATCCCTCACAAGTTCAAGGCACCTGCCTTTGTAAAGTACGACGGGGCTTTCTGTCCTAAGCTGCACCTCCGTTCATATGCAAGGAAGATCTAGCCCTACACGGAAGACAAGAACCTATGGATCCATTTCTTCCAGGAAAGTCTTTCAGGGACTCAGCTCGAATGGTTCTATCAGCTGGATGGAACCAGTATTCGTAACTGGGAGGACTTGGCAACTGATTTTTATAAGCAGTATCAGTATAATGCCGACCTCGCTCCTACGCGTACCCAATTCCAGGGTATGTCACTGGGGACGGGTGAAGGTTTTAAGGAGTACGCGCAAAAGTGGAGAGACCTGGCTGGCAGGGTGCAGCCACCGTTGACTGACCGTGAGCTTGTTGACATGTTCTTGGGAACCCTGTCTGGTCCTTTCTTCAACCATCTGATTGGGAATTCTTCTGCTGGGTTCACAGATATGATCTTAACTGGTGAGAGGATAGAAGCTGGTATCAAGTCCGGGAAGATACAAAAGGGTGACTCCTCGAACGCTGAGAAGAAACCATTCAAGAAAGAGTCCAATGCTGCATACAGTCAGAAGGATCGTCGTGACCAACATGTAGGGGCAGTCATGATCTCAGGTACTGCGTCACGCCGACAACCGCCAAAGGGAAATCAGTGAAGGCCAGACGAGCCTAAAAGACAATTCACCAACATCAACATGCCATTGTCACAGGCATTGCAGCACATGTTGAAAATGAATCTGATTGCGGTGATCAACCCTCCTGCAAATCCCAAGACCTCTTTTCCAAACTACAACCCAGATGCAAGGTGTGCTTATCATTCCGGAAGCCCGGGGCACGATACTGAGGACTGTTGGGTGCTGAAATACAAGATTCAGAACATGATTGATGCCAAGGAGATTGAATTCGAGCCTGCTGAGACTCCCGGTGTGATCACTGCTCCCTTGCCAAAACATGGCTAGGATTGAGAGACTCTTGTTCATTTAAATTCTGATATTGTATTTTCCTATGCTTATTCAAACAATTATTATATCAAACTCTATTATTTCATTAATGCATTACATGTGTCTGTTTTGAAGTAATTGTGTTCTCTATATTCAAAATTGCTTGTATTTTTTCTTGATGTTCAACTCTCGATTGAAAATTCTAAGCCTTTTGAGGGAGGATGACGAAAACGATACCACAATCTACAGTATGCTTTTGAACAAACCCCGTTGATGAGGTACATGCATTGTTTCAATTCCTAAACACTGGAGTTATAAGGAAGATAATCCCTCGTCAACCCCTCTGAGCCAAAGAAGTAGGATTTTTTCTTTTCGAAAATTAAAACCCTTAATCATAACCTGGGGCAGGGTAGTTCTCTCAGTTGATCCAAGTGCACAACGAATGGCACCAAAGAAGTCCTTACAAAACAAAAGACAGTGATGGTTCCGAATGATCATAAAGACAGGCAGTCATCATTTCTCAAAATAAAAGCCCAACAAGTCAAAACCTATGAAGGAGACTTACAAAAACTGGGGCATCCCGCTGACTGTAATCACAAAAAGGAACAGTTCAGGCAAAAATAGGGATAATAAAATCAAAAAGAAAGAGGTCACACAAACCCTCAACAAAAAGAAATGACTGCCTATTCAAAATAAATTGTCAACATTCGAACCATCACCGGAACATCATAGCAAAGACTCAAACAAAGTCTAATGCACGATCGGCTGAGTTTAGGATTGAAGAACATCACGAAGAGCGGGTGGGTACAAATACAATTTGATCCTTTATCCTTTGTTTCTTAAACCGTGAACCAGGCCACGTTATAACCCTCAAAAGTCCTAGCTGAAGCATGGGTTAATTTGAAAGCATATTATTACAAAGGTATCCTGACTCCTTAAGGCTCGCTGTAAAATCTTGAGTTGACATCACATGTTACATAATTTGCTTGTTTTACTGAAAAAATGCATTTTCAAAAACTTCAAGACAGACATAAGCTTTGCATTTTTAATATAACATTTCCTGCATATGACTATTTGTTTGAACAGCATAGAAGTTCGCACGACGAATGTCTAATGAACAAAAGCACCTCCAAGCAAGGGGCATGGCATGGTCATTGTCCAACATCTGGGGCAGTTAGGTCAAGATTCGGAGAATCTCTCAAAATGCCAAATAGCCAGGGGCAGATCTCCATCTGAATCACTGGGGGCATTGGACATAAATTCCAGCAACGAATCTGGTCCGATCAAACATCTTCTGGTAGTATGGCAACACAACACAATAACATGGGCACCTCCCTATATCCTGAGAGCATGGACATAGTCGAAAAAATACTGCGCATAATCAAAGACCCGCTAAGTTGACACACCTAGGCAAAAATAAGGGCTTCCCGGCGAACCAAAAGGGTTCGGGCAAAAATAAGGGATGAAATAAAAAAAATCTGTACACCCGGCAAGTCGAAAACCTGAATAGGCGGCTTGGGCAAAAATGGGTATCCCGGTGGACTGAAAACCCGAAAGGGCGGTCCAGGCAAAAGTTAGGGATCAAAAGCGTACGACTATGTTTCGTCATCTCGTCACTTGCCTACCAGAAGAAGATTTGTCAACCGGCAGTCATCAAGCGCCTCCACAGGTATCTTCTCCCACAGAAACAAGGGCAATATGAGTTGTCTAAGCGATCTAGTTGCTCTGTCCACCAAGGTACTAAGGTAGGTTCAGCTGAGGAACGTGACCAAGATACCTTCACTCCCCGCAGAGTAAGATAAGATTCAGCAATACTCTCCCCCGAGCAGAGTTGGTCTCCCGTCAGCCCTGACAAGGTACAATATCTCCAGCAAGTCGGTGATACTCTCCCCAAGCAGAGTTAGTCTACTGTCAGCCTTAAGAAAGTTGGGTATCCCCAGAAGATCTCAATATTCCCCAGCGGAGTACACAGATATTCCCAAGCAAGCATCCTTGGCAGTCTTAATATTCCTCGACAGAAATATAAGATTATTCCCCGGCGGAATACAGACACCCCAGTGGAGCCACTCCCCAGTACAGTCCAAGAGTTTCCCCAGGAGAGTTGAATCAATCTCCCCAGTAGATTCTGGAAGCTTATCCCCAGTAGATTCTGGAAGCTTGTCCCTTGCAGAGTATACATCTCCCCGGCTTTATTCAAAGGTTATTCCCCACCAGAGCCTATAACTGGGTTATCCTCAGCTAATTACCACGGAAAGATCATCCTCGGCGAAGCTCTTCCTATCCCCAGCGGAGTTCATCAAATCTTCCAACAGAGTTTATCAACGGAATCCCCAGCGGAGTTATCATCAAAACCTCAGCAAGGTATCTCTTCCCATAGAGTAATTCCCTGCAGAGTAATCTCTCCAACAAGTTTATTCCCCGACGGAGTCATCTTCTCCTACCAGTTTATTCTTGCAACCATTATCCCCAGCGGAAACGAATAACTCTACTCTTCAACATCAGCCCAGGATTCAACAAACTCTCGGCATTCGTCAATGATTTATTTTCCCAGACGAGAATACATTCATAAACATCACATCTTCATACATTATAGCATGCATACGCATCATACAACACAAATCTCATTTATTTTTGAGAACATCTTAAAATCATGCAATTCATGCATCATGACATTGCATACGACTAATACTTTTCCTTTTCAGAAAAAGTCAATCAAAAGATGATTACCATCTACCTTTACAGTTCCAGATCAACACCGGTAACAAGCCAGGAAAATTCTGTGGACGACTGATCGTGGGTTAATATCCGAAACCAAACAGGACAATTATCTACTTGATCATCCTCAGGCAACCCTACACCGGTTCCTTTTCTTTCAGAAGAAGTCTTACACAGGCTCATCAACAGGCAACCCTACACCGGTTCCTTCTCAACCTCAGATGTAGTTTTACACGAACTCATCATCAGGAAACCCTACACCGGTTCCTTCTCAATTTTCAGACGAAGTCTTACACGGACTTATTATCATCAAAGTAACCCTACCCCGGTTCCTTTTCTTTCAGAAGAAGTCTTACACGGACTTATCTCAAGATGACCTTACCCCAGTTCATCAAGAAGTCTTACACGGACTTATCTCAAGATGACCTTACCCCGGTTCATCAAGAAGTTTTACACGAACTTATCCTGCAGTAACCTTACCCCGGTTCCTCCAGAAGTCTTACACGGACTTATCTCAAGATGACCTTACCCCGGTTCATCCAGAAGTTTTACACGAACTTATCCTGCAGTAACCTTACCCCGGTTCATCCAGAAGTTTTACACGAACTTATCCTGCAGTAACCTTACCCCGGTTCCTCCAGAAGTCTTACACGGACTTATCCCGAAGTAACCTTACCCCGGTTCCTCCAGAAGTTTTACACGAACTTATCCCGAAGAAACCCTACACAGGTTCTCTCTCTCCAGACGTAGTTTTACACGGGCTCTTCGTCAAAGAAACCCTACACAGGTTTCCTTCCTCCAAAGATGCAGTTTTACACGAGCTCATCATCAATCAACCCTACACAAGTGTCCTTCTTTCCAAGATGCAGCTCTACACGAGCTCAACATCAGGCAACCCTACACAGGTTCCCTCTTTCAACTTACAAAAATTACACCTCCAGATGGCATATATAAGACCATCCACTTACCAACAGTCTCCAAATGGCATCTGTAAGCCCATTCCCGACAAGATTCTGTCACATCTCCAGATGGCATCTATAAGCCCATCCTCCTACCCATCATATCTCCAAATGGCATCTATAAGCCCATTCCCGACAAGGTTCTGTCACGTCTCCAGATGGCATCTATAAGCCCATCCTCTTATCCACCATCTCTCCAAATGGCATCTGTAAGCACATTCCCGCCATCACCTTGCTGACATTCTACTATGCGAGTGCAAATTTCTGGGCACTCTAGTGTTCAATCATCTTCCACCCTTGGATCACGAAAGGCACGCAAGCCAATCTACATCCTCAGGTCTAAGAAGATTGAACAGGGGCAATTGTTGTACCCCAAAATTTGCCCTCCCATATTCTTCAAAGTTTTGACAAGCATCATCTCAATTTGCTCAAGTCTACTCAAGGACTACACAGTCAAACATCCTCCTAAGCCAGTCAAATTAGGGTTTTGGTTCTTGCAAGGAAGTTGAGGTTTTCAAGGGCTCAATCAAGTCCCACATGCCTATATACATTATCAAGCATCTACATGTCAAGTTTCAAGGCTCACCAGGTCAAGTTGCACAGTCAAAAACCCTAATTGCTTCACAATCAACTGTAGGGGTAAAATGGTCATTTGGCAGTCAAAAGTCAAAAAATTTGGTCAACATCTTATTTTGAGCTCACAATCATCATTTGATCAAGTCTTGATCATGATTCCACAAGAATGGCTCAAAAATCATCAAGATGCAAAAGTTTCCATTTTTGGACAGTTGAAAAGTCAACTGTAACTTGACCAAGGCATAACTTTTTCATGGTTCATCAGAAAAATCCCATCCAATGCTCATTTTTAAGGGGATGACATTTCCTACAACCTATCTTCACATTCCAAGTCCAAGAAATGCTCTCACAAAAAGTTATCAATTTCAATATTATAGGTCATTTTCAAAAGTCAACAAAAAGGCATTTTAAGTCAAAGACCATAACTTGAGATTGGTAAATCAAAATGACATGGGACCAAAGGCATTGGTTAGAGAACTTCAAGAACTTTCCAAAATGTCAAAGAACATGTTCATATGATCAAAATTGAGCAAGATATGCATTGGAGAAGTTGGGAAATTTTTGTGAAATGGCAAAAGTCAACTATCCTTGAAACTTCAATTTTTGACAAAAGGGCCCACTTGATTCAGCCTTGTCATGCCACCCACGTGTCCCATGATCAATTTCAAGATTAAACATTAATTTTTCTATTTTTATTTAATTTTATTTGATTTAATTCATTTTAAATCCATAAAATTCAAATAAAATCAAAAAAATTTAATTAAATAACATCTTTTGATTTGAATGACTTTTATGTGTCATGAACAACCTACCAAATTCGTGCCAAGCTCAATTATGCATGAAAATTCAAATTTGAACAAACTTGGAAAGTTCCTTTAATGGTGATTAAGCAAAATCCAAAAACATCATTGCAATGGATCATTGGCTCTTAATGTGACCTAATTGCATTCATACATACATATGCAAGTGTTCCATACCTCATTCACGACCTAAGCATCCCTGAAACGGCCAAACCAATTCCAAAAAATTCCAAAGAAATTTGAAAACTGAAATCCACTTTTCAGCACGATTCAAAGTGTTTTCTTGATCCAAACACATTCCTAACACTCCCAGGAATCTATTGCAATCACAAACAAGCTCTAACACTCAAAGAATCACTCACTACAGTCCCACGGTTTGTCCATTTTTTTTCAAAATCAAAATGCATGATTCATGAACATTTGACATAACTCAAAGCCTGTTTTACATTGTTTGCATCCCCATAAAGCTGTTGGTATTACTTAATTAAATTTTTATGCAGTGAAATAAAAACCACCATTAACGAATTTTAGGTTTTCTAAGCTTGAAATTTAGGGATTTAGTAAGCAGGAAAAATTGAACTCCATAACGCCCATGGTTGGATTCAGAGGATCAAGACGAACTCATTGCAACCCTCGCGCCCTTTTTATATAACACGTACTGCTAATCGCTATTTTTTACATTTGCAGTTTGTGGGGGTTAAAAACCCCTGCTATCTGCTTTATTTTTTTACAGGCCAGGTGAAGAAGACAATACGTGGAAGAGCATGGTTGGTGCATTCAAACGTAGCGCGCGTTTTTTGTTAAATTCCAGCATGGGCGTTGTTTCTATATTTTATGTTTATTGCATATTATATTAACAAACGTAGCACAATGGCTCAGTGGTTGATGACGCGTCTAGCAATCGTTGGGACCTGGGTTCGATTCCCAGGTCCCCCAAAACTCAATATTATTTTGTCTAACAAATTCCTATGCAGGCTAGTCAATGTGCTCCACCATACGCCTCACCAATCCACATGCCATATGTCCACAATCAGCCATCCAAAGGCCATGAGAGGAGGAGTACCATGTCCTTCAGTCAAAGCACATGCAGTCAATTGCAAAAGTCAAACGTGGCTGAGCTTAGTGGGCCAAAAAACTGCAATCAACACCTCCAAAAAGGGCCCAAACCCCCCATGGTTTTGTTACTTTTTTATTTTTCTTTCCCTTATAATTTATTTTTTTAATTATTATCATTATTGTTAATTAACCTAACAAACTAATTTTTCCTATAAAATATCAGAAAAAACAAAAAAAAACATTTTATTATTTATTAACTTATTTTGTAAATAAATGTAAATTAAATTAAATTAGCTTAATTAATTAATTTTAATACTTTTTTACAATAAATAAATAAAAAACAATTTAGAATTAGGTTTTTGCTAACTTTTAATTTCTATTTATTTTCTCTTTATTTTCATTAAAAACACAAAAATATCATTTTCTTAATCAATTAATTAATTAGTTATTAGTTTTAATTTCATTAATTGCAAAAAAAGGACAAAAATTCAATTCTTTCTTAAAAAAGGGTCAAAACCCTTAGGACGTTCCCGATTAAATTTCTATTCGCGCGTATTTATTTATTTTGACTATGTTTATGTATCTGTACAGAGGATGTAATATCAATTAGGATTTTATTGCTTTCTTTAATTTTCTGCATTTACTTTTCAAAACGGGTTATTGTTTTTGGCGATGTATAGACCCGCGCCTTGTAATAGTTAGATTTATCTTTCCGCAATTTACTTTCCGCACTCCTATTAAAAAATGCCTGCAAGAATGTATGTAAATAAAATTAATCTGTAGCTCACAAATAACATGTACAAAGACAATTAACTGAAAAACAACACACAAAGCACATGCCACTCCTAGGGTACGCCTCACTGGTTGCCTCGAACGTGGTCATCAAGTATAGGGTGTCTTAGAGGTCGCCCTTCTGTCTAAAGATCCAGTTGCCTCGAAACGGTTGCCTCGGATAAAAGGATCTAGGACATTAGGGTTACCACTAAGATGTCTTACCATTGCTTTGGTGACCACACTGTCCCGATAATCGAATTGACCCGAACACCTCCAACGACGGTGCTACCTACCTCTCAATGGTGGGATAACACTATCTAAAGGACTCTTACACAGCCTAATTCCTTAGGGTAGGTAGATCTCATAGGTACTTGCTCTTTTCAAAACAAACAAAAACAACTTTTCGCACCCACACTTTCAAAAGTTTTCTAACAAATTTTTCATACACTCTTGAGGACTGATACAAGAGTTACTTAGAAATTTTTCAAACGAAACTTTTTCAAAACCCACACACACTTGAAAAGCAAACAAATTTTTGAAAACATAAGAGCAAGTACCTAAGAGCCCGTGGATAACCACGGATAGAAAGGGTGCTAACACCTTCCCTTTCTATAAATCTACCTCCCGAACCGAGAGACATCTCAAAGAAGGAATTTTGCTGTGCTTTTGTCCTTTCCATGTTGGAGAACATAAAAGACGGTGGCGACTCTTGCTTACCGTGACATTTCGCGAAACCAGCTTAAAAAACAGTCAGTTCTATTTCCACCGATCACAGGGTTGGACTCTTCCGGCAAGATCTTTCCACTTATGAGCGTAGTCCTTAAAGCCTTCGCCTGTACCCATAGACATACCCTGAAGCTGAGTACGCGTGGGAGCAATGTCGGCATTATACTTGTATTGCTTGTAAAAAGCAGCAACAAGGTCCTCCCAGTTGTGTATGTTAGCTCCTTCCAGTTGACAGAACCATTCAAGTTGAGTCCCTGACAGACTATCTTGAAAGAAATGAACCCATAGATTTCTATCAGCAGTATAGGGTTGAATCTTCCTCACATATGACCGGAGGTGTAGCTTTGGACAGGAAGCTTCGTCGTACTTGGCAAAGGCAGATGCCTTGAATTTATGGGGAATCACCATCCCAGAGGATAGACCTAAATCTCCGAAGTCCAAACTGGGCACCTTCTATATTTCCATAGCGCTCAAACGGTCCTCTAGTTGTTTGTACTTATCCTCAGCAGGAGGATACTGTTCTTTATCATAGTCCGTCTCGTTATCGGAGACTTCAGGGCTAGGAGCCCTCCTTTCTTGTGGACTATCTTTCCCTCCAGATGGGGTGGTCAGATCAACTTTATTCTGCAGCCCGTTTCCAAACCTGCGTCCAGTGTTGAACAGAATGGTCCTCTTTTTCTTCTTCTTTTTCTCCTTCAGAATCAAAGTCTTCAGGTCCTGCTGACCCTTAGCTAGATTCATGAACAACTCTTGAAATTGGGCATTCTGGGCCTGGAGGGCCTTGATAGCTTGCTCGGTTGAAGGTTCAGTAGACATGATGATTGCTGAAATAAACAGCGAAGAAGATAAGAGACTTGTATTGGGAGACCTGTTATGCAATGATATGTATGATATATGTATGCAATGTTTTCAAGGATCTCGCGGGGTAAACAAGAAACTGTTAGAATCTGAATCTGGTAGCTTGATTGAAGGAACTTCATGTTGCTGAGAGTCCTTCTTCAAGAGTCAAGCTCACCATATCGAGTGGGTCATAGCCCCTGACTCAAGTTATCGTGTTTTGATTTCTAAACAACCTTGGCTAGAGGAAAATAAATCCCCTTTGCCCCTTACTGGGCATTTGATTTACCGTAACCTGCATCACAAGCCCTTGAGATCCTTTAAATGGTTAAGGAAATGTTAAGGCATGATGTTATGATGTGTATGATATGCGTTTAAGCAAAAGTGTGAGGTGATGTAAGTAAACCCTGCAATAAATCCAGATTATTGGATAAGGACTGTAAACAAAACCTACAAGGAACCCATGTTGTCAGATAACAAGAATGTGCAAGTAGTTCAAGTTTGAAGGCACACAAGTCACACAAACAACCTTAAGTTTAGGCTGGCATGGAGTTTAGGTATTACCCTCTTTCAGTTTCAGTTGGTTAAGACCTGTCCTATAAATAGTAACCGGGTTCTAAGGAGCTCAATATCATTGGATTGTTTTCTATGTTCATCGTTTTGGTTTAGCCACTTAACTAGCAACCAAAATATTCCAAGAAAACAATCCACAATGAGTGTAGTATCGAGTATCTACCAACTTCGGACTGCACCAAAGTCGATCATCTCACTACCCCTAAAAAAGGCCAAGATGGTCAAGTAAGGTTCTAGTTCATTAGTGCTTAGTGACATCACTCAGCGGCCCCGTATTCTCTTTGATTGACTCAAAGGCTACCGGTACTCACAAATATGTCGCACTAATATAGCTATTGCTTCAACCGTGTCGGTATACCCCGCACAGTTTCCACAACGTATTGCTATCTATGAATGTTTCCCAAATCCGGGTGGAGGATTTCAAACCCAAACAATAGAACCAAGTGTAAAGCAAACAAAGCAATCAAGGTAAGCAAGTAAAAGTGATCTAAACCCTAAGGTAACCCCACTTTTAAAGAACTCCCCAGCAGAGTCGCCAGTTCTGTGATCGGTGGGAATAGAACTGACTATTTTGGAATGCTGGTTCGCGTTTGCGTTTGTTTTCGCAAAATGTCGCGGTAAGCAAGAGTCTCCACCGTCTTTTATTTTATCCAACAAGGAAAGGGCAAAAGCACAGAAAAATTCCTTTTCGAGATGTTTCTCGGGTTCAGGAGGTAGATTATAGAAAGGGAAGGTGTTAGCATCCTTTCTATCCATGGTTATCCATGGGCTCTTAGGTACTTGCTCACTATGTTTTCAAAAGTTTGCTTTTCTTTTTGTTTGTGGGTTTGAAAAGAGTTTTTGTTTGAAAGAGAGTGTAAGTGCGAAAAGTTTTGTTTTTGTTTTCAAAAGAGCAAGTACTTAAGAACATCTACCTAATCAAAAAGGAATTAAACTGTGCAAATGTCCTTTAGACAGTGTTATCCCACTATTGAGGAGTAGGTAGCACCGTCGTTGGAGTTTTCGGGTCAATTCGATTTAAGGGACGTGTGGTCACTAAAGCAATGTTAGGACGCCTTAGGGGTAACCCTAATGTCTTAGATCATTTTATCCGAGGCAACCGTTTCGAGGCAACTTATGATCTTTGGATAAGAGGGCGACCTCTAAAACATCCTATACTCAATGACCACGTTCGAGGCAACCAGGTGAGGTGTACCCTAAGAGTGGCATGTGCGAGTGTATTGTTTTTCAGTTACATTTTCTTTATATATTTAGGTGTTCTACCGTTTGTTTTCAGATCTTGTCATGCAATCCTAGTTAGCATACATCTAAACAGTTAATATATGTATAGGAATTTAAAGTGCGGGAATTGTAAATCCTACGCTATTACAAGGCTTCGGGGAGGGGGATTATTTACATGTCCAAAATTGGGGGAATAAAGCAGTAAAGTGTAAAAGTCTTAGTTAATCTATTACAAACCAGTAGGCAGTTACAATAAAATAAACGCGCGCGAATCTGAAAATAACCTCTAAAAATCCTAAGAATAAAATCTTTTTGTTGTTTTATTTTATTTTGGGAAAATGGTCTAAATCTTCTTAATTTTAGTTTTGAGAAAATGTTAAGATAATTAAATGATTAATTAACAAAGTTAATTTAATAGAAAAACTAGCCTAATGTTTTTGTGGTTTTTCTTTTTAATTGATTTTATGTTGATTAAAAAAAAGAAATAAGATAGTCAAAACAAAGATGAAATCGAAGGAAGAGGCAGTAAATCAAGAAAGGTATAATTCTGGAGGCCTGGATCGAAAGAGGTGTGGGATGTCTTTCGATTCAGTGAAGAGGCTTGATCGGAGGTGCGTGAGGGGCTTCACTTTGGGGGTGTTTGATCTGGATATGTCATCCTTCGATCTGGGAACCCTGGATCCAGTTCGAAGCTAAGCTGCTAAGCTTCGAAGCTCTGAACAAGATTCTGAGAAGATATTTCCTGCAAAACGAGACAAATGTTAAAGATCCAGGGGGGACTTTACCCCCCCCCCCTGATTCGAATCTCCTCCCAATTTGAATCCTTCCTCAACTTGAATCTGCTGAATCTGGGCCTGGGTTTGTTTTATCCTGAGATTCGGAGGAGAAACTTAGATCGTGCCCCAGCAATGGCACGATCACATCTTTGCGCTTCAGCTTACATGCAACATAATCAGTAATAACAAGAATACATATGCAATGTGTATTTAAATGTCATGAAGGTGCAATTTTGGTTTTGCAAACCCTTACCAATTAAAGATGTATGATCTGTGTCTCTGAGTGTGGAGATGTTCGCTGAATGGCTGCTTTGGCTTGGATTACTTATGAAAATGCTGATAACCTTTGGTGTGTTTGTGGGCAGCGTATATCCAAATCCTCCCTCTTTCTCTTTTTTTTTTCTTTCCGTTTTGTTCCCCCTGGCACTATATGCTGGCCCTTGTATTTATAGGAGTATGATGGTCTAGTAACGGCAAGAGACAACCAATTAAACAGGCCTTTAAAGCCATGAGACAAGAATCAGACATGTTAAAAGATTTCCTCCTTCGAATGGACTTCTTATGTGCCCTTCGAATGGGCCTTCTGAATGCTTCTTCAAATGGACATTTTGAATGTTCTTCGAATGACCCTTTGAATGCTTCTCTTTGACAGCTTCAAAGTCCCAAATCGAATTACTCCAGCTTCAATTGCATAACCCCTTCGATTGAGCCTCCCTCTGCTTCGATTGCTTGATTCGAAAAGGATCACCCTGGTCGAATCAGCTCTTGTAGGGTTGGGAGCAAACAAGGCAAGAATCTGGCCTTTAATTCAAATAATTGAGTCCACAATCAACATTTAATTATTTCTATATTTGCAAGGGACACATGCCATTGTGAACTTTGGGTGAACCTGGACAGGTTAGGATATGTGTTTTTGCTTAGTCATGCCAGCCTACTTCATTCCTTCGAATCTGCCTTCTTTGCCAGCTTCAAAGTTCAATTCGAATATATTTAGAACATTCCCTATTAGACAACTTCGACCAGCCCTTGGCCTTGTGATGAGTCTAAGTTCTGATTCGAAGTGTTCAGAACTTCCTTCATCAGAGCATCTTAGATTAAGAGAAACTCTGCACTGAAATGCCATTCGAAGGTCATTTCGTTCTGATGTTCCTATTAAGGGAAACTCTGAAGTTCCAGTCGAAGGACACTCTGAAGTTCCAGTCCAAGGACCTTTTGAAATGCCAATTGAAGGGTATTTGTCCATATACCAATCAAAGGGTACTTGTTAAAATTCCAATCGAAAGGCTTTGTTAACAGGCCAATCGAAAGGTGTTGTTCATGCTAATCGAAGGACATGGTTAACATGCCTGTCGAAGCTGCCTTGACACAATGCTAAATCGAAGGATCCCTTGGCATGCCAATTGAAAGGCTTGGCCCAGGGTGCCAAACGAAAAGGTCTTTCAGAATTCTAATCGAAGGCCTTGACACAATGCCAATCGAAGTGTTTGTCCATAATGCCAATTGAAGGGAATTATCCATGTCAATCGAAAGGCTCCTTCAGAATACCAATCGAAGGGTCTTTCAGAATTCCAATCGAAAGGTACTTAAAGCACCACTCAAAAATTTTCTTTTTCCTTAGGCAAGGGTTTCTGGTCAACCATGCAGGGGGAAGACTTTAGAAAACATGAGAGGGCAAATTTTGGGGTGCAACACATTGTATGATGATGTTCTCAAAATAAATGAGATTATGTTTTATGCAATATGTATGCGCATGTCATGATATATGAACATGAAATGCTATTGTGGCACGTCCGAGTTTGGGAAAATAAATCCATGACTGTTGTTGGAGAATAAAAGAGTTTCGCTCGCTGGGGATAACAACCGAAGATGATTTGAGAATAACTTGGCCGGAGAATAATTCTGCTGGAGAATAAACTAGCGAGAAAAAAAAACTCTGTGGGGAAGAGATACTCTGTCAGAAGATCCACTGATTTGGAGCAATAACCTCGGTTGGGGATGAATTACCGTTGCTGGAGATGATGAACTCTGTCGGGGATAAAAATTTTGTCTGTGGAAGGAAAAAAAACTCCACTGGGGATGGTCTTCCATTGTTGGTGAAAGATGAATTCTGCTTGGGGAGAATTAACACCACTGCTTTTGGATATTTCTTACTCTGTGGGGAGTGTAGATGTTACTGGGATGCATGCTGAGGATATGACAATGATTTTGCATCGAGACTTTTCTGCCCCTGTATCTGTTGGAGAAAGTGCCTGCGGAGGCCTTGTAGATTGAATGTTATCCCAACTTATGAGGTGCTTGGTAAGTTTGGATCGAAATGATAATTCTTCTTCTGGTAGGCAAGTGACGAGATGATGGGGCATAGTCGTACGCTTTAATCCCTAACTTTGCCTGAACTGTCTTTTCAGATTTTCAGTCCACCAGGATACCCTTTTTACCCAAGCCGCCTTTTCAGGTTTTCGGCTTGCCAGGTGTACATATTTTTTTTCTTTTTATCCCTAATTTCTGCCTGAACCCTTTTGGTTCACCGAGATGCCCTTATTTTTGCCTAGGCCAGTCAACCTAGCGGGTCTTTGTTCATGCGCAGTATTTTATGACTATGTCCACGCTCTCAGGGTGTAGGGAGTTGTCACTGTCGGTAGTGTTGTGTTTCCATACTACCAAAAGATGTTTGTTTTATCGTACATGATTCGTTGCTGGAATTCATGCCCAATGACCCCAAGTGATTCAGATGGAGATCTGCCCCTGGCTATTTGGCATCTTTGAGAGATTCCTTGAATCTTGACTTGACTGCCCCATATGATGGACAATGATCATGCCGTGCCCCTTGGTTGGAAGTGTTTTTTCCATTTGAGGTGATCCTTTTTATTGAGAAGGTTTTTGTTCACTAGATATTCATCATGCGAATTTCTCTGCTGTTGAACAAATAGTCATATGCAAACAATGTTATTTTAAGAATGCAAAGCTTATGTCTGTCTTGAGGTTTTGAAAATGTGATTTTTTTTAGTAAAACAAGTTTTTTTGTAAAAGTGTGATGTCAACTCAGGATTTACAGCAAGTCCTACAGGAGTCAGGATACCTTTTGTAACAGTATGCTTTCGAACTAACCCATGCTTCAGCTAGGACTTTTAAGGGTTATAACGTGGCCTGGTTCACGGTTCAAGAAACAAAGAATAAAGGCTCAAAATTTATTTGTACCCGCCCACTCTTCGTGATGTTCTTCAGTCATATGCTTAATTAATTGCGGATTTAGAATCCCAGTTGAGTCTGGCATTTTGTCCTTGATATTCCGATGATGGTTCAGACACTAAAAGTTTATTTTGAATAGGCAGTCATTTTTTTGTTGAGGGTTTGTAGGACCTCTTTCTTTTTTATTTTATTATCCCTGTCTTTTGCTTGAACTGTTTCTTTTGTGATTACAGTCAGCGGGATGCCCCAATATTTTTTCTTAAGTCTCCTTCATAGGTTTTGACTTAATGGGATTTTATTTCGAGAGATAATGATTGTCTGTCTTGACGATTATAGGGAACCATCACTGTCTTTTGATTCGGAAGGATGTCTTTGATGCCATTCATTGTGCACCTGAATCAATTGAGAAAACTACCCTTCCCCAGGTTGTGATTAAGGGTTTTAATTTGTGTGAAAGGAAAACTCCTACTTCTTTGGCTCAAAGGGGTTGACTAGGGGAAGGGTAGATAAAAATTTGTGTTTTAAGACCATGATCAAAATTTGAAAAAAATGCCATATTTGATGATTCTATGCCATTTTCAAATGTGGATGAACCTGGACATATTTGAAGAGTTATTGCACGAAATCAATTGACATAAACCAGCATAAAACTTTCCCAAAATGGATTCACATCAAAATTTATATTATTTCTATTATTTATTTATTTAATTCTGAATTTTAATGAATAAGATATCAAAATAAATAGCATAAATAGTAGAAAAATGTATGGGTGGGCTTAGAGGTCGTGGAACATGTTAGGAATGAGTTTCAAACTTGAAAAGATAGACCCATTTGGAAAAAATCCAAGTTTGGTCAATATTTGCTTCATGCATTTTTTCAAAAATTGTCCAATTTTGACAATGCATATCTCTCTCAATTTTAACCTTATGAGGATGTTCTTGGACTTTTTAGAAAGCTTAGGATGTCCCCTAAGATAAATTTTTGGTTTCACCTCAATTGGATCTTCCATGTTCATGTAAGAAGCTTTGACCCAAAAGGTGTTTTTGTTGACTTTCCAAAATGACCTATAATGTCCAAATTCATAACTTCTTGTGAGTGCATATTTTGAACTTGTGAGATGAATATGGATTGTAAGGAATTGCATCCTCTTCAAAATGAGCTTTGGATGGGTCATTTCTCATAAAGTATGAGAAAGTTATGATTGGTCAAAGTTGAGTTGACTTTTCCTACAAAACCCTAATTTAACAACTTTTGAGTCTTGATGAATTATGAGCAATCCTTGATGAATCATGATCAAACCTTTATCAAATGATGAAATATAATTCAAAATGAGGATGTTGACCAAAAATCTTGAAGTTTGAATGTATGTGGGCCACATTTGACTTTTGCCCTAGCACAATCAATTTTCAGGCCTTTGAGCAATTGACTAAGCAAACTTCCTCTGCAAGGCTTGAAACTTGACATGGATGATCTTGAGAACATATTAGGACAATGTTGAGAATTTGGGGTCCCTTTGAATCAAGTATCTTGATGCAATATGAAACCCTAATTTGAGGTAGACTGCCTTAGGAGAGAGCTTGTCTGGCCGACCCTTGGACTACCTTGAGCAACTTGGGGATCTTTCTTCAAATGTTTTGAGAAATATGGGAGGGAAAATTTTAGGGTACAACAATGGATAATTATGGACCCTCAAGATTTCTCATGTTAAGTGTAACACCCCAATTCTATCCCAAGCAATTATGCAATTAAATCAGAGTTATAAAATTTCATTCATACAAATGAATCGGGATGTCACAAATTCTTCTAACAAATTCATTGCATTCATCGTGGATATATAACATTTTTAAAACATCGGATGAACCATCATTATAACATCTTTAATAAATTAATTCAACAACTACGCAGCGGAATTCTTCAATAACATCTTTATATAAAATAACAACTTCGAAACATCTCATATTTAATAAATAAACAATTTAAGGTTCAACAACTAAAAATCAGCAATCAAAAATCAGCAAGCGTTCATCCCCCCGAGTGTTACATATCAGAGCAATGACACCGACTCGATCTATTGAAGGTATACAGCCTTCACTCGCGATTACCTGCACGTTACTAACATAAGGGCAACATTCAAACATAAGGGCAACATTCAAACAGAAGGGGTGAGATATCTAACAATATAATAAAGCGCATGATAATTAATATATTAAATCAGATCAATAATGACACCACTTCTCATCTCATAATCAACAATAATTACAACATATATACTCATTCATCAACATCAAATACACTTCATTACTCAATCATATAATGCGACTCAAAACTATGCAAATGCATGTGGTACCATTGGAACAGAACTCCCATCTCAAAAATCTGCCAATTAATAAAGGCATCAGCAAGGCATAGCCTTCATCTCAAAATTTGCCAATCCAGGCCATCTCAACAAGCATAAGCTTCATCTCAAAAATGCAATGTATGCGACTCTTCATGAATGTAATATCAACATCTCAATCATCTCAAAACACAACATCTCAAAAACATATCAGAACAACAACATCTCATAAACATCTCAGAACAACAACATCTCAATCATCTCAAAATAACAACATCTCATAAACATCTCAAAACATCTCAATTACAGCATCTCTAAACATCTCAAAATAATTGATTAAACATCACTTATTTATCAAACGTCATTTGTTCATCATAACTATCAAACACAACTTTAATAACCACATCTTACTAATAACTCAGCTGTATATTAATACTACAGTAATCCATATTGTTATTCTGCTACTGTACATCATTATTGCCACTAATCATACTGTCATAATTCTAACAGCGGCCTCTAACATCTCATATTCATCATTCTGTCCAAAAATCAACACAACGGTCATCTACGGGAATTAATTCTAAATCTTAGATTGGTTACTAGGATTACACCTCTTCATCATCATTTGAATCATCTAGAATAAAGTTCATCGCGTTAGCTAATCAACGCTTTGAACGACATCTCAAACAGTATCCTACAACTCAAGTTACAGCAATTTAAAAACTGATTCTGTCAAAATTAGTCAGTATGGGTCGACACGAAACTCTATGGATCGACTCATCCTGCTTCATCTACTCACTATGAGTCGAAGCATCCTCCTTATGGATCGACTCATCCTGCTTCAAATCACAGCATGTATCGACACATGCACTTACCGATCGACTCATCCTGAGTCTTGTAATGAACATGTATCGATGCAAGCCCTGCATGCATCGACTCATCCTGACTTCAAAATGCAGCATGTATCGACACATGCATCGCACCGGTTGACTCATCCTGAGTCTCACACACTCATGTATCGACACATCCTCTCTTTGTGTCGACTCCTCCTGAGTCGAACATCCTTCATGTATCGACACATCCAGCTTGAGGTCAACACATCCTTCGACAGTCAGCATAATTTTCTGCGTTTCTTCTGTAATTTCACTACGGGAATTATACTACAGCCCTAAAAACATTATTATGATCATGATAATTCATCACCTAATCATTATACTCTATTACTCCATCGATTAGACAACATAATAACATCATTATTCATCAAGAATTCATCAATATTCACCATATATCATTCATAACACATCTAATTCAAGAACAAATAGCAATTACATCTAACCCCATATATCAAACATCATGAATCCAATTATAAAGCCAGAACCCCACCCTTACCTTGGATCGAAGGTCGCTCTACAATTTCCGAGTTGAATCTTTGTTCTTGCCGTTTTCCACTTTTTCCAGCAACTTCACGTTCTTCACAATCCTTATTTCTCTTCTTACTGCTTTCTCCTTCTATTCTAACAACAAATAATAAAATAACCTAATATTATTATATTATTCCTTAGTGGGCTCCAAACTTATACCCCCTTATTACTTCCACTCACACACTAAAGGCCCACATTAAATGATATTAACTTCTAACATTATTTCACCACCCAATAATATAATACCTCAAATATATTATTATTTCTCCATTTAATAAAATAAATCCAATTATAATAACACTTCTTCACAAATATTCCAAAAATAATTTAATTAAATTACGGGCGCTACAACACTCCCCCACTTAGAATATTTTCGTCCTCGAAAATTTACCTCAATCAAACAATTCTGGATAGGAGTCTCGCATCTTGCTCTCCAACTCCCAAGTCATGCTTTCACCAACAGCTCCTAGCCAAACCACTTTAACCAAGGCAATCTCTTTGCCCCTCAGAGTCTTCATTTCACGATCTGCGATTCGTACAGGCATCGTCTCCACCGTAAGATTATCCTGTACTTGCACATCGTCCATAAGAATCACATGAGATGGATCTGAAAAATACTTCTGAAGTTGCGATACATGAAACACATCATACAAATTCGAAAGATTAGGCGGTAAAGCCACTCTATAAGCAACATTCCCCACTCTCTCTGAAATCTGATACGGTCCAATAAAACGAGAAGTGAGCTTCTTAGACTTCAATGCTCGCCCAACACCAGTCACAGGTGTAACTCTAAAAACCACATGATCACCAGCTTGAAATTCTAAATATTTCCTTCGCTTGTCATGATAACTCTTCTGTCTACTTTGTGAAGCTTTCATCTTTTCTCGAATCAACTTCACCTTCTCAGTAGTCTCACGAACAAGTTTAGGTCCAAGCACCACACTTTCACCAGATTCATGCCAACATAACAGAGTTCTACATCTCCGACCATACAACGCTTCAAAAGGTGCCATTCCAATACTAGAATGGTAACTGTTATTATAAGTGAACTCTATCAATGGAAGATAAGTATCCCACGAACCTCCCTGCTTGAGAACACATGCCCTCAGCAATTCTTCCAACGATTGAATCGTCCGTTCAGTCTGACCATCTGTCTGAGGATGATACGCTGAACTCAACCTCAACTTAGAACCCAACGCTTCTTGCAAACTCTTCCAAAAATCAGAAGTAAATCTTGGATCTCTATCTGACACAATGCACAAAGGAACACCATGCAACTTCACAATCACACTAACATAAATCTCAGCCAACTTCGACACTGGAAAATTGATGTTAATAGGAATAAAATGAGCTGACTTCGTAAGCCTATCAACAATCACCCAAATTGAATCATGTCCTCTATAAGTACTAGGCAATCCCGTCACAAAGTCCATTGAAATGCTATCCCATTTCCACTCTGGAACTTCCAACGGTTGCATCAATCCTGCAGGCTTCTGATGTTCAACTTTCGACTTCTGACAAGTCAAACATGCATACACAAATCGAGCCACGTCACTCTTCATCCCAGGCCATCAAAACAAACCTTTCAAATCTTGATACATCTTTGTAGCTCCTGGATGAATACTCAACTTACTTCTATGACTCTCTTCAAGTATCACTTTCTTCATCTCAGCATCATCAGGAATACAAATCCGGCTACGAAATCTCAATACACCTTACGCATCTAACTTGAAATCACTATTCTCAGATTGATCAATCCCAACCATCAAATCTACCAATTTCACATCCAACTTCTGAGCTTCTCTGATACTGTCTAGAAATTCATTATTAATCTTCAACATACCTAACATAACACTTTGCGGAGTAACCTCGTAAACAAAGCTCATATCTCTGAATTGCTCAATCAATTCCAACTCTCTAATCATCATTGCTGACATATGTAAAGTCTTTCGACTCAGCGCATCAGCTACCACATTCGCCTTTCATGGATGATAATTCAAACCGAAATCATAATCCTTTAACAATTCCAACCATCTTCGGTGTCTCATATTCAACTCCTTCTGATCAAACAGATACTTCAAGCTCTTATGATCACTAAACACTTCAAATCTAGAACCATAAAGATAATGCCTCCAAATCTTCAATGCAAAAACAACTGCAGCAAGCTCTAAATCATGTGTAGGATAGTTCTTCTCATGAGTCCTCAACTGCCTCGATGCATAAGCAACTACCTTACCACTCTGCATAAGCACACCTCCTAAACCCATCTTGGAAGCATCACAATACACCACAAAAGGCTCTCCTGGATTAGGCAACGTCAAAATCGGAGCCGACGTTAACCTCTTCTTCAATTCCGTAAAACTTTCTTCGCACTGAACATCCCATACAAATGCTCTACCTTTGCAAGTCAACTTATTCAACGTAAGTGACAACTTAGAAAACCCTTCAATAAACCTTCTATAATAACCAGCTAATCCCAAGAAGCTTCTAATCTTAGTAGCTGACTTTGGAGTTTCCCATTGCAACACAGCATCAACCTTCGATGGATCTACAGCAATGCCACTACCTGAAATCACATGACCAAGAAAACTAACCTCTTTCAACTAAAATTCACAGTTGGACAACTTTGCATACAACTTATTCTCTTTCAGAATCTGCAATACTATTCTTAAATGTTCAGCATGCTCTTCTTCTGACTTAGAGTAAATCAAAATATCATCAATGAACAACACTACAAACTGATCCAAATAAGTATGAAAGATACAATTCATATGTTCCATGAATACTCCCGGCGCATTAGTAACACCGAATAGTATCACCGAATACTCATAATGTCTATAACGTGTTTTGAAAGACGTCTTCTGAATATCTTCATCCTTCACTTTAATCTGATGGTAACCCGTCCTCAAATCAATCTTGCTAAACACACGGGCATCCACCAATTGGTCCATCAAGTCATCTATTCTTGGAAGCGGATACTTGTTCTTAATCGTCACCTTGTTCAACTGTCTATAATCAACACAAAGCCTCATACTTTCATCTTTCTTCTTCACTAACAACACTGGAGCTCCCCACGGAGATACACTTGGTCTTACAAACCTCTTCTCAAGTAACTCTTCCAGTTGCTTCTTCAACTCTGACAACTCAGACGCAGACATCCTATATGGTGCCATAGACACAGGTCTGGTACCAGGTACAAGATCAATTGCAAATTCAACTTCCCTCTCTGGCGGTACATCAAGAATCTCATCAGGGAAAACTTCAGGAAATTCACATACCACTGGAAATTCCTCAATTATAGCTTGAGTCTCTACAGATAGCGACACCATCAACAAAAACATTCGTGCTTCCTCTTGCATCAACTTCCTCAACTATCTAGCAGACAACAGACCATCTTCCTCTTCTTCAGGAGTAGAAAACTTCATCGACTTGTCATAACAATTAATATGAACACAGTTATGCTCTAACCAGTTCTTACCAAGAATCACATCCAAACCTCTTAACGGCAAGCAAACCAAATCAACAACAAAGTCTCTATTGAAGATCGACAAGGGACACTTAGCACACACAAAATAAGTAGTCATTGATCCCTTGGCTGGAGTATTGACGACCATTTCTCCACTCAAAGAAGACAACACAAGACCCAGTCTTTCAACATAATCAGCAGCAATAAAATAATGCGTAGCACCAGTATCAACAATAGTAATTAAAGGAGTACCATTAATGAAACATGTACCTCTAATAAGTTCGTCTTCAGCAGCTGTCTGATCCTTAACCAAAGCAAACACTTTACCACTTAACTGAGCCCTCTTCGGTTTAGGACACTGGCTACCAATGTGCCCTTCCTCTTTATAGTTGAAACAAACCACACTCTTGTGCTCACACTCAGATACAACATGTCTGTTCTTGCCACAACGGAAACACCTCTTCACTTCAGTAGTGCACACATTACTCTTGTGTCCAGGTTTCCCACACTTAAAACAAACCACACCAGCACGAGCATCTCCCCCATTAGTCCTCTGACCATGAGTAACTCTCTGTTTACCCTTACCAGCTGGGGCATCATAAGGTTTACCATGACTCTGCGGGTGCTTACCCCTCTTCTCACTAATAATATTGTAATGTGCATTATTGTCTTCCTTATAAATCCTACAGGTATCAACCAAATCAGCAAAGACACAGATCTTCTGGTATCCAACTGCCTTCTTAATTTTCGGGCGCAACCCATTCTCAAACTTAATACACTTTGAAAACTCAGCATTTTCCTCAGCGTAATGCAGATAAAACTTGGCCAACTCAGGAAACTTGGCAGCATACTCAACAGCAGACATACTTCCTTGCTTCAGCTCAAGGAACTCAATTTCCTTCTTATCACGGACATCTTCAGGAAAATACTTTCTCAAAAACTCCTAACGGAACACAGCCTAAGTGACATTCTCACCTGCAGCTTCTAACTTCTGGCAAGTCTCTAGCCACCAGTCATCAGCCTCGACTGCTAGCATATGAGTCCCATAACGAACCTTCTGCGCTGGAGTGCAGTCCATCACGCGAAAGATTCTCTCAATCTCTTTCAACCATTCCAAAGCTCCGTCAGGATCATACTTTCCCTTGAATGTAGGTGGATTCTCTCTCTGGAAAGTCGCCAAGCTACGAGATCCAACATTCCCATCAACATTCGGCTGATTTTCCATCGCATGAGCCATTGCTTCTAAAGCAGCAGCAAGAGCAACATCATTCCATCCAGCCATCTCAACTTCTCACTACAACACAAACAACTGTTAGAACTCAAAATAATAATACTCGATTGTTAGACAACTAAGACTCGACGACAATGTCAGACCAACCTTTTATTCTGATACCAACTTTGTAACACCCCAATTCTACCCCAAGAAATTATGCAATTAAATTAGAGTTATAAAATTTCATTCATACAAACGAATCGGGACGTCACAAATTCTTCTAACAAATTCATTGCATTCATCGTGGATATATAACACTTTTAAAATATCTGATGAACCATCGTCATAACATCTTTAATAAAATAATTCAACAACTACGCAGCAGAATTCTTCAATAACATCTTTAAATAAAATAGCAACTTCGAAACATCTTATATTTAATAAATAAACAATTTAAGGTTCAACAACTAAAAATCAGCAATCAAAAATCAGCAAGCGTTCATCCCCCCGAGTGTTACATATCAGAGCAATGACACTGACTCGATCTATTGAAGGTATACAGCCTTCACTCGTGATTACCTGCACGTTACCAACATAAGGGCAACATTCAAACAGAAGGGGTGAGATATCTAACAATATAATAAAGCGCATGATAATTAATATATTAAATCAGATCAATAATGACACCACTTCTCATCTCATAATCAACAATAATTACAGCATATATACTCATTCATCAACATCAAATACACTTCATTACTCAATCATATAATGCGACTCAAAACTATGCAAATGCATGTGGTACCATTGGAGCAGAACTCTCATCTCAAAAATCTGCCAATTAATAGAGGCATCAACAAGGCATAGCCTTCATCTCAAAATTTACCAATCCAGGCCATCTCAGCGAGCATAAGCTCCATCTCAAAAATGCAATGTATGCGACTCTTCATGAATGTAATATCAACATCTCAATCATCTCAAAACACAATATCTCAAAAACATCTCAGAACAACAACATCTCATAAACATCTCAGAACAACAACATCTCAATCATCTGAAAATAACAACATCTCAACACATCTCAATTACAGCATCTCATAAACATCTCAAAATAATTTATTAAACATCACTTATTTATCAAACGTCATTTGTTCATCATAACTATCAAACACAACTTTAATAACCACATCTTACTAATAATTCAGATGTATATTAATACTACAGTAATCCATACTGTTATTCTGCTACTGTACATCATTATTGCCACTAATCCTATTGTCATAATTCTAACCGCGGCCTCTAACATCTCATATTCATCATTCTGTCCAAAAATCAGCACAACGGTCATCTACGGGAATTAATTCTAAATCTTAGATTGGTTACTAGGATTACACCTCTTCATCATCATTTGAATCATCTAGAATAAAGTTCATCGCGTTAGCTAATCAACCCTTCGAACGAAATCTCAAACAACATCCTACAACTCAAGTTACAGCAATTTAAAAACTGATTCTGTCAAAATTAGTCAGTATGGGTCGACATGAAACTCTATGGATCGACTCATCCTGCTTCATCTACTCACTATGAGTCGAAGCATCCTACTTATGGATCGACTCATCCTGCTTCAAATCTCAGCATGTATCGACACATGCACTTACCGATCGACTCATCCTGAGTCTTGTAACGAACATGTATCGATGCAAGCCCTGCATGCATCGACTCATCCTGACTTCAAAACGCAGCATGTATCGACACATGCATCACATCAGTCGACTCATCCTGAGTCTCACACACTCATGTATCGACACATCCTCTCTTCGTGTCGACTCATCCTGAGTCGAACATCCTTCATGTATCGACACATCCAGCTTGAGGTCGATACATCCTTCGACAGTCAGCATAATTTTCTGCGTTTCTTCTGTAATTTCACTACGGGAATTATACTACAGCCCTAAAAACCTTATTATGATCATGATAATTTATCACCTAATCATTATACTCTATTACTCCATCAATTAGATAACATAATAACATCATTATTCATCTAGAATTCATCAATATTCACCATACATCATTCATAACACATCTAATTCAAGAACAAACAACAATTACATCTAACCCCATATATCAAACATCATGAACCCAATTATAAAGCCAAAACTCCACCCTTACCTTGGATAAAAGGTCGCTCTACAATTTCTGGGTTAAATCTTTGTTCTTGCTATTTTCCACTTTTTCCAGCAACTTCACGTTCTTCACAATCCTTATTTCTCCTCTTACTGCTTTCTCCTTCTATTCTAACAACAAATAATAAAATAACATAATATTATTATATTATTCCTTAGTGGGATCCAAACTTATACCCCCTTATTACTTCCACTCACACACTAAAGGCCCACATTAAATAATATTAACTTCTAACATTATTTCACCACCCAATAATATAATACCTCAAATATATTATTATTTCTCCATTTAATAAAATAAATCCAATTATAATAACACTTCTTCACAAATATTCCAAAAATAATTTAATTAAATAATTAATTAAATTGCGGGCGTTACATTAAGTTTTAAGTCTTGGATCATATTTTTGCTAAATCAATTGATCAGTTGACCTAAAAAACAATTGTATTGAGGAAAAAGTCGATTGTGGTTAATTTACAGTCAAACTTCATAATTTTTTATCCATGTCAACATTATGAACTCATATATGTCATTGGATCAAGTTTGGACCATAATTCCTCAAGAAATTTGATCAGATCATCAAAAGGGCAAAATTGTCAAAATTAGGGTTTTGACTGAGAAAAGGCAATTTCTGATTTTTGACCTAGCAAATGGTTAGTTGGTTTGAGACATGATATTGATGTTTCAAATGCATCATTTGGACCAAATGGTATTACTCAAAACTTCCCTCAAGATCAATTGATTGATAGTTGATTTTTAGTCAACTGATCAAAAGTCAACTGATACAGTGAAAAGTCAAACTTTGACTTTTTGGTCAAAATCAAGTGTCAAAGATCACAATTCATCAAAACATGTCAAAATATGAAACTTGTTCATCAAGAAATCAAAAAGTCAAGATTTCATTTTGAAAAGTCAAAGTTTCCAAAATTAGAAATTTTTCTAAGTGTTGAAAACTTCATATTTTTTCACAACTTTGAGCTAATTTTTCACCATGATGCAAGATGATTCAAAATAAACTTTCAACATGAAAGTTGTAGATCTAAATGATATGTAAAACATTTCTGAACACAACTTCTCCTAGAAATGTATGGATTTCAAGTTATGATTTTATGAAGACATGATCATGAAACTAAACACTTAGTTAAAATTTTGCCCTAGTTAGGCAGATTTTTGGTACCAACTTCATAGCAACTTTTAACATAGCTCCATTTGGAATTTGAAAAAGTGATTCAAAGAGGGGTTGTAGAGCACATTAAAATATTTCTAAAATGTCCAAGAACTCCTTGGGATCATGTTTGAGCAAGGAGAATCGAAGGCATGAAGTTGGCATTTCATTATTGAATTATAGGTCATTTCCATGATGAACAAGAATTCAAATCAATGCTAGGCTGCATAATATTTTCTTTGCAGGCCTCAAACTTGCTTAGCACTCCATAATTAATGTTTTGCACAGCTGTTAGAGGCTTTAATCTAAGCATTCAAGGCATTGCCCATGCTTAATGCCATTTTGGGAAGAAAGTGCACATTGCCATTTTGGAAAAGTAGCTTTTATGCACAAAATTAGTTATTGAGCTTTTCATTTGTTTTCTTCTGATCACACACAACCTATAACCCAAGAGAAACTTGTCTAAAGCCTCTAACAACTCAACCCATGCTTGTACTTTGCCTTGAAAGTATATTTCCACTTTTCTTCAAAATCAAGTAAGATAGACATAACTATATATCTTGTACTTCTGACTCTCTGAAGTGATACAATCTTTTCCATACATATGCACAAGTTGTTTGCAAGCTAAGACACGATTGGAAGCCTCCAAAAACTCTTCCAAACACCCTTGCTGCACAGAACTGCTCCACTTGACAGTTTTAAGCCAAAACTCTCCATCTCCATTTCTACTCGTGCGTTTTGATTCTTAACCATCCAGACACCTTACTTACATCATACACAAGTGATCCAAGCCCCTGTTTCAAGACTGTAACTCCTCCATCACTATCCACCATTTCCAAAACTGAAGCTTGCAGCTTGACTTGAGTTGGGAGTTTCAGCCATCCTCAAAGCAAAGTAGGAGTTAAAACACATTCAAGGAGGTCCAGGCAAGTTACAGAAATCATCAGGCCATCTCAAAGGTTGCTCAAACTCCATACACGACTCCAGCTGCAAGAGGTAAATTTTCAAACTTCTATCTCTTCATACAAGCATCATTTAATTCTGATTTATGAAGATAAGATGTAGATATCATTGCCACGAAGCTGTACATATCCATAGTTTACATTTATATGGCATGAGCCTAGAGAATTTTGGAGTTGAAGTTTCTGAAATTTTTAGGTTTTAAATTAGGGCCAGAAAAATTCTCACTCATCTTTGACTTTTAGCTTTAGTTATTTATATGGTTCGATTCGTGGGAAGAAATGCCATAACTTTCATGTTTGTACTTTCCATTTTTATTGAGAGATGAACAAGTTACAGGTGCTATGGTTGGCTGAAGGTTGAAGACAAAGTACAGGCCTTGGAAGTATTATGTGTTATGTATTTATTATTTTATTTTAATAAATGGATGTATAGTCACCCCAGTGGTAAGGCAGCACGCTGGTAACCAAGAGGGCGTGGGTTCAACACCCAGCGCGCTACCTTTTGGTGTTATTTTTCACATTTTTCCTTTTCTTTTGTTCTCAAATAGCGCCTGGGCCTCCTATTGGGCCTAGCCTTTTTTTTGCTAACTTTTAACTCCCTGCCTTGTTTCAGCACCCCTTGGCCCATTATTTCTTTATTTCATTTTTTTTGTTGTTTTATTTTTCTTTCATATTTTATTTTATCATTTTTATATTTATTATTAATATTATTATTATTATTAATAAAAAAATCCAAAAAATATTTACTTTATTATTTTTACACTCATTTATATTTTATTTCTCTTTATAAGAACTAAAAAAAGAACAAAAACAATTTTCTTAATAAATTAATTTATTTTTCTTGATTAATATTTAGATAGTTAGGTTTAATTATTATATTATATTATTTTCTTGTAAATTAAAATTAATTTAGAGCTTAAGTTTATTTTAATTAATTTTATATTTTTTTATATTATTCTTAAAACATTTTCATAAAAAACCCTAAAAAAATCCTTTTTTTAGTTAATTTCTTTTTTAGTTAGTTTAAGTTAATTTTATTTGATTTTCATTAATTATTTTCTTAATTAGGTTAAGATTAAAACCTTTCATAAAATCAAATAAAAACCATTTCTTTTTCCATTTTTTGCATTCATGCATTTTATTTTCAATTTTGTACAATATTCAATATGGTTGTAATAGTTAATTAGATTTAATTTTCTTGCAAAATCCCCATTTGTAAATTTGTACACCCCCTCCCCTATTGATGTAATAGCTTAGTATTTTTATTTTCCGCAATTTAATGTTTTATATATAAATGCTAGTAAATTAGGGTTTGTATGGAAAGATTAAAATCAACAAGTTAGCAAACCCTAATCAAGACAAAACAATGCATGTAAATCAACACACTTGCACACTTACACCCTTAGGGTAAATCCACTTTGTTGCCTTATAAAATAGCCATATTATACATGTGGGGTATCTTAGCAAAAGCGATCAAAAAATACAAGATCATAGTCCCTCGATGACGCTATCAAAGTTTCCTTTCAAAAATGATCTTAGTCCATTAAAGAAAATGCTAAGATATCTTATAACATTGCTAATCATGGCTATACGATGTCCCGCGCTTGTCTCTTAATATCCAAAGATAAGGTTACTTACCAATCCATGGTAAAATAACAATGTCAAAGGAAAGAGGAAATAAACAAGAAAGACTTTTAAGTAGGTAGAATGTTTCTAGTTGCTTGTTCATTTTCAAACTAAAACATCCTTGCTATTTTCAAAACAAACACCAACACTTTCAAAAACATCTTTCAAACTTGAAAACATTTTCAAAAGATCAACACTTTGTATACATTCTTACGAACGAGAATTATTACAAAGTTTGCCTAAATGATGACGCCTTTTCAAAATACTTTCAAAAACCACACAAAGCACATTTTCAAACAAAAGCAAGTGATCTAGCAAGCAACTAAGAGCCCATAGATAACTACGGATGAAAAGGGTGTTAATACCTCCCCTTTTCATAATCTACCCCCGGAACTCAAGAAAACATCTCTAAAGGTCTTTCCTGTTCTTTTCAGCCTTTCCTTTTGGATAAAAGAAAAGTCGGTGGCGACTCTTACTAACCGCAATAATTGCGATCAAACGCAAAACACCAAAGTCAGTTCTCCCACCGTGTTATAATAACCATCTTTGTCATATGGAAACATAAATGGATACCAAAACACTAGATAACTTGGATGAAACTCAACAATTCTTTTCAATCTTCCACTTTGTCTTTCAAGTATAATATCCCTCTTAGAACCCGCGTCAACATCTCCAACAATAAGTGTAACAACCTCTGAAACAACTAGTTGGTTATAAATCCTTCCATCTGTCGATCTTTCAGATATTAACTTCAACTTCATATAAGGCATATAACATTATTTTATTCTTTCTGTTGTCGTTCTGAAAGACTTGGCGTGTGTATTATGCTCATCCAACATAATTTTCAATTTACTAACAATTTTTGGAATAATATTAGCGTTGTTGCTGCATGAAATAATAAAATGGTTATTATAGTATAATAAGATATAATACATGTTGATCATATGAAATATAAAATAATGCATTGTAATTGATTTAATGTTAACTATAATTAGAATACTTACCCAATTCCTTGAATCCTATTACCAATCTCATTGTTAGTGTCATAAATGTATAGTTGAGCAAACTAGGGTAATTGGCTAGGCAAAGGCATCACGCTTCCAATTCTATGGCAAGATTGTCCATGTATAGGTAGTCCTCTACCTCTATGAAAGTTATTATTGATCTTCATTCTCAGAGACGTGAAAGTAAACATAATATAGTATAATCTTCAGTTCTTCTGGCAATTTCTACTATCTGGTTCATTCTTATCAAACAATAGATGTTGAAGTAATAATAGAGGTCTTTTCAAAAGTGGAAACTAAACCTTACCATTTCCACAACAAAGTTGATACTTAGGTATTGTAGTATGTCTATGTTTGTTAGTCCTCTCTTGATACCACATGAGCGTTCCACAATGGATGCATTCAATCAGAGGATCACCAATGTATGAATATCCTAAATAAGTATGACAAATCATAACTAAGACATGGCATAATCTTCAATATTATGAAAAGTATACAACTGATAATAAAAAATCAGACCTTGGAACAAATTCATCAGTCTCATGATTTACGAAACACTCAACTTTCCATCTTTACGTGAAACACTTTTGGTACATTGACTACAACCACTACAGTACCATCCAAATTGGCCAACTTCAAATTTATCTAAAGTAGAAACAATGACACATGTTGTCTTATGAGTTTCATGATTTAGAAAAATGATGAGATAATGAAAAAAATAGTAAATCTCAAATTTAAAGCCCCGTGTACCAATATACACTTACAAATTGAAGATTACGGATCTCAAAAGACTTAAAACTTGTGTTTTCCATGTAAGCTTATCAAGGTCAAGATACTGACAATTTTGAGTCACATCACCTTGCAAGGTTGATGATGATAATAAAGGAATCTTCTCTTTGAAACTGGAATTCGTAAAAGCACCAAATGAATATTAGACAAAAATCCATAGCATATGATGAGTTATATTATATAAGATAACATATATATGACAAAATAACCACCTGTCTTTGAACTTCCTAATCTCATATGTGTTAATATCATTTATTGTTAACTTTGTGTCATTCTATGCATTGAAAATAGTCAAAGGAAAACTTCATATAGATTTGTACATAAGCATATTGTAGTTCAAATATATTAGAAATAATGAAAATTCATTATATTACTGCAGTGTTTTCCAAATAGCTAACATGAATACCATCAGCTCCCTTGATTCTTACATTGTGCAGCAGTACAATGACATAATCATGTTCATTCTTATTATTTTAGTAATTGCAGAACTATGACGCAAGCTCATCTCAAAGAGTATAATGAACCACAAACCTAATACATTAAAAGAATAAAGCATAAATGCATATAGTTAAATAAAGAGTACAATAAAAGTAGATCTAACACAGTAAAAGAACAGAGCATAAATGCTTATAGTTTTATAATCCAACATAAATTTAATCAAATCATAATGTAATATTAAAAAAATTATTAAATAAATCAAATTATAATGTAATATTCATAAAATCATAAAATACTAACATGAATAATGTGGGAATACCTCACATCTGTTATGGAAAAAACAAATTTATTTTTTTATTTGTAGCATTAATTTGGGTATGAATAATTTCATGCACTCCTCCAATCACATATACAAAAAAAAAATTAAAGAAAGTAAACAAAGTTGAACTGACAACAGCTAAAAACAACAAATATTAACTTAAACTATTACCAACTAAGAACTCAGGTTGAAACTTTTCCGCAAGTATATCAAGCAAACTTATTAAGTTCAAATGGTCCATAGAAATATCGGGCAAATCTGAAATCTTTGCAGAAGATGCACCACAAAATACCAACTTGAAGTTATGAGCGGTTTCTTTGAATGAGAAACCATTTTTAGCAATCTTGAAGTTCTGCATGATGTATGTCTTTCCTATAGTAAGAGTATCCTTATGCTTCTGAATCAAATGTGGTGGTATAATAACTTAGATCATGTCGCACTAGTAAATAGAAAATGTAGAATATACGACATGAGATACCAAGAATTTTATTGTTTAAAATCAGATATAATTAGTAACTGTAAGGAGAGATAAAACTAATACCTTTGCATCAATTATAACTATTTCCAAGTTCTCATTATTAGACATGTTTGTTACAGACCACAAATCTCTAATCCTAACAACAATCTTCCACAAATCTTTTGAGTCATTGATATCCCTAATATCTCCAATTGAACGTGTCATTTGCTGCAACAACAACAACAACCATTTTATAATATTTATAACTTGATTCAAAACGAACAACAATATGGACAAATAAATGATTGAAAATGAACAACAAACATGTCAAAGAAATAACACATCGTGTCATTTGCTGCAACAACAACGATTTCACAACATTTCTAACTTCATTCAAAATGAACAACAATATGGACAAGGAAATGATTGAAAACGAACAACAAACACATCAAAGAGATAACACATGAAAGCAAGTCCAAATAGAAGAACATCAATTCAAATGCTGATATAAAACATACTATGATGAAGAATGTGAAACATCGAGTTGATATGAAAGGAATAATGAAAACGTAGTACCTGGTATGTTGTCTTTTATACCCTGCTTATTTGACTTCCTTTGAGTGGTGCAATTGCTTATTCTGTCTTCCTCCGCTTCTACTTTATGTGAATGGTGCAGCCTGAATCTCTCGTATTCCTCTACTTTAGTTTCGTGCAAATGGTGCAGCTAAAAAGTAATTGATGATTTTATGAGAGAGTGTTTAAATTGATGATTTTAAGAGAGAGAGAGAGTGTGTGTGTGTATTTTCTGACCGTTGAGTTCTTAATGAAAACATAAAGTGTAGTGAAAAGTTTATTTGAAATGGAAAATGAAACACCCCCTTTTCAAAATAAGCATAAAATTTTGTAAAGTTAATAATTATCTATAGTAAAAATGCATAATAAATAGTAGTTAGTGGTAAAGAAATATCTTCAATGTCCTTTCTTTAGCTCACTTTAACAGCACGTGCGATCTTGGACTATTATTGATAAGGTTGATCATTTTCACCTAAAGAACCACTTTATACTGTTTATTTATTATTCAGGTGGTAATACTGCTTGCTGTGAGTTTTTACGTTTATTATGGCTTGCTACAATCTTGGTTTTGTGGACAGAAAGGAATAATAGGTTGCTTAAAGTGAAAGTTACATCTATTCCTCATATGTTAGATAGAATAAAGATGAGTTCTTTTTGGTGGTTAAAGCCAAAAGCCGATCGATTTATTTTTGGTACTCATTTGTGGTGGCAAAACCCCTTTGTTTGTTTGAGTTTAGGGTGAGATTGTTACTCTTACTATATGAAGTTGTTGTAATCTCTTGATGTCTTGTGGTACATCTTATACTAGAGAAAATTCTTATTAGTAATTCATTTCGACTTCTTTCAAACAAAAAAAAATAGTCAAAATTAACCTTAGAAATTAATTTTAAAAAAATATAGTCAAAATTAACCTTAGAAATCAATCAATTTAAACTTAAACAAAAAAGAGTGATTATGGAAAATCCAAAACCTAACATTTTATTAGATAAATATTAAATTTTATCTCATTCCACTCCATTGCATCAATCCAAAAACAATTTAACAAATCTACAATTTAATATCTTAATAGATTTTAAACGAAACTTTATATTATATTAAAACAAGATTCATTTTTTATACTAATTTATTAAGTGAACCCATACAAAAATTAAATAGAGAGAGATAGTTCACCTATCCCTTCTAAATAGTCCCAAATTTTTACTTCTCTATATATATATTTAAGATATTACCAAAAAAAAACTAGTTCAAATCGTGGTATGGAAAATATATTACTACTACATTTTTCCTTCTTAAAAACGAAAGTGGAAATTATTCTTGAGCTGTAAACAGCTTCTATGTAATCCAAATCTGAATAATTTTCCCCTTTTTCCTACAAATTCCTTTCTTCTTCTTCTCCCACACAATCTCACTCTTTTGCGTCCATCTTCGACGCTGCACTTTTCTCCATTTTTTTCTCTGTACCCATTTTCCTGGCACCAATGTTCATTGCCGACAGCAATGCCTTTCACTTTGTGATTCACGTCTTGTTTGCTTAATCCACCTGTTTCAGATCTTGCCTTTCTCGTTCAATTCGCAATGATATAATCGATTTTTTTTTTTTTTTTTGTTAATTTCTTGTTTTCATCCGAAAATGGAGATTTCCAGTGGAGGCTGTTCTCCTAGGCTTAGGTCTGATCATTTGAAAAGAGAGGGATCAGATGAATCACGTTTACGTCAAGCTTTTGAATTGCAACCCTCTGATGATCACAATTACGAAATCAAATCAATGAATGCTTTGGATATTCTCAGAGAGACTATAAGGATTCTTAGGTTTAATTCATGGGGTTTCATGATTATCACTGTTTTGCTTATTTGTCCTGTTTCTGCTGTGCTTTTGTCTAATGTGTTGGTGGATGAATCTATTGTTAAGAATCTCACTATTAGGCTTATGTTGGTTGCTGAAACTAGTGGTCTTCCTTTGAGTCCTATGATTAAGCAGTCTTGTCAGAGGTTTGCCGAGACTGTTATCTCGTCTGCGATATGTTTTCCGCTGTATGCCACTTTGTTGTTGTTGTCAAAAACTGCTGTGGTGTATTCTGTTGATTGTAGTAATTCGAAAAAGAAGTTTGATTCTTCTAAGTTTTGTGTGATTGTTGGGAAGTTTTGGAGGAAGATACTTTCCACTTATATGTGGGCTTGTACGATTATAGTTGGATGTGTTACTATGTTCTGTGTTTTTCTTGTTGCGTTCTGTAGTGCCTTGGCTGTTCTTGGGTTTTCTCCTAATGTTGTTGTGTATGCTGCGTTGACGGTTGGGCTGGTTTTCTCTGTTGTCTTTGCCAATGCCATAATCATTTGCAATATTGCGTTGGTGATCTCAGTGCTTGATGATGTTTCGGGGGCGCAGGCGATGTTGCGGTCTAATATTTTAATCAAGGGTCAGACTCAGGTGGGTCTGCTAATATATCTTGGATCAACAATAGGGATGGCCTTTGTCGAGGGGCTTTTTGAGCATAGAGTGAAGACACTGAGTTATGGTGATGGATCTTCAAGAATGTGGGAAGGGCCGCTCTTGGTGATAATGTATTCGTTTGTGGTACTTGTAGATTCTATGATGAGTGCAGTTTTCTATTTCAGTTGTAGATTTTCTAGCATGGAAAACTCAAACGGTGAAGGCATCTCAATTTTAGAAACTATGGCCATTTCTGCTGAAACAATAGGCATGCAATGACAATTCCCAGTGTGATATTGAGTATATCAATTGAATTAATAAGAAGAAGCAGAAGCGGTATAGATTGTTCCCAGCAAATTGTGTTGCCATTGAGGAGCCTTGCATCAATACTTCTTCAGAAAATTGGATATGACAGCTATATGGAGTGGACGGCTTTAAATAGCTTTCACCTTGATGAGATAGCTCTCAGTACACGGATAAGGCTTTTTTTAGTTACTTTACAAACACAGAGAAACTTAAAATCAGGGTACTTGATGTTTTTAGTTTCTTGTTATGTCAGTGGCAAAGGTAATACTTTTGTAAACGTACGGAAGAAACTAATTCGAATCAAAGAATATGTTTATTGTTCATAGGTGAGATATATTACAGTTACTTGTGTTTTTGAATCTTCTATCATAATGCTTGGTTGGGGAACCTGTGGAGATTTATGTTTAATGGATCTTTAATTTCAAACATTAATGAGCTTCTGTTAAATTTTTAGACTAACACATTCATTACTAATAGTCTGGACTAATTGAGAGAGGTGTTAGAGGTTAGTATATTAACTTCTGTCTCTTAATTGCATCCATTATTACAAATATCTTGCATTGCATCCTCTTTTTCATATTTCAAATGCTATATGCGTGAGCTTATTAGGATATAGAATAAAGGGGAATTAGAATAGTAAGAGTAGTTAGAGCAGTTAGTTAGTTAGAGGGTATTTGTTTACATAGAATGATACATGGATAGAGGGAAGACATTGAGATTTAGTAATGGAGCAGTGACTGTTGTGGAAGGGGAAACTCTTGGAGGACAGATCTCTCTTATTCTTTCAATATAATAGTCATTTTTTCAATTTAATTTCTGGGTTCCTAACAGAACTCGTTTTGTTTTTATCATAGGTTTGGGTTTACATTAGGAGCAAACTTGAATGAGTGCATAGCAAAGTCTATTGTCTATTTAAAAAAACTGAAAAACTGTGACATTGTTGATTTTTAACAATATAATTAAAAAAGGTTGCTTTACCCATCTCTTTTTTTTCCAAAACTGAAGGCCAGAGAGTAGGATGCACTAGCAACCTTTTCTATTTCAGGAGTGTTTGAAACTGCTCATTTGGGCTTACCTTATAAAATAAAAACTTGTGTAAATTATTAGGAAGAATTTATAAAAATAGTTTATGATTTGCTTATAAGTTGTTTTTAACGTATTTTCATAAGCTCTTTAAAATAGCTTGTTCAAATAACTTAACAGAATTTACCCACATCCCTTCTTTAATAGTTAACTCAGTTTCTAAAAGTTCTTACATGATAAATGTGTATTAGATAAATATTTAATGAAATTGTATATCCAATTGTCTCCATGATGAACTTTGATTCAGATTGAACTAGTTCATCAGCAATTGAATTGCTTGCTCCTATACCCTACTGGTTGAGTAATTCCTTCAGGTCGAAAACTGCTGTACTGTAAATGGAATGAATCTCCCTTCAAGCTTTGCCTGTTAAGATTCGGAAGATGGAAGGCTATGTACCCTCTCTGTACATAGCATAACTATTGATCAAGCACAGTTGAATTGATATAATGCTCTCCAATTTGAGTGTTTTCACCTATTGAACATGGGCGAGCTCTAGTCTTGCAAGGTTCTTTTATATATGGATATCTGCACTAATAAGTATTTGATGGTATTGGGCATATATTATTTGCACTTGGACTTTGTTCGGTGGATATAGAATAGAACATATTGTAGAGATGCTTGTAGAGATGCTTATTTTTCAGGGAGTTCATATAGAATAGAACATATTGTTTTTCACTTTTCTTCAGGCAAAGTACGAGTCAAGATTCTTGTGATTGATATGCAATTTTGAGTTATTTCCAAATATTACAGAAAAGTAACATCTAGAGAAAGGGTTTAAGAATTTATAGGATAGAAAACTAACGATCATGTACACCTAGAGATACCATATTGCTTAAACTTAATTTGTAATATATATTGCTCCAAATAAATGGACGTAAACTTCGTTCTTCATGTTAGTAAGTCTAAACCTTTCCATTTTATTCTTTTGTATTGTTATTCTGGTAATTGCTAGTTCATTGTTCCTATCCTCAAAAATATTATATTTCAATTCCATTTTCTTCTCCAACTTGTAGTCTCAAACACTCTGACACCCCAATCAAGGTGTAAAGACAAGCTGAGAATTTGCGTTCATACTTCATTCTAAAAGTCTCTCTAAGTAACAGTGAATCATCCACATCAAAATTCTCCTCTGCCATTGGCCCCACCATCTCCTCTGCTATCTCAAATGGAGAAGAGTAAGAGTGGCTTAATGATCCAACGGTATCCAGAAACTGGAAGTCAATGACGCCAACATCACAGTCTTCAAATTCTTCATTACACTCCACAATCTGGTTGTTTCCACCATCATCAACACTGTTAGCATAATGATACCCCGATCTGATATCCTCTCGGCCACCCTCTTGGTTAAAATCTTCTTCACTAGTCCCACTGCCACTGTTAAAAGTAGTTATGTCAGAAGAGTCATAACTAGCATTGTTGTAACTTTCTAGAAAGTTTTCTTCTATTTGGTGAATAAAATGGGGTTCAGGTGCTGAGTTGGTTTCCTGCTCATCATAGTGGTTAGTATGAAAAATAGCAGTATTACTAGAAGGAACACAAGAAGAGGCAATGTTTCTGGCTTTGAGCCTAAGAAGCAGGAGTTTGACAATCTTTGGAGGAAGAGCAGGAACATAGCTAGAAGATTGACAAAGAAAGAAATTTGTGCGGGTGTTTGTACCGCGAAGCAAACGTGCAGCTTCATCATAAGCTCTAGCAGCTTCTTCACCAGTATCGTAAGTCCCCAACCATAGTCTTATGTTCTGTATGGTGTCTTTGATCTCAGCCACCCATCTTCCCGAAGGTCTTTGCCTCACACCAATGAAACGGTTTTTCGCTCTTCGAACTCTTAGTAGAGGAGCGGCTATTGATGCTGCCTCCTCTCTTATTTGTTTCAGTTTGGTGTTTTCTTCTTCACTGTTCTCTTCTCTTCCTTCACATTCTCTTGCTTTTCTCTTGTTCACCATCTTTCAGTTCATAACGTGTGATTTTTTGCTTTTGGTATGGTGCATTGCAGCATGGGAGAGCTTACACATTTATATGGTTGGTGAGTAGAAGCTCTTTAGTTCTGAGAGTGAGATCTCAAGGGACACATCCAGTGCTTGTATTGTAGCTATCCTTTTCTTCTGTGTTAGATACGGATTTCCTCTATTTTATTTTTTCCTAACAAACAACTTCAGAACTGTCCAGAACTTCCTTTTCAATATAGTGGAGATATCGAGGTGGAAACGTCTTTTTTTGCGTTGTATTGCTATTGCATTACTGATGCACTGCAAGTCATTGATTTCATTCAACGGTTAAGATTACGGTCGTTGCAGTGATCCACCACTAAAATACAGGTACATCATGGTAAGTGTTCCCTTATGTTTGTTTGTACAAGCATTATAGATGGACATAGATTGCCTGAAGTTGTGATCCTCTGCGGTCACGCAGTCAGGTGAATCACTGTCATTTTTACAATATTGAAAGACTCGAAATATAAATTTCACAAATCAGTATCAACTATTAGATTACTATCAATCCACAGTTACTTTTTGACGGCACATAATCCATTTCAGATCGAGATCTCATCCTCTTTCTCCACTCATATTCATCCCATAATATCTGTCAATAATTTGGAGTTTTGTTCTTGTAGCAGACTTTTGTTTTGACTGGATTCGGATAGTAAATAAATTTAGATTAACTTCCGGCAAATGAAAACCATTTGTCTTAAGTGTCACAAACCTTGTAGAAATCACCTTATCAGTATTATTTTACCTTTATGCTTTTAGAATAAAAACCACTGAACTCTGTTGGGAGCATTGTTTATGTACAACCAAAGTCCAAATATTTGTACATATCTCTTTTTTGTTATATGTTATGATTTTTTTCTTGTCTTATCCTTTAATTTCTGTTAGAAATTTCAGAAATTGAAAACAATGTTCTATAAATTCTAAAATCTGAAGAGTATTTATGAGGCACCCAGATTTTAGAATATGAAATTGATGAATTTGTGAACAAACATAATAAAATAAAATACACCATTAAATCAGATAAAATTTCACATGTTACGTGTCACTAAAAACATGTGTTAAATTCAAACAAGATCATAGATCGGACAAACTACTACATCAACTCAACCATGCATGTTGTGATCTCATCAAAAGTCTTGGGACATATCATACTTGAACAAAGCATACGAACAATTCTGACTAAGATAACATCTAATTTGACCGATTCTTGATTTGAGTAAGATAGCATCTAACTTGATTGATTTTAGATTTGATTTGTAGAAGCTCAAAGATATAGCATCTAACTTGATTGATTTTAGATTTGATTTGTAGAAGCTCAAAGATATATGCTCCCCTTTCTTGAGTTTTGTATCATCCTTGAAGGTAATAATTCTTTTTTTTTTTATGGAGAGTAAAAAATGTGAAGATAATAATGCCTTTTTTTATGGATAGCGTCAAAAACGTGATTGGTGAAATTGTTGTGTCTTCACCTATGAAGCTCACAAACACATCATATTTTCGATACTTTGGATGCTATTTTACATAGGGGACCTCCTTGTGGTCTTTGTTGTCCTCGACAATGGCTCCATCCCAGACCATTTTCCATAGGTCCAACTTCGACAGAGGAATCATAGTATTCAGACATAATTTTATCTGATAAGCTCCATCTCCAAAAGCACTAAAGACAACCTTAATACTGTCATTCATAGTTTCATTGACTCTTCTGTGGCACTGTCAACTTTTCAGTATGAATCTTTCTCTCCTTGGTGTGAGAGTAACTCTCCTTCATTAGGGCGTCTTCAACTCCTGTCAATTGGGAGGTCATGGTCGCCAAAGAAGCCTTCCCCACCTTTAGAGCCTTATCTTTGGCCTCCACGATGACCATAGGTCGGATACCATGAAACTAGAATGGAAGATGAGTCGTGGGTGTCCACCTCTTTTTTAAGGCCAGAGAACCTTATCATCTTTTCTTGGAGGCCATGCAATTTTTCTTAGAGACGTGATTGATCATGAACAACCATGTCATATTTCCCCCTCCATATATCCCGCTCCTTAGAAGGATTACCTGGGGTGAGGACTTCCCATCTACCTACTGTAGCGGTAAAATCAATGAAGTCGCCACCGAGTATTTATTTATCCAACAACATGGAAAGGAAATTCATCGAAGAAAAACCTAAAGGGGAAATCAAGGTATTGCGACCGAGAGATTGGGTAAGGGAGTCGATTACGCGAGGGGAAGGTATTAGCACCCCACACGTCCATAGTACTCTACGGGATCCACTCTCGTTATTCTAATCAAAGGGTGTGTTCAATCTAATGCTTAAGGGTTATAAACTAAGAGGGAATGCATGCAAAGAAAACACGGGGAAAAGAAGGAAGTATTTACAAATTTTCGCTCGGCTGAGCCCCGTGACCAGATGCCTACGTATCCCCTTTAAGGAATCAGAGCGTCGTAGTTCGGCTCATATATTTTGTTTGTTTTTATTTTTTAAGTGAATAATGTTGCATTCGATCATTCCACCGCTGCTCGACCTTTGGAGACTTATGACCTGTAGTAGAAAGGAGATAACATGCTCTTAGAAGAGAAAATCCGAATGGCGAAAAGAAATGAATTGGTTGGTATTTTTTACCATGAACAAAAATTTTTGTATGCTTAGTATTTTTTTATTCATTTGCCAAGAAAAAAGCAGTTTTAGTTTTAAATACAATTATGCAAAAAAAAAAAATGGGAAAAAAACATCTAAGGGAGACTAACCTATCTCTAACATAATGTTATAATACAATGAGGGATCATATCTAAGTTAGCCTGCTAAAGAAAGTCTAACAAAATTATCCTATAGGGAACATGCAATGAGAGCGAAGTCGTGATCTCAATTTCTAAATTGAGTGACTCATCGATCAATAAGAAATAAAGGAAAGTAATAAAGTCCTATAGGGAGCATGCACTGAGAGCGAAGTCGTGATCTCAATTTATAAATTGAGTGACTCATCGATCAACAAGAAAGGAAACAAACACAAGCACAACACATATAAGAAATAGAGTGCGGAATACCTGCTACAGATCTTTAAACAGCGACTTCGAGCGCACGCTCTTTATTTCCTACTTCTCATGATATCTAGAAAGCGATAAATACAGACGTATAACTTGGAAGCAGTATAATACCAAACGAACAATAAAGTCCGCAAAAAGTGCAACTAAAGGTAAGAGACTCAGAATACTTCACGCGAGCTGGCATCAACAAACAAACAGTCAGAAATCGAATATTTGGAATAGGTGTCAAAGTTTCCTCGATGTGAAAATAAATCACAATTGGAACCCAAACACATCCGCATATCAAACCATGAACCTGCATAAGACTCAACTCAACATGCAAAGGTGAATCACAATTTTCAAGTAATCGAAAACATTAGGGACTAATTTCCTAAAATCAAATAAAAAATCTAACAAATTTTTATTGGTTTTTGTAATTTATTACCTAAAAGTAATAAGAGGTATTCCTAAGATCTACATTCTTTATTATTTTTATTATGTGTATTTTATTACTATTTCTTAGAAAATTAAACTAAAACTAAAAAAAAAAAAGGCTAACTAAAGAAACTAGAAAGAGTCGGGAGGGGGTGAAGCTGGAATTACGAATGGCATGCTGGATTGATGATCAAACGCTAGGCCCAGCAAATATGGATCCAGAATATGCTCATTTTTGAATTTAACTTCAAACTCCAAAAATTCATTGGGCTTAACGTTTGGTCTGAGTCTTTGATCCAATAACCGAAATAATTTCCAATAATCTCTCTCAAAAATCCAACCATTATCTAAGGTACTATTGTTGAACCAAAATAAAATAAAATGAAAAACGGCCCCAAACAATTGCGTTTTGCTATGTAACCTAGGGTACACACAATACTGCTCCGCCTCTCCAAACCCAATTCTCTTCGTTCTCCGCTGCTCTTTTTTTCCTTTCTTCCCTCAACATAACAATGTCGCGACGGTCCTCCCTGTTCGTCGTCACTTCAACATGAATCCAACCTTACCTCTTCGTCCATTCTCACCGCAATGACCATTCAAACTCCTCTAATCACCATTGTGTCTCATTTATTCTCTTCAAACGGCGACACACACTTCCTTCTCTGATCAAAAGCCACCGTGAATCGCCATTAAGACGGCACATCCTATCAACACCACCACCCCTACCTTCGTCTTCCTTTGAACCTAAATCTAACAGAAACTACAAAACCTAACTAAACATCAACCGAAATCAATCTGATACGATGCGCGGGATTGAGTCATAGAGCTAGGGGGTCTCATTCGACGGCGTGTAAACGATACCATGGTATAAAGAATAGTACAAGAAGAAGAAGAGAACGACCTACCTACCGAATAGCCCCGATGGGCCTTCAACAGCGACGACAGTCAAAGAAATCCAGAGTTAGTTACGAGATCCAGGTGATGATAGCCTCTTCCTTAGATTCTGCATTCTACTCTTTATCGATAACGATTCGATGAAATAGAATTGTTGCTCGTTGATGATATGGTGCAGAATCGATGCAGTTGCAATGATGATAAGAACGGTTGAAGGTTGTTAGATAAACCTGAAGATGATTGAACGTGGAGGATGACAATGCTACACTCAATTCAGAGGGAGTATCGAGAAGCTTTTCTTTCTAGTTTTTTACTAGATGAAGATGAAGAAGAGTGTGAAGATTCCAGATGGAAGAGAGAATCAAGGCTTCGGATCCAAAAGTGAATGAAAGGTTGAAGATGAAGATGAGAATTCAAGCCACTCTGATAGAATCTCCGAGGTGAGTATTTTTGTGATTTTCTATCAACCGCGATCCAGAATCCAATCCCTGATAATTTTGTTAGCATGCTTTTATATGAGTTCCCTCTTTAAAAATTTGTTATGATTTCTGTTAGGCTTCAGTTAGGAGTCTGTTAGCTTCTTCTCCCCAATTCGGTTATTTCTCTTCTCAATTCTGTTACCAAACTGTTAGCCATTATGTTACAAAGCTGTTAGCCCTCCCCCATTCTGTTATGAATTGGTTATACAGTTAGACAACAGTTAGATGATTGGAAGTTAGTTATCTCTATTTTGAAAACAGTTAGTACTGTTAGTTGGTTAGTTAGAGAGTAGAAATGAATTTGATTAGAAAGTTTGCAGGTCTGCTGGAGCTGTTAGAACCTTTTGACATGTTTTTCTTGACAGGCCAATATGAGAATTAAACTTGAATCTTATTCTATTTTCGCATTTCCTGATTTTTCTGAGTTTCAAACTCTTTTAATGATCTTTTTTTCGTTATCAAACTATTGCACACCAAGAGCTGTTATGAAACTGGTATCCTTTAATTATGAACATGTTTCCTTCAATTTAACTGTTTGGGATGCTGGTGCAGGGGATCATTTTGCGAGGACCGGCTTCAACTGGCCTTCTCTGAACTTGTTTATCAGATGAACTGCAATTTGGTTATCACTAGCATGCTAGGATAATGGCTTGAGGCTAGGAAATGTTTGAACTGGTTTATTGTGTTTTCGGATAATCAGTTTTACAGGGTTGCATATGAATTTACTCACGTTTCTTCTCCTGTATTTGCAGCACGACATGCTCCTGACATTCATGTGGGCTTGTGTTAATTGATTGAAACAGGGCTATTTCGGTATATGAGGATGGTTGATCGGTTTTTGACAAGTTGAGAGGAAGCATAGGAATATGATTGAGACATTCGAAGGCGAGGCATGAAGATTGAATTGTAGATATGAATCGGTGGAGATGGAAGCACAAACATGGTAGCCATTAGGTTTAGGATTAGGCATATGTCTTATGTATAATTTCTTGATGTAATATCTTGTAAAATATGAACAATTTGCCTTGTTTCTTAAATTCCAAAGAACTAAACTTGAACGAATATGGAGGTATTTAAATTTCAATCTTCAATTGAATGAAATAATGGATTCCATGACCTATGGTTAATAAATCTCGAGTAACCTTATAATGAAGGCATATTGATATCTTTCGCATTTTTGAATTGAACTCTATTCATGAATGAAGCTTTGAGTAAAGTCGAATTTCAATAATCTTAATGAACATTTGTAATTGTAACTTTGATGACATCTGACAATCGTTAAATGAATTTGATAATGATGTATACCTTGTAATTTTCTTTATCTAAGACATCTGCATATATGACTGTTCTAATCTTGCACTTTTGAATTTCTTTTGACATATCAATACTGACGCCATAGCGAACTATGAACCAAAACCTTGAGCCACTTTGTCACATTGAACTCATAGCACATTTGGATGAAGCCCTTAATTTTGAGTCCACATTACCTTGCAATTGGAGAAACTTATCTTAATTGAATGACTGATGACCTTAGTCCATATTTCAACCAATCAAAAAACATATCAAAGCAATCATTGACCACAATAACTCTCTTAGAAAAAAATGCCTTGCTCCCAATGAATCCACAATTTCACATTTTGTGCCATGATTCATGTTTTTAAACTTTAAACTATAAAGGCATCCTAGCTTGATAACCAACAATTGTGCAACAGAATTAAAGCCCTGAGAAACAGGTTGAAGACAAATGATAAGACTTTAAGTATGAAATCCAATGACCTTCAGTTGAAACATTGACAAACTCAACCACCATGGGTAAAAACCCTAATCCACTGATAAGTATCATAATGAGAATAAGATGTCGATTCAATCCTTTAAACTTCTTGAAAGTAATATCTTGTGGTGAAGACAATTGGGAGTAAACCCCAATTCTCTTGATTTGGATACATGAAGATGAGGAGACGACTTGAGGTATTAAGAGGAATCAAAACCCTAGCTCGTGGTCTGCTTAATTGTAAGACATGATGAAACCAAGAATGATGAGAACGCCAATTGAACCAACTTTGAGTAAGGTAATAACCTCAATTCATAGAGAAAAACCCTAATGCCAAAGCCTTTGATCTTGTAACCATGGAATCGAGGATATGCATGAGACGTATATGATAGATGAGGGATCTTAGGGGGAAAATTAGGGTATTACAGCTGCCCTTATTTAAGTGTCTTCTATCCGGAGATACGAAGGTTAAAATCTTTTTTTCGACGCGATTGAAGATACTTCAATACAAAACAAGCCCTATTTTTGGCCCTAAGATCCCATGCGATGCTTATAACTATGAGGATAAACTTCACATAGGTGAACAAGACGCCACTGGAGAAGCAGGAACAAAATCAACAGATTAAAAAAAAGAGTTCGACCAGGAAAATAAATCTCTAGAGAACAAGACAAATCTAGGGATAGAAATTTGAATCTATGGGAGACAAATTGGCTCCACTGAGGAGAAGAAAACTCAACCTTACTGGGGTAAGATCCAGAGAGGAGACAAAATAACATAAACTCAAAAACTGTGGGAAAAATAATGGATGACAACAATTAAATGATAGCTGTGAACTATCCACTCATAGATGATATAGAAAAAAGAGTGTTGTACCCCAAAATTTTCCCTCTCATTTATCAATATTTTTCTCACTAGACTTCTTGAACTCAAGACAGGATTAAGGTTTGGTCAGCTCAAGACATCATCTTACACTGATAACCTGAGATTAGGGTTTGAGTTTGCACAAGGATTTTTGGACCATCAATGCTTCATGTGACTTTCATATACCATCTTGGACCCCTAAGATTGCTCATGACAAGTTTCAAACCTTGAATCACATTTTTGCCTAGTCAATTGGACAGTTGACCTAAAAATCAACTGTATTGCGGAAAAAGTCAACCATGGCCAATTTACAGTCAAACTTCATAATTTTTTATCCACAACCACATTTTAGACTCATATGTACCATTTTATCAAGTTTGGATCACAACTCCTCAAGAAATTTGATCCGATCATCAAAAGGGCAAAATGGTCAAAATTAGGGTTTTGACTGAGAAAGGGCAATTTCTGATTTTTTACCTAGCCAATGACCAATTGGGTTCAAACATGATTTCAAATACTCAATGGCATCATCTTGACCTAGTCACATGGTTCAAAATATCTCAAGTACATAGGATTGACAAATGAATTTTGTAGTCAACTGATCAAAAGTCAATTGTGCACTGAAAAGTCAAACTTTGACTTTTTGGTCAAAATCAAGTGCCAGGGGTCATAATTCATCAACATATGTCAAAATGTGAAACTTGTTGATCAAGAAAACCAAAATTTCAAATTAGGGTTTTGAATTTGAAAATTTTCATAACTTATAAATTTTCTAAGTATGGAAATTTTCTTATTTTCCCCAACTTTTCACAACTTTTTCACCATCATTCAATTGGATTCAAAGGAAACTTCCAACATGAAAGTTGTAGTCCTCCATGAAATCTACAACTTTTATTCACAAAGTTTTCCTAAAAGATGCTTGGATCTCAAGATATAAATTTGTGAATAGGGGTCTATGAACTAAATAACTTAGTGAAAATTTGCCCTAATTTAGGCAGGTTTTTGACCCAACTTCATGGACATTTTTAACCTAGTTCCAAGAGGTATCTCAAAATTCATTTCAAATATGTATTGTAGAGAATGTTGCAAGCTTTCCAAAATGTCAAAGAACTCTCCAAGATCATTTGTGGTTAGGGAGAATCGAAGAAGAGAAAATAACATTTTGTCACTTTTGTTCAAGCCATTTTCACAATGCACCAAGTTGCAAATCTGATCAAGCATGCTTGTAACTTGCATTATAGGTCCTAAGCTCCTTCTACACTCCATAATTAAATTCCAAATCAATGGATAATGGCTTTATTTTGGCTTTTGAAGCATTGTACAAAGAATAAATCCACTAATGGCACAAAGGGCACATTGCCATTTTCATAAAGCAAGCTTTTTGCAACTTTACAATTCTTGAGCCATGGACCTGTTTCTTTGTTACAAGAAATGTCCACAGATATCAGGCAATGTTTACCAACCCTTGGCAGCCCTAGAACTAGCAAGTACAAGCCTTTAGCATGGTCACTTCAACCTTTCTTCAAAAACAAGAAAAGTGGCCAAAAGGTAGAGAACTTGTACATCTGATAAAGGGAGGACTTGGCATCATTCAAAACAACTTCACAAACTTATCTCAAGCTAGAACACGAAGGCTTATGATCTGAAACATTCCAAAACACAAAAACACAAATTTCTGCCCAAACAGGATAGCTTCTGCAAAACTCTTGTCAACTCAATATTTGCTCGTGCGTTTTGCCTTGTAACACTTCAAACACTTTCCATACATCATATCTAAACTATCTAAGCATTCATCCTGTGACTGTGAGCCCTGTTTCAGACATCACCATTTTCACTTTGGAAGGTTGCAGCTTGACTTCTACAGGGAGTTTCAGCCATCCACAAAGCCAGCTAAGCATTGGAAAAGCTTGAGGGAACTTCAAGGAAGCTCACACGATCCTCAGGCCTCACCCAAAGTCCCCACATTGCCATATCTAAATCCAGCTGGACAAGGTATTTTTCAAAACTCTATCTCTCTATTTAGGAATCCTCAAGCTATGATTTGTGAAGTAAAGATGTAGTCCTTAACATGGTGAAGCTGTACATATGCATAGTTGTCATTTATATTAACTGAGTAGTGAGAACTTGAAGCTTGAAGTTCATGAAAAAACTAGGTCAGAAATTAGGGCTACTGAAATTCTCCATGGTCTTTGAGAGTTAGATTATGAATTTTATATCATTGGAATCGTGAGATTCCAAGCTACATTTTTTATGTTGCAAATTTTTGTTTTTGTGTAAAGAATAGAGAGTTACAGGTTGAAGGCAAAACGCGCGCAGGATGTTTGGCTGGAGGACAGGGACAACCTGGCCTGGGCTTGGGCGCGCTTGGGCCTTCTGTTTTGTTTTCCACACCCCCATGACTACTATTTGCACCCCCTTTGCATATTTTGTATATTTTGCATATTTTCTTATATTTTTTATGTTTACTAATATTAATATTTTTTCTGAACATCAAAAAATCATGACAAATATTTTCTTTATTTTTTGCATTTTATTTTATTTTTTATCTTATTTTTGCATAAAATATTGATTTATTAGAATAAATAGAATCTATTTTCTTAAAATAAATAGTAAACACATTTAAAAATATCATACTTTTTTTTATTCATACACATAAAATATTATTTTCATAGAGATTTTAATTTTTAATATTTGTTAATAATATTATTTGTTATTTCTTGTACATAAATGGATAAAATAATAATATAGAACATATTTTTCTTTTAATAAAAAAAACTAGGGTTTCACCCTTTCAAAAATAACAATATTATTTTTCTTATTTTTAGGACTTAAATAATCTTATTTTTTCATACATAAAATTAATACAAGACATTTTTGCATAAATACATTTTATATGCATATTTAAATATTTGTATATTTATTTATCTTGTACAATAATTCAATTGGGTTGTAATAGTATTTTAGGGTTTTATTTTGTGCAAATATCCCCAATCAAAAACTTGTATCCCCCCTCCCATAATAATTGTTGTAATAGCTTTGTTTTATTTTACGCAATTTATCACATTATACCATGTTTAGTAAAACTAGGGTTTTGCATGATAAAACAAAAATCAAACAAATAGAATGACCTAATCCAAGACAATCAAAATGCTTGAAAATTACAACACATTGCACACAAGCATCCTTAGGGTTTCACCCACTTGGTTGCCTAAACAAAAGTGGCCATGGTATGTGTGATCGGTGGGAAGAGAACTGACTGTTTTTTGGAATGTTGGTTCGCGTTTTGCGTTTGTTTTTGTAAAATGTCGCGGTAAGCAAGAGTCGCCACCGTCTTTTAATTTATCCAACAAGGAAAGGAAAAAAGCACAGAAAAATTCCTTTTTCGAGATGTTTCTCGGGTTCGGGAGGTAGATTATAGAAAGGGAAGGTGTTAGAACCCTTTCTATCTGTGGTTATCCAAGGGCTCTTAGGTACTTGCTCATTGTGTTTTCAAAATTTGCTTTTCTTTGTGTTTGTAGGTTTGAAAGCAGTTTTTGTTTGGAAAGAGTGTAAGTGCAAAAAGTTTTATTTTGTTTTGAAAGGAGCAAGTACTTAAGAACCATCTACCTACTCGAAAAGGGAATTAAACTGTGCTAATGCCCTTTAGATAATGCTATCCCACTATTGATGAGTAGGTAGCATCGCCGTTGAAGTTTTCGAGTCAATTCGATTAAGGGACGTGTGGTCACTAAAGCAATGTTAGGACGCCTTAGCGGTAACCCTAATGTCTTAGATCATTTTTCCGAGACAACCGTTTCGAGGCAACTATGATCTTTGGACAAGAGGGCGACCTCTAAAACTTCATATACTAAATAACCACTTTCGAAGGCAACCAAGTGAGGTGTACCCTAGGAGTGCGCATGTGTGAGTGTGTTATTTTCAGTTAATTTTTCTTTGTACATGTCATGGGTGAGCTATGTTGATTTTAAGTTCATACATTTGATCTTGTCATGCATTCCCTATTATCAAACATCTAACAGTGTATAGTTGTGGAATTTAAATTGCGGAAATTAAATCTAAACTATTACAAGGCGTCGGGTATTTACATCGCCAAAATCAACCCTTGAAATTAAAATACGGAAAATAAACAAAGCGGTAAAAATATTTAAAGTCCTAATTATCTATTACAAACCGGAGGCAATTACAATATTGGAAATATGGATCGCGTGCGAGAAAATTAAATCGGCGCATTTTTTAGGGTTTTGACCCTTTTTTTATTAAAGAAGAGATTTTTTGTTATTTGTGAATTAAAAGAAATTAAATCTAAGCTAATAATTAAATTAATTAATTAATGAAAATATTTTTGGATTTTTTTATATTTAAGGAAATAAAATAAATTGATTAAAAGTTAGTAAAACCTAACTATCTAAATTAATTTTAATTTATTGCAAAAAATGTTAAAAGTTAAACCTATTTAAAACTAAATTAATTAAGTTAATTTATTTACAAAAATAAAATGGTGAATTTAATTTTAATAAATAAAAATAACATTTTTTGTGTTTTTGATTTTATGAGAAAAATAACTTGATTGGTTAATTAAACAATAAAAATAATAATCAAAATAAAATAAATAAAATGAAAATATAAAAAGGAAAAGAAATAACCCAATGGGGTATGGGCCCAAATTGGTGGTGAGAAGAGCAAATTCCAAGCCCAATAGTTGCCAGCCTGCATGACTTTCCATGGTTCCACGTGCATTGGTTGACTAGGTCTCACGATGGACCTCCAATATGGGCCATCAGATTTGGCCTGGAGGCCATCTGGCAGGCGTTGGATGAAGGTGCATGATACGTAGCAAAGCGTGAGACTCACTGGAATGTCTGAAAGAAAATAGAAACAAATATATTGGGGACCTGGGATTCGAACCCAGGTCCCATTGGACTTTGAACCAACGCGCTTTCTATTGCATCACTTTGTTTCTATTGTTAGTGGAATAAGTGGTAAATGTTATATGCTAAAAACAAACAATATGCTGTAAATAAAAAATAAAAAGGCACGAGATTTGAAACCACCAATGGGATGGAGACGCGTCAGCGTCTTCTTTGTTGGAACACTGGTTTTCTTACCTGTGGATTTTTATCCGCAGCAAGATCCGTGGGATCATCCTAAAACAAATTCCAGGCCATGTAAATGCAAACTAAGACCATCATCATGCTCGTCTCTCCTCCCTGAACACAACCATGGTCATTGATAGTGCTGATTTCACCTGAAACGGAAACGCCTAAAAATGAGAAAGCCAACCCTAGTTTCGGGTATGGTTGTACAGGCTACCAAAACAAAATCAAATAATGTAGAAACGTTCTAAATGGAACGATAAACATGATAGTGTCAAGATTTTGGCAAAAAGATGCAAGACAGTGCAATTTAGGAGGTTTCAGGGCTTGGTTTTGATTCCAATAGCTTCAGTGGACTCCTGGCAATTGAACCACGTTGAGATTTTGGGTTGAATTGGCCTGCAACCAAGATTTCGATCCCACACTTTTTAAGCTTTTTTCAAGTTTTGGTTTTGTGATTTTTGCATCCTTTTGGTCGTGTTCTTTGTTCCTTTGCATTGTGTCCATCATGATAATCGAAAGCTGTATCAATAAAAAAGATCTCATTCCATCAATATTTGGATTTTATTTGGATTAATATTGATTTAAAATGAATTAATTCAATAAAAATCAAATAAAATAGAAAAATTAATGAATGGACATAAAACTTAATATAGGACACGTGTGTAGTGTGACAAGATCAAATCAAGTGGAAAAAAGTGGGCCCATTTGTCAAAATTTGAAGTTTTGGGGATAATTGACTTTTGGCAATTTTGGAAAAATGCCCAACTTCAACAATGCATAACTTCTTCAATTTTGAACTTTTGGAGGTGTTCTTGGACTTTTTAGAAACCTTGAGATGTACTATAACCAACCCTTTTGGTATCATCTCATTTTGATATTCCATGCTCAATTTATAAGCTTTGGAAAAAAAGGTGTTTTGTTGACTTTCAAAAATGACCTATAATGTCCAAATTTGTAACTTTTTGTGAGTGCATCTCTTGATCTTGGGGTGTGAAGATGGATTGTAGTAAATTGCATCCTATTAATAATTATATTTGGATGGGTCATTTCTCATAAAGTATGAGAAAGTTATGCTTGGTCAAAGTTGAGTTGACTTTTCCTGCAAAACCCTAATTTAGCAACTTTTGAATCTTGATGAACCTTGAGCAATCCTTGATGAATCATGATCAAACCTTGATCAAATGATGAATTATCCTTCAAAATTAGAATGTTGACAAAAAATCTTTAGGTTTGACTATTTGTAGGTCACAGTTGACTTTTGCCCTAGCACAGTCGATTTTTAGGCCTCTTGAGCAATTGACTGACCAAACTTCCTCTGCAAGGCTTTAAACTTGGAATGGATGAACTTGAGGACATATTAGGACATTTGGGAGCACTTGAGGTCACTTGGATGTAAGGACCCTGATGCAACAAAAAAAAACCTAATTTTAAGTTGACTGCCTTAAGAGATGATTTGACTGTCCAACTCTTGAGCAATCTTGAGCAACTTGGAAGTTATTCTTGACATGTCTTGAGGAATATGGGAGGGAAAATTTTAGGGTACAACAGTTACCCCTGTTCAATTTTCTTAAACCTGAGGATATAGATTGGCTTTTGAGCCTTTCGTGATCCGAAGGTGGAAGATAATTGAACACTAGAGTGCCCAGAAATTTGCACTCGCATGGTGTGGTATCAACATTGTGATGTCGGGAATGGGCTTACAGATGCCATTTGGAGATTGTTGATAGGAGGACAGGCTTACAGATGCTTTCTGCAGGAGTGTTGATCGCATAAGAGATTCCTTAGCGAGAACTTTCACACTTGTTGTTTGTAGAAGATTCCGCTGGGGAAGCCTGGTTTTTATTGAGATTTAGGAACTGTCTGGTCTTCAACGTAGTATGCCGTTGAAATTACAGAACTCGTCCATACTATGACAGAGGAAAACATCAAGATATAGGAACTGTCTAGTATTCAACGTAGTATACCGTTGAGATTATAGCACTCGTCTATACTATGACGGAGGAAAACATCAAGATCTAGGAACTGTCTGGTCTTCAACGTAGTATACCGTTGAAATTAGAGAACTCGTCCACACTATGACGTAGGGAAGCATCTTCATCAAGATCTAGGAACTTTCTGGTCTTCAACGTAGTATACCGTTGAAATTGCAGAACTCGTCCACATTATGACGGAGGAAACCATCAAGATCTAGGAACTGTCTGGTCTTCAATGTAGTATACCGTTGAAATTAGAGAACTCGTCCACACTATGACATAGGGAAGCATCTTCATCAAGATCTAGGAACTGTCTAGTCTTCAACGTAGTATACCGTTGAAATTAGAGAACTCGTCCACACTATGACGGAGGAAAACATCAAGATCTAGGAACCGACTAGTATTAAACGTAGTATACCGTTGAGATTATAGCACTCGTCCATACTATGAAGTAGGGAAACATCTTCATCAAGATCTAGGAACTGTCTGGTCTTCAACGTAGTATACCGTTGAAATTACAGAACTCGTCCACACTATGACGGAGGAAAGCATCAAGATCTAAGAATTGACTAGTATCCAACGTAGTATACCGTTGAGATTATAGCACTCGTCCACACTATGACATAGGGAAACATCTTCATCAAGATCTAGGAACGGTCTGGTCTTCAACGTAGTATACTGTTGAAATTACAAAACTCGTCCACACTATGACGGAGGAAAACATCAAGATCTAGGAACCGACTAGTATTCAACGTAGTATACCGTTGAGATTATAGCACTCGTCTATACTATGAAGTAGGGAAACATCTTCATCAAGATCTAGGAACTGTCTGGTCTTCAACGTAGTATACCGTTGAAATTACAGAACTCGTCCACACTATGACGGAGGAAAGCATCAAGATCTAGGAATTGACTAGTATCCAACGTAGTATACCATTGAGATTATAGCACTCGTCCATACTATGACGTAGGGAAACATCTTCATCAAGATCTAGGAACGGTCTGGTCTTCAACGTAGTATACCATTGAAATTAAAGAACTCGTCCACACTATGACGGAGGAAAACATCAAGATCTAGGAACCGACTAGTATTCAACGTAGTATATCGTTGAGATTATAGCACTCGTCCATACTTTGACATAGGGAAACATCTTCATCAAGATCTAGGAACTGTCTGGTCTTCAACGTAGTATACCGTTGAAATTACAGAACTCGTCCACACTATGACGGAGGAAAACACCAAGATCTAGGAACTGACTAGTATTCAACGTAGTATACCATTGAGATTATAGCACTCGTCCATACTATGACGTAGGGAAACATCTTCATCAATATCTAGGAACTTTCTGGTCTTCAACGTAGTATACCGTTGAAATTACAGAACTCGTCCACACTATGACGGAGGAAAACATCAAGATCTAGGAATTGACTAGTATTCAACGTAGTATACCGTTGAGATTATAGCACTCGTCCATACTATGACGTAGGGAAACATATTCATCAAGATCTAGGAACTGTCTGGTCTTCAACGTAGTATACCGTTGAAATTACAGAACTCGTCCACACTATGACGGAGGAAAATTGTCGAGATTGAGAACCTTATCTGAAATTCAACCCAGGATAATTCAGTTAAGATTTTAAGAACCGGTCAGGTCTTCGACTAAGCTGAGAACTTAACTGCATCTTTCCTGAAAGGTAAAGGTCAGTTATATGCAATGCATGACATGGATCAAGCAATGATGTTCTCAACATAAATGAGATTGTATGGTATGATGCGTATATGCATGTATCATAATGTATGGAAATGTGATGTTTTAGCTGGGGAAAATAAATCCCGGATAGTTGCTGGAGAGTAGAGTTGGATCCTTCGTTTCTGCTGGGGATGGTGAACGAAGATGATTGAGAGAATGAGCCCGCATGAGAGGATAACTCTGTTGGGGAATAAACTGCTAAGGAGATTACTCTGTGGGGAAGAGATGCTCTGCGGAAGATTCCACTGATAAAATTCGCTTGGGATGGATTACCGTTGCTTGGTGATATCGAATCTGTTGAGGATTGAATTCCTGTTTGTGAAAGGAAAGAACTTCGCTGGGGATGATCTTTCAGTTGCAACTTGCTGGGGATAACCCTGTTAGACTTTTGTGGGGATAATCCTCTGAATTTGGCTGGGGAGATTTATTTGGTACTCCACTGGGGGTAAACTTCCAGAGTCTACTGGGGATGATGCCTTAACTTCGTTGGGGAAGCTTTTTTCAGACCGTGCTGGGAAAATACTGACTCCACTGGGGTATCTTGCATTCTGTCGGGGAACATTCTTCTACTCCGTTGGGAAGTATTGAGACTGTCGGGGATACTCTTATACTTGTTGAGGAATATTCTTACATTCCGCTGGGGATATCAAGACCCTGCTAGTGTTGATGGTAGACGAACTCTGCTTGGGGAGAGTAATGTTGATTCGTCTCACATATGCAAGTATCAACTGGGGGAGAGCTACCATTATTGTCTTACTCTGCGGGGAGTGAGGGTATCTTAGCCAAATTCTTCAGCTGAACCTACCTTGTACCTGATGGACAGAGCAACCATACAGCTTGGACAATTCTTATTGCCCCTGTTTCTGCGGGAGAATGTGCTCAATCCACAAGGCCTCCGCACCTATGAGGTGCTTGGTATCTTTCGGCCAAAATGACAAGTCTTCTTCTGGTAGGCCAGTGACGAGATGACGAGACATAGTCGTACGCTTTGATCCCTAATTTTTGCCTGGACCGCCCTTTCGGGTTTTCAGTCCACCGGGATACCCTTTTTTTCCCAAGCCGCCTTTTCAGGTTTTCGACTTGCCTGGTGTACAAATTTTTCATTTTCATCCCTTATTTTTTCCCGAACCCTTTTGGTTCGCCGGGAAGCCCTTATTTTTGCCTAGGCCACTCAACCTAGCGGGTCTTTGATTATGCGTAGTATTTTATGACTATGTCCATGCTCTCAGGATGTAGGGAGGCGTCACTGTCAGTAGTGTTGTATTACCATACTAACAGAAGATCTTCGCTTGATCATGCAAGATTCGTTGCTGGAATTCATGTCCAATGCCCCAATTGATTCAGATGGAGATTTGCCTCTGGCTATTTGGCATTTTTAGAGATTCCTTGAATCTTGACTTGACTGCCCCAGATGACGGACAGTGACCATGTCGTGCCCCTTGATTGGAAGTATTTTGTTTACTAGATATTCTTCGTGCGAACTTCTCTGCTGTTTGAACAAATGGTCATATGCGAACAATGTTATTTTAAGAATGCAAAGCTTATGTCTATTTTGAAGTTTTTTGAAAATGCAGTTTTCAATAAAACAAGTGAATTTTTTTTTTAAATGTGATGCCAACTTAGGATTTTACAGCAAACCTTACAGGAGTCAAGATACCTTTTGTAACAGTATGCTTTCGAACTAACCCATACTTCAGGTAGGACTTTTAAGGGTTATAACATGGCCTGGTTCACTGTTTAAGAAACAAAGGATAAAGGCTCAAAATTTATTTGTACCCACCCGCTCTTCGTGATGTTCTTCGATCCTAAACTCAGCTAATCATTCATTAGATCTTGTTTGAGTCTTTGCTCTGATATACCAGTGATGGTTCGGATACTGACAATTTATTTTGAACAGGCAGTCATTTTGTTGAGAGTTTGCAGGATCTCTTTCCTTTGATTTTATTATCCCTGTCTTTTTCCTGAACTGTTTCTTTTTGTGACTACAGTCAGCGGGATGCCCCAGTTTTTCTTAAGTCTCCTTCATAGGTTTTGACTTATTGGGCTTTTATTTAGAGAGATAATGACTGCCTGTCTTGATGATTATACCGAACCAACACCGTCTTTTGTTTCGGAAGGACTTCTTTGATGCCATTCATTATGCACCTGGATCAACGGAGCAAACTACCCTGCCCCAAGTTGTGATTACGGGTTTTAATTTGTGAAAAGAAAAAGTCCAACTTCTTTGGCTCAAAGGGGTTGACGAGGGATTATCTTCCTTATAACTCCATTGTTTAAGAGTTGAAACAATGCCTGTACATCGTCAGCGGGGTCTTTTCAAAAGTATACTGTAGAGATTTTGATATCATTTTCGTCATCCTCCCTCTAAAGGCTTAGAATTTTTTAATCGGGAGTTAATCATCACAAAAAATGAAAGCAATTTGAATATAGTGAAATACGAATGGATTGATTCAAAACAGACATATGCAATACATTGATAAAGTAATAAACTTTGACATGAATAAATGTTCGAACAATCAAAAGAAAATTACAACTTGAAAATTCTAATAAACAAAAAGTCTTCTCGTCTCAGTACTTGTCACTTCAAATGGTGAACCTTGGGGGGATGGAAAAAGAATTCAATCTTACCGTCTTGTGTGAGTTCTAATGCTCCTTCATCAATCAGGTCTTGTACCTTATTCCTCAAAGTCCAACAATCATCCGTATCAAGCCCCAGACCATCAGAGTGATAAGCACAGCGGGCATTAGGGTTATACTTTGGTGATGTAGTGTTGGGATTCTTAGGAGGGTCCCTTAACGTTACCAGATTCAATCTCAACAGGTGTTGTAAAGCCTGAGACAGCGACATGTTGAGCCTGGTAAATTGCCTCCTGGGCATATTTGGCTTACTCTTATCAAACAGTTGTTCTTGGCGAGGTCGTTGTTGGACCTCTGAGGTAGTAACAACTTGGAGAGGTCTATTCTTCATCAAACCAAACCCTTGATTTCTCGGAAGCTGATTAAGGGCTTGGTCTTCGGCCTTGACTATTTGCTTCATGTTGTTGTCTTGACGAAGCTGGTTGACAATGGTTCTCAGCTCTTCTTGCTCCCGAGCTAAGCCTTGGATAAGAGCCATTTGCCCCAGCATCTGGTTTTTCATGGCACTGAACTCAGCTTGTGATTGTTCCAGCCATTCGTCTTTATTGTCTTCAGGACTTTTCTTGACCAAATTCCCCATGAGGAGTGTTCTCAACTCTTCCTGCCCCTTGGATAGGTTTAGGAATACGTCCCTGAACTGAGCTTCTCGAGTTTGAAGATCTTGGTTGTCTGGTTGGAAAGCCATTGCTGAAATAAACAGCGAGAACATGAGAGACCTGTACTGGGAGACCTGCTATGCAATGATATGTATGATATGTATGCAATGTTTTCAAGGATCTCGCAGGGTAAACAAGAAACTGTTAGAATTTGGTTGCAGCTTGGTTGAAGAAACTTCATGTTGTTAAGAGTCCTTCTTCAAGAGTCAAGCTCACCATATCGAGTGGGTCATAGCCCCTGACTCAAGTTATCATGTTTTGATCTCTAGACGACATTGGCTAGAGGAAAATAAATCCCCTTGCCCCTTGCTAGACATTTGATTTACCATAACCTGCATCACAAACCCTTGAGATCCTTGAAATGGTTAAGGAAATGTTAAGGCATGATGTTATGATGTGTATGCTATGCGTTTAAGCAAAAGTGTGAGGTGATGTAAGTAAACCCTGCAATAAATCCAAATTATTGGATAAGGACTGTAAACAAAACCTGCAAGGAACTCATGTTGTCAGATAACAAGAATGTGCAAGTAGTTCAAGTTTGAAGGCACACAAGTCACACAAAAAAGCCTTAAGTTTAGGTTGGCATGGAGCTTAGGTACTACCCTCTTTCAGTTCAGTTGGTTTAAACCTGTCCTAAAAATAGTAACCGAGTTCTAGAGGATCTCAATATCACTGACTACCCTCAATCGGTCATAATTCCAGTTTAGCAACCTTTTCTTGCGGCTGGAATCATCGCGAGAGTTTAGTCTCAATGAGCGTAGCATACTGCTACTGTTCTATGGCCAAGTTGGTCAATTTAAAGGTTCTAAGGTCAGTTGGTGCTTAATGACCCCTTAGATGACCCATATTCTCCTCGTTCCAACACAAGGGATATCGGTACAGACTAAAGTGCCACACCAATGTAGCTACTGCTTCAACCGTATCGGTCTATGCCGTACAGTTCCCTCATAGTTTATTGCTACTTACCTAAAGGGTATCCCCCAGATCCGGGTTAGGATCTATAGTAACTCCGATACAAGCCCACAAATATAAATCATACAAATCAAGCAATCGAAAACATTATGAACTATTCTTAAGGTACACCCCACTTATTAATCATCCCCAGCAGAGTAGCCAGTTCTGTGATCGGTGGGAATAGAACTGACTATTTTTTGGAATGCTGGTTCGCGTTTTGTGTTTGTTTTTGCAAAATGTCGCGGTAAGCAAGAGTCGCCACCGTCTTTTATTTTATCCAACAAGGAAAGGAAAAAAGCACAAAAAAATTCCTTTTTCGAGATGTTTCTCGGGTTCGGGAGGTAGATTATAGAAAGGGAAGGTGTTAGCACCCTTTCTATTCGTGGTTATCCACGGGCTCTTAGGTACTTGCTCATTGTGTTTTCAAAATTTGCTTTTCTTTGTGTTTGTGGGTTTGAAAGCAGTTTTTGTTTGGAAAGAGTGTAAGTGCAAAAATTTCTATTTTGTTTTGAAAGGAGCAAGTACTTAAGAACCATCTACCTACTCGAAAAGGGAATTAAACTGTGCTAATTCCCTTTAGATAATGCTATCCCATTATTGATGAGTAGGTAGCATCGTCGTTGGAGTTTTCGGGTCAATTCGATTAAGGGACGTGTGGTCACTAAAGCAATGTTAGGACGCCTTAGCGGTAACCCTAATGTCTTAGATCATTTTTCCGAGACAACCGTTTCGAGGCAACTATGATCTTTGGACAAGAGGGCGACCTCTAAAAATTCCTATACTAAATAACCACTTTCGAAGGCAACCAAGTGAGGTGTACCCTAGGAGTGCGAGTGTGTTATTTTTAGTTAATTTGTCTTTGTACATGTCATGGGTGAGCTATGTTGATTTTAAGTTCATACATTTGATCTTGTCATGCATTCCCTATTATCAAACATCTAACAGTGTATAGTTGCGGAATTTAAATTACGGAAATTAAATCTAAACTATTACAAGGCGTCGGGTATTTACATCGCCAAAAGCAACCCTTGAAATTAAAATGCGGAAAATAAATAAAGCGGTAAAAATATTTAAAGTCCTAATTATCTATTACAAACCGGAGGCAATTACAATATTGGAAATATGGACCGCGTGCGAGAAAATTAAATCGGCGCATTTTTTAGGGTTTGACCCTTTTTTTATTAAATAAAAGATTTTTTGTTATTTGTGAATTAAAAGAAATTAAATCTAAGCTAATAATTAAATTAATTAATTAATGAAAATATTTTTGGATTTTTTTATATTTAAGGAAATAAAATAAATTGATTAAAAGTTAGTAAAACCTAATTATCTAAATTAATTTTAATTTATTGCAAAAAATGTTAAAAGTTAAACCTATTTAAAACTAAATTAATTAAGTTAATTTATTTACAAAAATAAAATGGTGAATTTAATTTTAATAAATAAAAATAACATTTTTTGTGTTTTTGATTTTATGAGAAAAATAACTTGATTGGTTAATTAAACAATAAAAATAATAATCAAAATAAAATAAATAAAATGAAAATATAAAAAGGAAAAGAAATAACCCAAGGGGGTATGGGCCCAAATTGGTGGTGAGAAGAGCAAATTCCAAGCCCAATAGTTTCCAGCCTGCATGACTTTCCATGGTTCCACGTGCATTGGTTGACTAGGTCTCACGATTGACCTCTAATATGGGCCATCAGATTTGGCCTGGAGGCCATCTGGCAGGCGTTGGATGAAGGTGCATGATACGTAGCAAAGCGTGAGACTCACTGGAATTCCTGAAAGAAAATAGCAACAAATATATTGGGGACTTGGGATTCGAACCCAGGTCACATTGGACTTTGAACCAATGCACTTGCCATTGCATCACTTTGTTTCTATTGTTAGTGGAATAAGTGGTAAATGTTATATGCTAAAAACAAACAATATGCTGTAGATAAAAAATAAAAAGGCGCGAGATTTGAAACCACCAATGGGATGGAGACGCGTCAACGTCTTCTTCGTTGGAACACTGGTTTTCTTACCTGCGGATTTTTATCCGCAGCAAGATCCGTGGGATCATCCTAAAACAAATTTCAGGCCATGTAAATGCAAACTAAGACCATCACCATGCTCGTCTCTCCTCCCTGAACACAACCATGGTCATTGATAGTGCTGATTTCACCTGAAACGGAAACGCCTAAAAACGAGAAAGCCAAACCCTAGTTTCGGGTATGGCCGTACAGGCTACCAAAACAAAATCAAATAATGTAGAAACATTCTAAATGGAACGATAAACATGATAGTGTCAAGATTTTGGTAAAAAGATGCAAGAATAAGGGATTATGTTTTCGTGTACAGGGCCATGTTCAAAGAAACATACAGCGCGATTTAGGAGGTTTCAGGGCTTGGTTTTGATTCCAATAGCCTCAGTGGACTCCTGGCAATTGAACCACGTTGAGATTTTGGGTTGAATTGGCCTGCAACCAAGATTTCGATCCCACACTTTTTAAGCTTTTTTCAAGTTTTGGTTTTGTGATTTTTGCAGCCTTTTGGTCGTGTTCTTTGTTCCTTTGCATTGTGTCCATCATGATAATTGAAAGTTGTATCAATCAAAAAGATTTCATTCCATCAATATTTGGATTTTATTTGGATTAATATTGATTTAAAATGAATTAATTCAATAAAAATAAAATAAAATAGAAAAATTAATGAATATACATAAAACTGAAGATAGGAGACGTGTGTAGTGTGACAAGATCAAATCAAGTGGAAAAAAGTGGGCCCATTTGTCAAAATTTGAAGTTTTGGGGATAGTTGACTTTTGGCAATTTTGGAAAAATGCCCAACTTCAACAATGCATAACTTCTTCAATTTTGAACTTTTGGAGGTGTTCTTTGACTTTTTAGAAACCTTGATATGTCCTCTAACCAACCCTTTTGTATCATATCATTTTGATATTCCATGCTCAAGTTATAAGCTTTGGAAAAAAAAGTGTTTTTGTTGACTTTCAAAAATGACCTATAATGTCCAAATTTGTAACTTTTTGTGGGTGCATCTCTTGATCTTGGGGTGTGAAGATGGATTGTAGGAAATTTCATCCTCTTCAAAATGAGCTTTGGATGGGTCATTTCTCATAAAGTATGAGAAAGTTATGCTTGGTCAAAGTTGAGTTGACTTTTCCTGTAAAACCCTAATTTAGCAACTTTTGAATCTTGATGAATCTTGAGCAATCCTTGATGAATCATGATCAACCCTTGATAAAATGATTAATTATCCTTCAAAATGATAATGTTGACAAAAAATCTCGAGGTTTGACTATTTGTAGGTCACAATTGACTTTTGCCCTAGCACAGTCGATTTTTGGGCCTCTTAAGCAATTGACTGACCAAACTTCCTTTGTAAGGCTTGAAACTTGGCATGGATCAACTTGAGGACATATTAGGACATTGGGGAGAACTTGGGGTCACTTGGATGTAAGGACCCTGATGCAACACAAAAACCGTAATTTTAAGTTGACTGCCTTAAGAGATGATTTGACTGTCCAACTCTTGAGCAATCTTGAGCAACTTGGAAGTTATTCTTTACATGTCTTGAGGAATATGGGAGGGAAAATTTTGGGGTACAATAGTATGCATGCAAAGTATCTTGGCAAAACAAAATCAAAACAAAAGATCATAGTCCCTCGATGATGCTATCAAAAGGTTGCCTAAAAAAATGATCTTAGTCCCTCAAAACTTGCTAAGATACTTGGCAATATTGCTATCATGGTCATACGATGACCCACGCCCGTCCCGTTTAACATCCAAAGATAGGGTTGTTTACCAAATCAATGGTAAATCAACAATATCAAAGGAATAAAAATGTACAAGAAAGACATTTGAGTAGGTATAATGCTTCTAGTTACTTGATCAATTTGAAAACAATCCTTGCTATTTTCAAAAACAAACACACACACATTTCAAAACATTGAAACATTTTTCAAAAGACAAACATCTTTGAATACATTCTTACGAACGAGAATCATTACAAAGATTTCCTAAACGATAGCCTCTTTTCAAAATACTTTCAAAACCACAAAAAGCACCATTTCAAACAATTTCAAAAGCAAAGCAAGTGACCTAAACAAGTAACTAAGAGCCCATGGAAAACCATGGATGAAAAGGGTGCTAGCACCTTCCCTTTTCATAATCTACCCCTCGAACTCAAGAAAACATATCAAAGGTCTTTTCTGTGATTTTTTACCTTTCTTTTTGGATAAAAGAAAAGTCGGTGGCGACTCTTGCTAACCGCAACATTTGCAAACACAAATGCAAAACCTCAAGTCAGTTCTCCCACCGCATCACAGAACTGGCGACTCTGCTGGGGACAATTATAAGAAGTGGGGTTACCTTAGGGTTTTAGATCACCTTTACATGCTTATCTTGTTTGACTTGTATGCTTTACACTTTGGTTCTATTGTTTGGGTTTGAATCCTCTACCCGGATTTGGGAAACATTCATAGGTAAATAGCAATACGTTGTGGAAACTGTGCGGGGTATACCGACACAGTCTAAGCAATAGCTATGTTAGTGTGACATATTTGTGGGTACCGGTAGCCTTTGAGTCAATCAAAGAGAATACGGGGCCGCTAAGTGATGTCATGAATCACTAACGAACTTCTAGAACCTTTACTTGACCAACTTGGCCTTTTAGGATGTAGTGAGATGACCGGCTTTGGTGCAGTCCGAAGTTGGTAGATACTCGATACTACACTCATTGAGGGTTGGTTCCTTGGAATATTTCGGTCGCCAGTAAAGAGGCTAAATTGAAACAATGAACAAGGAAAAAATCCAGTGATATTGAGCTCCTTAGAACCCGGTTACTATTTCTAGGACAGGTTGAGCCAACTAAACTTCAAGAGGGTACTTACCTATGAAACCCCATGCAAGCCTAAACTAGGAACTTGTGTGATTTGCTTGTACATATATACTTGTGCATAACATCATGGACATCATGAACATCATATGCATCCACTAACCACTTCAAGGATTTTGGAGATTCATCTTTGTTCTTGTTTTGTAGGTTATGGATTCACTTCGCAGGAAAACTGTCCAGATCAACCTTGTAAGAATTCCTCCACAACTCAAGGAGCTAGCTTTAAGGATTCCTGAGAATTCCCCATTCATCGAGAGACATGGTCGTCTACTCAACTTGGTCACTACCAACACAGAGGAGGATATGCTGAAAGTTCTCTTCCAGTTCTTTGACCCTTTGCATCATTGCTTCACATTTCCTGACTACCAACTTGTGCCTACTTTGGAGGAATTTTATCAACTCTTGAGGATTCCTATTCTCAATCAACTACCTTTCAACAGTACGGAAAGAGATCCAAAGCCAGAAGAGATTGCTCAAGCCCTGCACTTGCACTCATCTGATGTCACAACACATTGGGAAACTAGAAGTGGTGTCAAAGGCTTCTTGTCAAAGTTTCTATTTGAGAAGGCCCAAAGTTGTTGGAATTATATAGATTTGCAAGATTTTGAGGAGATTGTAGCTCTTCTCATCTATGGGATGGTCTTGTTCCCTAACCCTGACCAACTCATAGATGTGAGCGCTGTCAAAATCTTCATGTCTCGCAACCCGGTACCTACATTGCTTGGGGATATCCTCCACTCTTTTCACACTCGTACAATGAGGAAAAGAGGTGTTCTCATGTGTTGCACTCCTCTCCTGGTAAGATGGTTTATTTCTCATCTTCCCCAATCAGTCTTGAAAAACGAGTAAGGTTTGAGGTGGTCACAATGATTGATGACTCTTACACATTCACATATTCATTGGTGTTCTCGATCCAGAGAGAATGTCATCATCGTCGACCGTTGTGGGGAATTCCCTAATGTCCCTCTACTTGGAATTAGGGGAGGCATCACCTACAACCCTTGCTTGGCCCTGAGACAATTTAGTTATGCCCGAAGGGATGGCCCACATGACATGCTGATTCAAGGTTTGGTTTTCGACTTCGACAACGACAACCAAGGACTTCGTCAGAGATTCATCCGAGCTTGGAGGATGCCCAACAAGGTGGATAGTAAGACCTTGGGACACAAGAATTCCATCCCTCTTGAGCCTTACCTCAAGTGGGTACGAACCCGCGCCCAAAGTCTTATGATGCCTTACCCCTCCATTCTCCCAATGATTATAGAGCCTGTTATGGATGGAGAGGTTCCATACACCATCCGACATCCTGACATGCCAACATCACTCGAAGATTTACAAAGGAGTTGGATACAGCTCAAGGGAGAGCGCAATACTTTTGAAGCCCAATTCTACGCAACTGAGAAGAAGGTTTTGGAACTTACTTGGCTACTTCACGAAGAGCAGACTCTCAACACCTACATTCCACCAAAGAGGATGCGCAACGTCTTTTTACCTTAGAATCTTGTATTATTTTACCCAAGGGGATTTGATGTACTAACAATTCTATCTTTTTAATATGACGTGTGTTTCTTTTTTGTTTAAAACAAATTTGAATTTCTGAATCCTTGAAAGCATTACATGAATACATATCATTCATCATATGCATAAACAGGTCTTCACACCAAGTTTCCTCATCTCTCTGTTGTTTATTTCAGCAAGATGGATATTGAACAAACGGTCAAAGATTTGCAAGCTCAGAATTCACAATTTCAAAAGCTACTCTTGACCTTAGCCAAGGGGCAGGAGGAGCTCAAGACTCTGCTAGAGAAGGAGAAAGAGAAAAAGAAGAAGAAGCGAGCCGGTGTGGTTATCATGGGCAGAAGGTTTGAAGGACAAGCCAGACGGACCTTGGAATTCCCATCAACATCTGAAGAGGGGGAAGGAAAAGGAAAAGGAACGATCGTGCCATTAGATTCTGAAGCAGAGGAAGAGGAAGAAGAGGACTACTCTGAATAGCAATACCCTCCGGTCGATGACAAATACAAAAACTTAGAAGAACGTCTAGCTGCTATGGAGATACAAAGAGTACCAGGGATGGATTTTGAGGAGTTAGGGTTGGTTTCTGGAATTGTAATCCCTCCTAAGTTTAAAGTGCCACTGTTTTCCAAGTGTGATAGGGTGTCTTTCCCTAAGATGCACCTACGATCTTATGTCAGGAAAATTCAACCACATTCTGCTGACAAAGATTTATGGGTCCACTTTTTCCAAGACAGTCTATCGGGAACGCAACTTGATTGGTTCTACCAGTTGGAGAGAGCAGATGTTCACAATTAGGAAGACTTGGCAGCCGCCTTCTATAAACAGTATCAATACAATGCAGACTTGGTGCCAACCCATACTCAGCTACAGAGTATGGCTATGGCTACCAATGAGGGCTTCAAAGACTACGTCCAAAAGTGAAGGGATTTAGCCGGAAGGGTGCAACCACCTTTATCTGAAAGGGAGCTAGTGGACATGTTCCTGGGGACTCTGTCATGTCCTTTCTTTAATCATCTGATTGGGAGCTCCTCTGCAGGGTTCACCGAATTGATTCTGACTGGCGAAAGAGTGGAGACTAGTATTAGAAGTGGGAAAATTCAGAAGGACGCGTCTACCTCTGCTGCTGTGAAAAAGCCCTTCACTGGAAAAAGGGAGGTGTATGCTGTCTATGCCCATAGAAATTAGGGAAGAACCGAAAGACGACCAACAGTGGGGGCCGTTATGATTCAAAAGTCTGTATCAGACCAACCAAGAAACAACCAGCCGAGAAATGATCCGTCGAGAAATAACCAGCAAAGGGTGGAAAGGCCTGTAAGGCAATTCACCAAGATAAACATGACTCCTACTCAAGTCCTACAACATCTCTTGAAGTTGAACCTGTCCACTTTGAAAGAGGCCCCAAAAATCCTAATACTGCTTCTCCACATTACCATCCCAACGCCAGATGCGCGTACCATTCTGAAAGTCCAGGGCACGACACCGACAACTGTTGGGCTCTGAGCAACAAGATTCAAGACCTGATTGACGCAAAGGAAGTTGAATTTGAAGCTCCTGAGAAACCGAATGTTATCTCCGCTCCGATGCCGAGGCATGGACACAATGCCAATGATGTGGAGGAAGATTTGTTTGTTTCTATTGTGGATGAACTATTAACTCCTCTCTTAACCATCAAGTTGAATTTGTTAAAAGCTAGGGTGTTCCGAGGTTGTGACCAAGATTGCCATGCTTTCCTGTCCTCATCATTTGATTGTCCTCTATTGAAGAAAGGTATCCAACAATTGATTGATAACCAAGAAATCCTGTTTGAGAAAGCTCCTATTTCACCCATTCCAGTTCCAGAAGTTTCAATAATAACCATATACGCCAATCCTTCCAGGGTTCCTAAAAACCCCGTTAGGATTACATCTGCTCCTATGACTACTCCGTTGAAGATAACAATGCCCGGGCCTTCCCCATACAAATCAGATAAAATGGTACCATGGAACTATGGTGGAGAAATCTACTACCATGGTGTCAAACAGATTGAACAGACTGTCGAAAAAGAAAGCTCCGAAGAGGATAATCCCGACATCAGTAACATTTTCGGAACAAGCAAAGTTACTCATAGTGGAAGAATCTTTTCTCCAGAGATTTCTCCTCCAACAGCAGTCTTTGGACCCGTGGCCGTTCCGAATTTTACATTTGTACCCATGATTGTAACTGCAAGTGTACCAACCAACAAAGACAATGCAATTCCTATCCCTACTTCCACTGTCAAGAATAAAGGAAAGAATGTTGAAGAGGAGCTTGTCCTGACGAAGGCTCAGTCACTAGTTATTCCTGAAACGTCCAAGAAGGAGATGGAAGAAATCCTGAGGATTATTAAGAAAAGTGATTATGATGTGGTAGAACAACTGGGGCAGACCCCCTCCAAAATCTCTATGTTAGCATTGCTGCTTTGCTCTGAGGCACATGCTAAAGCTTTGGTCAAGTTTCTGAAGACAGCGCACGTGCCGCAAGAGACGTCTGTGGACCAATTCCAAGAGTGTGTAGCCAGTCTGACAGCTGACAATGGCCTAGGTTTCTCCGATGCTGACTTAACACCCCGAGGGAGAAAACACAATGATGCACTACATATCTCGATGGAGTGCAGAGGAACAACTCTAGCTCATGTCTTAGTCGATACTGGGTCATCTTTAAATGTCCTGCCAAAGAAAGCCCTTGATAGGTTGGATTGCGAGGGGCTAAATCTAAAACCCAGTAATATAGTGGTCAGAGCTTTTGATGGATCGAAAAGGATGGTCCATGGGGAGGTGGACATCCCGATCAAGGTAGGAACTCAGGTTTTCAACTCGACATTCTATGTGATGGACATTCGTCCTTCTTATTCTTGTTTGTTGGGACGTCCCTGGATCCACAATGTCGGTGCCGTCACCTCCACCTTGCACCAAATGCTCAAGTACCCCGTCCAAGGGAAGATTATAACGTCCATGGGGAAGAGGGATATATGATTAGTCATCTGAATTCCTTCCGTTATGTGGAGTTAGATGGCGAATTCATAGAGACCCTTTCCAATATTTTGAAGAAGTTTCTCCTGAAATAGCGGCGACTAAGGCGGTGTACTCAACTCCTGTGATCACAAGACCACCACCTCGGATGTCATCTTTAAAGGATGCTAGGGCAGTAGTGGAAGAAGGCGGATCCACCATCTGGGGGAAACTTCCAGACTTTCCTTTCAAATCAGACAAATTTGGCTTGGGGTTCACTTCGACTGCTCATAAGGCAGTGCGTCGCGCCCGTGCCGGAGGTCCACCTATGAAGATCAGCCACCGAGGGGTTAATGCACTAGAGGACAGTGAAGAAGAGGGCAGCCTGGAAGATTGGATATTTTCTACTGTCAGCGGAGGACTGTGCAACTGGGAAGCAAAAGACTTTGTTCCGATTACTTTCATAACTCAATAATTTATCTTTTCCATTTTTGTTGGACTGTAATAACTCACAAAACAATTCGTACTTTTTCAACCTTGTGTCTTACCCGAGGCACATTGGTCCATTTGTAAGGGTTCTTATTTCATTTTCATATGTCATTTAATGAATCATGGACGCTTTTCATATTTAAACCTTTTATGCTCATTGTTTTTCTTTTGCATTTTGTTGTTTTAAGATGGCTATCCCTTACCCACACCCACACTCATACTGCTATAGCCTTTAGTGACTCTGAAGATCTGATCTACCAAGCCGAATACGAAGGTGAGGAAGATTGTGAGGTGCCAGGGGAATTGGCCAGATTACTACAGCAAGAGGAAAGAGCAATTCAGCCTCATGAGGAGCAGTTAGATACAATCAACTTGGGTACTAAGGATGACAAAAAGGAAATCAAGACAAGTTCCAATCTAGAGTCGAGTGTCAAAGAGCGCCTAATTCAGTTGTTGCATGATTATGTTGAGATCTTTGCCTGGTCATACGAAGACATGTTGGGACTCGATACAGACATTGTGGTACACCGTCTACCCACAAGAGAGGACTGTCCACCAGTGAAACAAAAGGTCCGCCGCATGAGACCTGACATGTCAGAGAAGATCAAAGCAGAAGTTATGAAGCAGTTCAATGCTGGATTTCTGGCTGTTACTTCCTATCCTCAATGGGTTGCTAACATTGTTCCCGTGCCTAAAAAGGACGATAAAGTGAGAATGTGCGTGGATTATAGAGACTTAAATAGGGCCAGCCCTAAAGATAACTTTCCACTTCCACACATCGACATCCTGGTTGACAACACAGCTCAGCACAAAGTATTTTCTTTCATGGATGGATTCTCAGGCTATAACCAGATCAAAATGGCACCTGAGGACATGGAGAAAACTACATTTGTCACACAGTGGGGTACGTTCTGCTACAAAGTGATGCCATTCAGACTGAAGATGCCGGGGCAACCTATTAACGCGCCATGGTAGCTTTGTTTCATGATATGATACATCATGAGATAGAGGTATACGTAGATGACATGATATCCCGATCACAAACTGAAGAAGAACACCTTGATCACTTGCAAAAGCTGTTTGTCAGGTTGAAGGAGTACAAGCTCAGATTGAACCCAAACAAGTGTACATTCGGAGTCTGGTCCGGTAAACTCTTAGGTTTCATTGTCAGCAACAAGGGCATCGAGGTTGATCCTGCCAAAGTCAAAGCTATACAAGAAATGCCTGCTCCTCGCACTGAGAAGGAGGTCGGAGGTTTTTTGGGACGCCTAAACTACATTGCTAGGTTCATTTCTCACCTAACGTCTACTTGTGAGCCAATCTTCAAGCTGTTGAAGAAAGATCAAGTAGTCCGATGGAACGACGAATGTCAAGTTGCTTTCGATAGAATCAAGGAGTATTTGCTAGAACCTTCTGTCTTGATGCCACCCGTTGAAGGAAGATCGCTAGTCATGTATCTGACCGTCTTAGAGAATTCAATGGGGTGCGTACTGGGGCAGCATGACGAGTCTGGCCGAAAAGAGCATGCCATTTATTACCTTAGCAAAAAGTTTACTGATTGTGAAACCAGATATTCACTGCTCGAGAAAACTTGTTGCGCTTTGGTATGGGCTGCTTGCCGGGTAAGGCAGTATATGTTGACTCATACCACTTTGCTGATATCTAAGATAGATCTGATCAAGTACATCTTTGAGAAGCCTGCTCTGTCCAGGAGGATAGCCAGATGGCAGATGATCCTAACGGAATACGACATACAGTACACGACCCAAAAAGCTATAAAGGGAAGTGTGCTAGCTGACCATCTGGCCCATCAAGCTGTCGAAGATTACCAATCCATGAAGTTCGATTTCCCTGACAAAGACATCATGACATTGGACAATATTGAAGATTTCAGACCATATGACGGACCTGAACAAGGATCTCGATGGACCCTGTACTTTGATGAGGCCTTCAATGCACTTGGAAACGGTATCAGCGCGGTACTCATATCCTCAGAAGGTTGCCATACTCCTTTCACCGCCAGACTTTGCTTCAACTGTACAAACAACATGGCAGAGTACGAGGCATGCATCTTTGGACTCAAGGCTGCCATAGACTTGGTAATCAAATCTTTAGATGTGTTTGGGGACTCAGCTTTGGTCATCAGTCAGATCAAAGGAGAGTGGGACACTAAGAATCCTAACATCGTCCCTTACAAAGAACATGTCTTGACATTGCTACCACATTTCGAGCAGATTACCTTCGAGCACTTCCCGCAAGAAGAAAATCAACTAGCAGATGCTATAGCTGCAATGTCATCCATGTTTAAACTTGATTGGGACAATGAGGCTCCCCAAATTACCATGAGCGGATGGACGAACCGGCACATTGTCACAAGATTAACACCGAAGAAGTAGTGGACCAGCCATGGTTTCATGAAGTCAAAAGGTATCTCGAGGCGCAAGAATATCCAAAAGGAGCTTCAGTCAATGACAAAAAGTTCTTAAGGAGATTCTCAACTAAATTCTTCCTAAGCAATGGTATCCTATACAAGCGCAATCATGATTCTATTCTGCTCCGTTGTTTGGAAAAGATTGAAGCGGAAAATATAATGGTTGAATTGCATGAGGGCACCTTTGGCACTCACTCTAGCGGGCATACGATGGCTAAGAAGATTCTACGGGCAGGCTATTACTGGTCTACCATGGAAGCTGACTGCTATCAACACTCCCGGACTTGTCACAAATGTCAAATATATGCAGACAAGGTCCACGTGCCTCCAGTTCCTCTAAATGTCTTAACAGCTCCTTGGCCCTTCGCTATGTGGGGAATCGACATGATTGGAGAGATCAAGCCCACATCATCCAATGGACATCGTTTCATTCTGGTAGCCATTGATTATTTCACCAAGTGGGTCGAAGCAGCTTCCTTCGCATCTCTTACTAAGAATGTTGTTGCCCGCTTCATAAAGCAGAATCTTATTTGTCGATACGGTATCCCCAAAAGGATCATCACTGATAATGGTACAAACCTTAACATTACTATGATCACCGCTTTGTGTGATCAGTTCAAGATTCAACATCACAATTCATCTCCCTACCGGCCAAAGATGAATGGTGCAGTCGAAGCTGCTAACAAAAATATCAAGAAGATCATACAAAAGATGACAGTCACCTACAAGGACTGGCATGAGATGTTACCATTTGATCTCCACGGGTACCATACCACGGCTCGCACATCAACTGGGGCAACGCCATATTCTTTGGTTTATGGCATGGAGGCTGTTTTACCTATCGATGTTCAGATTCCCTCCTTGAGAATCATGAAAGATGCTGGTTTGAGTGAGGATGATTGGATCCAGACCCGGCTTGATCAATTGAACTTAATTAATGAGAAGAGACTTACTGATGTTTGCCACGGTCAGACGTATCAAAAACGGATGATCAAGGCTTTCAACAAGAAAGTCAGACGCCAAGTATATCAAGTTGGAGATCTAGTGATCAAGCGCATCATTTTTCCACAAAGTGATCCCATGGGAAAATGGACTCCTACCTATGAAGGACCATTTGTAATCAAAAACATCTTTTCTGGTGGGGCGATGATCTTAACCACCATGGACGGCGACGATCTGCCGCACCCTGCGAACACAGACATAGTCAAAAGATACCACGCATAAAAGACCCGCTAGGTTGACACACCTAGGCAAAACAAGGGCATCCCGGTGAATCAGCTTACATGCACATACATTACATCCATATATCATAAACATTGATAAAACACATATATTGCATCATACATTTCATGCAACATAACTTTGCGCTTCAGCTAACGTTTTACCCTTTTCAGGATAAGATTAACAGCTATCATTAACAATGTTCAAAGATTTCAGATACAGTACGGATACACTCCAGACGCGGAAGTCATTTTGTTACTCATTCAGATCTCAACTTCAGATACAGTACAGATACGCTCCAGATACGGATGCCATCCTGATACTTATTCAGATTTCAACTATCAGATACAGTTCAGATACACTCCAGACACGGAAGTCATTCTGTCACTTATTCAGATTCTAGTTCAGATACGCTCCAGATACGGATGCCATTCTGACCCTTATCCAGTTTTCCGATTCAGATACAGTACGGATACATTCCAGACACGTAAGTCATTCTTTTGCTCATTCATACTCAGATCTCATATACGGTTTAGATACGCTCCAGACATGGATGCTATTCTATTTCTCATTCGGATCAAACTTCTAGATACAATACAGATACACTCCAGACAAGGAAGTTATTCTGTTACTCTTTCAGATTCAAAACTTCAGATACAATCTAGATACACTCCAGACGCGGTTACCATTCTGTCACTTATTCTGATTTTCCCCAGCTTGGATACGCTCCAGACACGGCTGCTATTCCTTTGCTCATACAGATTCAGTCTCCAGATACAGCTCAGATACGTTTCAGACACGGACACCATTCTGAATATTCATTCTTTTGACTTACAACTTACAACTCAACAAACATTCTTGGATGTCATCTTTAAGCCCATCTCCAACAAGATTTTATCACCTCTCCAAATGGCATCTTTAAGCCCATTCCCTCAACTACACTTTGACGAGTGAAAATTTATGGGCACTCTAGTGTCCAATCATCTTTTACCTTCGAGTCACGAACGGCGAAGCTCGCCAATCTAACTCTTCAGGTTCAAGAAGATTGAACAGGGGAAGCTGTTGTACCCCAAAATTTTCCCTCTCATTTATCAATATTTTTCTCATAAGACTTCTTGGACTCAAGACAGGATTAAGGTTTTGTCAGCTCAAGACATCATCTTACACTGATAACCTGAGATTAGGGTTTGAGTTTGCACAAGGATTTTTGGACCATAAATGCTTCATGTGACTTTCATATACCATCTTGGACCCCTAATATTTCTCATGACAAGTTTCAAACCTTGAATCACATTTTTGCCCAGTCAATTGGACAGTTGACCTAAAAATCAACTGTATTGCGGAAAAAGTCAACCATGGTCAATTTACAGTCAAACTTCATAATTTTTTATCCACAACCACATTTTAGACTCATATGTACCATTTGATCAAGTTTAGATCACAACTCCTCAAGAAATTTGATCAGATCATCAAAAGGGCAAAATGGTCAAAATTAGGGTTTTGACTGAGAAAGGGAAATTTCTGATTTTTTTACCTAGCCAATGACCAATTGGGTTCAAACATGATTTCAAAGGCTCAATGGCATCATCTTGACCTAATCACATGGTTCAAAATATCTCAAGTACATAGGATTGACAGATGAATTTTGTAGTCAACTTATCAAAAGTCAATTGTGCACTGAAAAGTCAAACTTTGACTTTTTGGTCAAAATCAAGTGCCAAGGGGCATAATTCCTCAAGATATGTCAAAATGTGAAACTTGTTGATCAAGAAAACCAAAATTGCAAATTAGGGTTTTGAATTTGAAAATTTTCATAACTTAGAAATTTTCTAAGTATGGAAATTTTCTTATTTTTTCCCAACTTTTCACAACTTTTTCACCATGATTCAATTGGATTCAAAGGAAACTTCCAACATGAAAGTTGTAGTCCTACATGAAATCTACAACTTTGGTTCACAAAGTTTTCCCAAAAGATGCTTGGATCTCAAGATATGAATTTGTGAATATGGGTCCATGAACTAAATAACTTAGTGAAAATTTGCCCTAATTTAGGCAGATTTTTGACCCAACTTCATGGACATTTTTCACCTAGTTCCAAGAGGTATCTGTGATCATTGGATCTGGAACTGACTGTTTAACGCTGGTTCACGAAATGTCGCGGAAGCAAGAGTCTCCACCGTCTTTTATTTTCTCCAACATGGAAAGGACAAAAGCACAGAAAAATTCCTTATTGAGATTAGTTCTCGGTTCGGGAGGTAGATTTATAGAAAGGGAAGGTGTTAGCACCCTTTCTATCCATGGTTATCCATGGGCTCTTAGATACTTTCTCATTTGTGTTTTCAAAATGTTTGTTTGCTTTTCAACTGTGGGTTTGAAAAAGTTTCGTTTAAAGTTTCAGATCGACTCTTGTATCAGTCCTCAAGAGTGTTTGAAAAGTTGTTTTTGAAAGCTTTTTGCAAAGTGTCGGTGTGAAAAGAAGTTTTTGATTTGTTTTGAATTAGAGCAAGTATCTACGAGTCATCTACCTACCCTAAGGAATTAGGCTGTGTAAATGTCCTTAAGGTAGTGTCATCCCACCATTGAGAGGTAGGTAGCACCACTGTTGGAGGTGTTCGGGTCAATTCGATTGTTAGGGACAGTGTGGTCACCAGAGCAATGGTAGGACACCTTAGAAGCTACCCCCATGCCATGTTCATGGACATGAGGACTTACTAAAACGTCCTATACTCGACGACCACGTTTCGAGGGGCAAGGCAACAGTGAGGCGTACCCTAAGAGTGGTGTGTGAATTGTGTGTCATTTTCAGTTATTATTTGTCTTGTCATGCATTTGGTGAGCTACGCATCGTTTTTATTTGGGCATACATTCTTTCATGTGCTTTAACAGTTAAGGGTGCAGAAATAAAAATGCGGAAAAATAAAAGTCCTATGCTATTACAAGGCGCGGGTCTACATCGCCAAATTAAACCAAGACCCGATTTGAATAAAAGTACGGAAAGTAAATGTCCTAATTATCCATTACAAGGCTTTGGGGCAATTACATAAGATTAAAAAATAAATAAAAGCAAACGCGCGAAAAGGTATTATAATCGAAGGTGCGAGGGCGTTGGACCCTTTAAAGAAATTAAATTAAAATTACAAATTAATTAATGATGGAATAAAGAAAATAAATTATTTTTAATGTTTTTTTTGGTATTTTATGAAATAAAGAAGATTAATTGAAATTAAAAGTTAAATAAAACCCTAATTCTAGTTTGTTTTTAATTATTAAAAAAATGTTTAAGTTTTGACCTAATTTACATTAATTATTTAATTACAAGTTTATTTACAACATAATTAAGAATTAATAATAATGAAAGAGTTATTTATTATGAAAAAGAATAAAAGTACTAAAACCCTAATTTCTACATTTTTTAGTTTATTTAAGAAAATACATTAAAATTAAACCTAAAATTAAACTAAATTGATTAACAAAATTTATTTACAAAATAATATTAAATAAAACATATTTTAATTTTTATGGTTTCTGATTTTTTTTGTATTTTTGTGTTATAAAAATTAATTTGGTGAATTAAAAGAAAATAATTAACATAATTAAAATAAATAAAAGGAAGAAAGAAAATGCAAACATGGGGGGTGGTTGACCCAATTTTGGAGGTTAATTTGCAGCAATTAAGCCCATTTGAATGAGGCCTTTTTGACTTTTCAGTGGTCACGTGTAGACCATTGACCAAGTTGCATGATGAAATTCCTGTGCTGGCCATCAGATTGAGGTTGCTAGACATGTGGCAAGCACTAGCGCTGGGGAATTTGGTGGACCATTGGAAGGGAATTGTACCTGAACGCATTATAAACAAAATTATGAAGAATATGGGGGACCTGGGAATCGAACCCAGGTCCCAATACCTGCATGCCAGCGTGTTCACCAACCGTGCCATTGAGTCACTTTGATATCATAATGGACAATGAATAAGATATGTGAGAAAGTGTTGGTGGCTTGAAAAAACGCGCTAAATTCAAACCGTCCACTCTGGCTGAGACACGTCTGCCTTCTTCTTCGTTTTACCTGAAAACATAAGCTAGATAGCGGGGGGTTTAAACCCCCACAAACTGAAACAACGAATAATAGCGAATAGGATTTGAGCAAGCATAAAAAAGGCGCGATGAGTGATTTGGCTTCATGGGAATGTCACGAGTTCATTGGTCCCAGTTTCATGGCCTAATTTTTCCAGATACATAAATCCCTCTTTTGAGGTTTCTGAAACCCTAGCAAGCATCAATGGCGTATTCTTGTACAGGCAGCCATTCTTCAATTGAATGGTACCATTAGCTTTGGAATGATCATGTTAGTACAGATTAAACATTAAAATGCATTGATATGGCATGTAAATTCAAATACGATTAAGAAATATTTCATGAATAGGGCGACTGTGTTCTACCACTTCTTCGAGTATGGAGACTTGGCTTTGGTTGGAAAAGATTCCTGGTATTGTCAGGAGTCTATTGGAATAGTTCTTTTGCTTTGAAATGTACTCTATGTGTGTTTTCAGTTTTGAAATTTTTGAGAGAAAAGTGCAAAGTGTTCTTGAGGCTTCAGCGCAGCTTGCTTCTCCTTTGCTTTAGGGTTCTGTTTGTGCATATATGAGGAATGATTTTAGGTCAAAAACAAAGCCCAGGATCCATGTTTTAATGCCTTTCAATATTTGATTTCCAAGCATCTTTTTTCAATCTTTTCCATACCAATCTTATGCCAATCATTGAAGATTCTTTCCCTTTTGAGTGTGCACGAAATCTTGAGCTCATAAAGAGTGAATATGCTGTATAAAAAGATTTGGAAAACATGATTTGCTATTTTTGTCATATTTTATTTTAATTAAATGAATTAATAATAATAATAATTCAAATAATTAATCAAAAATGATAAAATAACTCCCTTTAAAGTCAATGGGTCGTGCATATCTTTTGGGTGATGATTCTTGGAAGAAATTGTGGCCCATTAGCAATTTTGAGGCATTTGAAGCAAAGTTGACTTTTCAAAATTCCCAAAAATTTCCCAACTTCCACAAGGCATATCTTGCTCAATTTTTAAGCTTTGATCATGTTCTTGGACATTTTGGAAAGGTCTTGAAGTCCTCTAACCAATGCCTTTGGTCCCATGTCATTTTGATTTACCAATCTCAAGTTATGGTCTTTGACTTAAAGTGCCTTTTTGTTGACTTTTGAAAATGACCTATAATGTTGAGATTGATAACTTTTTGTGAGAGCATTTCTTGGACTTGAAGTGTGAAGATGAGTTGTAGGAAATGTCATTCTCTTCAAAATGAGCTTTGTATGTAATTTTTCTGATAAACCATGTGGAAGTTATGCCCTGGTCAATTTACAGTTGACTTTTTCAACTGTCCAAAAATAGAAACTTTTGCATCTTGAGACTTTTTGAGCCATGCTTTGAGAATCATGATCAAGAATTGATAAAATGATGTTTGTGACTTCAAAATAAGATGTTGACCAAAAATTTTGACTTTTGACTGTCAAATGACCATTTTGCCCCTGCAGTTGACTGTTGGGCAATTAGGGTTTTTGACTGTGCAATTTTGTGCTGTGAGTCTTGAAACTTGACATGAGGATGCTTGACAATGTTTGTAGGCATGTGGGACTTGTTTGGACCCTTGGAAACTTCAATTTCTTTGCCAGAACCAAAACCCTAATTTTGACTGTTAGGAGGCAACTGGACTGTGCAACTCTTGGGAGATTTTGAAGCATGCTCTTGGCAAATCTTGAAGAATATGGGAGGGAAAATTTTGGGGTACAACAGTTGCCCCTGTTCAATCTTCTTAAACCTGAGGATGTAGATTGGCTGGCGTGCCTTTCGTAATCCGAAGGTGGAAGATGATTGAACACTAGAGTGCCCAGAAATTTGCGCTCACATGTTAGCAGTGTGATGGTGGGAATGGGCTTACAGATGCCATTTGGAGATTGATGGATAGGAAGATGGGCTTACGGATGCCATGTTGAGGGGTGATGGATAGATGGATGGGCTTATAGATGCCATCTGGGTGTCGATCGCGTAAGAGATTCCTTAGCAAGAACTTGCGTACCTGAAAAAGGAAAGATGATTACCTGACCTGTTAAAGGAGTTGGTCTTCAAACTCTTTGTGTAGATGTGTCCTGACTGGTTACGGGAATTTAATCCTTAAACCTCTTCAAACGTGCCCTGGCGAGATACAGGAATCGAGTCTGGAGCTTTAAAAGGTGATGAATGAATCAGGGATGGTTACTACCTCAACGGGACGGTGAGAGAACCTTGGACGATTACTACCTCAACAGTAACGATGAGAGAACCTTGGGTGATTACTACCTCAACAGTAATGATGAGAGAACCTTGGGTGATTACTACCTCAACAGTAACGATGAGAGAACCTGGGGTGATTACTACCTCAACAGTAACGATGAGAGAACCTGGGGCGATTACTACCTCAACAGTAACGATGAGAGAACCTGGGGCGATTACTACCTCAATAGTAACGATGAGAGAACTTGGGGAGATTACTACCTCAACAGTAACGATGAGAGAACCTGGGGCGATTACTACCTCAACAGTAACGATGAGAGAATCTGGGATGTCTTCTACTGAGTCTTCATCAGGAAAATCTTTAGGAATTGATTTAACTGGACCGGAGAAGGCCTTTGACTGGATCCGCATCAGAAAAATCTTTAGGAGTCGATTTAACTGAACCAGGCAAGGTCTTGGAATCTTCAACTAGAATAAGAATCAGGTAGATCTTAGGGTCGATCTGACTGAAACAGAGAAGGCCTTTGACTGGATCGGCATCAGAAAAATCTTTAGGAGTCGATTTAACTGAACCAGGCAAGGTCTTGGAATCTTCAACTGGAATAAGAATCAGGGAGATCTTAGGGTCGATCTGACTGAACCAGAGAAGGCCTTTGACTGGATCGGCATCAGAAAAATCTTTAGGAGTCGATTTAACTGAACCAGGCAAGGTCTTGGAATCTTCAACTGGAATAAGAATCAGGGAGATCTTGGCATCGATCTGACTGAACCAGAGAAGGCCTTTGACTGGATCGGCATCAGAAAAATCTTTAGGAGTCGATTTAACTGAACCAGGCAAGGTCTTGGAATAACTTTGACTGGACAAGAATCAGGAAAATCTTAGGGTCTATTTAACTGAACCAGGCAAGGTCTTGGAATAACTTTGACTGGATAAGAATCAGGAAAATCTTAGTATCGATTTAACTGAACCAGACTAAAGTCTTGAAATAATTTCAACCGGATACGAATCAGAAAAATCTTTAGGAATCGATTTAACTGAACCAGAGGAGGTCTTGGATATAGCTGAGAACTTTAACTTGATCTTTCCTGAAAGGTAAAGGTCAGTGATATGCAATGCATAATATGGATCAAGCCATGATGTTCTCAACATAAATGAGATCGTGCGATGCGTTCATGTATGTATCATGATGTATGTGATGTTTATGAATGTATGTTTTTGTCTAGGAAAGTAAATCCTTGACGGGTGCCGGGAAGTTGAATCCTGGGCTGATGGTGGAGAATAGTGCTTTGTTGTTTCCACTGGGGACGGTAATTGCAAGAATACTGGTAGGAGAAGATAACTCCGTTGGGGAATAAACTTGGCAAATGGATTACTCTGCGGGGAAAAATTATTCTAGCTACCTTGCTGGGGAACCGTACTCTGTGGGGAGAGAGGTATGCTGTTGAGATGTTGATGGTAATTTCGCTGGGGATACCATTGTTATGTTGGAAGTGTTAATAGACTCCGCTGGGGATAAGAAGACTTCGCCGAGGACGATCTTTCCGTGGCTTTTGGCTGAGGATAACCCAGTTATATCCTGGTAGGGAAATAACCTTTGAATAAAGCCGGGAGACGCGTTTGTGCTCTGTAGGGGATAAGCTTCCAGAATCTACTGGGGATAAGCTTCCTGCTGGGGAGATGATTCAAACTTTCCTGGGGAACTCTTGATTGGACTCTCCTGGGGAAATTTTTGAGATATATTGGGGAAGTGGCTCCGCTGAATACCTGGTATACCGCCGGGGAACAGTCTTAGATCAAGACTGCCGGGGATGCTTGTTAGGAAAGTTCGTATACTTTGCTGAGGAATGTTGAGATCTGCTGGAGGATACCCAACTTCCTTAAGGCTGATTGTATAGCTTTGCTTGGGGAGAGTGCATTGACTTGATGACTCACTCTCTGGGGAATTAAGATATACTGGTTATGTTCTTCGACTGAACTTACCTTGGTACCTTGATGGACAGAACCATTAGACCGTTTAGACAACTCATTATTGCCCCTGTTTCTAATGTTACCTGTAATTAATCCTTTGTTTCGTATGCAAATATTTATGAGTTAGCAATTATTGTCAAATGCATATATCATAAATTGAACCTCGGACGTTCTTTGCAAAACAAAACAGAAAAGAGAAAAACAATTGGCAATTTGTCTGAAAAGTGAATTTATATTGATTTTTGAATTGCCTGTAAATAGGCGTTTATGTACAAGAGGCTGACGTCCTAGTAAGAGAACGTCGCCGAATAAAAGAGTTTATACAATTTGTACAAAGGGAAAACAAAACAGCTATGTGAAAAGAATGATTCCACTGGGTTCCAACTCTGCTATCGCCTTTATATCTTTGAGCGTCTCATCACTTGATGACCTAGCTGAAGATGAAGCTGATTGATCGATGCCGTCTGAACTTGGTGTTGATACCGGATTCTGGATGCAAGGTGATCCAATGAGACATAGTATTACGCTTCAATCCCTAACTTTTGCCTGGACCGCCCTTTCGGGTTTTCAGTCCACCGGGATACCCATTTTTGCCCAAGCCGCCTTTTCGGGTTTTCGACTTGCCGGGTGTACAGATTTTTTTTTATATTTCATCCCTCATTTTGCCCGAACCCTTTTGGTTCGCCGGGAAGCCCTAATTTTTGCCTATGTATGTCAACCTAGCGGGTCTTTTGTCATGCATAGTATCTTTTTACTATGTCTGCATTGGCGGGGTGAGGGAGGTCGTCACCGTCCATGGTGGTTAGGATCATGGCTCCTCCTAATAACACATGTTTAACCACAAATGGCCCTTCGTATGTAGGGGTCCATTTGCCCCTTGGATCACTCTGAGGAAGGATGATACGTTTGATTACCAAATCCCCGACTTGATACTCTTGTGGTCTGACCTTTTTGTTAAATGCCCTGATCATCCGCTTTTGATACGTCTGACCATGACAAATAGCAGCAAGTCTCTTTTCGTCAATTAGATTTAACTGATCAAGTCGGGTCTGGATTCAATCATCTTCACTCAGATCTGCATCCTTCGTTATCCGGAGAGAGGGTATTTGCACTTCAATTGGTAAGACTGCCTCCATGCCGTAGACCAAGGAGAAGGGAGTTGCCCCGGTTGACGTCTTGGCTGAGGTACGGTACCCATGTAGAGCAAACAGTAACATCTCGTGCCAATCTTTATAGGTCACTGTCATCTTCTGCACAATTTTCTTGATATTCTTATTCGCTGCTTCTACAGCCCCATTCATCTTCGGCCGGTAAGGAGAAGAGTTGTGGTGTTGTATCTTGAACTGCTCGCAGAGCTCAGTGATCATCTTGTTATTGAGATTGGTACCGTTGTCTGTAATGATCCTTTCAGGGACGCCGTATCGACAGATCAGATTGTGCCGAATGAACCGTGCCACAACGTTCTTGGTTACTGTAGCGTAGGAAGCTGCCTCAACCCACTTCGTGAAGTAATCAATCGCTACCAGGATGAAGCGATGCCCATTGGATGCGGTAGGTTTAATCTCGCCGATCATATCTATGCCCCACATTGCAAAAGGCCAAGGTGCAGTCAGGACATTCAGAGGGACTGGAGGAATGTGCACCTTGTCTGCATAAATCTGGCATTTATGACATGTCCGAGAATGTTGGTAACAGTCGGCTTCCATTGTGGACCAGAAATACCCTGCCCGAAGGATCTTCTTTGCCATAGTGTGTCCACTGGAATATGTTCTGAAGGTCCCTTCATGTAGCTCTGCCATGATCCTTTCTGCTTCAGTCTTATCCACACAACACAGTAAGGTCGAATCATGGTTTCACTTGTACAGAATGCCATTGCTGAGGAAGAACTTGGCTGCGAACCTTCTCAGAAACTTCTTATCATTTACAGATGCACCTTCAGGATACTCTTGAGCTTCCAAGTATCTCTTCACCTCATGGTACCAGGGTTTTTCAGTCACTAACTCTGCCTCAAGATCACAACAGTATGCCGGTTCATCCAGTTTCCAGATGATGACTCGGGGAGCCTCATTGTCCCATTTGACTTTGAACATAGAAGACATCGTAGCTAACGCGTCCGCCAACTGATTCTCCTCTCTTGAGAAATGTTCAAAGGTTATCTCTGTGAAGTAGGGGATTAATGTCAACACACATTCTCTGCAAGGAATAAGGATCGGATGTTTCATATCCCACTCGCCTTTGATCTGGTTGATCACGAGAGCGGAATCTCCGAAGACACTCAGAAACTTGATCCTTAAATCAATTGCCGCTTGGAGACCCATGATGCATGCCTCATACTCCGCCATGTTGTTGGTGCAGTTGAAACATAGCCGGGCAGTGAGTGGAGTATGAGTGCCTTGGGGGGATATGATCACAGTGCCGATACTGTTACCCAAAGCGTTGGAGGCTCCGTCAAAGTGCATAGACCATCGGGATCCTTCCTCAGGTCCTTCATCCGGTCCAGGTATTTCACAATCAGTCACTATCATGATACTCTCGTCTGGAAACTCGAAGTTCATTGACTGATAGTCGTCTACTGCCTGATGTGCCAAGTGGTCTGCCAATACACTTCCTTTGATGGCTTTCTGAGTCGTGTACTGGATGTCGTATTCCGTCAAGATCATTTGCCATCTTGCTATTCTCCCAGACAGAGCAGGCTTTTCAAATATGTACTTTATTGGATCCATCTTTGAGATCAACAAGGTAGTGTGAGTCAGCATATACTGTCTCAGCCGGCGAGCAGCCCATACCAAAGCGCAGCAAGTTTTCTCGAGCAGTGAGTATCGGGTCTCACAGTCGGTAAACTTTTTTCTAAGGTAATAAATGGCATGCTCTTTTCGGCCAGACTCGTCATGCTGCCCCAGCACACACCCCATTGAGTTGTCAAGTACTGTCAGGTATAGTATCAGATGTCTCCCTTCAACCGGTGGCATAAGAATGGGTGGTTCTTGGAGATACTCCTTGATTCTGTCAAAAGCGGCCTGACATTCATCGTTCCAATGTACTACCTGATCTTTCTTCAGCAGCTTGAAGATTGGCTCACAGGTAGCAGTTAGGTGCGAGATGAATCGAGCAATGTAATTCAGACGTCCTAGAAAGCCTCTGACCTCTTTCTCTGTCTTGGGAACTGGCATCTCTTGAATGGCTTTAACCTTGGCAGGGTCCACTTGAATACTCTTATCGCTTACGATGAAGCCTAGCAACTTTCCAGATCTTACCCCGAAGGTGCACTTATTCGGGTTCAATCTCAGCTTATACAGTTTCAAACGGTCAAACAACTTCTGCAGATGGTCAAGGTGTTCCTCCTCAGTTTGGGACCTTGCAATCATGTCGTCGACGTACACTTCAATCTCATGATGGATCATGTCATGAAATAAAGCAACCATGGCACGTTGGTAGGTTGCCCCAACATTCTTCAACCCGAATGGCATGACCTTGTAGCAGAAGGTGCCCCACTGAGTAACAAAGGTAGTCTTTTCCATGTCTTCAGGAGCCATCTTGATCTGATTATACCCTGAAAAACCATCCATGAAGGAAAACACCTTATGCTGAGCAGTATTGTCAACCAGAACGTCAATGTGAGGTAGGGGGAAGTCATCCTTGGGGCTGGCCCTGTTCAGATCCCTGTAGTCGACACACATTCTGACCTTACCATCCTTCTTTGGTACCGGCACCACATTAGCAACCCACTGAGGGTAAGAAGTCACTGCAAGAAACCCGGCATCGAATTGCTTCATAACCTCAGCTTTGATCTTCTCAGACATCTCTGGACGCATACGATGGACCTTTTGCTTAACCGGAGGGCAGTCTTCCTTGGTAGGCAAATGATGGACCACAATATCAGTATCTAACCCAGGCATGTCTTCGTAGGACCAGGCAAAGATTTCCACATAATCATGTGACATCTGAGTCAACCGTTGCTTCACGCTGAGCTCCAGGTTGGCACCAATCTTGACTTCCTTTCGGTCTGTCTCAGTACCCAGATTTATTGTTTCCACCGGCTCTTCATGTGGTTGAATTGCCCTCTCTTCCTGGAGTAACAGTCTTGCAAGTTCGCCAGGCACTTCGCAATCATCTTCACCTTCGTCTTCGGCTAAGTTAATCGGATTTTCGAAGTCATAACTGGCAGTAGCAGAGTCGTTACCAGTGAGATCCAGAGTGGATTGAAACCTGTATGGGTGAGTGTGTGTAAATACAGCTGTTTTGCAATATATAAAGAAAGGAAAGAAAGAAAAGGAGCATAAGATTTGAAGTGCGAGAAAACGTCCAAGGTCTTTATTCATGACATATGAAATGACAATTAATATGCCCTCACAAATGAAGCCACGGTGCCCCGGGTAAGACACCGGTCCATAGAGTTTTAGTTCATTGTTTATTACAAATAACAAAAACAAAGGAATCCATTACTGCGTAACAAAAGTAACAGGTGTATGATCTTTCGCGGTCCAATTGTTCAATCCATCGTCAGCCGTCGGGTAGATCCAGCTATCGAACTCTGATTCTTCCACTTCGTCTTCATCCCCAATAGCATTCACTCCTGGATTGGTGATGAGCACAGGAGGTCTTCTGGTCCTTGCCTTGCGCACAGCCCTCTGAGCCTCTGCAGTAAAACCCAGTCCAAACTTGTCAATTTTTGGTGTAAAATCAGGGAGCCTGCCCCAGTTAGCATATTCACCTTTCTCGATTACAGCCCGGGCGTCCTTCAAGGAAGCCATCTTCAAGGGAAAGTCCTCTTCAACCACTGTTTCTGCTGCTGCCAATGTTGGGGGTACCTCTTCAAAATGCTGAAAGGGGGTTTCAATAAACTCCCCGTCCATCTCAATATACCGGAAGGAATTCAAATGACTCACCATATATTCCTCTTCTCCCTGCACAGTGACAATCTTCCCTCTGACGGGGTACTTGAGCTTTTGGTGTAGGGTAGAGGTCACTGCCCCAGCTTTGTGAATCCAAGGTCGACCCAGTAAACAGGAATAAGATGGACGGATATCCATCACATAGAAAGTTGAGTCGAATACTTGGGAACCCATACGAATAGGAATGTCTACCTCTCCATGAACCATCCTCTTCGATCCGTCAAAGGCTCGAACAATGATGTTGCTAGGTTTCAGCTCCAGGCCCTCACAATCCAATCGGTCTAGGGCCTTCTTGGGTAACACATTCAGGGAAGAACCAGTGTCTACCAACACGTGCGCAAGAGTAGTGCCCCTGCATTCAATAGAGACATGCAGGGCATCATTATGGTTCTTTCCCTTAGCAGTAAGGTCAGCATCCGAGAAACCCAAACCATTGTCAGCTGTCAAATTGGCTACGCAATCAGTAAACTGGTCTGCAGAGGTCTCTTGTGGCACATGGGCCATCTTTAGAAATGAAATCAGGGCCTTAGCATGGGCCTCTGAGCACAGCAGCAAGGAGAGCATGGAGATCTTGGAGGGTGTATGCCCCAGCTGTTCAACAACATTAAAATCACTCTTCTTGATTATTTTGAGAATTTCCTCCATCTCTTGCTGGGAGGCTTCAACATTCACAGATTTTGGTGCCTCCATCCGGGCAGGCTCATCTTCAACCCCTTTGCCCCGAGCATTAGATGACTCGGCAGCAGGGGAAGCAATTGGATCGGAAGTAGTAACAGGTGCACTTGCAGGCGTTATTATGAGAGGTCTTTGAATAGTTGGTGGCGCAATGTCAGGCGAGAAGAGCCTGCCACTGCGGGTTACTTTTGGCTGGACCAGTGATATTGTTGATGCTGGTATCAGTGTTGAATTCTTGCTTTATTCCATGTACATATACATCTGCCCCATAGTGCCATGGGACAACCTTATCAGATTCATAGGGGAGGGGCCCCGGAACAGTAATAACAATGGGTGCGACAGTCATGATTTTAAATGGCTTCCTCGGGGGAGCCTTGATCGAATTATTGAAAATTGTAACAACATATACTTCTTCCACAGGAACAAACGGAACAACGGTCTTCTTGAACATAATCTCTTTGCTGTCCATCAGGCTTTGGATGCCTAACTTCAGCAAAGGACAACCAGTAGGGGTAACAGCACACAAAAGGCAACCCTTGCTGCAACCCGGAAATAAACCGGCCAGCAGTAGGTTTCTCTTAACAGTCATCAGTGGGGTAGCTACATCATTCACAGAAATGGCATACAAATCTTCATCAACGGCATTCACTCCATGCTGGCGCATAGGAGCAGTCACCACATTTGGCCTCTCAGGCGCCTCAAATTGTATCTCTTTTGCGTCAATAAGGTCCTGCACCTTATTTCTCAGGGCCCAGCAATGATCAGTAGAATGCCCTGGGCTATCGGAGTGATAAGCACAGCGGGCATTTGGATTATATTTGGGAGATGTAGTATTCACGACTTTTGGAGCCTCTCTGACAGTCACCAAGTTGGTTGATAGCAGCTGCGGCAAGATTTGTGATTGGGTCATACTCAGACGGGTAAACTCTCTTCTGGGTCTTTCAGCCCTTTGTTGATTGGTTTGCCGAGGAGCGGCAGTAGGTTTAGCAATCACCACCGTGTTGACAGATTGGTGTCGCTCTGGTTTATCTTGCCTTCTAGGCCCATACACAGCACTGGCCTCCTTCTTAAAGGGTTTCTTCTCAGCACTTGAAGACGCACCCTTCTGAATCTTTCCGGACTTCATTCCAGCCTCTATCCTTTCCCCAGTCAGAATAAGATCAGTGAACCCTGCAGATGAATTGCCAATAAGGTGATTGAAAAACGGCCCGGATAGGGTTCCCAAGAACATATCTACCAGCTCACGGTCTGTTAACGGAGGCTGCACCCTGCCAGCCAGATCCCTCCACTTCTGTGCATACTCTTTAAAACCTTCGCTTGATCCTAGCGACATACCCTGGAGTTGGTTACGTGTATGAGCAAGGTCGGCATTATATTGATACTGCTTGTAAAAAGCAGTAGCCAACTCCTCCCAGTTACGAACCTTGGTCCCATCCAGTTGATAGAACCATTCGAGATGAGTCCCTGAAAGACTCTCCTGGAAGAAGTGGATCCACAAGTTCTATCCACTGTGTACGGCTGAATCTTCCGCACATAAGATCTGAGGTGTAGCTTAGGGCAGAACGCCCCGTCATACTTGGTGAAAGATGGTGCCTTAAACTTGTGAGGGATGATCACACCAGTAGATAAGCCCAAGTCTCCGAAATCCAAACCAGGCACTTGTTGAATTTCCATAACATTCAGTCTGTCTTCCAACTGCTTGTACCGGTCTTCAGCAGGAGGATACTGTTCCTCATTAAAGTCAGTCTCGTTGTCAGAGACTACTGGACTTGGAGCCTTTCCCCCCTGGGGACTGTCTTTGCCTACAGAAGAACCAGCTTCCTCATTCTGCAGAGTATTACCAAACCTCCGGCCTGAGTTGAAAAGAACAGTTCTCTTCTTCTTCTTCTCCTTCTTCAGGAGCAGAGCCTTCAGCTCTTCTTGGCCTTGAGCCAAACCCATGATCAGCTCTTGAAATTGTGCGTTCTGCGCCTGAAGGGCCTTGATAGACATCTCGGTTGATGATTCAGGGTTCATGATGCTGAAATAAACAACGAAGAACAGTAAGCAACCTGAAAAGACGAATACCTGCTATGCACATGATGAATGGAATGCGTATGATTTATGTTTTCAAAGACAATCGAGAATCAACTTTGTAAACAAAAAGGAACACACTTTATTAGATTCAACTTTGAAATTTAAATTGTTCAACAGGTTGCCCTTAGGCGTTACATAAAATGGAAATACTGAAAAGGGAAATAAAACTGTAAAAGAACATCCAAAGTTCATCATTGATCCCAGGGTCTCCTCTTCTCAGTACGGATATAGTCATTCAGAGCTCGCTCATTCTCCAACTGCTTTGTCAGCTTCTGGATATTCAATTCCTGCTCGTTGAACTTTTCCCGATAAGAATCCCGTTCTTCTCGCAGTTGCGACCAAGACCTCTTTAATGTCTCATAATCAGTAGGTATCTGAGGAGGGAGGACAGTTGGAGGAGCCCCATCTTGGTCAGGATACTCAAGAATGACGGGTCTGACAGCTTCGTATGGCATACCTAACTTCTGAGCGCGGATGCGAACCCATTTGTAGTAGGCTTTCATAGGTAGAGAAGTCTTTGGCCCCAACTCTTGTGGGTCAGCTTTATGAACTTTGTCCCAAGCCTTGATGAACCTACGACGCAGCTCGTCACTATCCACCTGAAACTCAAAACTGATGTGAGGCACCAACATCTCATGAGGCCCTGCTCTTCTGGCCCTTCCAAACTGACGGAGCGCTAGACATGGATTGTAAGAGATTCCTCCTTGAGTACCAATCAAAGGAACATTAGGGTATTCTCCGTAACGATCAATAACAGCTACCTCATCCAAACCTATGAAAGTCCAAATGATGTCTTTATCAGTGAGAGACATTAACCTATGAGCCCAACCTCTTCCTTCTTGGTTCTTCAGTACGAACTTAGGGAGGTGCGAAATAAACCACCTCACCAACAAAGGGATACAACACCACAAAGTTCCTCGTCTTCGGGCAGTACGAGCATAAAGTTATTGCAGGATGTCACCCAAGAGAGTGGGCACAGGATTCTGAGACATGAAGATCCTTATGGCAGTGACATTAATGAAGTTGTCAGGATTAGGAAACAAGACTAGCCCATAGATTAAGAGAGCCAAGATGTCTTCATATGCCCTAAAGTCCAAGTCATTCCAGAAACTGTTAGCTTTACCAATCAGAAACTTGGCCAAGAAACCCTTAACTCCGCTTCTAGTCACCCAGTTGTCCATTACTTCTTGATGGGTCAAGGGAAGAGATGCAGCAACCTCCTCAAGCCTGAGGGTCTTTTCCCAACCAGTGTAAGGAGTCTGATCCAAGATAGGGATACCAAGCAAATCAGAGAACTCTTCTAGGGTGGGGACCAGCTGGAAGTCTTGAAAGGTGAAACACTGGTACAGAGGGTCATAGAACTGAGTCAGGACACTCATCAACTGTTGATCCCGCTTTGAAGTGACTAAACTGAGAAGAGAACCATGCCTCTGGATGAAGGAAGTGGTGTTTGGAATTCTGCTAACCAATTCTTCAAGTAACTCAGGTGGGTGAACAAAGTTGAACCGGATAGTATTCCTTCGCATAGGCATCATGATGTCCTACAAAACAGAGCAAAGGTGAAACCCTCTTGTCTTTGAAATGGTCAGTCCTTATGCAGGATGCATGCAATGCTCATGATGTTATGATAAAACACACCACAAATATTTACAAAGGCAAACATGATAAGGCACACAAGTCACACAAGACAAGCCCTTAGAGTTTAGGCCAGCATGAGGTCTAGGTATTACCCTCTTTTAGTTTGTTGGTTCATACATGTCCTATCAAAAGTAATCGGGTTCTTAGAGGATCCCAATATCATTGACTACCCTCAATCGGTCATAACTCCAGCATCGCAATCTTTTCTTGCGGCCAGAACCATCACGAGAGTTTAGCCTCAATGGGCGTAGCATACTGCTACTGTTTTATTGGCCAAGTTGTGTCTTTTAAGGTTCTAAGGTCTGTTGGTGCTTAATGACTCCTCAGAAGACCCATATTCTCCTCGTTACAACACAAGGGATATCGGTACAGACCAAGGTGCCACACCAACGTAGCCACTGCTTCACCCATGTCGGTCTACGCCGGACAGGTCCCTCACAGCTTATGCTACCTAAACAGGGTATCCCCAGATCCGGGTTAGGATCTATGTAACTCCGATGCAACCCATAATTTAACGCAAACAAGTCAAAACAATTGAAAACACAGTTATGAACTATCCTAAGGTACACCTCACTTTATAAGAGTCCCCAGTAGAGTCGCTAGTTCTGTGATCGGTGGATCTGGAACTGACTGTTTAACGCTGGTTCGCGAAATGTCGCGGAAGCAAGAGTCGCCACCGTCTTTTATTTTCTCCAACATGGAAAGGACAAAAGCATAGAAAAATTCCTTATTGAGATTAGTTCTCGGTTCGGGAGGTAGATTTATAGAAAGGGAAGGTGTTAGCACCCTTTCTATCCATGGTTATCCATGGGCTCTTAGATACTTGCTCATTTGTGTTTTCAAAATGTTTGTTTGCTTTTCAACTATGGGTTTGAAAAAGTTTCGTTTAAAGTTTCAGATCGACTCTTGTATCAATCCTCAAGAGTGTTTGAAAAGTTATTTTTGAAAGCTTTTTGCAAAGTGTCGGTGTGAAAAGAAGTTTTTGATTTGTTTTGAATTAGAGCAAGTATCTACGAGTCATCTACCTACCCTAAGGAATTAGACTGTGTAAATGTCCTTAAGGTAGTGCCATCCCACCATTGAGAGGTAGGTAGCACCACCGTTGGAGGTGTTCGGGTCAATTCGATTGTTAGGGACAGTGCGGTCACCAGAGCAATGGTAGGACACCTTAGAAGCTACCCCCATGCCGTGTTCATGGACATGAGGACTTACTAAAACGTCCTATACTCGACGACCACGTTTCGAGGGGCAAGGCAACAGTGAGGCGTACCCTAAGAGTGGTGTGTGAATTGTGTCTCATTTTCAGTTATTATTTGTCTTGTCATGCATTTGGTGAGCTACGCATCGTTTTTATTTGGGCATACATTCTTTCATGTGCTTTAACAGTTAAGGGTGCAGAAATAAAAATGCGGAAAAATAAAAGTCCTATGCTATTACAAGGCGCGAGTCTACATCGCCAAATTAAACCAAGACCCGATTTGAATAAAAGTACGGAAAGTAAATGTCCTAATTATCCATTACAAGGCTTTGGGGCAATTACATAAGATTAAAAAATAAATAAAAGCAAACGCGCGAAAAGGAATTATAATCGAAGGTGCGAGGGCGTTGGACCCTTTAAAGAAATTAAATTAAAATTACAAATTAATTAATGATGGAATAAAGAAAAGAAATTATTTTTAATGTTTTTTTTGGTATTTTATGAAATAAAGAAGATTAATTGAAATTAAAAGTTAAATAAAACCCTAATTCTAGTTTGTTTTTAATTATTAAAAAAAATGTTTAAGTTTTGACCTAATTTACATTAATTATTTAATTACAAGTTTATTTACAAAATAATTAAGAATTAATAATAATGAAAGAGTTATTTATTATGAAAAAGAATAAAAGTACTAAAACCCTAATTTCTACATTTTTTAGTTTATTTAAGAAAATACATTAAAATTAAACCTAAAATTAAACTAAATTGATTAACAAAATTTATTTACAAAATAATATTAAATAAAACATATTTTTATTTTTATGGTTTCTGATTTTTTTTGTATTTTTGTGTTATAAAAATTAATTTGGTGAATTAAAAGAAAATAATTAACATAATTAAAATAAATAAAAGGAAGAAAGAAAATGCAAACATGGGGGGTGGTTGACCCAATTTTGGAGGTTAGTTTGCAGCAATTAGGCCCATTTGAATGAGGCCTTTTTGACTTTTCAGTGGTCACGTGTAGACCATTGACCAAGGTGCATGATGGAATTCCTGTGCTGGCCATCAGATTGAGGTTGCTGGACATGTGGCAAGCACTAGCGCTGGGGAATTTGGTGGACCATTGGAAGGGAATTGTACCTGAACGCATTATAAACAAAATTATGAAGAATATGGGGGACCTGGGAATCGAACCCAGGTCCCAATACCTGCATGCCAGCGTGTTCACCAATCGTGCCACTGAGTCACTTTAATATCATAATGGACAATGAATAAGATATGTGAGAAAGTGCTGGTGGCTTGAAAAAACGCGCTAAATTCAAACCGTCCACTCTGGCTGAGACACGTCTGCCTTCTTCTTCGTTTTACCTGAAAACATAAGCTAGATAGCGGGGGTTTTAAACCCCCACAAACTGAAACAATGAATAATAGCGAATAGGATTTGAGCAAGCATAAAAAAGGCGCGATGAGTGATTTGGCTTCATGGGAATGTCACGAGTTCATTGGTCCCAGTTTCATGGCCTAATTTTTCCAGATACATAAATCCCTCTTTTGAGGTTTCTGAAACCCTAGCAAGCATCAATGGCGTATTCTTGTACAGGCAGCCATTCTTCAATTGAATGGTACCATTAGCTTTGGAATGATCATGTTAGTACAGATTAAACATTAAAATGCATTGATATGGCATGTAAATTCAAATACGATTAAGAAATATTTCATGAACAGGGCGACTGTGTTCTACCACTTCTTCGAGTATGGAGACTTGGCTTTGGTTGGAAAAGATTCCTGGTATTGTCAGGAGTCTATTGGAATAGTTCTTTTGCTTTGAAACGTACTCTATGTGTGTTTTCAGTTTTGAAATTTTTGAGAGAAAAGTGCAAAGTGTTCTTGAGGCTTCAGCGCAGCTTGCTTCTCCTTTGCTTTAGGGTTCTGTTTGTGCATATATGAGGAATGAGTTTAGGTCAAAAACAAAGCCCATGATCCATCTTTTAATGCCTTTCAATATTTGATTTCCAAGCATCTTTTTTCAATCTTTCCCGTACCAATCTTATGCCAATCATTGAAGATTCTTTCCCTTTTGAGTGTGCACGAAATCTTGAGCTCATAAAGAGTGAATATGCTGTATAAAAAGATTTGGAAAACATGATTTGCTATTTTTGTCATATTTTATTTTAATTAAATGAATTAATAATAATAATAATAATTCAAATAATTAATCAAAAATGATAAAATAACTCCCTTTAAAGTCAATGGGTCGTGCATAGCTTTTGGGTGATGATTCTTGGAAGAAATTGTGGCCCATTAGCAATTTTGAGGCATTTGAAGCAAAGTTGACTTTTCAAAATTCCCAAAAATTTCCCAACTTCCACAAGGCATATCTTGCTCAATTTTTAAGCTTTGATCATGTTCTTGGACATTTTGGAAAGGTCTTGAAGTCCTCTAACCAATGCCTTTGGTCCCATGTCATTTTGATTTATCAATCTCAAGTTATGGTCTTTGACTTAAAGTGCCTTTTTGTTGACTTTTGAAAATGACCTATAATGTTGAGATTGATAACTTTTTGTGAGAGCATTTATTGGACTTGAAGTGTGAAGATGAGTTGTAGGAAATTTCATTCTCTTAAAAATGAGCTTTGGATGGAATTTTTCTGATAAACCATGTGGAAGTTATGCCCTGGTCAATTTACAGTTGACTTTTTCAACTGTCCAAATATAGAAACTTTTGCATCTTGAGACTTTTTGAGCCATGCTTTGAGAATCATGATCAAGAATTGATCAAATGATGTTTGTGACTTCAAAATAAGTTGTTGACCAAAATTTTTGACTTTTGACTATCAAATGACCATTTTGCCCCTGTAGTTGACTGTTGGGCAATTAGGGTTTTTGACTGTGCAATTTTGTGCTGTGAGTCTTGAAACTTGACATGAGGATGCTTGACAATGTTTGTAGGCTTGTGGGACTTGATTGGACCCTTGGAAACTTCAATTTCTTTGCCAGAACCAAAACCCTAGTTTTTGACTGTTAGGAGGCCCTTGAACTGTGCAACCCTTGGGGAGATTTTGAAGCATGCTCTTGGCAAATCTTGAAGAATATGGGAGGGCAAATTTTGGGGTACAACAGTATCTAAAAATGAATTTCAAAGATGGATTGTAGAGAATGTTGCAAGCTTTCCAAAATGTCAAAGAACTCTCCAAGATCATTTGTGTTTAGGAAGAATCGAAGAAGAGAAAATGGCATTTTGTCACTTTTGTTCAAGCCATTTTCACAATGCACCAAGTTGCAAATCTGATCAAGCATGCTTGTACCTTGCATTACAGGTCCTAAGCTCCTTCTAAACTCCATAATTAAATGCCAACTCAATGGATAATGGCTTTATTTTGGATTTTGAAGCATTGTACAAAGAATAAATCCATTAATGGCACAAAGGGCACATTGCCATTTTCATAAAGCAAGCTTTTTGCAACTTTACAATTCTTGAGCCATGGACCTGTTTCTTTGTTACAAGCAATTCCCACAGATATCAGGAAATGTTTACCAACCCTTGGTAACCCTATAACTAGCAAGTACAAGCCTTTAGCATGGTCTCTTCAACCTTTCTTCAAAAACAAGAAAAGTGGCCAAAAGGTAGAGAACTTGTACATCTGATAAAGGGAGGACTTGGCATCATTCAAAACAACTTCACAAACTTATATCAAGATAGAACACGAAGGCTTATGCTCTGAAACATTCCAAAACTCAAAAACACAAATTTCTGCCCAAACAGGGCAGCTTCTGCAAAACTCTTGCCAACTCAATATTTGCTCGTGCATTTTGCCTTGTAACACTTCAAACACTATCCATACATCATATCCAAACTATCCAAGCATTCATCTTGTGACTGCGAGCCCTATTTCAAACATCACCATTTTCACTTTGGAAGGTTGCAGCTTGACTTCTACAGGGAGTTTCAGCCATCCACAAAGCCAGCTAAGCATTGGAAAAGCTTGAGGGAACTTCAAGGAAGCTCACACGATCCTCAGGCCTCACCCAAAGTCCCCACATTTCAATATCCAAATCCAGCTGGACAAGGTATTTTTTAAAACTCTATCTCTCTATTTAGGAATCCTCAAGCTATGATTTGTGAAGCAAAGATGTAGTCCTTAACATGGTGAAGCTGTACATATGCATAGTTGTCATTTATATTAACTGAGTAGTGAGAATTTGAAGCTTGAAGTTCATGAAAAAACTAGGTCAGAAATTAGGGCTACTGAAATTCTCCCTGGTCTTTGAGAGTTAGATTATGAATTTTATATCATTGGAATCGTGAGATTCGAAGCTACATTTTTTATGTTGCAAGTTTTTGTTTTTGTGCAAAGAATAGAGAGTTACAGGTTGAAGGCAAAACGCGCGCAGGATGTTTGGCTGGAGGATAGGGACGACCTGGCCTGGGCTTGGGCGCGCTTGGGCCTTCTGTTTTGTTTTCCACACCCCCCCTGACTACTATTTGCACCCCCTTTGCATATTTTGTATATTTTGCATATTTTCTCATATTTTTTATGTTTATTAATTTTAATATTTTTTCTGAACATCAAAAAATCATGAAAAATATTTTCTTTATTTTTTGCATTTAATTTTATTTTTTATCTTATTTTTGCATAAAATATTGATTTATTAGAATAAATAGAATCTATTTTCTTAAAATAAATAGTAAACACATTTTAAAATATCATACTTTTTTTTATTCATACACATAAAATATTATTTTCATACATATTTTAATTTTTAATATTTGTTAATAATATTATTTGTTATTTCTTGTACATAAATGGATAAAATAATAATATAGAACATATTTTTCTTTTAATCAAAAAAACTAGGGTTTCACCCTTTCAAAAATAACAATATTATTTTTCTTATTTTTAGGACTTAAATAATCTTATTTTTTCATACATAAAATTAATACAAGACATTTTTGCATAAATATATTTTATATGCATATTTAAATATTTGTATATTTATTTATCTTGTACAATAATTCAATTGGGTTGTAATAGTATTTTAGGGTTTTATTTTGTGCAAATATCCCCATTCAAAAACTTGTATCCCCCCTCCCATAATAATTATTGTAATAGCTTAGTTTTATTTTACGCAATTTATCGCATTATACCATATTTAGTAAAACTGGGGTTTTGCATGATAAGACAAAAATCAAACAAATAGAATGACCTAATCCAAGACAATCAAAATGCATGAAAATGACAACACATTGCACACAAGCATCCTTAGGTTTCACCCACTTGGTTGGCTAAACAAAAGTGGCCATGGTATGCATGCAAAGTAACTTGGAAAAACAAAATCAAAACAAAAGATCATAGTCCCTCGATGACGCTATCAAAAGGTTGCCTAAAAAATGATCTTAGTCCCTTAAAACTTGCTAAGATACTTGGCAATATTGCTATCATGGTCATACGATGACCCACGCCATCCCGTTTAACATCCAAAGATAGGGTTGTTTACCAAATCAATGGTAAATCAATAATATCAAAGGAATAAAAATGTACAAGAAAGACTTTTGAGTAGGTAGAATGCTTCTAGTTACTTGATAAATTTGCAAACAATCCTTTCTATTTTCAAAAACAAACACACACACACATTTTAAAACATTGAAACATTTTTCAAAATACAAACATCTTTGTATACATTCTTACGAACGAGAATCATTACAAAGATTGCCTAAACGATGGCCTCTTTTCAAAATACTTTCAAAACCACACAAAGCACCATTTAAAACAATTTCAAAAGCAAAGCAAGTGATCTAAATAAGTAACTAAGAGCCCATGGAAAACCATGGATGAAAAGGGTGCTAGCACCTTCCCTTTTCATAATCTACCTCCCGAACTCAAGAAAACATCTCAAAGGTCTTTCCTGTGCTTTTTTACCTTTCCTTTTAGATAAAAGAAAAGTTGATGGCGACTCTTGCTAACCGCAACATTTGCAAACATAAACACAAAACCTCAAGTAAGTTCTGCCACCGCATCACAGAACTGGCGACTCTGCTGGGGACAATTATAAGAAGTGGGGTTACCTTAGGGTTTTAGATCACCTTTACATGCTTATCTTGTTTGACTTGTATGCTTTACACTTTGGTTCTATTGTTTTGGTTTGAATCCTCTACCCGGATTTGGGAAACATTCATAGGTAAATAGCAATACGTTGTGGAAACTGTGCGGGGTATACCGACACGGTCTAAGCAATAGCTATGTTAGTGTGACATATTTGTGGATACCGGTAGCCTTTGAGTCAATCAAAGAAAATACGGGGCCTCTAAGTGATGTCATGAAGCATGTGATACGGTGGGAGAACTGACTAGTGTTTTGCGTTCGCATTCGCACTTGTGCGGTTGAGCAAGAGTCGCCACCGACTTTTTACTTTATCCTAAAGGAAAGGTTAAAAAAGCACAGCAAAAACCTTTTGAGATATTTCGTGGGTTCGGGGGGTAGATTATGAAAAGGGAAGGTATTAGCACCCTTTTCATCCATGGTTATCCATGGGCTCTTAGGTACTTGCTTAGATCAATCTTGCCTTGGTTTTCAATTGTGTGAAATGGTGCTTTGTGGATTGTTTTGAAAATGTTTTGAAAAGATGCCTTGCGCTAGGCTAACCTTGTAACAATTCTTTACTCGAATGTTTTACAAAAGGTGTTTTATCTTTTAAAAAGATGTTTCAAGGGTTTGAAAAGTTTGATTTTTGAAAAGTGTTTGTGAAGTGGGTTTTGAAATTAGGCAAGTGTTTTCTTTGCAAATTGACAAGTACTTAAGAGTTTATCTACCCTAAAGCTTTCTCAAAGATTTTCGTCGTGTTTTAACCCCTTTGACAATTTTGTTCTACCATTGAAATTGGTAGGCAATCTTGTATTTAGGAAGTTTATTCGGGACGGGCGCGGGTCATCGTATGGACCATGAATGCAATGGTGCCAAGTGTCTTTGGCAATTTGTTTTGAAGGGACTTGATCATTTTTGATAGGCGACTTTCGAAAGCGTCATCGAGGGACTTATGATCATTTGAATTCGTTTTGCCAAAGAAACTCGACGTGCAAGCATGGCCCATTTGGAAGGCAACATGTGGGATTACCTTAGAGGGTGCAAGTGTGATTGTGTATCGATTACATGCATTTGTCTTGTATTAGGTTATCTAACGTTTGATTTTATGTACATACAAACCCTAGGTCTAATCATGATATAATTGGAAAACTGTAAATTGCGGAATGTAAATCTACGCTATTACACAATAATATCCAGGAGTGGGGGTATAAATGTACAAGGGGATGAGACTTATAGTATTTACAACCAAATCGAATGTCACAATCAAACTATAAATGTCGAATGTATAAATAGAAGATAAAATGTGTGTAGGGCAATATATTGTGTAAGTGCAAATGTATATGCATTGTGTAAGTGTAAATATGTACAAGTGCGAAATGTGAAATTGAGCCGTATTAGGGTTTTGACCTAGATGAATGTATTTTAACGAATCTTGATTTTTGTATGTTAATTATGTACAACAATGTATATTAACTAAAAAATTTCAATTTTAATTATGTATATAAAAAAGAAAAGATAATATATACAAATGTATTCTAATTAAAAAAGATATTTTCAAATTATGTATAAAAGTATTTGGTTATTTTTATGTACAAATGTGTTATTAATTAAAAGAAAATGTTTTATATAATATGTACAAATTTAATTTTTAATATACTATGTATGTATAAAATATCTATCTAAAAAATGTCTTAATTTTATGATAAAAAGTATTTTTAATTAAAATAACAAAAGGTAAACATTGTTTGTAAAAATAGAGCAAAGATTAGTGTTTTATAAAAAAGAATAAGTATTGTTTATATAAAAAAAAAAGAAGATTAGTTTTTAATGTTGTTAAAAAGAAAGAGGAGAAATATTTTTAATGGGCTTAGGAAGGCAGAAACGGGTCAAGCCCATATCAAGTTTGAAATGAGATTAGGGTTAGGCGTGTTGATTCAGTTGGGAACGACGGCTAGGGCTTGTGAGGCAGCGACGGCGCGTTGAGTTTCGTCTTCTCCGTTCGATTTCCTGAGCACTTGGTTCCGGCCACCAACATCATCCTCACACTCTCTTCCCTCCAAGGCAAGAATTCCACGTCCCTTGAAACAAGGTTGGTTCTAATCGTTTTATATTTTCCTCTTCTTTTCTGATTCGCGTAGAATTTATTCTGAGCTCTTTATTTTTTTGTTTTTTATGAGGTGAAGGAGAAGGGATAGAAGGCTCGTTACCTGCTTTTGGAGATGGAGGAGAGAAGAAAAGGGTGATGCTTCAGGAGGCCGGAACGGCGGTGATGGAGCTTGCTTCGCGTTTGACGCTTTTCTGGTACTTTCGTTCTTTGCTTATATTTCTAGAGTTTGATGATGTATGCTGGACTTGCCTGAAAACCCTAATTCACTTCTTTATCTTCTTCTGCCACTGTGATGCCTTTGCGTTCTGTATATTATTGGAACTGTTGCTTGAGTATCTTTCTCTTCTTCGCTCGTCCCTTTGAATGGTTGAATGCTGTGAACAGTTATTGCCTTGAAACGGTGGATGCTATGTATTTTTGAGACTTAATGCCCAATGATGCTTGTACTGAGGGCTTAGGGATTTTTGTGTGCTTTGATTATGCTTGAGATTGGGTTGCCTTGACAGTTTTGGTACTGGTATGACAGGATATTGGCATTGTTTTTGAATTGAACTGTGTGTTTTATGGTTTTGAACTTCTGTTGAGGGGGTTATGTGTTTGAATAGGTTTGAGATTGGGTTGCCTTGAATTTCTGTTGAGGGGATAGTTTGACAGTATGGTCTTTTTGGTTCTAATGGTAAGGCAGGGTATTGGTGTTTGATGATAGTAGGCTGATTCTTGGCTTGAGTTTGTATATTTAGTGCAGGGTATGCTCCAGGTTTTAATGATGCAGGTTTAATGGTTTAGAGGTTAGACAGGTTTTAGGTGTTTGTGATGAGGATGCAGGTTTATGCGTTTTTGGATTAAACTTGGTAGCAGGTTTTTGTATGTTATGTTGTGTGTTTTCTGATGTGGTTGCCTATGCTGAGTTTGTATTATATCTTTTCTATCTTTTCTCTTGGCGCCCAATCTTTTTTAAAGCTTTGGTCTTCTCTTTGACCCAAGTCTGCTGGACATTTTCACAAGGTTTCATGGCATTTTTCCCATTTCGGTAATTGGCTATGCTGTGTAATTTTTGAACAATGCTGAATTATCCTCTTTGTTGTATATCTTTTCTGCCCCTACTGTCTATGCCTGCTGCCTATGTTACTGAACTGAGTTGGCTCTTTTCTGATTTTGTATATCTTCATTTCCTGCTGTCCATTCTGACTGCTGAACCTGAACTATGCCTAAACCCTGCTTGCTTTATCTCTCTTTACTTCTCTCTTTACAGTACAATTTAAGAATTTTATATGATTATAGTTGTACTTTTCTGAAGGGGCTATGATGGGAAATGATGATTAGCTTGCATAATATGTTTTCTGCATTTCTTCTTCAGCTTTTGCGCCTTGCTCTTTTCCTTGATATCTTGGCAAAGGTCCCTTTGACAGCTTGTAGGCTTTGATAGCAACTTGTACCATTTTGACTTCTTTGATATCTTTTGGCATTCTGACAGTAGCCTTTGCTTTTGGATAGAAAGTTTGGATTGGATTTTTCAGTTTGGATTTGAACTATATGGTTTGAATTGGACATTGAGATTCTATGCAGCTTGCAAACTTTTTAGAAACTATGCATTTGCATTTGCATTCATGAAATAAAATAATCTTCCCTCTCTGTGAACCGGGAGAAATCCCGTGATTTGCAGAGAGGGTCAACTGATCCCAGTCAGTGGCCCCTAATGATGAGCAATTTTTAACTGTCTTTTTCCAATCTTAATGCTTTCTGACTTTTCTTATTTCTTTTTGCAGATGAAAAATGGAATACCGGAGCGGAGTGAAGAACGAAGAATATTTAGAAAATATGATAGTTTTTCATTCTATGTAATATTTTAATTAAATGTAAATTATTGTTTGTAACAACAATTTGTACAAATAATTCGAATATTAATAAAAATCAAATTATCCAATTGGTTCTAACTTTCTTTATTGCTTATTTATTTATTTAAAATTCTTAGAATTAAAACAATTGAAAAATAAATTCAATCATTTAATTTCAGAATAATAAATAACTAAAATAAAACAACATTGATCCAATAAACCTGTCTTATCCCACATCCAAAGCAAAGCAGCAATTGACCCAGATAGACTGATCAAACACTGGCCCAATCAAAACGTACTGAATTCAAAACCACTGTCTCTTTTGCTGATTAAACCAAGATAACGCGAATTTTAATCCGAATCTCGAAATAAACCGCAAAGTGCTGTGGAATTCAAATTCTTCTGAGAATATGCCCATAAAACCCTAATTCCCGATTAAATGCCAAATCACGCTCGCTTGATCAAAATTGAACCAAAAATCAACCAAACCCTAAGCCCACTGTATGAAACAATTCAGAGTTCTGAAAATCAGTAAAAACCCTAGTTTTGCTTGACTGTCAAGAAAAGTCCGTTTGTCCGATTCTTGAGCCAGTTTGAGAAGTCAGGAAATGCTTGAAGCTGAGATTTCTTGGGGAAAAATGCGAGGGCAAATTTTGGGGTACAAAAGTTGCCCCTGTTCAATCTTCTTTGACTTGAAGAGTTAGATTGGCAAGTTTGCCTTTCGCGACTTGAAGGTAAAAGGAGATTGGACACTAGAGTGCCCGAAAATTTGCACTTATCAAAACACTGGATGCGGGAATGGGCTTAGAGATGCCATTTGGAGATGGGTTTAACGATGCCACCTAGGAGAGTGACAGAAACTTGTCGGGGATGGGCTTAAAGATGCCATCTGGAAGGGAACATTAGGAAAGTGTCCGAGCTTTAGACCATTTCTGAATTGGGGGGTCTGAACAGGCAATAGGTTGACATCCGTGGTTGGGGGAACCTACAAGCCGTTTTCAGGAAGTCGTATCTAAATAAGTTGATAGATTAACATCCGTTACTTGGGAAGAATCCATGAACTGTTTTCAGAAATCTTGAGGTTGAATCTGAACAAGTGATAGGTTAACATTCGTTTACTTGGAGAACCCGTGAACTGTTTTCAGAAGTCTTGAAGTTGAATTAGCAATAGAGCAGCATCCGTTGTTGGGAAGTGTCCGTAAACTAAATTCGAAGGTGCATCTGAACGAGCTGATAGATTAACATCCGTTACTTGGGAAGAATCCATGAACTGTTTTCAGAAGTCTTTGAGAAGAATCCGAACAAGTGATAGGTTAACATCCGTTTACTTGGAGAACCCGTGAACTGTTTTCAGAAGTCTTGAAGTTGAATTAGCAATAGAGCAGCATCCGTTGTTGGGAAGCGTCCGTAAACTAAATTCGAAGGTGCATCTCAACGAGCTGATAGATTAACATCCGTTACTTGGGAAGAATCCATGAACTGTTTTCAGAAGTCTTGAGAAGAATCCGAACAAGTGATAGGTTAACATCCGTTTACTTGGAGAACCCGTGAACTGTTTTCAGAAGTCTTGAAGTTGAATTAGCAATAGAGCAGCATCCGTTGTTGGGAAGCGTCCGTAAACTAAATTCGAAGGTGCATCTGAACGAGCTGATAGATTAACATCCGTTACTTGGGAAGAATCCATGAACTGTTTTCAGAAGTCTTGAGAAGAATCCGAACAAGTGATAGGTTAACATCCGTTTACTTGGAGAACCCGTGAACTGTTTTCAGAAGTCTTGAAGTTGAATTGTTTTACTCTGTCGACTGATCTTGCCTGAAAAAGGCAAAAGGTTAGTTGGATGCAATGCTATGATGCATGATACAATGTACATCATGGTGTTATGAATGTAAATGGATGTGCATGTAAGCTGGAGATAGAGGTATCTTGACTGCTGCTGGGGAAAATAAATCCTGGGTCATTGTTGGGGAGCTTGGAGCTTGGATTGTATACCAAACTTCTGGGGAATTTCTGAAGTCTTCTACTGGGGAGTGTTAAACTAGTAGATTTAATGTTGGGGAGGCCAGGTTGAGAATCTTCAACTGGGAGAGATGTATCTCTGAAGACTGACTCTACTGGGGAATGCTAGATTTTCTTCTAAACAACCTGTGGGGAGAAGATTAAAAGTCTGACTTCGCTGGGGATTGACCCTTTGAAGCTTTTGATCTGCTGGGGATACCGAATCTTGAACTCTGAGGAAAAATGATCTCCGGAAGGTTCTTTGGCTGGGGATAGACTTCTCCGGGGATAGTACTGATAAGTTATTGTTGGGGGAATCCTGAGGAACTCCGCTGGGGATGGGAAGAATTCTGGCGGGTGTGACCTCTCCTTTCGGAATCTTACGGGGATAAGCTCCGAGGGTCTGCTGGAGATAGACCTCAAGGTTTGTGGATTACAGATCTCGAGGGATTTCCTTTGGAAGGGTGTCGAAATATTCGTCTGTACTTTCATCCTATTAGTAATCCTTTTCTTAGGTTCACTCAGGAAGTGATCATGTTTCAAATGCATATGCCTATTTAACAAAACGTTGGACGTTTCTCAAAATAAAACAAATAGTGCAAGAGAAAAAGGAAAAGGGAAATGGCACAAATTCTGGGAAGAGTATTTGTATTGATTTTCTTTGGGTATATTTATACAAAGGAGACAATCATCCTAGTAAGAGGATCTTGTCGTAAATATTTGAAAAAATTTATACAAAACAAAGATGGCTATGTGAAATAACTCCATGGGATCCCACTCTGCTGTAGCTTTCACAACTCCGAACATCTGTCCATTCAATGCTTCGTTTGACGATGGCTGGATTGATCAGAAACCTGGAACCGGTTGATGAAGAGACTGTCTTTGAAGTGATCTGACGAGACATAGTCATACGCTTAAATTCCCTAACTTTTGCCTGAATCGCCCTTTCGGGTTTTCGATCCACCAGGAAACCCCTTTTTGCCCAAGCCGCCCTTTCGGGTTTTCGACTTGCCGGGTGTACAGATTTTTTTGTTTTTATCCCTAATTTTTGCCTGAACCGCCCTTTCGGGTTTTCGGTTCATCGGGATGCCCATTTTTGCCCAAGCCGCCCTTTCGGGTTTTCGACTTGTCGGGTTATTTTATGCGTAGTATCTTTTGACTATGTCTGCGTTCGCAGGGTGTGGCAAATCGTCGCCGTCCATGGTGGTCAGAATCATTGCACCACCAGAAAATACGCTCTTGATTACAAACGGTCCTTCGTATGTAGGAGTCCATTTGCCCCTGGGATCACTTTGCGGTAAGATAATCCGCTTGACTACTAGATCTCCAACTTGATACACCTGACGTCTGACTTTCTTATTGAAGGCCTTGATCATTCGTTTTTGATACGTCTGACCATGGCATACAGCGGCAAGTCGCTTTTCGTCGATCAGATTGAGTTGATCAAGTCGGGTCTGAATCCACTCATCTTCATTCAAGCCTGCGTCTTTCATAATTCTTAGAGACGGGATCTGAAATTCCATAGGCAAAACGGCTTCCATGCCATAAACCAAAGAAAACGGGGTTGCCCCAGTTGAGGTACGTATCGTCGTACGGTATCCATGCAGCGCAAACGGTAACATCTCATGCCAGTCTTTGTAAGTGACTGTCATTTTCTGAATAATCTTCTTGATATTTTTGTTCGCAGCTTCAACAGCACCGTTCATCTTCGGTCTATAGGGAGATGAATTGTGATGATAAATCTTGAACTGTTCGCATAATGCAGTGATCATTGTATTATTCAGATTGGTACCGTTGTCTATGATGATTCTGTTTGGAACACCATACCGGCATATGAGATTTTGCTTGATAAAGCGGGCAACCACATTTTTGGTGACGGAGGCGAAGGAAGCCGCTTCGACCCATTTAGTGAAGTAGTCAATGGCAACCAGGATGAAGCGATGTCCGTTGGAAGCCGTGGGTTTGATCTCTCCAATCATATCAATGCCCCACATTGCAAAGGGCCATGGAGCAGTTAGAACGTTGAGAGGAACCGGAGGGACATGAACTTTGTCAGCATAGACTTGACATTTATGACAAGTACGGGAATGTTGATGGCAATCAGCCTCCATGGTAGACCAATAATAGCCTGCCCTTAGGATCTTCTTAGCCATTGTATGCCCGCTTAGGTGAGTGCCAAATGTGCCGCTGTGTATATCAGTCATGATTAACTCTGCTTCAGCCTTATCAACACATCGGAGTAATACACAATCATGGCTTCGTTTGTAGAGGATGCCGTTGCTCAGGAAGAACTTAGCGGCGAATTTCCTTAAGAACTTCTTGTCATTCACGGAAGCTCCTTCAGGATAATCTTGGGTCTCGAGATACCTTTTGATCTCATGGAACCAAGGTTGTTCCACTACTTCTTCGGTGTTAATCTCGTGACAATGCGCTGGTTCATCCATTCGCTCGATGGTGATTTGGGGAGCCTCGTTATCCCAGTTGAGTTTAAACATAGAGGACATTGTGGCTAGAGCATCTGCTAGCTGATTCTCTTCTCGCGGAAAGTGCTCGAAGGTAATTTGCTCGAAATGAGGCAACAATGTCAGAACATGTTCTTTGTATGGAATAAGATTAGGATGCTTGGTATCCCAGTCTCCTTTGATTTGGCTAATGACCAAAGCCGAGTCCCCGAATACAATCAGAGATTTGATCCCCAAGTCTATGGCAGCCTTGAGACCAAAGATGCAGGCTTCATACTCCGCCATATTGTTTGTGCAGCTGAAACAAAGTCGGGCCGTGAAAGGAGTGTGGCATCCTTCCGGAGAAATAAGTACCGCGCCAATACCGTTTCCAAGTGCATTTGAGGAACCATCAAAGTACAGGGTCCATCGGGATCCCTTTTCGGGTCCGTCATACGGTACGTCACCTTTAATGTTGTCCAAACTCATGATGTCCTCGTCTGGGAAATCAAATTTCATGGGTTGATAGTCTTCGATAGCCTGATGAGCCAGATGGTCCGCTAGCACACTCCCTTTTATAGCCTTTTGGGTGGTGTATTGGATGTCATACTCAGTCAAGATCATTTGCCATCTGGCTATTCTTCCTGATAAAGCGGGCTTTTCGAAGATATACTTGATAGGGTCCATTTTGGATATCAACAAGGTAGTATGAGTCAACATATACTGTCTTAGTCGGCGAGCAGCCCATACCAAAGCGCAGCAAGTTTTCTCGAGCAGTGAGTAGCGAGTCTCACAGTCGGTAAACTTTTTGCTAAGGTAATAAATAGCATGCTCTTTTCGACCAGACTCGTCATGCTGGCCCAGAACACACCCCATTGAATTGTCCAAAACGGTTAAATACATGATCAATGGTCTTCCTTCGACGGGTGGCATCAAAATAGGAGGTTCTAGCAAATATTCCTTGATTCTATCGAAAGCAGCTTGGCAGTCGTCGTTCCATTCAATCATCTGATCTTTCTTCAAGAGTTTGAAAATTGGCTCACAGGTAGAAGTCAGATGTGAAATGAATCTGGCAATATAGTTTATGCGCCCCAAGAAACCTCTAACTTCCTTTTCAGTACGAGGGGTAGGCATCTCTTGTATTGCTTTTACTTTTGCCGGGTCAACTTCAATGCCTTTGTTGCTTACGATGAATCCCAGGAGTTTACCGGACCTAACTCCAAAAGTGCATTTACTTGGATTTAGCCTGAGTTTGTATACTTTTAATCTGGCAAACAGCTTTTCCAGATGTTCAAGGTTCTCCTCCTCTGTTTGTGACCGGGCTATCATATCGTCTACGTAAACTTCAATCTCATGATGTATCATGTCATGAAATAGAGCTACCATGGCGCGTTGATAAGTTGCTCCTGCGTTCTTCAGCCCGAACGGCATCACTTTGTAACAGAAAGTGCCCCATTGCGTGACAAAAGTTGTTTTCTCCATGTCCTCGGGGGCCATTTTGATTTGATTGTAGCCTGAGAATCCATCCATGAAAGAAAACACCTTATGCTGAGTTGTATTGTCAATTAGGATGTCAATATGAGGTAGCGGAAAATCATCCTTAGGGCTGGCCCTATTCAAATCCCTGTAGTCCACACACATTCTGACTTTGCCGTCCTTCTTAGGTACTGGCACAATATTAGCGACCCATTGGGGATAGGACGTGACAGCCAGAAAGCCAGCATCGAACTGCTTCATCACTTCTGCTTTGATTTTTTCGGACATGTCAGGCCTCATTCGGCGAACTTTTTGTTTGATCGGTGGACAGTCTTCTCTTGTGGGGAGACGGTGAACCACGATGTCGGTGTCTAGGCCCGGCATGTCTTCATAGGACCAAGCGAAGATTTCAACATACTCATTCAATAACTGTACCAAGCGTTTCTTGACTTCTGGTTCCAGATTGGCACCCATTTGTACCTCCTTCCGATTTTCCTCGGTTCCCAAGTTGATAGTTTCCAACGGCTCTTTATGCGGTAAGATGGCCCTCTCCTCTTGTTGCAGGAGCCTGGCTAGTTCCCCTGGTACTTCACAACCCTCGTCGTCCTCATACTCGGCTAGATTGACCAGGTCTTCAGAGTTATTGAAAGATACAGCAGAATAGTCACCCATGGAATCCGGAGTGGATGGGTACCTGCATTGGTGAGTGTGGGTGTGTGTAAGGGGTAGCCATCCTTAAACAAAAATGCAGAAGGAAAGAAAATGAACACAAGCAGTTTATCAAATGAAAAACGTCCAATGAATCATTAAACATGGCATATGAATATGAAAAATAGTCAAAACCCTTACAAGTGGACCTACATGCCCCGGGTAAGGCAGGAGGCGGAAAGATAGTATACTGATTGTTTGAAAGTAAAAATATTACAGACCAAAATAGAAAAAGTTTGATAGATAAATTACTGAGGAATAAAAGTGACAGGGACAAAGTCTTTAGCTTCCCAATTGTTCAGCCCTCCTCTGACCGTCGGATGAATCCACTCTTCAAAGTTGCTTTCCTTGTCTTCATCTCCCAGGGTGTTGACTTGGTAAGGAGAAATCTTGACTGGCGCTCTCTCAATCTTTGACCGGCGCATGGCCTTCTGACCAGCGGTGGTGAAGCCTAAACCAAGCTTATCAACCTTATGCGGAAAGTCGGGTAGCTGCCCCCACGCTGAATTCTTTCCTTCTTTAACTGCAGCCCTTGCATCCTCCAGAGATGCCATCCTGGCCATCTGCCTTGGTGTCTCAGCTGCCAACTTCGCCACTGCTATCTGAGGGAGCACTTCTTCGAAATGTTGAAATGGTGTCTCGATGAACTCCCCTTCGACTTCCACGTACCGGAAAGAATTTAAATGGCTAATCATGTACTCTTCCTCGCCATGGACAGTAATGATTTTACCCTTTACAGGATATTTCAGCATTTGGTGCAAAGAGGAGGTGACTGCCCCAGCATGGTGTATCCAAGGTCTACCCAGCAGGCAGGAGTATGATGGACGGATGTCCATTACATAGAAAGTGGATTTGAACACCTCGGTACCTATCTTGACAGGAATTTCGACTTCTCCATGGACCATTCTTTTCGACCCATCGAAGGCTCTGACGACGATATCACTCGGCTTCAATTCCAACCCTTCACAATCTAGCCGGTCCAAGGCCTTCTTAGGTAAAACATTCAGCGATGAGCCGGTATCAACCAAAACATGCGCAAGGGTGGTTCCGCGACACTCAATTGAAATATGCAACGCATCATTGTGATTTCGGCCTTTAGGGGTCAGGTCGGCATCAGAAAAGCCTAATCCATTATCTGCAGTCAGGCTAGCCACGCAATGTTGAAATTGATCTGCAGAGGTTTCTTGGGGCACATGAGCTGCCTTTAGAAACTTAATCAAAGCTTGAGCGTGCGCTTCTGAGCAAAGCAACAGTGCCAACATGGAGATCTTGGAGGGGGTTTGCCCCAACTGTTCCACCACATCATAGTCACTTTTCTTGATTATCCTCAGAATTTCGTCCATCTCTTTCTTGGAAGCTTCCGGAATCACCAAGGGTTGAGTCCTCGTCCTGACGGGCTCATCTTGTATTCCTTTTCCTTTATCGGTGATGGTAGGAGAGACAGCACTAGGAACGAAAATTTCTTTGATCAAAGGAGTTCTGGCAGAGAGTCTTGCTGGTGCAGGGATGATTTCTTTTACTGATGAGGGTCCAAAGACTGCTTTTGGAGGAGCAATCTCTGGAGAAAATATCCTCCCACTTCTGGTGATTTTGCTGGTGCCCGCAATGTTACTAATGCTGGCTTCATCATCATCTGAATCCTCTTCAATTATTTCAACTTGCTTGATACCATGGTAGTAGATGTCACCACCATAGTTCCAAGGTATCGACTTCTCGGAGACATAGGGAACCGGCCCCGGCCTCGTTATCTTCAACGGTATGGACTTTGCAGCTGGCGTAATCTTAACTGGCTTTTTGACGGCCTCGGAAAGATTGGCGTGGATGGTTATGATTGAGATACTTTCAACATGAACTGGAACAACAGGAACTTTCTCGAACAAAATTTGTCGGCTATCTATGAGGCCTTGGATGCCTTCCTTTAGTAGCGGACAACCCAACGGCAGAGAGTGACAACAGTAACAGTCTCTATTACATCCCGGGAAGATCCCGGCCCTTAACAAATTTAGCTTAACGGTTAACAGTGGAGTAGTTAGATCACTAACGTCAGTAACATATCGATCCTCCTCAATGGCGTTGACGTTCCGACCGTGCTTCGGCATAGGTGCAGAGATCACATTGGGTTTTTCTGGAGCGTCAAACTCTACCTCCTTGGCGTCTATCAAGTCCTGGATCTTATGCTTGAGGGCCCAGCAATCGTTGGTGTCATGCCCAACACTGTCTGAATGATAGGCGCACTTAGCATTGGCATGGTAGTGTGGAGAGGATGTATTTACATTCTTTGGCGCTTCTTTGATAGAGGCCAGATTCAGTTTCAACAGATGGGGAAGCACCTGCGCTGGGGTCATATTGATACGAGTGAACTGCCGTTGTGGCCTTTCCACCCGTTGCTGGTTCGGTCTGGATTGGTTGTAGCGAGGCTGCTCGCTTGGAGCGTTTTGAATCATTACGGCCCCCACAGTCGGCCGACGCTCTGTCTTTCCTGCTCTCCTTTGAGAATATACCATAGCTGTCTCCTTCTTAAACGGCTTCTTCTCCATACTTGCGGCGACACCCTTCTGAATTTTTCCTGACTTGATGCCAGCCTCGATTCTCTCGCCCGTTAAGATCAAATCAGTAAATCCCGCGGAAGAGTTACCGATTAAATGATTGAAAAATGGCCCAGATAGGGTCCTAAGAAACATGTCAACGAGCTCACGATCGGTTAAAGGAGGCTGCACCCTGCCAGCCAAATCCCTCCACTTTTGTGCGTATTCCTTGAATCCCTCACTTGTTCCTAGCGACATACCCTGAAGTTGGGTACGGGTAGGAGCAAGATCGGAATTATACTGGTATTGTTTATAGAAAGCGGTGGCCAAATCTTCCCAATTCCTGACACTGGTTCCTTCTAACTGATAAAACCATTCCAACTGGGCTCCCGACAGACTGTCTTGAAAGAAATGAATCCAGAGATTTTTATCAGCTGTATAGGGCTGAATCTTTCTCACATAGGACCTGAGGTGCATTTTGGGGCAGGACAGCCCGTCATACCTTACAAACGCCGGCACCTTGAACTTTGGAGGAATCACGATTCCGGCGACCAAGCCCATGTCTTCAAAATCCAGACCCGGCACCCTCTGCAATTCCATTGCAGCCAATCTGTCCTCTAAACCCTTGTACTTGTCATCAGCGGGAGGATACTGCTGGTCCGAATAATCCTCGTCCTCTTCCACCTCTTCCTCTTCTGCATCAGACTCGGAAGGCACTGCAACCCGATCTCTTTTACTAGTCCCCTCGTCAGAAGTAGGAGGAAATTCGAGCACCCTCCGAGCTTCTCTGTCAAATCTTCTCCCCAAAGTAGCCACTCCGATCCTCTTTTTCTTCTTCACTGGGTCTTTGCTCTCCAGATGAGCCTTGATATCCTCTTGACTCTTGACCAAGGTCATCAAGAGTTGCTGGAATTGTGCATTCTGGGCTTGTAGGTCTTTGACCGTTTGCTCGAGATCCATCCTACTGACATAAACAGCAGATAGATAAGGAAACCTGGAGTGAGACCTGCTTATGCACATGATGAATGGTATGCTAATGTATGCAATGCATTCAAGGATTTAGGACATTCAAAGTTGTTTCAGACAAGGAAGAACGCACGTCATATTAATAAGAAGAAATTTGTTAGTACATAAATGGCCCATGGGCCAAATATTACAACATAAACTTCTCAAGGCAGAAAGACATTGCGCATCCTCTTCGGTGCGATGTAGGTGTTGAGGGCCTCTTGCTCGTGGAGTCGGCGGGTGAGCTCCAGAACCTTCTTTTCACTGGCGTAGTAGCTAGCTTCAAAAGTGTTTCGTTCCTCCTTGAGCTGAATCCAACTCCTCTGCATTTCCTCCCACGATGTAGGCATGTCTGGATGTAGGATGGTGTAGGGGACCTCTCCTTCATTGACGGGCTCCTTGATCACTGGGAGTACATGGGGATAAGGCATCATCAGACTTTGAGCTCGGGCTCGCACCCACTTGAGGTAGGGCTCAAGAGGGATGGAGTTCTTGTGTCCCAGAGTCTTGCTATCAATCTTGTTGAGTTTTCCCCAAGCTCTGATGAACCTTTGGCGAAGTCCTTGCACATCGTCGTCGAAGTCAAAAACTAGGCTAGGAATCAGCATGTCATGAGGGCCGTCCCTCCGTGCGTACCCAAATTGCCTCAAAGCTAGGCAAGGGTTGTAGGTGATACCTCCCCTAATTCCAAGTAAGGGGACATTGGGAAATTCTCCGCAACGATCGACGATGATGATATTTTCTCTAGACCGAGAACACCAATGTATATCAGCATGAGTGAGAGTCATCAATCGCTGGGACCACCTTATACCTTGATCATTCTTCAAGACAGATTGTGGAAGGTGCGAAATAAACCACCTTGCGAGGATAGGAGTGCAGCACATGAGAACACCCCTCCGTCTCATTGTTCGTGTGTAAAATGAGTGAAGGATGTCTCCAAGCAATGTTGGTATTGGATTTCTGGACAAGAAGATTTTGACAGCGTTGACATCTACCAATTGGTCAGGATTTGGGAACAGGACCAACCCATAGATAAGGAGTGCCACAATTTCTTCAAATGCTTGTAAGTCCAATGAGTTCCAACATTCTTGTGCCTTCTCAAACAGGAATTTTGCTAAGAATCCTTTGACACCGCTTCTGGTTTCCCAATGCCCCTTGATTTCAGACGATTGTAGATGTAATGCTCGAGCAACATCTTCAGGCTTTGGTTCCTTCTCCGTACCGTTGAAGGGTAGTTGATTAAGGATAGGGATTCTTAGGAGTTGAGAAAACTCCTCCAAAGTGGGCACCAACTGATAATCCGGGAAAGTGAAGCAATGGTGAAGGGGGTCAAAGAATTGAAATAGCACTTTCATCATGTCTTCTTCGATGTTGGTGTTGACTAGGTTGAGCAGTCTACCATGTCTTTCACTGAAGGATGAATTTTCCGGAATCCTTGAAGTGATCTCCTTGAGTTGAGGAGAGACTCTCACAAGGTTGACTTGAATGGTGTTTCGGCGAGGTATTTCCATGACCTACAAAACAAGAACAATGATGAAGGTCCAAACCCTTGAAACGGTTAGTAAATGCATATGATGCTTCATGATGTTTATGATGTATGCATAAAACATGTGTACAAGCAAATCACACCAAACCCTAGTTTCAGGCTTGCATGGGGTTTAACAGGTAAGTACCCTCTTGAGTGTAGTTGGCTTAAAAACCTGTCCTATAAAAAGTAACCGGGTTCTAAGGGGCTCAATATCACTGGATCGTTTTCATTGTTCATTGTTTTGGTTTAGCCACTTAACTGGCGACCAAAATATTCCAAGAAAACAACCCTCAATGAGTGTAGTATCGAGTATCTACCAACTTCGGACTGCACCAAAGCCGGTCATCTCACTACTCCTAATAAAAGGCCAAGATAGTCAAGTAAGGTTCTAGGTCATTAGTGCTTAGTGACATCGCTCAGCGGCCCCGTACTCTCCTTGATTGAACTCAAGGGTTACCGGTACCCACAAATATGTCGCACTAATATAGCTATTGCTTAGACCGTGTCGGTATACCCCGCACAGTTTCCACAACGTATTGCTATCTATGAATGTTTCCCAAAATCCGGGCGGAGGATTATAAACCCAAACAATAGAACCAAGGTATAAAGCAAGCAAACCAACCAATTAGTCATGCCAGAAAGTGATCTAAGCCCTAAGGTAACCCCACTTAAAAGGTAATCCCCAGCAGAGTCGCCAGTTCTGTGATACGGTGGGAGAACTGACTAGTGTTTTGCGTTCGCATTCGCACTTGTGCGGTTGAGCAAGAGTCGCCACCGACTTTTTACTTTATCCTAAAGGAAAGGTTAAAAAAGCACAGCAAAAACCTTTTGAGATATTTCGTGGGTTCGGGGGGTAGATTATGAAAAGGGAAGGTATTAGCACCCTTTTCATCCATGGTTATCCATGGGCTCTTAGGTACTTGCTTAGATCAATCTTGCCTTGGTTTTCAATTGTGTGAAATGGTGCTTTGTGGATTGTTTTGAAAATGTTTTGAAAAGATGCCTTGCGCTAGGCTAACCTTGTAACAATTCTTTACTCGAATGTTTTACAAAAGGTGTTTTATCTTTTAAAAAGATGTTTCAAGGGTTTGAAAAGTTTGATTTTTGAAAAGTGTTTGTGAAGTGGGTTTTGAAATTAGGCAAGTGTTTTCTTTGCAAATTGACAAGTACTTAAGAGTTTATCTACCCTAAAGCTTTCTCAAAGATTTTCGTCGTGTTTTAACCCCTTTGACAATTTTGTTCTACCATTGAAATTGGTAGGCAATCTTGTATTTAGGAAGTTTATTCGGGACGGGCGCGGGTCATCGTATGGACCATGAATGCAATGGTGCCAAGTGTCTTTGGCAATTTGTTTTGAAGGGACTTGATCATTTTTGATAGGCGACTTTCGAAAGCGTCATCGAGGGACTTATGATCATTTGAATTCGTTTTGCCAAAGAAACTCGACGTGCAAGCATGGCCCATTTGGAAGGCAACATGTGGGATTACCTTAGAGGGTGCAAGTGTGATTGTGTATCGATTACATGCATTTGTCTTGTATTAGGTTATCTAACGTTTGATTTTATGTACATACAAACCCTAGGTCTAATCATGATATAATTGGAAAACTGTAAATTGCGGAATGTAAATCTACGCTATTACACAATAATATCCAGGAGTGGGGGTATAAATGTACAAGGGGATGAGACTTATAGTATTTACAACCAAATCGAATGTCACAATCAAACTATAAATGTCGAATGTATAAATAGAAGATAAAATGTGTGTAGGGCAATATATTGTGTAAGTGCAAATGTATATGCATTGTGTAAGTGTAAATATGTACAAGTGCGAAATGTGAAATTGAGCCGTATTAGGGTTTTGACCTAGATGAATGTATTTTAACGAATCTTGATTTTTGTATGTTAATTATGTACAACAATGTATATTAACTAAAAAATTTCAATTTTAATTATGTATATAAAAAAGAAAAGATAATATATACAAATGTATTCTAATTAAAAAAGATATTTTCAAATTATGTATAAAAGTATTTGGTTATTTTTATGTACAAATGTGTTATTAATTAAAAGAAAATGTTTTATATAATATGTACAAATTTAATTTTTAATATACTATGTATGTATAAAATATCTATCTAAAAAATGTCTTAATTTTATGATAAAAAGTATTTTTAATTAAAATAACAAAAGGTAAACATTGTTTGTAAAAATAGAGCAAAGATTAGTGTTTTATAAAAAAGAATAAGTATTGTTTATATAAAAAAAAAAGAAGATTAGTTTTTAATGTTGTTAAAAAGAAAGAGGAGAAATATTTTTAATGGGCTTAGGAAGGCAGAAACGGGTCAAGCCCATATCAAGTTTGAAATGAGATTAGGGTTAGGCGTGTTGATTCAGTTGGGAACGACGGCTAGGGCTTGTGAGGCAGCGACGACGCGTTGAGTTTCGTCTTCTCCGTTCGATTTCCTGAGCACTTGGTTCCGGCCACCAACATCATCCTCACACTCTCTTCCCTCCAAGGCAAGAATTCCACGTCCCTTGAAACAAGGTTGGTTCTAATCGTTTTATATTTTCCTCTTCTTTTCTGATTCGCGTAGAATTTATTCTGAGCTCTTTATTTTTTTGTTTTTTATGAGGTGAAGGAGAAGGGATAGAAGGCTCGTTACCTGCTTTTGGAGATGGAGGAGAGAAGAAAAGGGTGATGCTTCAGGAGGCCGGAACGGCGGTGATGGAGCTTGCTTCGCGTTTGACGCTTTTCTGGTACTTTCGTTCTTTGCTTATATTTCTAGAGTTTGATGATGTATGCTGGACTTGCCTGAAAACCCTAATTCACTTCTTTATCTTCTTCTGCCACTGTGATGCCTTTGCGTTCTGTATATTATTGGAACTGTTGCTTGAGTATCTTTCTCTTCTTCGCTCGTCCCTTTGAATGGTTGAATGCTGTGAACAGTTATTGCCTTGAAACGGTGGATGCTATGTATTTTTGAGACTTAATGCCCAATGATGCTTGTACTGAGGGCTTAGGGATTTTTGTGTGCTTTGATTATGCTTGAGATTGGGTTGCCTTGACAGTTTTGGTACTGGTATGACAGGATATTGGCATTGTTTTTGAATTGAACTGTGTGTTTTATGGTTTTGAACTTCTGTTGAGGGGGTTATGTGTTTGAATAGGTTTGAGATTGGGTTGCCTTGAATTTCTGTTGAGGGGATAGTTTGACAGTATGGTCTTTTTGGTTCTAATGGTAAGGCAGGGTATTGGTGTTTGATGATAGTAGGCTGATTCTTGGCTTGAGTTTGTATATTTAGTGCAGGGTATGCTCCAGGTTTTAATGATGCAGGTTTAATGGTTTAGAGGTTAGACAGGTTTTAGGTGTTTGTGATGAGGATGCAGGTTTATGCGTTTTTGGATTAAACTTGGTAGCAGGTTTTTGTATGTTATGTTGTGTGTTTTCTGATGTGGTTGCCTATGCTGAGTTTGTATTATATCTTTTCTATCTTTTCTCTTGGCGCCCAATCTTTTTTAAAGCTTTGGTCTTCTCTTTGACCCAAGTCTGCTGGACATTTTCACAAGGTTTCATGGCATTTTTCCCATTTCGGTAATTGGCTATGCTGTGTAATTTTTGAACAATGCTGAATTATCCTCTTTGTTGTATATCTTTTCTGCCCCTACTGTCTATGCCTGCTGCCTATGTTACTGAACTGAGTTGGCTCTTTTCTGATTTTGTATATCTTCATTTCCTGCTGTCCATTCTGACTGCTGAACCTGAACTATGCCTAAACCCTGCTTGCTTTATCTCTCTTTACTTCTCTCTTTACAGTACAATTTAAGAATTTTATATGATTATAGTTGTACTTTTCTGAAGGGGCTATGATGGGAAATGATGATTAGCTTGCATAATATGTTTTCTGCATTTCTTCTTCAGCTTTTGCGCCTTGCTCTTTTCCTTGATATCTTGGCAAAGGTCCCTTTGACAGCTTGTAGGCTTTGATAGCAACTTGTACCATTTTGACTTCTTTGATATCTTTTGGCATTCTGACAGTAGCCTTTGCTTTTGGATAGAAAGTTTGGATTGGATTTTTCAGTTTGGATTTGAACTATATGGTTTGAATTGGACATTGAGATTCTATGCAGCTTGCAAACTTTTTAGAAACTATGCATTTGCATTTGCATTCATGAAATAAAATAATCTTCCCTCTCTGTGAACCGGGAGAAATCCCGTGATTTGCAGAGAGGGTCAACTGATCCCAGTCAGTGGCCCCTAATGATGAGCAATTTTTAACTGTCTTTTTCCAATCTTAATGCTTTCTGACTTTTCTTATTTCTTTTTGCAGATGAAAAATGGAATACCGGAGCGGAGTGAAGAACGAAGAATATTTAGAAAATATGATAGTTTTTCATTCTATGTAATATTTTAATTAAATGTAAATTATTGTTTGTAACAACAATTTGTACAAATAATTCGAATATTAATAAAAATCAAATTATCCAATTGGTTCTAACTTTCTTTATTGCTTATTTATTTATTTAAAATTCTTAGAATTAAAACAATTGAAAAATAAATTCAATCATTTAATTTCAGAATAATAAATAACTAAAATAAAACAACATTGATCCAATAAACCTGTCTTATCCCACATCCAAAGCAAAGCAGCAATTGACCCAGATAGACTGATCAAACACTGGCCCAATCAAAACGTACTGAATTCAAAACCACTGTCTCTTTTGCTGATTAAACCAAGATAACGCGAATTTTAATCCGAATCTCGAAATAAACCGCAAAGTGCTGTGGAATTCAAATTCTTCTGAGAATATGCCCATAAAACCCTAATTCCCGATTAAATGCCAAATCACGCTCGCTTGATCAAAATTGAACCAAAAATCAACCAAACCCTAAGCCCACTGTATGAAACAATTCAGAGTTCTGAAAATCAGTAAAAACCCTAGTTTTGCTTGACTGTCAAGAAAAGTCCGTTTGTCCGATTCTTGAGCCAGTTTGAGAAGTCAGGAAATGCTTGAAGCTGAGATTTCTTGGGGAAAAATGCGAGGGCAAATTTTGGGGTACAACAAAGCACTAACGAACTTCTAGAACCTTTACTTGACCAACTTGGCCTTTTAGGATGTAGTGAGATGACCGGCTTTGGTGCAGTCCGAAATTGGTAGATACTCGATACTACACTCATTGAGGGTTGGTTCCTTGGAATATTCCGATCGCCAGTAAAGAGGCTGAATTGAAACAATGAACAAGGAAATAATCCAGTGATATTGAGCTCCTTAGAACCCGGTTACTATTTCTAGGATATGTTGAGCCAACTAAACTTCAAGAGGGTACTTACCTATGAAACCCCATGCAGGCCTAAACTAGGAACTTGTGTGATTTTCTTGTACATATATACTTGTGCATAACATCATGGACATTATGAACATCATATGCATCCACTAACCATTTCAAGGATTTTGGAGATTCATCTTTGTTCTTGTTTTGTAGGTTATGGATTCACTTCGCATGAAAACTGTCCAGATCAACCTTGTAAGAATTCCTCCATAACTCAAGGAGCTAGCTTCAAGGATTCCTGAGAATTCCCCATTCACTGAGAGACATGGTCGTCTACTCAACTTGGTCACTACCAACACAGAGGAGGATATGCTGAAAGTTCTCTTCCAGTTCTTTGACCCTTTACATCATTGCTTCACATTTCCTGACTACCAACTTGTGCCTACTTTGGAGGAATTTTCTCAACTCTTGAGGATTCCTATTCTCAATCAACTACCTTTCAACGGTACGGAAAGAGATCCAAAGCCATAAGAGATTGCTCAAGCCCTGCACTTGCACTCATCTGATGTCACAACACATTGGGAAAATGACAACACATTGCACACAAGCATCCTTAGGGTTTCACCCACTTGGTTTCCTAAACAAAATTGGCCATAGTATGCATGCAAAGTATCTTGGAAAAACAAAATCAAAACAAAAGATCATAGTCCCTCGATGACGCTATCAAAAGGTTGCCTAAAAAAATGATCTTAGTCCCTCAAAACTTGCTAAGATACTTGGCAATATTGTTATCATGGTCATGCGATGACCCACATCCGTCCCGTTTAACATCCAAAGATAGGGTTGTTTACCAAATCAATGGTAAATCAACAATATCAAAGGAATAAAAATGTACAAGAAAGACTTTTGAGTAGGTAGAATGCTTCTAGTTACTTGATCAATTTGCAAACAATCCTTGTTATTTTCAAAAACAAACACACACACATTTCAAAACATTGAAACATTTTTCAAAAGACAAACATCTTTGTATACATTCTTACGAATGAGAATCATTACAAAGATTGCCTAAACGATGGCCTCTTTTCAAAATACTTTCAAAACCACACAAAGAACCATTTCAAGCAATTTCAAAAGCAAAGAAAGTGATCTAAACAAGTAACTAAGAGCCCATGGAAAACCATGGATGAAAAGGGTGCTAGCACCTTCCCTTTTCATAATCTACCCCCCGAACTCAAGAAAACATCTCAAAAGTCTTTCCTGTGCTTTTTTACCTTTCCTTTTGGATAAAAGAAAAGTCGGTGGCGACTCTTGCTAACTGCAACATTTGCAAACACAAACGCAAAACCTCAAGTCAGTTCTCCCACCGTATCACAGAGAGTAACATCCACACAGGGGATCAACAATCGCTAACCAGAAAAGATCAATCTTACCTAAGAATGGTAATGAACTGCCCACTCAAGAATGAAGGTAAAAAAAAACATAGGACAATACTGACTTTTATTGGAGGTAAAGAAATAGAAGATACACCGACGTTTACTGAAGGTGAAATTTGTAAATCCTGGCGTTCTACCTAGAACGAGTAAAAAATACCAGCTATCTCAAATAAAGAGACTATCACTTGTAAAGATTTCACAACAAACTTCTCTTACGAAACTTCCTCGAAGAGATACCATTTGATGGAGAATCAGATAAACTTCCCCTCGATCCTGACTATAAGCCACAAACTGGTCTCAGTTTCTTCTTTAACCAAGACATTTCACCTGGAAAGGGTAAAAATACAAGCTATCTCAAATAAAGAGACTACCACTTGTAAAGATTTCACAATAATCTTCTCTTGCGAAACTTCCTCGAAGAGATACCATTTGATGAAGAATCAGATAAACTTCCCCTCGATCATGACTATAAGCCACGAATTGGTCTTAGTTTCTTCTTTAACCAAGATATTTCACCTGGAAAGGGTAAAAATACAAGCTGTAAGAATCTTTCAACGAACTGTCTTTATCATTGAAATACAGCCAAACTCAACAACGAACTATCTCCTATAACGACGAGACCGCCATTCATCAGAGTAACAAATTTCAGCAATGAACTACCTTCCATAATGACAAGGCTACCATTCATTGGAAAAACAATCTTCATCAACGAACTATCTCCCATATGACGAGACTACCATCCATTGGAATAACAAATTTTCATCAACGAACTACCTTCCATAATGACAAGGCTACCATTCATTGAAAGTAACAAATTTTCATCAATGAACTACCTTCCATAATGACAAGGCTACCATTCATTGGAGTAACAAATTTTTATCAACAAACTACCTTCTATAATGACAAGGCTACCATTCATTGGGAAAACAATCTTCATCAACGAACTATCTCCCATAATGACGAGACTACCATTCATTGGAATAACAATTTTTCATCAACGAACTACCTTCCATAATGACAAGGCTACCATTCATTGAAAGTAACAAATTTTCATCAACGAACTACCTTCCATAATGACAAGGCTACCATTAATTGGGAAAACAATCTTCATCAACGAACTATCTCCCATAATGACGAGACTACCATTCATTGGAATAACAAATTTTCATCAACGAACTACCTTCCATAATGACAAGGCTACCATTCATTGGGAAAACAATCTTCATCAATGAACTATCTCCCATGATGACGAGACTACCATTCATTGGAATAACAAATTTTCATCAACGAACTACCTTCCATAATGACAAGGCTACCATTCATTGGGAAAACAATCTTCATCAACGAACTATCTCCCATGATGATGAGACTACCATTCATTGGAATAACAAATTTTCATCAACGAACTACCTTCCATAATGACAAGGCTACCATTCATTGAAAGTAACAAATTTTCATCAACGAACTACCTTCCATAATGACAAGGCTACCATTCATTGGAGAAAAACATCTTCTTGCTTTAATAGACTTACTGGGAAGGAACATGTTGCTCAAATAAAGAGAACTGTCGCTTGCTGTTTTAAGAAGGAATTGTAATAAGACTGGCGAGAAATGAAGCTTGATTTCCAGGGGAAATACCAATACATTCCTGTTGAGGAGAAAAAAGTCTTTTCGTGCAAAATAAATGCACGTTCTTAAATCAAGGCTCGAGGCCTGCAGAAATCAGAATAATAATGTTGTCGGGGACTACAGACTCACACCAAAAATAAACTGGAATGAAATAATCAACCAAGTCAGCACCCGATGAGAAATAAACTCAAAAGAGGATCAAACTCCATCCAGATAATGAACTGAATAGGAAGGCTGAAACAAAATTCTTCCATGAGGGATAACTCGGTGGGGAAATCGAAAGGATATACACTTTCTATTTAACATTGACAACTCTATCGGAGAGAGAGTAACATAACTTTGTAAAGAGGATAATATGCTGACAAAACATTAATGAATGCAAATGAGTGGTGAATTTTAAATTCATCTATGCATGATGTGTATGAATTTATAGATGTTATCATGCGCATGCTGACAAAACAACCATAATGCATTGGGGATAACCAGACAAGTCTAACTTGGGTGAAGACAACACTCGGCCAAGTCACATGCAGGATGAAGATTAGATTCCATGAGAGGGTAAGCATTAACAGAGGAAACAAAGTCCTATTTCATGGCTTAACTTCGCTGGGAAGAACATGGCTTGAAAATAATCAAAGAACCAACTGACTAGCAACAAATAAAGTTGCGGGAATATCATAAACTCTTATATGTCTCACCAGGGAATACCAATACGGACTTCGATAAGGGAAGAGGAAGCTTCATCGATTAGACTTCACTAGAGATTCCAAAACTAACTTCACTAGGGGAAGATGCAAAACTACATCGTTGATGCCTCAATTGGGGACTGTTATGCTAACTTTATTGGGGAAAAAGAAGCCACACATACCAAAGAGAGCCTAGATATAGTCTTCAATATTAAACATAATAGTTGTGCAAAATTCTCTGGAGAGAGATCATGGAATTTCACGGGATAACAACTTCAGAGGGAAACATCATTTTCGACACATCTGGAGAATTAAGAAGTCGACAGCACAGTAATGGGTCAGCTCATGGGGATTTTAAATCAAACTCAGTGCACAGTGAGAGAAAACCCAAGGAGTAGACGCTTATCTAAAAACTTCTTAGAATGTATATTGCCCTTGTCTGGTTGTTTAGAAGCACATTACAACAACAATATCATAACTGGAGGGTGTAATACCCCTCAGTCGAAGAAATATGAATCAGGACCTGACTGGGGAGGATGGGATTACAAACCCAACATCAAATAATAACTTGAAGAGAATCTGAACGAAGGCTTAACTGGGGAAGAAAATGGGATTGCAAACCCAATACCACACCACAACCTGGAAGACACCCACTAACTGGTCATTTACTGTAGAGGGAATCATGTACACCTCTACAAGGCAGATTATGAGAAACAATCCTTCTTGAGGAAGATCTTCAGCTTGGGGAGAACATAGTAATCATCTTGACAAAAAAATCTGGAAATGCCCTTGGAAACAAATTTGGTATCCCAAGTTTACCGTACTGGTCGAGATATTTTTTCAAGACTTTCCCTCGGCTGTGTACTTTTAAGATAATCTGCCTGACCAAGAAGTTCCTGGAGATTCGTCGAATCTCGACGTAATTGCCCTAGATTAGCTGAATGGTGCATCTTCTTCATTCGACAACTTCTTCTTAGCTACATGCCCTTTGCCGATACTCAAATGTAAGCTTCTTTGATATCACGCAGTGGTTTTACAAGCATAATAATGTTTATTCTAAGAATGATAATTCTAATGCAACAATTATGTAAGTCTTGAAGATTTTATTGAAAATATTTTGCAAGACCTTGTAAGTGAATCACTAGCTAGGACGCAAAATTGATTTCTTTATTTTTATCAAAGATAACAAAAGCATATGATACCAACACAAATTTTTTTAGCAAAATTCATGAGAGTCGGAAAACACTATCTCATTAAAGTATGCTTTCGAAATAAACCTTGTTTCAATTAGGACTTTTGAGGGTTGTAACGTGGCCTGGTTCACGGTTTTAGAAAAAAAATGGATTTTAAGGCTCAAAGTTATTTGGTGCCCATCCCCTTCATGATGTTCTCAGATCCTAAGTTCAGTTAACTCGATCTAAACATTCATCTCTCAAAAGAAATTTTGAGATAGTTGAGGAACCAACCAAGGTTTTCTTTGGATACGACAATCACTTATTTTTACTTTTATTGTATGATCACTGTGATACGATGGTAGAACCGACTGTTTAATATTGGTTTGCGTTTTGCGTTTTTTGTTTGAAAAATGTCGCGGTAAGCAAGAGTCGCCACCGACTTTTATTTTATCCAACCGAAAAGGAAAAAAGTACAGAAAAAAAAATCCTTTTTCGAGATATTCTGAGTACGGGGGGTAGATTATAGAAAGGGAAGATGTTAGCACCCTTTCCATCCGTGGTTTTCCACGGGATCTTAGGTACTTGCTCGTCTTTTTAAAAATTGCTTCTGTGTTTGTGTGTTTTGAAAAAAATTGTTTTACTTCGATTTAACCCTTATATCAGTCCTCAAGAGTGTTACGAAGTGTTTTTGAAAACTTTGTTTGGAAAAGTGTAAGTGTGAAAAAAGTTTATTTTGAGCAAGTACCTACTAGCATCTACCTGATCGAAAAAAGAATGTTTCTGTTCTTGTTTCCTTTAGACAGCGCTATCCCACTATTAAAGATTAGGTAGCACCGTCGTTGGATTTATAAGGGTCAATTCGAAAGGGACGTAATGGTCATTGAAGGCAACATGTAAGGATACCTTAGCATTTCGAAGGGACTGTCATCATATATTCGTAGGCAACATCGAGGGACAAGATCATATACCTTAGGCAACTTCGAGGGACACCGAGGGACCATGATCTTTATGATGATTTTAACTGAGGGTCTTTGCTAAGGGTATCCCTACGTTCGAGGGACATGACCATTGTTTTCCGAGGCAACCAAGTGAGGCATACCCTAAGAGTGAGCATGTGCATGTGTTTGATTTCAGTTATTTAATCTTTGTACAATTAAGGTGATCTACTGTTTTAATTTTCAGTTTGTCTTTCCATACAATCCTATTAACATACATCTAAGCAGTTTATAATTTGCAGAATTAAAATGCGGAAAGTTTAAAGTCCTAGCTATTACAAGGCTTTTGCAGATACATAATTATCTTGGACTGAAAATAAAGATGCGAAATTTAAAATCCTAATCACTATTACATCCCGAAAGCAATTACATAATTAGAAAAAAATGCGAGAAAAGATAAATCTATGTTATTACATTGATAATGCGACCTATACAATTTTTCTAGAAATTAAAATGTAAAAGAATAAATAAAAAGAAATTAAGGAAAAATTAAAACTTAAAATTCTAAGTTAATGTTTTTGGTGATTTTTTTATGAAGTGATTTAGGATAATTAATTAAATAAACCTAAAAAAACCTAATTAATTTTAATTAGTAAAAATGTTAATTTTGAAAAAAAGTTAATTAAAATACATAAATCCTAATTAATAAAAAAAGGTTAATTTTGAAAAAGGTTAAAAAAATATAAAATTAATTAACCTAAAAATTAAATTAGGTTTTTTTGTAAAAAAAGGTTTGTGAAAAAATTTTTGTGGTTAAGGAAATTTAAGATTGAAAAAGACAAATTGGTTAGAAACCAAAAACAAACAATGAAATTAAAAACCTAAAATTAAATTAAAAACCTAAAATTAATTATTCGAGTTTAGGAGGAAAAATCAAAGGTTTGTGAAAAATATTAGGTTTTATGAAAAAAAAGTTTTAAACAGAAAGAATAAAAATAGGTAAAAGGATAAATAGAAAGAATAAAAATAGGTAAAAGGATAAATAGAAAGGAAGAAAACCAATACCAATAGGGGTGGTTGTTGAACCTACGCCCTTAACCTTCTCAGGATGTCTGCCTCGTCATGCATTGGTTGGTTGTTCTATTTTGGCCATTAGTGTTTTGGCCTCAACGTTCTGTAATGAACCTGAATGAGAACTTGTCTAAATCTGCAGTGTTGAATCTCATGAACACATTAAATAAGTTACTATATATCATGAAATACAAATAAAGCAAATATATGAAGAAAAAATTAACGTTAAAACCGATATGGCATGTATGGATGATTATATCCTTTTGATCATGGAGATCAAACCAGCCTTACCCTTATTGGAGAAGTAGTGAGATAAATGCTTATATGCCGTTTTGATCATGGAGATCAAACCAGCCTTACCCTTACTAGAGAAGTAGTGAGATGTGGGTTTGTAATAAGGATGGTTTGTTTGTAGTAAGGTGGGTATTTGTAATAAGGATTTAAAGGTTTTAGGGTTCTTGGAAGAATTTGGTATTCTGATAGGGTTGTGGCAAAGGTTTTTTTCCGTCTCTCCTCTTGTTTGTGTGAAAAGAATTCGATTATATAATAGAAATTAGAGAGAAACAAATGGGCTTTGAATGTGCAATTGGGCCTCCAATATTCACTTGAGTCCGTCATGTTCCAGGCTAAATCGCAGGGGCTTAAGTGTAATTTTTGAACTCGAAATGTGAAAACAAAATGTAGACGACATCGAGAACAAACTCCTATCCAAAAATGGGCTCAATCGGATAAACGGTGAATTAGTTATGAATTTTTGAAGTTTCAGCTCAGACAAACTTATTTTGGGCTCCAGTGTCGACTCTGACACGTTCTTCAATAAAAATTGGTATTGATCGGAGCATAATTCGGTCTCGACTTTGGAAGAAAGGTTGTAAATCTCTGAGTCAGTGATCTTGTGTAAAAAGATGGGCCTGATCCGATAAAAATTGACTGAGTTATGAATTTTCGAAGTTTTGACCCAGATAAAATAATATTCAGCATTCAGGATTTTTGACGCGTCACATGCACTATGAGCAAAAAACGAAGGCCTTTTGGATACCGTTCGAACTCAATACCTCCTATGAAAACTTAGCCAGCTCAATTTGTGAAATTTTGGTGCCAGAACCAGCTCGATACAATGAAAATCGACCAAGTTATGATTTTCTGAACATGACGCAAATAAACTTCTGTCACAAATTTTCTGTACGAAAATACTTGATAAATCTGCATTTTTGAAGACCTTCTGATCGAAATTGGCTTCCAGCTGTGAGAGATGAAAACATAGATGACATCAATACGGAATTTTAGCCACCGGAACAGGTTCAAAACGAGCCACGATCTTCAAGCTATGAATTTTTTAGCGCGTAAAAACTGCACTTTCAGCATACTTTTTCACCATATTTCTTCGAGAAAACTCACACATTCGGATACCTTCTTTAAGGAATTGACTCTTGAGCCGAACCTGAATTTGAGAATACGTTATCAGAGATATATTAGCGAAAGAACACTTGAATATGACACGCCGGGTTGGACTTGTGAATCTTTGAACCCCAAATCGTTGCAAAACGGCGAACCGATCTTCAGCACGGAAAATACTATGAGAATATCCATTGACGAAATAAACATCACTTGTAACCTGAAGAAGCTTGATAAATATACCTTTATTCCATAACCATAAAACCAATAATATGTGTGTATGAAAAGAGGGAAAATTTTGGGGTACAACAGTTGCCCTTGTTCAATCTTCTTAAACCTGAAGATTTAGATTGGCTCGTCTGCCTTTCGTGATCTGAAGGTGGAAGATGATTGAACACTAGAGTGCCCAGAAATTTGCACTCACATGAAGTGGTATCCGTCTTGCGATGTCGGGAATGGGCTTATAGATGCCATTTGGAGGTTGGTGTCGGAAGGTCACCGGAGATGGGCTTAAAGATACCATCCGGAAGATATGATGGAGAATCGTCGGAGATGGGATTAAAGATGCCATCTAGAGGAAGTGTCGATCGCACAAGAGATTCTTTTGCGAGAGCCTGTATACCTGTTGTTGAGGAGGACTACACTGGGGAGTGCTAGTCTCTGTCTTGGTAAAAGTAGAGTTTTAGGAGCTTCAGTCGTCCGTTATTCTACTGGGGAACCAACTCTTGGTCGAAGAGGTGCAAATGGACTGCTATCTGGTCGTGCTCCAGGCTTCACAGTAATTTGCTGAGGGAAATAAGATCGACTGCTATCTAGTCATGCTCCAGGCTTCACAACGACTTACTGGGGGGATGAGATTAAACTTGCTATCTGGTCATTCTCCAGGCTTCACAATTTCTCAATTCTTATTTGGTCGTAATCCAGGCTTCAGAAGGGATTAAGTTGTTATCCGGTCGTACCCGGGCTTCAATTTTGAATTTAGGGCACACTAATATTCGGTCGACTCCGGGCTTCTTAGTAATTGTCTAGGTAAACTGCTATTTGGTCGAAATCCAAGCTTCACAATGTCTCTTACTATTATCTGGTCGTAATCCAGGCTTTAGTGTCTTTTACTGCTATCTGGTCGTAATCCAGGCTTCACGATGTCTTATACCATTATCTGGTCGAATTCAGGCTTCATGGTGTTCTTGTACTGCTATATGGTCGATTTCCAGGCTTCACAATACATTAATTCTTATCTGGTCGTAATTCAGGCTTCAGAAGAAATCAAGTGGTTATCCGGTCGCATCCGGGCTTTCATTTGACTTTAAGGCCTACTAATATCCAGTCGATTTCCGGGCTTCATAGTAATTGATCGGGTAGACTGCTATTTGGTCGAAATCCAAGCTTCACAGTGTCCCTCACTGTTATCTGGTCGTAATCCAGGCTTCAGTATCTTTTATCGCTATCTGGTCGTAATCCAGGCTTCATGATGTTTCATACCATTATCTGGTCGAATCCAGGCTTCATGGCGTTTGGAGAAACCAAGATACTATCCGGTTGAACCCGAGCTTCATAACTTGCATTAAAGATATACCACTATCTGGTCGACTCCAGGCTTCGTAGTATTCTTGGCTGCTATCTGGTCGTAATCCAGGCTTCACAGCATCTTGTACTGCTATCTGGTTGTAATCCAGGCTTCACATTAACTTGTATTGCTATCTGGTCATAATCCAGGCTTCACAATAACTTGTTGAGCTGTTATCCGGACGATTTTCGGACTTCACGGCTTGTGTTTATGACATACCACTATCTGGTCGATTCCAGGCTTCATGGTGTCTTGTACTGCTATCTGGTCGTAATCCAGGCTTCACAGTAACTTGCTGGGGATTAAATTATTATTGGGTCGAATCCGGGCTTCATAGCTTAAAGATAAACCACTATCTGGTCGATTCCAGGCTTCAAGGTGTTTGATAATGTTATCCGGTCGTTCTCCAGGCTTCACAATATGATGTAGAAATAAATATACTATCTGGTCGGATCTGGGCTTCATAGCTTGAACTGGAATGGAAATCTTTAGCATTGATTTGACTGAACCAGAGAAAACTTGTGAGAATTTTGATTGTACCTTTCCCTGAAAGGTAAAGAGTTAGTCGTATGTAATGTCATGATGTATGAAATGTATTGAGCAATGATGTTCTCAAAATAAATGAGATTGTGCTGTATGATGCGTATACGCATGCCATGGTGTATGGATATGCAAATGTTCTCGTGATGTTTTCTAGCTGGGGAAAATAAATCCCGGATTGCTGCTGGAGAATACAAGGAGTTGAGTTCCTCGTTCTCGCTGGGGGTAGTGACCGAAGATGATTAGCTGGAGATTTGCATCCGTTATGCTCGAGAATATTCTGCCGGGAGAGACTCTGTTTGAGAATAATCCTGTGGGAGAATGACTTTATGGGTAAGAGAGATACTCCATTGGAAGATCTGCTGATTTGGAGAAATAAACTCATCTGGGGATGAACTTCTGTTGCTGGTGATAAACAAGCTCTGCTTGGGGAGAATTTTGCCGACTCACTCGCGATTGTGAACCTCGACTGGGGAGAGTTGTGTCCTGTTCGGGAAAGCTAACACCACTGTCTTTGGATACTTCTTACTCTGCAGGGAGTGTATGTTACTGGGACGCATGCTGAGGATATGACAGTGACTTTGTATCAAGACTTTTCTTCCCCTGTACCTGCTGGAGAAAGTGCCTGCGGAGGCCTTGTGGATTGTGTCATCCCAACTTATGAGGTGCTTGGTAACTACCGATCGGAATGATAAGTCTTCTACTAATAGGCAAGTGACAAGATAACGGGACATAGTCGTACGCTTTAATCCCTAACTTTTGCCTAGACTGTCTTTTCATATTTTCAGTCCACCGGGATACCCTTTTTTGCTCAAGCTGCCCTTTCGGGTTTTTGACTTGCCGGGTGTACAGATTTTTCATTTTTTATCCCTAATTTTTGCCCGAACCCTTTTGGTTCGCCGGGATGCCCTTATTTTTGCCTAGGCCAGTCAACCTAGCGGGTCTTTGTTCATGCGTAGTATTTTCCGACTGTCCATGTTCACCGGGTACGGAGAATTATCACTGTCCATAGTAGTAAGTGTTTCCACACTACCAGAAGATGTTCGTTTGATCATACAAGATTCGTTGTTGGAATTCATGTCCAATGCCCCAAGTGATTCAGATGGAGATCTACCCCTGGCTATTTGGAATCTTTGAGAGATTCCTTGAATCTTGACTTGACTGCCCCAGATGATGGACAATGATCATGCCGTGCCCCTTGGTTGGAAGTGTTTTTCCACTTGAGGTAATCCTTTTTATTGAGAAGGTTTTTGTTCACTAGATATTCGTTATGCGAATTTCTCTGCTGTTGAACAAATAGTCATATGCAAACAATGTTATTTTAAGAATGCAAAGCTTATGTCTGTCTTGAAGTTTGAAAATTCATTTTTTAGTAAAACAGGCAAATTTTGTAAAATGTGATGTCAACTCAGGATTTACAGCAAGTCCTACAGGAGTCAGGATACCTTTTGTAACAGTATGTTTTCGAACTAACCCATGCTTCAGCTAGGACTTTTAAGGGTTTTAACGTGGCTTGGTTCACGGTTCAAGAAACAAAGGATAAAAGCTCAAAATTTATTTGTACCCACCCGTTCTTCGTGATGTTCTTTGATCCTATACTCAGTTAATTGTGCATTTAGATCCCGTTTGAGTCTTTGCTCTGATATTCCAGTGATGGTTCGGATACTGACAGTTTATTTTGAATAGGCAGTCATTTCCTTTTTTATTTAGGATTTGTAGGACCTCTTTCTTTTTTATTTTATTATCCCTGTCTTTTGCCTGAACTGTTTCTTTTTGTGATTACAGTCAGCGGGATGCCCCATTTTTTTCTTAAGTCTCCTTCATAGGTTTTGACTTAATGGGCTTTTATTTCGAGAGATAATGACTGCCTGTCTTGACGATTATAGGGAACCATCACCGTCTTTTGTTTTAGAAGGACATCTTTAAAGCCATTCAATGTGCACCTGGATTAACTGAGAAAACTACCCTGCCCCAGGTTGTGATTAAGGGTTTTAATTTGTGTGAAAAGAAAAACTCCTACTTCTTTGGCTCAAAAGGATTGACTAGGGATTATCTTCCTTATAACTCCACTGTTTAGGATTTGAAATAGCGCATGTACATCGTCAGCGGGGTCTGTTCAAAAGCATACTGTAGAGATTTTGATATCATTTTCGTCATCCTCCCTCTAAAGGCTCAGAGATTTTGTTCGAGAGTTGAATATCACAAAAAGGAAAGCAATTTAAATATAGTGAATACGAATGAATTGATTCAAAACAGACATATGCAATGCATTGATAAAGTAACAGAGTTTGACATGAATAAATGTTCGAACAATCAAAAGAAAATTGAAAATTGAAAATTCTAATGAACAAAAGCCTCTCTTGTCAGGACTTGTCACTTTAAATGGTGAGCCTTGGAGGATTGACATAAACATTCCAGTTAACCATCTTGTGTGAATTCCAATGCTCCTTCATCAATCAGGTCTTGAATTTTGTATTTCAATCTCCAACAGTCGTCAGTATCATGACCCAGACTGTTGGAATGATATGCACACCTTGCATCAGGGTTATAGTTAGGTGAAGAAGTCTTGGGATTCAGATGAGGTCCTATCAACGTAATCAGATTCATCCTTAACAGGTGTTGCAAAGCTTGAGACAACAACATGTTGAGTTTGGTAAACTGCCTTTTTGGAATATCCGGCTTACTCTGATTAACTCGTTGTTTTTGGCGAGGTTGTTGTTGGACCCTTGATGTAGTAGCAACTTGGAAAGGTCCACTCTTCACCAAACCAACATTTTGTCTTCTTGGAGGTTGATCAATGCCTTGGTCCCCGGCCTCGACTGTTTGCTTCATACTGTTGTATCCGTCTTGATGAAGTTGGTTGATGATGGCTTTCAGCTCTTCTTGTCTTTGGGCTAGGCCTTATATAAGAGCCATCTGCCCCAACATTTGGGTTCTCATTGCACCTACCTCAGCTTGCAGTTGTTCCAGTTGTTCATCCTTGTTGTCTTCAGGACTTTTCTTGACCAAGTTCCCAACGAGGAGTGTTTTCAACTCTTCCTGCCCCTTGGATAGGTTTAGGAATATGTCCTTGAACTGAGCTTCTTGAGTTTGAAGATCTTTGTTGTCTTGTTTGAGAGCCATTGCTGAAATAAACAACGAGAACATGAGAGACCTGTACTGGAAGACCTGTTATGCAATGATATGTATGATATATGTATGCAATGTTTTCAAGGATCTCGCGGGGTAAACAAGAAACTGTTAGAATTTGATTGCAACTTGATTGAAAAAACTTTGTGTTGTTGAAGGTCCTTCTACAAGAGTCAAGCTCACCATCTCAAGTGGGTCATATCCACTGACTCAAGTTATCGTGTTCTGATCTCTAGACGGAATTGGCTAGAGGAAAATAAATCCCATTTCCCCTTACTAGACGTTTGGTTCATCAAAACCTGCACCACAGGCCCTTGAGATCCTTGAAATGGTTAAGGAAATGCTATGGTATGATGTTATGATGTGTATGCTATGCGTTTAAGCAAAAGTGCGAGGTGATATAAACAAGTAAACCCGGTAAGAAATCCAAGTTATTGGATAAGGACTGTAAACACAACCTGCAAGGAACTTATGTTGTCAGATGATAAAACTGTGCAAGTAGTTCAAGTTGAAAGCACACAAGTCGCACAAAAAGCCTTAGGTTTAAGCTTGCATGGGTTTTAAGGTAGTACCCTCTTGAAGTTTAGTTGGTTCAACCTGTCCTAGAAAAGTAACCGGGTTCTAGAGGATCTCAATATCACTGACCATCCTCCATCGGTCATGGTTTCAGCTCACACAATATTTTCTTACAGTCAGAACTATCTCGAGAGTATGGTCTCAATGAGCGTAGCATCGAGTATCAACCAGTTCTCAGCTTTACACCGAGGCCGGCTATCTCACTACTTTCTAATGGCCAAGTTGGTCGATTAAGGGTTCTAAGGTCAATTGATGCTTAATGACACCATGCAGCGACCCTGTATTATCCTCGTTTCTCCATAAGGGATATCGGTACCAACCAATGTGCTACATTAACGTAGCTACTGCTTCAACCATATCGGTCTATGTCGTACAGTTCCCTCACAGTTTATTGCTACTTACCTAAAAGGTGTCCTCAGATCCGGGTTAGGATCTATAGTAACCCCAGATAAAACCCTTAAAAGTAAAGCAACCAAAACAAACAAGAGAAGCAATTTATGATGAACTAGATCCTAAGGTATACCTCACTTATAAATCCCTAGCAGAGTCGTCAGTTCTGTGATACGGTGGCAGAACCGACTGTTTAATACTGGTTTGCGTTTTGCATTTTTTGTTTGCAAAATGTCGCGGTAAGCAAGAGTCGCCACCGACTTTTATTTTATCCAACCGGAAAGGAAAAAAGTACAGAAAAAAAATCCTTTTTCGAGATATTCTGAGTACGGGGGGTAGATTATAGAAAGGGAAGGTGTTAGCACCCTTTCCATCTGTGGTTGTCCACGGGCTCTTAGGTACTTGCTCATCTTTTTAAAAATTGCTTCTGTGTTTGTGTATTTTAAAAAGTTTTTGTTTTACTTTGATTTAACCCTTGTATCAGTCCTCAAGAGTGTTACGAAGTATTTTTGAAAACTTTGTTTGGAAAAGTGTAAGTGTGAAAAAAGTTTATTTTGAGCAAGTACCTATTAGCATCTACCTACTCGAAAAAAGAATGTTTTTGTTCTTGTTTCCTTTAGACAACGCTATCCCACTATTAAAGAGTAGGTAGCACCGTCGTTGGATTTGTAAGGGTCAATTTGAAAGGGACGTAATGGTCATTGAAGGCAACATATAAGGATACCTTAGCATTTCGAAGGGACTGTCATCATATATTTGTAGGCAACATCGAGGGACAAGATCATATACCGTAGGCAACTTCGAGGGACACCGAGGGACCATGATCTTTATGATGATTTTAACTGAGGGTCTTTGTTAAGGGTATCCCTACGTTCGAGGGACATGACCATTGTTTTCCGAGGCAACTAAGTGAGGCACACCCTAAGAGTGAGCACGTGCATGTGTTTGATTTCAGTTATTTAATCTTTGCACAATTAAGGTGATCTACTGTTTTAATTTTCAGTTTATCTTTCCATTCAATCCTATTAACATACATCTAAGCATTTTATAGTTTGTGGAATTAAAATGCGAAAAGTTTAAAGTCCTAGCTATTACAAGGCTTTTGCAGATACATAATTATCTTAGACTGAAAATAAAGATGTGGAATTTAAAATCCTAATTACTATTACATCCCGGAAGCAATTACATAATTAGAAAAAAAATGCGAGAAAAGATAAATCTACGTTATTACATTGATAATGCCACCTATACAATTTTTCTAGAAATTAAAATATAAAAGAATAAATAAAAAGAAATTAAGGAAAAATTAAAACTTAAAATTCTAAATTAATGTTTTTGGTGATTTTTTTATGAAAAAGTGATTTAGGATAATTAATTAAATAAACCTAAAAAAACCTAATTAATTTTAATTAGTAAAAATATTAATTTTGAAAAAAAGTTAATTAAAATACCTAAATCTTAATTAATTTTAATTAATAAAAAAAGGTTAATTTTGAAAAAGGTTAAAAGAATATAAAATTAATTAACCTAAAAATTAAATTAGTTTTTTTTGTAAAAAAATGTTTGTGAAAAAAGTTTTGTGGTTAAGTGAATTTAAGATTGAAAAAGACAAATTGGTTAGAAACCAAAAACAAACAATGAAATTAAAAACCTAAAATTAAATTAAAACCTAAAATTAATTATTCGAGTTTAGGAGGAAAAATCAAAGGTTTGTGAAAAATATTAGGTTTTATGAAAAAAAGTTTTAAATAGAAAGAATAAAAATAGGTAAAAGGATAAATAGAAAGAAAGGAAGAAAACCAATACCAATAGGGGTGGTTGTTGAATCCACGCCCTTAACCTTCTCAGGATGTTTGCCTCGTCATGCATTGGTTGGTTGTTCTATTTTGGCCATTAGTGTTTTGACCTCAACATTCTGTAATGAACCTGCATGGGAACCTGTCTAAACGTGCAGTGTTGAATCTCATGAACACATTAAATAAATTACTATATATCATGAAATATAAATAAAGCAAATATATGGGAAAAAATTTAACGTTAAAACCGATATGGCATGTATGAATGATTATACCCTTTTGATCATGGAGATCAAACCAGCCTTACCCTTACTGGAGAAGTAGTGAGATGAATGCTTCTATGCCCATTTGATCATGGAGATCAAACCAGCCTTACCCTTACTGGAGAAGTAGTGATATGTGAGTTTGTAATAAGGATGACTTGTTTGTAGTAAGGTGGGGATTTGTAATAAGGATTTAAAGGTTTTAGTGTTCTTAAAAGAATTTGGTATTCTGACAGGGTTGTGCCAAAGGTTTTTTTTTGTCTCTCCTCTTGTTTGTGTGAAAAGAATTCGATTATATAATAGAAATTAGAGAGAGAGAAATGGGTTTTGAATGTGCAATTAGGCCTCCAATGTTCACTTGAGTCTGTCACGTTCCAGGCTAAATTATAGGGGCTTAAGTGCAATTTTTGAAGTTGAAATGTGAAAACAAAATGTAGCCGACATAGAGAACTAACTCCTGTCCTAAAATAGGCTCAATCGGATAAACGATGAATTAGTTATGAATTTTTGAAGTTTCAGCTTAGACAAACTTATTTTGGGCTCCAGTGTCGACTCTGACACGTTCTTCAATAACAAACTGGTATTGATCAGAGCATAATACGGTCTCAACTTTGGAAGAAAAGTTATAGATCTCTGAGTCAGTGACCTTGTGTAAAAATATGGGCCCGATCCGATAAAAATTGACTGAGTTATGAATTTTTGAAATTTTGACCCAGATGAAATAATATTCAGTATTCAAGATTTTCGACGCGTCACACGCACTTTGAGCAAAAAACGAAAGCCTTTTGGATACCGTTAAAACTCAATACCTCCTGTGAAAACTTAGCCAACTCTATTTGTGAAATTTTGGTGCTGGAACCAGCTCGATACGATGAAAATCGACCAAGTTATGATTTTCTGAACATGATGCAAATAAACTTCTGTCACAAATTTTCTGTATGAAAATACTTGATAAATCCGCATTTTTGAATACCTTCTGATCGAAATTGGCTTCCAGCCGTGAGAGATGAAAACATAGATGATGTCAATACGGAATTTTGGCCACTGGAACGAGTCACGATCTTCAAGTTAAGAATTTTTTAGCGCGTAAAAACTGCACTTTCAGCATACTTTTTCACCATATTTCTTCGAGAAAACTCACACATTCTGATACCTTCTTTAAAGAATTGACTCTTGAGCCAAACCTGAATTTGAGAATACGTTATCAGAGATATCTTGGTGAAAGAACACTTGAATATGAAGCGTCGGGTTGGACTTGTGAATCTTTGAACCCCTAATCGTTGCAAAACAGTGAACCGATCTTCAGCACGGAAAATACTCTGAGAATATCCATTGACGAAATAAACGTCACTTGTAACCTGAAGAAGCTTGATAAATATACCTTTATTCGATAACCATAAAACCAATAATATGCGTGTATGAAAAGAGGGCAAATTTTGGGGTACAACAATCACGCCACATATTTCCTTGCTAAGGATATCCATTTTGTAATCCTTTTTCTCCTTTCAAGCTTTCCATCATTTTCCCTAACTTTTGTCTGGACAGATTCTTTTTGAATTTGACTATGAAGCCCAACGGGATGTTCTGACTTTTGCCTAAGCGACTTGTTTTTCAAGTTTTGACTTAGCGGGCCTTTTTGTCTTTTTCTTTAATCACTCCTTATTCATTTCATTTTTTCATTCATTTTTATATTACCTTTTCTTTATTTCTTGAACACGTCGCGTGATGTTGAGTCATTTTCGACTTGCTGGAATAATTGTAATTGCCTTATTTCTTGGAAGATGAGGAATAACTATTATTGTATCATCGTCTACTGACTTTCTATGGTGCGAGAGATACTCATTGGGGTATCGTCAATTGACGCCCACTCTTGATAAGTGAAGGTTAGCCATTATAATTTTGAGTCTCTTCAACCTTTTGAAGGATAACCATTGTTGTATCCTTAGATGCGCATTTCTGATTAGTCCCGAACGCTCGATCAAATTAACTGAACACTACCCTGCCCTAGGTTAAAAAAGAGTATTTTTCTTAAAAGAAAAGAAACTCCTGCTTCAAGGCTCAAAAGGGGTTAACGAGGGTTTCACTCCCTTATATATCCGGTGTTTGGGAATTTGAAACAATGCATGTACATCATCAACAAGGTTTTATTCAAAAGCATACAACCAGAAATTTTGCATTTTAAATTCATCATCCTCCCTCCAATCTATGCTTAGGCAAGAGCATGGATAACAAGTAGGTATCATAAAGCAAAAATAAATTTAAAATTTAAAATAAATACGAGTGAAACGAATGGATTTCTTCAAGACAAACATATTCATTATATTAAGATAATCATTCAAATGTAAACAGATTCTTACATGCAAACAATATGATGATTAACAAGAAGAATCACAAATGAGAAATAAGTAAAATTGCCAGTAAACATGAGAAAACTAATCATCTTTGAAATCCAGTGCATTCTTCAATCACGTTTATTCTTCGGCAAAGACTTGGCTTGAACCTCAAGACAAATATCCTTAAGTGACAAGATACCACTTCTGACCAATTTTTAGACTTCAACTTTTAATGGATAACATTGTTCAATACTATGTCCAAGGGCTCCCTGATGAAAGTCACAAGTCAAATCAGCTTTGTAGTACCAAGGAATCTTCTCATGAATCTTCGGTGGAGGTCGGATTTGAACCAAATTCCTCTGCATTAGGATAGGAAATAACTTTGTATAAGTCATTGGAATTGGATCAAACTGAACTTTCTTATGACTAGGAACTTGCTGATTCTGTTGACAAACTGGAGCGACAAGAGGTAAATTGAACACAAGGTTGACAGAAGGAACGCGTTGATTATGACGCTGATTGTTTCTTCTTAGAAAAATTATTATCAAACTTTTTCACACCACTAGTTGTGCAACTGTCTTCAAATAAACATTCCTTTCAGACGTCCTTTTCTAAAAGCACTCCCACATTCACTTCTTCTGGGAAATCATTGGGTGCATTTAATATCATTTTCCCTTGAAAGATTGATTTTAGAGTTTCTGTGAAGATTTTTGCCATCTCTTCTTCCTTCCTAGGAAGGTTGACTTGGGCGGCAACCAAAGTCTTAACCAAAGCCGTTAGATATCCCATATCAGCAGCCCTCATAGTCATGGCTCTCATTTCCTCTTGTTGACGAGCCATATTTTGAATGATCTCCATCAACTGGTCAGCCCTAGTATCCATATTAATACCCATAACCATAACATCTGCTTGAATTTTCTCCATCTGCCTCTTAGAAGTGCTTCGAGTATTATAACGATGAAAATTTGTGGTAGCAATCTCTGTAAAGAAACCCGAATCAAAGATAAGAAAACCTGCCGTGACCACCTGTCATGATATGGTATGCATAGATGAACGATTATGCATGAAGTGTTTTATCATTTCCAGGAGAATCCTTTGGTTTTTTTATCAAGCATCAACAAATAATAGGATAGACAACAAGATAAAACAGAACAAAGGCAAAGTATCAGAGTAGAAACTGCTCATATCATAGAGTCGAACAAACATCTATACGGTATTGATTTAGAATAAATAGAGTCAATTATTAAAGAGGCCTCGTCCAACAAGACTGTCGATGACCTTGTCGATCAAAACAAGCATAAAAGGTAAGTGCAGTAAAAAAAATTCTCCTTAAGCTTAACTATTCGACTAATCATCTTCAGAGAAAGGGTCTCCAGTCACAAAGCCCCTCTTCTTCACTAGCGCCAACAAACAATTATATTTGAGTTCCCAATCCTCATAACCTATATTTCCCACCTCGGCTTCTTCTGTTGGAACCTTGTCTTTATTTGCTACTTGGGCTTTGATTGTTATCAACTCTTTCACAACTTGAGTCAAGCGAACATCTTTCTCTCGCAACTTTTTCTTTAAAATCTTAACTTCCTCGCAGTGCTTAGCTTCCAATTCCTTTTTAGCCAATTGAATATTTTCTATCTCTTGGCGACTAGCCTGTAACTCTTCAACCTGTCGACTAGCGGTATCAGAACCCTCGACCCTAAGTCTCTTCGATCGCTCAAGCAAACCATGTTTTTCTAGCAACTGGTTTTTCAGCTTAACCTCTTTCATGAGCTTCTTCTTGTCTTACAAAGCAAATGACATATCCACATTCATTTATTCCTGCCTAGCCTGAAGTTTGAGGTTTTCGGCCTTGACATTCTTAAAACACGTTACAGGCACAAACTCTAATCCTTCTGTGACAGGCTGCACAAGAAATGAATCAATATAGAATAAAGAATTGTCCGCCTGAGCATCCACTAATGGATCAGAATCAGGTTGAGGATATAGCAACCTCCCCTTTTTATAAGGTAACCACACTTCCCTCACACGATCCTGAATCCAGCTCGTATAAGTATCATAAGCTACACTTCCATTCTGGCTGAAAGAAAGTTTCCCTTTTACGGCGAATATGTCCACATGCTATCTTCACCTTTTCAAGCAACACTGCATCTTCCCCTTTACCGAAATAAACGGTATCCATCACCTCCCGCTCATCGGGTCTATCTAACATCACGAATCCTAATTGACGGTGTGCCAGGATAGGGTTATAATTAATGCAGCCTCTTGTCCCCATAAGCGGGACATTAGGGAATTCTCCACACCCTATAATGATCTCTTTCAAACCTATCACGCTTTGCTAAACAACATCATACGAGGTGAGTCCCATGATACGCTGAGATCATAAAGACGAATCGACAGTATGAACAAAAGGCCCTTTTGTAGGCATATGCATCATCAACCATTTATAAAGCGCGATCGCGCAACACATGACTTCCCCTTTCTTCCCATGTCGGGAATGGATTGTGTAATAAGTGTCGGCAAGTAGAGTTGGTACCAGGTTACCATTCATGAAGACACATAATGTGGATATATGCACCAACTTCTCAGACACTGGAAAGAGGACCAAACCATAAATCATTGCTGCCAGCAGTGCATTAAATGCGGTCCAATTCATTTCCTTTACAAAACCCTTGGCCTTTGATATCAAGTTATTCAGAGGGAGACCGCTCGTGCCATTTTTGTTAATCCAGTTACTTTTAACTTCACCATGAGTCAAATAAAGAGCTATGGAGATCGCCATATAGTCCGGAGTCTCTGGTACTCGAACAAAAGGAATACCGTTGGTTACCTTGACATCCATAATATGTGCATATTCTTCGAGAGTTGTTGCCAATTGATAGTCCCGGAAAGTAAAACAGCGTAGCTGCAGATCATAGAACTGAAGAAGTGTTCTCACGGCCTACTCCTCAAAATCATCGTTCACCAATGGCAATAAGTTTCCATATTGTCCTCTGAAAAAAATTTCATTTGGTCCCTTCATAAGAGCTCCCACCTCTCACAATCGACCACCAAAGCATGGAAACTAATAAGCAGCAGTGTTTCTAAGAGGCTCTGAGCTTGTCTCCATGTTGTTATCCATCTTTGATGCTAATGACAGACCTTAGAATAATCCTGGAAATAAAATGCAAATGCAGGTTAGGCAGTTATATATATTTTTTGCGTTTCTTTTATAAAATAAATATGCCCTGATGCAAGTGCAATAAACATAAGATCAAAGTTTCCAAAATACTGAATAGTTGCTGAACTGATAACAAAACCACTGTCATATGTAATAAGATCAAAGGTCCGGACCAATTCAGAATACCAAGGATCAAAATCATCAGTGTAATCAGAGTCACCAACAGAACATGTATAGTCACCATCTGTACCTGTAAAGATTATTCCCTCCCCACTCACGGGTAAAGACTAGGTCATGGTAAGGTTAATGGTAACTCAGAATCGAGGGTACTCTTGAAAAATTATCGCCATATCATCTACGTGAAAATGATAGCCCCTCATTTGTACCTCATCTGAGCGTGGACGACATGGCGGCATAGTGAAACCTAAGTCAACTAGCTGTTCATGTTCCACTTTATTCCTAGTGTTCCTGTGGCTTCCACTTGGCCTGGGTATTGGGCCTTTTACCTCATAGTAACATCCCACCCATCAAGAAACAGAGAAACCAGCACAACAACAATATAACAAATAACAATAAAGATGCAATGCAAACATATGCTAAAACATATACAAATGAATAATCCATAAAATCATAATGATAAACACCCTAAGAAAAGAAAAACGGGAGCTAGGAGTGACTCACGGGATGGACCAGCAATAGGTCGACATAACTTCCCCAGTGAAGTCGCCATTTTTTTGTAGCGGTAAAATCAATGAAGTCGCCACCGAGTATTTATTTATCCAACAACATCGAAAGGAAAATCATCGAAGAAAAACCTAAAGGGGAAATCAAGGTCTTGCGACCGAGAGATTGGGTAAGGGAGTCGATTACGCGAGGGGAAGGTATTAGCACCCCACACGTCCATAGTACTCTACGGGATCCACTCTCGTTATTCTAATCAAAGGGTGTGTTCAATCTAATGCTTAAGGGTTATAAACTAAGAGGGAATGCATGCAAAGAAAACACGGGGAAAAGAAGGAAGTATTTACAAATTTTCACTCGGCTGATATATTTTGTTTGTTTGTATTTTTTAAATGAACAATGTTGCATTCGATTATTCCACCGCTGCTCAACCTTTAGAGACTTATGACCTGTAGTGGAAAGGAGCTAACATGCTCTTAGAAGAGAAAAGCCGAATGGCGAAAAGAAATGGATTGGTTGGTATTTTTTACCATGAAAAGAATTTTTTGTATGCTTAGAATTTTTTAAAAGATGAGCAAGTACCTAAGAGCCCATGGAAAACCATGGATAGAAAGGGTGTTAACACCTTCCCTTTCTATAATCTACCCCCCGTACTCAGAATATCTCGAAAAAGGATTTTTTTTTCTGTGCTTTTTTCCTTTCCGGTTGGATAAAATAAAAGTCGATGGCGACTCTTGCTTACCGCGATATTTTATGAATACAAAACGCAAAACACAAACCAGCATTTTCAAAACAGTCAGTTCTGCCACCGTATCACACGTTGGAAAGCTTATTCAATGCTATATCTAACAATGAATAAATATCAACCAAATTGATGATTTTATCATCTTTTTTAAGCCTTATTATTTGATGAATTTCCATAATTGCATTATTGAAGCTTAGCCTTTGGCCTTTACTACCCAATGCTCCAACCATGCATGAATACCTATAAAATAGATGAAAAAACTATCAAACTATACACTAATGACTCAAAAACTCAGTTATATACATTTTGGACAAATATACACAATATATACAATTTCACACATAAATTGAGGCAAAAGAGTTTATAAGCGCCATAAAACTATATACAAAAATAACTACAAATTGACACTTATCAAACTCTCCCCGACTTACAACATTGTTTGTACTCAAACAAAGTCAATCAACTTAAAGAAACAAGAAGTAATCACAAATAATCACGGATCAACAAGTTTGAAAACAGAAAATAGATGTATGGTTCAAAACAAGAATGTACAAGCAAAGAAAAACTTGCCATTACACTACAACGACAACACGAAAACAAAACAACTCCTAAATACAAAACACATGTAAAAAATTCTAAAGCAATAAAATGTTAAAAAATGAATCACACCTAGCACATAAATCATCAGTAGAAGAAAAACAAAAACATGAGGGGCTTAACACTCATCCAGCAATCTTGCAAATAAAATACTAAATTATGCATTCATCTAAAAACTCATATTGAAAACATAAAAGCAAGAATCACGAGGAATTTAAGGGTTATAATATGGCTTGATTAACAAACAAGGGGCAATTTCTAAAGGTAATTGAAACAAAAACTTTCCTAAACCTAAGGGAGTGATCAACTCACAAAGTTTCAAACACCAAATTCTAATCAAACTTCTTCTCTTATCCCGATTTTTACACCAAAACACATTACTTATTGACACATAATTATTTGATACTCTTTTTGTTTTTCTTTTTTCAAAACTTTTCAATTTTTTCTTTCTTTTTCACATTTCTTTATTTCAATTTTTCAACCTCATAACAACCAACAAATAAATGATCAAACACTTCTCTCCCCAACTTGAATTCAACCAACATCAAAGTGTGAATACTCCCTATTTTCTAAGGCGAGGTAAAAATTCAAACCATAAATCATGGTTGAGGGTTCAAGAAAACAAAGATCAAAATTCATTCAAAAAGTGAACTAAATACTCATAAACAAGCATCAACTTCAAATGTAATATGGATATTGACAAAAAGGCTTAAAGGGGTTAACAAATGCTCACACACTCACATGATAGATTGACTATTTAGCCAAGTATTTTTGCTGAAAATGAAACAAAAATGTCTTGATCTTTTCCATGCTTTCATACAATCAATACAAATAAAACATTAAACATAATAAAATTTAGTTAAAACAATAATTGTTGGTCTCCTGTATATCTGAACAATGAAAAGCAACCTCATAAAAAGGGTTTGGTCCTAAAGTGATTCAAGAATGAAAAAGTATAGCAAAAGAATAAATGACATGAAATTTGGTACAAAAGAAAAGTCTCTTAAACATGCTATGTTCTAGAAAGCGATAAACGAGTATCTTGGAAGTACCAACTTCAAACAATATCATTCATACATCCGCAAGTTGAAACGATCAAACTTGGAAAATCACCACTTGCGAATTCAAACTAAAAGACAAAGATTTAAGTCCAAACAACGAACAAAAACATTAGAACAAACTAATAATATTTACTACTCTAAATAGCCAGGGTGAAAGTGGGAAAAAGGAGGGCCAAGTGAAGCAAAAATACCACTGGCACGTAGCTAAGCGCGCTAAGCGAGATAGAGTGTGCTAAGCGGCCGCAGAAAAAAACTGAGCGTGCTAAGCGGTAATAGGAAAGTGTAGAAAAATCATAACAACCTCTGATTTTCATCTAAACCATCAATAACACCTACACAAACTCAACTATAAAATGTACAAAATTTACAATCGTTGGGGTGCCTCCCAACAAGCGCTTGTTTTACATCGTAAGCTCGACGCCTTTATGTATACACACTCCTCCGAGTTGCTTCCTTGCACAGTTAGTTTTCACCGGCGACTATTCCTAACTGAACACATTAGCAAATGTGAAGAGAAACAAATATACACACTATATTCACAAGTATGCAAAACATGTAAAATTCACAGGTTTGGTAAACATAAACAAATAAATGTACAAGTATACATATACTAGTCTAATTACACAATATAGACAATATGAATATTATGTACAAAACTCATAAACAAAGAAACTATCATAATGTGATCCAATATCAAACACTAATCCTCGACAACGACGCCATTTTATTGAAGCAGTAAAGCGACAGCAAAAAGTAAGGAATTATTTAGTTTTATCATATCGTCTCCACAAGAATTAGTGTATATTGTATTGTTGTTCGACAAATCTCGCGTTTATGAGTTTGGTTTTAATTGGGTTTTGTTTTGGACTGGCCCAACAGCTAGAATTGGCCAAATCCGCTTCAACCCTTGGTACGACCCAATAACAGTGGCCCAACATTTTGGTCGACCACACCCCTGAGTATATGACCAGCTATGCCCAACACGCACGCCTGACCCAGTCAACAAGTATCTCCTGTTAGCATGACACGAGTCAAACAGACAACCAGGACTCGTCCGGAACGACCATCTTCCTATAACTCGCCTCCTCCTTGGATCCAATGGCTAGTTACGGGCATACCTGCCCATTTTAACCGAGTCACGGCAGTTTCCTATTTTTGTGGACCCGTATATCTAGGCCCAAAAATAGGGACCAGTGGCCAAACGTCGGGGGAATTATATAAACCCTCACACATGTAAGGTCCAAGGATCGAATATCCACTATTCATCACTAAAACCCTAACACTTTGCTTGTATATCTTTTTCTCCCGCACTTACTTGATCGTCGGAGTGCCTTGTAGGTACAACCCCTTTTTTCCTCCTCGACTTTCCATCCCTTCCGAAGATCATCATCCGGCCACCTTATAGGTTATGATCAATCGGTAAGATCAGTGGTGCCGTCTGTGGGAACCCATCTTCCCTATTTTTTGTTCTCCAGAATATGAAGACCAAAGATCCTCCTCATTCATCAATCATGGACGACCATGATGATCACCACCTATCTAGAAAGAATTATGATTTCCCCGGCGCATAAGACTGACAGAAGTCAATAACATCCTCACCTCAAGGATAACCTTGGCTTCCGCGACGACCAGATTGCGTCCCCAGATTCAATTGACGTCCAGCGCGACGACCATCAGTTCTTGGACGAGTAGCGTCCCGAGAACCATATCGAGGAACTGCCAGAGATTCTGCAACCAGTTCCCATTCCTCATAATGTCGATCCATCCATTGCAGCATTGCTCGTTGCCCTCAACCAGAATAATGTCCTTATCCTGCAGTAGAGTAAGAAGATAAGGTCCTGGGATAAGAAGCAGTCAAAGCCTCCCCCTTACAGACACTAACGACATAATTCCCCTAGCATATCCCCGCCTAGACATAGTCTTCCGCCAAGAAGGGAGAAGCACGACGTTTATTTCCTCAAGAAATGCAACCGCACACCTCCCAAGAGAGATCAAAGCTCTCCGTCTTCCAAGAAGAAGAAGAATAGAAATCTCTAACCTCCTAGAAACAACTGGGGAGGATGTTCTCAAGGCACTTCATCGCCTCCCATCAACATCCAAAGTCAGAGGCTTCACTTGAAGCGATCATACAAGGAAAAGAAGAATCTCTCCGAGCATACATAGAGAGGTTCAGCAGAGAACCCGTTCAGGTCTCCACGACTGTCAATATAAAAAAGTACTTGCTCGAGCGAGGGTTGCGCCCCTGCAACAATTTTGCCAAAGCAGTTGGCATAGAAACACCAACCACACTAGACACCCTCCTCCTTAAAGCCTAGGCATAGGTACAGTACAAAGAGAAATTGCCCGCCAATAATGCTCGACATCACAACAGAAATGACCTCACCATCCTCCTCGATGAGCGGAGCGTATAAATGATCCATTTTCATGAATAGATCAACCGAGCAGGCATCAGCTCCCTGCAAACACACCAGCCTAGCATGAATCCGCTCCCCATGAACACACCATCCTGGCAGGCATCCGCTCCCTGCGACCACACCAGCCTGGCAGGAATCCTCTCCCTGCGAGCACACCAGCCTGGCAGGCATCCGCTCCCCACGAGCACACCATCCTAGCAGGCATCCACTCCCCGCGAGCACACCATCCTGGAAGGCATACATTCCCCACGAACACACTAGCCTGGCAAGCATATGTTCTCCGAGAACGTAACACCCAAGCAGACATCCTGTATAAGCTCGCGAGCACGAAGAAGAAAGGCAGAACAAGTCCGTCATCCAAGAGATACTATTGCATCTGAGCAAAAATGGAAATGGGGCATACTATATCGAAAACCTACACGGGGAATAACTTGCTTTATCTTAGAACACCGAAAAGCTAAGGCAATATTACATTTAAGACACTGGTAGAGTCAGTGTGTCTCATTGAAACAACAAACACGGTTTGCCTGACCATATATGCATGCCCAGGTACAAGCATGGCACTCCAAATTAAACAAAGAGGCAATTCTTCACTCTTTTAACGAGTAGATTCTTGGCTCAACGTGGAAAACTCAAATGAGCTTCATCGTCGTCGTACCACGATGGCGGAAGACACAGCTCGTGATGGGAAGTTCACACCGCCGAGCTCGGGCCCTCAAAATGACACCTGAGTTCCGGACCATGCCAAATGATCACCCTGGTCGTTCGACCAGTCACCCACACTGGAAGACTCAAATACTAACGAGCAAACCCCCGAAACTCTTAATCAAAATAAAACGTCTCTGACAGACAAGCATACAAACATGCATAAATCTAATAAATAATAATATATCACGTACGAGCATATCCTCGTAAAGATCACGAAATGTCTCTGTTGCAAATAACAAGCGCCAACAATGTGTTTTCCTCCTCGGCACACGACCGACTCTAAGTCATCACTCATATGCCTAGGAGCAACGACTTGGGGGACTACTATTCTGAATTGGCCCAACGGCTAGAATTGGCCCAATCTGTTTTTACCCTTGGCACGACCCAGCAACAATGGCCCAACATTTTGGTCGACCATGCCCCTGAGCACACGACCAGTTATACCCAACACGCACGCTTGATCCAGTCAGTAGTTGTCTCTCGTTAGCCCGACACGAGTTAAGCAGACAACCAAGACTCGTCCATGACGACCATTTGCCCATAACCTGGCTCCTCCTCGAATCCAATGGCTAGTTATATGCAGTTACCTATTTTTGTGGACCCGTACATCTAGGCATAAAAATAGAGACCAATGGCCAAGCGTCGGGGGAATTATATAAACCCTCACACATGTGAGGGCCATGGATCGAAAATCCACTATTCATCACTAAAACCCTAACACTTTGCTTGTATCTCTTTTTCTCCTGCACTTACTTGATCGCCGGAGTACCTTGCAAGTACAGCCCTCATTTTCCTCCTCGACTTTCCAGCCCATCCGAAGATCATCGTCTGACCACCTTGTAGGTTCTGATCAACCAGTAAGATCAAGTTTAAAATGGTAAATGCGGGAATTAAACATATGAACAGGAAAATTATTCATTTTTTTGGAAAGGAGAGAACTTTCGGAATTGAATTTCACATACCCATTAAATACTTAAACTCATCACTCAGTTGTACTCAACTTCAATCACTCATAAACATTAACACATGTCACTCACAACACAAGTTATGTTTAACCCGTAGTCGAGATAATAACCGTTTCGTCTCATGAGCGATGTCTCACGCAACTACACAACCCGGAACATTTAAAGAATCGATACACACATGCATATTAGGCCTTAATCTATTTCTAAACGAGACACACCAAATCCATCATAAAACTCTTACCACTAATAGTTAAAGGACAACTCGAATAGACAAAAGTAGTAGTAACAGAACCCTTAGTAGAAGTGTCTATCACCATACTACCATTCATAAAAGACAATTCCAATCCCAACATCGTGTCATATTCAAGCGAAATAAATGAATAAGTAGCACCAATATCAATAATAGCAATTAACTCAACATTGTTAATAAAATAAGTACCTCAAATCAGGTTATCCTTCTTGGGAACCTTTAAACCATTCAAAGTAAACACATTGCCATTAGTCTGAGCGGAAAACATAGTATTCTTAGACTTCTGACACTGGGTACTGATGTGACTCTGTTAACCACAGTTGAAACAAGTCGGACGCTCATTCTTGCACTCATAAGCATGATGACCTATCTGACCATATTTGTAACATCTCAGCACCTTATTGTTGTAATTATCAGCACAATGGACTTACTCGTCACACTTAAAGCACTTGATAGAAACAAGAGCTCCTCCCTCACTAGGCTTTTTCTCATCATAAACTTTCTACTTCCACTTGTCTGTAGGAGAATTATGCGGCTTACCACGATTCTGGTTCTTCCCCTTCTTCTCATTGTAACTCTTAAAGAAAGAAGATTTGGCTCTGGTATCATGATCATATATCATGCACGTATTCACTAGTATGGGAATCTGGTGAATCTCCTGATATCCAATTCCCTACTTAATCTTCGGACACAGCCCATTCTCAAATTTGATATACATAGACACCTCAGCTGTCGGATTATTATAACACGAACATAACTTCACCAACTCTTCAAACCTTGTAGAATACTCAACAACAATCAAATTCCCTTGTTTCAGCTTAAGGAATTCAATCTCCTTTTTTCCATACACTTCTTCAGGAAAGTACTTCTCCAAGAATGCAACTCTAAAAACAACCCAAGTGATTTCAACACCCAAAATATCCATCCTCTGACGTATGTTATCCCACCAGTCTTCAATCTCCGCTTCTAACATGTGGGTACCAAACTGCACCTTTTACTCCTCTGAGCAAGCCATCACTCTGAAGATCTTATCGATCTTTTAAAGCCATACCTGTGCACCATCAGGATCCCGTGTGCTCTTAAAGATTGATGGGTTGTTTTGCTAAAACCTTTTCAAAGCACGAAACTCATCATTCCCTCCAACATTCTGGGGAATCTACTGATTTTGGGCCATTGCCTAAGATAATGACTCAAAAGCTTCAACAATTGCATCATCATTTCTTCCTCCCGCCATTTTTATCTGCATGTGGCAAACATCATTAGAGGAACAAAACAACGATTATATTTACACATAAATTGACCCCCAAGACATAAATATCGTATAAAAAACCTTGTCGGACAAACCGACGACCTGCTCTGATACCGGTAATGTAACACCTTTCTAACCCCACACATATTTCTCATCTAATTTACAAAATAAATCAATTAAAACCACCACACAAGGGCGTCACACTTCATAGAAAATATCATAATAATAATCTTGCTCCGTAACACGGGTTACATCAATTGTAAATAACTACTCATTGTAATTCAACTCATCATTTTAGAAAACATTGCAACAGATTTATCGTCATCAATAAATTTCTTTATAAAACAAAACTCGTAATGTTTTAGTCTCATCAAAAGCTGGAATTAAAATAAATTTGACAATCAAAACTGTCATAAAGTATATCATCATAAAAAGGAACATAACATTCGCAAAACAAAGGGTTCTCGACCTGATATTACATTTCAGAGCAATACACCACTAATATAACACAACTAAACAAAATACTCCAGAGTTATCTTCAATGCTCCTACAAGTTACTCTTGAGAATCTGTGCATTATCCACACGGAGGCAACATTCATACAGAAAGGGTGAGTAATCATGATTCATTATAAAAGATATAAGAAAAATATTAGTAGTTATAAACAACATCCTCATGTAACCAACAAACATCATTCATCAACATTTCATACTCACTAATACATCATAATAACACTTAGAAATATTTCATCATCAAATCATCATATATTCATATAGTTCACAATTATCATCACATCACAACTCATCAACAAAATTCATGCAATGTCACATAGGATGTTAATGCAACAACACTAACACAATGCATGTGGTATAAAATGTATAAACACCTGGTTCATCACCCTCTATGATCCCCATCATAGGATCAATTCCCTCTTAGAATTGGAGCACATCACAAATTCACTCAATCCACACAATGGGATTGAGGCTCGTCACAAGCGGACCACTGTTCAAAATGCTATGAATGCATGATGCACAACAACGTTACATAAAGGTTCGACCATTTCTAGTCAATTACATCATCATTGGCATAATCATATTCACATAGCATGTATACACATATGAACATGCACATCATTAAAACATCATCACAATATCATCAAATACCTGCACCATGGTAACATCATTATAATACATCAAGTTACGTCATTTCAACAAGACATTATAGTATACCAACATATAATAATCCAAACTCATAATTATATAAACACAATAATAATACACCAAATGCTTTATACAATTCTACCATAAGATAGTTATGTACGTTAGCTTCCTAACGCTTCAAATGACGCATCAAACATAGTCCTGAAACTCAAGTTATGACACTTTGAAGTTTTACTGCCAGACTGCTCGCCTAAGCTTTTCCCAGCGACCCTGGGATGGCTCTGCTTACCTTTCCCTCGCGTGATACTCGCTCAGTGAAATTTGCGATTGGGACCATCGTTGCTTCGTTCGCTTGGAAAAGCTCTAGCGACGACCCCTCCCCATACATTTTCCAGGAGCCTTCCTTTTCCACCATTATGCTCGCCATCTAGCTCTCCTGGCGACGCCGGGGCGACTCGCTCGCCCCGTGCTCGCCTATGGCTCGCCCGACGATGCTAGGGATTCACCAACTTCTTAGTTGATATTTCGTTTCTGTCCAGACCATACTAATTCTGATTCCAGGCATCATACTCAATCCAAAATGAATTTTAATCACCATACATCACATATTAACATCAAAATACATCATTATATGATTATGGACATAAATCATAGTATACAAACATCATCCTCACACAATTTCAACATAGAATTCATCATGTTTTTCACCAAATCATCATACAAACAAAACCTTACATCTATCTTAACCCCCTATCAATCATAATAAACCCGATTGCACCCCTTACCTCAAATTCCTAACGATTTAATCTCTTATTTGACGTTCTACCAAATTCCCTTCTTAGTCCTCTGTGCCCCAACTCTTCTTTCACGTTCTCCCAATTCTATTATCATACATAATGAATCATTCCTTATATAATTTTCTCTATTAAAATAGATCATTCCTATGATATTCCTCTTATGCACTCACTTAACTCATACACATGTACCATCATGCCCTTATTCTCCTTTTCACCTTTATATCTATTTAATTATTATTATAACTCTAAATAATATAAACTAAATTATTTAAATCTAATTAATTCTATTTATCATCTATCTCTCACTAATGTCCCATCACATATTGTCATACATCACATAAATAATCATAAATAATTAATTAAATAAATGATTCTAAATTTTGGGGTGTTACACTGAGCAACACCAGGAAGTTTAAGGTTTCGTTGTCCAGTCGCAACCTTTATGCGTCTAGATATAGATAACAAATGTCGACCAAGTACAATACCTTAATTATTCATCTAACCATTACCTATGTTCCTCATTAGTGGGGTTATAGTCGAATGGACTTCCATAAAATTTAGTGAAAGTTTGAGCTTTTCGGCCATTCTTTAGATTTCTCACAATCTCCGAGTTTGACATCTAAACTTTAGGGAAAGAAAACCCTCAAGAAACCTCCCTAATATCCAACCAAGTGGAGACAAAATCTTTAATTACAACAATGCCCACTTATGGGTTTCTTACTTCTAGTGGTGATACATCTAGGTTTGTAAACTCTGGATTTATTGCCTTCACTTTGGTCTGGGACAACACATAACTAATTTTGATATCACTACCTAAGTCTATTAAGGGAATATTTGGGTTTCTTATATTGGCCATAACTTAGAAAGCTAATGAAAATCAGAGAAAACAAAGGGTAAGAAACAAGTACCTTGAATATGCTTGCAAGTTATGGAGAACAAAGTACAAGTCAATAAAGAGAAAATAGTTGACGCCCAAAAATTTACAACAATAATCTTGCAAATTCTATAGAACAAAGAATAATGTGATGAAGAACCCAAAAAGTGAATCCAAGAAAGTCATGAGTATAACCGTTGGAGCCGTAAAGATTGGAAAAGAATAGATAGAGTTCAAAAGCAAAAGAAGTTGAAAAGAAGAAACCAACATCAACTTCCCTATTTATAGCGTGACTCAGAAGCACACCTAGATATTACTGCCATTTTCACACTTGCATAGTTTCACCTCCTCAAACAAATTGACTATAATATTAAAGTTTTAATCTTACATATATTTCCATCTCTGATCACCAAAAACTTTTACCACCCTATCAGAAACTCATATACTTTGACCTACTAAAATTCTGGCAACAAATACTTAATGTCACAGTGAATGTTATAACACCGTATCTGACAAATTGTACACAAACTAAACAGTAATTTAAAAGACAGTAAAGAACACAATCAATTGTTAACCCGATTCAGTGTATAACAACACCTACATCTGGGGGCTACCAAGCCAGGGAGGAAATTCACTATAAGAGGTATTAATTTAGGAATAAACCAACCAGTTTATCTCCTTCACTTAAGACCTACCCAATGCAACTTCAATCTAAGTCCTACTTAAACCTGAGTTCCTACTCACTCCCCCTCAATCACAGCAGTGATACTAATCTACTGATTAATAAGATTATGAAGACATTCTTCAATACACACGCTTGATTTTGCTTCAAAGCTTTAATCAAGAGACACAACACTCGTGCTTCAAAGCTTTGAGTGATAAAGAACCCTTACAACCAAATCCTACTCCAAGTCACTTATCAAGTGATAATTACTTGGCTCACAGTATTTACACAACTAGAAAATGTCTTATTGATCTTCTCTAAAAAGTGCTACTCACCATTAGGATTCTTGAGAAATATATATGCAGCCTATTCTTCATTTTGGGCTTTGTGATCGGTGGAAATAGAACTGACTGTTTTTAGCTGGTTTCGCGAAATGTCGCGGTAAGCAAGAGTCGCCACCGTCTTTTATGTTCTCCAACATGGAAAGGACAAAAGCACAGCAAAATTCCTTATTCGAGAATGTTTCTCGGTTCGGGAGGTAGATTTATAGAAAGGGAAGGTGTTAGCACCCTCTCTATCTGTGGTTATCCACGGGCTCTTAGGTACTTGCTCTTATGTTTTCAAAATTGTTTGCTTTTCAAGTGTGTGTGGGTTTTGAAAAAGTTTCGTTTGAAAAATTTCTAAGTAACTATTGTATCTGTCCTCAAGAGTGTATAAAAAATTTGTTTGAAAACTTTTAGAAAGTGTGAGTGCGAAAAGTTGTTTTGTTTGTTTGAAAAGAGCAAGTACTTAAGAGAAATCTACCTACTCTAAGGAATTAGGCTGTGTAAAAGTCCTTCAGATAATGCTATCCCACCATTGAGAGGTAAGTAGCACCATCGTTGGAGTTATTCGGGTCAATTCGATTATAAGGGACAAGTGTGGTCACCGAAGCAATGGTAGGACGTCTTAGAAGTAACCCTAATGTCCTAGATCCTTTGTATCCGAGGCAACCGTTTTGAGGCAACTGGATCTTTTGGACGGAAGGGCGACGTCTAAGACACCCTATACTTGATGACCACGTTCGAGGCAACCAGTGAGGCGTACCCTAGGAGTGGCATGTGCTTTGTGTGTTGTTTTTCAGTTAATTATCTTTGTACATGTTATTTGTGAGCTACGAATTGATTTTATTTACATACATTCTTTCATGCATTGTTAACAGTTAGGAGTGCGGAAAATAAATTACGGAAATGTAAATCTAGCTATTACAAGGCGCGGGTCTATACATCACCAAAAAAAACAAAACCCGTTTGGAAATAAAGTGCGAGAAATAGTAAATAAAGAGATAAACCTAATTACTGTTACATATCCGGAAACAGTTACATAAATAATCAAAATAAGAATAATGCGCGAAAGAATTAAATTGGAACGTCTTAGGGTTTTGACCCTTTTTTGAATAAGAATTAAATTTTTGTCTTTTTTGTAATTAATGAAATTTAAACTAATAACTAATTAATTAATTAATTAAGAAAATGTTTTTTTTTGTATTTTTGTGTTTTTAATGAAAATAAATAGAAATTAAAAGTTAGCAAAAACCTAATTCTAAATTGTTTTTATTTATTGTAAAAAGTATTAAAGTTAATTAATTAAGCTAATTTAATTTAATTTACATTTATTTACAAAATAAGTTAATAAATAATAAAATGTTTTTTTTTTTGGTTTTTCTGAATTTTATGGGAAAAATTAGTTTGTGTTAATTAAACAATTAATAAAACTAATAATTAATAAAAGGGAAATTATAAAAGAAAAGAAAATAAAAAGAGAAAAAAGAAAAGAAAATAAGAACCCAGGGGGTGTTGGACCCTTAGGGAGGTGAATCAGGAATTTAGGCCCATTGTCTCAAGCCTTTTTGACTTTTGAATCGTCCAGAGGCGCGTTGACCAGGGAGCATGGTGTGGAGCACCCTTTGGCCTTTGGATTGATCTTTTGAGACACTTGACGCGCATCTGTATGAGGCCTATGGTGGAACGCGTCTAGGAAGCTGCATGGGAATTTGTTAGAAAAAATAATATTGAGACTTGGGGAGACCTGGGAAAACTTACAGCGCGGTATGATGGACCTTAGGATGTGGCAAGGGTTGCTTTAGCTTCAGAGTATGGCAAAGAAGAGAGTCACGTTCTCCTTTTGGCCTGAAAATGCTTGCAACACTCCTTTTGATCTCACACTTTTTTTTTGACACTTTTTGGATTTTGCTCTGGCCGTTTGTGCACACTCTAGGTCGTGAATGAGGCTTTGTTACACTTGCATATGTAGTAATGAATGAGAATAGGTCACATTATGAGCTAATGATCCCTTGCAATTAAGTTTTTGGATTCTTCATAACCACCATTAAAGAAACATTCCAAGTTTGTTCAAATTTTGAATTTTTATGCATAAAATGGCCCTAGCACGAAATTGGTAGGTTGTTCATGACACATAAAAGTCATTCAAATCAAAAGATGTTATTTAATTAATTTTTTTGATTTTATTTGAATTTTATGGATTTAAAATGAATTAAATCAAATAAAATTAAATAAAAATAGAAAAATTAATGTTTAATCTTGAAATTGATCATGGGACACGTGGGTGGCATGACAAGGCTGAATCAAGTGGAAAAAAGTGGGCCCTTTTGTCAAAAATTGAAGTTTCAAGGATAGTTGACTTTTGCCATTTCACAAAAATTTCCCAACTTCTCCAATGCATATCTTGCTCAATTTTGATCATATGAACATGTTCTTGGACATTTTGGAAAGGTCTTGAAGTCCTCTAACCAATGCCTTTGGTCCCATGTCATTTGAATTTACCAATATCAAGTTATGGTCTTTGACTTAAAATGCCTTTTTGTTGACTTTTGAAAATGACCTATAATGTTGAAATTGGTAACTTTTTGTGAGAGCATTTCTTGGACTTGGAATGTGAAGATGAGTTGTAGGAAATGTCCTCCCCTTCAAAATGAGCATTGGATGGGATTTTTATGATGAACCATGAAAAAGTTATGCTTTGGTCAAGTTACAGTTGACTTTTCAGCTGTCCAAAAATGGAAACTTTTGCATCTTGATGATTTTTGAGCCATTCTTGTAGAATCATGATCAAGACTTGATCAAATGATGATTGTGGCTTCAAAATAATATGTTGACCAAATTTTTTTACTTTTGACTGCCAAATGACCATTTTACCCCTACAACTGATTGTGAACCAAATAGGGCTTTTGACTGTGGACTTTGATGCTGTGAGTCTTGAAACTTGGCATGTAGATGCTTGACAATGTGTATAGGCCTATGGTACTTGATTGAGCCCTTGAAAAACCTCAACTTCTTTGCAAGAACCAAAACCCTAATTTGACTGGCTTAGGAGGATGGTTTGACTGTGCAACCCTTGAGTAGACTTGAGCAAATTGAGATGATGCTTGTCAAAACTTTTGAAGAATATGGGAGGGCAAATTTTGGGGTACAACAGTTGCCCCTGTTCAATCTTCTTAGACCTGAGGATGTAGATTGGCTTGTGTGCCTTTCGTGATCCGAAGGTGGAAGATGATTGAACACTAGAGTGCCCAGAAATTTGCACTCACATAGTGAGGTATCAGCAATGTGATGTCGGGAATGGGCTTACAGATGCCATTTGGAGAGATGGTGGATAGGAGGATGGGCTTATAGATGCCATCTGGAGATGTGACAGAACCTTGTCGGGAATGGGCTTATAGATGCCATTTGGAAAGATGGTATGGGAGGATGGGCTTATAGATGCCATCTGGAGATGTGACAGAACCTTGTCGGGAATGGGCTTATAGATGCCATTTGGAGACTGTTGGTAGGTGGATGGGCTTATAGATGCCATCTGGAGGTTGTCCGTTGAATTGTAATTTTTGTAAGTTGAAAGAGGGAACCTGTGTAGGGTTGCCTGATGATGAGCTCGTGTAAAACTGCATCTTGGAAAGAAGGACACTTGTGTAGGGTTGACTGATGATGAGCTCGTGTAAAACTGCATTTTTGAAGGAAGGAAACCTGTGTAGGGTTTACTGATAATGAGTCCGTATAAGACTGTATCTGAAATGGAGAAGGAACCTGTGTAGGGTTACTTTGATGACGAGTCCGTGTAAAACCGCATCTAGAGCTGAGAAGGAAACCTGTGTAGGGTTTACTGATGACGAGTCCGTGTAAAACTATGTCTGGAGTTTGAGAAGGGAACCTGTGTGGGGTTACTTTGATGATGAGCCCGTTTAAAACTGCATCCTGGAAGAAGTAAAACCTGGGTAGGGTTTCTGATGACGAGTCCGTGTAAAACTGCATCTTTGGGAAGAGAGAACCTGTGTAGGGTTTCTTTGACGACGAGCCCGTGTAAAACTACGTCTGGAGAGAGAGAACCTGTGTAGGGTTTCTTCGGGATAAGTTCGTGTAAAACTTCTGGAGGAACCGGGGTAAGGTTACTTCGGGATAAGTCCGTGTAAGACTTCTGGAGGAACCGGGGTAAGGTTACTGCAGGATAAGTTCGTGTAAAACTTATGGATAAACCGGGGTAAGGTCATCTTGAGATAAGTCCGTGTAAGACTTTTGGAGGAACCGGGGTAAGGTTACTGCATGATAAGTTCGTGTAAAACTTCTTGATGAATCGGGGTAAGATCATCTTGAGATAAGTCCGTGTAAGACTTCTGGAGGAACCGGGGTAAGGTTACTACAGGATAAGTTCGTGTAAAACTTCTTGATAAACCGGGGTAAGGTCATCTTGAGATAAGTCCGTGTAAGACTTCTGGAGGAACCGGGGTAAGGTTACTGCAGGATAAGTTCGTGTAAAACTTCTTGATGAACCGGGGTAAGGTCATCTTGAGATAAGTCCGTGTAAGACTTCTTCTGAAAGAAAAGGAACCGGTGTAGGGATACTTTGATAATAAGTCCGTGTAAGACTTCGTCTGAAAATTGAGAAGGAACCAGTGTAGGGTTGCCTGATGATGAGTTCGTGTAAAACTACATCTGAGGTTGAGAAGGAACCGGTGTAGGGTTGCCTGTTGATGAGCCCGTGTAAGACTGCTTCTGAAAGAAAAGGAACCGGTGTAGGGTTTCCTGAGGATGATCAAGTAGATAATTGTCCTGTTTGGTTTCAGATATTAACCCATGATCAGTCGTCCACAGAATTTTCCTGGCTTGTTACCGGTGTTGATCTAGAACTGTAAAGGTAGATGGTAATCATCTTTTGATTGACTTTTTTCTGAAAAGGCAAAGTATTAGTCGTATGCAATGTCATGATGCATGAACTGCATGATTTTAAGATGTTCTCAAAAATAAATGAGATATGTGTTGTATGATGCATATGCATGCTATAATGTATGAAGATGTGATGTTTATAAATGTATTTTCATCTAGGAAAATAAATCCTTGACGAATGCCGGGAGCTTGAATCCTGGGCTGATGTTGAAGAGTATAGTTCTTCATTTCCGCTGGGGATGATGATTGTAAGAATAAACCGGTAGGAGAAGATGACTCCGTTGGGGAATAATCCTGGTGAAGATATTACTCTACGGGGAGTCACTCTGTAGGAAGAGATAATTCGTTGAGATTTTGATGAGAACTCCGTTGGGGACTCCATTGATAAGTTATGTTGGAGGATTTGATGAACTCCACTGGGGGATAGGAAGAACTTCGCCGAGGATGACCTTTTCGTGGTAGTTAGCTGAGGATAACCCAGTTATAAGCCCTGGTGGGGAATAACCTTCTGAATAGAGCCGGGGAGATGTGTTCGTACTCTGCATGGGATAAGCTTCCAGAATCTACTAGGGATAAGCTTCCAGAATCTACTGGGGAGATTGTTCAACTCTCCTGAGGAAACTTTTGAGATTGCACTGGGGAAGTGGCTCCACTGTGGTGTCTGGATTCCGCCGGGGAACAAACTTAGATCAAGACTGCCGGGGATGTTTGCTTAGGAACATTTGTATATTCCGTTGGGGAATGTTGAGATTTTCTGGGGATACCCAACTTCCTTAAGGCTGACAGTAGACTAACTCTGCTTGGGGAGAGCGTTGTTGACTTGCTGGAGATACTGTGTCTTGTCAGGGCTGACGGGAGACCAACTATGCTCGGGGGAGAGTATTATTGAACCTTGTCTTTACTCTGCGGGGAGTGGAGGTAACTTGGTCATGTTCTTCAGCTGAACTTACCTTGGTACCTTGGTGGACAGAACAACCAGATCGTTCAGACAATTCTTATTGCCCCTGTTTCTGTGGGAGAGGATACCTGTGGAGGTGCTTGATGACTGCCGATTGATAAATCTTCTTCTGGTAGGCAAGTGACGAGATGACGGAACATAGTCGTACGCTTTTGATCCCTAACTCTTGCCCGGACCGCCCTTTCGGGTTTTCAGTCCACCGGGATACCCATTTTTGCCCAAGCCGCCTTTTCAGGTTTTCGACTTGCCGGGTGTACAGATTTTTTTTTCTTTTTATCCCTTATTTTTGCCCGAACCCTTTTGGTTCGTCGGGAAGCCCTTATTTTTGCCTAGGTATGTCAACCTAGCGGGTCTTTGGTTGTGCGTAGTATTTTTTCGACTATGTCCGTGCTCTCAGGATGCAGGGAGTTGTCACTGTCAGTAGTGCAGTGTTACCATGCCACCAGAAGATCTTCGTTTGATCGTCCAATGCCCCAAGTGATCCAGATGGAGATTTGCCCCAAGCTGGTTGGCTTTTTGAGAGATTCTCCGAATCTTGACCTAACTGCCCCAGATGCTGGACAATGATCATGCCATGCCCCTTGATTGGAGGTGCTTTTGTTCATTAGACATTCGTCGTGCGAACTTCTATGTTGTTCAAACAAATAGTCATATGCAAGCAATGTTATATTAAAAATGCAAAGCTTATGTCTGTCTTGAAGATTTTAAAAATGCGTTTTTCAGTAAAACAAGCGATTTTTTTTTTGTAAAATATGATGTCAACTCAAGATTTCACAGCGAGCCCTATAGGAGTCAGGATACCTTTGTAACAGTATGCTTTCGAATTAACCCATGCTTCAGCTAGGACTTTTGAGGGTTATAACGTGGCCTGGTTCACGGTTTAAGAAACAAAGGATAAAGGCTCAAAGTTTTTGTACCCACCCGCTCTTCGTGATGTTCTTCAAACCTAAACTCAGTTGATCGTGCGTTAGATCTTGTTTGAGTCTTTGCTTTGATATACCGGTGATGGTTCGGATATTGACAATTTATTTTGAATAGGCAGTCATTTCCTTTTGTGTTGAGGGTTTGTAGGACCTCTTTCTCTTCTTTTCTTTTTTATTTCGTTATCCCTATTTTTGCCTGAACTGTTTCTTTTGTGATTACAGTCAGCGGGATGCCCCAGTTTTGTAAGTCTCCTTCATAGGTTTTGACTTATTGGGCTTTAATTTTTTTTTTGTAATGACTGCCTGTCTTTATGATTATTCAGGACCATCACTGTCTTTTGTTTTGGAAGGACTCATTTGAGGCTATTCGTTGTGCACTTGGATCAACTGAGAGAACTACCCTGCCCCAGGTTATGATTAAGGGTTTTAATTTTCAAAAAGAAAAACTCCTACTTCTTTGGCTCAAAGGGGTTGACGAGGGATTATCTTCCTTATAACTCCAGTGTTTAGGAATTGAAACAATGCATGTACCTCATCAGCGGGGTCTGTTCAAAAGCATACTGTAGATTGTGGTATCGTTTTCGTCATCCTCCCTCAAGAGGCTTAAAATTATTAATTGAGAGTTGACATCAAAAAATGAAAGCAGTTTGAATATAGCGAATGAGAATATATTGATTCAAAACAGACATATGCGATGCATTGATAAAGTAAAAGAGTTTGACATGAACAAATGTTTGAACAATCAGAGAAAAATACAACTTGAACATTCGAATGAACAAAAGCTTCTTAGTTTGAACCAATCATTTCAGATGGAAGATTCTCAGCAGAAGATTTTCATTTTCCCTCCCGGCATGAACTCCAGCACCCCTCCATCGATCAAGTCTTGGATCTTGTTCCTCAGGCTCCAACAGTCGTCAGTGTCATGTCTAGGACTATCAGAATGGTAGGCACACCTTTCATCAGGATTGTACTTTAGGGAGGTTATGTTGAGCTTCTTAGGAGGATCCTTTAAAGCAATCATCTTGACCTCCAACAAGCGTTTCAGTATTAGTGAGGATGGCACACCAGTCTCCGAGAAATGTCTTCCAGACGTATTTTGCTTACGCCAATTACCCTGTTGACGCTGGTGAGGTTGATGTTGGGCTTGTGACCCCGAAGCAAACTGAGGAGCTTTTCCCTTGTCTTCTTGCCTCACAGGTGGTTGAATGATGGCTTGCTCTTCAACCTTAGATGTTTGCCCCAGTTGGTTATCCCGAAGCAGTTGGTTGACGAGAACCCTGAGCTCTCCTTGTCTTTGAGATAAGTCTTGGATAAGAGCCATTTTCCCCAGCATCTGGGTTCTCATTACATCCACCTCAGCTTGTAGATGTTTCAGACGTTCGTCCTTGTCGTCTTCGGGACTCTTCCTGACCAAATTCCCCATGAGGAGTGTTCTCAGCTCTTCCTGCCCCTTGGATAGATTTAGGAGGATCTCCCCGAACCGAGTCTCTTGAGCATGAAGATCCTGGTTGTCTTGTTGGGAAGCCATTGTTGAAATAAACAGCGAAGAAGGTAAGATACCTGTACCAAGGGTACCTGTAATGCAATGATATGTATGTATGCATGCGATGTTTTCAACAATCTCGCGGGGTAAACAAGAAAGATTGTTAGAATTTGAATTTTGTAGCTTGATGGAAGGAACTTCATGTTGATGAGAGTCCTTCTTCAAGAGTCAAGGCTCACCATATCGAGTGGGTCATAGCCCCTGACTCAAGTTATCAACCTTGGCTAGAGGAAAATAAATCCCCTTTGCCCCTTGCTAGACATTTGATTCATCATGACCTGCATCACAAACCCTTGAGATCCTTGAAATGGGTTAGTCCTTATGCAGGATGTATGCAATGGTATGATGTTATGCTATGCATGGAGTGATGTAAGTGAATCGTGTTATGAGTCCAGATTAAGGACTGTAAACAAAACCTGCAAGGAACCCGTGTGTCAGATAACAAGCATGCAAATAGTCAAGTTTTAAGGCACACAAGTCACACAAGACATCCCTTAGAGTTCAGGCCAACATGAAGTTTGGGGTACTACCCTCTTAAAGTTGGTGGGCTCAAACCTGTCCTATCAAAAGTAACCGGGTTCTAAGGAGCTCAATATCATTGGATTGTTTTCTATGTTCATTGTTTTGATTTAACCACCGAACTGGCGATCAAAATATTCCAAGAAAACAACCCTCAATGAGTGTAGTATCGAGTATCTACCAACTTCGGACTGCACCAAAGTCGGTCATCTCACTACCCCTAAAGAGGCCAAGATGGTCAAGTAAGGTTCCTAAGGTCGTTGATGCTTCACGACACCACGCGGCGGCCCCGTACTCTCCTTGACTTGACTCAAGGGTTACCGGTACTCACCAAAATGCCACATCAACGTAGCAAACTGCTTCAACCGTGTCGGTATACCCCGCACAGTTCCCTCACAGTTTGTTGCTACTTTCTAAAAGGTATCCCCCCAGATCCGGGTTAGGATCTATGAAACTCCAAAATAGGCCCACAATATTAAATCAGGCAAAACAAGCAATTGAAAACATAAGAGTGGTCTAATCCTAAGGTATACCTCACTTTTAACAGAATCCCCAGCAGAGTCGCCAGTTCTGTGATCGGTGGAAATAGAACTGACTGTTTTTAGCTGGTTTCGCAAAATGTCGCGGTAAGCAAGAGTCGCCACCGTCTTTTATGTTCTCCAACATGGAAAGGACAAAAGCACAGCAAAATTCCTTATTCGAGAATGTTTCTCGGTTCGGGAGGTAGATTTATAAAAAGGGAAGGTGTTAGCACCCTCTCTATCCGTGGTTATCCACGGGCTCTTAGGTACTTGCTCTTATGTTTTCAAAATTGTTTGCTTTTCAAGTGTGTGTGGGTTTTGAAAAAGTTTCGTTTGAAAAATTTCTAAGTAACTCTTGTATCTGCCCTCAAGAGTGTATGAAAAATTTGTTTGAAAACTTTTAGAAAGTGTGAGTGCGAAAAGTTGTTTTGTTTGTTTGAAAAGAGCAAGTACTTAAGAGAAATCTACCTACTCTAAGGAATTAGGTTGTGTAAAAGTCCTTCAGATAGTGCTATCCCACCATTGAGAGGTAAGTAGCACCATCGTTGGAGTTATTCGAGTCAATTCGATTATAAGGGACAAGTGTGGTCACCGAAGCAATGGTAGGACGTCTTAGAAATAACCCTAATGTCCTAGATCCTTTGTATCCGAGGCAACCGTTTCGAGGCAACTGGATCTTTTGGACAGAAGGGCGACCTCTAAGACACCCTATACTTGATGACCACGTTCGAGGCAACCAGTGAGGCGTACCCTAGGAGTGGCATGTGCTTTGTGTGTTGTTTTTCAGTTAATTGTCTTTGTACATGTTATTTGTGAGTGTGATACGGTGGGAGAACTGACTATGAGTTTTGCGTTCGTATTCGCACTTGTGCGGTTGAGCAAGAGTCGCCACCGACTTTTTATTTTATCCTAAAGGAAAGGTTAAAAAAGCACAGCAAAAACCTTTTGAGATATTTCATGGGTTTGGGGGGTAGATTATGAAAAGGGAAGGTATTAGCACCCTTTTCATCCATGGTTATCCATGGGCTCTTAGTTACTTGGTTTTTTAGATCACTTGCCTTGATTTTCGATTGCTTGAAAATGGTGTGTGTGTGAGCGTTTTGAAAAATGTTTTTGAAGAAGATGCCTTGTCTTAGGCAACCAATGTATTTGACTCGTGTTTGAGTGTTTTACAAAAGTGTGGATCTTTTCGAAAAGATGTTTCAAATGTTTTTGAGAGTTTGTTTGAAAGTGTTGTGGATTGTGGTTCTTGAAAATAAGGCAAGCGTTTTTTGCAAATTGATCTCAAGTAACTAAGAGTTTTGTCTACCCTATTGTGCTCAAAGGTTTTTGTTATGTTTTAACCCTTTTTTAACAATTTTGTTCCACCATTGAATTTGGTGGACAATCTTGCGTTTTAGGAAGTTTGTTCGGGACGGGCGCGGGTCATCGTATGGACCATGAATGCAATGATGCCAAGTGTCTTTGGCAATTTGTTTTGAAGGGACTATGATCATTCCGTTTAGGCAACATTTTGAGGGACTTATGATCATTTTGATTTTGTTTTGCCAAAGAAACTCGACGTGCAAGCATGGCCCATTTTGGAAGGCAACATGTGGGATTACCCTAGAGGGTGCAAGTGTGATTGTGTATTAATTTCATGTATTTGTCTTGTATTAGGTTATCTAGCGTTTGATTTTATGTACATACAAACCCTAGGTCTAACCATGGTATAATTGAAAGCGGTAAATTGCGGAAATGTAAAATCTACGCTATTACAAAGTAAGTATCCGGGAGTGGGGGTACAAGTGTATGAATGGGGATGAGACTTATAGTATCCAATAAGTTACAACCAAATCGAATTTGCGATCAAATGTAAATATCGTATATCAATGTATAAGATAAACAAGTGTGTATAGGAGCAATATATTGTGTATTTGTATTGTGTGATTTTTGTGAGAATATTTGAATAAAAAGAAAAGTATTTTCAATTTTAATTATATGATGTAAAAAAACGTATCTTTATTATTATATACAAAAAGTATTAAATGTCAAGAATTGAATTATGTATATATAAAAAAAAGAAGTGTAATTTTATATTGTTATGTACAAAATATTTTAATTAAAAAGAATTATGCAAAATGTAGGTTTACTTATTATGTACAAAAGTATATTTAAAAGAAAAAGGTATTTTCAAATATATTGTATGATATGTACAAAAATATTTTAATTAAAAAAGAAAGGAAAAATGTTTTCAATTTTAATTAAATGGTGTAAAAAATGTATTTTTATTATTTTTAATGTCATGAGAAAAAATAAACCAAGTCAATCAAAAAAGAAAAAGTCAAAAAGTCAAAGAAATAAGCAAATGGGCCTTGGGGTGTAAAAGCAATTATGTGGTGCAAATAAGAAAAATGTTCCAGGCCCAGCCCAAAAGACCTGTCTTCAACCTCCAGCAAACAATGTTTGAAAAAAACGCGCGCCTCTTGCTTCAACATCAAGATCCTGATTCTTTGATTTTTAATGAAAACTTTCAACACAAAAAATGTAAAGCATCATCTCACGATTTCATACATATAAAGAACATGATCTAACTCTCAGAAATGAGAGAGAATTTCTTCTCTCCCAATTTTTAACCTAATTTTTGTTCACAGTTCAGGCATCAAATTCTTGCAACACACATAATATAAATAAAATCTAATCATATGGGCATGTTCAGGGCAATGATTATGACATATTCTCTTCACAAACCTAAAGCTAACAATGCCTAATAAGAGAGATACGAATTCAAAAACTTACCTGTTCAGTTGAAGTTCAATCTGGCAATGTAGGAACTTTCAGTGCAAGGTGATGATTGAAAAAGCTTCCTTGAGGTCCAGGGATGCTATTCCAATGTTTACTTTGTCTTGAAAGCTTCTGAATCGAGCTAGAGAACTTCACCTGCAAGTCAGAAATGTGAAAATGGTGGAAGTGGTTAGAGTGATTACAGGTCGTGCTTTTGCTTTTGGTCAGCTTGCATAGATGGTATGGAAGGTATGTGAACTGGTTTGGGCAAGAGAGCTTGAGAGAAATAGAAGTTGGCACTCAAACTGCAGGACTTGCCCTGTTTTTGCAGTTTGAGAGTGATTATGGCAAGGGGAGTGTTTGAGAGGTGCAAGGGTCGTGCAAAAGCTTGGTTCTGATCTTTGGAAGGTGTTTGATAACTTTGTCTAAGTGTGTGTAAGCTGAGATAGAAGTTGGTATTGAAAAACTGGTTTTCTGGTTTTTGACACTTTTTACACTATACTTCCACCAGTGGAAGTTGTATTGAAAAATTGGTTTTCTGGTTTTTGACACTTTTTACACTATACTTCCACCAGTGGAAGTTGTATTGAAAAACTGGTTTTCTGGTTTTTGACACTTTTTACACTATACTTCCACCAGTGGAAGTTGTATTGAAAAACTGGTTTTCTGGTTTTTGACACTGCTAGCAGGTTAAAAGGCTTAGCCGGTTTATGCTTGCTTAGCAGTTTTGTATATTTCTTTGGTGTTTCTTTTGTTCAGGTTTATGCAGTGGGAGTTTGTATATTTTCTGTATCTTCTCCTGCTGAACTGTGTTGTTCTTGTGTGTTATATGCTTCTTCCTATCTCTGCCTGCCTAAGCCTGAAAACCTGCATCTTATCTCTTCTTTTTCTCTCTCTCAGTACAGCTTAAATATTAAACTATGTTTTATTTCTGTACTTTTCTGAAAGTGGCTACTGATGGGAAATGATGATAAAAGAGTTTTCTTGCATACCATGCTTTCCTCTGCATTCTTTATCTCTTCTTTGACAGCTTTTGTATTTTGTGAACCTTCCATATCTTTGCCAAATCTTTTTCATGACAGCTTTGAGTAGACTTTGGCACTTTTGACAGCAAATTGTACTTTTTGGATTTTGATAGAAAGTTGTAACTTGGATTTTCTTCAGTTCGGTTGAACTTGAACTATGCAGTTTGACATTTTGAATTTATGCATTTTGTCATTTTGCATTCATGATTAAATGAATAAAATTCTTCCCTCTTTGTGAACCGGGAGAAATCCTGTGATTTGCAGAGAGGGTTAACTGATCCCAATCAGTGGCCCTTAATGATGACTGCAAATTTTATCTGTCTTTTCAATTTAACGGCTTTTTGACTTTTCTCTTTTCTTTTGCAGATGAAAAATGGAGCACCGGAGCGAAGTGAAGAATGAAGAATTAGGGACTTAGAAAATATTTAGAAAAAATAGGATAGTTTTTATTTTCAATTTAATTATTGTAAACCATTATTATTTTAAATACTTCGTAAATAAATACTTGTATCCAAATAATAATTGTAACAAATATTAAATATGAAATAAAAATTCTATTGGTTCATTTAATTCTTTTCAATTCCTTTTCAATTATTTACTTGTTATTTATAGTTCCTTAAATTAAATAAAATGAAAATTAAATTTCAAATATTTAATTCTTAGAACCATAAATAATCAACTAAACATTGATTCTTCGTCGATCAAAAAATAAATGAACTTGACGTCTCCATCATCCAAAGCAACGCACAGTCGAACGCAATAACCGGTCAGACACAATCCTTTCTTGCTGATTTCTTACCAAGCACTGTAAATCCAAACTGCATATTTCTTTTGACTGGCTCAAACAAAACAACGTGAATTCAAACCAACTGCCTCTTTTACTGATTAAATCAAAACAATGCGAATTCAACCCGAATCTCGGAATATCTTGCAAAGTGCTGTGGAATTTTAACCTTTCTGAGAATATGCCCATAAAACCTTAATTCCTGATTAAATGCCAACGAACATTCGCCTGATCGCAATTGAGCCAGAATCAACCAAAACCCTAAGCCAAATATTTGAAGCAATCCAGAGTCCTGAAAATCAATAAAACCCTAATTTTGTTTGACTGACGAGAAAAGTCCGTTTGTCCGATTCTTGAGCCAGTTTGAAAAGTCAGGAAATGCCTGAAGCTGAGATTTCTTGTGGAAAAAATGCGAGGGCAGATTTTGGGGTACAACAGTTGCCCCTGTTTAATCTTCTTGGACCTGAAGAGTTAGATTGGCAAGTTTGCCTTTCGCGACTTGAAGGTAAAAGAAGATTGGACACTAAAGTGCCCAGAAAATTTGCACTCGGTGATGTGATGGTAGAGGTGAATGGGCTTACAGATGCCATTCGGTGATGGGCTTAAAGATGCCATCTGGTGCGATAGAATCTTGTCGGGGGATGGGCTTAAAGATGCCATCTGAGAATGAGCTTAAAGATGCCATTTGGTGACTGCTGGTAGGAGGATGGGCTTATAGATGCCATCTGGTTATGTTGAACTGTATGTCAATAGTGACTGGACGAGTATCAGAAAGGCATCCCTGTTTTGGAACATCTCTGAATTGGGGGTCTGAGCAAGCAATAGATTGACATCCATATCTGGAGAATCCGTAAACTGTTTTCAGAAGTCTTGAGAAGAATCTGAATAAGTGATAGGTTAACATCCGTTACTTGGAGAACCCGTGAACTGTTTTCAGAAGTCTTGAAGTTGAATAAGCAATAGATCAGCATCCGTTGTTGGGACGCATCCGTAAGCTATTTTCGAAAGTTGCGTCTGAACAAGTTGGTAGATTGACATCCGTTGTTGGGAAGAATCCGTAAACTATTTTCAGACGACTGAACAAGTTGGTAGATTGACATCCGTTGTAGGGAAGAATCTGTAAACTGTTTTGAAGTTGAGAAGAGTCTGAACAAGTTGGTAGATTGACATCCGTTGTTGGGAAGAACCTGTAAACTGTTTTCAGAAGTCTTGAAGTTAAAGAGGAACCGGTGTAGGGTTTCCTGATGATGCGTCTGAATGGATCTGGAATAAGTATCAGAATGTCGCCGTGTCTGGGTCACATCTGAACTATTTCTGGATGAATCTCGGGAGATGATCTGTGTCTGTCGACTGATCTTTCCTGAAAAGTAAAGGGTTAGTTGTATGCAATGTTATGATGCATGATGCGATGTATGTGACATTAATGGTTATGACATGAATGCGCATGTAAGCTGATGAACTATCTTGCTGAGGATAAATGAATCCGAGATGGCTGAAGATAAAAGCATCTTGATTGCTGTCGGGGAAAATAAATCCTTGGCTGCTGCTGTAGAGGGCAAGAGTCTTCAGTTGTTGAAAATGAGAAGTCTTGGGACCACCGTTGGGAGAATCAGAAGCTTGGGTTGTATTCCAAACTACTGGGGTCTTCCTGTTTTGAGGAGATCTGTGTAGGATTTCCTGATGATGAGCTTGTGTAAAACTGCATCGGTTTTGAACACTTTTGACATTCGAATGCCCCAAGTGGTGATGTAGATAAATTCATGGCTTATTACAGGTGTTGGTCTACAATCGGTCGTTCACAGATGTTTTCCTGGGTTGTTACAGGTGTTGATCTGGAATTCTTCAGACATGCCCTGGCTGGATACAGGAATCGAGTCTGGAAAGGTGATAGTTGATAGATATGCCCTGGCTGGATACAGGAATCGAATCTTCAAACTCTTCAGACGTGCCCTGGTTAGATACAGGAATCGAGTCTGGAAATGTGGTCAACAGATATGCCCTGGATGGATACAGGAGTCGAATCTGGAATTGTGATAGTTGATAGACATGCCCTGGCTGGATACAGGAATCGAATCTTCAAACTCTTCAGACGTGCCCTGGCTAGATACAGGAATCGAGTCTGGAAATGTGGTCAACAGATATGCCCTGGCTGGATACAGGAGTCGAATCTGGAATTGTGATAGTTGATAGACATGCCCTGGCTGGATACAGGAATCGAATCTTCAAACTCTTCAGACGTGCCCTGGCTAGATACAAGAATCGAGTCTGGAAATATGGTCAACAGATATGCCCTGGCTGGATACAAGAGTCGAATCTGGAATTGTGATAGTTGATAGACATGCCCTGGCTGGATACAGGAATCGAATCTTCAAACTCTTCAGACGTGCCCTGGCTAGATACAGGAATCGAGTCTGGAAATGTGGTCAACAGATATGCCCTGGCTGGATACAGGAGTCGAATTTGGAATTGTGATAGTTGATAGACATGCCCTGGCTGGATACAGGAATCGAATCTTCAAACTCTTCAGACGTGCCCTGGCTAGATACAGGAATCGAGTCTAGAAATGTGGTCAACAGATATGCCCTGGCTGGATACAGGAGTCGAATCTGGAATTGTGATAGTTGATAGACATGCCCTGGCTGGATACAGGAATCGAATCTTCAAACTCTTCAGACGTGCCCTGGCTAGATACAGGAATCGAGTCTGGAAATGTGGTCAACAGATATGCTCTGGCTGGATACAGGAGTCGAATCTGGAATTGTGATAGTTGATAGACATGCCCTGGCTGGATACAGGAATCGAATCTTCAAACTCTTCAGACGTGCCCTGGCTAGATACAGGAATCGAGTCTGGAAATGTAATGATTGATTTGTTGAACACTTTTGACATTCGAATGCCCCAAGTGGTGAAGAAGGAGTCTTGAACCAGATTACTCTGCGTATTGAGAGATTTCTTGAAATCTTGACTGGACTGCCCCGGGTTAACTGAACTTTGAAAGATCTGTTGGACCTTGACTGGACCGCCCCAGGTTAATTGAATTGTGACATGCCATGCCCCTTGTTGATAGGAGATTTGATGGAAGTGTCATCCTCTTGAAGTGATTTTGACTTACTGAGAGAGTTTTCGTTCCTCCGAACATTCGCTGTATGAATTTCTTCGCTGTCAAACAAAAGGGTCAAATGCAGACAGTGATATTCGAATAATGCAAAGTTTATGTTTGTCTCGAAGTTTTGAAAAATGCGTTTTTAGCAGAAAACTTTTTATAAGACAAATCAACACAAGATTTAGAGCAAAGCCCTACAGGAGTCAGGATACCTTTTGTAACAGTATGCTTTCGAACTAACCCATGCTTCAATTAGGACTTTTGAAGGGTTGTAACGTGGCCTGGTTCACGGTTTAAGAAACAAAGGATAAAAGCTCAAAGTATATTTGTACCCACCCACTCTTCGTGATGTCCTTCAACCTAAGCTCAGTTAATTGTGCGTCACACTCTGCTTTGAGTTTGGAACGACTTTTGGGCGATGGTTCACTAATTGAATTTTGGGAGACAGTCATCATCTCCTTTTTCTTTTTCAACACTTTTCATGTTGTTGAGGATTTTGTAATGACCTCACTATTTTGATTTTGATTTGTTATCCCTAACTTTTGCCTGACTGTTACCGTTTTCCGGGATTACAGTCAGCGGGATGCCCCAGCTTTCTTAAGCCTCCTTTATAGGTTTTGGCTCGGCGGGCTTTTCTCTTTTGAGAGATTGACTGTCTATGTAATAGGGAACCACCCTTGTCTTTTGACTCCAAGGGAATGCTTTCTTTTTCGATGTCGTTCGTTGTGTTACGAACTGAGAGTTTGCGACTTCAATGCGCATTTTCTCTTGAATTAACTGAGATACTACCCTGCCCCAGGTTTATATCAAAGGTTTTGATCGTTTTGAACAGGAAACTCCTACTTCTTTGGCTCGAAGGGGTTGACTAGGGATTAACTTCCTTATAACTCCAGTGTTTGGGAATTGAAAGAAATGCTTGTACATCATCAGCAAGGTCTGTTCAAAAGCATACTGTATAAGATCATGGTATTGTTTCGTCATCCTCCCTCTAAAGGCTTACATCTTTTTATCAAGAGTCAAATATCATAAAGAAAAGCATAAGAGTAGTGAAACGAATGGATGAATTCAAGACAAACATATGCAATGCATTAATGAAAACAGAGTTTTAACATCAACAGATAATTGTTTGACAGCAAACAAAATTACAACTTTGAAAATTCAAAAAGAAGCAAAAGTCTTTCAGCTTGAGCTTTGTCACTTCAAGCGGAGAACCCTTTAACGGAAGATCTTCATCTCGCCGTCTGGCATAAATTCCAGCACCCCAATGTCGATCAGATCTTGAATCTTGTTCTTCAAGGCCTAACAGTCGTTGGTGTCGTGTCCCGGGCTGTAGGAGTGGTAAACACAGAATGCGTCGGGATGATAGCGAGGAGAGGAGGTATTGAGCTTCTGAGGAGGGTCCTTTACAGTAAGCAAGTTGACCTCCAACAGACTCTTCAGTATAAAGAATGATGGTATTTCAGTCTCCGTGAACTGTCTTCCCGACTTTTCTTGCTTACGCCGATTGCCCCGTTGACGCTGGCGAGGTTGTTGATGGGTTTGTGACCCTGAAGCAAGCAAAGGAGCTTTCTCTTTGTCTTCTGGAATGGATAGAGGCTGAGCGGTGACTTGCTCTTCGACCTCAGATGTTTGCCCCAGTTGGTTGTTTGGAAGCAGTTGGCGGACAAGAACTCTGAGTTCCTCTTGTCTTTGAGATAGGTCTTGGATGAGAGCCATCTGGCCCACCAACTGTCCCATCACTTGGGTCCTCAGTGTTGTCAGATCAAACTGCAGCTCCGCAAGCTGATCACTCCTGGCATTGTTGGAATTCCCCAAGCCCTTGGTGAGGAGAGCTTTCATCTCTTCTTGCCCCAGAGACAAGTTCAGGAACATCTCCTGCAGCTGAGCAGTCTGGTCTTGGATGTCTTTGACAGACCTTTCTAGAGCCATCTCTTGCTGAAATAAACAGTAGGAGAGTAAGGAAACCTGAAAAAGGAAAGATTGTCAAAATGCAATGCATGATATGTGGATGCATGCTTTCAAGGATCTCTTGGGGTAAACACAAGAAAATGTTAGAGGTTGAACTTTGCTCTTGGATTGGAGATCCCTGCACCGGTGGACGTCTTTCCACGAGAATCAAGCTCACCATGTCGAATGGGTCATAGCCACTGATTCAAGTTGTTGTTCTTGAACTTTGATTGGAGAGCTTTGTATCGGTGGATGTCTTTCCACGAGAATCAAGCTCACCATGTCGAGTGGGTCATAGCCACTGATTCAAGTCGTTGTTCTTGAACTTTGATTGGAGAGCTTTGTATCGGTGGATGTCTTTCCACGAGAATCAAGCTCACCATGTCGAGTGGGTCATAGCCACTGATTCAAGTTTGTTGCACTTGATCTTTGACTGGATTGGTTAGAGGAGAAACCTCTTGCCCCTTGATAGATGTCTGGTTCAACGTAACCCTGCATCAACAGAACCCTCGAGATCCTTGAAATGGTTATTGAAAATGCTATGGTATGATGTCATGATGTACATGTATGCAAAAAGCAAGTGAGTGTATATACAGGCAAACATATTCACACAAGGCAAACAAGTCCTTAGGTTCAGGCTTGCATGAGGTTCAGGTACTACCCTCTTTCAGTTCGTTGGTTAAAACTTGTCCTATCAAAAGTAACCGGGTTCTAGAGGATCTCAAATCATTGGCTACCCTCAATCGGTCATAACTCCAGCATCGCAACCTTTTCTCGCGGCCGGAACCATCACGAGAGTTTAGCCTCAATGAGCGTAGCATACTGCTACTGTTCTAATGGCCAAGTTGGGTCAATTTAGGGTTCTAAGGTCGGTTGGTGCTTAATGACTCCTTGGAAGACCCATATTCTCCCCGTTTTAACACGAGGGATATCGGTACAGACCAAGACGCCACACCAACGTAGCCACTGCTTCACCCATGTCGGTATACGCCGGACAGGTCCCTCACAGATTATGCTACCTAAAAGGGTATTCCCCAGATCCGGGTTAGGATCTATGAAACTCCGATACAAAGCCCACAAATGTAAAAGCAAACAAAGCAATCAATTGAAAACAAAGGTGATCTAAACCCTAAGGTAACCCCACTTTATAAGCTCCCCAGCAGAGTCGCCAGTTCTGTGATACAGTGGGAGAACTGAGTATGAGTTTTGCGTTCGTATTCGCACTTGTGCGGTTGAGCAAGAGTCGCCACCGACTTTTTATTTTATCCTAAAGGAAAGGTTAAAAAAGCACAGCAAAAACCTTTTGAGATATTTCGTGGGTTCGGGGGGTAGATTATGAAAAGGGAAGGTATTAGCACCCTTTTCATCCATGGTTATCCATGGGCTCTTAGTTACTTGGTTTTTTAGATCACTTGCCTTGATTTTCGATTGCTTGAAAATGGTGTGTGTGTGAGCGTTTTGAAAAATGTTTTTGAAGAAGATGCCTTGTCTTAGGCAACCAATGTATTTGACTCGTGTTTGAGTGTTTTACAAAAGTGTGGATCTTTTCGAAAAGATGTTTCAAATGTTTTTGAGAGTTTGTTTGAAAGTGTTGTGGATTGTGGTTCTTGAAAAGAAGGCAAGCGTTTTTTGCAAATTGATCTCAAGTAACTAAGAGTTTTGTCTACCCTATTGTGCTCAAAGGTTTTTGTTATGTTTTAACCCCTTTTTAACAATTTTGTTCCACCATTGAATTTGGTGGACAATCTTGCGTTTTAGGAAGTTTGTTCGGGACGGGCGCGGGTCATCGTATGGACCATGAATGCAATGATGCCAAGTGTCTTTGGCAATTTGTTTTGAAGGGACTATGATCATTCCGTTTAGGCAACATTTTGAGGGACTTATGATCATTTTGATTTTGTTTTGCCAAAGAAACTCGACGTGCAAGCATGGCCCATTTTGGAAGGCAACATGTGGGATTACCCTAGAGGGTGCAAGTGTGATTGTGTATTAATTTCATGTATTTGTCTTGTATTAGGTTATCTAGCGTTTGATTTTATGTACATACAAACCCTAGGTCTAACCATGGTATAACTGAAAGCGGTAAATTGCGGAAATGTAAAATCTATGCTATTACAAAGTAAGTATCCGGGAGTGGGGGTACAAGTGTATGAATGGGGATGAGACTTATAGTATCCAATAAGTTACAACCAAATCGAATTTGCGATCAAATGTAAATATCGTATATCAATGTATAAGATAAACAAGTATGTATAGGAGCAATATATTGTGTATTTGTATTGTGTGATTTTTGTGAGAATATTTGAATAAAAAGAAAAGTATTTTCAATTTTAATTATATGATGTAAAAAAACGTATCTTTATTATTATATACAAAAAGTATTAAATGTCAAGAATTGAATTATGTATATATAAAAAAAAGAAGTGTAATTTTATATTGTTATGTACAAAATATTTTAATTAAAAAGAATTAATCAAAATGTAGATTTACTTATTATGTACAAAAGTATATTTAAAAGAAAAAGGTATTTTCAAATATATTGTATGATATGTACAAAAATATTTTAATTAAAAAAGAAAGGAAAAATGTTTTCAATTTTAATTACATGGTGTAAAAAATGTATTTTTATTATTTTTAATGTCATGAGAAAAAATAAACCAAGTCAATCAAAAAAGAAAAAGTCAAAAAGTCAAAGAAATAAGCAAATGGGCCTTGGGGGTGTAAAAGCAATTATGTGGTGCAAATAAGAAAAATGTTCCAGGCCCAGCCCAGAAGACCTGTCTTCAACCTCCAGCAAACAATGTTTGAAAAAAACGCGCGCCTCTTGCTTCAACATCAAGATCCTGATTCTTTGATTTTTAATGAAAACTTTCAACACAAAAAATGTAAAGCATCGTCTCACGATTTCATACATATAAAGAACATGATCTAACTCTCAGAAATGAGAGAGAATTTCTTCTCTCCCAATTTTTAACCTAATTTTTGTTCACAGTTCAGGCATCAAATTCTTGCAACACACATAATATAAATAAAATCTAATCATATGGGCATGTTCAGGGCAATGATTATGACATATTCTCTTCACAAACCTAAAGCTAACAATGCCTAATAAGAGAGATACGAATTCAAAAACTTACCTGTTCAGTTGAAGTTCAATCTGGCAATGTAGGAACTTTCAGTGCAAGGTGATGATTGAAAAAGCTTCCTTGAGGTCCAGGGATGCTATTCCAATGTTTACTTTGTCTTGAAAGCTTCTGAATCGAGCTAGAGAACTTCACCTGCAAGTCAGAAATGTGAAAATGGTGGAAGTGGTTAGAGTGATTACAGGTCGTGCTTTTGCTTTTGGTCAGCTTGCATAGATGGTATGGAAGGTATGTGAACTGGTTTGGGCAAGAGAGCTTGAGAGAAATAGAAGTTGGCACTCAAACTGCAGGACTTGCCCTGTTTTTGCAGTTTGAGAGTGATTATGGCAAGGGGAGTGTTTGAGAGGTGCAAGGGTCGTGCAAAAGCTTGGTTCTGATCTTTGGAAGGTGTTTGATAACTTTGTCTAAGTGTGTGTAAGCTGAGATGGAAGTTGGTATTGAAAAACTGGTTTTCTGGTTTTTGACACTTTTTACACTATACTTCCACCAGTGGAAGTTGTATTGAAAAATTGGTTTTCTGGTTTTTGACACTTTTTACACTATACTTCCACCAGTGGAAGTTGTATTGAAAAACTGGTTTTCTGGTTTTTGACACTTTTTACACTATACTTCCACCAGTGGAAGTTGTATTGAAAAACTGGTTTTCTGGTTTTTGACACTGCTAGCAGGTTAAAAGGCTTAGCCGGTTTATGCTTGCTTAGCAGTTTTGTATATTTCTTTGGTGTTTCTTTTGTTCAGGTTTATGCAGTGGGAGTTTGTATATTTTCTGTATCTTCTCCTGCTGAACTGTGTTGTTCTTGTGTGTTATATGCTTCTTCCTATCTCTGCCTGCCTAAGCCTGAAAACCTGCATCTTATCTCTTCTTTTTCTCTCTCTCAGTACAGTTTAAATATTAAACTATGCTTTATTTCTGTACTTTTCTGAAAGTGGCTACTGATGGGAAATGATGATAAAAGAGTTTTCTTGCATACCATGCTTTCCTCTGCATTCTTTATCTCTTCTTTGACAGCTTTTGTATTTTGTGAACCTTCCATATCTTTGCCAAATCTTTTTCATGACAGCTTTGAGTAGACTTTGGCACTTTTGACAACAAATTGTACTTTTTGGATTTTGATAGAAAGTTGTAACTTGGATTTTCTTCAGTTTGGTTGAACTTGAACTATGCAGTTTGACATTTTGAATTTATGCATTTTGTCATTTTGCATTCATGATTAAATGAATAAAATTCTTCCCTCTTTGTGAACCGGGAGAAATCCCGTGATTTGCAGAGAGGGTTAACTGATCCCAATCAGTGGCCCTTAATGATGACTGCAAATTTTATCTATCTTTTCAATTTAACGGCTTTTTTGACTTTTCTCTTTTCTTTTGCAGATGAAAAATGGAGCACCGGAGCGAAGTGAAGAATGAAGAATTAGGGACTTAGAAAATATTTAGAAAAAATAGGATAGTTTTTATTTTCAATTTAATTATTGTAAACCATTATTATTTTAAATACTTCGTAAATAAATACTTGTATCCAAATAATAATTGTAACAAATATTAAATATGAAATAAAAATTCTATTGGTTCATTTAATTCTTTTCAATTCCTTTTCAATTATTTACTTGTTATTTATAGTTCCTTAAATTAAATAAAATGAAAATTAAATTTCAAATATTTAATTCTTAGAACCATAAATAATCAACTAAACATTGATTCTTCGTCGATCAAAAAATAAATGAACTTGACGTCTCCATCATCCAAAGCAACGCACAGTCGAACGCAATAACCGGTCAGATGCAATCCTTTCTTGCTGATTTCTTACCAAGCACTGTAAATCCAAACTGCATATTTCTTTTGACTGGCTCAAACAAAACAACGTGAATTCAAACCAACTGCCTCTTTTACTGATTAAATCAAAACAATGCGAATTCAACCCGAATCTCAGAATATCTTGCAAAGTGCTGTGGAATTTTAACCTTTCTGAGAATATGCCCATAAAACCTTAATTCCTGATTAAATGCCAATGAACATTCGCCTGATCGCAATTGAGCCAGAATCAACCAAAACCCTAAGCCAAATATTTGAAGCAATCCAGAGTCCTGAAAATCAATAAAACCCTAATTTTGTTTGACTGACGAGAAAAGTCCGTTTGTCCGATTCTTGAGCCAGTTTGAAAAGTCAGGAAATGCCTGAAGCTGAGATTTCTTGTGGAAAAAATGCGAGGGCAAATTTTGGGGTACAACAGTGAGCTACAGATTGATTTTATTTACATACATTCTTTCATGCATTGAGACAGAAAAATTGAGTCTTCCATCTGTGTGACTTGTAGTCCAAGAAAGTAGGTCAATTCTCCCATGAGGCTCATTTCAAATTCAGCTTGCATCTGGTTAGCAAAATGTTTAACCATTTTATCTGACATTCCTCCAAACACCATGTCATCAACATAAATTTGAGCTACCATTATCTTTCCTCCTTCATCCTTGACAAAAAGAGTTTTATCCAAACCTCTTTTCCTGTATCCTTTGTCAGTGAGGAACTTTGTCAACCTTTCATACCAAGCTCTAGGAGCTTGTTTCAGACCATATAATGCTTTCCTCAATTTGTAGACATGATTAGAACAGTTTTGATCCACAAATCCTTTAGGCTGTTCCACATACACTTCCTCATTTAAGTACCCATTTAGGAAGGCACTTTTCACATCCATCTGAAACAGCTTGAACTTAAGGAGACAAGCAACTCCCAAGAGAAGTCTGATTGATTCCAGTCTGGCTACAAGAGCAAAAGTCTCATCAAAATCAACCCTTCAACTTGAGTGTATCCTTGAGCAACAAGCCTTGCCTTATTCCTGGTGACAACTCCTTCAACATCTGACTTGTTCTTATAGATCCACTTTGTGCCAATGATGTTTGTTCCTTCTGGTCTAGGAACTAACTCCCATACTTCATGTTGCTTGAACTGGTTCAATTCATCTTGCATTTCTCCAATCCAGTATTCATCAATCAAAGCCTATTTAACATTTTTTGGTTCAATCTTAGACACAAAACAAGAGTTTGTGATGATTTCTCTAGATCTTATAGTGACTCCACTGTTAGGATCTCCTATGATGAGTTCCTTAGGATGATCTTTCTGAATTCTGATGGAAGGATCTTTGTTAGCTTCCTTTGATTCAGACTCTGATGGAGTAGGATTAGGCACATCATCCTTTTTAGACACTTGTGTTGAAGTCTCAAAGAATGTCTCAACATCATATGGGACATTTGTTTCCTCATGGTGATCATCAACTATGACATTTATAGACTCCATCATAACTTTGGTCCTAGAATTGAACACTTTATATGCTCTGTTGTTGGTAGAGTATCCTAGGAATATTCCTTCATCACTTTTAGGGTCCATCTTTCTCCTTTGTTCACGATCTGTCAGAATATAGCATTTGCTCCCAAAGACACGGAAGTACTTCACTGTAGGCTTTCTTCCTTTCCATAGTTCATAAAGGGTGGATGATGTTCCCTTTCTCAAGGTGACTCTGTTGTGGACATAACAGGCTGTATTCATAGCTTCAGCCCAAAAATGAATAGGAAGCTTCTTGGCATGTATCATTGCTCTGGCAGATTCCTTTATAGTCCTGTTTTTCCTTTCCACAACTCCATTTTGTTGAGGAGTTATAGGTGAAGAGAACTCATGATTGATTCCTTCTGAGGAACAGAACTCATCAAACTTATTATTTTCAAATTCCTTACCATGATCACTTCTGATTCTGACAATGCATCCTTCTTTTTCTCTTTGAATTCTTTTGCACAATTCCTTAAATACATCAAATACATCATACTTTTCCCTAATGAAGTTTATCCAGGTGAATCTGGAAAAATCATCCACAACAGCACATGCATATCTCTTTCCACCAAGACTTTTCACCTGCATGGGACCCATCAGATCCATATGTATAAGTTCTAGCACCTTAGATGTGGTCAAATGTCTTGTCTTTGGATGTGACATTCTAGTTTGCTTTCCAACCTGACATTCACTACAGACTCTCCCTTCATCAATCTGAAGCCTTGGAATCCCTCTGACAGCCTCCATGGATATGATCTTTTTCATCCCTCTAAGATGTAAATGACCAAGTTTTTGGTGCCACGATTTCACTTCCTTTTCTTCTTTGGCTATAGAGCACACAGAAGAGTAGTTAGTGTTCTCAGACTCCCATAAGTAACAGTTGTCTTTTGATCTGACTCCTCTCATTACAACTTCTTGTTTTTCATTAGTTACAAGACATTCAGACTTAGTGAAGTTGACCTTGAATCCTAGATCACATAATTGACTGATACTTATGAGATTAGCAGTCAAACCATTTACCAGCAACACTTCATTTAGGTTTGGAACTCCAGGGCAGTCCAAGTTTCCAACTCCTTTGATTTCTCCTCTAGCACCATCTCCAAAAGTGACATAACTAGTAGTATGAGGTTTGACATCATTCAGCAGATTCTTGATTCCAGTCATGTGTTTAGAGCATCCACTGTTAAAGTACCAGTCTTCCTTGGCATAAACTCTAAGGGAGGTGTGAGCTATCAGGGCTGCAGTCTTTTTCTTCCACTGTTGAGTATATGGTGCCTTGTTAGTCTTAGGTTTGACATATGGGGTCTGATTAGGATATCCATATAATCTGAAGTAGAATAACTTTATGTGACCAAACCTCCCACAATAATGACATCTCCATCTTTGATACTTTTTCTTCATATTTCTTTGTTCTTGATGTTGAGTCCTATGTTGTGACATCTGCTTTGACATTTGTTTATCAGGCCTGGTCTTCTTCTTGTCAACAGCAGATTTCTTTGCAGCCACAAATCCTAGACCAGACATGTTTCCTGCATTTTGTCCAGCCTGAAGGATTTCTTCCAACTTGTCAGTTCCAGTTGTTAACATCTTGACAGACTTAGTCATCTGATCAAGTTTGGAGTTCAACATTAGAACTTCACCTTTGAGATGGCTTATAGTAGCAGTGTCTGCCTTCTTCTCAGCCTCCAACTCCACTATGAGCTTTTTCTGTTTCTCATTTTGCTGATAACTTCAGCACGTTTGATACATAGCTTCTTGTAGGAGTCAGCAAGTTCTTCAAATGTCACTTCCTCATCACTAGAATCATTATCAGAGTTACAAACACCAGATAGTGCAGTAACTAGTTTAGCAGATTCTTCTTCAGAGTCACTTTCTGAGTCACCATCAGACCTAGTAACAAACATTCCTTTCTTTTGTTTCTTTAGAAAGGTAGGACATTCAGCTCGAATGTGCCCATATCCTTCACATCCATGGCATTGGATTCCTCTGCTTTGATTTCCCTTTTCTTCAGACTTAGTTCTTCTGCTGGAGTCATAGGATCTGCTAATGTCAGAGGAAATGTTCTTGACATTTGACCTTGACTTTGGGTCCATTCTCTTGATGAGTTTGTTGAACTGCCTTCCAATCATAACTATAGCTTCTGATATATTCTCTTCATCACTCTCCTTGCTTTCATCTTCAGTATTGGATACAAGGGCTATGCTCTTGTTTTTCTTGTCAACATTGTCACTGATCCCCATCTCAAATGTCTGAAGTGACCCAATGAGTTCATCAACCTTCAAGTTACAGATATCCTGAGCTTCCTCTATAGTAGTCACTTTCATTGCAAACCTTTTAGGCAAGGATCTGAGAATCTTTCTCACCAGCTTTTCTTCTGACATCTTTTCTCCCAATGCTCCTGAGGTGTTGGCAATTTCCAAGATGTTAGTGTGAAACTCATGAATGGTCTCATCTTTCTTCATCCTTAGATTCTCAAATTTGGTAGTGAGCATCTGGAGTCTTGACATTTTTACCTTGGATGTACCCTCATGGGTGGTTTTGAGAGTGTCCCAAACATCCTTGGCCAGTTCACATTGATGTACTAGTCTGAATATGTTTCTATCAATTCCATTGAAAAAGGCATTCAATGATTTAGAGTTACCCAGGGCTAACTCTTCTTCTTCTTTGCTCCATTCTTCCTCAAGTTTCAGACTAGTCGTCCCATCTTTCCCAGTTATGGTGGGATGGTTCCATCCTTTGTCAGCAGCTCTCCAAGCTTTATTATCCAGTGACTTCAAGAAGGCAATCATACGAGGTTTCCAGTAGTCATAGTTTGATCCATCCAGAATAGGTGGTCTGTTCCCAAATCCTCCTTCCTTGTCCATAGTGCCAGAAAATAATATCCCTAGATCTCACCCAGAAAGATAGGCAGGGTGCCTGCTCTGATGCCAATTGAAATCCTGGCAACAAATACTTAATGTCACAGTGAATGTTATGACACCGTATCTGACAAATTGTACACAAACCAAACAGTAATTTAAAAGACAGTAAAGAACACAATCAATTGTTAACCCAGTTCAGTGTATAACAACACCTACATCTGGGGGTTACCAAGCCATGGAGAAAATTCACTATAAGAGGTATTAATTTAGGAATAAACCAACCAGTTTATCTCCTTCACTTAAGACCTACCCAATGCAACTTCAATCTAAGTCCTACTTAAACCTGAGTTCTTACTCACTCCCCCTCAATCACAGCAATGATACTAATCTACTGATTAATAAGATTATGAAGACATTCTTCAATACACACGCTTGATTTTGCTTCAAAGCTTTAATCAAGAGACACAACACTCGTGCTTCAAAGCTTTGAGTGATAAAGAACCCTTACAACCAAATCCTACTCCAAGTCACTTATCAAGTGATAATTGCTTGACTCACATTATTTACACAACTACAAAATGCCTTATTGATCTTCTCTAAAAAGTGCTACTCACCATTAGGATTCTTGAGAAATATATATGCAGCCTATTCTTCATTTTGGACTTCCATAAAAATAGCTAGGGTTAACCAAAGTTAACCTAAAGACTTGGTCTTGGGCTTTCATCATAACAGATTAGGGTTAAGCAAGGTTAACCTAATATCCACGTGAACATCTGATCTAGTCAATATACTTCAACTCAGAATAGCACACCAGATTCCTGAAAATTCTCAAGAACAATAAATCTGCACAACAACTTGATCAGTACAGGATGTCTTAATATTGGTTATGACATCATGTATCCTGCTCACTGATTTTGGTAGAATTCAGTACATATGATCATAGCTTAATCATCATGATATTCACTCATACTGAGTTGTTCTTGTAGAACATTCCTTATGCAGAATTTGTCTTTATCCCAGAATGTTATGACATCAGTCATGACATTCGCAAATCTGGTTTTACCAAAAATTAATGCCAACAAGCAAACACTTACACCTACCATTTATTCTCTCTTCTAATACGAAGTAGTATGATTCATATACATTCTTTTTACATTTTAAATTTTCACAATTTACAAATTAACTATTAATAAAATTATACCATTTTCCTTATTTTTTTTTCTTCCTAATTTTCAAAAATAAAAACCAAATCATCTAAAACTATTTTAATTTAAAAAAAAATAATTTTACAAAATTAAACCAAACATGCTGTTAAATTTTAGAAATATATATTTTTTAAATAAATTGAAAAGTTCAACGAAGAAAATTAAAATCATAAACAGATTGGTATAGGATCTCCTAGATCATTAGGAATACCAAAATTGTCATATTTGGCCAGCTTAATAGTACACGTGGCAAAAACTTATTGGTAGGTCTAAGGGTATTCTTGTCATTGACTCGTCACAACCTATATATAAAAGAGCTCCTCCCAACCCCTTCGTTCCCTTTTCATATTTCGCTATTCGATAAAATTCTCAACACTCTTTTTCTTCTTCGAAAACTCGATTCAAGGTATGTCACCATTTTCTATCTATTCCTCTCCAATTTAGAGTATTCTCTTGCTCATTGAATATTGTGATTCTTTCAACAATTTTTTATGAATGTGATATTGGATCAATTAGTATTTTCACATGACCGTGTTTCTGAATTGCAATCTGTCACAGATGTGAAACTTTTCCCCTAATTTCTAAATTAATTTTCTATTTTCTGTTGTACTAACTTTGTCTGATAATTGGTTGATTATGGTTTCTGTTGTGATTTGTTCTAATATCGGTTGATTAGGGTTTGTTTTGTGATTAGGGTTTGTGTTGTGATTAAAGTTTGTGTTGTGATTAGGGTTTGTGTTGTGATTTGTTCTAATTTCAGTTGATTAGGGTTTGTTGATAAGGGTTTGTGTTGTGATTAGGGTTTGTGTTGTATTTTGTTCTAATTTCAGTTGATAAACGTTTGTGTTGTGATTTGTAGTGGTATTTATCATGTTTTACTATATCTACTTGTACAGATGCAAATCTTTGTGAGAACATTGACCAGCAAAACTATCACCCTTTAGGTGGAGAGTTCTAATACCATAGACAATGTGAAGGCTAAGATCCAAGATAAGGAAGGGATACCACCCGATCAACAAAGGCTTATCTTTGCAGGGAAACAATTGGAAGATGGTCGCACCCTTGCCGATTACAACATACAGAAGGAATCTACCCTTCATTTGGTGCTCCGGCTGAGAGGTGGAATGCAGATCTTTGTCAAGACATTGACTTGGAAGACCATCACCCTTGAGGTTGAATCCTCAGATACAATTGATAACATCAAGGCCAAGATCCAGGATAAGGAAGGTATCCCTCCTGATCAGCAGAAGCTAGGAAGGTATCCCTCCTGATCAGTAGAGGCTTATTTTTGCAGGGAAACAACTTGAAGATGGAAGGACCCTTACCGACTACAACATCCAAAAGGAGTCTACCCTTCATTTGGTGCTTCGATTGAGAGGTGGAATACAAATTTTTGTCAAGACTTTGACTGGGAAAACTATCACTTTGGAGGTTGAGAGTTCAGATACTATTGATAATGTAAAAACTCTAAGATTCAAGATAAGGAGGGTATCCCACCAGATCAACAAAGGCCTATCTTTGCAGGGAAACAACTTGAAGATGGAAAGACTCTTGCTGATTATAACATCCACAAGGAATCCACTCTTCATTTGGTTTTGAGACTTCGTGGGGGTATGCAAATTCCAGTTAAGACCCTCACTGGAAAGACCATAACTTTGGAGGTTGAGAGTTCAGATACTATTGATAATGTGAAAACTAAGATTCAAGATAAGGAGGGTATCCCACCAAATCAACAAAGGCTTATCTTTGCAGGGAAACAACTTGAAGCTGGAAGGACTCTTGTTGATTACAACATCCAGAAGGAATCCACTCTTCATTTGGTTTTGAGACTTCGTGGGGGTATGCAAATTTTTGTTAAGACCCTCACCGGAAAGACCATAACTTTGGAGGTTGAAAGTTCTGATACAATTGATAATGTGAAGACCAAAATTTAGGACAAGGAGGGAATTCGTCTAGACCAGCAGAGGCTAATTTTTGTTGGTAAGCAATTAGAGGATGGTCGTACTCTGGCTGATTATAATATCCAGAAGGAATATACTCTGCACTTGGTTTTGAGGCTTTGTGGTGGAATGCAGATATTTGTGAAGATACTTACTGGGAAGACACTTACCTTGGAAGACACTTACTGGAAAGCTGTGACACTATTGATAATGTGAAGACAAAAATACAAGATAAGGAGGGTATTCCACCAGATCAGCAGAGGCTTATTTTTGCAGGCAAGCAGTTGGAGGATGGTCGTACCTTGGCAGATTACAATATTCAGAAAGAATCTACATTGCAACTTGTTCTTCGCCTCCGTTGTGGATTCTAAGTGTCATTTTTAATATGTTTGTTTGCATTTGTGTGTCCCTTTTGTCTCTGTTTGTCTCTGTTGCTGTTGTTGTGTTTAAAATTTGGTGTATGTTCGAAACAATTCTTTTATTTTATCCTTAGTTTTATCAACATGTATGAATGTGCTTTTGCCATTTTTTTTTAAAATTGCAACTTTGCCATGGTAATCTCTTTAAAATTGTTTATGATTTTTTTGTGTTTTTTTTTTTATGACTTGTTTTGTAGGAACCTTTATGATGGGGAAAGAGACTAATTAGCCAATGGTAGGAATACTTATTCCTACCTTTCATATGTCATTTAAATATTCAATGGTTTAGGCGCCCCTAAATGTAGGGTTTGAAATAATTTATATAATTGTCGTTTATTAATAATATTGATAAGAGATATTTAAAAAATTAGAAAAAGAAGAAAGTAATAAATAATAGAGTAAGATAGGAAAATAAAAATCATTTAATTAAATTTGTAAAATTGGGGATAATTTAAGGGCAACCCAAAATATTCTGATGCTTAATCGTATCCTTCAACCCTTTTATATAATAAAAAGAAAAAATTCAGATACAATTTTTTAATTGTGATTCTTATTATTTTTTAATAAAAATATGATGAATAACTTATATATAAATTTTTTAGATGTGATTTTTATTATTTTCTAATAAAAATATGACAAATATAAATAAATATTATTTAAGGATTGTTATATTTTTATTGGAAAATAGTTAGAAGAAAAAAATTGTTAGAAGGACAGTTTTGTCCTATAATAAAGTCAACTTTTTCTCTTTATTGTATCTAATTGTTGTTTCTCTAATTCTCCTCTTTGGGATGCCTCCAAATAGGTATAGGACAATGAGGCTTACACACATATTTGGTAACATTTTGTTTGTTTAGTCTTGAAACTATCATTAGAGTCCATTTATAGAAATCATCTCATTTATTTGAAATGTCAGTGAACATGTAGCACTGACATTTCTTGAAAAAAAAGTGTTATGTCAATATCAAATACATGCATCAACACTTGTGAATCATTTTTTTTTAAATTATCAGTATCACCGAGTCAGTATCAAGATTATATTCGGAATGTTCGTGTTTCATAGTAGGTTATTGATATTTCTGTAACTATAGGTTTTGATTACTTCGCTATCAAATGACTAAAGTTTATCACAAATCCTTTATTAAACTCTGGAGTTACAAACATAAGTCAAATTTCTAAAACTTGAATGATTAATGTTCATGTAATTACAGCTCGTACCTGTGAAGTTGTGATGCATAGTGGTTTATATGTTCTGGCAATATTTCCATGTATTTCTTACAATACAAGTTTCATTATTATAAATCATTTGAATGTTTCTTGGTAAACAAGTATTACAAATTTAAAACATATTGAAATATACGTTATTTTTAGTCTTAGAAGTACAAAGAAAAGAAGAAAAGCTAAGTTCTCATTTTGGCAAAACCAAATGGCATCTGAAAACACCAAATGGCTGATATATGACAATGACCATATACTAGAATACACTAATGCATATAACTATAATTTCATTTTCATTAATATAATTGCTTGTAGTAAAATTGAACTGTGAATTCTAGTTACAGTATCACACAATTTTGTCTTGTTTGCTTTCCAATATCAAAATTGTTTGTCACTTTCAGTTTCAACCATTCCAAATCCTTCACTATTATAAATCCTAATAATGACTTAGTTGTTGCATATCAATTGAGCCCTCTAATCTCTATGACTAATATACTCTCACTTATCACACTCAATATATATACAAATAGAAGAATCTCACATCACATACAGGATAGAATACTGTGATCATTTGGTATTGGCTTAAGATAAAAGTGGACTAACAAGACTATCACTAGTTGATGAATGTTGAATTGGACACAAAGCAGGATCTTTATATACAGATAACAATTGGTTGTAAAATTCAGTCATTGCGGTATCGTTTTCGTCTTCCCTATCCTTCTTTATCAAACTCTACAAACACAAACAAGTCAAATCAGCGCCGAGGTATTTAAAAGCAGAAGCAGACATTCAACAACTTAAGAAAAATCAGTCACAAAAGACTTTACCTCTGCTGAGTATGCAGTAAATATAGGCAAGAATCGTCTTCGACAGTAATAATTAAAGATAAGAGTGAGTACTGGTAAAGGAAGCGTCCAAGTCGAAGCTGGAGAAAGTTTTTTTAAAGCAAAACTTCCCACCGCAATGAGTTGCATAAGAACTAGAGAAAATATCATTGAATCGTGTACGATAGGCCAGAATCTCCCTGCAGTTTCATATTGTGCTGTATATACATTTATGAACTGCGTAATACAAAATCATCACATAAGTGCAAGCCATGTAAAAAGCAGTTTCTTCGAATCTCACATGCATTATTCATGTCGATAAAATGACTCTGCAAGATAAGCATACAAAGAAATCTGACCTGGTTTCGGTAAATGATGTATGCGAGACAGAGATAGATCAGGAGGAACGGTAAAATTAGGGGAGCTAAGAAGAAATATGAAATACCAAGAAGTCCAAAGAAAAGGATCCTTGGAAGATCTCTGTGGTAAGCCATAGACGGAGCTTCAAATTCACTTTCTTGTTTTGTGAAGGGACTTTTTATCAAACTCAAAATGAGAGGAATTATCTGAAATAGTTCCGATGAAACGCTTGTCCATCCTGTAGTGGCAACGTAAGTAATGAAAAACGATGCCTACAGTAAAATCAATATAAATTGCATTAAAAAGACATGGAAATAGAAGATTGTATCATAATTAGTTGGTCATTTAGTATGCACAGTTTTAGACTTGAATGTTATCATGTATACCTGTGCCGGGACTGCAACGGCTAGTTTTCCAGTAATTTCCCTCAGATCAAGGATGATATAGAGCTGATGAAAAACTGAGCCAGAAAATACAGTTGCGAAAAAAACATTCCATACTGTGAACCACTGTACTTTTTTAGATGCGCTCATTTCTATATCGCTATGTGAAATGTATCCTTGAATGGAGGAAAGAAAGCCCATAACAGGAGGCACCAACTTCAAAGACATCTGAAGAATAAGACTTGGAAGGTATCCTGTAATCACTTGAGTAACAAATTTTCTGCAGAAAGATAGTTAGAAAGTTAGTATGAGTTTGACTAGACAGAGAAAATCACATAACCTGATTAATTGATTCTGTGGAACGCGATTTTTGCTTACACGGCTAGAATACTTTTCAAAAACGGAAACAAAACTTCGAGTTGTTTCAAGTTGGTAAGCCCTTGTACGATTACAACTGGTATAAGGAACAAAATTGTGAAAAGAATGCACACAACTATAACCACCAACTTAGAAATCCATTGTTTCATGAAAGATTCAGAAAAGAAAGGCCAGTAAACATCATGAGGTTGCGGAGCTGGCTCAGTAATCCACTGAGTTGGATTGATTGATGGTTGCAAATGGAAAGCAGATGCAGCACCGTAGCGCGTCTTGAAGAACACAAACGCAGCTCGAGCCTCCTTCAACATTGAACAACAATTTACATTAACAAAATGCAATGCGTTGATATAGTTATAAAATCTCATCTATTTGGTAAAAAATGTCAGAGAAATGGAAACATACTTCTGCTATCAATGATGCCTCTGATTGCTTCAATCTTAGATCCTCCTCAATGTCCTCCAACTTCTTTCCATAATGATCTAAAAGACTATCTTTAGATTCAAAAAGTCCAAGGACACCACCACCATGCTTATACTTTTGCTGACTACGATTTGCACGTAATTGAGCAACCCTTTTATACAAATTCTTCGACTTACTCTAGATTTAAGAGAAAGACGGGCGCGTATGAGTTTCATAATTATCAAAATAAAATAGAAATGTATCATACCAAAGTGCTTAAATGTAATCATGCTTACCATGAGAGTTTGGATTTTGCTTGTACGGCGAATAACGACGTGTGAGAGATACGTAGACGGGTATAACTCTTTGAAATACCTCTCAACACTGTCACTGATACTGCAACTTACGGAAGTAGGAATACTGTGAACTAAGACGGTGAACTGATGCGGCTGAGGTTTGGATGAATAAAAATAAGAAATTCTTTTGGAAGCTATGAATTTATATTCCTGAGAATCCAAATAATTTTAAATGATAAGTATTGATCTAATCAACAATTGTATACGGGTGTCGATGTGTTCGTGTATGAGGCAGTGCTCGATTACTTACATGATGAAGTTGGAAGCATGTGAATACAGACACAGCATAAACAGCAAAAAAATGGACCCACAACCTGAAACAAAACATTCCAATTCTGAGAACTGTAGAATCAAAGCAAAACAAAAAAAAAAACTTGAGAAAAAAAGAGAAATTATTCACCAGTTAGAGCCACTGTTTACATTTGATATAGTAAACACATCTAAAGAGTTTCCGGCAAAATCAAGAATATCAATATCTTGTAGCTGATTCCCCCAACAATTGACAGGAAGAAGCACAAAGATCCCAATAACCCCCGCAAAAGCAAATATTTTCAAACTGCAAAACACAACTCACTCTAAAAAACTGCTTCTTCTCATATATAATAAGCGCTTATAGTTTGTTACAGTGAAAACACAAAAGCACCTGAAGGTGATAAGACGCATGAAAACAAGAGCATCTAAACCTGATGATGAGAACAATTGTTCTTCGTTAAGGGACCAAGCTTTTGCAACCCAATCAGGGGAAGGTAAAAGCAGTTTCAAATTGAAAGGCGTTGTTCGTGAAGCTCCTTCAGCTAACAACCTTGGTATATAAACTTTATAGTTACTAGGTTGTTTTCTCAAGATAGAGTAAAGTGTGAAGAACAAAACACATAAAGCAGTGTTAATTCCAACCGATGTTAAAAGTGCAGAAACAATCATGTTTTCGAATCACGGAAAAAAACATGAGCGGAAAAATTTGAGATTCTTTGTTAGAGATGGTTTGAATTGATGGATAAATTGTATACAAGTGTTGTGCCGACGCAAACAACATTGACATGTTCGAAGATTGTTACTCGTGTCGTTTAGTGGTTGGTTGGTTTGAAAGAATGAAAATGTTGTTTATGGTTGAATTGATCGGAATCGTGCCGACGCGGGTTCCACGTGGTAGGAAAGTCTACGGTTGAATTTATTTATTTTAAATTAATATTCATATTTATATCGTTTGTTAGTACATGGGAGCGCGAAAGAGATTGCTGAAGATGTTTGGGATTTAGAGAAAGAATTCGGTATCATACATAAAGGAGAAGAAGGAGAAATCATTCAAGAATTGGTATCTGGGTTGAGAGGAGGAGAAGGAAAACCATAAGTGGTTATGGGTGTACATAGGAGTGTATACATATAATTTTAAATGAAGATAATAAGCTATAATGTAAAGAGTTTAGGGGGTCTAGCAAAGAAAAGAGAAATCCAAAGATTAATTCAGATTCAGAATCCAAAAGTGGTCTATATCCAAGAAACTAAAATGGAAACAATAGATATAAGTCTGTGTTTGTGGCTATGGGGTTCTAACGAACGCGAGTTCGATTTCATCCCGTTTATGGTAGAGCAGGTGGTATCTTAACAATGTGGGATAGCAAGACTTTAACAGTAACAAACAGAAGTTCTAAAGACCACTTCCTTTGGTTAGAAGGTGAATGGGGGAAAAGTAAGAAGCATGTCAATATTGTAAATATGTATGCACCTTGTGATACAAACAGAAAAAACATGTTATGGTGAGACTTAAAAACTATAGTTCAAGGAAAAATAGAAGAAAGGTGGTGTGTAGTGGGTGACTTCAACGTGGTAAGAGAAGTGTATGAAAGAAAAGGTGCTAACACAAGCATTAGAAGGAAGGAAATAGAAGATTTTGACGAATTCATTACTGAATCTGAATTATTAGACCTTCCTCTCAATGGAAGAAGATATACTTGGTCGAGAATGGACGGAACAACTATGAGTAGACTGGACAGATTCTTAACTTTCGAGGCTTGGAACAAAGAGTGAGAGTCAAGTAAACAATGGTGCTTAGACAAAGAATTATCAGATCATTGCCCTATCATGTTATGTGAAGCCAACCAAAATTGAGGTCGGAAACTGTTTCGAATGTTAGAATGCTGGAAAGATTTAGCAGGGTACCACAATTTTGTTTGAGAGCGGCTGAAGGAGATATCGGTAGAAGGGTGGGGAATGTATGTACTCAAAAAGAAATTTAAAATCATTAAGGACAGACTAAAAGGGTGGCACAAGGATCATTCCCAAAACCTTGGCGAAAAAATCAAATCAACTAAGGAAGAGATTGTTAGAACATAGTTTGATTCTACAACCCTCAATTAGAGTTTTGATGATAACAAAATACAAGAATAAATAAATTGTAAGATTTATATATAAGACATATATGCTACTTAAAATTATGTTTTGTGTTTACAGAAACTCTGATGGAATCAGCATCAGAAGATCAGTATCAACATCAGCATCAGAAGATATGTCAGCATCAGAAGATCAAATAACATGTGCTACAAACTGAAGCTACCAGATCATACGCTGAAGCCTGATAAACAGAATCTATGCATAAAATACTCTGACTCTGATCAAGATCCTAACCAAGTCATCAGCACTCAGAAGCGTCAGCATAAAGGAAAGAACACTCTGATTATCATTAGCAGAACACTCTGAAGCGTTACTATGCATTCAAGACAGATTAATTACCAACGGCTTTATCCAAGACAAGATCTTCTCAAAAAGGAAAGAGCGTTATTAGCATTGAAATGGCTTTATGGACAACAACGTATCTCTTCCTAGGCTATATAAACAAGTCAGTGTGAGAAAAGAAAAGGCTAATAATCTTCACACATATACACGCCTACGAAAACGAACGCACTCATACAATTTGCTAAAGCTTTCAACCACGCCTACTCAAAAGCATTAGTAGTCCAGTTTCATTCTAAGCTTAATATTGTGTATTATCACAGTTGTGATATATAGTTTTATTAGAAAACATCAAACACACTTTTGTTCAATTATCTGTAAGAGAATTTCCTTGAGATAAACCGGTCTCTATGGACTCAAGAAGGCTTTAACAATTGTTAAAGTAGTTGTGTAATCAGTTGATTATAGTGGATTAAGACCTCGTTGGAGAGAGGAGAAATCACCTTAACGGGTGGACTGGAGTAGTTTGAGATCAAACGAACCAGGATAAAAATACCGTGTGGTTTAAGCTTTTGATTTTAAGATTTACAACTCAACCCCCCTTCTTGTGTTTTTCACATCTTCAATTGGCATCAGAGCGCCTGGTTCTGAGTTTATAACACTTAACCGTGTCAGTACAAGATCCAGCGTCAGAAAAACACAATGGCATGACCACATCAAAATATCAACAATGACAACAATGAAGAAAGAGACAGATTCAGTGGAAAACCTCCAGTCTTTGATGGAGAGAACTTTGACTACTGGAAAGACAGAATTGAAAGTTTCTTTCTAGCCCATGATGCTGATCTGTGGGACATGGTGACTGATGGATACACGCACCCAGTGGATGGAAGTGGTCAGAAGATTGACAGGAAAGCAATGTCTGATCAACAAAAGCGTGATTTCATAAATCATCACAAGGCCAGAACAATTCTTCTCAGCGCCATCTCGTATTCAGAATATGAGAAGATATCAAACAGAGACACTGCAAAGAATATGTTTGACTCTCTGAAATGACGCATGAAGTCAACATTCAAGTCAAAGAAACCAAAGCTCTTGCGCTCATTCAGAAGTATGAGGCATTCAAGATGGAAGAGAGTGAATCAATAGAGACTATGTTCTCAAGATTTCAAATTCTGGTTGCTGGTCTCAAAGTTCTTGACAAAGGGTATTCCACTGCTGATCATGTTAAGAAGATCATCAGAATCTTGCTAAAACATTGGAGGCCAATGGTCACAGCGCTTAAGCTAGCCAAGGATCTCAACAAAATATCTCTGGAGGAACTTGCCAACTCCCTCAGAAGTCACGAGATAGAGCTAGAAGCAGATGAACCTCAAAAGCAAGGTAAGCCATTAGCTTTAAAATCTAGCAGAAAATCTGACTCCAAAGTTTTGCAGGCTGTTGAAGAAACCTCTGATGGGTCCTCGTCAGAAGAAGATGAACTATCTCTCCTCTCCAGAAGGGTGAACCAATTATGGAAGCAGAGGCAAAGGAAGTTCAGGAATCCCAGAAGATCAGAGAATCAGAATGAATCTTTCTCTAGATACAGAAGGTCAGAATCCTCCTCTGGACACAAGATCTGAAGGTTCTTCAGGAAGCAGAAAGCCAAACAACAAAGACATCATCTGCTATAAATGTAACGAGCAAGGACACTACAAAAGTGATTGCCCAAAGCTTCAGAAGGAAAAGCCTAAAAAGAAGTTTGGCAAGGAAAAGAAGAAAAGTCTCATGGCTACATGGGATGATTCTGACACATCTGAAGCTGACTCAGAATCAGATGATGAAATAGCAAACATAGCTCTCATTGCAAACATAACAGAAGACAGTGAAGCTTCTGAATCAGACTCTGAATCAGATACAGAAAAGGTATTCCCTGACTTTTCTATAAACCTTACTAAGGCTGAACTAGCTGAAAGCCTTAATGAAATTCTGGAAAGATATCAGCAGATCAGAGTCAAATTCAGAAACCTGAAAAGGAATCTTGCTTCTGACTCTGATAAGACTGAGAGTCTCAAATTGGAGAATTCTGAGTTAAAAGATAAAATTTCAAAATTAGAAAATCTATTGCAAAACTCTCAGAAAGAAACAATCCCTGAAACTCCCAGCAGTGCTGATGAGATCATCAAGGAGTATAATCACAACTTTCAGAAGTTTCAAGCTAAAAACATAGATAGAAGCAAAATGGCTTCAATGATCTATGGAGTTAGCAGAAATGGCAGAAAAGGAATAGGATACCAAGGTAAGGTACCTACACCAAAAAATGCCATGGATTTAGTTATAAAACGTACTCCACTTGATTCACATTTTGTATATGGGCACACACATGACATCAAATATACAAGTAGTAATTATTATTTCAGACCAAAATTTAACCAGAGTTTTGGTAAAACTAACAAATCAGGACCCAAGAAAATATGGGTACCTAAGGATAAAATAATACATGTGGCAGATATCTTTAGCAGCAAAGCAGAAACACCAATCATGGTACCTGGACTCTGGCTGCTCACGACACATGACGGGAAGAAGGCATATGTTCCAAAGCCTGGAACTTAAGCCTGGAGGCCACGTAGGCTTTGGAGGAAATCAGAGAGGAAAGATCATTGGCTCTGGAATAGTAGGTAATGGAAATCTTCCCTCTATAAGTAATGTTTTATTAATAGATGGACTAATGCATAACCTGTTATCCATAAGTCAATTAAGTGATAACGGTTATGATATAATCTTTAATCAAAGTTCATGCAAAGCTGTTAGTCAGAAAGATGGGACTATCCTATTTAATGGAAAGAGGAGAAACAACATTTATAAAATAAAACTTTCTGAACTAAAAAGTCAGAATGTAAAGTGTCTTTTGTCTGTTAACAACGAGCAATGGATCTGGCACAGAAGATTGGGACATGTTAGTATGAGAAGAATATCTCAGATTAACAAACTCAATCTGGTCAGAGGACTTCCTAACCTGAAGTTCAATTCAGATGCTCTGTGTGAAGCATGTCAGAAAGGCAAGTTTGCAAAACCAGCTTTCAAATCTAAAAACGTTGTTTCCACCTCTAAGCCATTAGAACTTCTGCACATTGACTTATTTGGACCAGTTAAAACTGCTTCAGTCAGTGGCAAGAAGTATGGGTTAGTAATCGTAGATGACTATAGCATATGGACATGGGTAAAGTTCTTAAGGCACAAGGACGAGTCACACTCTGTGTTTGTCACCTTCTGCAACCAAGTTCGGAATGAAAAGGATTTTAGAATCGTCAAAGTCAGAAGTGATCATGGTGGAGAATTTGAAAACAAAGATTTTGAGTCATTCTTTAATGACAAATGCATTCTGCATGATTTCTCTTGTCCTAGAACTCCCCAGTAAAATGGAGTTGTAGAACGAAAGAATAGAACATTGCAAGAAATGGCCAGAACCATGATCAACGAGACAAACGTTGCTAAGATCTTCTGGGCAGAGGCAATAAACATAGCGTGCTACATTCAGAATAGAATCTCCATAAGACCTATTCTGGAAAAGACTCCATATGAATTGTGGAAGAATAGAAAGCCCAACATTTCCTATTTTCATCCATTTGGATGTACTTGTTTTATTTTGAATACAAAAAATTATTTGAACAAGTTTGACTCTAAAGCACAAAAGTGTATTATGTTAGGATACTCTGAACACTCAAGAGGGTACAGAGTATACAATATAGAAACACAGATTGTGGAAGAATCAATCAGTGTTCGTTTTGATGATAAGCTTGACTCTCAAAAGTCAAAGCAGAATGAATTCCTTGCAGGTATGGAAGTTGAATTCACAGGTACTGAAGATAAATCATCAGAAGCTGTCAACAGAGACACTCCCTCAACATCAGAAAGAGCAACTGCAAGCAATCCAGCACCTTCTGTTGATCAACTTTAGAAAAGACTATCCAGAAGCAGCTTGGATCACCCAGAAGAAACAATCTTAGGAAGAAAGGAAGATCCAATCAGAACAAGATCTAGCTTCAAAAACTCTAAAGAATCCCTCATGGGACTTGTTTCTCTAATTGAACCATCAACAATTGATGAAGCACTTCTGGACAATGAATGGATTCTAGCAATGCAAGAGGAGCTGAATCAATTCACAAGAAATGACGTATGGGATCTTGTTCCCAAACCAAAAGGATTCAACGTCATTGGAACAAAATGGGTATTCAGAAACAAACTGAATGAACAAGGTGAAGTCATCAGAAACAAAGCACGATTGGTAGCACAAGGTTATAGTCATCAAGAGGGGATAGACTATACAGAAACCTTTGCTCCAGTCGCCAGGTTAGAATCTATCAGACTCTTAATTTCATTTGCTGTTAATAAAGGCATCACTCTGTATCAGATGGATGTTAAGAGTGCATTCTTAAATGGCTATATAGAAGAAGAGGTATATGTGCACCAACCCCCTGGTTTTGAAAGTTCCAAAAATCCAGAATATGTTTTAAAACTAAAGAAGTCACTCTATGGTCTGAAACAAGCTCCCAGAGCTTGGTATGAAAGACTAAGTAACTTCCTGTTAGAAAAGGAATTCACCAGAGGGGAAGTGGACACAACTCTATTCTGTAAGACAGTTAAGAATGACATTTTAGTATGTCAGATTTATGTTGATGATATCATATTTGGATCTACTAAACCTTCTCTGGGAAGAAAGTTTGCTAAGTGTATGCAGGCAGAATTTGAGATGAGCCTAATGGGGGAACTGAAATTCTTTCTGGGCATTCAGATCAATCAAACCCCAAAAGGAACTTACATTCATCAGAGCAAATATGTCAGAGAACTTCTGAAGAAATTTGATCTCTCAGAATGTAAGCCATCAAAGATTCCAATGCATCCCACGTGCATTCTGGAAAGAGAAGAGGTAAGTAAAAAGGTAGAACAGAAGGTCTACAGAGGTATGATTGGTTCTCTTCTTTATCTGACAGCTTCAAGGCCTGACATTTTATTCAGTGTATGCATTTATGCTAGATTCCAATCAGATCCTAGAGAATCTCACTTAACAACAGTTAAGCGAATTTTCAAGTATCTGAAAGGTACTACTAATCTGGGTTTGTTTTATAGAAAATCAAGTGATTACAGCTTAGTAGGATACTGTGATGCTGACTTTACTGGAGACATAGTAGAACGTAAAAGCACTTCTGGAAGCTGCTAGTTTCTGTGAGAAAATCTGATCTCATGGTCCAGCAAAAGACAATCCACACTTGCTCTATCAACAGCAGAAGTTGAATACATAGTAGCAGCTGGATGCAGCACGCAAATGCTCTGGATGAAAAGTCAACTTGAGGACTTCCAGATATTTGAGAGTAACATTCCTATCCTCTGTGACAATACTTCTGCTATTTGTCTCAGCAAAAATCTAATTTTACATTCTAGGGCTAAGCATATAGAAATAAAACATCATTTTATTAGGGACTATATTCAGAAAGGGATTTTAAATTTAAAATTTATTAACACAGACCATCAATGGGCTGATATTTTTACAAAACCACTTTCTGAAGATAGGTTCAACTTCATTCTGAAACATCTCAGCATGAAGCTCTGCCCAGAATAAAATTGTTTTGATTCCATATATTAACCTTCAGAACTTTGTTTATTTTCTGTGAACTACTGATCAATCTTCTTTCATAACTTTAGAAGTGCAGATTGTATCAGAATCTATCCATGAAGATCTGAGTGCTTCATTTCAAGGATGGAAATGTGCTGTTCACTCAAGCGAACAAGTTTCATCCAGTCATCAGCTATTTTCTGAGGCTGAACACGCGTTCACGTTTCTGAAAAGGCAAAACGCTGATTGGATGCATTGAGACACATGTCATGGGTAACCGTTCCAAATATCTTTCTGAATCCCCTAAAATCAGCTATCATTAAATGCTAATAATCATTATTAATTTCTCATCTTAACGTTTATGTTTTCAAAAACTTTTTAGAAATCTATTTAAACACACTTCACACCATTTACACGTTTTACCTTCACTTTCATTTTCTCTGAATATTTCTGTTTTCAGTGTTCTTCTTTCTCAAGAAACCCTTTCAATCTTTTTCACAAAAACCTCGTGTGAACATGGCTTCTTCCAGCATTACTACTTCAGGTTCCCAGAAAACTGTTTCATCTGAACAATACGAAGAACCTTACAGAACGCTTATAACTCCAATCAAAAATCTTGAGGTTCTGTCATAATTAATCGTGGATTTCAACAGTCTTAAGGAGAATGGGTTTGATCTTTCTGAAGAAATTAAAGCTCAAGGCTGGGAAAAGTATTTTGACAGACTTGTGGGTCCAACATTTCCTATTCTGGTAAAGGAATTTTGGATTCACGCTTCTTCTTCCAATCATCAAGTTACATCCTACATCATGGGGAAGAAGATTGTTATCACTGAAGACCTCATTGCACGTTTGATAGGCTACAATGGTGGTGGTGTTCGTTGCATTGATATGGCAGAAAGGTGTGCTGATGCTGCCCTAATTGCAAGGGAAATCTTCACTCTGGGGCTTCCCTCCAGCAAGATAAGAGATTTGAAAGACAAACACAGAATTTGGGCCAAGATCATTCTGGGCTGCTTCAACCACAGGAAGCCTACCAGCTCTCCTGATTACATTAATATTGATCAGCAGTTTCTGATCTATTTTATCTCTCAGAAGGTCAAGATAAATCTGGCTCATCTTCTGTTCAACCATCTCAGAACAAGTGTCAAAGAAACAAGAGAAGAGGAGCGAACAAAAAGGGATTGGATACCCTTAGGAAGACTGATATTAGATATTCTGACAGAGAATAAGCTGATTGATCATCTGATATAGGCTCAAGAAATCAGCACTCTGGAACCTACTGTTGGCAAGCAGTTGAATGCCAAAAATCTGAAGAAAATGAAGTTGATAGAGAACATTAAGAAGGAGCCCATCGTCACTCCTTTTGCTGAAATCTCCGGCAGAAGAGTCCCTCTGGACAACTTCCCTCTGTTCTCAGAAATTGACTCTAAACCTGAAATAATTCTGAGATATCTGGATGCTTGTAAAGCTGATGGTACAACACCAAATCTGAATATTCAAGATCTTCAGCAGAAGGCTCCAGAGGTTGTTCTGAAGAAGACAAAGAAAAGAAAAGATGTTGCAGAAGGATCATCTCAGCAGACTCCTAAGAAGAGAGGTAATCCTTCTTCTGTAACTGTTTTAGATTCAATTGCTATATCAACATCTATCCAAATTCCAACTCCCTCTAAAAACCCAACACCTCAAACTTTCGATGATTTTGACCTTGATTTTGACCCTTCTGAATCATTAACCCTCAGAAGATCTCGCTCCCAACCATAAAATCCAAATACTGAAGCCATACCAGAACAAGAACTTGAAAAAGTTCTTTCTGATATAGACCAACACACTTCTGCTTCCGAAACAGAAAATCCAAATCCAAACACAGAAGCACAACCAGAAATACCCCTCTCACCAATACCAAAAATTCCACTCTCTCCAGAACCAGAAATCCCACAACCTTCATCTCCTCAACCAGAAATCAATCCACCCTCTCCACAACATGAGACTCAAACCTCTGAGGCTCAACCCTCTGAATCCCCGTAACCACAACCTCTGGTCATTCAATTGCCCTCTGGCACCATTGTGAATATTCTTCAACTTCCCTCTTCACCAGAACTAACTCCACCAAATTCCCCATCAAGTTCAATCATAATTCCTGACTCTCCCATTCCCTCACCTAGAAAAAATTCAGATGACCACAGCAAGACTGTCATTGACTTAACAGTCCTTGAACACCTTGCTGCAATAACCAACAAAATTGATATCCCAAAACCTAAACATCGAGATGTTGGTTCCAGCATATTGAACTTTGAAACAGAAGTACAGAAGTGGATCACTTCTTTGAAACAAGCAAGTCTAGAACTGGTTGATCCTGCTGCATCAGACTATCTATGGACAAAGTTCAGAAGATGGGTATGCTCTGAAACCTTTAAGCTGCAAGAACAGAGCTATGGACAAGCTCAACAGAACTTCAGCAATCTGCTGAAAGAAATTGAAGGTCCAGTTCTGAGCAAGCTGCTTAAGGAAGAAGTTCTCCCGCTGGACAATGCTCCTTGGTCTGAACATCGTCAACCAGAGTCAGAAGAATAGATGATTCCAGCTGAAGACTTGGGTCAAGAAGAAGATAATGCTGAAAGCTCTGAGAAGCAACCTGTTTCTGAAGATCCTCAAGCTTCCTCCCTTGACAGACAGACTCTTGAAGACTTGAAAAGATCTGATATGCTGATGAATGAAAGAATGGATAAGCAGGACACCAAAATCGATGCAATAGCGAACATGTTATCTCAGCAACAGGAAACCAACACCCAAATCAAGAGCATGTTGGAAGCTCTGTTCACACGACTTCCTCCTCCTTCTTAGAAATTTCCTTGTTGTTTTATAACTTGTTTATCTATAATATTTTTTTACATGTTCTGAACTTATCATTGCTTCTGTTTTTAATATAAACGCCTTTTAGCTCTGATCATTTTAGCTCTGATTATTTATGCTTTTTGATAACTGACAAAAAGGGGGAGAAAGAATGATATTTTTCAATAACGGATTACTGAGACATAAGTCTCAAACATTCTGATCTACTTAATTTTCTCTCTTCTGAAAAGCTTACAGGTACAAAACTCTGATGAATCTGATGAACTCTGATAAAGTAAAGTTCTGATGCTCAAGGTCTCATGGAATTAAAGGGAAGTAATCAACTCAAGGGGAGTTTTCTCTTCTTATCTTTGATACCTTTTATTCGTTATTTGTTTATCTCTGATACCTTTTATTCGTTATTTGTTTATCTCTGATACCTTTTATTCATTATTTGTTTATCTCTGATACCTTTTATTCGTTATTTGTTTATCTCTGATACCTTTTATTCTTTATCTTTAATCTCTGATACCTTTTATTCTTTAATTTTAATTGAAAAAATCTGGTTTTTGTCATCATCAAAAAGGGGGAGATTGTTAGAACATAGTTTGATTCTACAACCCTCAATTAGAGTTTTGATGATAACAAAATAAAAGAATAAATAAATTGTAAGATTTATATATAAGACATATATGCTACTTAAAATTATGTTTTGTGTTTACAGAAACTCTGATGGAATCAGCATCAGAAGATCAGTATCAACATCAGCATCAGAAGATATGTCAGCATCAGAAGATCAAATAACATGTGCTACACGCTGAAGCTATCAGATCATACGCTGAAGCCTGATGAACAGAATTTGCGCATAAAATACTCTGACTCTGATCAAGATCCTAACCAAGTCATCAGCATTCAGAAGCGTCAGCATAAAGGAAAGAACACTTTGATTATCATTAGCAGAACACTCTGAAGCGTTACTATGCATTCAAGACAGATTAATTACCAATGACTTTATCCAAGACAAGATCTTCTCAAAAAGGAAAGAACGTTATTAGCATTGAAATGGCTTTATGGACAACAACGCATCTCTTCCTAGGCTATATAAACAAGTCAGTGTGAGAAAAGAAAAGGCTAATAATCTTCACGCATATACACGCCTACGAAAACGAACGCACTCATACAATTTGCTAAAGCTTTCAACCACGCCTACTCAAAAGCATTAGCAGTCCAATTTCATTCTAAGCTTAATATTGTGTATTATCACAGTTGTGATATATAGTTTTATTAGAAAACATCAAACACACTTTTGTTCAATTATCTGTAAGAGAATTTCCTTGAGATAAACCGGTTTGTGGTTAGACTCAAGAAGGCTTTAACAGTTGTTAAAGTAGTTGTGTAATCAGTTGATTATAGTGAATTAAGACCTCGTTGGAGAGAGGCGAAATCACCTTGACGGGTGGACTGGAGTAGTTTGAGATCAAACAAACCAGGATAAAAATACCGTGTGGTTTAAGCTTTTGATTTTAAGATTTACAATTTGTTGTACCCCAAAATTTTCCCTCTCATATTCTTCAAAGTTTTGACAAGCATCATCTCAATTTGCTCAAGTCTACTCAAGGATTGCACAGTCAAACATCCTCCTAAGCCAGTCAAAATTAGGGTTTTGTTTCTTGCAAGGAAGTTGAGGTTTTCAAGGGCTCAATCAAGTCCCACATGCCTATAAACATTGTCAAGCATCTACATGCCAAGTTTCAAAGCTCACAAGGTCAAGTTGCATATTAAAAAACCCTAATTGCTTCACAATCAACTGCAGGGGCAAAATGGTCATTTGGCAGTCAAAAGTCGGAATTTTTGGTCAACATCTTATTTTGAAGCCACAATCATCATTTGATCAAGTCTTTATCATGATTCCACAAGCATGGCTCAAAAATCATCAAGATGCAAAAGTTTCCATTTTTGGAAAATTGAAAAGTCAACTGTAACTTGACCAAAGCATAACTCTTTCATGGATCATCAAAAAAATCCCATCCAATGCTCATCTTGAAGGGGAGGACATTTCCTACAACTCATCTTCACATTCCAAGTCCAATAAATGCTCTCACAAAAAGTTATCAATTTCAACATTATAGGTCATTTTCAAAAGTCAACAAAAAGGCATTTTAAGTCAAAGACCATAACTTGAGATTGGTAAATCCAAATGACATGGGACCAAGAGCATTGGTTAGAGGACTTCAAGACCTTTCCAAAATGTCCAAGAACATGTTCATATGATCAAAATTGAGCAAGATATGCATTGGAGAAGTTGGGAAATTTTTGTGAAATGGCAAAAGTCAACTATCTTTGAAACTTCAATTTTTGACAAAATGGCCCACTTTCTTCCACTTGATTCAGCCTTTTCATGCCATACACGTGTCCCATGATTAATTTCAAGATCAAACATTCATTTTTCCATTTTATTTAATTTTTATTGATTTAATTCATTTTAAATCCATAAAAATTCAAATAAAATCAAAAAAATTAATTAAATGGCATCTTTGTGGTTTGAATGGCTTTCATACAGCATATGCCAACTACCAAATTCGTGCAAGGCTATTTTGTGCACAAAATCATGGTTTCGAACCAAGTTTGGAAAGTCCTTTAATGGTGTTAAAGCAAAATCCAAAAACTTAATTGCAATGGATCCCAAGCTCATAATGTGACCTAATTTCATTCAGATATACATAAGCAAGCCTTCCCAACCTCATTCACGACCTAGAGACCCCTAAAACGGCCAGAGCAAAATTCAAAAACTGTCAAAAAAGTGTGAGATCTAAAGAAGTATTGCAGGCATTTTCAGACCAAAAGAGGAACGTGATTCCCTTCTTTGCCATCCCCTGAAGCTAAAGCGACCTTTACCAAGTCCTAAGACCTTCTACAACGCACTGTAAGTTGTCCTGAACTCACCTCTGAACATGAAACTTGAGCTCCTTATTCTTGCACTTTTTCTCAAAAGCATTGGCATATTTGTGCTCCTTACTTGATTTCTAACCTCACTGTAATATCCAATTGCGTTTTTAGGCCCTGAATCGTGGTGCCCGATTCTAGGGTTCATCCTTTTGTGTTTTGGGCATTTTGTTTCCAGGTACAATTGGAGCAAATCATGAGTATGGATGTGATCAGGGGACCAAGACGAATATGGCCATGGCTTTAGATGGCGTTTTCATGGCCTGAGGAGCATTTTTGAAGCAACCTACGAAACCACCTACGGATAAAATCCGCAGGTAAAAAACCTGCAATTTTTGAGGAAGAAGATGACTACGTGCTTGCATCTGATTGGCCATTTCAAAAATAAGCGCGTTTTATTTTTTTTCCAGGGGATTGTTTGATTTACCAATATATTATTTGTGTATTATTATTATTTCAATTAAGTCAATCAGCTCAGCTGGCTAAGGCGTACAAGAATCATCCCTTGGGACCTGGGTTCGAATCCCAGGTGCCCCCACAATTCCATATTGTTTTTTCTTACATGCTTGTGTGTAGGTTCCAAAAGAAGGTCCATCATGCACCTTGCCCATCCAGCGTGCCAAGTGTCTTCAGCAGCCATCCAAAGGCCATGAGAGTGAGGAACATCATAGTCCCAGTCAAACAGGTGCCTAGGCAATTCCCAGAGTCAACGTGGCTTAGCAACAAATGGGCCTGAAATTGCTGCCTAACACCTCCAATCTGGCCCAAACCCCCCTTGGTTCATTCTTTTTCTTTTTGTTTTATATTTTCTAATTTAGTTATTAATTCTTTTTTTTAATTATCATTATTACCACCAAAATTAACATAATTAATATTTTTCATAAAAATTCAAAAAAAAACTAAAAAATGTAAATATTTTTATTATTCCTATTTATTAATTTCACTACTAATTATTTTTGTAAATAAATTCTAACATTAATTAATTTAGTTGTGTAATTAGGACAATTTTAACCTTTTTTTTAATAAATAAAATTAATTTAGAATTAGGTCTTTCACTTTCAATTTTTAATTCCTTTTCTTTTTATTTCATTAAGAACATAAAAATACAAAAACATTTTTTTAATTAATTAATTAGTAATTAGGTTTAAATTTCATTAATTGCAAAAAAGGACAAAAATTCAATTCTTTCTCAAAAAAAGGGTCAAAACCCTTAGGACGTCCCGATTCATTCTTTCGCGTGCAGTTTGTTTTAATTCATTATATTTATGTAACTGCTTCCGGAAATGTAATAGTTAATTAGGTTTACCGCTTTATTTACTTTCCTCGCACTTTATTTTCAAAACGGGTTTTTGTTTTTGGCGATGTATAGACCCGCGCCTTGTAATAGTTAGATTTACCTTCCCGCAATTTATTTTCTGCACTCCTAACTGTTAAAAAATGCATGAAAGAATGTATGAATAATAAAATCAATCCGTAGCTCACAAATAACATGTACAAAGACAATTAACTGAAAAACAACACACATGCACATACCACTCTTAGGGTACGCCTCACTGGTTGCCTCGAACGTGGTCATCAAGTATAGGGTGTCTTAGAGGTCGCCCTTCTGTCTAAGATCCAGTTGCCTCAAAACGGTTGCCTCGGATAAAAAGAATCTAGGACATTAGGGTTACTTCTAAGGTGTCCTACTATTGCTTCGGCGACCACATTGTCCCTTAATTGAATTGACCCGAATACCTCCAACGACGGCGCTACCTATCTCTCAATGGTGGGATAGCACTATCTAAAGGAATCTTACACAGCCTAATTCCTTAGAGTAGGTAGATCTCATGGGCACTTGCTCTTTTCAAACAAACAAAAACAACTTTTCACACCTACACTTTCTAAAAAGTTTTCAAACAAATTTTTCATACACTCTTGAGGACAGATACAAGAGTTACTTAGAAATTTTTCAAACGAAACTTTTTCAAAACCCACACACACTTGAAAAGCAAACATCTTTTGAAAACATAAGAGCAAGTACCTAAGAGCCCGTGGATAACCACGGATAGAAAGGGTGCTAATACCTTCCCTTTCTATAAATCTACCTCCCGAACCGAGAAACATTCTCGAATAAGGAATTTTGCTGTGCTTTTGTCCTTTCCATATTGGAGAACATAAAAGACGGTGGCGACTCTTGCTTACCGCGACATTTCGCGAACCAACACTAAAAAATAGTCAGTTCTATTTCCACCGATCACACAATTCAACCCCCCTTCTTGTGTTTTTCACATCTTCAGAGATAAACAGACTTGAACGGGTGGAAGAGACTGCGGGGCTGTCATTGGAGAAAATCAACATTAAAAGGGAGAAGGCATCAAATCTATACAAACTTACAAAATTAAGTTGTAACATCCTTTGGCAAAAATCCAAAATCAAGTGGTTGAAGGATGAAGATGCAAACTCTAAATATTTCCATGGATGCCTCAACAAGAGAAGAAAAGAAAATGAAATCCTCTCGTTGGAAGTGAATGGAAATCTGCTGAATGGTGTGGAAGATATTAAGAAGGTAATTATAGAACACTTTCAAGATTAATTTTCTGCGAGAGAATCCAGTCTGAGTCCAACAAATTTAGAGTTTAAGAGAATTAACAGCAATGACATGGCAGAGTTAGTTCAAGAATTTTCAGATGCAGAAGTTCGCAAGAAAGTGTGGGATTGTGAAAGTTTGAAAAGTCTGGGACCTGATGGAGTGAACTTTGGTTCCGTAAAATAATTTTGGGAGGATATTAAAGCTGACTTCATGATAGTCATGGCAAAGTTTCATAGGTTTGGGCAGATAGTCCGAGGGGTAAACTCATCATTCATAGTATTGATCCCAAAAAAGAAAAACCCACCGAAAATTACAGAATTTAGACCTATTTCTCTTATATGTTGCATTTATAAGGTAATAGCAAAGGTTCCAGCAAACAGGCTTAAAAGGGTGATTGGGTCAGTCATTTCAGATACACAATCAAGGGCAGACAAATACTTGATGGTATCTTAATAGAAAATTAAATCGTTGACGAAGTTAAGCGTACGAAAAAGGAAGTAATAATGTTCAAGGTAGACTTTGAAAAGGCATATGACACAGTGAATTAGAAGTTCTTAGATTGCGTAATGACCAAGATGGGATTGCATAAAAAATAGAGAAAGTTGGTCTCAGAATGCTTGAAGACAAGTTTTGGTGTTGGTGAGAGGTAGCCCTACTATCGAGATCAATATGAGAAGAGGCCTTAGACAAGGAGATCCGCTATCCCTTTTCCTTTTTCTAATTGTGGCTGAAGGATTCAATAGCCTCGTGAAAAAAGCGATGGAGTTGAGCAAATTTTCTGCTTACAAATTTGATAGAGGAGAAGAAGTATTCTCACATCTTCAATATGCAGATGTTACCTTAATAATATGTGAGAAAAGGTGTGGGAACATAAGGACAATAAAGGAAATCTTGATGCTATTTTAACTGATGTCGAGGTTAAAAGTCAACTTCCAAAAAATTAGCATCATAGGTATAAACACATGCCACTGTTGGACTCAAGAAGTAACTGACATGTTGAACTACAAGGTAGGAAAATATCTTTTTATCTATATCGGACTCCCGATAGGAGAAAATCCAAGGTCAATAAAGTCATGGAATTTTGTGATTGAAACAGTCAAAGCAAGACTACCCAAATGGAAACATAAACACCTTTATATCGGTGGTTGCACAGTAATTTTAAAATCATTTCTATTGGCTATTCCATTATATTTCCTCTCCTTCTTTAAAGCTCTAAAAGGTATTGTTTCAACTCTTGAATCTATGTTTAAAAATTTCTTTTGGGGCGGGAGAGAGAATGAGAGGAAAATAAATTGGGTGAAATGGGATAGAATCTACAAGTCAATAGATGAGGGTGGATTGGGTATAAAAAACTTGAGAATCTTTAACTAGGCTCTTTTGGGTAAATGGAGGTGGAAAATTATACATGAGAGGACTGGTTTTTGGTATAGAGTGTTGGTAAGTAGATATGGTGAGACTGATGGTTCGTTAAATTTAGACAATGAGAATGGCTCGGGATGGTGGAGAGATATCTGTAATTTAGATATAGGTGATATAGATTGCTCTGATCAGTATTCAGTCAAAGAAAGTTATAGGTTACTGTCTTTGGAAAATAGGATTGAACAAAATGGTTGGTGGGATAAGGTTTGGCATAAAATAATTCCTTTTAAAGTGTATTGTTTAGTGTGGAGAATGTTTCATAATAGGTTGCCTACTAAAGACAACCTAGTAAGGAGATGCGTCCTTGGCCTCGATTCGCTTCCTTGCGCTAATGGTTGTAACTTAAGCGAAACAATATCTCACCTATTCTTTGAGTGTACCAGTTCTGTAGGTTTATGGTCTGCTGTGTGTAGATGGCTCTGAGTTTCAACTGTATTCCAAAGAAATAGTGTCTCGCATCTTGAACAATTTGAAGCTTTACTTGGGAGTGGAAGATTACAAATCATCAAATTAAGGGTGGTGTGGTTTGCTTGCATTTGCAACATTTGGAAAGCAAGAAATGATAAAATTTTCAATAACAAAAAAGCTTCATTGGAGCAAGTGTTTGAATCAACACAAAGGAATTCATGGAATTGGATAAACATAAAATCTAATCGATTGTCATATTGTATCAATGGTTCATGTCCCCTAAAATATTCTTCGGATAAAAGGTTTGTAAAAGTATGCAAGGATTTGTGTAAGGAATTGTTCTCAGGCGTTGGCAGCAGCAGTGATATCCCAGTGTTGCAGATTGTACCAAGTTATGAATATAACTCGGCTAAATTATCAAGTCAGAGGTCGAGTCTTAATGTAGCATGGCAGTTGTATTTGGCATATGATTTGGTTTTGAGAAGAAAAAGGGTAGTAGGGGTTCGCCTGCTTCTCCGCTTTCATCTGGTTTAACCGGGTTTCTTTGGTTAACTTTAATAGATGTTAAGTGTAATCCAATTGTTAGGTTTAATTACTTTAATAATGTTGTTGATGTTGAGAGATGAGTTAAATACAAATTGTTGGGCTTGGATTCCCTTACTATATAGAGAAAGACCCAAATATTAATAGCCTATTTATCTCACTTATATAAGTAGAGAATGTCAATTTAGGGTTAAGAGAGACAAAGAAAAATAAGGATTCAAAAAGAGAGAAAAATGGAGAAAAACTCATTCCCATTTTTTTTGCAGCAGTCTCACTAAAACAACGATTCCCAATTTGTTCACCCTCGGGTCGAGCTAAAATTTGGTGGACTTGTTTGCAACATATATATCTAACTTTCAACCGTTGGTATCCTCAAAAAAAGGTCCGAGTTGAGAGACACGGACATCGCACTGAAGCTGCAGATTTTGGAAAATTCCCAGCTTTTTAATTCTTATTTGTAAGTTAGTTTACTTTGTGATTTGAGGTTGTTATAACTATTTTGTGAATCAATTTAAGACTCTCTTGTAATCTCAATTGATTATAGTGGAGCTATTTTCTTTGGTTTGGACGGATCTGTTAGAATAAGACTTGGTTTTGCAATATTATATCTGAGTTTTGATGATAACAAATGAGTATGTTTGTATGAACAATTTTGATACTCTAATGTTTGTTATTTTTTAGTATTTAACAAACATGTTTTGCTTCTGGTGGATGGTGTGGCCAAGACATTAGAATAGAATTAATTCCGCTTATTCCCTACACAAGTTCTGATGAACAGTAGCAAGACACTCCAGAAGCTTCTGAAGTGTAGGCTCTGATGTTTGTCTAAAGAAATAAGTCAGAAGATCTGGAGACATAAGTTCTACTTACGTCCAGATGCTGAAGACTCATGCTTCTAAAGACAACATGCTCTAAATAAAAAATTCATAAGATCCGAAGACAGAAGTTTATACTAAAGTCCAGATGCTAAAGACTCAGGTTTCTGAAGACAATGGGTTCTAAAGAATCAGTCAGAAGATCTGAAGATAAGAAGTTCTACTTAAGTCCATATGCTAAAGACTCAAGTTTCTAAAGACCCAAGGTTCAAAGAAAAGGGTTCTAAAGACCAAGTGCTGAAGAATCTGAAGACAAGAGTTTTAAAGACTCTGAAGAGTTGAAGTTCTAAAGACCCAGGGTTATAGAAAAGGTTCTCACGACCAAGTGCTCAAGATTCTGAAGACGTAATTCTGAAGACTCTGAAAACTTGAAGTTATGATGACCTTATGTTATGTTATCGCTTCTAAACTCATGCTCGCAGAAGCCTCTGAAGTATAGAAGGAAAGAAGATAACATTAACATGGTACAAATAGTATATGGTACAATCAACGTTTCATTCCACTACCATGAAAGTACGGACACGTTGCACGATCTTGTCACCCACGTTACTGCTCAAGCCGCCAATGATTTATGAAATCCCAAGAGTACCCCTCAATGGATATATTATTTCATTGGCTATATAAAGGCTTGAACATTAAGACAGAAAGTTGTCAATCAACGAAATATATATGCACAAGCTTTGTTCATAGCTTTAATATTCTTAGTCTATTGTTCTTAAAATAGTTTACATATTCATCTTGTGTAAAAGCAATATTATTGTAAACAAAAGTTGTATTCGAACCTCTATTTTATTTTCCTTAAGGGACCAGTTAGGTATGTATCCTTGAGAAGTCTAGTACTAGTGTGTCTTAGAGATTTGATTTTCCTTAAGGGACCAGTTAGGTATCCTTAAGAAGTCTAGGACTTGTATGTCTTGGAGGTTGTTAGTCACTTGCGGGTAGCTTGTGCATTGTAATAATCAGTCGGATTATTGGATTAAGTCCTCGTTTGAGAGAAGCAAAATCACCTTGGCGGGTGGACTAGACTAGCTTGATAGTTTTCAAGTTAACTAGTATAAATATACCTTGTTCTTTACTTCCTGTTCTTAATTATTGTTATTATCAAGAGTGGATAAAAAGTATTTTTAATTAAAGGGGAATATCTTTAAATGAAATTTTTTTGGTTTAAAACCCAATTCAAACCAAATTTAACCCCCCCCCCCTTTCTTGTGTTTTTCACACCTTCAATTGGCATCAGAGCTCCGGTTATGAGGAGATAAAAAGTTTGCATTTTTATCAACACTTAACAGTGTTCAGTACTGATCCAGTGTGTGTGAAAAATCAATGGCTACACCTACTTCCACTATTGATAATAGGGATAATGATAGATATCACTATAGTTTAAAACCTCATATGCTTGATGGGGGAAATTTGAATATTGTAAGGATAGAATCAAAATTTACTTTCTGGCATACGACTTGGATCTATGGGATTTGGTAGTTGATGGCTACACTCACTCAGTATATGATAAAGATAAGAAGATTGAAATAAGTGCAATGATAGAAGCACAAAAGAAAGTTTACAAGAATCATTACAAAGAAAGAACTATCATGCTTAAATCTATTTCATACAATGAATATGAGAAGATCACGGATAGAGAGACTGCAAAGTCTATCTTTGATTATCTTCAGATGAGGCATGAAGGAAATGCACAAGTAAAGGAAACAAAGGCTCTGGCCTTAATTCAAAAAATATGAAGCCTTCAAGATGGAAGATGACGAATCTGTGAAAATGATGATTTCAAGATTTCAGAAGAGGGTAAAATCAGTTGCTTTAAAGTCTATGTTTGTAAAGAACAAGTCATAAAATAGAGCTTGATCAAGATGAACCTTAGAAGAGGGTAAAATCAGTTTCTTTAAAGTCTACGTGTGATACGGTGGGAGAACTGACTTGAGGTTTTGCGTTTTGTGTTCGCAAATGTTTCGGTTTAGCAAGAGTCGCCACCGACTTTTTATTTTATCCAAAGGAAAGGTCAAAAAGCACATGAAAGACCTTTGAGATGTTTTCTTGGGTTCGGGGAGTAGATTATGAAAAGGGAAGGTGCAAGCACCCTTTTCATCCATGGTTATCCATGGGTTCTTAGTTACTTGTTTAGATCACTTGCTTTTTCTTTTCAATTATTTGAAATGGTGCTTTGTGTGTGGTTTTGAAAATGTTTTGAAAAGAGGCCATCGTTGTGGAAACCTTTGTAATGATTCTTGTTTGAATATATACAAAGGTGTTTGTCTTTTGAAAAGGTATTTCAATGTTTGAAAGTTTGTTTTTGGGAAATGTTTTGAAATTTTGTTGTGAGGTGTGTTTGAAAATAGCAAGGATGTTTTTGCAAGTTTTGATCAAGTAACTGAGAGTTGTCTACTTTATTTCACTCAAAGATCTTTCCTACACATTTTTAACCCTTTTGACATTGTTGTTTTATCATTGCATTTGGTAAACAACCTTGTATTTGGATGTTAAACGGGACAGGCGCGGGTCATCGTATGGACCATGATAGCAATTGTGCTAAGCATCTTTAGCAAATTTTTGAGGGACTAGATCATTTTGTATAGGCAACCAAGATAGCGTCATCGATGGACTATGATCTTTTGTTTTATTTTTGTTTTTCCAAGATACTCAACATGCATAACATGTCCATTTTCAAGGCAACAAGTGGATGAAACCCTAGGGGTGCATGTGTGCATTGTGTTGTCAATTTACATGCTTTTTTGTCTTTGTATTAGTCAAGCTATTTGTTTTGATTTTGGACATTCGCATACAAACCCTAATCTCTAACATGGCATATTTGAAAGTATAAAGTGCGCAAAATAAACCTAAGCTATTACAACATTGATATGGGGAGGGGGATACATTTTTGAATGGGGAATATTTGCAAGAAAATAAAACCCTAAGATTTACTATTACATCCAAATTAAATTCCTTTGTATCAAATAATAAATAAACAATATTTAAATAAACAAATTAAATATAAATATGCAAAATATTATAAATATGTAAAAGATGTTTTTATTTATTTTTATGTATGTAAAAATATAATATTTAATGTATAAAAAAAAAGAAATAAAATATTTTTTTTTATTAAGGGTAAAAACCCTAATTTTCTTTAAAAAGTATATATATATATATATATATATATATATATATATATATATATATATATATATATACAAAATATTATTTAAGTATAAATAATAAAAAATAATGGCATAATATTTTTATGTATCATTTTCAAGTTTTTATTAAATAAAATAAAGGTACATTATCTAAAAATTATTTTCATGTTAGAAAAATAATAAAATATATATAAAATAAAATATGAAAATTAAATAAAATATTTTTGGTAATTGTAATGCTTATAAAAATAAATAAGAGTCAGAAAATAAAATAGAAATATAAAAATATGCAAAATAATAGAAATGGGCCAAGGGAGGTGTGAACAGCAGGCTAAGGGGTGCAAACAACATGGAATGGCCAGGCCCAGCCCAGACTTCATCTTCAACCTTCGTTCAAACACAAAAAACGCGCGCCCTGTAACTCCAATCTTGTTCTCTCTATTCGTTGCATGAAATCAAAAACTCAAAACATGAAACTTGTAGAGCATTAAACCACGATTATAACCATATAAAAAACTTAATCTAACTCTCAAAGACCAGAGAGAATTTCTCTGGCCCTAAATTCTAACCTAACTTTTTCAGGAAGTTCATGAGTCAAATTCTCTTAACACGATTAACTTAAATGAAATCTAAGCATATGTACAGCTTCAGGGCTATGAGTACTACATTTTTTATTCACAAACCTAAGCCTAATGATTCCTAAATAGAGAGATAGGAAGTTGACAAAAACCTGTTTCAGTTGAACTCGTGTATGGCAATGTGGAGCTTTTCAGTGAGACCTGAGGTGCTTGGGAGCTTGCCTGAACTTCCTCTGATCTTCCCCAATGCTTAGTTTGCTTTGGATTTGCTTGAACAAGCTTGTAGAACTCAACCTGCACAAGCTGAAAACAGAAATGGTGAAGCTTGCAAATGGAGTTACAGTCAGTGGCCAATTATTTGGATAGCTTGGATAGGTTATATGGAATGTATTGGAACAAGTTTGGGGAAAAACGCACGAGTAACTTGTGAGATGGAAGTGAAACTGCAGGGAGTGCCCTGTTTTGCAAGTTTTTGGTGTTTTGATGTTCAAGAGTGTTTGAGGGATGGAGGGCTCATGTTTCTGGCTCAAGGCAATGTGAAAAAAACTTGTCTCAAATGCTTGTAAGGGTTGGTTATAATAGATATGCAAGCTATGGCTTTTTGGCAAGTTTACTTGTATTTTAAGCAAAAGTAAGAAATGATGCAAGACAAGTCTGTACAGGCTATCTACCAGGTTGCACTTTATGATATTGGCCCCCTCAGTTTATGGATATTGTTTGCTGTACAAGATTTTGTTCAAGTCTCAAGAATGCAATTTGACATAAAGCAAATTTGACAAAAATGGCAATGTTGCCTTTTTGCTATTTTTGGATTAATCTCTTGTGTAATCCTCCCATGATCAGAACAAAGCCTCAAACCAATGGATTTGCATTTAATTATTGAGTATGAAAGGGTTTAGGGACCTGTAATCAAGTACAAATGAAGCTGTACAAAAGTTGCAACTTGTATCAACATGAAAATGCCATGGATCAAAAGTTAGTTTTTGCCAAATTCAAACCTTTGATATCCCTAACCATAAATGATTTTGGAGAGTTCTTGGACATTTTGGAAAGCTTGTAACATTCTCTACAATCCATCTTTGAAATAAATTTTGAGATTCCAAGTGGAACTAGGTGAAAAATTGCCATGAAAATAGGTCAAAATCCTGCCTAAACTAGGGCAAAATTTCACTAAGTTAAAAGTTTCATGGACCCTTGTTCCAAAAATCATAAGTTGAGATCCAAGCTTCTTTTGAGAAAACTTTGTGAATAAAAGTTGTATATTTTGTGGAGGAATACAACTTTCATGTTGGAGGTTTTGTTTGAATCCAATTGCATCATGGTGAAAATGTTAGGCAAAGTTGGGAAAAATTAAGAAAATTTCATAACTTAGAAAAATTCTAAGTTATGAAATTTTTTCAATCTTAAACCCTAATTTGCAAAATTAGGTTTCTTGATGAACAAGTTTCATGTTTTGACACATCTTGGTGAAAAATGACCCTTGGCAGTTGATTTTGACCAAAAAGTCAAAGTTTGACTTTTCAGTGTACAATTGATTTTTGATCAGTTGACTGGAAAATTCATCTGTCAATCCAATGCAATTGAGATCTTTTGAACCTTGTGAGTAGGTAAAGATGATGGCATTGAGTTCTTGAACCCATGCTTGAACCAAATTTTCCATTGGCTAGGTGATAAGTCAGAAATTGCCCTTCTGCAGTCAAAACCCTAAAAATGACCATTTTGCCCTTTTAAAGATCTGATCAAATTTCTTGAGGAGTTGTGGTCCAAACTTGATCAAATGGTTCATATGATCTTATAATGTTGATGTGGATCAAAATTTATGAGGTTTGACTGTAAATTGGCCACAGTTGACTTTTTCCCCAATATAGCTGATTTTTAGGTCAACTGTCCAATTGACTGGGCAAAAGTTTGATTCAAAGCCTGAAACTTGGTATGAGCAAACTTATAAGTCTAAAATGAAGTATGAAAGTAATATTGAGCATTAGAAGTCCAAAATTCCTTGTGCAAACTCAAACCCTGATTTAGGTCAACAATGCAAGGAGATGTCTTGAGCAGAGCAAATCCTAGCTTGATCTTGAGTTCAAAGAGTCTTGTGAGGGGAAATCTTGATAAAATGAGAGGGAAAATTTTGGGGTACAACATCTTCCCCTATTCAATCTTCTTGAACCTCAAGAGTTAGATAGGCGAGTTTGCCTTTCGCGACTCGAAGGTAAAAAAGGATTGGACACTAGAGTGCTCGTAAATTTGCGCTCGTCAAAATATAGTTGAGGGAATGGGCTTAAAGATGCCATTTGGAAGATGTGACAGAATCTTGTCGGAGATGGGCTTAAAGATGCCATCCAAGAAAATTGATCGCATAAGAGAATCCTTTGCGAGAGCCCGTATACTTGTTGTTGAGGAGGACTACACTGGGGAATGCTGCTCTCTGTCGTGGTAAAAATAGAACTTCAGTCGTCTATTATTCCACTAGGGAGTCATATCTTGATTGAAGAGGTGACAGTGAACTGCTATCTTGTCAACATCCAGGCTTTACAGTCTTATATTACTATCTGGTCAACGTCCAAGTTTCACAATATCTTTCTTCCTATCTGGTCAACGTCCAGTCTTCAGAAGGAGATCAAATGGTTATCCGGTCGCCTCCGGTTTTCCCTTTCATTTCGGGGCCTACTAATATCCGGTTGAATCCGGGCTTCAACGTAATTGGCCGAACAAACTGTTATTTGGTCAACGTCCAAGTTTCACAGTATACCTCACTGTTATCTGGTCAACATCCAGGTTTCACAGTCTTGTATTGCTATCTGGTCAATGTCCAGGCTTCACAATACCTTACTTCCTATCTGGTCAACGTCCATGTTTCAGAAGAAAATCAAATGGTTATCCGGTCGCTTCCGGGTTTCCCTTTTGATTTCGGGACCTACTAATATTCGGTTGAATCCGGGCTTCAAAGTAATTGGCCGAGTAAACTGTTATTTGGTCAACATCCAAGTTTCACAGTATACCTTACTGTTATCTGGTTAACGTTCAGGCTTCACAGTTTTATATTGCTATCTGGTCAACGTCCAGGCTTCAAAATACTTTGCTTCCTATCTGGTCAACGTCCAGGTTTCAGAAGAATTTGCAGGGGATTCAACTATTTTACGGTTGATCTTCAGATTTCAGTATAATCAAGGTATTATCTAGTCGAATCCAGGCTTCATAACTGGAACAGGAATCTGCCCCTTGATTTGGATAAACAAATAGGAAAGCATCCGTGTCTGGAGCATTTCTAAGCCGTTTTCTGAGCTTTGACTATCTGTTTTTAGGTAGCTATTAATTTCTTCCTGAAAGGGTAGACTGTTAGCTGAAACACAAAGTTATGTTGCATGAAATGTATGGTGCAATATATGTGTTTTGTCAATGCTCATGATTTATGAATGTGTATGTGCATGTAAGCTGATTAGCTGTTTTGCTGAGGAAAATAAATCCTGGATAGCTGGAGATAATAAAATCTTTGACCGCTATCGGGGAAAATAAATCTATGACCGCTGTCGGGGAAAATAAATCTATGACCGCTGTTGGAGATTCAAAATCTTTGACAACCTCCGTGGGGAGAAGCTATACCGCCAGGGAGATCGGGAGTTTGGGTTGTATGCCAATCTACTGGGGACTTCGAGAATGAGAATCTCCGTTCTATTGGGGGTATCAGGGGAAAACTGAATGATTTCCACTGGGGATTGGTAGATCAAAGTTTCCTTTCCAGTGGGGATCTTAATGACGTGCTGATTTGATCGTGGCGACTTCACTGGGGAAGAATAACTCTCTGGGGAATTATCTAGTTTTAAAGCGACTCTTCAGGGACAATGGAGGAAACTGGATGGTCTCCACTGGTGTTCAAAGGCTGAAGGTTTGGCTCCGTTTGGGGAAGAAAGTTTCATCCTTACTGAGGGTTTGTAGTTCAAAGTTTTGTTCTGCTGGGGATTGGGAGTTTGAAAATTCAACTCTGATGGGGATTCTTGAAACTTAAGTCCACTGGGGATATGGATGATGTGCTGCAGGGGACTCCTCCTGGAATATCCTAAAGACATCTTCCTATACTTTCATCCTATCAGTAATTATTCTTTCTCATTTCGTTTTATTTTGTAAGCAGTGATTATATTCAAATGCATATGCTCATTTAATAAATCATTGGACGTTTTCAAATAAAACACAAGTATAAAAAAGAAAGGAAAGGCAAACAATTTTCTGCACTTTGAAGTATCTTTGTATTAACTTTGTGTAAGTATTTTGTACAAAGGAGACAAACATCCTAGTAAGAGAATATTGTCATAAAATTGAGAAAAAAATTATACAAAGAAAAGATGGCTATGTGTAATAATTCCATGGGGTTCCCATTCTGCTATGGCCTTCGTAACTCTGAGTATCTTGTCCATTCGCTACTTCGTTCGCAGATGATTGGATTGATCGGAACCTGGAGCTTGTCTGTGAAGAGATTGTCCTTAAAGTGATCCGACGAGACATAGTCATACGCTTTATTTCCCTAACTTTTTCCTGGACCGCCCTTTCGGCTTTTCGATCCACCGGGAAACCCTTTTTTTCCCAAGTTGCCCTTTCGGGTTTTCAACTTGCCGGGTGTACAGATTTTTTTGTTTATCCCTAATTTTTGCCTGAACCTCCCTTTCGGGTTTTCGATTCACTGGGATGCCCATTTTTGCTCAAGTCGCCCTTTAGGGTTTTCAACTTGTTGGGTCGTTTATGCGGAGTATCTTTTGACCATGTCTACGTTTGCAGGGTGCGGCAGATCGTCGCCGTCCATGGTGGTTAGAATCATAGCCCCACCAGAAAAGATGTTTTTGATCACAAATGGTCCTTCGTAAGTAGGAGTCCACTTGCTCCTGGGATCACTTTGCAGCAAGATGATCCGCTTGATTACAAGATCTCCGACTTGATACACCTGACGTCTGACTTTCTTGTTGAAAGCCTTGATCATTCGTTTTTTATACGTCTGACCATGACAAACAGCAGTAAGTCACTTCTCGTCAATTAAGTTAAGTTGATCAAGCCGGGTTTGAATCCAATCGTCTTCACTTAAACCGGCATCCTTCATAATTCTCAAGGAAGGAATCTGAACCTCCATAGGTAAAACAACTTCCATGCCATATACCAAAGAAAAGGGGGTTGCCCCAGTCGAAGTACGTGCCATGGTACGGTATCCGTGCAGAGCAAACGGTAACATCTCATGCCAGTCCTTGTAGGTGACTGTCATATTTTGAATGATCTTCTTGATATTTTTGTTCGCAGCTTCGACAACACCGTTCATCTTTGCCCGATAGGGAGATGAATTGTGATGTTGAATCTTGAACTGCTCGCACAGAGCGGTGATCATAGTGTTGTTCAGGTTTGTACTGTTGTCCGTGATGATCTTGTTGGGGATACCATACCGGCATATGAGGTTCTGCTTGATGAAGTGGGCAACCACATTCTTTGTAACGGAGGCGAAGGAAGCTGCTTCGACTCACTTGGTAAAGTAATCAATAGCCACCAGGATGAAGCGATGTCCATTGGATGTCGTAGGCTTGATCTCTCCAATCATGTCGATACCCCACATTGCGAATGGCCAAGGAGCTGTTAGGACACTGAGAGGAACTGGAGGAATATGTACCTTGTCAGCATAGATTTGGCATTTGTGACAAGTACGGGAATATTGATGACAGTCAGCTTCCATGGTAGACCAATAGTAGCCTGCCCTTAGAAACTTCTTAGCCATCGTATGTTCGCTCAAGTGAGTGCCAAATGTACTACTATGCAGTTCAGTCATGATCTGCTCAGCTTCAACCTTGTCCACACAATGAAGCAGAATGCAATCATGGTTGTGCTTGTATAGGATACCATTGCTCAGGAGAAACTTGGCAGTAAATCTCCTTAAGAACTTTTTGTCATTGACTGAAGCTTCTTCAGGGTACTCTCGAGTCTTGAGATACCTTTTGATTTCGTGAAACCAGGGTTGGTCCACTACTTCTTCGGCATTAATCTCGTGACAATGTGCAGGTTCATCCATCCGCTCGATGGTAATTTGGGGAGCCTCATTATCCCAGTTAAGTTTAAACATGGAAGACATTGTAGCTAGAGCATCCGCTAACTGATTTTCTTCTCACGGGAAGTGCTCGAAGGTAATCTGCTCGAAATGAGGTAACAATGTCAGGACATGTTCTTTGTATGGGATGAGATTAGGATGTTTAGTGTCCCAGTCTCCTTTGATTTGACTAATAACCAAAGCTGAGTCCCAAAACACAACCAAAGATTTGATTCCCAAGTCAATAGCTGCCTTGAGACCAAAGATGCAAGCTTCATACTCGGCCATGTTGTTGGTGCAGCTGAAGCAGAGTCTAGCAGTGAAAGGTGTATGGCAACCTTCTGGAGAGATAAGTACTGTGCCGATACCGTTTCCAAGTGCATTTGAAGCACCATCAAAGTACAGGGTCCATCGGGATCCTTGTTCAGGTCTGTCATACGGTTCGTTACCTTCAATGTTCTCCAATGTCATAATGTCTTCGTCAGTGAAGTCGAACTTCATGGATTGGTAATCTTCGACAGCTTGGTGAACTAGATGGTCAGCTAGTACACTCCCCTTTATAGCTTTTTGGGTTGTGTACTGGATATCATACTCATTCAGGATCATTTGCCATCTAGCAATTCTTCCAGATAAAGCAGGCTTTTCGAAGATGTACTTGATCAGATCCATTTTAGAAATTAGCAAAGTGGTATGTGTCAACATATACTGCCTTAGCCGGCGAGCAGCCCATACCAAAGCGCAACAAGTTTTCTCGAGCAGTGAGTAGCGAGTCTCACAGTTAGTAAACTTTTTTCTAAGGTAATAAATGGCATGCTCTTTTCGACCAGACTCGTCATGTTGGTCCAGTACGCACCCCATTGAATTATCCAAAACAGTTAAATACATGATTAGCGGCCTTCCTTCGACGGGTGGCATCAAGATAGGAGGTTCTAGCAAATACTCCTTGATTTTATCGAAAGCAACTTGACAGTCATCATTCCATTCAACCACCTGATCTTTCTTCAACAGCTTGAAGATTGGTTCACAGGTAGAAGTTAGATGAGAAATGAACCTTGCAATGTAGTTTAGGCGTCCCAAGAAACCTCTGACCTCCTTCTCAGTGCGAGGGGCAGGCATTTCTTGTATGGCTTTGACTTTGGCAGGATCAACCTCGATGCCTTTGCTGCTGACGATAAATCCCAAGAGTTTACCGGACCTGACTCAGAAAATGCACTTGCTAGGGTTTAGTCTGAGCTTATACTCCTTCAACCTGACAAATAGCTTTTGCAGATGGTCGAGGTATTCTTCTTATGTCTGTGAACGGGCTATCATGTCGTCTATGTAGACTTCGATCTCATGATGTATCATGTCATGAAACAAAGCTACCATGGCTCGCTGATAGGTTGCCCCGACATTCTTCAGTCCGAATGGCATCACTTTATAGCAGAAGGTACCCCACTGCGTAACAAAAGTAGTCTTCTCCATGTCTTTGGGGGCCATTTTGATCTGGTTATACCCTGAAAATCCATCCATGAAAGAAAATACCTTATGTTGAGTTGTATTGTCAACCAAGATGTCAATGTGCGGTAGTGGAAAGTCATCTTTAGGGATAGCCCTGTTTAAGTCTCTGTAATCCACACACATTCTCACTTTGCCGTCCTTCTTAGGCACGGGAACAATGTTAGCAACCCATTATGGATAGGAAGTAACAGCAAGGAACCCTGTATTGAATTTCTTCATCACTTCGGCTTTGATCTTTTCAGACATATCGGGCCTCATACGGCGGACTTTCTGTTTAATTGGTGGACAGTCTTCTCTTATAGGGAGACGGTGAACCACAATATCTGTATCGAGTCCCGGTATGTCTTCATAGGACCAAGCAAAGATCTCAACATATTCATTCAACAGTTGAACTAAGCGCTCTTTGACATTTGGTTTTAGGTTGGCACCCACTTTAACCTCTTTTCTGTCTTCAGCAGTACCCAATTTGATAGTCTCTAACAGCTCTTCATGGGGCAGAATAGCCCTTTCTTCCTGTTGTAGAAGTCTAGCCAACTCTCCAGGAACTTCACAGTCTTCTTCACCTTCGTACTCGGCATGATTGACCAGATATTCAGAGTCACTGAAGGCCATAGCAGAATTTTTACCCATGGAATCCAGAGTGGACGGGTACCTGCATTTTGTGAGTGTGGTTGTGTGTAAGGGATAGCCACCTTTAAACAAAATAAAATGTAAAAAGAAAGAAAATGAACACAAAAGTTTATATATGAAAAACATCCATGATTCATTAAAAATGGCATATGAAAATGAAGAATCAAAACCCTTACAAATGGACCCATATGCCCCGGGTAAGACACAAGGAAAAAAGAGTGTACGAATTGTTTAATAATTATTACAGACCAACATAAATGTTTGAAAGATAAATTACTGATTGATGAAAGTAATGGGAACAAAGTCTTTCGCCTCCCAGTTGTTCAATCCTCCTTCAATGGTCAGGAAAATCCAATCTTCAAAATTTCTCTCATCTTCAATATCTTCCAAAGCCTGAACTCCATGATGAGTGATCTTTAATGGTGGTCCTCCAGCCCGGGAGCGACGCATAACCTTATGACTAGCAGCAGTGAAACCCAAACTGAACTTATTTGTCTTGAAAGGAAAATCTGGTAGCTGACCCCACACTGTACTTCCTCCTTCCTCGATCACAACCTTCGCATCTTTAAGGGATGACATCCGGGACACAGGCTTGGTAATGATGGGTACATAAGTCGTTGTCTTAGCTTCCGCAACTTAAGGATAAACCTCTTGAAAGTGTTGGAAAGGGGTTTCTATGAATTCACCATCTAACTCCATGTAGCGGAAAGAGTTAAGGTGGCTTATCATATACTCCTCCTCACCATGAACCGTTATGATTTTCCCCTGAACTGGGTATTTGAGCATTTGGTGTAGAGAAGAAGTGACTGCCCCAGCGTTGTGGATCCATGGTCTTCCCAACAAACAAGAATATGAAGGACGAATGTCCATCACATAATAGGTAGAGTTGAAAATTTTTGTTCCCACCTTAATTGGGATGTCCACTTCTCCGTGGACCATCCCCTTAGAACCGTCGAAGGCTCTAACAATGATATTGCTGGGCTTTAAGGTCAAACCCTCACAGTATAATTTGTCCAATGCTTTCTTTGGTAGGACATTTAAAGACGACCCGGTATCAACCAAAATGCGAGCAAGTGTGGTCCCTCTGTATTCCACCGAGACATGCAGCGCATCATTATGATTTCTTCCCTTAGATGTTAGATCGGCATCAGAGAAGCCAAGACCATTGTCGGCTGTAAGGCTAGCTACACACTCTTGAAACTGATCCGCAGAAGTTTCTTGAGGCACGTGGGCCATCTTCAGGAATTTGATCAAGGCTTTGGCATGAGCCTCGGAACAGAGCAATAGGGCCAGCATGGAGATTTTTAAAGGGGTTTGCCCCAATTGTTCTACGACATCATTGTCGCTTTTCTTAATTATTTTTAAAATCTCCTCCATTTCCTTTTGAGTGGTCTCGGGGATGACCAAAGGCTGAGCCCTCGTCCTGACGGGCGCTTCTTGGATCCCCTTACCTTTGTCAGCAGTAACAGCAGAGGGTATAACTTCAGGAGTAATAAATTCTTCAATTACTGGACTTCGCATAGATATCTTGACTGGCACAGGAGCACTTGAGGGTCCGAAGATTTCCCTTGGAGGAGCAATCTCCAGAGAGAAGATTCTTCTACTACGAGTGATCTTACTTGTCCCTGCAATATTTCTTATGTCAGGAGTTTCTTCATCGAAATTCTCTTCCACTGATTCAATCTGCTTAACACCGTGGTAGAAGATCTCTCCTCCATAGTTCCATGATATTGTCTTATTGGACTTGTATGGGATAGGCCCCGGCATAGTAATCTTCAGCAGTACAATCTTTGGATCGGGTGTAATCTTAACAGGTCTTTTGGAGACCTTGGAAAGATTGTCGGAAATGGTAATTATAGCAACATCATTGATTGGAGTAACAGGAGTAACAAGAGTAATAGAAGTTTTATCAAAGAGGATCTCTTGATTATCCATTAGGCGTTGGACGCCTAACTTCAATAACGGACAGTCGGATTGTAGGGACAAACAATGGTAACAATCTTTTTCACAGCCTGGGAAGATCCCAGCTTTCAACAGATTCATCTTGATTATTGGTAAAGGGGTCATTAAGTCATCAACAACAGCAACATATAGATCCTCTTCAATAGCATGGGCAATATGACCATGTTTCGGCATTGGAGCGGATATCACATTAGGTTTCTCAGGTGCGTCGAATCCTACCTCCTTGGCATCTATTAAATCCTGGATCTTGTTTTTGAGGGCCCAACAGTTGTTGGTGTCGTGCCCTATGCCGTCGGAATGATAAGCACATTTAGCATTGACATGATAAAAAGGAGATGTTGTATTCGGATTTTGTGGAGGATCTCTCAAGGTTGTAAGGTTTAGCTTCAAGAGATGGGGGAGAACCTGGGCAGGCGTCATGTTTATTTTGGTGAACTGCCTAACAGGCATTCCCCCTCTTTATTGGTTGGTTCGAGATTGATCATTTCTAGGCTGATCAGCTGCAGTCTTTTGGATCATTATAGCCCCCACCATTGACCGACGCTCTACTCTTCCTCGACCTTTTTGAGAGTAAACAGCTGACACCTCTTTTTTGGCTGGAAAAGGTTTTTTGACGGCGGCAGAAACAAATGTATCTTTTTGAATTTTACCGCTCTTGATGACAGCTTCGACCCTTTCACCAGTCAGAATTAATTCAGTGAACCCCGCCAATGAACTCCCTATCAGGTGATTAAAGAATGGACCAGACATCATCCCCAAAAACATATCAACAAGCTCTCTTTCAGACAATGGTGGCTGCACCCTTTCAGCCAAGTCCCTCCACTTCTGGGCATACTCTTTAAAGCCTTCATTAGAAACCATACCCATACTCTATAGTTGAGTACGAGTAGGCGCTAAATCTGCGTTATATTGATATTGTCTGTAGAAGGCAGCAACCAGGTCCTCCTAATTGTGCACCTCAGATCTTTCAAGCTGGTAAAACTAATCTAATTGTGTACCCGAAAGACTATCTTGAAAAAAGTGGACCCATAGATCCTTATCAGAAGAATGAGGTTGGATCTTTCTGACGTAAGACCGTAGATTCATCTTCAGACAAGACAGACCATCATATTTAGCAAATGTAGGCACCTTGAATTTAGGGGGAATCACAATCCCCGCAACCAACCCTAGCTCCTCGAAATCCAGCCCAGGCACCCTTTGTACCTCAATAGCCGCCAGACGCTCTTCCAGATTCTTATACTTGTCGTCTGCAGGAGGGTACTGCTGCTCAGAGTAATCTTCATCCTCTTTTTCTTCTTCTTCAGCCTCAGACTCGGAGGGCACCGCAACTCCCTTTCCTTTTCCAACCCCTTCATCAGACGTTGAGGGGAAATCCAGTACTCTTCTAGCTTGGTTCTCAAATCTTCTTCCCATAGTGGCCACACCAACTCTTTTTTTATTTTTCTCCTTTTCTTTTTCCTTTTCCTTCTCTAACAGTGCTTTAAGGTCCTCTTGACCATTTGCCAAGGTCATGAGGAGTTGTTGGAACTGCGAATTCTGTGCTTGTAGATCTTTGACTGTCTGCTCTATATCAATCTTGCTGAAATAAACAGCAGAGAGATAAGGAAACCTGGTGTGAAGACCTGTTTATGCATATGATGAATGATATGTATTCATGTAATGCATTCAAGGATTCATAAATTCAAAGTTGTTGCAAACAAAAAGAACACACGTCATATTAATAAGAAGAAATTTGTTAGTACATAAATGCCCCATGGGCAAAATATTACAAAATTCTAATGTAAAAAGACGTTGCACATCCTCTTTGGCGTGATGTAGGTGTTGAGAGTCTGCTCTTCATGGAGTCGACGAGTAAGTTCCAAAACCTTCTTCTCACTGGCGTAGAAGCTGGCTTCAAAAGTGTTCCGTTCTTCCTTGAGCTGTATCCAACTCTTTTGCAAATCTTCCAATGATGTTGGCATGTCAGGATGTAGGAGGGTGTATGGAACCTCTCCTTCCATAACAGGCTCTTTGATCATAGGCAGAATGTAAGGGTAAGGCATCATAAGACTCTGGGTGTGGGTTCGTACCCACTTGAGGTAAGGCTCAAGGGGGACGGAATTCTTGTGTCCTAGTGTCTTACTGTCCACTTTGTTGGGCATCCTCCAAGCTCGGATAAACCTTTGTCGAAATCTTTAATCGTTATTGTCGAAGTCAAAAACCAAGTCTAGAATCAACATGTCATGTGGGCCATCCCTTCGGGCATACCCAAATTGTTTAAGAGCCAAACATGGGTTGTAGGTAATGCCTCCCCTAATGCCAAGTAGTGGGTCATTAGGGAATTCCCCACAACGATCAATGATGATGACATTTTCTCTGGACCGAGAACACCAATGAACATCAGAATGTGTAAGAGTCATCAATTGTTGTGACCACCTCAAGCCTTGTTCATTCTTCAAGACTGACTGGGGAAGGTGAGAAATAAACCACCTTGCTAGAAGAGGAGTACAACACATGAGAACACCTATTTTCCTCATTGTTCGTGTGTAAAATGAGTGTAGGATGTCCCCAAGCAATGTAGGCACAGGATTCCGAGATATGAAAATCTTGACATCATTCACATCTATAAGCTGATCAGGGTTTGGGGATAAGACCAACCCATAGATGAGAAGTGCTACAATCTCCTCGAAAGCTTGCAGATCTAAAGAATTCCAGCAGTCTTGTGCCTTCTCAAACAGAAACTTTGCCAAGAAACCCTTGACACCACTTCTGGTTTCCCAATGACCTTTGATATCAGATGGTTGCAAGTGTAAGGCTTGAGCAACATCTTTAGGCTTTGGTTCTCTTTTCGTACCGTTGTAAGGTAGTTGATGGAGAATAGGAATCCTCAAGAGTTGAGAAAATTCCTCCAAAGTAGGTACTAGTTGGTAATCAGGAAATGTAAACAATGGTGTAGGGGGTCAAAGAACTGGAAGAGAACTTTCACCATGTCTTCTTCAATGTTGAAGTTGACCAAGTTGAGAAGTCTACCATGTCTTTCACTGAAGGGATAATTCTCTGGAATCTTGGAAATAAGCTCCTTGAGTAGAGGAGGAATTCTCACAAGGTTGACCTGAATTGTTTTTCTGCGAAGTGAATCCATAACCTACAAAACAGGAACAAAGATGAAGATCCAAACCCTTGAAATAGTTAGTGGATGCAAATGATGCTTCATGATGTATGCACAAGTATATGTACAAGCAAATCACACAAGATCCTAGTTTCAGGCTTGCGTGGGGTTTCATAGGTAAGTACCCTCTTGAAGTTTAGTTGGCTCAACTTGTCCTACAAATAGTAACCGGGTTCTAAGGAGCTCAATATCACCGGATTATTTTCTATGTTCATTGTTTCAGTTTAGCCACTTTACTGGCAACCGAAATATTCCAAGAAAACAACCCTCAATGAGTGTAGTATCGAGTATCTACCAACTTCGGACTGCACCAAAGCCGGTCATCTCACTACCCCTAAAAAGGCCAAGATGGTCAAGTAAAGGTTCTAAAAGTCCATTAGTGCTTCATGACATCACTCAGCGGCCCCGTATTCTCTTTGATTGACTCAATTGCTACCGGTACCCACAAATATGTCACACTAATATTGCTATTGCTTCAACCATGTCGGTATACCCCGCACAGTTTCCACAACGTATTGCTATTTACCTATGAATGTTTCCCAAATCCGGGTAGAGGATTTCAAACCCAAATAATAGAACCAAATGTAAATCAATCAAAGCAAACAAGGTAAGCATGTAAAGGTGATCTAAACCCTAAGGTAACCCCACTTTTAGATAATTTCCCCAGCAGAGTCTCCAGTTCTGGCGATACTGTGGGAGAAATGACTTAAGGTTTTGCGTTTTGTGTTCGCAAATGTTTCGGTTTAGCAAGATTCGCCACCGACTTTTTATTTTATCCAAAGGAAAGGTCAAAAAGCACAGGAAAGACCTTTGAGATGTTTTCTTGGGTTCGGGTAGTAGATTATGAAAAGGGAAGGTGCAAGCGCCATTTTCATCCATGGTTATCCATGGGCTCTTAGTTACTTGTTTAGATCACTTGCTTTTGCTTTTCAATTGTTTGAAATGGTGCTTTGTGTGTGGTTTTGAAAATGTTTTGAAAAGAGGCCATCATTGTGGCAACCTTTGTAATGATTCTTGTTTGAATATATACAAAGGTGTTTGTCTTTTGAAAAGGTATTTCAATGTTTGAAAGTTTGTTTTTGGGAAATATTTTGAAATTGTGTTGTGAGGTGTGTTTGAAAATAGCAAGGATGTTTTTGCAAGTTTTGATCAAGTAATTGAGAGTTGTCTACCATTTTTTACTCAAAGATCTTTCCTACATATTTTTAACCCTTTTGACAGTGTTGTTTTATCATTGCATTTGGTAAACAACCTTGTATTTGGATGTTAAACGGGACAGGCGCGGGTCATCGTATGGACCATGATAGCAATTGTGCTAAGTATCTTTAGCAAATTTTTGAGGGACTAGATCATTTTGTATTGGCAACCAAGATAGCGTCATCGAGGGACTATGATCTTTTGTTTTGTTTTTGTTTTGTCAAGATACTCAACATGCATAACATGACCATTTTCAAGGCAACAAGTGGACGAAACCCTATGGGTGCATGTGTGCATTGTGTTGTCAATTTACATGCTTTTTTGTCTTTGTATTAGTCAAGCTATTTGTTTTGATTTTGGACATTCGCATACAAACCCTAATCTCTAACATGGCATATTTGAAAGCATAAAGTGCGCAAAATAAACCTAAGCTATTACAACATTGATATGGGGAGGGGGATACATTTTTGAATGGGGAATATTTGCAAGAAAATAAAACCCTAAGATATACTATTGCATCCAAATTGAATTCCTTTGTATCAAATAATAAATAAACAATATTTAAATAAACAAATCAAATATAAATATGCAAAATATTATAAATATGTAAAAGATGTTTTTATTTATTTTTATGTATGTAAAAATATAATATTTAATGTATAAAAAAAGAGATAAAAGATTTTTTTTATTAAGGGTAAAAACCCTAATTTTCTTTAAGAAAGTATATATATATATATATATATATATATATATATATATATATATATATATATATATATATATATATATATATATATATATATATATATATATATATATATATATATATATATATATATATATATATATATATATATATATATATATATATATATATATATATATATATATATATATATATATATATATATATATATATATATATATATATATATATATATATATATATATATATATATATATATATATATATATATATATATATATATATATATATATATATATATATTAATTATATTATTCATGTACAATAAAATAAAATAAAATATATACAAAATAAAAATATATTAGAAAAAATATTATTTAAGTATAAATAATAAAAAATAAAGGCATAATATTTTTATGTATCATTTTCAAGTTTTTATTAAATAAAATAAAGGTATATTATCTAAAAATTATTTTCATGTTAGAAAAATAATAAAAATAATATAAAATAAAATATGAAAATTAAATAAAATATTTTTGGTAATTTTAATGTTTATAAAAATAAATAAGAGTCAGAAAATAAAATAGAAATATAAAAATATGCAAAATAATAGAAATGGGCCAAGGGAGGTGTGAACAGCAGGCTAAGGGGTGCAAACAGCATGGAATGGCTTGGCCCAGCCCAGACTTCATCTTCAACCTTCGTTCAAACACAAAAAACGTGCGCCCTGTAACTCCAATCATGTTCTCTTTATTCGTTGCATGAAATCAAAAACTCAAAACATGAAACTTGTAGAGCATTAAACCACAATTTTAACCATATAAAAAACTTAATCTAACTCTCAAAGACCAGAGAGAATTTCTCTGGCCCTAAATTCTAACCTAACTTTTTCAGGAAGTTCATGAGTCAAATTCTCTTAACACGATTAACTTAAATGAAATCTAAGCATATGTACAGCTTTAGGGCTATGAGTACTACATTTTTTATTCACAAACCTAAGCCTAATGATTCCTAAATAAAGAGATAGGAAGTTGACAAAAACCTGTTTCAGTTAAACTCGTGTATGGAAATGTGGAGCTTTTCAGTGAGACCTGAGGTGCTTGGGAGCTTGCCTGAACTTCCTCTGATCTTCCCCAATGCTTAGTTTGCTTTGGATTTGCTTGAACAAGCTTGTAGAACTCAACCTGCACAAGCTGAAAACAGAAATGGTAAAGCTTGCAAATGGAGTTACAGTCAGTGGCCAATGATTGGGATAACTTGGATAGGTTATATGGATTTTATTGGAACAAGTTTGAGGCAAAACGCACGAGTAACTTGTGAGATGGAAGTGAAACTGCAGGGAGTGCCCTATTTTGCAAGTTTTTGGTGTTTTGATGTTCAAGAGTGTTTGAGGGATGGAGGGATTGTTTTTCTGGCTCAAAGAAATGTGAAAAAAACTTGTCTCAAATGCTTGCAAGGGTTGGTTATAACAGATATGCAAGCTATGGCTTTTTGGCAAGTTTACTTGTATTTTAAGCAAAAGTAAGAAATGATGCAAGACAGGCCTGTACAAGCTATCTACCAGCTTGCACTTTATGATCTTGGACCCGTCAGTTTGTGGATATTGTTTGTTGTACAAGATTTTGTTCAAGGCTCAAGAATGCAATTTGACATAAAGCAAATTTGACAAAAATGGCAATGTTGCCTTTTTGCTATTTTTGGATTAATCTCTTGTGTAATCCTCCCATGATCAGAACAAAGCCTAAAACCAATGGATTTGCATTTAATTATTGAGTATGAAAGGGTTTAGGGACCTGTAATCAAGTACAAATGAAGCTGGACAAAAGTTGCAACTTGTATCAACATGAAAATGCCATGGATCAAAAGTGAGTTTTTGCCAAATTCAAACCTTCGATTCTCCCTAACCATAAATAATTTTGGAGAATTCTTGGACATTTTGGAAAGATTGTAACATGCTATACAATCCATATTTGAAATGAATTTTTAGATTCCAAGTGGAACTAGGTGAAAAATTGCCATGAAGATAGGTCAAAATCCTGCCTAAACTAGGGCAAAATTTCACTAAGTTAAAAGTTTCATGGACCCTTGTTCCAAAAATCATAACTTGAGATCCAAGATTCTTTTGAGAAAACTTTGTGAATAAAAGTTGTAGATTTTATGGAGGACTACAACTTTCATGTTGGAAGTTTTGTTTGAATCCAATTGCATCATGGTGAAAATGTTGGGCAAATTTGGGAAAAATTAAGAAAATTTCATAACTTAGAAAAATTCTAAGTTATGAAAAAATTTCAATCTTAAACCCTAGTTTGCAAAATTAGGTTTCTTGATGAACAAGTTTCATGTTTTGACACATCTTGGTGAAAAATGACCCTTGGCACTTGATTTTGACCAAAAAGTCAAAGTTTGACTTTTAGTGTATAGTTGATTTTTGATTAGTTGACTGGAAAATTCATCTGTCAATCCAATGCAATTGAGATCTTTTGAACCTTGTGAATAGCTCAAGTTGATTCCATTGAGTCCTTGAACCCATGCTTGAACCCAATTTGCCATTGGCTAGGTGAAAAGTCAGAAATTACCCTTCTGTAGTCAAAACCCTAAAAATGACCATTTTGTCCTTTTGAAGATCTGATCAAATTTCTTGAGGAGTTGTGGTCTAAACTTGATCAAATGGTTCATATGAGCTTATAATGTTGATGTGGATCAAAATTTATGAGGTTTGACTGTAAATTGGCCACAGTTGACTTTTTCCCCAATACAGCTGATTTTTAGGTCAACTGTCCAATTAACTGGGCAAAAGTTTGATTCAAAGCCTGAAACTTGGTATGAGGAAACTTATAAGTCCAACATGAAGTATGAAAGTCATATTGAGCATTAGAAGTCCAAAATTCCTTGTGAAAACTCAAACCCTAAGTTAGGTCAACAGTGCAAGGAGATGTCTTAAGCAGAGCAAACCCTAGCTTGATCTTGAGTTCAAAGAGTCTTGTGAGGGGAAATCTTGATAAAATGAGAGGGAAAATTTTGGGGTACAACACTACGTCTAGAAAGACCAAGGATTATCAAGCTAATGAGGAATCAAAAGACTCTGAAAACGATTCAGATGACGAAGAACTTTCATTAATATCCAGAAGAATAAATCAAATTTGGAAGCATAGATAACACAAATTCATAAGTCAACAAAGGACATATGGAAGAGATGAATCTAATTCTATTCAGAATAATGCTTCTGGAAAAGAAGTTACCTATTATGAATGCAATGAGCCTGGACATTACAAAAATTATTGCCCAAAGCTCAAGAAAGACAAAAAGCCTAAAAAGGCTTACAAATCTAAGAAGGGTCTCATGGAAACATGGGATGATTCTGAATCAGAAGATGAAGATTCTGATGAAGAGCATGCAAACGAGGCACTCATGGCCAGAACCTGCACAGATGAAGAAACATCATAAGACGGACATACACTTGATAATGAGTCAGACTCTGTTGATGAAAAAGAGGTACTTTCTTCCTTATCTTGTTCTGAACTTGAAATTGGTTTATCTGAATTTATGAAAAGGTATCAATCTCTTCTAAGTAAACACAAAATCTTGAAAAAAAATTTTGTAGCTACTTCTGAGACCACTATTATAGATGAGCAAAATAGTTCTGACTTAAATAAAAACTATTTATTTTATAAAAATCAAACTTTGCTCTAAAAAGTAAAGTGTCTAGATTAGAAGAAGATATTTTCTCTAACACATTTGTTATTGACGAAGTAATCAGATATAATAGTGCTTTTCAACATCTTTATTTTCAAATTCTCCACCACGATCTCTTCTAACTCTGACTATTTTGCAATCCTTTTCATTTTGCACTTGGGAACATAAAGAAGCAAATACAAAGTATGACTCATCCTTTTGTTTCAATAATTTTACCCATGTCCATGTGTTATAATCATCAACGATGGCAAGTCCATATTTCTTGCCATTGACAGAAGCAATTTTCACTGGTCTAAATAAGTCAATGTGAAGAAATTCTAATAGCCTAGAAGTAGAAACAATCTTTTTAGCTTTGAAAGAGGTTTTTGAAAATTTGTCTTTCTGACAAGCTTCATAAAGAGCGTCTGAAGTATACTTAAAATTGGGCAATCCTCTGACTAATCCAAGTTTATTTTGTTGAGAATTTTTTTTCTCAAGCTAACATGACCCTGACGTCGGTGCCAGATCCATTGCTCTTCTTGAACAGTCATAAGACATTTTACATTTTGATTTTTCAAATCTGATAATATTATTTTGTAAATATTGTTCTTCCTCTTGCCATAGAACATAACTGAGCCATCCTTCTGACTAGCAACTTTATAGGACATTTGATTAAAAATAATGTCATAACCATTGTCACTAAGTTGACTGATTGACAATAGGTTATGCATCAGATCCTCGACTAAAAGACATTGTTAATAGAAAGGAGTTTACCATTACCGATAGTTCTAGAGCCAATGATCTTTCTCTTCGGGTTTCCTTCGAAACCGATAATGCCTCCAGACTTAAGTTCCAAATATTGGAACATATGTCTTTCGCCCGTCATGTGTCACGAGCATCCACTGTCCAGGTACTATGACTGGTGTTTCAGTGGAGCCATCAAGAACATCTGCAACATAAATTATCTGATCCTTAGATGTCCATTTTCTGGGTCCTCTCTTGTTAGAAGTTCAGAGGTTCTGACCCCTTTGGACTTTTGTGCAACAGGATAATCATGTGAAATTTGTGCATGATACTTTGGTTTAGAAGTTTCCTTGTGTCTATGTTTGTGCTATAGTAGTTCAGAACCTTCTTGTTCTGGACATTTTAAATTTTTGCCAACAAGCATGAATTATTCAGAGAAAGGTTTTGGTTTGTCATTCAAGAAACAACCGGCTGAAAATCATCATACAATGAAATCACCATCGAACGTCTTTTATCCCACATGAAGGGAAAGATAAACATCGAGAAAACCTAAGAATGGAGAAGTCACGGTCTTGCAACCGGGAGATCGGGTAAGGGAGTCTGTTATGTGAGAGGAAGGTATCAGAACCTCACACGCCCGTAGTACTCTATGGTATCTACTCTTGTTGTCTATCTTATGGGTATGTCTAATATATGCTTAATGTACTACTGAGGAAGAATGCATGCAAAATTCAGGAGAAAATAATGTAGGGAAAATAAAGTTGTGCTCGCTTGGGCCCTACCCCAATGCCCACATATCCTTTTTGAGGAATCAGAGTTACTGTAGTTCGGCTCACATATTTTTGTTTGTTTTGTGTTTTGTTATGAACAATGTTAATTACGCCTTCTGCCGCAACTCGACCTTTTGAGACTTACGCGTTGGCACAGTAATAAATTAACATGTCTTTACTTGAAAATGGTTTTTAGTTACACCCTCGAGGAAAGATGCCACCTTTGATTAGTTTGTGTTTTGTTACCTTAAAAAAGGGTTTAAGTATGATTAGCGTGTTTTATGATTTGCTAAGAAAAGGGAAATTTTAGTTTTAGATGCATATGTAAAATGGGGAAGAAAAGAGTCTACGGGAGACTAGCCTATTTCTAATCCTAATGTTATCATACAATGGTAGTCCTAAGGTTTGGATTAACATAAGGGAAATGTATACCTAATGTTAGAATGCATGGATGGAAACCTAAGGTCTAACTTGCATCCGAAAGGAACAAGCACATCCTAAGGGAACATGGTATAGAAAGTGAGTACACAAACATGCTCGAAAGAGCACACACATGAAATGGTAAAGAAAAGAAGCTAAACGCTTTAACTAATGGGAGCATATCACCCGATACGAATAAGCGGGAGTAGGATGTAAAACAAAATTGTGATGTCCAAAGCGACTGAACACCTAACTAAGATATAGAAGATCGAGGTAGGCGACTGAAGGAAATATGAACAATCACGGAGTATCATCATCGGCCAATGTGAACTCCTGACAAAGCATGGGGGTATGATTGCAAAACCCTTCTCCACTTAACGACTCAATACACATGATCTTGGGAACATGTTTGGAGCTTAAAACTTGCAAAATGTGAGCATAGGAATGACACAGATGAAAACTGGTGGGGGTTGATTGTTAACCCTTTCCACTTTCCTTCCCATGAGGACTTAGGAATGGTTTCCATAAAAGGATCTAAAACAATTATCCTGCTATACAAGCACAAAGGTAAACACACGTTCGGAATACCTACTTCAAAGGTAGGATTTTAAACAAACACATATAGCATACAGAAGCACACAATACGGAATTGCCCTAAACGGGTCTTTAAATAAACCAGAGGGATTCCTGACATGATCAGCAAGGGAGATCCCTGTCATACATCTCTAGTTCTACTTCTCATGGAAAGGAAAGCATTAAAGAAATGAGATGAAGTGCAAAAAATGTAAAAGCAGTAGCGGAGACTACCAAAGCAAGTAATTCGTCGAAAGCGGACGAAAGCGATGGAGAAGCAGGGAGTACGCGTCGAGCAAGCTTTACCAAGAAACAAACAAAGTCAGAAATGATATCCAACTAAGATAAAAGTAAACGCGTGTAACGAATGCAATGCGTAATCAGAAGTTCCTGCACAAAGCATCATAAAATATCAAATGCATCGGGATAACATATAATATGATATGAATTTCTCAGGACGATGAGAAATAAGGCATGTCACATTGGAAGCACGCATAAGCCATGTGATTCAATCATATAACAACTTGTTATATTACATGATCGAAAGCATAAAAAATGTACCTTGCACAATGAACAAACGTGTTGAAAATATCGAGGCACAACGGTATGAAAATATGAATAAAATCTAAAATGAAAAAAGTATTTTTTTTATTAGTTTTTTATGTGAATAAAAATTCCATCAAAAACTAGAGAATTAATTCCTAAAATCGATTAAGAAAAACTAACAAATTTTTATTGACTTTTATATTTTTATCATAACAAAAATTAGAAAAAATTAAGAGAAAAGGAGTCCTAAATCTTATGAAGGAAATAGGAATAACATGGGGTGTATGCTGGAATCCGGGTGGTAAGCTCAATAGTTCAGGATTCTGGGTCCACTTGCAGAAGGTCCGAAGTTGCCTTTCTCTTTTTTCTTTAGCAAGGCCATGGCCATCAAAAATATGAACACAGGCCTATGGGATTTCGGCCCAGACCATATTTTCACTATGTCCTTATTTTCAGTAGCTTTATTATACAAAAAAATATAACGGGCCAAAAGGGAGTGAGGTCTGACCCTCTTTGATCCAAAATTATGGATAAAACAATAACAAAAAAACCAAGAAACGCACCATTTGGAAAAGGGATTTAGGGTTGAAAATCTTATGACCCTTGAGCTTCATGAAGATTCCTCTTCCTCTTCTCGGACTCAAACGCAACGCGGTCTATCTTTTCAACATCTCCACCGTGTTTCACTGATTTTCCTCCTTAATGCCCGATCAATATACTACCACAACTTCACTGAACATCATCTTCACTCTTCTCTACGTTGTAATCTTCTTCTACTTCCAGCCTCACCCCTCTTCGTCTATCTCCGCTCAATTCGGTCATTCTCTTTCATCATCACCTTCAGAGCTTCAATGTCATCTCACCTCGTTTCACTCTCTACTTGAACCTCCAACTAATCGTGCGATGAAAATGACAAATAAAATAGAGATACTAGAGCTTGCCTGTCGGAGATGCTCCAACGGCTCTTCAATTGCCGCGATAACAAGAATCTGTATCTATGAAATCCAGATAGCTCTGTTTCAAACCTTCTGCCTCTTTGATCCAATCTCTTATCATCTTCTGCTTATTTCTGTTAATTATTGTTATGCGACGCGATTTGGAGATGCAGGTATTGTTGATAAAATGAAGCAGGTCTGAAGCAAAAATAAATTCCAACAAATATTTCACATTCATACATCATATTACATACATGATAAATGCATACAGCATAATCTCATTTATTTTGAGAACATCATCAAGCCATGCATACATCTGCATGTAACTAACCTTCTTCCTTGTAGGGAAAAGTCAATCAACAAAATTCCTCTTTTGGCAAATATCACAACCATTTCTCAAAAGGTCAGAGATTAATTCCTGAAACAAGCCAGACCAACTATCTCTACGACCAACAAAAAAGTGGGTTCCAGATTAATATCTGAAACAAGACAGGACAATTATCTATGAACAATTGACTGTAGATTAATACTTGAAACAAGACAGGACAACTATCTACATGAGCATATTGAAGATTAACTCCCGAAACAAGCTGGGGAAACTATCTTTCTTTCTCAAAAGGTCAGAGATTAATTCATGAAACAAGCCAGGCCAACTATCTCTACGACCAACAAAAAAAGCGGGTTCCGGATTAATACCTGAAACAAGACAGGACAACTATCTGTGAACAACTGACTGTAGATTAATACCTGAAACAAGACAAGACAACTATCTACATGAACAGATTAAAGATTAACTCCCGAAACAAACCGAGGAAACTATCTTTCTTTCTCAAAAGGTCAGAGATTAATTCCTGAAACAAGCCAGGCTAACTATCTCTTCGACCAACAAAAAAGCGAGTTGCGGATTAATACCTGAAACAAGACAGGACAACTATTTGTGAAGAACTGTTTGTAGATTAATACCTGAAACAAGACAGGACAACTATCTACATGAAAAGATTGAAGATTAACTCCCGAAATAAGTCGAGGAAACTATCTTTCTTTCTCAAATAGGTCAGAGATTAATTCCTGAAACAAGCCAGGGCAACTATCTACATAACCAGTTGTGATCCGGTGGGAATGAGAACTGACTGTTTTTGGAATGCTGGTTCGCGTTTGCGTTTGTTTTCGCAAAATATCGTGGTAAGCAAGAGTCGCCACCATCTTTTATTTTATCCAACAGGGAAAGGACAAAAGCACAGAAAAATTCCTTTTTGAGATATTTCTCGGGTTTGGGAGGTAGATTATAGAAAGGTAAGGTGTTAGCACCCTTTCTATTCGTGGTTATCCACGGGCTCTTAGGTACTTTCTCATTATGTTTTCAAAAGTTTGCTTTTCTTTGTGTTTGTGGGTTTGAAAAGAGTTTTTTGTTTGAAAGGGGTGTAAGTGCGAAAAGTTTTGTTTTGTTTTAAAAAGAGCAAGTACTTAAGAACCATCTACCTACTCGAAAAAGGAATTAAACTGTGCTAATGTCCTTTAGACAATGCTATCTCACTATTGTGGAGTAGGTATCATCGTCGTTGGAGTTTAGGGTCAATTCGGTTAAGGGACGTGTGGTCACTAAAGCAATGTTAGGACGCCTTAGCGGTAACCCTAATGTCTTAGATCATTTTATCTGAGGCAACCGTTTCGAGGCAACTTATGATCTTTGGACAAGAGGGCGACCTCTAAAACTTCCTATACTCAATGACCACGTTCGAGGCAACCAAGTAAGGTGTACCCTAAGAGTGGCATGTGCGAGTGTGTTATTTTCAGTTATTTTTATCTGTACATGTTAATGGTGAGCTACTTGTTGATTTTAGGTTAAAGATTTATCTTGTCATGCATTGCCTATTTATCAAACATCTAGCAGTTAATAGTTGCAGAATGTAAATTGCGGAAAATAAATCTAAGCTATTACAAGGCGTCGGGTATTTACATCGCCAAAGACAAACCCTTAAAAATTAAATTGTGAAAAGTAAATAAAAGCGATAAATAAATAAATAAAGTCCTAGGTTAAAAAACTATTACATTCCCGAAGCAGTTGCAGTATTGAAATATGGATAAAAAATAACACGCGCGTGAGAAAAATTAAATCGGAGTATCTTAGGGTTTTGACCCTTTTTACTCAATAAAGCATATTTTTTGTTATATTTTGAATTAAAAATTAACCTAAAATTAATAATTGAATTAATTAATTAAATGAAAATATTTTTTGGGTTTTATTTTAATTAAGGAAATAAAATAAGAATGGTTAAAAATATTAAAAACCTAATTCTAAATTAATTTTAATTTATTGCAAAAGATATTATTAATGTTAAACCTATTTAAACTAAATAAAATTAATTAATGTTTATTTACAAAAATAAATAATAAAATTAATGGAATTAATAAAAGTATTATTTTTATTTTGGGTTTTCTGATATTTTTTTTTATAAAAAATGTTAATTGGTTAATTAATTAATAACAAAATAATAATTAAAACAAAAAATGAAAATATGAAGGAAAAAGAAATAACCCAGGGGGGTGTTGGGCTTAATTTGGGTGTGAATCAGCAATTTTTTAGGCCCATTTACGTCCATCCTGTTTGACCTTTTGGATTGTCCACATGTCCATTGACTTGAGACCATGGTAGTCTCCCATTCTAGGCCACTGGATCTGCTTTGTAGCCACCTAGCGTTTGAGATCTTGGCAGAACATGATGGTCCACGCCTTGAATGCTGCATGTGAATACCTGGAGAAAAAGTTCAACAAAGTATTGGGGGACCTGGGATTCGAACCCAGGTCCCAAGGGGCTTTGCAATAGCACGCTCACCAACTCATCTACGCTGCATCTTTGTTAGTGGAATAAGAAACAAATATAATATATGAAACAACATACTAAGCCTGAAATAATAAAAAAAGAGCGCCACTGATTTGAATGGACCAATAGCAAAGGGACACGTTATCGTCTTCTTCAAATAACCCTGGTTATTTACCTGCGGATTTTTATCCGCGGGAAGTTTCGTATGGTATCTCAAATATCTTCTCCAGGCCATGTAAACGAAACCTAAGAGCACCAATGCACTCGTCTCTTCCTCCTGGTCATCCCTGTAACCATTACTTGGCCCAATTTTCCCTGTAATTCAAACGCCTAAAAACAACACAATAAAACCCTAGGTTCGGGTATATGATTATAGGCCATGAAAACGAAACACAATAAAACCCTAGGTTCGGGTATATGATTATAGGCCATGAAAACGAAATTAAATGATGCGGACTTGTTAGATATTTGATAAGGATCAAGATTATGTCAATAGTTTATCAAAAGGATGCAAGAATGAATGATTTCGATTTCATGTTCAGAGTCGTTTCCAAGAACACTTACAGCGCTTTTCAGATAGCTTCAGGCCCTGGCTTTGGTTGCTATAGCTTCAGGAGGTTGCTGGCAAGAGAGCTACGTTGTGATTTTGGATTGAATTGACCTCCAATGTTGTTTTTGATCTCCCACTTTTCAAGCTTTTTCACAAACTTGTTCTGGCCGTTTCAGCAGTTCCTTGTGCGTGTTTTTGGTCTGCCTCTCTTGTGTTCATATAATGGAATGTGTTTAGGTCAAAATTTGGGCATTAAACCATATGCATTGAAGAATCAAGATTTGCTTTTGATCACCATAACCAAGTTGCCATATTTGCATCAAATCTGAGATTTTGTGCATGTTTTGACTTGGCACGAATTTTATTGAGTGATATATGATATTTGCAAGCTGTAATGACCACAAGAATCTTATTACATCAATTTTTAGATTTTATTTGATTTAATATTGATTAATAATGAATTAAATCAATAAAAATGAAATAAAATAGAAAAATAGATGAATATCCATGAAATTAAATATGGGACATGTGTGTAGCATGATAAGACTATATCAAGTGGAAAAAAGTGGGCCCTTTTGTCAAAAATTGGAGTTTTGAGGATAGTTGACTTTTGGCAAATTTGGAAAAATGCCCAACTTCAACAATGCATAACTTCTTCAATTTTGAACTTTTGGAGGTGTTATTTGACTTTTTATAAACCTTGAGATGTTCTATAATCAACCCTTTTGGTCTAATCTAATTTTTATGTTCCATGCTCAAGTTATAAGCTTTGGCAAAAAAGGTGTTTTTGTTGACTTTCAAAAATGACCTATAATGTCCAAATTTGTAACTTTTTGTGAGTGCATTTCTTGATCTTGGGGTGTGAAGATGGATTGTAGGAAATTGCATCTTATTCAAAATGAGCTTTGGATGGGTCGTTTCTAATAAAGTGTGAGAAAGTTATGCTTGGTCAAACTTGAGTTGACTTTTCCTACAAAACCCTAATTTAGCAACTTTTGAATCTTGATGAATCTTGAGCAATCCTTGATGAATCATGATCAACCCTTGATAAAATGATGAATTATCCTTCAAAATGAGAATTTTTACAAAAAATCTTGAGGTTTGACTGTATTTGGGACACAGTTGACTTTTGCCCTAGCATAGTTGATTTTTGGACCTCTTGAGCAATTGACGGACCAAACTTCCTCTGCAAGGCTTGAAATTTGACATGGATGGACTTAAGAACATATTAAGACATTGGGAAGAACTTGATGCCATTTGGATGTAAGGACCTTGATGCAATATAAAACCCTAGTTTTGACTTGACTGCCTTAGGAGGTGATTTGACTGTCCAACCCTTGAGTCATCTTGAGCAATTTGAAGATCATTCTTGAGAAATCTTGAGGAATATGGGAGGGCAAATTTTAGGGTACAACAGTTTCCCCTGTTCAATTTTCTTAAACCTGAGGATATAGATTGGCTTTCGAGCCTTTCTTGATCCGAAGGTGGAAGATAATTGAACACTAGAGTGCCCAGAAATTTGCACTCGCATGGTGTAGTATCAGCATTGTGATGTCGGGAATGGGCTTACAGATGCCATTTGGAGATTGGTGGTAGGAGGATGGGCTTACAGATGCCATCTGGAGATGTCGATCGCATAAGAGATTCCTTAGCGAGAACTTGCATGCTTGTTGTTGTAAAAGATTCCACTGGGGAAGTCTAACCTTTGTTGAGATTTTGGAATCTGGCATGTACTTCAACTGAGAGAATGCCTCGGCTGAGTCTTAAGAACCTGTCTATAATTCAACTGGGGGGAAACATCTTCATCAAGATCTAGGAACTGTCTCGTGCTCAACATAGTATACCGCTGAGGTTATAGAACTTGTCCATACTATGACGGAGGAAAACATCAAGATCTAGGAACTGACTCGTGCTCAACAGAGTATACCGCTGAGGTTATAGTACTCGTCCACACTATGACGTAGGGAAACATCTTCATCAAGGTCTAGGAACTATCTCGTGCTTAATGGAGTATACCGTTGAGGTTATAGAACTTGTCCACACTATGACGGAGGAAAACATCAAGATCTAGGAACTGACTCGTGCTCAACAGAGTATACTGCTGAGGTTATAGTACTCGTCCACACTATGACGTAGGGAAACATCTTCATCAAGATCTAGGAACTGTCTCGTGCTTAATGGAGTATACCGTTGAGGTTATAGAACTTGTCCATACTATGACGGAGGAAAACATCAAGATCTAGGAACTGACTCATGCTCAATAGAGTATATCGCTGATGTTATAGTACTCGTCCACACTATGACATAGGGAAACATCTTCATCAAGATCTAGGAACTGTCTCGTGCTCAATGGAGTATACTGTTGAGGTTATAGAACTTGTCCATACTATGACGGAGGAAAACATCAAGATCTAGGAACTGACTCGTGCTCAACAGAGTATACCACTAAGGTTATAGTACTCGTCCACACTATGATGTAGGGAAACATCTTCATCAAGATCTAGGAACTGTCTCGTGCTCAATGGAGTATACCGTTGAGGTTATAGAACTTGTCCACACTATAACGGAGGAAAACATCAAGATCTAGGAACTGACTCGTGCTCAATGGAGTATACCGTTGAGGTTATAGCACTCGTCCACACTATGACGTAGGGAAACTGCCGAGATTGAGAACCTTATCTAAAATTCAACCGAGGATAATTCAATTGAGATTTAAGAACCGGTCAGGTCTTCGACGTAATTGAGAACTTTAACTGTATCTTTCCTAAAAAATAAAGGTCAATCATATGTAATGCATGATATGGATCAGGCAATGATGTTCTCAAAATAAATGAAATTGTATTCGTATGATGTGTATATGCATGTATCATGATGTATGGGGATATAATGTTTTAGCTGGGGGAAATAAATCCCGGAGCTGCTGGAGAATAGAGTTGAGTTCTTCGTTTCTGCTGGGGATGATGAACGAAGATGATAAACCTGTAGGAGAGAAGAACTCCGTTGGGGGAATAAACTGATGAAGAGATTACTCCGAGGGGAATTACTCTGTGGGGAAGAGACGTTTTGCTGAAGATTTTAACGATAACTCCGTTGGGGATTCTGTTGATAAGCTTTGTTGGGAATTTTAATGATGAACTCCGCTGGAGATAGAAAGAACTTCGCTGGGGATGATCTTTCAGTTGCAACTTGCTGAGGATAACCCAGTTAGACTCTTGTGAGGATAACCTTCTGAATTTGGCTTGGGAGATTTATTTGTGCTCTGCAGAGGATAAGCTTCCAGAATCTACTGGGTAAGATGATTCAACTCTGGCGGGGAAGCCTTTTTTAGACTGCGCTGAGGAAATGACTCCACTGGGGTATCTTGTATTCTGCCGGAGAACATTCTTATACTTTGTTGAGGAATATTAAGACTGTCGGGGATGTTCTTATACTTGTTGGGGAATGTCTTTATACTCCACTGAGGACTATTAAGACCTTCTGGGGATACCAAAACTTTTCAGGGCTGATGGTAGATTAACTCTGCTTGGGGAGAGCATTGTTGACTCGTTCACGGCTGTGAGTCTCAGCTGGGAGAGCTACCAATACTGCCTTACTTTGCAGGGAGTGATGGTATCTTGGTCATATTCTTCAGCTGAACCTACCTTGGTACCTTGGTGGACAGAACAACTAGACAGCTCGGACAATTCTTATTTCCCCTGCTTCTGATATTACCAGTAATTTGCCTTCTGTTTCGTATGTAAATATTTATGAGCAGCAATTAATGTCAAATGCATATATCAAAAATGAACATTGGACGTTCTTTGCAAAACAAAGCAGATAAAGGAAAAACAATTTGGAATTTGTCTGAAAATGAATTTGTATTGATTTTGAAGTTTGGCCTGAAAATAGGCGTTTTTGTACAAGAGGCTGACGTCCTAGTAAGAGAACGTCGCCGAACAAATAGAATTTATACAATTTGTGAAAAGAAAACAAAACAGCTATGTGAACAATCCCACTGGGTTCCAACTCTGCTATTTCCCTTATATCCTCAAGCGTCTCATCACTTTGCTGTTTAGTTGAAGATGAATCTGATTGATTAGTACCGTCCGAGCTTGATAGTTGATACCGAAGTCTGGATGCGAGGTGATCCAATGAGACATAGTATTACGCTTTGATCCCTAACTTTTTCCTGGACCGCCCTTTCGGGTTTTTAGTCCACCGGGATACCCTTTTTTGCCCAAGCCGCCTTTTCAGGTTTTCGACTTGCCGGGTGTACAGATTTTTCATTTTCATCCCTTATTTTTGCCCGAACCCTTTTGGTTCGCCGGGAAGCCCTTATTTTTTCCTAGGCCAGTCAACCTAGTGGGTCTTTGATTATGCATAGTATCTTTTCACTATGTCTACATTTACGGGGTGAGGAAGGTCGTTACCATCCATGGTGGTTAGAATCATAGCTCCTTCTGAGAAGATGTTCTTAACCACAAATGGCTCTTCGTAAGTAGGGGTCCATTTTCCCCTGGGATCACCTTGAGGTAGAATAATGCGCTTGATTACCAGGTCCCCAACTTGATACTCTTGTCGTCTGACTTTCTTGTTAAATGCCTTGATCATCCGTTTTTGGTACGTCTGACCATGACAAACAGCGGTAAGTCTTTTTTCGTCGATTAGATTCAGTTGATCAAGTCGGGTATGAATCCAGTCATCTTCACTCAAACTTGCATCCTTCATGATCCGGAGAGAGGGTATCTGAACTTCGATGGGCAAGACTGCCCCCATGCCATAAACCAAGGAATAGGGTGTTGCCCCTGTTGACGTTCGTGCTGAGGTACGGTACCCGTGAAGAGAAAATGGTAACATCTTGTGCCAGTCTTTATATGTCACTGTCATCTTCTGCACAATTTTCTTAATGTTCTTATTTGCCGTTTCGACAACCCCATTCATCTTCGGCAGGTAGGGAGAAGAGTTATGATGCTGTATCTTGAATTGCTCGCAGGGCTCAGTGATCATTTTTTATTAAGATTGGTACCATTATCCGTAATGATCCTCTCTGGTACACCGTATCGATAGATCAGGTTGTGCCGAATGAGCCGTGCCACGACGTTCTTGGTTACGGTAGCAAAGGAAACTGCTTCAACCCACTTCGTAAAGTAATCAATCGCTACGAGGATGAAACGATGCCCGTTGGATGCCATATGTCTGATCTCGCTGGTCATATCAATGCCCCACATTGCAAAAGGCCAAGGTGCTGTCAGAACATTCAGAGGAACTGGAGGAATGTGCACCTTATCAACATAGACCTGGCACTTGTGACATGTCCGAGAATGCTGATAACAGTCAGCTTCCATTGTGGACCAGTAATATCCTGCCTGAAGGATTTTCTTTGCCATGGTATGTCCACTGGAATGAGTTCCGAAAGTACCTTCATGCAGCTTTGTCATGATTCTTTCTGCTTCCATCTTATCCACACAACGTAGTAAGGTCGAATCATGGTTACGTTTGTAAAGAATGCCATTGTTGATGAAGAACTTGGCTGCAAACCTCCTCAGAAACTTCTTGTCATTAACAGATGCACCCTCGGGGTATTCTTGAGCTTCAAGGTACCTCTTCACCTCATGATACCAGGGCTTTCTGTTACCTCTTCAGTCTCAAGATCACAGCAATGTGCAGGTTCGTCCAATCTTTCAATGATGATCCGGGGAGCTTCGTTGTCCCAATTGACTTTGAACATAGAAGACATTGTAGCTAGCGCGTTCGCCAATTGATTCTCCTCTCTAGGGAAGTGTTCAAAGGTTATCTCCTCAAAATGGGGAAGCAATTTCAATACATACTCCTTATAAGGAATAAGATTTGGGTGTTTTGTATCCCACTCGCCTTTGATCTGACTGATCACGAGAGCGGAATCTCCGAAGACACTTAGAAACTTAATCCTTAGGTCAATTGCAGCTCGAAGACCCATTATGCACGCTTCATACTCCGCCATATTGTTAGTGTAGTTAAAACATAGTCGGGCGGTAAACAGAGTATGAGAGCCTTTAGGAGATATGATCACGGCGCCAATGCCATTACCCAAAGCGTTCGAAGCTCCATCAAAGTACATAGACCATCGGGATCCTTCCTCAGGTCCTTCATCCGGTCCAGGTGTCTCACAATCAGTCACTACCATGATATTCTCGTCCGGGAATTCAAAGTTCATAGACTGGTAATCATCCACTGCCTGATGTGCCAAATGGTCTGCCAATACACTTCCCTTAATTACTTTTTAAGTTGTGTACTGGATGTCATACTCAGTCAAGATAATCTGCCATCTTGCTATTCTTCCGGACAAGGCAGGCTTTTCAAAGATGTACTTGATTGGATCCATTTTTGAAATCAACATAGTAGTGTGAGTCAGCATATACTATCTCAGCCGGCGAGCAGCCCATGCCAAAGCGCAGCAAGTTTTCTCAAGCAGTGAGTATCGGGTCTCACAGTCGGTAAACTTTTTGCTAAGGTAATAAATAGCATGCTCTTTTCGGCCAGACTCGTCATGCTGCCCCAGCACACACCCCATTGAGTTGTCAAGTACTGTCAAATATAAGATCAGAGGTCTCCCTTCAACTGGTGGCATCAGGATGGGTGGCTCTTGGAGATACTCTTTGATTCTTTTGAAAGCAGCCTGGCATTTGTCGTTCCAACGTACCACTTGATCTTTCTTCAGAAGCTTGAAGATTGGCTCACAAGTCGCAGTCAGGTGAGAGATGAATCGGGCAATGTAGTTCAGCCGTCCTAGAAAGCCTCTGACCTCCTTCTCTGTCTTGGGAGCTGGCATCTCTTGTATGGCTTTCACTTTGGCAGGGTCCACTTGAATACCGTCGCTCACGACGAAACCCAGTAGCTTATCAAACCTTACCCCGAAGGTGCATTTGTTCGGGTTCAATCTCAGCTTGTACAACTTCAACCTGTCAAACAGCTTTTGTAGATGTTCAAGGTGTTCTTCCTCAGTCTGGGACCTTGCAATCATATCGTCGACATATACTTCAATCTCATGATGGATCATGTCATGAAACAAAGCAACCATGGCACGTTGATACGTTGCCCCAACGTTTTTCAACCCAAAAGGCATGACCTTGTAGCAAAAGGTACCCCACTGAGTAACAAAGGTGGTCTTCGGGAGCCATTTTTATCTGATTATAACCGGAGAAACCGTCCATAAAGGAGAAGACCTTGTGCTGAGCAGTATTGTCAACCAGAACGTCGATGTGAGGTAGAGGGAAGTCATCCTTGGGACTGGCCATGTTCAAATCCTTGTAGTCAACACACATTCGAACCTTACCATCCTTCTTCAGTACAAAAACCACATTGGCAACCCACTGAGGGTAAGAAGTCACTGCTAGAAAACCGGCGTCAAACTGTTTCATAACTTCAGTCTTGATTTTCTCAGACATTTCTGGGCGCATACGGCGAACCTTCTGTTTTACCGGAGGACAGTCTTCCTTGGTAGGCAGGCGATGAACCACAATGTCAATATCCAACCCAGGCATATCTTCGTAAGACCAGGCAAAGATCTCAACATAGTCATGCAGCATCTGAATCAACCGCTGCTTCACACTAAGCTCCAGATTTGCACCGATCTTGACTTCTTTCTTGTCTGTTTCAGTACCCAGATTCACTGTTTCCACTGGCTCTTCATGTGGCTGAATGGCCCTCTCTTCCTGGAGTAGCAGTCTTGCAAGTTCACCTGGCACCTCGCAATCATCTTCACCTTCATCTTCGGCTAAGTTGATCGGATTTTCAAAGTCATAACTGGCAGTAGCAGGATCGTTACCAGTGAGATCCAGAGTGGATGCGGACCTGTATACATGAGTGTGTGTAAAATAGATGTTTTGTAATATATAATAAAGAAAAACAAAGAGCGCAAAATTTGAAATTCAAGAAACGTCCAATGCTTTTATTAATGATATATGAAAATGGCACACAAAAGCCCTCACAAATGAAGCCACGGTGCCCCGAGTAAGACATCGGGCCATAAAGTTTCAAAACATTGTCTGTTACAAATTCAAAACAAAGAGCTCATTACTGGTTAACAAAAGTAATAGGGATGAAGTCCTTTGCTGTCCAGTTGTTTGGTCCACCGTCGGCCGTAGGATAGATCCAGCTGTCGAATTCAGACTCCTCCAAATCATCTTCAATGGCATTTACTCCCGAGTTGCTGATGAACACGGGAGGTCTTCCGATCCTTGCATTACGAACATCCCTTTGAGCTTCTACAGTGAAACCCAAACCAAACTTGTTAGTCTTCTGAGTGAAATCAGGAAGTCGGCCCCAATTTGCACACTCACCCTTCTCAATAATAGCCCGGGCATCCTTTAAGGAAGCCATCTTCATAGGAGAATCTTCAACCACAGTCTCAGCTGATGCCAGTGTCTGAGGAACCTCTTCAAAATGCTGAAATGGGGTCTCAATGAATTCCCCATCCATCTCTACGTATATGAATGAGTTGAGGTGGCTGACCATGTACTCTTCCTCCCCTTGAACTGTCACAATCTTTCCTCTGACTGGGTACTTTAGCTTCTGGTGGAGTGTTGAGGTTACAGCTCCAGCTTTGTGGATCCATGGACGACCCAGCAAACAAGAATAGGATGGCCGAATATCCATCACGTAGAATGTAGAATTGAAGACCTGAGAACCAACTTTAATTAGAATATCAACCTCCCCATGCACCATCCTTTTAGACCCGTCAAAGGCCCTGACAATGATGTTACTTGGCTTTAGCTCCAACCCTTCGCAATCCAACCGGTCCAGAGCTTTCTTGGGCAAGACGTTCAATGAGGAACCAGTGTCCACCAATACATGTGCAAGAGTAGTGTCCTTGCATTCAATGGAGACATGTAGGGCATCGTTATGGTTCCTCTCTTTAGCAGTCAAATCAGCGTCGGAGAAACCCAAACCATTACCCGCAGTTAAATTAGCCACACAATCTGTAAACTGGTCAGCTGATGTCTCTTGTGGCACGTGGGCAGACTTCAGGAAGGTAATCAGAGCCTTAGCATGGGCCTCTGAACACAACAATAGTGACAACATAGAAATCTTGGATGGGGTTTGCCCCAGCTGCTCAACTACGTTATAATCACTCTTCTTAATAATCTTCAAAATCTCTTCCATCTCATGTTTGGAAGCTTCAATAGTAATGGTCTTCGGTGCCTCCGTCTGGGCAGGCACATCAGTGGTGATCCCTTTGCCCCGAGCGTTAGATGACTCGGCGACAGGGGTAGGACTAAGAACTTGATCAGGAATGGCATTAGGCACACTTGTATGTTTAATGACAACAGGTCTTCGGGCAGTTGGTGGAGCAATATCAGGTGAGAAAAGTCTACCGCTGCGGGTGACTTTAGCAGGCCCAGTAATGTTGCTGACGCCGGTATTAGCACCCAACTCTTGCTTAACTCCAAGAACATAAACATCTGCCTCATAGTGCCAAGGGACAGCTTTGTCAGAGGTGTAGGGGAGGGGCCCCAGAACAATGATGATTACAGGTGCGATCTTCGGAACAGATGTAATTCTAACAGGCTTCCTCGAGGGAGCCTTGGAAGAATTGTCGAAAATGGTAATAATGGAAACTTCTTCAGTAGGAATGGAAGAAACAACAATCTTCTCAAACAGGATCTCTTTATTGTCCATCAGGTTTTGGATACCTGACTTCAGAAATGGGCAATCAGTAGGTAAAACAGAACACATATGGCAACCTTCGCCACAACCCGGAAATAAACCGGCTAGCAACAGGTTCTTCTTGACAGTCATCAGAGGGGTAACAATATCATCCACGGAAACTACAAACAAGTCTTGCTCTACAGCATTTACTCCATGTTTGGGCATGGGAGCAGTCACAACATTAGGCCTTTCGGGCGCCTCAAACTCAATCTCCTTTGCATCAATTAGGTCTTGCACCCTGTTCCTCAAAACCCAACAATCATCTGTATTATGCCTCGGGCTATCAGAGTGAAAAGCGCAGCGGGCATTAGGGTTGTACTTTGGTGATGTGGTACTCGGATTCTTCGGAGCTTCTTTTAGAGTCACCAAATTGGTCTTCAGCAACTGTGGCAGAATCTGAGACAAAGTCATGCTGAGACGAGTGAATTGCCTTCAAGGTCTCTCATCCTTTTGTTGATTGTGATGCTGAGGAGCACCAACAGGTTTTGAAATAACAACCGCATTGACAGCTTGGCGGTGTTCAGGTCTATTCTGTCTTCTCGAACTGTAGACAGCACTGGACTCTTTCTTAAATGGTTTCTTCTCGGTGCTCGATGAGGCACCCTTCTGTATCTTTCCAGCCTTAATACCAGCTTCAATCCTCTCACCAGTCAAAATAAGATCTATAAACCCAGCTGAAGAGCTTCTAATTAGATGGTTAAAGAATGGACCAGACAGGGTCCCCAAAAACATGTCAACAAGTTCACAATCAGCCAAAGGCGGTTGCACCCTTACGGCAAGGTCTCTCCATTTCTGAGCATACTCTTTAAATCCTTCACCCGTTCCTATTGACATACCCTAGAGTTGGGTACGCGTAGGAGCGAGGTCGGAGTTGTACTGATACTGCCTGTAAAATGCAGTAGCCAAATCCTCCCAGTTGCGGATACTGGCTCCGTCCAACTGATAGAACCACTCAAGTTGAGTCCCTGAGAGACTGTCTTGAAAGAAATGGATCCACAAGTTCTTATCAGCAATGTAAGGTTGGATCTTCCTCACATATGACCGGAGGTGCAGCTTCGGACAGGAAACTCCATCATACTTGGCAAAGGCAGGTGCCTTGAACTTATGGGGAATCACCACCCCAGATGATAGACCCAGATCTCCGAAGTCCAGACCGGGCACCTTCTGTATTTCCATAGTGCTCAAACGGTCTTCCAGCTGGTTGTACTTATCCTCAGCAGGAGGATATTGTTCTTCATCATAGTCCATCTTGTTGTCGGAGACCATAGGGCTAGGAGCCCTCCTTTCTTGTGGACTATCTTTCCCTCCAGATGAGGTGGTCAGATCAACTTTATTTTGCAGCCCGTTTCCAAAGTTGCATCCAGTGTTGAAAAAGATGGTCCTCTTCTTCTTCTTCTTTTTCTCCTTCAGAATCAAGGTCTGCAGGTCTTGCTGACCCTTAGCTAGATTCATGAACAGCTCTTGAAATTGGGCATTCTGGGCCTGGAGGGCCTTGATAGCTTGCTCAGTTGAAGGTTCAGCAGACATGGTGATTGCTGAAATAAACAACAAAGAAGATAAGAGACCTGTAAAAAGGGTACCTGTTTATGAAGTGCATGGGATGAAATGCGTATGATTTATGATTTCAAAGACAACCGGGATTCAAATTTGTAAACAAGAAAGGAAACACACTTTATTAGATTTAAACTTCAAAATTTAAATTGTTCAACAAATTGCCCTTAGGCGTTACAAGAATGGAAATACTAAAAAGTAAATGAAAACAGTAAAAGAAATCCTCAACGGTCCATCAATGCTCCCATGGTCTCTTCTTCTCAGTGTGGACATAATCATTCAGAATTCGCTCGTTCTCCAGTTACCTAGTCAGCTTCTGGATCTTCTGCTCCTGTTCATTGAACCTCTCCCGATAAGAATCTCGTTCTTCCCGCAGTTGCATCCAAGACCTCTTCAGTGTCCCGATATCAGTGGGCATGTAAGGGTGGAGAATAGTTGGAGGAACCCCCTCCTCATTAGCCACTTCAAGAGTAACAGGCCTGACAGCTTCATATGGCATACCTAGCTTTTGGGCACGGATGCGGACCCATCTGAGATATGGCTCTATTGGCAGGGAAGTCTTTGGTCCCAACTCATGTGGGTCAGATTGGTGAACTCTGTCCCAAGCCCTTATGAATCTACGACACAGCTCGTCGCTATCTCCCTGAAAATCAAAGATGATCTGAGGCATCAACATCTCATGAGGCCCTTCTCTTCTGGCTCTTCCAAACTGACGGAGAGCTAAGCATGGGTTGTAAGAAATCCCTCCATGGGTTCCGATCAATGGAACATTAGGATACTCTCCATAGCGATCAATGACAGTCACCTCATCCATACCTTTGAGAGTCCAAATAATGTCATTATTAGAAAGAGACATCACCCTATAAGCCCAGCCCATTCCTTCTTTGTTCTTCAGTACGGACTTAGGGAGGTGCGAAATAAACCACCTTGACAATAAAGGAGCACAACACATCAAAGTTCCTCATTTTCGGGCAGTACGAGCATAGAGCTGATGAAGGATATCACCCAAGAGAGTGGGTAACGAATTCTGAGAGATGAAGATCTTTATGGCATTAATATCAACAAAAGTGTCAGGATTCGGAAACAATACCAGACCATAAATCAAGAGAGCCAGAATATCCTCGTACGCCTTGAAGTCTAAGCTATCCCAGAAGTAATTAACTTTGTCAACCAAAAACTTAGTCAGAAAACCCTTAGCTCCACTTCTAGTCTCCCAGTTAGCCATTACCTCCTCCTTGGTCAAGTGAAGGGCTGCAGCAATTTCTTCAGGCTTAAGAGTCTTTTCACAACCAGTAAACGGAGTCTGTTCCAGGACGGAGATACCGAGCAGCTCAGAGAACTCTTCTAGGGTAGGCACCAGCTGGAAGTCCTGGAAAGTAAAACAATGGTACAGCGGATCATAGAATTGGACCAGAACACTCATCATTTGTTCGTCCAATTTTGAAGTGACCAAACTAAGAAGAGAACCATGCCTTCTGATGAAGGAAGTAGTGTCTGGAATCCTGACAACCAAATCTTTAAGCAGGGTAGGTACTTGGACAAAGTTGATCCGGATAGTATTCCTACGCATGGGCATCATGATGACCTACAAAACAGAGCAAAGATGAAACCCTCTTGTCTTTGAAATAGGTTAGTCCTTATGCAAAATGTATGCAATGTTATGATGTCATGATGTCATGATAAAGGCACACCACAAGTATCCACAAAAAGCAAACATGGTAAAGGCACACAAGTCACACTGAGAGCCCTTAGATTTCAGGATGGCATGGAGCTTAGGTACTACCCTCTTTCAGTTCAGTTGGTTAAGACCTGTTCTAAAAATAGTAACCGGATTCTAGAGGATCTCAATATCACTGACTACCCTTAATCAGTCATAATTCCAGTTTAGCAACCTTTTCTTGCGGCTGGAATCATCACGAGAGTTTAGTCTCAATGAGTGTAGCATACTGCTACTGTTCTATGGCCAAGTTGGTCAATTTAAGGTTCTAAGCTCAGTTGGTGCTTAATGACTCCTTAGAAGACCCATATTCTCCTTGTTCCAACACAAGGGATATCAGTACAGACCAAGGTGCCACACCAACGTAGCTACTACTTCATCCGTATCGGTCTACGCCGTACAGATCCCTCACAGTTTATTGTTACTTACCTAAAGGGTATCCCCAAATCCGGGTTAAGATCTATAGAACTCCGATACAAGCTCACAAAATTAAAGCATATGAAGCATACAATTGAAAACATAGTGATCTAATCCTAAGGTACACCTCACTTATAGAAACTCCCCAGCAGAGTCGCCAGTTCTTGAAGAAGTGAAAAACACAAGAAGGGGGGTTGAATTGTAAACCTGAAAATCAATGCAATGAACAAGATATTTTTATCCTGGTTCGTTTGATCTCAAACTACTCCAGTCCACCCGTCAAGGTGATTTCGCCTCTCTCCAACGAGGTCTTAATCCACTATATTCAACTGAATATTACAATCTGCTTTAACAACTGCTAAAGCCTTCTTGATGCAAACCACAACCCGGTTTGTCAAGGAAACACTTTCTTACAAAGAAGAGAAATCTAGGTGTGAATGTTTTCTACAAAAACAGTTTATCACAACTGTGATATTACACAACTTAAGCTTATGAAACTAGATTGCTAAAATATAATTGAGTAAGGAATTATGGAGCTTTTTAGCAAACTGAGAGAAGGAAGATGATGATTAGCTTTTAGGCGTGTAATATGATGTAGAGCATTAGCCAATTCAATCTTCATTGTCTTGTTTATATAGCACTGAATTTGTTGAACGTTGGAGCAATAATCTTGATTCAATGCCATTAACAAACTTTCCTTATTGAGCAGATCTTGTCTGGAATGATGCCGTTGGTAATAATTCGCTTTGAATGCAGTGTCGTTGCTACTTAAAGCGTGTTCTGGCTTTGGCTTCATTCTGACTCTGCTTAAGTGCTGATGAACTATTGTTGTCTTTATCAGAGTGTTGAGCGCAGTTCTGTTCATCAAGCTTCAGCATTCGCGTGAGTTGTTCTTCTGATTCTGGTATTCTGATATAGCAACTTCTGATGCTGATGTTAATAACCAATATTCTGATGCTGATTAGGTGTGCTCTTGCTGATACCTATCAGAGTTTCTGCAAAACAGAACGTAATATTTTAGGTAGCAAATAGTTCTTACATGAATCACATAATTAATATATCCTTTCATTTTGTTATCATCAAAACTTAAACTTAGGGTAGTAGATTCAAACTTTGTTCTAACAATCTCCCCCTTTTTGATGATGACAAAAACTAGATATTTTTAATTGAAAATAATGTGAAAAAGTATCAGAGATAACTAAATGATAAGATGTATCAGAGTAAGAAGTTATCAAGGATAAGGGATAAAGAGATATCAGAGTTGGGAGATACGAGATACTCTCCCTGAATTTATAATTTCCCTTTTTAATTCCAAGAGTTCTTCAAGATCAGATCTTTGTTGCCTTTCTTTGAACATCAGAATATCAGAGTCTTTGACTATCAGAAGCTTTAGATCAGAATATTAGAGCAGAGCTTCAGATCAGAATATCAGAGTTGTATCAGAGCTTTGCTTTGGGTCAGAGTATCAGAGCTTTAGTCTTCAGAATATCAGAGAGCATTCTTGTACCTGTAGACTTAAGCAAAAACAGAAAACATATTCAAGTATGTCAGAGTTAGAATGTTTGAGATTTTCTGTCTTAGTAATCCGTTATTGAAAAATATCATTCTTGTTCTCCCCATTTTTGTCAGCAATCAAAAAGTGTAAGTGATGTGCTAAAACATTTAGAGCAGAAAAAAACTTGTCATATTAAAATGTTCAGAACCAAACAAAACAGTACAGAAGATATGCAAAGAAAACATGAAAATGGCATGAATGAAAATCTAAGGTTGGGGAGGAAGGCGTGTGAACAGAGTCTCCAGCATTGCTTTGATCTGATCAGCAGTCTCATTCTGCTTGTGCACCATGCTGACTACTGTGTCTATCTTGCTATCCTGCACATCCATCCTTTCTTTCATCTTCTGGTCATTTTCATCCATCCTTTGCTGCAGACAGATATCATTCAACTTCAGCTCTTCCAGAGTCTGCCTGTCCAAGGCAGCTTGAGAAACATCAGAAGCAGGGAGCTTCTGAGAGCTTTCTGCAACATCTTCAGCTTGACTGGCTTCAGCTTGAATAGTCTGGTCTTCTTCTGGCTGCACCTTTGAAGCTGGACGCTTCTCAGACCATGGCTCACTATCCAGAAGGAGCACGTCTTCTTTCAGCAGCTGACTTCCAACTTCATTCAGAAGCTTGCTGAAATTCTGCTGTGCTTGCTCATAATTGATGTCTTGCAATTTTAGAGCTTCAGCACGTACCCAAATTCTGAATTGTGACCAGAGCTGGTCAGAGGCAGCTGGGTCAATCATTCCAGGACAGACTTGCTTCAGAGAAGCAATCCACTGCTGCAAACCTGTTTCAAAATTCATAATACCAGAGCCAACATCTGGCTGTTTTGGTTTTGGAATGGCTATTTTATTTTTCAGATCAGCAAGACGGTCAAAGATTGTTAAATCTATGAAGGTCCTGCTGGGGTTTTCTGTAGTTTGTTTGGGAGCTGTTTGTTTTGGGGATGGAGTGGGAGAATCAGAAATAATAATTGGACTGGGAGGAGTTTTAGGAGTATTTGGTGGGGTAGATTCTGGCGAGGATGGCAGCTGGGCCATGGTTACTGTTGTTCCACATGGCAGCTGGATTGCCAGAGGTTGTGGTTCAGAGGATTGAGGAGAATGAGGTTCAGGAGATGGAGGAGATGGAGTTTCAGAATGATGAAACTCAGGTTGAGGTGATGGTGGATGAATTTCTGGTTGAGGAGAGGGAGAAGGAATTCCTGGTTGTGGAGTAGGAGGAGGAATTTCTGGTTGTTCATGAATATGTGGTTCTTCTGGAATGGGTAAGAGAGGTTGTTCTGGTTGAGGAGATGTGGTAATATCTGGTTCAGTGTTTGGATTATTGGAGGGGTGATCAGAGGCATGTTGATCAATGTCAGACAGCACTTTGTCAATTGCTGATGTTGTTGAGATTGTTGGTTTGGGATGTTTGGTGCGGGGTCTTCTGAGTTGTAGTGCCTCAGAAGGGTCATCTTTTGGTTCGGTTTCATCTATTGTTGGGATGGGGGTTGGGATATCATGAGAAGCTGGAGTTGGGATAGATGTTGGCCTAGCTGAAGAATTTAAAACAGAAGCAGCAGATAAATTACCTATTTTCTTGGGTGTCTGCTGGGATGATCCTTCTGAAGGGGCCTTCCTTTTCTTCGTCTTCTTCAGTGTAACTTCTGGTTGAGGTTGGTGCAGATCTTTGATATTCAGCTTGGGATTTGTACCATCAGCCTTGCACGCGTCTAGGTATCTGAGAACCACCACTGGTTTAGATTTTATCTCAGAAAATAAAGGAAAGTCACTCAGTGGGACTCTTCTGCTGGTGATGTCAGCAATAGGAGTAACGCTGGGTTCCTTTCTGATATTCTCTATTAACTTCATTTTCTTCAGATTCTTCGTGTTCAGAGGCTTGCCAACAGTTGGTTCAATGGTGCTTAACTCTTGAGCTTCTATCAGGTGCTCTATCAGCCTATTCTCAGTCAGAATATCTGATATTAACCTTCCAAAGGGTATCCAATCCCTCTTTGTTCTTTCTTCTTCCCTGGTTTCCTTCACGCTTGTTCTGAGGTGATTAAACAGAAGATGAGCCAAGTTGATTTTTACCTTCTGATTGATAAAATAGATCAGAAACTGCTGATCTATATTTATGTAATCAGGGGAACTAGTTGGCTTCCTATGATTAAAACACCCCAGAATTATCTTTGCCCAAACTCTGTAGTGATCCTTGAGGTCTCTGATTTTGCTGTTGGGCACCCCAAGGGTGAAAATCTGTTCTGCTATGACACCAATGTCAGAGCATCTCTCAGCAGTATCAATACAGCGGACGCCACCGCCACTGTAACCAATCAACTTTGCTATGTGATCCTCAGTGATCACAATCTTCTTCCCCATTATGTAGGAGGTGACTTGATGCGTTGAAGCAGTTGCATGAATCCAGAACTCCTTGACTAACATTGGGAATGTTGGTCCAACCAACCTGTCAAAATACCTTTCCCATTTCTGTGCCCTAACTTCTTCTGTTAAATCAAAGACATTCTCTTTCAGACTGCCAAAATCAATAATCAGTTCAGATAACACTTCAAGATTCTTCACTGGAGTAAGGAGTGTTCTGAATGGAACTTGGTACTGTTCAGAGGAAGCTTTCTTCTGAGAACCTGCAGAAGCACTGCTGGAGGTTGCCATGTTCACACTTAGGGTTTTTCTGAGAAAACTGAGAAAAAAAGGTTTAAGATTGAAAGAGATGAACACAGAGAGAATGCAGAAAATATTTGAGAGATAATGAGAAACTGTAAAAGATTAATGTGAGAAATTAACGTTCTTAAATAGGCTTCAGAATATTTTGAAAGAGTAAACGTTTTCAAGAGAGAGAAATAAAATCATGATTACGTTTTTTAAAAACATGATTACTTTCATTTAATGCTTGCTGATTTTGGGGGATTTGAGAAAGATACTTAAAACGATTACCAGACATGTGTCTCAATGCACCCAATCAGCGTTTTGCCTTCTCAGAAGCGTGCACGCATTCTGCTTCAGAGATTTGCTGATGATTAGATGACACTTGTTTGATTTAGTGATCAGCACGTCTATCTTTGAGCTGAAATGCTCAGATCTTTAAGACTAGCATCTGATATAATCTGCATGTTCTATCTTTCTGAAAAGAGATTGATCAGAAGTTCACAGTAAAACAAATATATTCTGGAGATAAGTATATGGAATTAAAACATTTTCACTCTGGGCAGATTTTCATGCTGAGATGTTTCAGAATGAAATTGAACCTATCTTCAGAAAGGGGTTTAGTGAAGATATCAGCCCATTGATGGTCTGTATCTATAAATTTTAAGTTCAAAATTCCTTTCTGAATATAGTCCCTAATGAAATGATGTTTTATTTCTATATGCTTAGCTCTAGAATGTAAAATAGGATTCTTACTTAAGCAAATAGCAGAAGTATTGTCACAGAGTATAGGGATGTTACTCTCAAAAATCTGGAAGTCTTCAAGCTGACTTTTCATCCAGAGCATTTGTGTGCTACATCCTGCTGCTGCTATGTACTCAGCTTCTGCTGTTGATAGCGTAATTGTGGATTGCCTTTTGCTGGACCAAGAGATCATATTTTCTCCCAGAAACTGGCAGCTTCCAGAAGTACTTTTACGCTCCACTCTGTCTCCAGCAAAGTCAGCATCGCAGTAGCCTACTAAACTGTAATCACTAGATTTTCTATAAAACAAACCCAGATTAGTAGTACCTTTCAGATACTTGAAAATTCTCTTAACAGCTGTTAAGTGAGATTCTCTAGGATCTGATTGGAATCTAGCACAAATACATACGCTGAATAATATATCAGGTCTTGAAGCTGTCAGATAAAGGAGAGAACCAATCATACCTCTGTAGAATTTCTGTTCTACCTTTTTGCTTACCTCTTCTCTTTCCAGAATGCACGTGGGATGCATTGGAATCTTTGATGGCTTACATTCTGAGAGGTCAAATTTCTTCAGAAGATCTCTGATGTATTTGTTCTGATGAATGTAAGTTCCCTCTGGAGTTTGATTGATCTGAATTCCTAGAAAGACTTTTAGTTCCCCCATGAGGCTCATCTCAAATTCTGCCTGCATACACTTAGCAAATTTTCTTCTAAGAGAAGGATTAGTAGAACCAAAGATAATATCATCAACATAAATTTGGAAGACTAAGATGTCATTCTTAACTGACTTACACAATAAGGTAGTGTCCACCTTCCCTCTGGTGAATCCATTTTCTAACAAAAAGTTACTTAGTCTTTCATACCAAGCTCTGGGAGCTTGTTTCAGACCATATAGTGACTTCTTTAGTTTGAAAACATGTTCTGGATGTTTTGTATTTTCAAAACCAGGGGAATGGTGAACATAAACCTCTTCTTCTATATAACCATTTAAGAATGCACTCTTGACATCCATCTGATACAGAGTGATGCCTCTATTAACAGCAAATGAAATTAAAAGTCTGATAGACTCTAACCTGGCGACTGGGGCAAAGGTTTCTGTATAGTCTATCCCCTCTTGCTGACTATAACCTTGTGCAACCAGTCGTGCTTTGTTTCTGATGACTTCACCTTGTTCATTTAGCTTGTTTCTGAACACCCATCTTGTTCCAATGACGTTGAATCCTTTTGGTCTGGGAACAAGATCCCATACGTCATTTCTGGTGAATTGATTCAGCTCTTCTTGCATTGCCATAATCCAGTCATTATCCAGAAGTGCTTCATCAATAGAAGAAGGTTCAATCAGAGACACAAGTCCCATGAGGGTTTCTTCAGAGTTTCTGAAGCTTGCTCTTGTTCTGATTGGATCTTCCTTTCTTCCTAAGATAGTCTCTTCTGGGTGATCCAAGCTGCTTCTGGGTATTCTCTTCTGAGGTTGATCAGCAGCTGTTGTAGGATTGCTGGCAGTGCTCCTTTCAGACGTTGAAGGAGTGTCTGTGTTGAGAGCTTCTGATGACTTGTCTTCAGAACCTGTAAATTTAATTTCTATACCTGCAAAAACTTCATTCTGCTTTGACTTTTCAGAGTCAAGCTTATCATCAAAACGAACACTGATTGATTCTTCCACAATCTGTGTTTCTGTATTGTATACTCTGTACCCTCTTGAGCGTTCAGAGTATCCTAACATAATACACTTCTGTGCTTTAGAGTCAAACTTGTTCAAATAATTCTTTGTATTTAACATAAAACAGATACATCCAAATGGATGAAAATATGAAATGTTGGGCTTTCTGTTCTTCCACAATTCATATGGAGTCTTTTCCAGAATAGGTCTTATTAAGATTCTATTCTGAATGTAGCACGTTGTGTTTATTGCCTCTGCCCAGAAGATCTTAGCAACGTTTGTCTCATTGATCATGGTTCTGGCCATTTCTTGCAATGTTCTGTTCTTTCGTTCTACAACTCCATTTTGTTGGGGAGTTCTAGGACAAGAGAAATCATGCAGAATGCCTCTGTCATTAAAGAATGACTCAAAATCTTTGTTTTCAAATTCTCCACCATGATCACTTCTGACTTTAACGATTCTAAGATCCTTTTCATTCTAAACTTGGTTACAGAAGGTAACAAACACAGAGTGTGACTCGTCCTTGTGTCTTAAGAACTTTACCCATGTCCATCTGCTATAGTCATCTACGATTACTAACCCATACTTCTTGCCACTGACTGAAGCAGTTTTAACTGGTCCAAATAAGTCAATGTGCAGAAGTTCTAATGGCTTAGAGGTAGAAACAACATTTTTAGATTTAAAAGAAGGTTTTTCAAACTTGCCTTTCTGACATGCTTCACACAGAGCATCTGAATTGAACTTCAAATTAGGAAGTCCTCTGACCAGATTGAGTTTTTTAATCTGAGATATTCTTCTCATACTAACATGCCCCAATCTTCTGTGCCAGATCCACTGCTCGTTGTTAACAGACAAAAGGCACTTTACATTCTGACTTTTCAGTTCAGAAAGTTTGATTTTGTAAATGTTGTTTTTCCTCTTTCCATTAAACAGGATAGTCCCATCTTTCTGACTAACAGCTTTACATGATTTTTGATTAAAGATTATATCATAACCATTATCACTTAATTGACTTATGGGTAACAGATTATGCATTAATCCATCTACTAGCAGAACATTATTAATAGAGGGAAGATTTCCATTACCTACAGTTCCAGAGCCAATGATCTTTCCCCTCTGATTGCCTCCAAAGCCAACGTGACCTCCAGGCTTAAGTTCCAGGCTTTGGAACATATGCCTTCTTCCCGTCATGTGTCGCGAGCAGCCAGAGTCCAGGTACCATGACTGGTGTTTCTGATTTGCTGCTAAAGATATCTGCAACATGTATTATTTTCTCCTTAGGTACCCAGATTTTCTTGGGTCCTGATTTGTTAGATTTACCAAAACTCTGGTTGAATTTTGGTTTCAGAGTACTTACTGCTAGTGTATTTAATATCATGTGTGTGACCATACACAAAATGTGAATTCTGAGGAGTGTGTTTAATGGTTAAATCCATGACATTCTTTGGTGTAGGAACCTTACCTTGGTATCCTATTCCCTTCCTGCCGTTTCTGCTAACTCCATAGATCATTGAAGCCATTTTGCTTCTATCTATGCTTTTAGCAAGGAACTTCTGGAAACTGTGATCATACTCCTTGATGATCTCATCAGCGTTGGTGGGAGTTTCAGAAATTGGTTCCTTCTGAGAGTTTTGTAAGGTATTTTCTAATTTTGAAATTTTAATTCTCAGCTCAGAATTCTCCAATTTAAGACTCTCAGTCTTATTAGAGTCAGATTCAAGATTCCTTTTCAGGTCTATGAATTTAACTCTAATCTGCTGATACCTTTCCAGGATTTCATTAAGGCTTTCAGCAAGTTCAGCCTTGGTAAAATTAACAGCAAAGCCAGGAAATACCTCTTCAGTATCTGATTCTGAGTCTGATTTAGAAGCTTCACTATCTTCTGAAATGTTGGCCATGAGAGCTATGTTTGCTCTCTCATCATCTGATTCTGAATCAGCTTCAGACGAGTCAGAGTTATCCCATGTAGCCATGAGACTTTTCTTCTTTTCTCTTCCAAACTTCTTTTTGGGCTTTTCCCTCTGAAGCTTTGGGCAGTCACTCTTGTAGTGTCCTTGCTCATTGCACTCATAGCAGATGATGTCCTTGGTGTTTGGCTTTCTGCTTCCTGAGGAGCCTTCAGATCTTCTGTATCCAGAGGAAGAATTTGTCCTTCTATATCTGGAAGAAGACTCGTTCTGATCAGATCTTCTGGGATTCCTGAATTTCCTTTGCCTCTGCTTCCACAGTTGATTCACTCTTCTGGAGAGGAGGGAGAGTTCGTCTTCTTCTGATGAGGATCCATCAGATGTTTCTTCAACTGCCTGCAAAACTTTAGACTCAGATTTTTTGTTAGATTTTAATGCTAAAGGCTTACCTTGCTTCTGGGGTTCATCAGCTTCTAGCTCTATCTCATGACTTCTGAGGGAGCTGATAAGTTCCTCCAGAGAGATTTTGTTGAGATCTTTTGCTAGCTTCAGAGCTGTAACCATTGGCCTCCACTGCTTGGGTAAGCTTCTGATGATTTTCTTGACGTGATCAGCAGTAGAGTAACCTTTGTCCAGAACCTTGAGACCAGCTACCAGAATCTGGAATCTTGAGAACATTGTTTCAATGGATTCACTTTCTTCCATTTTGAATGCCTCATACTTCTGAATGAGCGCCAGAGCTTTAGTTTCTTTGACCTGAACGTTGCCCTCATGCGTCATTCTGAGTGAGTCAAACATGTTCTTTGTTGTGTCTCTGTTGGAGATCTTTTCATATTCAGCATACAAGATGGCGCTGAGAAGGATGGTTCTGGCCTTGTGGTGATTCTTGAAGTCACGCTTTTGTTGGTCAGACATTGTTTTCCTATCAATCTTCTGACCGCTTGCATTCACAGGGTGCGTGTATCCATCTGTCACCATATCCCACAGATCAGCATCATGTGCCAGAAAGAAGCTTTCAATTCTGTCTTTCCAGTAATCAAAGTTTTCTCCATCAAAAACTGGAGGTTTCCCGCGGAATCTGTCTCTGCCCTCATGGTTGTCATTGCTGGTGTGAGAATATTTTCCTGCCATTGTGTTTTTCTGACGCTGGATCTTGTACTGACACGGTTAAGTGTTTTAGCTCAGAACCAGGCGCTCTTATGCCAATTGAAGAAGTGAAAAACACAAGAAGGGGGGTTGAATTGTAAAACTGAAAATCAATGCAATGAACAAGATATTTTTATCCTGGTTCGTTTGATCTCAAACTACTCCAGTCCACCCGTCAAAGTGATTTCGCCTCTCTCTAACGAGGTCTTAATCCACTATATTCAACTGAATATTACAATCTGCTTTAACAACTGCTAAAGCCTTCTTGATGCAAACCACAACCCGGTTTGTCAAGGAAACACTTTCTTACAAAGAAGAGAAATCTAGGTGTGAATGTTTTCTACAAAAACAGTTTATCACAACTGTGATATTACACAACTTAAGCTTATGAAACTAGATTGCTAAAATATAATTGAGTAAGGAATTATGGAGCTTTTTAGCAAACTGAGAGAAGGAAGATGATGATTAGCTTTTAGGCGTGTAATATGATGTAGAGCATTAGCCAATTCAATCTTCATTGTCTTGTTTATATAGAACTGAATTTGTTGAACGTTGGAGCAATAATCTTGATTCAATTCCATTAACAAACTTTCCTTATTGAGCAGATCTTGTCTGGAATGATGCCGTTGGTAATAATTCGCTTTGAATGCACAGTGCCGTTGCTACTTAAAGCGTGTTCTGGCTTTGGCTTCATTCTGACTCTGCTTAAGTGCTGATGAACTATTGTTGTCTTTATCAGAGTGTTGAGCGCAGTTCTGTTCATCAAGCTTCAGCATTCGCGTGAGTTGTTCTTCTGATTCTGGTATTCTGATATAGCAACTTCTGATGCTGATGTTAATAACCAATATTCTGATGCTGATTAGGTGTGCTCTTGCTGATACCTATCAGAGTTTCTGCAAAACAGAACGTAATATTTTAGGTAGCAAATAGTTCTTACATGAATCACATAATTAATATATCCTTTCATTTTGTTATCATCAAAACTTAAACTTAGGGTAGTAGATTCAAACTTTGTTCTAACAGTTCTGTGATTCGGTGGGAATGAGAACTGACTGTTTTTGGAATGCTGGTTCGTGTTTGCGTTTGTTTTCGCAAAATATCGCGGTAAGCAAGAGTCGCCACCGTCTTTTATTTTATCCAATAGGGAAAGGACAAAAGCACAGAAAAATTCCTTTTTGAGATATTTCTCGGGTTCGGGAGGTAGATTATAGAAAGGGAAGATGTTAGCACCCTTTCTATCCGTGGTTATCCACGGGCTCTTAGGTACTTGCTCATTATGTTTTCAAAAGTTTGCTTTTCTTTGTGTTTGTGGGTTTGAAAAGAGTTTTTTGTTTGAAAGGGGTGTAAGTGCGAAAAGTTTTGTTTTGTTTTAAAAGGAGCAAGTACTTAAGAACCATCTACCTACTCGAAAAAGGAATTAAACTGTGCTAATTTCCTTTAGACAATGCTATCCCACTATTGAGGAGTAGGTAGCATCGTCGTTGGAGTTTAGGGTCAATTCGATTAAGGGACGTGTGGTCACTAAAGCAATGTTAGGACGCCTTAGCGGTAACCCTAATGTCTTAGATCATTTTATCCGAGGAAACCGTTTCGAGGCAACTTATGATCTTTAGACAAGAGGGCGACCTCTAAAACTTCCTATACTCAATTACCACGTTCGAGGCAACCAAGTGAGGTGTACCCTAAGAGTGGCATGTGCGAGTGTGTTATTTTCAGTTATTTTTATCTGTACATGTTAATGGTGAGCTACTTGTTGATTTTAGGTTAAAGATTTATCTTGTCATGCATTGCCTATTTATCAAACATCTAACAGTTAATAGTTGCAGAATGTAAATTGCGGAAAATAAATCTAAGCTATTATAAGGCGTCGGGTATTTACATCGCCAAAGACAAACCCTTAAAAATTAAATTGCAAAAAGTAAATAAAAGCGATAAATAAATAAATAAAGTCCTAGGTTAAAAAACTATTACATTCCCGAAGCAGTTACAGTATTGAAATATGGATCAAAAAATAACACGCGCGCGAGAAAAATTAAATCGGAGTATCTTAGGGTTTTGACCCTTTTTATTCAATAAAGCATATTTTTTGTTATATTTTGAATTAAAAATTAACCTAAAATTAATAATTGAATTAATTAATTAAATGAAAATATTTTTTGGGTTTTATTTTAATTAAGGAAATAAAATAAGAATGGTTAAAAATATTAAAAACCTAATTCTAAATTAATTATAATTTATTGCAAAAGATATTAATGTTAAACCTATTTAAACTAAATAAAATTAATTAATGTTTATTTACAAAAATAAATAATAAAATTAATGGAATTAATAAAAGTATTATTTTTATTTTGGGTTTTCTGATTTTTTTTTTATAAAAAATGTTAATTGGTTAATTAGTTAATAAAAAAATAATAATTAAAATAAAATATGAAAATATGAAGGAAAAAGAAATAACCCAGGGGGGTGCTGGGCTTAATTTGGGTGTGAATCAACAATTTTTGAGGCCCATTTACGTCCATCCTGTTTGACCTTTTGGATTGTCCACATGTCCATTGACTTGAGACCATGGTAGTCTCCCATTCTAGGCCACTGGATCTGCTTTGTAGCCACCTGGCAATTGAGATCTTGGCAGAACATGATGGTCCACGCCTTGAATGTTGCACGTGAATACCTGGAGAAAAAGTTCAACAAAGTATTGGGGGACCTGGGATTCGAACCCAGGTCCCAAGGGGCTTTGCAATAGCACGCTCACCAACTCATCTACGCTGCATCTTTGTTAGTGGAATAAGAAACAAATATAATATATGAAACAACATACTAAGCCTGAAATAATAAAAAAAGAGCGCCACTGTGGTACGGTGGGAGAACTGACTTGAGTTTTGCGTTTGTATTGGCACTTGTTCGGTTGAGCAAGAGTCGCCACCGACTTTTTATTTTATCCTAAAGGAAAGGTTAAAAAGCACAGCAAAAACCTTTTGAGATATTTCGTGGGTTCGGGGGGTAGATTATGAAAAGGGAAGGTATTAGCACCCTTTTCATCCATGGTTATCCATGGGCTCTTAGTTACTTGGTTTTTTAGATCACTTGCCTTGATTTTCGATTGCTTTGAAAATGGTGTGTGTGTGTGTGTGTGTGTGTGTGTTTGAAAATGTTTTTTGAAGAAGATGCCTTGTCTTAGGCAACCAACATAATGACTTGTGTTTGAGTATATACGAAGGTGTGTATCTTTTCGAAAAGATATTTCAAATGTTTTTGGAAGAGTTTGTTTTGAAAGTGTTTGTGAAGTGTGGTTTTTGAAAAGAAGGCAAGTGTTTTTGCAAGTTGATCTCGAGTAACTAAGAGTTTTGTCTACCCCTATTGTACTCAAAGGTTTTCTCTATGTTTTCAACCCCTTTTAACAATTTTGTTCCACCATTGAATTTGGTGGACAATCTTGCGTTTAGGGAGTTTGTTCGGGACAGGCGCGGGTCATCGTATGGACCATGAATGCAATGATGCCAAGTATCTTTGGCAATTTGCTTTGAAGGGACTATGATCATTTCATTTAGGCAACTTTCGAAAGCGTCATCGAGGGACTTATGATCATTTGAATTTGTTTTGCCAAAGAAACTCGACGTGCAAGCATGGCCCATTTTGGAAGGCAACATGTGGGATTACCCTAGGGGGTGCAAGTGTGATTGTGTATTGATTTCATGTATTTGTCTTGTATTAGGTTATCTAGCATTTGATTTTATGTGCATGCAAACCCTGGGTCTAACCATGGTATAATTGAAAGCGGTAAATCGCAAGAATTTAAAGTCTACGCTATTACAAATAGTATCCGGGAGTGGGGGTACAAATTTACAAATGGGGATGAGACTTTAGGAAGGTAGTGTCCAATAATTTACAACCAAATCGAATTGCGATAAAAGTGTAGACAATGTATAGTAACGTATAAGAATAGCAAATGCATATTGTCAGATGTAAAGTGTATTGTGTAGGTGTACGTGTACGTATATTTGCATGAGAATTATTTACAAGTGCGGAAATGTGAATTTAATGTATTATTAAGTATATTATATGTTTGATTTAATTGTATTTTGGTATCTTGTTTAATATGTACAAAAGTTTAAATGAAAATGTTTTAAGTTAAAAGAAAGATATTATTTGTATTTTAGTATTAATGTAAAGTATTATTTTAAGAGTCATTTTTATGTATTAGTATTTTGGTTAATGTGTATAAACAAGGTATTGTAAAAAAGAAAGAAAGTCTTAAGTTTAATTATATTTTAGGTATTTTATAAAATCTAAGTTAAATACAAAAAATGTCCCCTTTTTTTAGGAAAATTATTATTTATGCTTTAAAATGTAACAAATAGTGGAATTTGTATAAAAAGATTTGTTTAAAGAGAATTTTTAATCTATTAATCTAGTATTTGTGTATTCTTTTTAATATAACTAAATAAAAGATAATTTTAGTATAAAATGTATTAGCTTAAGTTATATAAAAAAAATGAAAGGGTAAAAATAACAAAAAGATGTTAAATGAATGGGCCAAAGAGATTTAGGGCTTAGTCAGAATTGGAAGCCAAAAGGGGGGTGCCAATTAGAACACGTATTGGGCTTAGTCGTTTCAGAAAGGGGCAAGGCCCATTTGCTTCTCAAATCAAATTTTAGGGTTTGTGATAGTTGTCTCACTTTGGAAAAAGCTTAGGGCTTGACGTACACAGAAGCGGCGCCGTTCTTCGTTTCACTTCGTCTTCTTCGCTAGGTCTTTCTCGCCATGGTTAGCTACTGATACCTTCCTTATCTCTAGCCACCAGCTCCACCATCTCTTCTCCCCTCAGATCGCTCAGGCAACAATTTAAACAAGGTAGTAAATCGTCTCAAACTCGTTAGGCGCTTTAGGTTTGCATGTTATGATGTTGTATTCTGATGTTATGTTCATTATTGTTTGTTAATGAGGTCGTGAAAAGGGATGAAAAGAAAATGTACTACCTTTTGGGAGACGGGGGAGAAGGGAGTTTGGAGGCGCTTCGGAGGCCAAGGCAAGGGGAAGGCGCTGATGAACTAGCTTGCTTTGCTGGGAGTTCTGGTACTCTGTCTTTTGCCCTTTTACTGTATGCTTGTGGTACTTCTGGATATACTTCGTATGTTTCTTTGTTGCCTCGATTGTCTCTGATGCTTGCTTTCTGAATTGGTTGCCTTGAGTTGCTTGGGATTTATTTGAACCTTTGCCCAATGATGAGATTGTCTGAGGGCTTTAGTACTGATACGCTTCTTTTTCTCTTCTCTCTTTGTTGCCTTGATGCCTGCCTTGTATGCCTCAGTACTTCTTTATCTCCTTCTTCTGTTGCCTGGACGCCTGCCCTGTGATGAGGCTTCCTCTGAGGGCCTCTTCGTGTTGCCTTGATGCTTTGCTTATTGTTTGCTTCTGTTGTTTGATTGTCCTGATGCCTTGATGATTAACCCGATGATGACAGTGTTCTGAGGGTTTTAGAAGCCTTTTTTGACTTTGTTGGTTGACAGTTTGATGCTGGAGGGTTTGGTGTTTAGTTGATTGGATTGACAGGTTTTTGCTTAGTGTTTTTAAGGCTAGGCTTTGACAGGTTGGGCCTTACTGGCTTGATGTGTTTGATGCTTGTGATTTTGGTTATGGCCTTGGTAAGGCTTGCTTCAGGTTTGGCCTAGCAGGTTAATGAGGGTTTTAGGCTTTACTGGTTATCTGGTTTATGTTGTTGGTCTATTCGAACATTACAGGTTTTAGTAGTTTAGACTTGATGACAGGTTGGGGTTTTGGTGAGGCTTCAGGCAGGTTTGAGGACTGGTTTACTGGCTTTAGGTTTATGCTGCTTCTGGTTCTTGCATAGGTTCGAGCTCTACTGGTTTAAGGCTTGATTCATGTTATGGCCTTGGTGAGGCTCTGGTTTGATAGCTGGTACAGGTTATGGCTGTTAGCTTTGGCCTTGGCAAGTTTTGTTTTTGTTAACTGTTTTTGATGTCCTTTGGTAATGAGCTTTTGACAGGTTTTTAACTTGTTGGTTTTTGACTTTTTGTTTTTCTTTCTTTTTCTGTTATGGGTTAGCAGTTTTATATCTTTTATGCCTAAAGCCAAACCTGTAAGCCTAACCACTTTTCTCTCTTCTTTCTCTCTCCAGTATAATTTTTTTTTAAGCATGTTATATGCTTATGTTTGTACTTTTCTGAAAGGGCAGCACTTGGGAAATGATGAAATGAACAGCTTGCTTGCATATTAATCTTTCTCTGCATATCTTGTACTTCTTCCAGCTTTTATGCTTCTTGTTATCTTTCCATATCTTCTTTTGGTAGTTTTGAGTAGCCTTGTACTTGTTTGATATCTTTGACAGTTTTTGAATGGTTTGAAATTTGAACTGAGTTTGGGACTTTAGTTAGGCCATTCTGTTTGTGCAGTATGTAGTGGTTTGACAATTTTGACTTGTGAATTTCAACTTTGTGCATTCCAAATTAGCAAGCAAATATTCATCCCTCTTTGTGAACCGGGAGAAATCTCGTGATTTGCAAAGAGGGCTAACTGATCCCAGTCAGTTGCCCTTAATGATGAACTTTATTTTTATCTGTCTCTTTAATTGTTTGTGCGCTTCAACTGACTTTTTCCTTCTTTTCTTTGCAGATAAATAATTAAATGGAGAGGAATAGCAAAAGATGAAGAATTGAAGATTTAGAAAAAATTAGGATAGTCTTATTTTAAATTTAATTATTGTAAAATTGTTATTGTAAACAATTTGTAAACAAAACAATTGTACAAATAAATTAAAGATAAATAAAAACTCTTTTTTATCCAGTTAATTCTTTTCTTCTTTTCAATTATTTATTTTATTATTTATAATTCTTTAAATTAAAATAATTGAAAATACATTCCAATCATTTAATCTTAGAATAATAAATAATTAAATAAACATTGCTTCAGCATTGATCAATTAAACCTGGCGTTTCCAACATCTAAAGCAACACAAACAGTCAATCACAGCAATTGCCCAGACGTTTTTTCCCTTTACTGACTTTAATCAAACATTGCAAATTCAAACCCAATGCATCCTTTCACTGATTTAGTCACACAGTGCGAATTCCATCCAAGTGCATTTTTTACTGATTAAGTCAAATAATGTGAATTCAGTCTAAATCTCGGAATATCTTGCAAAGCACCGTAGAATTAAATCTTTCTGAGGAGCCGCGCATGAAAAACCCTAATTCCTGATTAAATGCCAAAGAAGCGTTCGCCTGATCGAAGTTGAGCCAAAATCAACCAAACCTTAAACAAACTGTTTGAATTGTTCCAGAGCCATGAAAATTAATGAAAACCCTAATTTTGTCTGACTGACGAGAAAAGTCTGTTTGACCGATTCTTGAGCCAATCTGAAAAGTCAGGAAAAGCCTGAAGTTGTGATTTCTTGTGGAAAAATACGAGGGCAAATTTTGGGGTACAACAGTTGCCCCTGTTCAATCTTCTTGAACCTGAAGAGTTAGATTGGCAAGTTTGCCTTTCGCGACTCGAAGGTAAACGAAGATTGGACACTAGAGTGCCCTAAAATTTGCACTCGGTGATATGATGGTAGAGGGAATGGGCTTAAAGATGCCATCTGATGCGATAGAATCTTGTCGGGGGATGGGCTTAGAGATGCCATCTGAGAATGGGCTTAAAGATGCAATTTGGTGACTGCTGGTAGGAGGATGGGCTTATAGATTCCATCTGGAATGAGTATCAGAAAGGTGTCCATGTTTTGGACCATCTCTGAACTGGGGGTCTGAATAAGCAATAGATTGACATCCGTATCTGGAGGCATCCGTAAACTGTTTTCAAAAGTTGAGAAGAGTCTGAACAAGCGATAGATTAACATCCATTGTTGGGAGGAATCCGTAAACTGTTTTCAGAAGTCTTGAAGTTGAATAAGCAATAGAGCAGCATCCGTTGTTGGGAAGCGTCCGTAAACTGTTTTCAAAAGTTGCATCTGAACAAGCGATAGATTAACATCCGTTGTTGGGAAGAATCCGTAAACTGTTTTCAGAAGTCTTGAAGTGGAAGAGGAACCGGTGTAGGGTTTCCCGAGGATGCGTCCGTGTAAAACTGCATCTGAGTGAATCTGGAATAAGTATCAGAATGTCGCCGTGTCCGGGTCACATCTGAACTATTTCTGGATGAATCTCGGGAGATGATCTTTGTCTGTCGACTGATCTTACCTGAAAAGGTAAAGGGTTAGTTGTATGCAATGTTATGATGCATGATGCAATGTATGTGACATCAATGTTTATGACATGAATGTGATGAATGTGCATGTAAGCTGATGAGCTATCTTGCTGAGGATAAATGAATCCTGGATGGCTGAAGATAAAAGAATCTTCACTGTTGCCGGGGAGGGCAAGAATCTTCTGATTGTTGAAAATGAGAAGTCTTGGGACCACTGTTGGGGAAATCAGAAGCTTGGGTTGTATGCCAAACTACTGGGGACTTCCTATTTTGAGGAGATCTGTGTGGGATTTCGTGATGATGAGTCTGTGTAAAACTGCATCGGGTTTTTTGAACACTTTTGACATTCGAATGCCCCAAGTGGTGATGTAGATAATTTCCTGGCTTGTTACAGGTGTTGATCCATAATCAGTCGTCCACAGATGTTTTCCTGGCTTGTTACAGGTGTTGATCTGGAACTTAAGAAAAGTTGGTCAAAGAGATATTGTCCTGGCTTGTTACAGGTGTTGATCTCTGACCTGAGAAAGAAAGATGGTTCCCTAGCTTGTTACAGGTGTTGATCTTCAATCTCTTCCGATGTGCCCTGGCTAGATACAGGAATCGAATCTGGAATTAGTCGTCAATAGATATGCCCTGGCTGGATACAGGAATCGAATCTTCAAACTCTTCATATGTGCCCTGGCTAGATACAGGAATCGAATCTGGAAACTCTTCAGATGTGTCCTGGCTAGATACAGGAATCGAATCTGGAATTAGTCTTCAGTAGATATGCCCTGGCTGGATACAGGAATCGAATCCTCAAACTCTTTAGATGTGCCCTGGCTAGATACATGAATCGAATCTGGAATTAGTCGTCAGTAGATATGCCCTGGCTGGATACAGGAATCGAATCTTCAAACTCTTCAGACGTGCCCTGGCTAGATACAGGAATCGAGTCTGGAAATAGTCGTCAACAGATATGCCCTGGCTGGATACAGGAATCGAATCTTCAAACTCTTCAGACGTACCCTGGTTAGATACAGGAATCGAGTCTGGAATTGTGATAGTTGATCTGTTGGTGGTTGTAATTTCCAGCAGCTGGTGAAGGAATTATTGAACACTTTTGACATTCGAATGCCCCAAGTGATGATGAAAGAATCTTGAATCAGATTATTCTGAGAATTGAGAGATTTCTTGAAATCTTGACTGGACTGCCCCAGGTTAACTGAACTTTGAAAGATCTGTTGAAACCTTGACTGGACTGCCCCAGGTTAACTGGATGGTGCTATGTCATGCCCCTTGTTGATAGGAGATTTGTCGTTGGAAGTGTTATCCTTTTGAAGGGACTTTGTTCACTGAGAGAGTTTTCGTTCCTCCGAACATTCGTTGTATGAATTTCTTCGCTGTCAAACAAAAAGCCTAATGCAGACAGTGATATTCAAGCAATGCAAAGTTTATGTTTGTCTCGAAGTTTTGCAAAATGCATTTTTTAGCAGAAAATTTTTTATAAGACAAGTCAACACAAGATTTAGAGCAAAGCCTTACAGGAGTCAGGATACCTTTTGTAACAGTATGCTTTCGAACTAACCCATGCTTCAATTAGGACTTTTGAGGGGTTGTAACGTGGCCTGGTTCACGGTCTAAGAAACAAAGGATAAAGGCTCAAAGTATATTTGTACCCACCCGCTCTTCGTGATGTTCTTCACACCTAAGCTCAGTTAATTGTGCGTCGCACTCTGTTTTGAGTTTGGAACGACTTTTGGGCGATGGTTCACCAGTTGAATTTGGGGAGACAGTCATCATCTCCTTTTTCTTTTGCAACATTTTTCATGTTGATGATGATTTGTAATGACCTCACTATTTTGATTTTGATTTGTTATCCCTAACTTTTGCCTGACTGTTCCCATTTTCGAGATTACAGTCAACGGGATGCCCCAGCTTTCTTAAGCCTCCTCTATAGGTTTTGGCTTGGTGGGCTTTTCTCTTTTGAGAGATTGACTGTTATGTGATAGGGAACCACCCTTGTCTTTTGATTCCAAAGGAATGCTTTTCTTTTTCTTTGACGTCGTTCGTTGTGTTACGAACTGAGAGTTTGCGACTTCAATGCGCGTTTTCTCTTGAATTAACTGAGATACTACCCTGCCCCAGGTTTATATCAAAGGTTTTGATCGTTCAGAACAGAAAAATCCTACTTCTTTGGCTCGAAGGGGTTGACTAGGGATTAACTTCCTTATAACTCCAGTGTTTGGGAATTGAAAGAAATGCCTGTACATCATCAGCAAGGTCTGTTCAAAAGCATACTGTATGAGATTATGGTATTGTTTCGTCATCCTCCCTCTAAAGGCTTGCAGCTTTTTATCAAGATTTAAATATCATAAAGAAAGCATAAGAGTAGTGAAACGAATGGATGAATTCCAGACAAACATATGCAATGCATTAATGAAAACAGAGTTTAACATCAACAGATAATTATTTGACAACAAAAGAAATTAGAACTTTGAAAATTCAAAATGAAGCAAAAGTCTTTCAGCTTGAGCTTTGTCACTTCAGGTGGAGAACCCCTTAACGGAAGATTTTCATCTCGCCGTCTGGCATGAATTCCAGCACTCCAATGTCGATCAAATCTTGACTCTTGTTCTTCAAGGCCCAACAGTCGTTAGTGTCGTGTCCCGGGCTGTAGGAGTGGTAAACACAAAATGCGTCGGGACGATAGTTAGGAGAGGAGGTATTGAGCTTCTGAGGAGGATCCCTTATGGTAAGCAGGTTGACCTCCAATAGGCGCTTCAGTATGAAGAATGATGGTATCTCAGTCTCCGTGAACTATCTTCCTGACGTTTCTTGCTTACGCCGATTACCCCGTTGCTGGCGAGGTTGTTGGTGGGCTTGTGACCCTGAAGCAAGCGAATGAGCCTTCCCCTTGTCTTCTTGAGTGGATGGAGGTTGGGCGGTGACCTGCTCTTCATCCTCAGATGTTTGCCCCAATTGGTTGTTTGGAAGTAGTTAGCGGACAAGAACTCTGAGTTCCTCTTGTCTTTGAGATAGGTCTTGGATGAGAGCCATCTGGCCCACCAACTGTCCCATCACTTGGGTCCTCAATGTTGTCAAATCAAACTGCAGCTCCGCAAGCTGATCACTCCTGGCATTGTTTGAATTCTCCAAGCTCTTTGCGAGGAGAGCTTTCATTTCTTCTTGCCCCAGAGACAAGTTCAAGAACATTTCCTGCAGCTGAGCAGTCTGGTCTTGGATGTCTTTGACAGACATTTCTAGAGCCATCCCTTACTGAAATAAACAGCAGGAGAGTAAGGAAACCTGAAAAAGGAAAGATCGTTAAGATGCAATGCATGATATGTGGATGCATGCTTTCAAGGATCTCTTGGGGTAAACACAAGAAAATGTTAGAGGTTGAACTTTGTTCTTGGATCAGAGAACTTTGCACCGGAGGATGTCTTTCCACTAGAATCAAGCTCACCATGTCAAGTGGGTCATCGCCACTGATTCAAGTTGTTGCACTTGATCTTTGACTGGAGAACTTTGTATCGGTGGATGTCTTTCCACGAGAATCAAGCTCACCATGTCGAGTGGGTCATAGCCACTGATTCCAGTTGTTGTACTTGAACTCTGATTGGGGTTGGTTAGAGGAGAAACCTCTTGCCCCTTGGTAGATGTATGGTTCAACGTAACCCTGCATCAAAAGAACCTTCGAGATCCTTGAAACGGTTATTGAAAATGCTATGGTATGATGTTATGATGTTATGTACATGTATGCAAAAGCAATTGAGTGTATATACAGACAAACATATTCACACAAAGCAAACAAGTCCTTAGGTTTAGGCTTGCATGGGGTTATAGGTAAGTACCCTCTTGAAGTTAGTTGGCTCATTCTGTCCTAAAATAGAAACTGGGTTTTAAGGAGCTCAATATCATTGGATTATTTTCTGTGTTCATTGTTTCGGTTTAGCCACTTACTGGCGACCAAAATATTCCAAGAAAACAACCCTCAAATGAGTGTAGTATCGAGTATCTACCAACTTCAGACTGCACCAAAGTCGGTCATCTCACTACCCCTAAAAAGGCTAAGATGGTCAATTAAGGTTCTAAGAGTTCGTTAGTGCTTCACGACATCACTCAGCGGCCCCGTACTCTCCTTGATTGAACTCAAGGGTTACCGGTACTCACAAATATGTCACACTAACATAGCTTACTGCTTCAACCATGTCGGTATACCCCGCACAGTTCCCTCACAGTTTTTTTGCTATTTACCTAAAAAAGTTCCCCAAATCCGGGTGTAGGATTTACAACAAACCCAAACAAGAACCTAAAAGATAAAGCAATCAAGTCAATCAAAGCAAGAAAGTAAAGGTGATCTAAACCCTAAGGTAACCCCACTTTTAAGTTTCTCCCCAGCAGATTCGCCAGTTCTGTGGTACGGTGGGAGAACTGACTTAAGTTTTGCGTTTGTATTCGCACTTGTTCGGTTGAGCAAGAGTCGCCACCGACTTTTTATTTTATCCTAAAGGAAAGGTTAAAAAGCACAGCAAAAACCTTTTGAGATATTTCATGGGTTCGGGGGGTAGATTATGAAAAGGGAAGGTATTAGCACCCTTTTCATCCATGGTTATCCATGGGCTCTTAGTTACTTGGTTTTTTAGATCACTTGCCTTGACTTTCGATTGCTTTGAAAATGGTGTGTGTGTGTGTGTGTGTGTTTGAAAATGTTTTTTGAAGAAGATGCCTTGTCTTAGGCAACCAACATAATGACTCGTGTTTGAGTATATACAAAGGTGTGTATCTTTTCGAAAAGATATTTCAAATGTTTTTGGAAGAGTTTGTTTTAAAAGTGTTTGTGAAGTGTGGTTTTTGAAAAGAAGGCAAGTGTTTTTGCAAGTTGATCTCGAGTAACTAAGAGTTTTGTCTACCCCTATTGTACTCAAAGGTTTTCTCTATGTTTTCAACCCCTTTTAACAATTTTGTTCCACCATTGAATTTGGTGGACAATCTTGCGTTTAGGGAGTTTGTTCGGGACAGGCGCGGGTCATCGTATGGACCATGAATGCAATGATGCCAAGTATCTTTGGCAATTTGCTTTGAAGGGACTATGATCATTTCATTTAGGCAACTTTCGAAAGCGTCATCGAGGGACTTATGATCATTTGAATTTGTTTTGCCAAAGAAACTCGACGTGCAAGCATGGCCCATTTTGGAAGGCAACATGTGGGATTACCCTAGGGGGTGCAAGTGTGATTGTGTATTGATTTCATGTATTTGTCTTGTATTAGGTTATCTAGCATTTGATTTTATGTGCATGCAAACCCTGGGTCTAACCATGGTATAATTGAAAGCGGTAAATCGCAAGAATTTAAAGTCTACGCTATTAAAAATAGTATCCGGGAGTGGGGGTACAAATTTACAAATGGGGATGAGACTTTAGGAAGGTAGTGTCCAATAATTTACAACCAAATCGAATTGCGATAAAAGTGTAGACAATGTATAGTAACGTATAAGAATAGCAAATGCATATTGTCAGATGTAAAGTGTATTGTGTAGGTGTACGTGTACGTATATTTGCATGAGAATTATTTACAAGTGCGGAAATATGAATTTAATGTATTATTAAGTATATTATATGTTTGATTTAATTGTATTTTGGTATCTTGTTTAATATGTACAAAAGTTTAAATGAAAATGTTTTAAGTTAAAAGAAAGATATTATTTGTATTTTAGTATTAATGTAAAGTATTATTTTAAGAGTCATTTTTATGTATTAGTATTTTGGTTAATGTGTATAAACAAGGTATTGTAAAAAAGAAAGAAAGTCTTAAGTTTAATTATATTTTAGGTATTTTATAAAATCTAAGTTAAATACAAAAAATGTCCCCTTTTTTTAGGAAAATTATTATTTATGCTTTAAAATGTAACAAATAGTGGAATTTGTATAAAAAGATTTGTTTAAAGAGAATTTTTAATCTATTAATCTAGTATTTGTGTATTCTTTTTAATATAACTAAATAAAAGATAATTTTAGTATAAAATGTATTAGCTTAAGTTATATAAAAAAATGAAAGGGTAAAAATAACAAAAAGATGTTAAATGAATGGGCCAAAGAGATTTAGGGCTTAGTCAGAATTGGAAGCCAAAAGGGGGGTGCCAATTAGAACACGTATTGGGCTTAGTCGTTTCAGAAAGGGGCAAGGCCCATTTGCTTCTCAAATCAAATTTTAGGGTTTGTGATAGTTGTCTCACTTTGGAAAAAGCTTAGGGCTTGACGTACACAGAAGCGGCGCCGTTCTTCGTTTCACTTCGTCTTCTTCGCTAGGTCTTTCTCTCCATGGTTAGCTACTGATACCTTCCTTATCTCTAGCCACCAGCTCCACCATCTCTTCTCCCCTCAGATCGCTCAGGCAACAATTTAAACAAGGTAGTAAATCGTCTCAAACTCGTTAGGCGCTTTAGGTTTGCATGTTATGATGTTGTATTCTGATGTTATGTTCATTATTGTTTGTTAACGAGGTCGTGAAAAGGGATGAAAAGAAAATGTACTACCTTTTGGGAGACGGGGGAGAAGGGAGTTTGGAGGCGCTTCGGAGGCCAAGGCGAGGGGAAGGCGCTGATGAACTAGCTTGCTTTGCTGGGAGTTCTGGTACTCTGTCTTTTGCCCTTTTACTGTATGCTTGTGGTACTTCTGGATATACTTCGTATGTTTCTTTGTTGCCTCGATTGTCTCTGATGCTTGCTTTCTGAATTGGTTGCATTGAGTTGCTTGGGATTTATTTGAACCTTTGCCCAATGATGAGATTGTCTGAGGGCTTTAGTACTGATACGCTTCTTTTTCTCTTCTCTCTTTGTTGCCTTGATGCCTGCCTTGTATGCCTCAGTACTTCTTTATCTCCTTCTTCTGTTGCCTGGACGCCTGCCCTGTGATGAGGCTTCCTCTGAGGGCCTCTTCGTGTTGCCTTGATGCTTTGCTTATTGTTTGCTTCTGTTGTTTGATTGTCCTGATGCCTTGATGATTAACCCGATGATGACAGTGTTCTGAGGGTTTTAGAAGCCTTTTTTGACTTTGTTGGTTGACAGTTTGATGCTGGAGGGTTTGGTGTTTAGTTGATTGGATTGACAGGTTTTTGCTTAGTGTTTTTAAGGCTAGGCTTTGACAGGTTGGGCCTTACTGGCTTGATGTGTTTGATGCTTGTGATTTTGGTTATGGCCTTGGTAAGGATTGCTTCAGGTTTGGCCTAGCAGGTTAATGAGGGTTTTAGGCTTTACTGGTTCTCTGGTTTATGCTGTTGGTCTGTTCGAACATTACAGGTTTTAGTAGTTTAGACTTGATGACAGGTTGGGGCTTTGGTGAGGCTTCAGGCAGGTTTGAAGACTGGTTTACTGGCTTTAGGTTTATGCTGCTTCTGGTTCTTGCATAGGTTCGAGCTCTACTGGTTTAAGGCTTGATTCATGTTATGGCCTTGGTGAGGCTTTGGTTTGATAGTTGGTACAGGTTGTGGCTGTTAGCTTTGGCCTTGGCAAGTTTTGTTTTTGTTAACTGTTTTTGATGTCCTTTGGTAATGAGCTTTTGACAGGTTTTTAACTTGTTGGTTTTTGACTTTTTGTTTTTCTTTCTTTTTCTGTTATGGGTTAGCAGTTTTATATCTTTTATGCCTAAAGCCAAACCTGTAAGCTTAACCACTTTTCTCTCTTCTTTCTCTCTCCAGTACAATTTTTTTTAAGCATATTATATGCTTATGTTTGTACTTTTCTGAAAGGGTAGCACTTGGGAAATGATGAAATGAACAGCTTGCTTGCATATTAATCTTTCTCTACATATCTTGTACTTCTTCCAGCTTTTATGCTTCTTGTTATCTTTCCATATCTTCTTTTGACAGTTTTGAGTAGCCTTGTACTTGTTTGATATCTTTGACAGTTTTTGAATGGTTTGAAATTTGAACTGAGTTTGGGACTTTAGTTAGGCCATTCTGTTTGTGCAGTATGTAGTGGTTTGACAATTTTGACTTGTGAATTTCAACTTTGTGCATTCCAAATTAGCAAGCAAATATTCATCCCTCTTTGTGAACCGGGAGAAATCCCGTGATTTGCAAAGAGGGCTAACTGATCCCAGTCAGTTGCCCTTAATGATGAACTTTATTTTTATCTGTCTCTTTAATTGTTTGTGCGCTTCAACTGACTTTTTCCTTCTTTTCTTTGCAGATAAATAATTAAATGGAGAGGAATAGCAAAAGATGAAGAATTGAAGATTTAGAAAAAATTAGGATAGTCTTATTTTAAATTTAATTATTGTAAAATTGTTATTGTAAACGATTTGTAAACAAAACAATTGTACAAATAAATTAAAGATAAATAAAAACTCTTTTTTATCCAGTTAATTCTTTTCTTCTTTTCAATTATTTATTTTATTATTTATAATTCTTTAAATTAAAATAATTGAAAATACATTCCAATCATTTAATCTTAGAATAATAAATAATTAAATAAACATTGCTTCAGCATTGATCAATTAAACCTGGCGTTTCCAACATCTAAAGCAAAACAAACAGTCAATCACAGCAATTGCCCAGACGTTTTTTCCCTTTACTGACTTTAATCAAACATTGCAAATTCAAACCCAATGCATCCTTTCACTGATTTAGTCACACAGTGCGAATTCCATTCAAGTGCATTTTTTACTGATTAAGTCAAATAATGCGAATTCAGTCTAAATCTCGGAATATCTTGCAATGCACCGTAGAATTAAATCTTTCTGAGGAGCCGCGCATGAAAAACCCTAATTCCTGATTAAATGCCAAAGAAGCGTTCGCCTGATCGAAGTTGAGCCAAAATCAACCAAACCCTAAACAAACTGTTTGAATTGTTCCAGAGCCATGAAAATCAATGAAAACCCTAATTTTGTCTGACTGACGAGAAAAGTCTGTTTGACCGATTCTTGAGCCAATCTGAAAAGTCAGGAAAAGCCTGAAGTTGTGATTTCTTGTGGAAAAATACGAGGGCAAATTTTGGGGTACAACAGTTGCCCCTGTTCAATCTTCTTGAACCTGAAGAGTTAGATTGGCAAGTTTGCTTTCGCGACTCGAAGGTAAAAGAAGATTGGACACTAGAGTGCCCTAAAATTTGCACTCGGTGATATGATGGTAGAGGGAATGGGCTTAAAGATGCCATCTGATGCGATAGAATCTTGTCGGGGGATGGGCTTAGAGATGCCATCTGAGAATGGGCTTAAAGATGCCATTTGGTGACTGCTGGTAGGAGGATGGGCTTATAGATGCCATCTGGAATGAGTATCAGAAAGATGTCCATGTTTTGGACCATCTCTGAACTGGGGGTCTGAATAAGCAATAGATTAACATCCGTATCTGGAGGCATCCGTAAACTGTTTTCAAAAGTTGAGAAGAGTCTGAACAAGCGATAGATTAACATCCATTGTTGGGAGGAATCCGTAAACTGTTTTCAGAAGTCTTGAAGTTGAATAAGCAATAGAGCAGCATCCGTTGTTGGGAAGCGTCCGTAAACTGTTTTCAAAAGTTGCATCTGAACAAGCGATAGATTAACATCCGTTGTTGGGAAGAATCCGTAAACTGTTTTCAGAAGTCCTTAAGTGGAAGAGGAACCGGTGTAGGGTTTCCCGAGGATGCGTCCGTGTAAAACTGCATCTGAGTGAATCTGGAATAAGTATCAGAATGTCGCCGTGTCCGGGTCACATCTGAACTATTTCTGGATGAATCTCGGGAGATGATCTTTGTTTGTCGACTGATCTTACCTGAAAAGGTAAAGGGTTAGTTGTATGCAATGTTATGATGCATGATGCAATGTATGTGACATCAATGTTTATGACATGAATGTGATGAATGTGCATGTAAGCTGATGAGCTATCTTGCTGAGGATAAATGGATCCTGGATGGTTGAAGATAAAAGAATCTTCATTGTTGCCGGGGAGGGCAAGAATCTTCTGATTGTTGAAAATGAGAAGTCTTGGGACCACTATTGGGGAAATCAGAAGCTTGGGTTGTATGCCAAACTACTGGGGACTTCCTGTTTTGAGGAGATCTGTGTAGGATTTCGTGATGATGAGTCCGTGTAAAACTGCATCGGGTTTTTTGAACACTTTTGACATTCGAATGCCCCAAGTGGTGATGTAGATAATTTCCTGGCTTGTTACAGGTGTTGATCCACAATCAGTCGTCCACAGATGTTTTCCTGGCTTGTTACAGGTGTTGATCTGGAACTTAAGAAAAGTTGGTCAAAGAGATATTGTCCTGGCTTGTTACAGGTGTTGATCTCTGACCTGAGAAAGAAAGATGGTTCCCTAGCTTGTTACAGGTGTTGATCTTCAATCTCTTCAGATGTGCCCTGGCTAGATACAGGAATCGAATCTGGAATTAGTCGTCAATAGATATGCCCTGGCTGGATACAGGAATCGAATCTTCAAACTCTTCATATGTGCCCTGGCTAGATACAGGAATCGAATCTGGAAACTCTTCAGATGTGTCCTGGCTAGATACAGGAATCGAATCTGGAATTAGTCTTCAGTAGATATGCCCTGGCTGGATACAGGAATCGAATCCTCAAACTCTTTAGATGTGCCCTGGCTAGATACATGAATCGAATCTGGAATTAGTTGTCAGTAGATATGCCCTGGCTGGATACAGGAATCGAATCTTCAAACTCTTCAGAAGTGCCCTGGCTAGATACAGGAATCGAGTCTGGAAATAGTCGTCAACAGATATGCCCTGGCTGGATACAAGAATCGAATCTTCAAACTCTTCAGACGTACCCTGGCTAGATACAGGAATCGAGTCTGGAATTGTGATAGTTGATCTGTTGGTGGTTGTAATTTCCAGCAGGTGGTGAAGGAATTATTGAACACTTTTGACATTCGAATGCCCCAAGTGATGATGAAAGAATCTTGAATCAGATTATTCTGAGAATTGAGAGATTTCTTGAAATCTTGACTGGACTGCCCCAGGTTAACTGAACTTTGAAAGATCTGTTGAAACCTTGACTGGACTGCCCCAGGTTAACTGGATGGTGCTATGTCATGCCCCTTGTTGATAGGAGATTTGTCGTTGGAAGTGTTATCCTTTTGAAGGGACTTTGTTCACTGAGAGAGTTTTCGTTCCTCCGAACATTCGTTGTATGAATTTCTTCGCTGTCAAACAAAAAGCCTAATGCAGACAGTGATATTCAAGCAATGCAGAGTTTATGTTTGTCTCGAAGTTTTGCAAAATGCATTTTTTAGCAGAAAAATTTTTATAAGACAAGTCAACACAAGATTTAGAGTAAAGCCTTACAGGAGTCAGGATACCTTTTGTAACAGTATGCTTTCGAACTAACCCATGCTTCAATTAGGACTTTTGAGGGGTTGTAACGTGGCCTGGTTCACAGTCTAAGAAACAAAGGATAAAGGCTCAAAGTATATTTGTACCCACCCGCTCTTCGTGATGTTCTTCACACCTAAGCTCAGTTAATTGTGTGTCGCACTCTGTTTTGAGTTTGGAACGACTTTTGGGCGATGGTTCACCAGTTGAATTTGGGGAGACAGTCATCATCTCCTTTTTCTTTTGCAACATTTTTCATGTTGATGAGGATTTGTAATGACCTCACTATTTTGATTTTGATTTGTTATCCCTAACTTTTGCCTGACTGTTCCCATTTTCGAGATTACAGTCAACGGGATGCCCCAGCTTTCTTAAGCCTCCTCTATAGGTTTTGGCTTGGTGGGCTTTTCTCTTTTGAGAGATTGACTGCTATGTGATAGGGAACCACCCTTGTCTTTTGATTCCAAAGGAATGCTTTTCTTTTTCTTTGACGTCGTTCGTTGTGTTACGAACTGAGAGTTTGCGACTTCAATGCGCGTTTTCTCTTGAATTAACTGAGATACTACCCTGCCCCAGGTTTATATCAAAGGTTTTGATCGTTCAGAACAGAAAACTCCTACTTCTTTGGCTCGAAGGGGTTGACTAGGGATTAACTTCCTTATAACTCCAGTGTTTGGGAATTGAAAGAAATGCCTGTACATCATCAGTAAGGTCTGTTCAAAAGCATATTGTATGAGATTATGGTATTGTTTCGTCATCCTCCCTCTAAAGGCTTGCAGCTTTTTATCAAGAGTTAAATATCATAAAGAAAGCATAAGAGTAGTGAAACGAATGGATGAATTCCAGACAAACATATGCAATGCATTAATGAAAACAAAGTTTAACATCAACAGATAATTATTTGACAACAAAAGAAATTACAACTTTGAAAATTCAAAATGAAGCAAAAGTCTTTCAGCTTGAGCTTTGTCACTTCAGGTGGAGAACCCCTTAACGGAAGATTTTCATCTCGCCGTCTGGCATGAATTCCAGCACTCCAATGTCAATCAAATCTTGACTCTTGTTCTTCAAGGCCCAACAGTCGTTAGTGTAGTGTCCCGGGCTGTAGGAATGGTAAACACAAAATGCATCGGGACGATAGTTAGGAGAGGAGGTATTGAGCTTCTGAGGAGGATCCCTTAGGGTAAGCAGGTTGACCTCCAATAGGCGCTTCAGTATGAAGAATGATGGTATCTCAGTCTCCGTGAACTCTCTTCCCGACGTTTCTTGCTTACGCCGATTACCCCGTTGCTGGCGAGGTTGTTGGTGGGCTTGTGACCCTGAAGCAAGCGAAGGAGCCTTCCCCTTGTCTTCTTGAGTGGATGGAGGCTGGGCGGTGACCTGCTCTTCAACCTCAGATGTTTACCCCAATTGGTTATTTGGAAGTAGTTGGCGGATAAGAACTATGAGTTCCTCTTGTCTTTGAGATAGGTCTTGGATGAGAGCCATCTGGCCCACCAATTGTCCCATCACTTGGGTCCTCAATGTTGTCAAATCAAACTGCAGCTCCGCAAGCTGATCACTCCTGGCATTGTTTGAATTCTCCAAGCTCTTTGCGAGGAGAGCTTTCATTTCTTCTTGCCTCAGAGACAAGTTCAGGAACATTTCCTGCAGCTGAGCAGTCTGGTCTTGGATGTCTTTGACAGACCTTTCTAGAGCCATCCCTTACTGAAATAAACAGCAGGAGAGTAAGGAAACCTTAAAAAGGAAAGATCGTTAAGATGCAATGCATGATATGTGGATGCATGCTTTCAAGGATCTCTTGGGGTAAACACAAGAAAATGTTAGAGGTTGAACTTTGTTCTTGGATCGGAGAACTTTGCACCGGCGGATGTCTTTCCACTAGAATCAAGCTCACCATGTCAAGTGGGTCATCGCCACTGATTCAAGTTGTTGCACTTGATCTTTGACTGGAGAACTTTGTATCGGTGGATGTCTTTCCACGAGAATCAAGCTCACCATGTCGAGTGGGTCATAGCCACTGATTCCAGTTGTTGTACTTGAACTCTGATTGGGGTTGGTTAGAGGAGAAACCTCTTTCCCCTTGGTAGATGTCTGGTTCAATGTAACCCTGCATCAAAAGAACCTTCGAGATCCTTGAAACGGTTATTGAAAATGCTATGGTATGATGTTATGATGTTATGTACATGTATGCAAAAGCAATTGAGTGTATATACAGACAAACATATTCACGCAAAGCAAACAAGTCCTTAGGTTTAGGCTTGCATGGGGTTATAGGTAAGTACCCTCTTGAAGTTAGTTGGCTCATCCTGTCCTAAAATAGAAACTGGGTTTTAAGGAGCTCAATATCATTGGATTGTTTTCTGTGTTCATTGTTTCGGTTTAGCCACTTACTGGCGACCAAAATATTCCAAGAAAACAACCCTCAAATGAGTGTAGTATCGAGTATCTACCAACTTCAGACTGCACCAAAGTCGGTCATCTCACTACCCCTAAAAAGGCTAAGATGGTCAATTAAGGTTCTAAGAGTTCGTTAGTGCTTCACGACATCACTCAGCGGCCCCGTACTCTCCTTGATTGAACTCAAGGGTTACCGGTACTCACAAATATGTCACACTAACATAGCTTATTGCTTCAACCATGTCGGTATACCCCGCACAGTTCCCTCACAGTTTTTTTACTATTTACCTAAAAAAGTTCCCCAAATCCGGGTGTAGGATTTACAACAAACCCAAACAAGAACCCAAAAGATAAAGCAATCAAGTCAATTAAAGCAAGAAAGTAAAGGTGATCTAAACCCTAAGGTAACCCCACTTTTAAGTTTCTCCCCAGCAGATTCGCCAGTTCTGTGGTACGGTGGGAGAACTGACTTAAGTTTTGCGTTTGTATTCGCACTTGTTCGGTTGAGCAAGAGTCGCCACCGACTTTTTATTTTATCCTAAAGGAAAGGTTAAAAAGCACAGCAAAAACCTTTTGAGATATTTCGTGGGTTCGGGGGGTAGATTATGAAAAGGGAAGGTATTAGCACCCTTTTCATCCATGGTTATCCATGGGCTCTTAGTTACTTGGTTTTTTAGATCACTTGCCTTGACTTTCGATTGCTTTGAAAATGGTGTGTGTGTGTGTGTGTGTGTTTGAAAATGTGTTTTTAAAGAAGATGCCTTGTCTTAGGCAACCAACATAATGACTCGTGTTTGAGTATATACGAAGGTGTGTATCTTTTCGAAAAGATATTTCAAATGTTTTTGGAAGAGTTTGTTTTGAAAGTGTTTGTGATTGTGGTTTTTGAAAAGAAGGCAAGTGTTTTTGCAAGTTGATCTCGAGTAACTAAGAGTTTTGTCTACCCCTATTGTACTCAAAGGTTTTCTCTATGTTTTCAACCCCTTTTAACAATTTTGTTCCACCATTGAATTTGGTGGACAATCTTGCGTTTAGGGAGTTTGTTCGGGACAGGCGCGGGTCATCGTATGGACCATGAATGCAATGATGCCAAGTATCTTTGGCAATTTTCTTTGAAGGGACTATGATCATTTCATTTAGGCAACTTTCGAAAGCGTCATCGAGGGACTTATGATCATTTGAATTTGTTTTGCCAAAGAAACTCGACGTGCAAGCATGGCCCTTTTTGGAAGGCAACATGTGGGATTACCCTAGGGGGTGCAAGTGTGATTGTGTATTGATTTCATGTATTTGTCTTGTATTAGGTTATCTAGCATTTGATTTTATGTGCATGCAAACCCTGGGTCTAACCATGGTATAATTGAAAGCGGTAAATCGCAAGAATTTAAAGTCTACGCTATTAAAAATAGTATCCGGGAGTGGGGGTACAAATTTACAAATGGGGATGAGACTTTAGGAAGGTAGTGTCCAATAATTTACAACCAAATCGAATTGCGATAAAAGTGTAGACAATGTATAGTAACGTATAAGAATAGCAAATGCATATTGTCAGATGTAAAGTGTATTGTGTAGGTGTACGTGTACGTATATTTGCATGAGAATTATTTACAAGTGCGGAAATGTGAATTTAATGTATTATTAAGTATATTATATGTTTGATTTAATTGTATTTTGGTATCTTGTTTAATATGTACAAAAGTTTAAATGAAAATGTTTTAAGTTAAAAGAAAGATATTATTTGTATTTTAGTATTAATGTAAAGTATTATTTTAAGAGTCATTTTTATGTATTAGTATTTTGGTTAATGTGTATAAACAAGGTATTGTAAAAAAGAAAGAAAGTCTTAAGTTTAATTATATTTTAGGTATTTTATAAAATCTAAGTTAAATACAAAAAATGTCCCCTTTTTTTAGGAAAATTATTATTTATGCTTTAAAATGTAACAAATAGTGGAATTTGTATAAAAAGATTTGTTTAAAAAGAATTTTTAATCTATTAATCTAGTATTTGTGTATTCTTTTTAATATAACTAAATAAAAGATAATTTTAGTATAAAATGTATTAGCTTAAGTTATATAAAAAAAATGAAAGGGTAAAAATAACAAAAAGATGTTAAATGAATGGGCCAAAGAGATTTAGGGCTTAGTCAGAATTGGAAGCCAAAAGGGGGGTGCCAATTAGAACACGTATTGGGCTTAGTCGTTTCAGAAAGGGGCAAGGCCCATTTGCTTCTCAAATCAAATTTTAGGGTTTGTGATAGTTGTCTCACTTTGGAAAAAGCTTAGGGCTTGACGTACACAGAAGCGGCGCCGTTCTTCGTTTCACTTCGTCTTCTTCGCTAGGTCTTTCTCGCCATGGTTAGCTACTGATACCTTCCTTATCTCTAGCCACCAGCGCCACCATCTCTTCTCCCCTCAGATCGCTCAGGAAACAATTTAAACAAGGTAGTAAATCGTCTCAAACTCGTTAGGCGCTTTAGGTTTGCATGTTATGATGTTGTATTCTGATGCTATGTTCATTATTGTTTGTTAACGAGGTCGTGAAAAGGGATGTAAAGAAAATGTACTACCTTTTGGGAGACGGGGGAGAAGGGAGTTTGGAGGCGCTTCGGAGGCCAAGGCGAGGGGAAGGTGCTGATGAACTAGCTTGCTTTACTGGGAGTTCTGGTACTCTGTCTTTTGCCTTTTTACTGTATGCTTGTGGTACTTCTGGATATACTTCGTATGTTTCTTTGTTGCCTCGATTGTCTCTGATGCTTGCTTTCTGAATTGGTTGCCTTGAGTTGCTTGGGATTTATTTGAACCTTTGCCCAATGATGAGATTGTCTGAGGGCTTTAGTACTGATACGCTTCTTTTTCTATTCTCTCTTTGTTGCCTTGATGCCTGCCTTGTATGCCTCAGTACTTCTTTATCTCCTTCTTCTGTTGCCTGGACGCCTACCCTGTGATGAGGCTTCCTCTGAGGGCCTCTTCGTGTTGCCTTGATGTTTTGCTTATTGTTTGCTTCTGTTGTTTGATTGTCCTGATGCCTTGATGATTAACCCGATGATGACAGTGTTCTGAGGGTTTTAGAAGCCTTTTTTGACTTTGTTGGTTGACAGTTTGATGCTGGAGGGTTTGGTGTTTAGTTGATTGGATTGACAGGTTTTTGCTTAGTGTTTTTAAGGCTAGGCTTTGACAGGTTGGGCCTTACTTGCTTGATGTGTTTGATGCTTGTGATTTTGGTTATGGCCTTGGTAAGGCTTGCTTCAGGTTTGGCCTAGCAGGTTAATGAGGGTTTTAGGCTTTACTGGTTCTCTGGTTTATGCTGTTGGTCTGTTCGAACATTACAGGTTTTAGTAGTTTAGACTTGATGACAGGTTGGGGCTTTGGTGAGGCTTCAGGCAGGTTTGAGGACTGGTTTACTGGCTTTAGGTTTATGCTGCTTCTGGTTCTTGCATAGGTTCGAGCTCTACTGGTTTAAGGCTTGATTCATGTTATGGCCTTGGTGAGGCTTTGGTTTGATAGCTGGTACAGGTTGTGGCTGTTAGCTTTGGCCTTGGCAATTTTTGTTTTTGTTAACTGTTTTTGATGTCCTTTGGTAATGAGATTTTGACAGGTTTTTAACTTGTTGGTTTTTGACTTTTTGTTTTTCTTTCTTTTTCTGATATGGGTTAGCAGTTTTATATCTTTTATGCCTAAAGCCAAACCTGTAAGCCTAACCACTTTTCTCTCTTCTTTCTCTCTCCAGTACAATTTTTTTTAAGCATATTATATGCTTATGTTTGTACTTTTCTGAAAGGGCAGCACTTGGGAAATGATGAAATGAACAGCTTGCTTGCATATTAATCTTTCTCTGCATATCTTGTACTTCTTCCAGCTTTTATGCTTCTTGTTATCTTTCCATATCTTCTTTTGACAGTTTTGAGTAGCCTTGTACTTGTTTGATATCTTTGACAGTTTTTGAATGGTTTGAAATTTGAACTGAGTTTGGGACTTTAGTTAGGCCATTCTGTTTGTGCAGTATGTAGTGGTTTGACAATTTTGACTTGTGAATTTCAACTTTGTGCATTCCAAATTAGCAAGCAAATATTCATCCCTCTTTGTGAACCGGGAGAAATCCCGTGATTTGCAAAGAGGGCTAACTGATCCCAGTCAGTTGCCCTTAATGATGAACTTTATTTTTATCTGTCTCTTTAATTGTTTGTGCGCTTCAACTGACTTTTTCCTTCTTGTCTTTGCAGATAAATAATTAAATGGAGAGGAATAGCAAAAGATGAAGAATTGAAGATTTAGAAAAAATTAGGATAGTCTTATTTTAAATTTAATTATTGTAAAATTGTTATTGTAAACAATTTGTAAACAAAACAATTGTACAAATAAATTAAAGATAAATAAAAACTCTTTTTTATCCAGTTAATTCTTTTCTTCTTTTCAATTATTTATTTTATTATTTATAATTCTTTAAATTAAAATAATTGAAAATACATTCCAATCATTTAATCTTAGAATAATAAATAATTAAATAAACATTGCTTCAGCATTGATCAATTAAACCTGGCGTTTCCAACATCTAAAGCAACACAAACAGTCAATCACAGCAATTGCCCAGACGTTTTTTCCCTTTACTGACTTTAATCAAACATTGCAAATTCAAACCCAATGCATCCTTTCACTGATTTAGTCACACAGTGCGAATTCCATCCAAGTGCATTTTTTATTGATTAAGTCAAATAATGCGAATTCAGTCTAAATCTCGGAATATCTTGCAAAGCACTGTAGAATTAAATCTTTCTGAGGAGTCGCGCATGAAAAACCCTAATTCCTGATTAAATGCCAAAGAAGCGTTGGCCTGATCGAAGTTGAGCCAAAATCAACCAAACCCTAAACAAACTATTTGAATTGTTCCAGAGCCATGAAAATCAATGAAAACCCTAATTTTGTCTGACTGACGAGAAAAGTCTGTTTGACCGATTCTTGAGCCAATCTGAAAAGTCAGGAAAAGCCTGAAGTTGTGATTTCTTGTGGAAAAATACGAGGGTAAATTTTGGGGTACAACAGCCACTGATTTGAATGGACCAATAGCAAAGGTACACTCTATCGTCTTCTTCAAATAACCCTGGTTATTTACCTGCGGATTTTTATCCGCAGGAAGTTTCGTAGGGTATCTCAAATATCTTCTCTAGGCCATGTAAACGAAACCTAAGAGCACCAATGCACTCGTCTCTTCCTCCTGGTCATCCCTGTAACCATTACTTGGCCCAATTTTCCCTGTAATTCAAACGCCTAAAAACAACACAATAAAACCCTAGGTTCGGGTATATGATTATAGGCCATGAAAACGAAATTAAATGATGCAGACTTGTTAGAAATTTGATAAGGATCAAGATTATGTCAATAGTTTATCAAAAGGATGCAAGAATGAATAATTTCGATTTCATGTTCAGAGTCGTTTCCAAGAACACTTACAGCGCTTTTCAGATAGCTTCAGGCCTTGGTTTAGTTACTATAGCTTCAGGAGGTTGCTGGCAAGAGAGCTACGTTGTGATTTTGGATTGAATTGACCTCCAATGTTGTTTTTGATCTCCCACTTTTCAAGCTTTTTCACAAACTTGTTCTGGCCGTTTCAGTAGTTCCTTGTGCATGTTTTTGGTCTGCCTCTCTTGTGTGCATATAATGGAATGTGTTTAGGTCAAAATTTGGGCATTAAACCATATGCATTTAAGAATCAAGATTTGCTTTTGATCACCATAACCAAGTTGCCATATTTGCATCAAATCTGAGATTTTTTGCATGTTTTGACTTGGCACGAATTTGATTGAGTGTTATATGATATTTGCAAGCTGTAATGACCACAAGAATCTTATTACATCAATTTTTAGATTTTATTTGATTTAATATTGATTAATAATGAATTAAATCAATAAAATGAAATAAAATAGAAAAATAGATGAATGTCCATGAAATTAAAGATGGGACACGTGTGTAGCATGAAAAGACTGTATCAAGTGGAAAAAAGTGGTCCCTTTTGTCAAAAATTGGAGTTTTGAGGATAGTTGACTTTTGGCAAATTTGGAAAAATGCCAAACTTCAACAATGCATAACTTCTTCAATTTTGAACTTTTGGAGGTGTTCTTGGACTTTTTAGAAACCTTGAGATGTTCTCTAATCAACCCTTTTGGTATAATATCATTTTGATGTTCCATGCTCAAGTTATAAGCTTTGGAAAAAAAGGTGTTTTTGTTGACTTTCAAAAATGACCTATAATGTCCAAATTTGTAACTTTTTGTGAGTGCATTTCTTGATCTTGGGGTGTGAAGATGGATTGTAGGAAATTGAATCCTCTTCAAAATGAGATTTGGATGGGTCATTTCTCATAAAGTATGAGAATGTTATGCTTGGTCAAAGTTGAGTTGACTTTTTCTACAAAACCCTAATTTAGCAACTTTTGAATCTTGATGAATCTTGAGCAATCCTTGATGAATCATGATCAACCCTTGATCAAATTATGAATTATCCTTCAAAATGATAATGTTGACAAAAAATCTTGAGGTTTGACTGTATTTGGGACACAGTTGACTTTTGCCCTAGCACAGTCGATTTTTGGACCTCTTGAGCAATTGATTGACAAAACTTCCTCTGCAAGGCTTGAAATTTGACATGGATGGACTTAAGAACATATTAAGACATTGGGAAGCACTTGAGGCCATTTGGATGTAAGGACCTTGACGCAATACAAAACCCTAATTTTGACTTGACTGCCTTAGGAGGTGATTTGACTGTCCAACCCTTGAGTCATCTTGAGCCACTTGAAGATCATTCTTGACAAATCTTGAGGAATATGGGAGGGAAAATTCTGGGGTACAACACCAGCATTTCCCTCAGGACACCTAATATTTCAGTATAAATCGACCAAAGATTTATTCTGATACTTCTCCCAATTTCTACCAATAGTCACGTTGGATGGCATCTGTAAGCCCATATTCGAAAACTCTCTATCACCTCTCCAAATGGAATCTTTAAGCCCATTCCCAGCATAATCAACCACCACATCATCGAGTGTAAATTTCAGGGTACTCTAGTGTTCAATCATCTTCCACCTTCAAGCCACGGATGACAGACTCTCAAATCTAACTCTTCAGGTTTAAGAAGATTGAACAGGGGCAGCTATTGTACCCCAAAATTTTCCCTCTCTTTTCTCAAGACATTTTCTCACAAGGATTTTCAAAGTTCAAGTTTGCACAAGTACAGTTAGATTTTTAATACCCCATACAATTTCCATAGATCATATTGGGATTTCAAGCATCAAAATTGAATAAAATCAAGCTTACTTAGATTCACAAAGCTTCGACTGGACTTTGGCCTCCTTCAAGCTTACCTCAATTTCCCAAGCTTTGACTGGAGTTTGGCCTCCTTCAAGTTTGCTTCGATTTCCCAAGCTTCGACTGGACTTTCGCTTCCTTCAAGTTTGCTTCGATTTCACAAAGCTTCGACTGGGCATTGGCTATCTTCTTGCTAGCAGGCACAAGGCAATGGCTTCCCTCATACTAGAAGACACAAGGCAATGGCTTCCCTAATGCTAGAAGTCATAAGTAAATGTCTTCCCTCATGCTAGAACGCACAAGGCAATGACTTCCCTCATGCTAGCAGGCACAAGGCAGTGGCTTCCCTCATGCTTCGATTCACAAGGCAAAAGGCTTCTCTCATGCTAGCACACACAAGGCAATGGCTTCCCTCATGCTAGATGTTGCACCCCAAAATTTTCCCTCTCATATTTCTCAAGACATTGCAAGAATAATCTCCAAATGGCTCAAGATTGCTCAAGAGTTGGACAGTCAAATCATCTCATAAGGCAGTCAACCTCAAATTAGGGTTTTGTGTTGCATCAAGTTCCTTGAATCCAAATGATCTCAAGTGATCCCCAATGTCCTAATACATTCTCAAGGTCATCCATGTCAAATTTCAAGCCTTGCAGAGGAAGTTTGCTCAGTCAATTGCTCAAAAGGTCAAAAATCGACGGTGCTAGGGCAAAAGTCAACTGTGACCCAAATACAGTCAAACATCAAGATTTTTTGTCAACATTCCAACTTTGAAGGATATTTCATCATTTGATCAAGGGTTGATCATGATTCATCAAGGATTGCTCAAAATTCATTAAGACTCAAAAGTTCCTAAATTAGGGTTTTGTAGGAAAAGTCAACTCAACTTTGACCAAGCATAACTTTCTCATACTTTATGATAAATGACCCATCCAAAGCTAATTTTAAATAGGATTCAATTTCCTACAATCCATATTCACACCCCAAGATCAAGAAGTGCCCTCACAAAAAGTTACAAAATTGGACATTATAGGTCATTTTTGAAAGTCAACAAAAACACATATTTTGCCAAAGCTTATAACTTGAGCATGGAATATCAAAATGAGATGATACCAAAAGGGTTGGTTATAGGACATATCAAGCTTTCTAAAAATTCAAATAAACCTTCCAAATGTTCAAAATTAAAGAAGTTAAGCATTGTTGAAGTTGGGTATTTTTGCAAAATTGCCAAAAGTCAACTATCCCCAAAACTTCAAATTTTGTCAAATGGGCCCATTTTTTCCCACTTGATTTGATCTTGTCACACCACACAAGTGTCCTAGATTCAGCCTTATGATCATTTATCAATTTTATTATTTAATTTTATTTTTTAATGAATTATTTCATTTTTAATCAATTTAAATCAAATAAAATCCAAACATTGATTATTTGATCTCTTTTTGGCTATTTCAGGACCTAATCATTATCATCAATTGAATCAAATTCCTATCATACATTCCATGTTCAAAAAGATTGGATTTTTGGCAAAATTGGAAGGTTATCAATGGAGGATCAAATCAAATCTCCAAGCATTGATGCACAGGGATTCAGTCCACAAAAGTTAACCTAATACATTGCATTATACATATACAAGGCAAAGGGTACGAATTAGAGACCTAGAGGCTGCAGAATCATCAAAAGCAAACTTGAAAAAATTCCAAAAAGTGTGAAACTGAAATCGTGCTTAGAGGCGGTTTCAACACCAAATCTCAACGTTAATCAATTGCTGGGCAATCCTTGAAGAGAAACCAATCCCTAACAAGCTCTCACACCCTCTCAATCGCGATGTAAGTCTCTCAAAATACCGCCCTGTATTCAAAATCGAAACTCTACATTCTTGCATTTTCTTGGCAAATCGTTGACATATTCATGATCCTTGTTCAATTTACAAGCTTTCTGCATTATTTGATTGCATTTATATAGCCTGTAACCCTCTAGCCGAATCTAGGGTTCTTGGTTTGTGTTTTTGGGTGTTTCTTTTTCAGGCAAAATCACCCCCATTAATGGACATGAATGTAACCAGGGGAGGCAGACGAGCATGACCATGTGCTTGGAATCAATTTCCATGGCCTAGAATGGTTTTTAGGGTTGACCTAGGGATTCAGCTGCGGATATGAATCCGCAGGAAATATTACAGGGATGAACGAGGAAGACGATGACGCGTCTCCCCCTGGTTGGCCGCTTTAAACTTCGCGCGTGTTTTTTTTATTTCTAGCATATTATTGTTTTTCCCCATATTATAATTATTATCCATTGTATTAACAATTAAAACGCGTTAGTTGAGTGGTAGTGGAGTGTATGTTGTGACTCACAGGACCTGGGTTCGAATCCCAGGTCCACCATATTGCTTTGTATTATTTTTCAACAGGTAATTCAGTGTGAACTCAAGCGCGCAGTACATGATACTCCCTCACTCAAATGCTTGCCAGATGGCCCCAGGCCAGATCTGGTGGTCCAGATGTGATGCCTACCATATGCCCTAGTCAACATGCACACGTGGAATCAGAAAAGTCAGCCAAGGCCAGCGCCTGTTGGGCCTTCAAATTGCCATTCCAACCTCCAATTTGGGCCCAAACCCCCCTAAGTTCTATTTCTTTCTTTTATTTATTTATTTTATTTATTTGCTTGATTAATTATTTTTATTATTTGACTAACCAATGAAAACTTTTTCTTCATTAAAATTAAAAACCAAAAAAATATTTTATTTATTAAATTAATTTCCAGCATTTTATTTTTGTTAATAAATTTAATTTAATTAATTTAGTTTAATTAGGAAATAACTTTAATATCTTTTGCAATAATTAAAATTAATTTAGACAATTAGGTTTTATTAACTTTGATTAATTTATTTTTATTTCTTTAAATATCCAAAAATCCAAAAATATTATTTAATTAATTAATTAATTAATTTGTTAATTTAATGCTTAACTTAATTTAACTTCCTTTTAATTCAAAATAACCAAAAAAAATCTTTCTTTAATGATCAAAGGGTCAAAACCCTAGAACTTGCCCGATTTAATTTCCCGCACGCGTTCCATTTTTATTCAATATTGTATCTGTTTCCCGGAATGTAATAGTTTAATAGGACTTTAAATATTTTTATCGCTTTATTTACTTTCCTCATTTTAATTTCAAGGGTTGCTTTTGGCGATGTAAATACCTGACGCCTTGTAATAGTTAGTTTAATTTCCGCAATTTAATTTTCGCAACTTATAAACTATTAGATGTTTGGTAATAGGGAATGCATGACAAGATCGAATGCTTTAACTTAAAATCAACATAGATAATCATTGACATGTACAAAGATAAAATAAACTGAAAACAACACACTCGCACATACGCACTCTTAGGGTACACCTCACTTGGTTGCCTTCGAACATGGTCATTGAGTATAGGAAGTTTTAGAGGTCGCCCTCTTGTCCAAAGATCATAGTTTCCTCGAAACGGTTGCCTCGTAAAAATGATCTAAGACATTAGGGTTACCGCTAAGGCGTCCTAACATTGCTTTAGTGACCGCACGTCCCTTAATCGAATTGACCCTTAAAACTCCAACGAAGATGCTACCTACTCATCAATAGTGGGATAGCATTGTCTAAAGGACATTAGTACAGATTGATTCCTTTTTTGAGTAGGTAGATGGTTATTAAGTACTTGCTCTTTCAAAACAAAACTTTTCGCACTTGCACCTTTTCAAACAAAAACTTCTTTCAAACCCGCAAACACAAAGAAAAGCAATTTTTGAAAACACTTTGAGCAAGTACCTAAGAGCCCATGGATAACCACGGATAGAAAGGGTGCTAACACCTTCCCTTTCTATAATCTACCCCCCGGACCCGAGAAACATCTCAAACAAAAAGGAATTTTTCTGTGCTTTTTTCCTTTCCTTGTTGGATAAAACAAAAGACGGTGGCGACTCTTGCTTACCGCGAAATTTTGCGAAAACAAACGCGAACCAGCATTCCAAAAACAGTCAGTTCTCTCCCACCGTATCACAGAACTGGCGACTCTGCTGGGGATTTCTTAATAAGTGTGGTGTACCTTAGGATTAGATCATTGTGTTTTCAATTGTTTGCTTTGTATGGTTTATATTTTTGGGCTTGTATCGGAGTTACTATAGATCCTAACCCGGATCTGGGAATACCCTTTAGGTAAGTAGCAATAAACTGTGAGGGAACTGTACGACATAGATCGATACGGTTGAAGCAGTAGCTACGTTGGTGTGGCACTTTAGATTGTACCGATATCCCTTGTGTTGGAACGAGGACAATATGGGTCATCTAAGGGGTTATTAAGCACCAACTGACCTTAGAACCTTTAAATTGACCAACTTGGCCATAGAACGGTAGCAGTATGCTACACTCATTGAGACTAAACTCTCGCGATCATTCCGGCTGCAAGAAAAGGTTGCTAAATTGGAATTATGACCGATCGAGGGTAGTCAATGATATTGAGATCCTCTAGAACCCGGTTACTATTTTTAGGACAGGTTTAAACCAACTGAACTGAAAGAGGGTAGTACCTAGGCTCCTTGCCAGCTCGAAATCTAAGGGCTCTCTGTGTGACTTGTGTGTCTTTACCATGTTTGCTATTTGTGGATACTTGTGATATGCTTTCTATCATGACATCATGATATCATAACATTGCATACATATTACATTGAACTAACCTATTTCAAAGACAGGAGGGATTCATCTTTGTTCTGTTTTGTAGGTCATGATGCCCATGCGTAGGAATACCATCCAGATCAACTTTGTCCAGGTTCCCACTGTGCTTAAGAATTTGATTGCAAAGATGCCTGATACTACCTCTTTCATCAGAAGACATGTGTATCTTCTCAGTTTGGTTACTTCAAAATAGGACGAGCAGATGATGAGTGTCCTAGTCCAGTTCTATGATCCACTGTACCATTGCTTTACTTTTCAAGACTACCAGTTGGTTCCCACTTTAAAAGAGTTTTCTGATCTGCTTGGTATCTCTATTCTGGAGCAGACCCCTTTATTGGTTGGGAGAAGATTCTGAGACTGGAAGAGATTTCTTCAGCCCTTCATTTGACCAAGGAGGAGGTAATGGCTAATTGGGAGACTAGAAGTAGAGCAAAGGGCTTTCTGACTAAGTTCTTGGTTGGTAAGGCTAATTATTTCTGGGATAGTCTGGACTTCAAGGCATTCGAAGATATTCTGGCTCTTCTGATATATGGCTTGGTATTGTTTTCGAACTCTGACTCCTTTATTGATGTGAATGCGGTGAAAATCTTCATCTCTCATAATCCTGTACCCACTCTCTTGGGTGACATTCTTCATCAGCTTTATGCCTGTACTGCCCGAAAGCGGGGAACATTGATGTGTTGTGCTCCGTTATTAGCGAGGTGGTTTATTTCGCACCTCCCCAAATCAGTGCTGAAGAACAAAGAAGGCATGGGCTGGGCCTATAGGGTTATGTCTCTCTCGCATAATGACATCATCTGGACTATCAAGGGTATGGATGAGGTGGCTATTATTGATCGATGTGGGGATTACCCCAATGTTCCACTGATAGGAACCCATGGAGGAATTTCTTATAATCCATGCTTAGCCTTACGTCAGTTTGGGCGAGCCAGAAGAGAAGGACCTCATGAGCTGCTAATGCCTAGTATCATCTTTGATTTTCAAGGGGATAACGACGAGCAACGCTGCATATTCATAAGGGCTTGGGATAGAGTTCATAGATCTGATCCACACGAGCTAGGTCCAAAGACTTCTCTTCCGATGGAGCCATATCTCAGATGGGTCCGTATCCGTGCCCAAAAGCTGGGTATGCCATATGAAGTTGTCCTGCCTATCATTGTTGAAGTTGCTAATGAAGAGGGGGTTCTTCCTACCATCCTTCATCCTTACATGCCCACTGACACTGGGGCACTGAAAAGGTCTTGGATGCAGCTGAGAGAAGAACGGGATGCTTACCGAGAAAAGTTCAACGAGCAAGAGCAGAAGATCCAGAAGTTAACTAGACAGCTGGAGAACGAGCGTATTCTCAATGACTATGTCCGCACCGACAAGAAGAGACCATGGGAGCACTGATTGTCCTTTGATTATTTCCCTTCCAATTTTATTTACTTTTCAGTATTTCCTTTCTTGTAACGCCTTAAAGGCAATTTATTGAACAATTTGAATTTCAAGATTATCTAATAAAAGTGTGTTTTCTTTCTTGTTTACGAATTTGAATCTCTCGATTGTCTTTGAAATCATATCATACGCATTTTATCCCATGCACTCCATAACAGGTACCCATTACAGGTCTCTTATCTTCTTCGCTGTTTATTTCAGCATTCATCATGTCTGCTGAACCATCAACTAAGCAAGCAATCAAGTCCCTACAGGCCCAGAATGGCCAATTCCAAGAGTTGTTCATGAATCTAGCTAAGGGTCAGCAAGATCTGAAGACCCTAATTCTGAAAGAGAAGAAGAAGAAGAAGAAGAGGACAGTCCTGTTTAACACAGGTCACTGGTTTGGAAACAGGCTACGGGATGAAGTTGATTTGACCACCTCATCTGGAGAGAAAGATAGTCAGGAAGAAAGGAGGGCTCCTAGCCTTGTGGTCTCAGACAACGAGACGGACTTCGACGAAGACCAGTATCCTCCTGCTGAGGATAGATACAAACAAATAGAAGACCGGTTGAGTGCGATGGAAGTTCAGAGAGTGCCTGGTCTGGACTTTGGAGATTTGGATCTATCATCTGGGGTGGTAATTCCCCACAAATTCAAAGCACCATCTTTTGCTAAGTATGACAGAGTTTCTTGTCTGAAGTTGCACCTCTGGTCATATGTAAGGAAGATTCAGCCGTACACTGCTGATAAGAACCTATGGATTCACTTCTTTCAAGACAGTCTCTCAGGGACTCAGCTTGAATGGTTTTACTAGTTGGACGGAGCCAGTATCCGCAGTTGGGAAGATTTGCCTACTGCTTTCTACAGGCAGTACCAGTACAATTCCGACCTCGCTCCCACGCGTACCCAACTCCAGGGTATGTCATTGGGAACGGGCGAAGGTTTCAAAGATTATGCTCAGAAGTTGAGGGACCTCACCGGAAGAGTACAACCACCCTTGGCTGATCGAGAGCTTGTGGATATGTTTCTGGGGACCTTGTCTGGTCCATTTTTCAACCATCTAATTGGAAGCTCTTCGTCTGGGTTTACAGAGCTAATTATGACCGGTGAGAGGATTGAGGCTGGTATTAAGGCTGGGAAGATACAGAAAGGTGCCTCATCAAGCACCGAGAAAAAGCCTTTTAAGAAAGAGTCCAGTGCTGTCTACAGTTCGAAAAGTCAGAATAGACCTGAACGCCGCCAAGTTGTTAATGCGGTTGTTATTTCAAGACCTACTGGTGCTCCTCAGCACAACAATCAACAAAAGGACGAGAAACCTCGAAGGCAATTCACCCGTCTCAACATGACTTTATCTCAGATTCTGCCACAATTACTAAATACCAACCTGGTGATTCCAAGGGAAGCCCCGAAGAATCCCAACACTACATCACCAAAGTATAACCCTAATGCCCGTTGTGCTTTTCACTCTGATATCCCGGGGCATAATACAGATGATTGTTGGTCTTTGAAGAATAATATACAGGACTTAATTGATGCTAAGGAGATTGAGTTCGAGGCTCCCGAAAGATCTAATGTTGTGACTGCTCCTATGCCCAAGCATGGAGTGAATGCTATAGATGAAGACTCGTTTGTGGTTTCTGTGAACGACATTGTTACCCCTTTGATGACTGTGAAGAAGAACCTTTTGCTAGCCGGTTTATTTCCAGGCTGTGACGAAGGTTGTCGTATGTGTTTTGTTCTACCTACCAGTTGCCATCTTTTGAAATCAGGTGTCCAATGCCTGATGGATAGTAAAGAGATTCTGTTTGAGAAGATTGTTGTTCCTTTAGCTCATACTGAAGAAGTTGCCATCATTACCATTTTCGACAATTCTTCCAAGGCTCCCTCGAGGAAGCCTGTTAGAATTACATATGTTCTGAGAACCGCACCATTGATCATCACTGTTCTAGGGCCTATCCCCTACACCTCTGATAAAGTTGTCCCTTGGCATTACGGGGCCGATGTTTATTTCCATGGAGTTAAACAAGAGTTGGATGCTGATACTGATGTCAGCAATATTATTGGACCTACTAAAGTCACCCGCAGCGGAAGACTTTTCTCACCTGATATCTCTCCACCATCTGCCCGAAGACCTGTTGTTATTACACCTCCCAGTGTACCCGCTACTGTTCCTGTCCAAGTTCCCGTTCTTATCCCTGTTGCCGAGTCATCTGACACTCGGGGCAAAGGGATCACCAGTGAGCCTGCCCAGACGGAGGCACCGAAGACGATTACTGTTGAAGCTTCTAAACAAGAGATGGAAGAGATTCTGAAAATCATCAAAAAGAGTGACTACAATGTAGTTGAACAGCTGGGGTAAACCTCGTCCAAGATTTCTATGTTGTCACTATTGCTATGCTCAGAGGCTCATGCCAAGGCTCTGATTACATTTCTGAAGACTGCACACGTACCGCAAGAGACATCAGTTAATCAGTTTAAAGATTGCGTGGCCAATTTGACTGCTGATAATGGGTTGGGTTTCTCTGACGCCGACTTGACTGCTAAAGGGAAGAATCACAATGATGCCCTACATGTCTCCATTGAATGCAGGGGCACTACCCTTGCTCATGTATTGGTGGATATTGGTTCCTCATTGAACGTCCTGCCTAAAAAAGCTCTAGACCGGTTAGACTGTGAAGGGTTGGAGTTAAAACCAAGCAACATTGTCGTCAGGGCCTTTGATGGGTCTAAGAGGATGGTGCACGGAGAAGTTGATATTCTGATTAAGGTTGGTTCTCGGGTTTTCAACTCTACATTCTATGTGATGGACATTCGGCCATCTTATTCTTGTTTGTTGGGTCGTCCATGGATCCACAAAGCTGGGGCCGTAACCTCAACGCTCCACCAGAAGCTGAAGTACCCGGTCAAAGGGAAGATTGTGACAGTACAAGGAGAGGAAGAGTGCATGGTGAGCCACCTCGACTCTTTCCGATATGTAGAGATGGATGGGGAGTTCATTGAGACCCCATTTCAACATTTTGAAGAGGTTCCCCAGACGTTGGCATCAACTGAGACTGTTGTTGAAGGTTCTCCTATGAAGATGGCTTCCCTCAGGGATGCCCGGGCTGTTGTTGAGAAAGATGGGTGTGCAAATTGGGGCCGACTCCCTGGTTTTACACAAAAGACTAATAAGTTTGGTTTGGGTTTCACTGCAGAAGATCAAAAGGCTGTTCGGAATGCACGGATCGGAAGACCTCCCGTGTTCATCAGCAACTCGGGAGTGAATGCCATTGAAGACAATATGGAAGAGTCCTAGTTCGACAGCTGGATCTATCCTATGACCGACGGTGGACCAAACAACTGGACAGCAAAGGACTCCATCCCTATTTCTTTTGTTACCCAGTAATGAAACTTTTTGTTTTGAATTTGTAACAGACAATGTTTTAAAACTTTACGGCCCGGTGTCTTACCCGGGGCACCGTGGCTTCATTTGTGAGGGCTTTATGTGTGTCATTTTCATATATCATTAATAAAAGCATTGGACGTTTCTTGCATTTCAAATCTTGCGCTCCTTGTTTTTCTTGTATTATATATTGCAAAACAGTTATTTTACACACACTCACATATACAGGTCTACATCTACTTTAGATCTCACTGGTAACAACTCTGCTACTGCCAGTTGTGACTTCGAAAATTCGATCAACTTAGCCGAAGACGAAGGTGAAGATGATTGCGAAGTGCCTGGTGAACTTGCAAGACTGTTACTCCAAGAGGAAAGGGTTATTCATCCGCACGAAGAGCCGGTGGAATCAGTAAATCTGGGTACAAAAGAGGACAAGAAAGAAGTTAAAATCAGTGAAAATTTGGAGCCTAGTGTGAAGCAACGGTTGATTCAGATGCTGCATGACTACGTTGAGATCTTTGCCTGGTCTTATAAAGATATGCCTGGGTTGGATACTGATATTGTGGTTCATCGCCTACCTACCAAGGAAGACTGTCCTCCAGTGAAACAGAAGGTCCACCGAATGCGCCCAGAGATGTCTGAGAAAATCAAGGCTGAAGTTATGAAACAGTTTGACGCCGGTTTCCTAGCAGTGACTTCTTACCCTCAGTGGGTGGCCAACGTGGTTCCTATGCCGAAGAAGGATGGTAAGGTTCGAATGTGTGTTGATTATAGGGATCTGAACAGGGAAAGCCCCAAGGATGACTTCCCTCTGCCTCATATTGACGTTCCGGTTGACAACACCGCTCAGCACAAGGTATTCTCCTTTATGGATTGTTTCTCCGGTTATAATCAGATTAAGATGGCTCCCGAAGACATGGAGAAGACAACCTTTGTTACTCAATGGGGTACCTTTTGCTACAAGGTCATGCCTTTTGGATTGAAGAATGTTGGGGCAACGTATCAGCGTGCCATGTATGCTTTGTTTCATGACATTATCCATCATGAGATTGAGGTATACATCGAAGATATGATTGCAAGGTCACAGACTGAGGAAGAACACCTTGACCATCTCCAGAAGCTGTTTGACAGGTTGAAGTTGTACAAGCTGAGGTTAAACTCGAACAAGTGCACCTTCGGGGTGAGATCTGGAAAGCTACTGGATTTCGTCATAAGCGACAAAGGTATTCAAGTGGATCCTACAAAAGTGAAGGATATACAGGAGATGCCAGCTCCCAAAACGGAGAAAGAAGTCAGAGGCTTCCTGGGACGACTGAACTACATTGCCCGATTCATCTCGCACCTGACTGCTACTTGTGAGCCAATCTTCAAGCTGCTGAAGAAAGATCAAATAGTACGTTGGAACGATGAATTCCAGGCCGCTTTCGAAAGGATCAAAGAGTATCTCCAAGAGCCACTTATTCGGATGCCTTCAGTTGAAGGGAGACCTGTGATCTTATACTTGACAGTACTCGATAACTCAATGGGGTGTGTGCTGGGCCAACATGACGAGTTTGGCCGAAAAGAGCATGCTATTTATTACCTTAGCAAAAAGTTTACCGACTGCGAGACCCGATACTCGTTGCTCGAGAAAACTTGCTGTGCTTTGGCATGGGTTGCTCTCCGGTTGAGACAGTATATGCTGACTCACACTACCCTGTTAATATCAAAGATGGATCCAATCAAATATATCTTCGAAAAGTCTGCTTTCTCCGGAAGAATAGCAAGATGGCAGATGATCTTGACTGAGTATGACATCCAATATATGACCCAAAAGGCAATTAAGGGAAGTGTGTTGGCAGACCATTTGGCACATCAGGCAGTGGATGATTACCAGTCTATGAACTTTGAATTCCTGGATGAGAATATCATGCTAGTGACTGACTGTGAGACACCTGGACCGAATGAAGGACCTGAGGAAGGATCCCGATGGTCTATGTACTTTGATGGAGCTTCAAACGCTTTGGGTAATGGCATTGGCGCCGTGATCATATCTCCTAAAGGCTCTCATACTCCATTTACCGCCCGACTATGTTTCAACTGCACCAACAATATGGCGGAGTATGAGGCGTGCATCATGGGTCTTCGAGCAGCAATTGACCTAAGGATTAAGCTTCTAAGTGTCTTCGGAGATTCCGCTCTCGTGATCAGTCAGATCAAAGGCGAGTGGGATACAAAACACCTGAACCTTATTCCTTACAAGGAGTATGTATTGACATTGCTTCCCCATTTCGAGGAGATAACCTTTGAACACTTCCCTAGAGAGGAGAATCAATTGGAGGATGCGCTAGCTACGATGTCTTCTATGTTCAAAGTCAATTGGGACAACGAGGCTCCCCGGATCATCATTGAAAGATTGGACGAACATGCACATTGATGTGACATTGAGACTGAAGAGGTAACAGAAAAGCCCTGGTTTCATGAAGTAAAAAGGTATCTTGAGGCTCAGGAATACCCCGAGGGTGCATCTGTTAATGATAAGAAGTTTTTGAGGAGGTTCGCGGTGAAGTTCTTCATCAGTAATGGCATCCTTTACAAGCGTAACCATGATTCGACCCTACTTTGATGTGTGGATAAGAACGAAATAGAAAGGATCATGGCAGAGTTACATGAAGGTACTTTCGGAACTCATTCCAATGGACACACCATGGCAAAGAAAATCCTTCGGGCAGGATATTACTGGTCCACAATGGAAGCCGACTGTTATCAGCATTCTCGGACATGTCACAAGTGTCAAATCTATGCTGATAAGGTGCACATACCTCCAGTCCCTCTAAATGTCTTGATGGAACCTTGGCCTTTTGCAATGTGGGGCATTGATATGATCGGCGAGATCAGACCTACGGCATCTAACGGGCATCATTTCATCCCGGTAGCAATTGATTACTTTATGAAGTGGGTTGAAGCAGCTTCCTTTGCTACTGTAACCAAGAACGTCATGGCACGGTTCATTTGGAACAATCTGATCTGTCGATATGGTGTACCATAAAGGATCATTACGGATAATGGTACCAATCTCAACAACAAGATGATCACCGAGCTCTGCGAGGAGTTCAAGATACAACATCATAATTCTTCTCCCTACCGGCTGAAGATGAATGGGGTTGTCGAAGAGGCTAATAATAATATTAAGAAGATTGCGCAGAAGATGACAATGACATACAAAGACTGGCACGAGATGTTACCATTTGCTCTTCATGGGTACCGTACCTCAGCGCGGACGTCAACAGGGGCAACACCTTATTCCTTGGTATATGGCATGGAGGCAGTCTTGCCTATTGAAGTTCAGATACCCTCTCTTCGGATCATGAAGGATGCAGGTTTAAGCGGAGATGACTGGATTCAGACCCGGCTTGATCAGCTGAATTTAATCGACGAAAAAAGACTTACTGCTATTTGTCATGGTCAAACGTACCAAAAACGGATGATCAAGGTCTTTAACAAGAAAGTCAGACGACAAGAGTATCAAGTCGGGGATCTGGTTATCAAGCGCATCATCTTACCTCAAGGTGATCCCAGGGACAAATGGACCCCTACTTACGAAGGGCCATTTGTGGTTAAGAACATTTTCTCAGGAGGAGCTATGATTCTAACCACCATGGATGGTGACGACCTTCCTCACCCCGTCAATGCAGACATAGTGAAAAGATACTACGCATAATCAAAGACCCGCTAGGTTGACTGGCCTAGGCAAAAATAAGGGCTTCTCGGCGAACCAAAAGGGTTCGGGCAAAAATAAGGGATGAAAATGAAAAATCTATACATCCAGCAAGTCAAAAACCTAAAAAGGCGGCTTGGGCAAAAAACGGTATCCCGGTGGACTGAAAACCCGAAAGGGCGGTCCAGGAAAAAATTAGGGATCAAAGCGTAACACTATGTCTCATTGGATCACCTTGCAACCAGACTTCCGTATCAGCTATCAAGCTCGGACGGCACTAATCAATCTGATATACCTTCAACCAAGTAGCAAAGTGATGAGATGCTCGAAGACATAAAGGCAATAGCAGAGTTGGAACCCAGTGGAGTTATTCACATAGTTGTTTTGTTTAGTTTTTCACAAATTGTGTAAATTTTATTATTCGGCGGTGTTCTCTTACTAGGACGTCAGCCTCTTGTACAAAAACACCTATTTACAGGCCAAACTTCAAAATCAATACAATTCATTTTCAAAGAAATTTCAAACTATTTTCCTTTATCTGTTTTGTTTGTAAAGAACGTCCAATGTTCATTTTTGATATATGCATTTGACATTAATTGGTGCTCATAAATATTTACATGCGAAACAAAAAACGAATTACTGGTAATATCAGAAACAAGGGCAATAGAATTGTCCAAGCTGCATAGTTGCTCTGTCCACCAGGTACGACGGTAAGTTCAGTTGAAGAATATGGCTAAGATACCTTCACTCCCCGCAGAGTAAGACAGTAATGGTATCTCTCCCCCAGCTGGGACTTGCAATTATGAATAAATCAGCAATGCTCTCCCCAAGCAGAGTTGATCTACCATCAGCACTAAGAAGGCTTGATATCCCCGACAATCTTAATATTCCCTGGCAGAGTATAAGAATGTTCCCCGGCAGAATACAAGATACCTCCCAGTGGAGTCAATATTTCCCCAGCACGGTCTGAAAAAGCTTCCCCAACAGAGTTGAAGCATCATCCCCAGTAGAATCTGGAAGTTTATCCCCATCAGAGTACAAAATAAATCTCCCCAACCAAGTTCAAAAGATCATTCCCAGCAGAATTTAAAGGATTATACCCATAAGAGTTTAAAGGTTTATCCCCTGCAAGTCACAACTGAAGATCATCCTCGGTGGAGTTCTTCCCTTTCACAAACAGGAATTCGATCCTCAGCAGATTCAATATCACCAGCAACGATAATTCATCCCGACGGAATTTATCAGTGGAATCCTCAGCAGAGCATCTCTTCCCCACAGAGTAATCTCCTCATCAGTTTATTCCCCAATGGAGTTATCTTCTCCTGCAGGTTTATTCTCGCAATCATCTTCGTTCACCATCCCCAGCGGAAACGAAGGATCCAACTCCATTCTCCAGCAGCTATCCGGGATTTATTTTCCCCAGCTAAAACATTACATTTCCATACATCATGATACATGCATATACGCATCATACCACACAATCTCATTGATTTTGAGAGCATCATTTCTTGATCCATATCATGCATTGCATATGACTGACCTTTACCTTTCAGGAAAGATGCAGTTAAGTTCTCAGCTATGTTGAAGACCTCCTCTGGTTCAGTCAGATCGCTGCGAAGATCTCCCTGATTCGTATTCCAGTTGAAGTTATTCCAAGACTCTTGTCTGGTCCAGTTAAATCGATTCGAAGATTTTTCTGATGTCGATTCAGTCAAAGTTAATCCAAGACCTCCTCTGGTTCAGTCAGCTCGCCGATAAGATCTCCCTGATTCGTAATCCAGTTGAAGTTATTCCAAGACTCTTGTCTGGTCCAGTTAAATCGATTCAAAGATTTTTTTGATGTCGATCCAGTCAAAGTTAATCCAAGACCTCCTCTGGTTCAGTCATATTACCGATAAGATCTTCCTGATTCGTATTCCAGTTGAAGTTATTCCAAGACTCTTGTCTGGTCCAGTTAAATCGATTCGAAGATTTTTCTGATGCTGATCCAGTCAAAGTTAATCCAAGGCCTCCTCTGGTTCAGTTAGATCGCCGATAAGATCTCCCTGATTCGTATTCCAGTTGAAGTTATTCCAAGACTCTTGTCTGGTCCAGTTAAATTGGTTCGAAGATTTTTCTGATGCCGATCCAGTCAAAGTTATTCCAAGACCTCCTTTGGTTCAGTTAGATTGCCGATAAGATCTCCCTGATTCGTATTCCGGTTGAAGTTATTCCAAGACTCTTGTCTGGTCCAGTTAAATAGATTCGAAGATTTTTCTGATGCCGGTCCAGTCAAAGTTATTCCAAAACCTCCTCTGGTTCAGTTAGATCGCTCCGAAGATCTCCCTGATTCGTATTCCAGTTGAAGTTATTCTAAGACTCTTGTCTGGTCCAGTTAAATCGATTCGAAGACTTTTCTGATGTCGATCCAGTCAAAATTATTCCAAGACCTCCTCTGGTTCAGTCAGATTGCTGCGAAGATCTCCTTGATTCGTATTCTAGTTGAATTTATTCCAAGACTCTTGTCTGGTCCAGTTAAATCGGTTCGAAGATTTTTCTGATGCCGATCCAGTCAAAGTTATTCCAAGACCTCCTCTGGTTCAGTTAGATCGCCGAAGATCTCCCTGATTCGTTTTCCAGTTGAAGTTCAGACCACCTATCAACAATCTCCAAATGGCATCTGTAAGCCCATTCCCGACATCACCAGGCTGATATCACTTCATGTGAGTGCAAATTTCTATGCACTCTAGTGTTCAATCATCTTCCACCTTCGGATCACGAAAGACCCGAAAGCCAATCTATATCCTCTGGTTTAAGAAGATTGAACAGGGGCAGATGTTGCACCCCAAAATTTTCCCTCTCATATTTCTCAAGACATTGCAAGAATAATCTCCAAATGGCTCAAGATTGCTCAAGAGTTTGACAGTCAAATCATCTCCTAAGGCAGTCAACCTCAAATTAGGGTTTTGTGTTGCATCAAGGGCCTTGCATCCAAATGATCCCAAGTGCTCCCCAATGTCCTAATAAATTCTCAAGGTCATCCATGTCAAATTTCAAGCCTTGCAGAGGAAGTTTGCTCAGTCAATTGCTCAAATGGTCAAAAATCGACTGTGCTAGGGCAAAAGTCAACTGTGACCCAAATACAGTCAAACTTCAAGATTTTTTGTCAACATTCCAACTTTGAAGGATATTTAATCATTTGATCAAGGGTTGATCATGATTCATCAAGGATTGCTCAAAATTCATCAAGACTCAAAAGTTGATAAATTAGGGTTTTGTAGGAAAAGTCAACTCAACTTTGACCAAGCATAACTTTCTCATACTTTATGAGAAATGACCCATCCAAAGCTAATTTTTCATAGGATTCAATTTCCTACAATCCATATTCACACCCCAAGATTAAGAAGTGACCTCACAAAAAGTTAAAAAATTGGACATTATAGGTCATTTTTGAAAGTCAACAAAAACACCTTTTTTTTCAAAGCTTATAACTTGAGCATGGAATATCAAAATGAGATGAGACAAAAAGGTTTGATTAGAGGACATCTCAAGCTTTCTAAAAAGTCTAAGAACACTTGCAAAAGTTCAAAATTGAAGAAGTTATGCATTGTTGAAGTTGGGCATTTTTGCAAAATTGCCAAAAGTCAACTATCCCCAAAACTTCAAATTTTGTCAAATGGGCCCATTCTTTTCCACTTGATTTGATCTTGTCACACCACACACGTGTCCTAGCTTCAGCCTTATGATCATTTATCAATTTTATTATTTAATTTAATTTTTTAATGAATTATTTCATTTTTAATCAATTTAAATCAAATAAAATCCAAACATTGTTTATTTGATCTCTTTTTGGCTATTTCAGGACCTAATCATCATCATCAATTGAATCAAATTCGTATCATACATTCCATGTGCAAAAAGATTAGATTTTTGGCAAAATTAGAAGGTTATCAATGGAGGATCAAATCAAATCTCCAAGCATTGATGCAAAAGGATTCAGTCCACAAAAGTTAACCTAATACATTGCATTATACATATACAAGGCAAATGGTACGAATTGGAGACCTAGAGGCTGCAGAATCATCAAAAGAAAACTTGAAAAAATTTCCAAAAAGTGTGAAACTGAAATCGTGCTTAGAGGCAGTTTCAACACCAAATCTCAACGTTAATCAATTGCTGGGCAATCCTTGAAGCGAAACCAATCCCTAATAAGCTCCCACACCCTCTCAATCGCGCTGTAAGTCTCTCAAAATACTGCCATGTGTTCGAAATCGAAACTCCACATTCTTGCATTTTCTTGGCAAATCGTTGACATATTCATGATCCTTGTTCAATTTACAAGCTTTCTGCATTATTTGATTGCATTTATATAGCCTGTAACCCCCTAGACGAATCTAGGGTTCTTGGTTTGTGTTTTTGGGCGTTTCTTTTTCAGGCAAAATCACCCTCATTAATGGACATGGATGTAACCAGGGGAGGCAGACGAGCATGACCATGTGCTTGGAATCAATTTCCATGGCCTAGAATGGTTTTTAGGGTTGACCTAGGGATTCAGCTGCGGATATGAATCCGCAGGAAATATTACAGGGATGAACGAGGAAGACGATGACGCGTCTCCCCCTGGTTGGTCGGTTTAAACTCCGCGCGTGTTTTTTTTATTTCTGGCATATTATAGTTTTTCCCCATATTATAATTATTATCCATTGTATTAACAATTAAAACGCGCTGGTTGAGTGGTAGTGGAGTGTATGTTGTGACTCACAGGACCTGGGTTCGAATCCCAGGCCCACCATATTGCTTTGTATTATTTTTCAACATGTAATTCAGTGTGAACTCAAGCGCGCAGTACATGATACTCCCTCACTCAAATACTTGCCAGATGGCCCCAGGCCAGATCTGGTGGTCCAGATATGATGCCTACCATATACCCTAGTCAACGTGCACACGTGGAATCAGAAAAGTCAGCCAAGGCCAGCGCCTGTTGGGCCTTCAAATTGCCATTCCAACCTCCAATTTGGGTCCAAACCCCCCTAAGTTTTTTTTCTTTCTTTTATTTATTTATTTTATTTATTTGCTTGATTAATTATTTTTATTATTTGACTAACCAATTAAAACTTTTTCTTCATTAAAATTAAAAACCAAAAAAATATTTTATTTATTAAATTAATTTCCAGCATTTTATTTTTGTTAATAAATTTAATTTAATTAATTTAGTTTAATTAGGAAATAACTTTAATATCTTTTGCAATAATTAAAATTAATTTAGACAATTAGGTTTTATTAACTTTGATTAATTTATTTCTATTTCTTTAAATATCCAAAAATATTATTTTATTAATTAATTAATTAATTTGTTAATTTAATGCTTAACTTAATTTAACTTCCTTTTAATTCAAAATAACCAAAAAAAAAATCTTTCTTTAATGATCAAAGGGTCAAAACCCTAGAACTCACCCAATTTAATTCCCCGCACGCGTTCCATTTTTATTCAATATTGTATCTGTTTCCCGGAATGTAATAGTTTAATAGGACTTTAAATATTTTTATCGCTTTATTTACTTTCCGCATTTTAATTTCAAGGGTTGCTTTTGGCGATGTAAATATCCGGCGCCTTGTAATAGTTAGTTTAATTTCCGCAATTTAATTTACGCAACTTATAAACTGTTAGATGTTTGGTAATAGGGAATGCATGACAAGATCGAATGCTTTAACTTAAAATCAACATAGATAACCATTGACATGTACAAAGATAAAATAAACTGAAAACAACACACTCGCACATGCGCACTCTTAGGGTACACCTCACTTGGTTGCCTTCGAACATGGTCATTGAGTATAGGAAGTTTTAGAGGTCGCCCTCTTGTCCAAAGATCATAGTTGCCTCGAAACGGTTGCCTCGAAAAAATGATCTAAGACATTAGGGTTACCGCTAAGGCGTCCTAACATTGCTTTAGTGACCGCACGTCCCTTAATCGAATTGACCCTTAAAACTCCAACGACGATGCTACATACTCATCAATAGTGGGCTAGCATTGTCTAAAGGACATTAGTACAAATTAATTCCTTTTTCGAGTAGGTAGATGGTTATTAAGTACTTGCTCTTTCAAAACAAAACTTTTCGCACTTACACCTTTTCAAACAAAAACTTCTTTCAAACCTACAAACACAAAGAAAAGTAATTTTTGAAAACACTTTGAGCAAGTACCTAAGAGCCCGTGGATAACCACGAATAGAAAGGGTGCTAACACCTTTCCTTTCTATAATCTACCCCCCGGACCCGAGAAACATCTCAAAAAAAGGAATTTTTCTGTGCTTTTTTCCTTTCCTTGTTGGATAAAACAAAAGACGGTGGCGACTCTTGCTTACCGCAATATTTTGCGAAAACAAACGCAAAACACGAACCAGCATTCCAAAAACAGACAGTTCTCTTCCATCGTACCACACTAGCAGGCACAAGGCAATGGCTTCCCTCATGCTTCGATTCACAAGGCAAGAGTTTCCATCATACAAGCATGCACAATGCAAAGGCTTCCCTCATGCTAGCACACATAAGGAAATGGCTTCCCTCATGCTAGCAGGCACAAGGAAATGGCTTCCCTCATGCTAGCACCCACAAGACAATGACTCCCTTCATGCTTATTTCAGTTCCACCTTTAAACCCTTCAACGCACATAGTTTCTACACTATGACACACAATTTGGTGGCCCATTCGAAGGACACATATTTGGTGGGCCATTCGAAGAACATGAATTTGGTGGATTCGAAGAACACATATTTGGTCCATTCAAAGAACACACAATTGGTGGATTCGAAGAACCTACAATATGGTTCATTCGAAGGACATAAAATATGGTCTATTAGAAGAACATTCAATTGGTCAATTCAAAGGACATACAATGAGTCCATTCGAAGAGCATACAATTGATTTTTGTCTCTTGATGAGTCTGGTCGAAGGCTGCTGAACAAAGTCCTATGAGCTACCAAGTCTAAGTCTACTGCACTACTATGAAATAATCCTGCACCAAGCTTCCACAACACTCCAAAACTGTTGCAAAACAGTCCTGCTATGTTGCTCCCATATTTGCACCAAATTGGCATACAAGAGATGCACCTTGAAGGCTATGAAGACAGCATACCCAATTAGTTCAAATATTATTTGTTTTTCCTTCCAAATCTCAGCCAAACTCTTCTATAAATAAGATGTTTCACAACACATATGAGGGTGGCTTTTTAGTGGCTGGAGAGAAATTTGTTAGCAAGGCAAATAAAGGAGAGAACATTTGAAACATTCTTAAACCCAGAATCAAAAAACACAACACATTTGTTTCTTTCTTTCGAATCCAGAACCAAAGAAACACAACACTTCTTTTATTTCTTTCAAATCCAGAACCAAAGAAACACAATACCCCTGTTGCTTTGCTTTCGAATTCAAGAATATCAAGGGCATTAACTCAAAGTTCAAAAAACCAACTCCAGGTTCAAGGTAAGTCTTCCCGACCTTAAACTTTTTTGTTTCAAACGTCATTGATAACTTTTTGTTTGTTTTCGTTTCTATCTTTTTGTTTGTTTTCCTTTATTGTCAAGAACTAACCTGTATAAACCATAAAACAATGTTGGAGTAAAAAATAACATCATGGTTTGACACAAAGCCTTAGCCTTCGAACACACTGTTTCACAGTCCCAAATGAAAGAAAAAGGTTGTGTGAATCGAAGCCTTAGGCTTCGCCCCATACTGCTATCAACCCTAAATGAAAGAAAGAAAGAAAAAAAGGTGTGTGAATCGAAGGATGCAGGCTTCGATACGCACTGGTTGCAGGCCCAAACGAAAGAAAACAAAAGGGGTGTGAATCGAAGGACACATGCTTCGATCCAGGATTTCTTTTCTTTCTCTCTTTTGCACTATTTTTATTTTTATATTTTTCTATATATTTTCTTTCATTGCTATTCAATATGGTTGTAATAATTATGTTTTTTATTGCTTTCCATCCCCCATTTGTACATTTGTATCCCCCATCCCCTAAAGTGATGTAATAGCTTAGGACTTTACATTTCCACAATTTACCGTTTTAATATAAATTATTAGTAATTAGGGTGTGTATGGCAAGATAAAATCAACCGTTAGAAAACCTTAATATCAAGACAAAAATGCATGCAATCAAACACATTATTCACACATACACCTATAGGGTAATCTCATTTGTTTCCTCGAAAATTAGTCACGTCCCTCGAATATGGGCGTTTTAGCAAAGACTCTCGATAAAAAGATCGTAGTCCCTCGATGTTCCTCAATGTTGCCTTTGATAAACGATCTAGTCCCTTACGAAAATTACTAAAACGTCTCATAAGTTGCCTTCTATGACTATACAATTGACCCACGCTTGTCCCTTCATATCCAACGACGGGGCTTCTTACCAAATCAATGGTAAGATAGAAACATCTAAAGGAGGAGGAAAAGAACATATACCTTTTGAGTAGGTATGACGCTCGTAGTTGCTTGCTCTTAAACTAAAACCATTTCCACACTTACACTTTCAAAACATCTTTAAAAAAAAATATCTCTTTGAACTATTTTCAACAAGTTCAACACTTTGTATGCATTCTTATAGAGACGAGAATCATTACAAAGTTTGCCTCAACGAAGGCGCTTTTCAAAAATACTTTCAAAATCCACCACAAAGCAGATTTTCAAACAAAGCATTTTCAAGTAATCTAGCAAGCAACTAAGAGCCCGTAGATAACTATGGATGAAAAGGGTGTTAACACCTTTCCTTTTCATAACTTACTCCCCTAATTCAAGAAAACATCCCAAAGGTCTTTCCTATTCTTTTCACCCTTTCTTAATTGGATAAAAGAAAAGTCGGTGGCGACTCTTGCTATCCGCAATAATTGAAATCAAATGCAAAACAACCAAATCAGTTCTTCCATCGTATTACATGGTATGTTAGAACTTTGTCTTGTAAGAGGCTTTGCAATAAGAAAAAAGAGTATTTAGACCTTGCAGAATGGGCCTAGTGCGTGTTTACTACAACATACCCCTGGATTGGATTCAACACTACACCCCAAGTCCGTTATTATTTTTGACACACTTGAAAGCTTGCAACAAAAAAAGGTTTGTGGACTCTATCCTGATGGGCCCAGCGCCCATAATACTTCATCACACTCCTGGATTCAGTTTGCACCCCCTGGACTTGTTTTTTTTACTATTTGCAATTTCTTTTGAATAATTTGGTTAATTGTTTGGATCTGTTTGAATTTTATTCACATGATAAAAATAATAAAATCAAATATAAAAATTGGTTAGATTTTTTAATTTGATTTTGGGAATTAAATCGTGATTATTCGATTACTTGAGATTTATAATTCACCTTTTCTTGTTGAGATTTGAGTTTTAAACAGGTTTATCGTGTGATATGCGGATGTGCTTGAGATTCCGATTATGACTTATTTTCACATCAATGATATTTCAACGCTTACTCCGAGCATTTGATTTCTGACTCTTTTCTTTGATTGGCGAAGCTTTCGCGAAGATCGTCAGATTTCTTTGTTTTGATACGCTTTTCTACGGATTAATATTCGTTTGGAATTTTCCCTTGTTTATCTCATTTCAGCATTTATCGCTTTCTAGAAATCATGTGAAGTAAGAAGTAGGAAATAAAGAGTGTGAGCTCGAAGTTGCTATTTAAAGACCTGTAGCAGGCATTCCACATTTTATTTGATATATTGTGCTTGTGTTTGTTTCCTTGGATGTTGATCGATGAGTCACTCAATTTAGAAATTGAGATCACGACTTCGCTCTCAGTGCATGCTCCATATAGGATTTTATTGCTTTCCTTGGTTATTGATCGACGAGTCACTCAATTTAGGAATTGAGATCACGACTTTGCTCTCAGTGCATGCTTCCTATAGAATTTTATCGCTTTCCTTAGTTGTTGATCGATGAGTCACTCAATTTAGGAATTGAGATCATGACTTCGCTCTCATTGCATGTTCCCCATAGGATAGTTTTTGTTGGACTTTCTTTGGCATGCTAGCCTAGATAGGATCTCTCTAAGTATGTTCTCTTGAGCCTTTTAATTGTTGATTTGTTTTTCTACCTTGATCCTCAATATCATGGTTAGGCATTTGACTTGAGTTAGCACGTGCTGCTCATGACATATTGTGTGTGCTCTCTTGAGCTTATTGACTTACTTGTTTGATTTCATCTTTGTGTACATGTTTTGAGATGATATACCCTCAGTATGTTCCCTTGGGAGCTCTTGATTCATCTATAGATGATAATTTGAGATAGACATAGTTTTAGGTGATAGACCCTTACTATGCTCCTTTAGGACTTCTTGATTCATCTATAGATGATGATTTGAGATAGACATTAGGATTGTTATCCAAGCATGATAACATAGGGTAGAGATTTTACTTCAAAACTCAACTTTAGGATCAATCATTGTATGATAACATTAGGGATAGATTTAAGCTAGTCTCTCTTAGATGTTTTTCTTTCTTTTGCATCTTCATATTAAGACTAAAATTCTTTTTCTTGGAAAATCGTAAAACATCTAATAACATTCCAAATCCTTCTTTAAGGTAAACGATATCAACCAATGCAAACTCTTTTGCGCCTTCGGGCTTTTCTTTTAAATTTTTCAGAAAGAACATGTTAATTCACTTTTGTGCTGACGCATGAGCCTCCGAAGGTCGAGTTGCGGCAGAAGGCGAAATTAATATTGTTCATTAAAAAATACAAACCAACAAAAACTTTTGAGCCGAACTACGACTGCTTTGATTCCTTAAAAGGGATACGTAGGCATTGGGGTAGGACCCGAACGAGCACAACTTTTATTTTTCCTACATTATTTTCTCTTTTCTTTTGCATGGATTCTCTGTACAGCTTAGATATAGATTCTTACACACTCTTTGATTAGAACAACAATAGTGGATACCGTAGAGTATTACGAGTGTGAATGGTGCTAATATCTTCTTCTTGCGTAACAGACTCGCTTATTCAATCTCTCGATCGTTTGACTTTGATTTCACCCTTCTTAGGTTTACTCGATGTTTACCTTTCTCTTCCTGTAAAATAAAAAACGTTCGATAACGACTTCATTGATTTCATCTCGATAATACGTTCAACCAATTATTTTATCCTTATACGATGTACAGGTGATTTTCCTTAACACCTTGTATGATTTTTTGTTTTAGTACAAAATAAAACTCAAGATGAACCGTTGTCGAGGTAAATTATACACACATTCGATTAGCATTTATAAATGTATGAGCTACTAGTCTATCTATATACTGAAGAATAAAGGCGCATATGAGCAATGCATTGTTGAGGTAACCATCGATAATTTTAGAGTCATAGAGACATAAAAGAAGATGAAGGGAACTAAAGAACTCAATTAACCACACAAACCTTAGTCACAACCGACTCTTAAGGTATATTGATATTCCATCCAAGAATAATAACTATAAAAAAACCATATGCTATAGAGTTGTTCATGAAGATTTACAAGGTGAACTAAAATGCAAAATCTCAATTTTTTTTATGGTTTAAATTGATTAAATATGATTTTATAATAGGTTTTTCTCAATTAAATCATAATCAAATATAATATTTAATTATATGTCCTGATTAAACTACTGTAACTTAATCTACACAAAACCTAGCTATATTAAATTAAAAGTACCCTACATTAAAATTAAATTACTTTAAAATTAAATTAACATTATGATGGTGCAATTCCGAATATAAAAATTAAAAAATACAATATCTTAGACACATATCTACTATGTTTAACCGTAAATAATGATATATTTAAATGTAAATCCTATATTTATTGTATTTTATTTTTCTTTTATATCCTTCTTTCTACTTTCTTTCCTTTAATCATATAAATGATAAACATGTATCTTAATGAGATTATATATAAATGAATTGAAGTGAAATAATATTTTAATATTATACTTGTACAACTTTATTTTAAAAATAGGTGATAATTCCTGGCCCACCATATCCTCTAAATATCATTAGACTCTCCTACTAAAATTGAAGCCATCCATCCAATAAAGGAAAAATAAGACATATTATAAAAAATTTATAAGTAACATATTTTAGACATGCTTAATACTGTTTTTTAGTGTTGAAACAAGTTGTAATAACATGGAAGAAATTAACGAGTGGCAACAAATCGAACAACACACAACTCTCGAATCATCTGGAGTTTACGATGGTGGTGACCGATCATCTTCTTCTTCTACTCCCACCTATCACGAAGAAGATGGAAGTTCTGTTAGTGATAGGGAGGCTTCGACGCTGTTAGATTGGGCCAATGAAGGGAAGAAGCTGCTGAAGCTGCGGTTCGAGGCTATGAGAGTGAAGATTGTGAGGGTGGCTTCCAAAGTTCGTAATTGTTCAATGTGTGCTGGGGCGTTTTGGTCATTTACTTGTGTGGTCGGAGCTGCGGCGGTGGTGTTGGTATGGTGGATTTATTTCGGGATTCAAAGGCGTCGCCGGAAGGTGGATGGTTTGAATGATCTTCTTAGACAGAAAGATGAGGTGAGTGTATGCCATCCGTGAACAACTTTTGTTAACATGAAAATAACTTATTTTTCCTAAAAATTAAAATTAAAATTTGAAAGGAAATTATTATTTCTATAAAAATTGTTATTTTGACACAAATTTTAGGAAACTATTTTTTCTATAAAAGTTGTTATTTAGACACAAATTTTGAACACGTATTTTGCTATGTCGGGGAACCAGAATGTTCGGTAAAATGATGAGATGATGTCTTGAATTGGAGGAGTAATTTTTCGGTGTAATAAAGAGGAGACTGGTCTATAAGGATAGTATTTCAACACTCTAGTCAGTGAGAGAATAAGAAGTAACATAAGAGTAAGAATAAATTTGAATACTTGAAATGACGTGTTTCACCCATATATATTAAGAGTGGTTGAAAACATTCATGTGTGATGCGGCGCAATGTGCAGAAAGTCATTTGATTAAATTGGATGATGATTGATGCACTGCAAAATGATATCATCTATTTTTGACCAAGCAAAAGCCCATATGTTCTACAATTGTTTCACTAGAGGTTTGCTCTTAGGCCTTTTGCTACGGGCCTTGTGAATGGTCCAGAACAACTGTCCTCCAAATCCTTATTCCTATTTCGTAGAGTGGGGGAGTTGTCTTGTATATCATTAGCTTGGTTTCTCATGTAAATGTCTGAAGGGTCTCGATGTGACATTTATTAGCCTTGGGAACAAAGACATTAAATGTATGTTCCTCAATCAACTGAATTTTGTTGGAAGGTGCTAACGCGTGTCCCAATGACAATAATGATGTACTTTCTGTCTTAGGATATTGAAGTAATATGAACAATTCCCAATGAGAACTTGATTGTTGGTGTTGGGATCCACACCTCCCAATATGGTAGATCATATTGTTCACTATTACTAAAACACATATAAGAGGGTTCATGGACTACCAATCTTCCATTTTTGCTGCTTATGGGTTTGAGTAAATCTTCTTCGTTTGTGATTTCTTCCATTATTGTCATTTTTCTTGCATAGGTCTCCATCCTTGACCAATTTGTGTCCTATCTTTCAGTGCATGAGCTTCTCAAATTTGCTTATTTTAAGGTAATGCCCAAATCTCCCACTCTTTCAATCTTGCTTTCTTTATTGATATTTTTGGAAAAGAAGACCACATGGTTTGGTAGAGGAGATTGTTGTTGATTTAATGGCCTATTTCATGTACATTTTAGCATGAACAATATACTTGGCTTTGAACTTGCTTGTTGTATTTACTTCTTTCATCCACTAACATGAACCCTTATAATGAAACATATTCAACCTAAAGTTTGGAAGACCATTGGGAAGAACTCATCGGTATGGGTAGACAAGGAGACATTGTATATTGCCTCTGCTTTTGTTTGTGAATGTGTCTTAAACCTTGCTTTCACAACAATGGGACCTTCTAAAAATTGAGGGGGGTGATTCTCTCTGAAGAAGATAAGAGGATTTGCAGCAAATACGACAGGTGTGTCGTTCTAATTCATAAGTGTTTATTCTTATTGATAGGATTTTGGCTTCCATTTCAATGATTTCGAGGTCGACATGTTTAATCATTTAATAATCCCCCCTTCACAATTGCATTTGGTGAGCTAAGCCAACATCAAGTTCTTCCAATATTGGTGTGAATATAAGAAGGATGTGTCAACCATTCCACTATTCTTTCATCTCTTTAAAGCTCAATGCATCTTTGCTAATTCAGCGCAAGGTCAAGATCTAATATCTCTCAGGCAGTGCACCAAGATGTTTGAGCTTTACTCAAAGAATGTGAAATACTCCAAAGATTGGGACTTCTTGGTCGCCCCCTTAACGAGGAAGTTCGTTCCAACCTATGTATCATAGAGTTAGAGTCGCCCTATCGATGTTCCGATAAGTTCTCTAGGTTCTTGTGTTAGAGTAATTTTTGGCAGATTCTGGTTCATATGTTTACAAGATGAATAACCTCAAGAGGAAGTCTACCTTAAAAGGAAACTGATTTATTTCTTTGAGGATACAAACTACTTTGATAGCATAGTCCCTTATGATGCAAGGATGGAGAAACAAAAAATTTAGTGCATAAAGAGGCGTTTATTGGTGGATGTCGGCTCGAAGGAGGTTAGGCGGATCATTTTTGGGGTGTAGCATGGGGAATTCCCTTTTTCTTCAATAATCTTTTGGACTTTTCCTTTCTAACATGTCTATTACTGGCTCGTTGGACGTAAGAAGCGGTCTATAATTCTCTTATGAGGATCATGATGAAAGATGCTTTGTGCTCATCGTCACTTCTATAGAGGGAAGCTTGGTCGTGAGTCTTGAGTTTGAGGTGCCTGAGAAGGAACGACTGCTTGTCCGTCAGCGACAAATGCTTGGGCAAGACTTGGGGGAATTTGGATCTACGGGAGGGATTATGCCGACCCTTTCCCTTCATCCTTGTTTGTCCCAGTCCAAAAATAGTTGGGGAGATTCAAGCCTCTATTTCTAAAGACGACTACACATACTTTTCAAACAAAGATGAGGTTGTCTCCCATAAAGAATTAGAATATCTGATTTATTACACTCATTGAGTGTCTGTTGTATATGAGTTTGGTGTTCTAGGGATGAGAGATGTCTTCTCACTCGATCGTCTTCGAAGAGAAAATGAAGTACTTAAAGAACATGTCAATGTTCTTACAATTGAGTGAGATCGATACTTGGAAGAACTTCAAGAGGCGTCTAGTATTCTTTTAGGCATTGGGGTCGTTGCAGAACCTTTTGAGTACCTTAACACGCTGGCTAAAAAGGCACAATCACTTGTACATGTTGTAATGGGGTAAACTGAAGCTCTAGCCCCCGCTGATGAGACACTTACCAAGTTAGAGTCCGCTCTCAGTGAGGCAAATAAGGCACAAGATTCTTTCCGGAAGACGATCGAGTAGCTGAAGGAATCTTTGAGAGAGGCTCTGAAAGGTTAGAATAAGACTGAGGGGGACCTTATGGAGATGCGTCTTGAGAGTCATTCTTTAGCTAAGGAGTATGTGAAGGCTACGAAATACAATTACTCTGTCGGGCATGTGTCTTTCGAAAATGGACTATCGATGAAATATTTTATTCTACGGTGCATGTTTCGTGATAGCTAGTTTGCCCTAATAAGGAAATAGTGAACAATTTTTTTTTGGATATATGTAGAATTAGATTCATAGTCTTTCTCTTTAAACTTTATATTCTTGTTTGGCAATATGCATTTCAATTTCTTTTACTTATCATTATTTTACATATTTTACGACATTGGTTAAAGTCTCAAGTTCGTTTCTCTACGAGATAGTTTGTTTTTCACGGTTGTGCTCGAAATTCCCGTCATATTTCTTGGAATTGTGTCCTCCTTCTCTTAAATTTTTTTAATAACATTTATTCTTAATCGACCCAAATACCTCTCTATTGAATACTTTAACAATATGAAATTACAAAAAAGTTGTAAGTTAGGCTAAAATATTTTAATATTATACTACTAAAAAGAATTAGTTTAATCAATATTTAAAAAATTTGAAGATAAACTCTTGTAAAAAAAAAGAAATTTGAAGATAAAATCAACACGTTTTATTTTCCAATAATCAAATGTGTCGTATTTTTGCTTAAATATCATCAGTTTGGACCGCTATTTTATTTCACACATTTTGTTGGTGCAGAAAATTAGCCAACTCTTCCTTCATATTGCCCATCTGAATGAAGCCTTATCATCACGTCGTAGGGTTCATGTGTTTCGAATCAGAGGCTAATGATACTGCAGAGTTAATCAATGTTGTGAGATACAGATTCATTTTGAACTTTTTTTACAACGTATATATTATAATGTGTATATGAGTTTGGTACTTCATACTTGTATATTATAGCGTAAACAAAATCTCAATAAATAAATAAATAAATAAAGTAAAAGGATTTAAATAATTTTTATATTATTAGTTAGTCACAATTGGTTAGTTAAAGGTATTTGATTTTTATTATATTTTGTTTATTTATTTTATTGAAAAGAGGGTTAAAAGCCCGAAGGAAAAAACTACACAATAATTAGTTTAGGGATGACAAAACCCCATTCATCTGCATCCAGAATATACTTAAACTTTTTTGGATAGTTGGAGAAAAAAATGCACATATCATCTATAGTAAAATTATGTTTTTGTTAGAGCATCTGCTAATCTATTTGCTTCCGATATGAGTGATTGATCACCACTTCTCAGTCTATATCTAAAAATCTTCAAATCTCTTCAGTTAAGAATCTCTCGAGAGTAAAATATTAGTTGTGACATATTGACAATATAAAATATTTTATTTTATTTAAAAGTTAAGATGATTATTGATTGTGACGTATTGACAATATAAAATATTGTATGAGAGCATATAAATTAATCTTTACTTATATCTCTATTATATATTTACAAATTTGAAAGCAATATGAACATTTATAAAATAAATAAAAAAGAGCAGATCAATGAACATAGGTATCATCAAAGTGTATTTGTTAAAAGAATAGTGTGTGATAATGGTAGATTCTCCTTTGTGTGGGAGACAGTTTATTTGGTATCATGGGATGATAGAATCATGAGTCAATTGGATATATTCTTAGTATCTACAGAGTGATGTGATGCTTGGTCTAATTATATTCAGTGGACTCTGTCTAGAGGCTTATCTGATTATTGTCTTTTGGTGCTGAATATTGATGTCCATAAATAGGGTCTGAGGCCTCAGTGAATGTTGAAATGTTGGGCGGATTTACCAGGGTATCATGATTACATGATGGACCAGTGGAGGTTCTTTCAAGTGGATGGGTGGGGCAGATATGTGTTGAAGGAAAAATTGAGGTTAATAAAAGGGAGTCTGAAATTGCGGTATCAATAACATACTCAGAATTTAAAAGAGAAAATGGTAAAGTTAAAAGAGCAAATTGAGTTTCTTGATTTGAAAGGAGAATAAGGTAGTTTAGAAGAAGGTGAAATGGAGGAATTACATGAGTTGCCATCTGATTTAATGTCTTTATCTAAATTGAATTTGAGTATTTAGTGGCAGAAATCGAGGTTGAATTGGTTGAAAGAAGGCGATGCGAATTTAAATTGTTTTCATGGGTATATGGCCTCTAGAAGAAGGGTCAATGTGATTGTTTCTTTATCAGTGAATGGTGCCATTATGGAAGGTGTGAAGCCGATTAAGGATGTTATTTTTCAGCATTTTCAGAATCACTTTAAGGTGGTAGAAAGGAATCAACCTGAGATTGATAATTTATCGTTTAAAACTATTAGCAGGGGTGAATGGGCTGATCTGATTAAGCCTTTTTTGATGGAAGAGTTGAAAATGATAGTGTGGAATTGTGATAGTTACAAGAGTTCGGGGCCAGATGGTGTTAGTTTTGGATTTTTAAAAGAGTTTTGGGACACTTTGAAAGATGATATGTTGAGATTCATGGTGGAGTTTCATTAGAATGGTAAGCTCACTAAAGGTATTAATATCACGTTCATTACTTTGATACCTAAAGTTGCTAGTCCGCAGTGGGTCGTTGACTTTCGTCATATATCGCTAGTTGGACATTTGTACAAAGTTCTGGCTAAGGTCTTGGCTAATAGATTGAGGAAGGTGATTGGTGGTCTGATTTCGGAAACATAATTTACTTTTATTTTTGGTAGACAAATTCTTGATGGTATTCTAATAGCTAATGAGGAGGTGGATGAAGCTCGTAAAAGTAACAAAGAGTTAATGTTATTCAAAGTGGATTTTGAAAAGGCTTATGATTCGGTGGATTGGTGTTATTTGAAGAGAGTGATGGGTAGAATGCATTTTTCTACTTTGTGGGTGAAATGGATCAATGAATGTGTTTCGACGACTACAACTCCGATTTTAGTTAATGGAAGTCCTACTGATGAATTTAGTTTAGAGAGAGGTTTAAGTCATGGCGATCCGTTATCACATTTTCTCTTCCTAATACCGGTAGAGAGCTTTAATGTTTTGATGAATGTTATGATCCAGGAAGGTTTGTTTATAGGTTATAGTGTGGGAAATGGTGTAGGGGAACCTATTACTCATCTACAATTTATGGATGACACGCTTTTGATGGGAGTTAAGAGTTGGGCTAATGTTATGGATCTTAAAGTAGCATTGATGTTGTTTGAATCCATTTCGGGTTTAAAGGTGAACTTTAATATGAGTATGTTGGTGAGAATCAATATTACTAATTCTTGGTTGAAGGAGGTAGCTATGGTGTTACACTATAAATTGGGAGTGATTCCTTTTGTGTATTTGGGGTTGCCCATTGGTGGTAATCCAGGTAAGCTTGGTTTTTGGCAACCAGTTTTAGAAATCATTAGGAAAAGGTTATCTAGGTGGAAGTTTCATAATCTTTTGGTGGGTGGTCGCTTGATTTTGTTGAAATTTGTTCCGTCTGCTATCCTGTTTTATTTCCTATCCTTCTTCAAGGATCTCGCGAGTATAATCTCTTCTCTAGAATCTTTATGTATTGGTTTCTTTTGGGGAGGTACATAGGTGAAGAGAAAGGCATCTTAGTTTAATTGGGATATTGTGTGTCTGAGTAAGGTGAATGGTGGGTTAGGTGTGAGGAGGTTGAAGGAGTTTAATGAGGCTTTGTTGGGGAAATGGTGTTGGAGGATGATGGAGGAGAGGAGTAGTGTTTGGTATAGGGTGCTTTGTTCATAGGTATGGGGAGGTAGGGGCGGATGAGTTCTGGGTCATATGGGGGTATGTATGGTGGAAGATCGTGAACAAGATCCGTCTAGGGGTTGGGTTGAGTGTTCCTGGGTGTCTGAGTAATAATAATGAGTGTTATGTTGGAAATGGGGTAAATTCTTTATTCTGGAGGGACCCTTGGTTGGAGGGAGGAGTTTTTATGTCTAGATTATGCAGGATTTTTGAGCTATCGGAGCATAAGGAGGTTATTGTAACATATATGTTTGCTTTAGGGTGGGAGTGGATGGAGAAGTTTGGAGTTGGCGTAGGAGGCTGTTTGTGTGGGAGGAAGAGTTGATGGGGGAGTGTATTCAGTTGTTGGGTTCTGTTGTTTTGTAGGTTGCGGTTGAAGATTTGTGGGTGTGGCGTATTCACCCATCAAAGTGTTATAATGTGAGTAGTGTGTACAATTTGTAGACGAACTCAGAGGGTGATCAACGTCTTGGAGGCTCTAAGGTTTGGTGATCTAAAGCAGTGTCATTTAAGGTAAAATATTTTCTTTGGCGGTTGTACCATAATCGATTACCGATCAAGGTTAATTTAGTTAGGATGCATATTCTAGTAGCTGAAGAGTAGAGTTATCCTAATGGTTGTAATATGGATTAGAGTAGGGATCATATTTTTGTAGGTGTGTTTATTTTGGAAAAATTTGGCCGATGTTGTAACACCCTTCTAAAACCCCATGATTTTCACGAATATTTTTAATAAATAAATAATCGTAAAACAACAACAAGAATGTCACATCTTCATATAAGCATCGTTTCACAAACAATCCTTCTCCGTAACACGGGTTGCAAAGAGAACACTTAAATATAATCTCCAGCATCACAACTAATTCATTTCGAACTTCGCAGTGGAACTAATGAGTCTTAAACTCCTTCATAGCATAGTCTCAATACCATGAAAGATAGTTCAATGTTAAAAAAAATCATCACGGTTCATGTTAATAACATTGTAATCCAAAACATGGAAAAAGTCATGAAAGTAATACAAAATCTCAAGATAACAAAATAATGCATGGTTCACAACCAAATCAATCACAACCCCAATGTTACATATCAGAGCAAGACTCCTTTTATTCAATGAAAAGTAATAAACACACTTTGAAGTTATCCTCTAAGCTTTAATGAACTACTCCTAATCACCTGCAAGTTACCCACAGATAGAGGCAACATTTCTAAGCAGAAAGGGTGAGTAAATCATAATCATTATAAAATACATAAGGAATAAATATAGTAGACATGCACATAGGCAAGGCCTCACACCTCATCAGAACCTCATGTTATACTCACACCTTCACAACATCATCAATACATAACAACATATCATCCAAACACCATTTTATCAACAAGCATCATTTAATCACATCATTATGAAATATCACTTATAATGTAATGCAACATCATAGACTCATACATGTGGTAGTAAAACTTCATTGATGACTCAATCATCATTTTCTCCAAAGATCCATACCAATAGGATCAATTCTCTCTTGGAACCAGAGCACTTCACAATTTTGAACTCAATCTACACTATGAGATTGATGCCTTCACTGGACTATTGTCCTATCATCTTCACTGGATCGAAGTCTAACAACATCACTGGAACAAAGTCCTACATTATGCCATGAATGTATGATGTGGAACAACATAATAAATACGATCACGGCTATTCAAAATGCATCATCATTCATGAATTCATCACAACATAATTATATCATCATAGTAAACAAAGCATCATATTAACATCATCATAATAAATAAAGCATCATCGCACCATCATAATAAACAAGGCATCTTCATAGCATCATCATAATCCAACACGGGGAGCCTAACTTCATCCTAGCTTAGCTATTGGGAATATACTTCTTATTTCTCATTGTATTCCGTTTAACTAAACTTCATAGCGTTAGCTATCCAACTCATCGAACGGAACCTCAAATCGAGTTCTAAAACTCAAGTTACGACTCTTTTAAGAAAATCCATCTCAGTCATTCAATTCCGGACACCATCGCCCGATGGAACCCCTTCCATCGCCTGGCAACACACCTTTCGTGTATTACATTTCTCGGCGACACTTGGAGTGAAGCACTCCATTAACTTTCTTCTTTTTTTCTCTTCATCTCCCCTTGGCTCGCCCAACGACGGCTAAGCATGTCACAGTCACCCGACGACGATACTCCATCGCTCGACGATCCTGCACGAACAGGGTTTTCGTGTTACAATTTCCTAAATAAAAACCAGTATCAATTCTTGCGATTTTGCACCAAGACATTCCCAATACTCATATATTTCAACACCTAATCATCATGTAACAACTATACCATATTATAGGCATTATATTCACCAACTCTTGGCAATTCAATAAGGTATTTTCACCAATTCCAACACAAATTCATCAATTACAACACAATCATCAAATCACCAAAACCCAACACAAACTTACATCTATCTAGACCTTAAATCAATTATAATAATCAAGATAAAACTCCCTTTACCTTAGATTTCCTATCAGTAAACCTTTCTCTTCGTGTTCTACCAGAAACCCCTTTGTGTTCTTGTGCACTAACTCTCTTTCTCCACAATGTCTATTCTTCAAATATTTTCACAATCGATTCAAAAAGAAATATTATCCTTATTCCTTGTTTTAACCTTAGGATACCTAATAATGAACTTCCCATCATGCTCTCACTTAACTCTTCACTAATTCCCACTTTGCCCTTATTTTCTCTACACCACTCTTCATTCTATGTATTCAATTAATAATAATTGTAAACAATTAAAACTAATTATCTAAAGTTACTAAAATACTCTTTCATCTCTTAATTCATCACTAACCCATCAAATACCACACAAAACATTGTATTAACCATCTGTTTACAGTGATTTCTGGTAAACAACCGCTAGTCCTCCAAACTATCGAATAAACTTACTGACTGTTATTCAATTTCTCTGGTAACTCGCAGGATCGACTAGATTAATCCTAGGACGTGTTGGTCATTAGGGTAACTCTCATGATCGAACATGTATTCATGGTTGGTATTTAGAATATTGTGTAAGTGTTTGACTTATTTCGATTTCTCTCTTAAAGATCTAAAGGTGTAATCAAAATATATGTGTGCGAAACTAAATTGCATGAATAAAAGTTAATTGTAAAGACATGTAAAAACTGCATAAAAGACAGGTAAATGATTTCGAAACATAAAACAAAACAGTTAATGTGAAAGATTCGAAATATGAAGAAAGCGTTTAATGCAAGAAATCTGTAAAATGACTTTAAGTAAAAAGGTGTTCGAAGGATAAAAACTTGAAGATAAAGGCATGAAATGTATAACAGTTTCTGAAATGTAAAGTGTTTGAAATGGAAAGAAAGCATTTAAATATAAGGCATCAATGAAAAGATTTCGAATAAAAAGACTTTAGATGCAAAAAATTGTAAATGGTATTGATACAGAGACAAAGGAAAGTACTGGAAATGATAAAGGGTTTTCATTAAATCATAAACATGTGGTGCTATCATACGTACATTGCTCTTGCATTCGTTTCCCTAGCCATGTGGTAATTTGAATGTTTACTGAGTTTTTTGTACAAATAGATATGACACACGAAATCCTAATGCTAAGACTTCTATTTATACTACTTCGACCATAACGGTCTTGTTATGAGATTTTGCCACGTTCAGAACATGCAGAGCAATGCCTCTCTCTTGCTTCCACGTGTCTTCGAATGCTCCAGCGCATAAATTTCAAACTTCGAATATCCCGCTTGCATTTGAATTTCAAATGTTTTGGTACTTCTTCGCTTCGAACGCACTTCTTAGACACAACCTTGTTGTCATTTCGAGACTTCTTTGGATATATTCTCATAATTGCCACTCGAAGCTCCAAGCTTTGATATGCTCATTCGAAACACTGCTTCTGCTATTTCGAAACATGACGTTTTGTTTCATTTCGATCGAAACGTATAGTTTACTTTGCTTCTAATAACATTATCAAAATCTTCAGCCAACAAAATGCCCCTTTAAAATATGTATTTCGATCTCTCTTGAGAAATACTTATTTTAAACATATACGCAAGATTTTGATGCGACCTTCGAATCATCGTAACATTTAATGCATTTGACTTCAGTCACGTCAATCATAACACTTTTTAGATTCCTTAACCGCCTTGAACCATATCACAGTATGGTGCAGTTACAAAACAATGATTATCTTTAATCACGCCTATTACCAATGTTAACTTTACGCCACCTCTTCATCAAACCAACCCATGATTACCACGTATCACAACCTTACTCAGTGGATGCTTAAACTTCCACATTATAAAACCCATCAACTTAGTCTTTTTTTCTTTTCTTCCCACATTCTGAATCTTCTCTCCTTATTTTCTCACCGAAACCCTAAGCTTTCAACATTCTTCCAACAATGTCTTCTTCTACTTCATCCCAACTAAAAAAGGTTTCCAAGAAGAAAGGAAAGACCGCAGGAACTACAATGGAAAGTAAAGTGGTCACTCACCAAGGCCAATCTGATCTGGTTCCCCAGATGATCTCAAAGGAAAAAGAAATGCTTTATGCATCCCAGGTACTTATTCCTACCACCGCTGCTGGTAAGAGGTTAGCTTTAATGGGCCCTCTTACAGTTTTTGAATTTTTAAAAGACACCAGGAAGATTTTCCCAGTTTGCTATAATTTCAAACCCCTGTTTAACAAAATGGACGCCCCTAAGGCAATAGAATCTTCTGGTTTAAACACCGTAGAAAATCCAATCGTGCCTCCTAAGGACCCTTTTGTATTAGACTATGTAAAGAGTAATTTTAAACCGTTTCGATCTTGCCCCACCTCCGACACTGCTTATCAAAACTGGTTCAATAAGGTAGAAGCTAAGAAATCCCAACAATGGGAAGAATTAGGTATCTACAACTTGATTAAGCTGTCGAAGCCAGGTTTCACTTACAGCCACCCATTGTTATTCGCGTCCCTATATTTCTGGGACAGTACCTATAATACTTTCCATCTCCCTGGTGGAATGATCACCCCTACCTTCTTTGACATAACGGCCATCACTGGGCTATCACCAGTAGGAGAAACATATATCCCTGACAACGAAGAACATTCGAGTATAATCGACTTCGAAGTTAAACTAGCAAGTTTTTCCAAGTTTATCAGCCACTACCATGCTGAAGGAGACAGTGTGTCTGATGTAGAACACATTGCTTTCCTTACCCTATGGCTGTCAAGATATGTCTTCTGCAGTAGATCCCTACAGGTAGCCAGTAGGTTTATTCCTCTAGCTAGGGATTTGCATGAGAATCGAAGAGTGTGCTTAAGCGAATTGCTGCTAGTTGATCTTTATAAAAGCCTAAGGTCAGTTGTTTCGAGCCTAAAATCTCATACCTCCAAGAATATCCTGTTAGCTGGTCCTTTTTGGTTGCTTCAGCTATGGCTAAATGCCATGTTCGAACCTTCCTTATCAACTGTCAACACCATTGATGAACAAGACCCTGAAATAACTGATAGAATAGTCGAAGGCACTAGGCTGCGAAGATTAACTCCAAATGACGACAAGGATGACTTCAAAGTCCTATTCTCGAAGTACATCATGATATTCTCTAAGAGGCATAAGTTCGAAGAGACCATGGCGCCTTTTGCTTCAAGGGCTCATGGACCTTCATGGTTCACCATGGCTCTCTCAGAAGCTGTCAAGAGCAAAGAGATTCAAGATGTATGGAGAGCCTTCTTGCTACCCAGACTAATCTCTTCAAGAATAACTCCTGCCAAGAATCAGATTTTCCTTTTCGCTTACCAGCCAAATTTTGTTTCGAGACAGTTTGGCTTATGCCAACTAATTCCTGAACCCTTATTTCAAACTGAGAATGCCATTACCTCTGGGCGAACCTTCAAGGCACGGGAAGCCAAATTACAGCAAGAGAAATACCAAGGCTTTGCCCAGTTTGAGCTAATAACCTTCGAACCTACCCATCTTACAGCTAAGGGGTTTCTGGAATGGTGGACCAAGTTTTATCAAACTTATATGTTCGATACTCTTACAATTCAGCAGAAACTAATTGATGCCTTCGATGTGCAGGTACCATCCAAGAAAGGTATGTTTACTCTTGCCAAAGAGATTAAAGCTTTTCAAAATTATTTTGAAACTACTTATGATCCCACACACTTGGAATCCACTGTGCATCAAGCGGCTGAGACCTTGAAGGAAAAATTCAAACAAAAAGTTTCCAAGTTAAAACTTCCTTCAGGGTTGTCACCTGAGGATAGGTATAGGTTGGCATTCGAAATGCATCCACCTAAATTTCCTAGATTACCTACCTCAGAACTGGCTCTGGCTTGGTTTCCTCCATACCCTTGGTGGTTCACTTGAAAAGAAATGTTTAAACATCTTCAAAAGAAACCAAAGCCATCTGAGACTGTGACATGGGCTCGACACTGGCTCCACGATTTCCCAGGACATCTTCGTTATGACCTTTCTGCCATGTCAATTAAATCTGATCAAGGCACATGTGCGAATGCTTGGGAAAATCCCAAACGTTTTTCATTTTCCATATCTTTAACCTTTGCTTTAATTGTTTCGATTTTCAGCCATCAGGATAAAGACAGCCGCTTCGAAGTCGAAAGAAGGGAGCGCCTCTCAAGCCTCTTTCGAAACCACTGACAATGTGACTCCATCCGAAACAACAACCATTGCTGCAACAACAACAACAACAACAACAATACCAACAACAACCAGAGTTCCAACTCCACAGGTAATCATTTAGCCTTGATGTTTCGAATTCACTAATGTTTCATGATTTGCATCTAACTCTTTGTTTAAATCTTTCCAGACCAACAAACTTCCTCCTACCACTCCAAAGAAGCGAAAGTCAAACACCACTGGGGAAGACCCCAAGGCTGGAGGAAACTTACCAACTGCTTCGAAGAAGAAGCAGAAGAAGGATATTTCCAAAAGTACCGTACCAACTAGTGTCTCTGGACTTGATTCCAGGGATGCTGCTCCCTCACCCAAATCCAAAATTCCATCTTCGACCTCCAACGTAATGTTGGAACGCATAGCTAGCAACCTCTCTTCCGAGAGTCCACAGGTAAATTGAACTTTAAACTTTTTGGAAATAATTTCTCATTACCTTGGTGCATGCTTTTAATATTCTTTCGCTCCTTGCAGAATATCTTAAATCCAGCTTCCACTACTTCGACCTCACCATCAAAAGCTGCTGCTCCACTCAACTCCTCCCCTAAAGGAGACTCCAGCAACCTTGTACAGAACAAAGGTTCCTCCAATATGGAGGTTCTAGCTGGGGCTTCTGAGTAGCAGGATGATCAGAGTACTTCCCCTCCTATAAAAGAGACAAATGAAACACCACTTCAAGAATCTGCAGAGGCTTTGCAAAGAACTTCTCTTCAAAAGTCCCCTCTTGAAACCCTTCAAGAGGACCCAAAGGATACTCATGCTGAAGAAGAGAAAGTTGATTCTGGCCAAAGAAACAAAGAATCTGCAGACGAAGAGTCTGAGGAGGAGGATGCCAACGATGGTTCGACTGCTGGGATAGAGTCCAATGCAAATAGCAGCGAAAAAGAAGACATCGAAGTGGTGGACTTGGATGACGATGAAGAAGATCATGAGCACGAAACGAATGAAGGGGATGGTGACACAACCAACAAACCCATGGAGGTTGAAATGGACGTGACTCCCCTATGTGTGGAACTCCCTCAACCATCTTTGTCTCAAATGACTGACGAAGAGCTTGCACTCCTGAGACGAAATGACCCTATTGGGTACATGAAGGCGAAGCTGGCTCAAAGGGACATTCCACTTGCTAGGGCTGGCACAAGTTCGACTAGCTATCCTCTTCCCACAGATGAAAGAATTGTACTTCTTAACAAGATCAGGAAAACAATTCTTAATGTGGATATATTCTAAGTGCTCAAACAGGATAGCACTTCTTGCTACACTATGAAGGAGTTGCTTACAAAAGTCAACCTTGCTACTTGCTCCTTGCCAGTTAGTACTATCTTGTTCGATCTTCAGTCTTTGCTGGACAACGTAACTGGTTACCTTCTCCAAGATGAATCTGCTGCCAGAAAGGTTCAAGAAAAACGCATTGCAATGGATGCTGCTTATGAACAAGCTTCGAAACTCTCTTAAGAAGCTGAGGATCAAGCTATGCATCTAAAGCAAGCAAAAACTGATTATGAGGCTCGAGCTGAGTCCATCCTTCTCTGGGAAAGGCAGATTCAAGAACTTCAACAGAAGGTTAAAGAGGCTAAAGAACAACAAATAGCCTTCGAAACCAATACTGCTGGTAACCAATTCGAAGAGCTTCTCAACCAGGGGCTTGCAGAAATGGAAACTGCAGAACAACTCAAGGGAGAAGTGGCAACCTTGGAAGGAGCCAAACGCTTTGCTCAACAGAGACTTGAATCTTTTCGAAGTACCTTCAACAGACTGAAGAATAATTCTTATTTCTAAATTTTAGTGTTCATTTGATTACAATTTGGTTTTTTTTATATGTAATATTCGAACAACGCCATTTTGGCATCTCATCTCGCCATTTTGGCACTTTTATAATATTTTGGTTACGTTGTTACTATTCGAATCTCCTGCAGGCGTGGCTTATATTTCTTTAAATATTTCCCATTAACCTTTAGGATACGCTTATCATCCATCAGTTCTTCGATTTCATATGCATTGTTTGAGAATACTTTTAATATTCGAAAAGGTCCTTCCCAATGAGGTGACCATTTACCTAGTGTTTTATTTTTCTTGTCCATGGGCAATATGACTTTCCAGACTAAGTCATTAATAATGAATGTTTTTCTTTTCACCCTTTTGTTATATGTCCTGGCCACTCTTTCTTTTTGTCTCATCAAAATTTCCAATGCATGTAATCTAACTTCGTCCAACTCAACTAATTCATTCATCATCATCTCCCAATATAATGCATCTGGGATTTCGTTTTGTCTTTGAATTCGAACTGATTGTAGATGAATTTCTACTGGCAGCACTGCATCATGACCAAATGTGAGTTGGAAAGGCATAGTGTTAGTAGCTTCCTTAGGAGATGTTCTACAGGCCCATAGTATTTGGTCCAAAGTTTTGTGCCAGTTTCTTGGCTTTTTACCAATATGTTTCTTGATTAGACCTATTATCACTTTATTGGCTGCTTCGACTTGACCATTTGCTTGAGCATAATATGACGTTGATGTTAGTAATCTAAACCCCATTTCTTGGGCAAATTCTTGCATCTTTCTACCAGTAAACACATAGCCGTGGTCTGTGGTTATGCTCTCTGGCAATCCGAACCTATAGATAATGTGCTTCTGTATAAACTCAATAATAGCCTCTTGATCAGCAACTATTAATGGTATAGCTTCGATCCACTTGGTAAAATAATCTATTCCTACCAAGATATATTTCTGTCCTTTAGACGAAGCAGGATTTATTTCTCCTATCAAATCCAATGCCCATCCTCTAAATGGCCATGGTTTGACGATCGAATGCAACTCACTTGCAGGGGCATGTTGAATCCCTGCATGTTTCTGACATTCCTCACATCCTTTAGCAAAGTCTATACAATCTTTGAGCATGCTAGGCCAATACATGCCATATCGAAACAACAGCCATTTCATTTTATGACCTGGTTGATGTGCCCCACATGACCCATTGTGGACTTCTGACAATGCTAAGTATGCCTCACTTTCTCCTAGGCATTTCAATAATATGCCCTCTTGGGTCTTCTTGAACAATTCGTTCCCCATGAGGAGATATGATAATGCTCTGTATTTTGTCTTTCTATCCACATTCAGAGTTGGGTTTGCTAAATAACTCACCAGTGGACTTCGCCAATCTGCGTCTGATAAAGTGTTTATGGCTAATATTTCGAATCCCTGTTTCTCAGCATATCCCAATTTCATATTTTCTAGATCTGATGGTGTGAATCTAGTAGCCATAACTCTACCCCTTAATTCAACTAAATCCTCAAAGTTCCTGACAGAAACTTTATAACCCGAAGCCAACTGTGCTAAGTCATTTGCTTCTTGGTTCTCTATTCTTGGTATGTGTTGAATATCCATGTATTCAAATTTCCTAAGTAGCCTGTTGACTATGACGAAATATATCATCAAGTTTTCCTTTATGCATTTATACTCCTTTGTTATTTGCTTGACTACTAATTCTGAGTCTCCTTTAATTTCGACTCTAGTTGCCCCCAATTCCAACAAAGCTTCAAGTCCAACAATGAGCGCTTCATACTCAGCTTTGTTGTTCGAGCAACGAGGACCATCTAATTTATACTTGAATTTTGTTGGAATTCCTTCAGGATAAATTAGAAGGACTCCAACACCACTTCCATTCCTGTGGGTTGAACCATCAAAGTATAATTTCCATGGTTGCATTTCGACGTAACTCATGACAGTCTGCTCAACCAATGGATGGTCCACAATAAAGTCAGAAATCACTTGACCTTTCACAGCTTTTAAAGGCATGAAAGTCAAAGAATATTCTGTTAAGGCTAAAGCCCATTTACCAACTCTGCTATGCATTATTGGTTTTGAAAGCATGTGTTTAATGACATCGAAATGAGATGAAACATAAACATCAACAGGCTTTATATAATACTTGAGTTTCATACAAGAGAAATACAAACAGAGACATAGCTTTTCTAAATTTCTATATCTGGTCTCTGCATCATTTAGTACTCTACTTAGATAGTATATGGCTCTTTCGATACCATTGCTATCTTCTTGTGCTAACATACTACTTATACTAACTTCAGAGGCAGATATGTACAATCTCATGGGATTCCCCCATGAAGGTGGAGACAAGATAGGAGGCTGAGAGAGGTATCTTTTTATCTTGTCAAATGCCTCCTGATGGGCTTCGTTCCATTTGAAGGCTTGGCCTTGCTTTAGACGAAGCAACGGAGAGAAAACTTGGGTTCTTCCACTCAGATTCGAAATGAATCTTCTGAGGAAGTTAATTTTCCCTAGCAGAGATTGCAGCTCCCTTTTTGACGTAGGTGCTTTCGTCTCCATTATGGCTTTGGTTTTGTTCTGGTTGATTTCAATCCCTTTCTTGTGAACCATAAAACCAAGGAAATCTCCAGCCTGCACAAAAAATGCACATTTAAGGGGATTCATCTTTAAGCCATGTTTTCTCATTCGTTCGAATGATTGGCTCAGATGATGCAAATGTGTTTCTGCAGATATAGATTTGATGACTATATCATCAATATACACCTGCATGAAGGTTTCAATGAAATCATGAAAAATCAAATTCATTGCCCTTTGATAAGTTGCCCCAGCATTCTTCAAACCAAAAGGCATCACCACCCATTCGTAGGTGCCTAAGGCTCCTGGGCAACGAAATGCTGTCTTGGCAATATCTTCTTCAGCAATAAAAATCTGATTATACCCAGAGTAGCCATCTAACATACTCAAGTATTCGAACCCTGCAGCAGAGTCTACTAGCATTTCTACCATAGGCATGGAATACTCATCCTTAGGGATTGCAGTGTTTAAATCCCTAAAATCTATGCAAATTCTTAAAGAACCATTTTTCTTAATAACAGGTACTATATTTGCTAACCATTCAACGTACCTTGTGGTTTTGATGAATTTGCAACGCAGCAACCTTTCGATCTCAGCTTTAATCTTTGTGAGAACCGCTGGTGCGAATCTTCTGGGAGTTTGTTTGATGGGCTTCTTGCCATCTTTGATTGGCAGTCTGTGTTCGACCAACTCCCTCTTTAAACCAGGCATTTCGTCATAATCCCATGCGAAGCAATCTTTGTTTTTCTTGAGGACTTCGATTACTTCCTGCTTGAGGCCTGGGCTAAGTTTTGCACTTATGTAGGTTATTCTTTTCATTTTTTCATCCCCTAAGTTGACTTCTTCGAGTGGATCCTGTGCCAACATTTTGGCACCTGAGTCTATGGGGTCCCTTTCGAAGCCTAAGGGTTCTTTGTCGTAGATGGCATCCAACCTTTGATCCATCTCAAGTTCTTTAAAGGGTGAGCATTTCGAGCCATCCCCACTTGTTTCGTTCATCTTTACAGCTAATTTATTTATTTCAGCCTCTAAGACCGCCTTTGATTCGTTCTCAGCCATATAGGCCGAAATCCTTTCCAAAAAGGTAGACTCAGTCATGGATAAGGTTGTCTAAGTCCCAGCCTGCTGGCCGTCTTTGTATAGTACTTTCGACTCCCTCTTCTTCACTGATTATTGTTCTATCCCAGTATAGGCCATCATGGCGAAGGGTCATGTAGTAATGGGCGTTTCTGGTTTCGTTGATCTCATCATTTGGAACACACGGAGCAATCTTTGCCAGATGTTTGTCATAATCCCTCTTGTCAACTAAATTGACTGTTGACATAAAGTAACTCTGGTCTGCTTCGATGTTTTCCACGATCCCATCATCTCTCCATAGAACTAGTCGCTGATGCATTGACGAAGGAACTGCCCCCACGCCATGGATCCACTCCCTTCCCAGCAATAAGTTGTAGTTGGCCTTGGCTTCGATCACCATAAACATGGTGGGCCTACAGCTTGAGCCTATTGTCAATTCCAACTGGACCACTCCCAGTGTTTTGCCCACTTTTCCTTCATAATTGGATAGAACCATATTGTGGGGCTTGATGTCCCCTTCGCGGATCTCTAACCTTTTCAGCATGAAGTGGGGTATCAAATTGACTGCAGCACCCCCATCCACTAGAACCTTATTCACGCCATGGGCACCAACTTTTGCCCGAATAAATAGTGGCTTAAGATGGTTCTTCATAGCAGGTTCTGGACGTTCGAAGAACGCATTTTGTTCCTCGACATCCCCATTGTCCATCACATAGTAGCACACAGGCCTATGCTTCATCAAGTCTATGGTATCTTCTTCCTCATATTCATCAATTTCAGTTTCCTGTCCAAATTCACAGGGAAGCACAGATACCACGTTGCAGTTTAGGTTGAACGAAGACTCCCCCTCTGATTCGAAGTTATCTGTTATCATATCTTCGTCCTCTTCCGGGCCTGGAGTGCATTCCTTTGGTTCATCTAGTTGTACTTCAGAGAAAAGCCTCCTATTAACTGGAGGTTTGCCTTCAGTTTGATCTTTTGGTGAGGGTTTGTTGGTGATAGATTCACCTTGGTTCTTTGTTGAAGTGACCCCTTTATTTTCCACAGCTTCCCTCTCAGCCTTTCGAATCCTCTGTTGCATGCGCCACTGGGACCTCGACATGGGGTTCCTTCCTTTGTAGTTCTCTAATCTTACTTCTTCCCTTTTTGCTATGTTGAATTGCCTCCTGTATGTCATAGCATGGCGTGCATTTCGTTCGGTATTTCTCCATCTATCTTTGCCTTTGTCATTTCTGACTTGCAGCCATCTGTCAGTTGGCACTTCAGCAGGGAGTTTGAAAGTCACTCTTCGAGCAGCCTTGGGGTGAGGGCTATCAGGCCTTCGTTGTTTGCGTCTGCTATCGAAACGTGGCCCCATCTGAACATTTTCTTGATGGTTCCAGCAAGGGGCGAAGGGAATCGTTTCGAAGGCTCTGGCCATGCTTTGATCATACACAGCTGAACACCTTGGGCATATCAAGCACTTGGTTGCCCCTTTGTAGCAGCGAAACACAAATTCCAGCAAACTTTCTCCAGCCTTAGGATAACACTTGAAAAGCTGGTTATCCTGGCGCCAATTGTTGCCAGTTCGAGCCCTCTGTACCCTTTCGAAGTTCGCAGCGATTCTCTGATTGCAGAGGATGCTGCACCTAGGGCACAGTATCATTCCTGTATCTCCCTTGTGGCACGTCATGAGGTAATCCTTGAGACTAGCATCTCCAGCATGATTATCCTCCATTTTATACTTCTCTTTTTCTAAGTATCTTTCTACCTCTTCCATCTCAGAGCGAGGCCTTTCCATGTCCACCATGTTTACCTCAACATCCTCCCCTTCAGCTTCATCATCTCCCCATCCTGTGGGTTTTATATCTTCAATGTGGACCTTCGAACTCTCCGGGGCGGAATATTTGACCAAATAGTCAAATTTTCCACTGGGTTCCCGTAGAGTGTCCCATATTTCCTTCTGAGGGGAAGTTGGCTTCGTGATTTGGACTTTCTCCAATTCCAGCCTCAGGCCTTCAATGACCTGTGTTAACTCTTGGTTTCGATTTTCCTGGCCTTCAGTAGCCTTGATTTCTTTTGCAACAACTAAAGGTGCTGCTCCAATCGAAGTCTCTGGTAGCTTCTGGACGTCTTCAGTGACCTCCTTATCGACTTCGACCATCACCCAGCTTTCGTTTTCAGTACCTTTCTCTTCTGTTGGGACATCACTTTGGTCATCTTCCACCATGTTAATCTCTCCAATGCGTGCAGGCTCGGAGTAGTTGGTGTCTGCGACGTCCAAGGGATCTTCGTCCACTTTCATCTTTGCTTTATCAGCAAACTTCAGTCTGCCATCTTTGATTGCATTCTGAATTAGGTCCCTGAAAAGAAAACACTGTGAGGTTTTGTGGCCTAGGAAACTATGATATTTGCAAAATCCTCTCTTCTTTCTTTGATCTAAAGGAGGTATTTTGACATTTGATGGCACAATGAGTTGGCCATCTTTGACAAGTAAATCAAAAATATCGTCACTTTTAGTGACATCGAAGGTATAAACCTTCTTTGGGAATTTGTCACTTTTCTCATTTTCAACAATCTCTTTCCCTTTTGTGGGAACTAATAATTTGAAGGAGTCAGGTGGTGCCTGTTTTAATTCAGCGAGGTCGATTTCGACCTCTTCGAATTCGAATTCAGGATAATCTTCTGCTTCCTCGGTTCCAACATAGGAGATCCTCTCCTTCTTATTATTTTTAAAAACTCTGGCCTTTTCGGCCTTTAGCCTTTCGACCTGTCGAACCCTGTCGGCTAACTGAGCCATGTCCCTTAGGTATTGAGTGTCTAGTTTCTTTCGAATAGAGTAATCCAAGCCACCAGCGGCCATTTCGACTAACTCATGTTCAGGCACCACTGTGTAACATCTGGACTTCAAAAGCCTAAACCTATTCAGATAATCATCTATGGGTTCTGTGAACTTTCTCTTGACACTGGATAATTCCTTCAAGCTTATTTTCGACTGTCCCATGTAAAACTGTTCATGGAACAATCTCTCCAAGAGAGCCCAAGTATCAATGGACCCAGGAGGCAAAGTGGTGAACCATGTGAAGGCGTTTTTAGTCAGGGAACTTGGGAAGTATTTGATCCTGAGATCTTCATTATTGGCTATATCTCCCGCTTCGGTTAGATATCTGGCTATATGTTCGACTGTTGACTCATTGGTATCCCCAGCGAACTTTGTAAATTTAGGGACTTTATATCCCCTTGGTAAATCAGTATGCATTATGCAATCTAGTATAGGGGAAGCATAATTTGGCCTTCTCATTCCTGTGTTGAGGCCATTCTGGGCCATGACTCTCTCTATCATGGTGGTTAAATTGTTTTCTGCCAAGATGTTATCGTTTCGAATTCTATGAACGACAGCATCAGCATCTTGATTTCGACCCACCATGACAACCCCCCTAGGTTGTTCTTCTCGAAACTCTGGGACTTCCAGCCTTTCGACCCTTGCCCCTGGTTCCATAATTTCTCTTTGTGGGCATGGGATCATTGGGGCTTCTAGCCTTTGTGCCCTTGCCCCCAAGTTAACTTCTCTAGGTGGTCTATAAGTTGGGTCGTTAGCAACTTGTTCCATAACAGGGATGTTTGCTCGAACTCCCGCCTGATTCTGCCTACGCCTCTCTGGGGGAGCAAAGAAATCTGCTATTCGACTCATGTTATCAGCGTTTTCTCTGTTTGTCACAGTCACATTTTGTACTATTGGGGCAAATATTTCCTGTATAGTTTGTGCTAATACCCCTATCATATTATGGTTACTGTCATCCATCAATTGCCTAAAAGCCAACTGGTTTTCTGTGGTTAAAATAGGCATTGTGCTATAACTCACTGACCCTTGGTTATTTGTCATAAACTGATTCGCCCCAGACCCAGACCCTAATTGTGGTGATGAATTCGATGTGGAATTGTGTAAACCTGCCATAAAAGATGTTGGCATTCCATAAGAGGAATTTCTAGTTCTATTACCATCGAAACCGGGTGGTCTAGTTAGTGGAGTGGCGAAATGGGTTTGTGTTCCTGATGGTGGAACGAATCCCCCAGGATAACCAATGGTTCTAGTATTTCCTAAGATCGAACTATTAGTTGATATGCCACTTACTCCATTAGTGGCTATATTACTGGTAGAAGATGCAACAGACTGTGCATTCGAAGGGGTCACATTAGACGTTCCCATCGAAGCGGACACATTAGTGCCTGTTGTATGTGGGGCATTTTGTTCCCCTTGTTGATTGTCAGAATTAGACATCTTGTTCAAACATTTTCTTCTAGATAAGGGTTGGTTGCTGTTGGTTATTCTACCACTTCTTAGGTTCATAAAACAGCAAACTTATCACTCAGAGGGTATTTTTATAATGGTTACGTCTCAACAATCATTACTTCTGTTCTAAATTCCGTAATGTCCAACGATTGGGTCCCACCGGGTGTGCCAATTTGTTTACAGTGATTTCTGGTAAACAACCGCTAGTCCTCCAAACTATCGAATAAACTTACTGACTGTTATTCAATTTCTCTGGTAACTCGCAGGATCGACTAGATTGATCCTAGGACGTGTTGGTCATTAGGGTAACTCTCATGATCGAACATGTATTCATGGTTGGTATTTAGAATGTTGTGTAAGTGTTTGACTTATTTCGATTTCTCTCTTAAAGATCTAAAGGTGTAATCAAAATATATGTGCGTGAAACTAAATTGCATGAATAAAAGTTAATTGTAAAGACATGTAAAAACTGCATAAAAGAGAGGTAAATGATTTCGAAACATAAAACAAAACAGTTAATGTGAAATATTCGAAATATGAAGAAAGCGTTTAATGCAAGAAATCTGTAAAATGACTTTAAGTAAAAAGGTGTTCGAAGGATAAAAACTTGAAGATAAAGGCATGAAATGTATAACAGTTTCTGAAATGTAAAGTGTTTGAAATGGAAAGAAAGCATTTAAATATAAGGCATCAATGAAAAGATTTCGAATAAAAAGACTTTAGATGCAAAAAATTGTAAATGGTATTGATACAGAGACAAAGGAAAGTACTGGAAATGATAAAGGGTTTTCATTAAATCATAAACATGTGGTGCTATCATACGTACATTGCTCTTGCATTCGTTTCCCTAGCCATGTGGTAATTTGAATGTTTACTGAGTTTTTTGTACAAATAGATATGACACACGAAATCCTAATGCTAAGACTTCTATTTATACTACTTCGACCATAACGGTCTTGTTATGAGATTTTGCCACGTTCAGAACATGCAAAGCAATGCCTCTCTCTTGCTTCCACGTGTCTTCGAATGCTCCAGCGCATAAATTTCAAACTTCGAATATCCCGCTTGCATTTGAATTTCAAATGTTTTGGTACTTCTTCGCTTCGAACGCACTTCTTAGACACAGCCTTGTTGTCATTTCGAGACTTCTTTGGATATATTCTCATAATTGCCACTCGAAGCTCCAAGCTTTGATATGCTCATTCGAAACACTGCTTCTGCTATTTCGAAACATGACGTTTTGTTTCATTTCGATCGAAACGTATAGTTTACTTTGCTTCTAATAACATTATCAAAATCTTCAGCCAACACCATCACATTCATCTCAACATTATAATATTCCTCATATTCATCGAAACATCACAAATCATCACAAGGACTCACATAAAAACACCAAAACATCGTATACATCAAATAATTCACAATGAATCATATATTCATGCTAAATTAATTAAATAAATAAATAATTCTAGAATTCAGGGTGTTACAACTCTCCCTCACTTAAAATAATTTTCTCCCTCGAAAATTACCTGACGGAAACAACATCAGATAAGACTTTTTCACCTGATCCTCGCGTTCCTAAGTCCAACTTTCACCAGCTGGTTCACCTCATAATACCTTCACCAAGGAGATGTTCTCGCCTTATAATTGCTTCACTTTATGACTTTCTATTCACAATGGTAATGCCTCAACAGTCAGGTTATCTCTCACTTATACATCATCCATTTGAATCACATGCGACGAGTCCGAAATATACTTTCTCAACCGAGACACATGAAACACGTCATGCATATTCGTAAGTGACGGCGGAAAAGTAATCTGATAGGCCACCTCATATATCTTCTATGATATATGATACAGACCAACAAAATATGACATAAGTTTTCTCGACTTCAAAGCTCTATCAATACTGGTTACCAGAGTAACTCTCAAAAACACATGATCATCTTTTTGAAACTCGAGATCCTTCCTCCTCTTAACATGATAACTCTTCCGACGACTCTGAGAAGCTTTCATCTTCTCTTGGATCATCTTTATATTTTCAGTTGTCTCTTGTACAACCTCAGGCCCGAGTACAACACTCTCTCCTGACTCATACCAACACAATGGAGTTCTACACCTCCTACGATACAACACTTCATACAGTGTCATCCCAATACTAGAATGGAAATTGTTATTATAAGTAAACTCAATCAATGGCAAGTGACTGTCCCAAGATTCTCCTTGTTCTAGCATACAATCCCTCAGCAAATCCTCCAAAGACTGAATAGTTCTTTCTGTCTGACCATCCGTCTGAGGATGATATGCGGAACTCAACCTTAACTTAGTACCAAAAGCATTCTGCAAACTTGTCCAAAATTTTGACGTGAACCTCAAATTCCTATCAGACACGATACTCGAAGGTATCCCATGCAATTTCACAATCTCATTAATGTACATCTTAACTAGCTTCTCCATAGGATGATTAATCTTCATCAATAAGAAATAAGGCGATTTAGTCAACCTATCCACAATCATCCAAACTGAATCATTGCCTTTAGTAGTCTTTGGAAATCCTGACACAAAATCCATGGAAACATTATCCCATTTCCAATCTGGAATACTCAAAGGTTGCATAAGACCCATTGACTTCTGGTGCTCAATCTTCGACTTCTGACAAGTCAAACAAGCATAAACAAAATTAGCAATCTACTTCTCCATACCAGGCAACCAAAATAACTTCTTCAAATCTTGATACATCTTCGTAGCACCAGGATGAATACTCAACCCGCTTCGATGTCCTTCTTCGAGAATAATTCTCTTAAGTTCTGGAATATCTGGAACACACACCCTATTTCCGAACCTTATCACACCATTATCATCAACTTTGAACTCACCTCCATTACCTTGGTTAATCAAAGTCAATTGATCGACTAACCTCAAATCAAACTTCCGACCTTCACGGATCTCTTCTATTATTCCACTAGTCAGTTTCAACATTCTCAACTTTACACTATTAGAATTCTCTTCACACACCAAGCTCATATCCCTAAATTGTTTGATCATCTCCAATTCTAGAACCATAAGCATTGACATGTGCAATGATTTTCTACTCAATGCATTGACGACTACATTTACTTTAACAATATGGTAATTCAAATCAAAGTCATAATCCTTTAACAACTCAAGTCATCTTCTTTGCCTCGTATTCAACTCCTTCTGGCCGAACAAGTATTTCAGACTCTTATGATCACTAAACACTTCAAATTTAGAGCCAAAAAGATAATGTCTCCAAATCATCAACACAAACACCATAACTGGTAGCTCTAAGTCACGCGTAGAATAATTCCTTTCATGATTTTTCAATTACCTAGAAGCATAAGCAACAACTTGTCTATTTTGCATTAGCACACAACCAGGACCCATCTTCGATGCATCATAATACACCATAAAAGACTCACTCGGATTAGGAAAAATTAATATCGGAGCAGTCGTTAACCTCTTCTTTAATCCTACAAATCTTTCTTCACATGCAACATCCCACACATAAGCTTGAACTTTTCGAGTCAACTAAGTTAACAATAACGCTAACTTAGAAAATACTTCAATGAATCTTCGGTAATAACCAGCCAACCCAAGAAAACTTCGAACCTCAGTCTCAAGCTTCAGAGTCTCCCATTGCAATATTGCATCAACTTTAGAAGGATCTATAAATATCCCTCCACTAGAAATCATATTACCTAAGAAACTCACTTCCTTCAACCAAAACTCACACTTTGATAGCTTTACATACAACTTCTTCTCTCGCAATACTTGCAACACAATTCGCAAATGCTTAGCATGTTCTTATTCTGATTTAGAATAGATCAGAATATCGTCAATAAAGACTACGCCAAACTTATTCAGATATGAATGAAAAGTTCAGTTCATATACTCCATGAAAACACCTGTAGTATTAGTTACACCAAACGACATCATAGTGTATTCATAATGACCATACATCGTTCAGAAAGCCGTCTTCAGAATGTCATATGGTTTAACTCAAATCTAATGGTAACCCAACCTCAAGTCAATCTTACTGAAAACACAAGCACCCACCAATTGAACCATCAAATTATCGATCCTCGGTAGTGGATACTTATTCTTAATAGTCACTTTATTCAACTGTCTGTAATCTACACACAGTCTCATACTTCCATCTTTCTTTTTGACCAACAACACATGTGCACCCCAAGGTAAAACACTCGGTCTCACAAACTTCTTATCAAGCATATCTTCTAAGTTGTTTCTTCAATTTGCTCAATTCGGAGGCCGACATCTGACAAGTGCAAATTATAGCTATTTTTGTATATACTTTGTGTTACACTTATCGATTCTTTGTTGTAAATATATGTTGAATAAACCCGACTTTTGTGTAAATATGTTTAGTTTGTGTTTATTTGTGTTTTTGTGTACATAGTGTACCATTTGATGTTTTTCCATTAATTTTGTAGGTATTTGTTTCATTTTGGAGCATCCAGGAATAAGGTGTCAAAGGCACGACTCTGGATGCGTGTTTCAAAATAAAAAAACCAGTTTTGAGAAGTTTTGCCGAGGAGAGCCCGCTTAGCACGCAAAAGGCTGCTAAGCGCGAGTGCGCTCAATGCAATTTATAGTGCGCTGCTTGCGTTTTGACATTTTTCCAGAAACTTTACTTTTGAGCCCACTTAGCACAGATAACACGCTTAACATGGTTTTAGGCAGTTTAGTGTGTTAAACAAATGCAGCCGACTTAGTGCGGTGAGCCCGCTAAGTGTGGTTTGCTGAGATCAGTTTGTATAAATAGTTTAGAAATAAGTTTCTAGGTTTTTATCATTTGTTTCCCTCTTGGAGGACCTCTGATCCAATTCTTTGTAGCTTGGAGGTTCAAGCAACACCATTGGGTGGTTCATCATGTCGATTGGCTATGGGTGGTCTCGGATCGTGTTGACACCGCGAGAAGTTTCATATTCATCTCCTTCTTCCCTATGTATCATTCATATGGTGTGTGTTGTATGTATATCTTTACTCTTATTGTATTTAAATTACTTGATCATGGGATTGTATGATATCTCTTTTACAAATTAATACAAGTGTTTGTTCTTAATTTTTGCTTAATCGTGAAGCTTTGGTTTGTCGTAGACATATGCTTTCTGAATCTCTTTCTTGAATGAATATTTATTAGGTCCTAGAATCTATACATATATTTAGGCTTAATATTCATGTGGGTATCGGTTATAAAATGAATCCGGGTTATTTGAGTCGATTGAGAGATCTTAGACGAGAGCAATATGGGTGATGTCTCACTTTGCGTTAGAGATAGCCTTAGTGTAAGTGATATGTGATGGTATTGACAAGTGATTTATGTCGCGTTCAATTGATCAGCAAGTTTAAGCATTTGACAGGTAGAGTGAAATGCGATTCCAGAATGAATTCTCTTATACTGCAAATGATTGTTTATCGCTTTCTTTATTTGCTTTATTTACTTTTTTTACTTTTCCTGCACTTTTTTCGCAAAACCCTTTCCCAAACATAGAAGGATTGAAACTGTTGAATGGTAGTTTTTCCCTCTCACCAATCTCTACGGATACAATACGATATAACCTATATATCACCCGATAAAAATAATACTTTACTTTTTGCTTGCCGCTTTACCGCATCCAACAACATCCTGTAAGGAGCCATCGATACTGGACTCGTACGTGGAACAAAATCTATAGAAAACTTCACTTCATGTTCAGGACGTAAATTACTGATGTCATCTAGAAACACCTCTGGAAATTCACAAATAACCCGTAATTGCATATTCGCATCTTTACCATCAACTTGCAACGAAACAAATATTACAAACATCAAGGCTTCATCTTCTAAAAGTTAATTCACTTGCTTAGCGGTCAAAAACATCAATTCTCCATTATCACCAAACTTAGGGAACCTCGAAGTCTTGTTATAACAATTGATATGAACATATTTGAACTCCAACTAGTTCATCCCAAGGATAACATTGATTTGGTGTAAGGGTAGACACACCAAATCCATCACAAAACTCATGCCATAGATAGACAAGGGAAATTTTGAACAAACATAAGTAGTAGTAACATAACCACTAGCAAGAGTATCTACCTCCATACTATCATTCATATTAGACAACTTCAATCCCATAAAATTAGCATATTCACGTGAAATAAATGAATGTGTAGCACCAATATCAATGATAACAACCAGTTCAACAAAGTTAATAAAACAAGTACCTCGAATCAAGTTGTCCTACTTGGAATCTTCTGATCCACTCAAAGTGAACACTCTACCGTTGGTCTGAGCAACAACGTCCTTTCTTGGTTTCTGACATTAGGTACTGATGTGACCCTGCTCTCCATAATTGAAACAAGTTAGACCATCATTCTTTCATTTAGGAGCATAATGACCCGTCTTACCATATTTGTATCACCTCAACACCTTATCCTCACATTCATTAGAATGGTGACCTTGTTCGCCACACCTATAACACTTGACAGAAGTGGGAGCTCCTCCCCCACTTGTCTTCTTCCCATCATAAGCCTTTTATTTCCCTTTATCAGCTAAGGCATCATAAGGCTTCTTACGATCTTGATATTGCTTTCCTCTGTTCTCATTCAATCTCTTGTAGTGAGCTAAATGAGCTTTGTCATCTTCTTCATAGATCCTACAGTTGTTCACCAACTTTAAAAATACACGGATCTGCTGATGCCCAGTTGCCCTCTTGATCTCTGGACACAGACCATTCTCAAACTTAATACACCTCGAGAATTCAGAAGTCGCTTCACTGTAATATGGATAATACTTTACCAGATCCACAAACACCAAAGCATACTCAGTCACAGTCAAATTCCCTTATTTCAATTCTATAAACTCAATCTCTTTCTTCCAGCGCATACGCTCAGGAAAGTACTTCCTTAAAAACTCCATACTGAACACAACCCAAGTAATAACTTCAACTAATGATGTCAATCTCTGAAGGGTACCAATCCACCAGTTATTAGCTTCGCCTTCCAGTTGATGCTTATCAAACCGCACCTTCTGCGCCTCTGAGCAATTCATGACTCGAAAGATTCTTTCAATCTCCTTGAGCCAAACTTGTGCTCCATCAGGATCAAACCTACCCTTGAAAACATGCGGATGATTCCTCTTAAATGTTTCCAAAACACGAGATCCATCATTAGGCTGATGTTGCATAGCCTGAGCTATAGCTTGCAAAGCATCAACAATCGCAGCATCATTCCTTCCATCCATTTCTCTGTTTCACCTCAATAATAGTCGCAATGGTTAGAAACTATCTGGACTGTATTCCACTGTCATACACTACAGACTCAATAACCTGGCCAGACGGACCGACCCGCTCTGATACCACTAATGTAACACCCTTCTAAAACCCCACGATTTTCACGAATATTTTTAATAATTAAATAATCGTAAAACAACATCAAGGATGTCACATCTTCATATAAGCATCGTTTCACAAACAATCCTGCTCTGTAATATGGGTTGCAAAGAGAACACTTAAATATAATCTCCATTATCACAAGTAATTCATTTTGAACTTCGCAACAGAACTAATGAGTCTTAAACTCCTTCATAAAATAATCTCAATACCATGAAAGGTAGTTCAATATTAACAAAATCATCACACTTCATGTTAATAACATCACAATCTGAAACATGGAAAAAGTCATGAAAGTAATACAAAATCTCAAGATAACAAAATAAAGCATGGTTCACAACCAAATTGATCATAAACCCAAATGTTAATATCATACCAAGACTCCCTTTATTCAACAAAAGTAATAAACATACTCTGAAGCTATCCTCTAAGCTTCAACGAACTATTCCTGATCACCTATAAGTTACCCACATATAGAGGCAACATTTCCAAGCAGAAAGGATGAGTAAATCATAATCATTATAAAATACATAAGGAATAAATATAGTAGACATGCACATAGGCAAGGCCTCACACCTCATTAGAACCTCATGTTATACTCACATATTCACAACATCATCAGTACATAACAATATATCATACAACCACCATTTATCAACAAGTGTCATTTAATCACATTGTTATGCAATGTCACTTATAATGTAATGAAACATCATAGACTCATGCATGTGGTACCAAAGCTTCACTGATGACTCAGTTGTCATTTTCTCCAAAGATCCCCACTAATAGGATCGATTCCCTCTTGGAACCAGAGCACTTCAAAATTTTATACTCAATCCACACTATGGGATTAATACCTTCACTGGACTATTGTCTTGTCATCTTCATTGGACCGAAGTTCTAACAATATCAGTGGACTGAAGTCCTACACTATGCCATGAATGCATGATGTGCAACAACACAATAAATACGACCACGACTAGTCAAAACGCACCATTACTCATGAATTCATCACAATACCATTATAACATCATAGTAAATAAAGCATCATCTTAACATCATCATACCATTATAATAAACAAAGCATCATCATATCATCATAATAAATAAGGCATCTTCATAACATCATCATAATCCAACACGGGGAATCTAACTTTATCCTAGCTTAGGTATTGGAAATATACTTCTTATTTCTAATTGTATTCCATATAACTAAAGTTAATTGTATTAGCTATCCAACTCTTTGAACGACACCTCAAACCGTGTTCTAAAACTCAAGTTACGACTCTTTTAAGAAAATCCATCTCGACCATTCAATTCTGGACACCATCACCCACCGACACCCCTTCCATCGCCTGACGACACACCTTTCGCGTCTTGCGTCTCTTGGCGATGCTTAGAGCGACACACTCTAGTAACTTTCTTCTTTCCTGCTCTTCACCGCCCCTTGGCTCTCCCAGCAATGACCAAGTGTGTCACTATTTCCCGGCGACAACACTCTATCGCCCGATGATCCTGTGCAAACAGGGTTTTCCTGTTGCAATTTCATGCATGCAAACCAGTCATAATTCTTGCAATTTTAAACCAAAACAGTCTCAATCCTCATAGATTTCAACACCTAATCATCATATAAAAACTATACCATATTATAGGCATTATATTCACCAACTCATGGCAATTAAATATGGTATTTTCACAAATTCATCAATTGCAACACAATCATCAAATCACCAAAACCCAACATAAACCTACATCTATATAGACCTTAAATCAATTAAAATAATCAAGATAAAACTCCCATTACCTTATATTTCCTAGCAGCAAACCTTTCTCTTCGCGTTCTACCGAAAATCTCTTTGTATTCTTGTGCCCTACCTCTCTTTCTCCACAATGTCTGTTCTTCCAATATTTTCACGATCGATCCAAAAATAAATATTCTCCTTATTCCTTGTTTTAACCTTAGGACCCCTAATAATGAACTTCCTATCATGCCCTCACTTAACTCTTTACTAATTACCACCTTGCCCTTATTTTCTCTACACCATTCTTCATTCTATTTATTCAATTAATAACAATTCTAAACAATTAAACTAATTATCCAAAATTACTAAAATACTCTTTCATCTCTTAATTAACCACTACCCCATCAAATACCATACAGAACATCGTATTAACCATCATATTCATCTCAACATCAGAGTATTCCTCATGTTCATCGAAACATCACAAATCATCACAAAGACTCACATGAAAACACCAAAGCATCATATACATCAAATATTTTACAATGACTCATATATTCACGCTAAATTAATTAAATAAATAATTAATTCTAGAATTTGGGGCATTACAAATGGTATCTGGTTAGTTAGGGATCACGGTGATTTTTCAAAGACATTGTAGGGATCATCATGATCAATTTATCGCATTGGGTGGGTGGACAAAAGATTGTTGGTTCGCTTTTTATATCATATGGGTAGCTGCTATATGGGTTATTTGGAAAATGCAAAACCATCAGATTTTTCAGAATACAATGTTTTCCCTGGAGTCTATTTGTGAGAAGGTTAAAATTCAATCGTTTTGGTGGTTGAAAGCTCATTTGTTGGGGTTCACTCTTTATTACCACATTTGAAGGGTAAATCATATGCTTTGCATTTTAGCTAGAGTCGGTTAGTATTTTCAGTGTTGGGGCTTTAGTTTTGGTTGTTTTGTTTTCTTCGTGAATGGTGTTGTAATAACTCTTTGTTTGTTCCTCTAGCACGTCTTGTGCTGGAAAAACTTTTCAATGGTTTATATCATTTTGTTTTTTTTAAGTTGTTAAGGATTATTAGATGCTTTTTAGTTTTTATTGTAGTATTTAGAGTTAGCTCACGTAGGAAGGTGAGAATCTTTGTGTATGTGGTATATGAGAATACATATTCCTAGGGGAGATTGTTTCATGTCTCTAATACAAGCAGAGGGAGCACCCCCAATACAATTGTTTTGTGGCTTATCTTATCGCTTTTGTTTATTATCATTTATTGAGTCTCCATCATAATTGCACATCTATTGAATCAAGTTTGAAATCGATTCGTTATTTGTTTTAGCATGCATAATGTTGTACCCCAAAATTTTCTCTCTCATTTATCAAGAATTTACTCACAAAATCTCCTTTGGCTCAGGATTGCACTAGGGTTGATCAACTCAAGACATCTCCTTAAGCATTGATGACCAAAATTAGGGTTTGAGACTGCACAAGGATATTTGAACTTCCAATGCTCCATTTGACTTTCATGTATCATTATGGACCCTCAAGATTACTCATGTCAAGTTTTAATCTTTGGATCACACTTTTGCTCAGTCAATTGATCAGTTAACCTAAAAATCAGCTGTATTGGGGAAAAAGTCAATTGTGGCCAAATTACAGTCAAACTTCATAATTTTTTATCGAAGTAAATATTTTAAACTCATATGTATCATTTTATCAAGTTTGGAGCACAATTCCTCAAAAAATTTGATCAAATCTTCAAAAGGGCAAAATGGTCAAAATTAGGGTTTTGACTGGGAAAGGGCAATTTCTGATTTTTGACCTAGCAAATGATCAATTGGTTTAAGGAATGATCTCAAGAGTCCAATTGCATCATTTTTACCTAATGAAATAGCTCAAAACATTGCTCAAGTCTAATGGATTGACAGATGAATTTTCAGTCAACTAATCAAAAGTCAACTGTATACTAAAAAGTCAAACTTTGACTTTTTGGTCAAATTCAAATGTCAAAGATCAAAATTCATAATAGCATGTCAAAATATGAAACTTATTCATCAAGAAATCAAAAATTCAAGATTTCATTTTGAAAAGTTAAAATTTCTAAACTTAGAAATTTTTCTAAGTGTTGGAAATTTCTTATTTTTTCACAACTTTGAGCAAAATTTTCACCATGATGCAAGATGATTCAAAATAAACTTCCAACATGAAAGTTGTATATCTCCATGAAATCTACAACATTGATTTACACAACTCCTTCCAAAAGTGCTTGGATCTCAAGTTATAATTTTAAGAACACATGGCCATGAAACAAAATACTTGCTGAAATTTTGCCCTAATTTGGTCAGGATTTTGACCCAACTTCATGGCATTTTTTCATATAGTTCCAAGGGGAATTTTCAAAAGTGATTCAAATATGGGTTGTAGATAATATTGCAAGCTTTCCAATATGTCCAAGAACTTCTTGAGATCATTTTTGAGTAGGGAGAATCGAAGAGATGAATTTAGGGTTTTATCACTTGAATTATAAGTCATTTTGTGATGAACAAGATTCAAAATTCAAACTTATGCTGCATAACCTCTACTTTTCAGGCCTCAAACTTGTTAGGCACTCCATAATTAATTTCTTGCACAACTGTTAGAAGTCTCATTTTAAGCATTTAATGCAATACCATGCTTTATATCCATTTTGAGAAGAAAGTGCACATTGCCATTTTGATAAAGTGGCTTTTTGCACAAAACTTGTTCTTGAGCCTTGCACTTATTTTCTTCTGATCATACATGTCTTATAACTCATAAGAAACTTGTTAGACACTTACAATCACTCATCTCATGCTTGTAATTCCTCTTGAAACTTGTTTTCCCACTTTACTTGAAAATCAAGTAACATAGCAAATAGCTTGTAACTTGTACTTTTGACTTTCAAAAGCACTCAAACCTCTTTTCTTATACATACACAATCCATTTTCCATAAATCCCATGCATGTTTAAGCCCTGAAAACACCAAGAACACATAATCACCAAAAACACTTCAAAACTTATCATTTCTGAGTTTTGAATCCAATCTCCAAATTTGCTCGTGCATTTCTTGGCCTTTTACTTTCAAAAGCTTATAAACAACATACACAAATAATCCCAACACCTGTAGCACCACTGTAACACCTCCATCATCATCCACCATTTTCAAAAACAACATCTTGCACCTTGACTTCTTCAGAACTCCTCAGACACTTTCATCTCAAGCTAAGCATCCTATTAGCTTCCTGGGAACTTGAGGAAGCTAATCCAATCCTTGGAACTCACTGAAAGCTACTCAAACTCCAAACCCGATACCCTCTTGCAAGGTAAGTTTTCTGACTTTGGAATTTTTCATACAGACATCATTAATGGTTTATTTGTGAATAAAAAATGTAGATATCATTGCCCTAAAGCTAACCATGTCCATAGTTTTCATTAATTTTGCTTGAGCTTAGAGAATTTTAAGATTGAAGTTTCTGAGATTTTTAGGGTTCAGATTAGGGGCATTAAAATTCATGCTTATCTTTGATCTATAATTTTATTGCTTTGCATTTCTGAATTCGTGAGGAAATTTGCTACAAGTTTCATGTTTACAGTTTTCATTTTTGTTGAGATTTGAATAAGATACAGAGGCTCTGGTTGGGCGTGAGGTTGAAGATGAAGTTCAGGCCATGGACTTGTTTACTATCATATATTTGTTGTTTTGATTATATAAACGGATGTATACCCACCCTAGTGGTAGAAGCGCGCGCCTGTGACTATATGGACCTGAGTTCGAGCCCCAATGGTACCCTTTTGGATTTTTTTTGCATATTTCTCATATTCTGACTTTTTTGGACATGCGCCTGGGCCTCCCTTGGGCCTTATGTTTTTTTTTTACTGTTGACCCCCTTGCTGGCTTTCCACACCCCTGGCCCATTTTATTTTCTTTTCTCATTTTTATTTATTTATTTTTTCTTAAATATTTTATTTTATGCTAAAAAATCATAAAAAATATATAAAAAAATAGTAGATTTATATTTTGACTTAGTTTATTTATTTTTTACACAAAAAATATTTTATTTAATCATTACTTTATTTATTTTACTAATTGATTTTGTAAATTTAATTAAAAAAAACTAGGGTTTAGTTATTTTCTTTTACACAATTAAAATATATTATTTTAAAACAAAAAAGACCAAAAATATTTTATAATACTATAAATTATTTTTAAGACAAAAATACCAAAAAAAATATTCTTCTCATGAACTTAATTTCTTTTTTGATTAATATTTAGATTAGGATTTTATTTAAATTCTTTTTCTAGTAAATTTAGGTTTTACTTTTTATTATTTTAATTAATTATTTTTCTTTTATTTAATTAGGTTAAAACAAAACCCCTTTTCCCTAAAAATCCAAATAAATATCCATTTTCTTTACATTTACATTCTTATACATTTATTCATTTTGTACATTATTCATTTCAATTCTTGTACAAATTCAATATGGTTGTAATAGATAATTAGGTTTATTTTCTTGCAATCCCCATTTATAATTTGTACACCCCCCTCCCACAAGTATTGTAATAGCATAGTAATTTTAAATTCCGCAATTTATCACTTTATATACAAATGCTAGTAATTAGGGTTTGTATGGAAAGACTAAAATCAATCAATTAGAAAACCCTAATCAAAGACAAAATCAAGCATGCAATCAAATACACTTTGCACACAAGCACCCCTAAGGTAAAACCCACTTGGTTGCCTTACAAAATGACCATATTACGCATGTGAGATATCTTAGAAAAAACAAGCAAAATACAAGATCATAGTCCCTCGATGACGCTATATATGTTACCTTTCAAATGATCTTAGTCCCTAAAGAAAAATGCTAAGATACCTTGCAACATTGCTAATCATGGTTATACGATGACTCACGCCCGTCCCATTTACATCCAAAGATAGAGTTACTTACCAAATCAATGGTAAGATAACAATGTCAAAGGAAAAAGGAAATGAACATGAAAGACTTTTGAGTAGGTAGAATACTCATAATTACTTGCTCAATTTCAAAACAAAACATCCTTGCTATTTTTCAAAACATCTTACAAACTTGAAAACATTTTCAAAAGATCAACATCTTTGTATACATTCTTACGAACGAGAATCATTACAAAGTTTGCCTAAACAATGGCCTCTTTACAAAATACTTTCAAAAACCACACAAAGCACAATTTCAAACAAAAGAAAGTGATCTAGCAAGTAACTAAGAGCCCATGGAAAACCATAGATGAAAAGGGTGCTAATACCTCCCCTTTTCATAATCTACCCCCCGAACTCAAGAAATAATCTCAAAGGTCTTTCCTGTGCTTTTTCACCTTTCCTTTTGGATAAAAGAAAAGTCGGTGGCGACTCTTACTAACCGCAACATTTGGAATCAAACGCAAAACCTTCAAGTTATTTCTCCCACCGTATCACACATAAAATAATGATTATGTTTGAACTAGATCAAGATGCTTTTAGTCAATTGCAAGAGTTTGTGGAATATTGTTAGCATATATAAAGTAATAAGCGCCTGATCATATTAAAAGGTATTCCTTTAATAACTAAATATTCATCTAATCCATTGTCGTCTTTAGGATCTCGAGTAATGAGGGTGCGAGTATCTAGAGAGCGGAAGCATTTCAAAACATGTATCACTTCTTTATAAAGGGAAAATAAAATATAAGTCTACCTATTTGATAATTCCAAGATCCAACGTTCATGATAGAGGGAAAAGAAGACCGACCATCGCCCTTGTAGTAACTTGAGAGGCGTCACCTCGGCCTCTCAGTTGCACAAATTTATCCTTCAATCCTCGTAAGGCTTAACAAAGGGCGCCAACAAATATATGTCTGTCAAAGGACACAATGTTACCCAACCGTTATTAGAAAGAATTTAAGTACTAAAGAAGGAAAGGAATACCCACATGACAGGGGACACACCCATGTTATAATAGACTATCTGAAAAAACCCTAAGCATTCTCCATATGTTTTGGGTAATCTGAGAAGGGGCAACATTGACAGTAGCCAGGAAATCTATCTCAAAAGAAGTAAGGGGAACTAAAACCCTCAGCTCGTGAGTGAAAAATAGGTGGAGGTAAAAGTAAGGAGTAAATGGATATTCAGAGGTATCCATGTTGGCCCTCTCCTTTCCTGAACATTGCTCCAATATCATATCCTCCTCATATCATGTGCTGGAAAGCCCAATACCACTGTCAAACCTACTTATCATGTCAACATTGGAGTACAAAGATGCAATGTCTCAAGCGTGAATGAGTTTGGTTTTCTTACTCAATGTTAACTTGGGAGGAAAAGCAAGAATGTAAATGTTTTTACCCTAAGAAAAAAAATGGATTTCTCACTTTCCTACTATTATCCTAGGCTAGTATATTTTGCTAGAAATATGGAAGTAGAAAAGAAGAAGGAAAAAGGGTTTTCTCCGAGACAATATATCAGTTTCCTGCAGAAACCCCAATGGCACAAACCTTATATTTACCCATTGGGATAATGGCCACGAGAAGTGGAAAAGCCTTGACACTTGTAAAACATGTGTAAGTAAAACCAGTTGAATTTGTTTTTTCAAGAACACCGTTATGGTTTGCATTAAATGCCTCCCACACTCTTTTTCCACTAAGCACTCAAGCTCCCATGATTGATTGGCGTTTTGATATTTCTAAGTTTAATCAAGATGAAACTTGGTATAACATAATACCGACTAACTACCTAAGAAGCACTCAACTGGAGATTAATACTCGCCCTCAAGCTGAGGGACTTGCCTCTCATTAAAAATATCGCCTTCATCCCGAGGTATTCACCCCAAGTTGAGGGACTCAACTCTTATTAAAAATTTCGCCTTCATGTTGAGAGACTCACCACTCATTAAAAAGGCTGCCTTCAGCTTAAGAGATTCGCCTCTCATTAAAAAGGTCACATTCAGCCTGAGGGGCTTACCCCAAGCCAAGCTACCCTCCTCTCATTAAAAAGGCATCCTTCATCCCGATGGGCTCACCCCAAGTTGTGGGACTCATATCTCATTGAAAAGCTTCATTCAGTTAAGGGACTCGCCCCAAGACATGCTTCACAAATGAAAGAAGCCTTGAAAACACTTCACCCTCAATAAGACCCTCGTGATAAGGGGTTGTGTAGTGTTATATTTGTGAGAGTCCCAAACAAGGACGACTTTAGTGTTCCCGCCTAAGAGTGATATCGCCCAGGCGACATCCATACAAAATGTAGAGGGCTCACCCTTGAAACAAATGACATGAATAAAGTACCACTGTCTCTCATCAATTATGTGAGAATGAGTCATATTACGACTCCCAGATAAATGGATAGACAATAGCCTCCCCTAATCACAGGGTAACATTAGCTGCTTCTAGGGTTTTTCTAAACTTTGGATCCAAAAGGCCTCTATAAATATCTCTCCCTTAACAGGAGAAAGTGACAAAGTCTAATTCGTGCGCTTATACCTAAGCACCAAACTATAATACATAGGCTCTCACCTCACGTGAGTAGGTCCTCTAAAACAACCATAAACCACCATATAAGACTTCTTATCGTCGCGGATAAGCCTTAATTATAAATAAAATATGAAATAATAAGTGTTGAGACTCGAAACTTGTCCTTGAGAAACGTTTCCCCTCGTTTCTCTTGACCATCGAATGAATATGAGATTTTTTTTTAAATTAAAAATTAGAATAAATTAAGATGTCTTATGAAATGATTTTATCTCGAATAATTAGTCTATCAAAATAAATTTTTATTATAAAATATAATATATAATAATATGATATAATGAATAAAAATTTATTAATGAAAAAAGAAAATAATTTATTAAAACATCATAAGAGCAAAAGTTCTTCCATAAATTTGAAAATGACTTATAGTCAATCTTGATTTAACTTTTAAAATTTTGAGTGACTGTATGTGATCAGTCAAATTTAAAATACTATAACTATATTTTTTTAAAAAAAAATTTAAACAAATAAAATTAGAGACTAAAATTACTCTAAGGATAATTTTACTGAAATTAAAAATTAAATAATTTTTTTACACAAATTTAAAATAACTTTTTAAAAATAATTTAAAAATATATTTAACTATTAGCTAACATTATAAAACGAAAAAGTCAATCCAATAAATAAATTGGCAATTAGTCACTAATCATACTTGTGTGTGTGGACAGACCAAAAAATACTTGTATGTGGACACATTTTAAATATAACTCAAACATACACAAATAATAATAAAAAATTGGTCAAGAAAATATTATTAGTTTTAAATTATTATTCAATTATTACTCACTTGTTTTTAGTGTGTTTCGATAACGTGTTGAAATGTGCGTGTCCACACTTTCTTGATTAAGATAAATAATAATTTATGATAAATAGAAAATATAGTTGAAGGATCCGTCCAGGGTAATACACCAAAATAACAACAAAAATAGAAAGGACATAGAGGGATCAACGCGGATACCCCCACCCACACGCACCCAAGCAAAAAAAAAAAAAGTTCAAACTGTAAAGGAACAAAAAGAAAAATACTCGGCACCCAAGAAACTCGCGTTTCGTTAAAAGAAAATAACCGACACTCAAAACCATATCTCTGAAAATCGTGAAAGAACTTAACGGATGAGTTCAGGAAGCAGCAAAGATAAAGAGAAGGCGCGAGTGAGTCGCACCTCACTCATACTATGGCACGCTCACCAAAACGACGCCGCTGCGGTCCGGAAGCTTCTTCAAGAAGATCCTTCGCTTGTCAATGCTACCGATTACGATAACCGCACTCCGCTTCATGTCGCTTCTCTTCACGGATGGATCGAGGTTGCTAAATGCTTGATCGAATTCGGCGCCGATGTCAACGCGCAAGATCGTTGGAAGAATACCGTAATTCGATTCTGATTTTCTTTATTTTTACGTGTTTCTGTTCTTTGATTGTTGAAATTGAAATTGAAATTGAAATTGAAATTGGAATTGGAATTGGAATTGAAATTTAGGTTTTTTTTTTTTTTTTTTTGTGATTAGCCTTTGGCTGATGCAGAAGGATCTAAGAGGAGTAATATAATTGAGCTACTGAAATCGCATGGAGGACTGTCTTATGTAAGTTTTTATTTATTGTTTGTTTTGAATCTTTCTATTCGTTTAGTTGAGTAATTTCTAGGTTTGACGGTGATGCAGGGTCAAACTGGAAGCCATTTTGAACCGAGGGCGGTTCCGCCGCCGTTGCCTAATAAGTGTGATTGGGAAGTTGATCCTTCTGAGCTTGACTTCTCAAGTTCTGCGCGTATTGGAAAGGTATAATCACTTTGAGCGTTTTATTCATTTCATTTGTACAATCACTTTCACTGTAAGTTGTATTTGAGAGGATACTGAGATTCATTATATTGTGCATAGGGACCTAGAGTTATGAGTCTTCCTCTCTTGGCAATGAATATAGGCCAAATGAGCTCTCCAATTTTTATGGACAGACAAATCTTAGTATGTTAGTTGTTATGTTAGTAGTTTCTCCCTTCACCAGAGTTTGAACCTTGGTCCTTTAACTATTTCAACTTCTTTGATCCCTTAGCTCAAACCCATTAAGCTACCCAAATCCGTTCCCTCATATGAGCTCCTTCTAATAGACGATTGTCTTTCTTATGGTGTTTTGTTGTTGGGTGGTCATTCAAGGACAGTTGAAAGTGTTTTATTGAGAGTATAATGGAACTCTCCCTCTCTTTGGATAGACAGGGATCTTTGTTTCTGCTGGCCTTGTTTTGAACTCTTTTGGATTTTGGTTGTATTCTCCTTTTCTTTGTTTTCTACTCATTTGTTATACGTTTTGCAATGGGCTGGACGTTAGAGTAACTGCTATACTCCATTTCATTAATATACTTGATTTTCCGTTGAAAAAAGTGTTTTATTCAAGAGACTGGTGTGATATTTATTTCCAAACTTTCTGTGTGTTTTAGTAAACTCTTTGCTCTGCTCCACTTCTGTAACTATATCTTAGTGCATACATGGATTATTATGAGATTGATTATGCTGTGTCTTAGGACCTAGAGTTGTGAGTCCTCCAATCCTGACAGTGAAGATTAGGCTGTATACCTACATTTAGTTTCGGACTGTCTTTCCCTTGGTGTGTTGTTGTTGCATATTCATCCAAGGGCAGACAAAGGTGTTATATTCTGTTTATGTCCGATTGAGAAAAAGACTTCAAACAAAAGTTTGTTATTTATGTTAATTTTGCTTGATTAATGTTTTATTCTTGCTACTTCATTTGTTTATTTTCACTACATTTTTTTTCTTTTTTAAACGAACTGTATGCACTCAATTTTCTTTCTGCTTCTACTTTTGAGCTTTGACTTGCCAGGTGTATTTTTGCAATATGCACTTTTACTTTTGCATTTAAGCTATTGATAAACTAAAGTTGGATGGCTATATTTGGTCTCATGTCAATGATGTATGATCCATGCAGGGATCTTTCGGTGAAATTTTGAAAGCCCATTGGCGTGGAACGCCAGTTGCTGTCAAGCGCATTCTTCCATCTCTTTCAGAAGATAGAATGGTGATGTGAGATCCTTTCTTTTATCTCTAATTTTTCTTCGATTTGTTGTTACTAGTTTGCAATTTTTGTGTTAAATATTCTCTGATTGCACGTGGCTTGGCTGATGAATCTGTTAAAATTAATTTGTTCTCTATGAAGTCTTACATGGGATTATATGGATAAGTACGATACGGACAAGTAATTTGTTGAAGATATTTGTTCAGGTTGAACTTATTTGCTCTCTTGGAACAAAGGATTTATTCTAAACCCATTATATATTCAAACATGTAATTGTGTCTTTTTTAATAATTAAAACTAAATGAAGGGAAGGCGTTTTTTTATTGTTTTAGGGTAAGTTGGGGAGGGAGAGGTGCACAGACTTGTAATTAAGCTGGTACCTTTGCCGAATCATACCATACTTTCTCTCTCTCCTAGCTTCTAGGTTTTTTGTGCTATCTCTTATGTGTCAAAGGCTTGTCTTCTGTCTCTCTATATATCTTTGTGCTTAATATGTTTGTTAATTTTTAACAGTCAAGACTTTAGGCATGAAGTCAATTTGTTGGTGAAGCTTCGACACCCCAATATAGTTCAGTTTCTTGGAGCTGTTACTGACAGGAAGCCCCTCATGTTAATTACTGAGTATCTAAGAGGGGTATATAAATTAAATATAATTCTTTCCAATTAAATTAAGCACTCTAAACCAAAATTTAGGGCTAGTAAACTAATGGAGATTTTCTCTTTAAAGTTTAACTTCTGTCTCGTTCATTTATAGGGTGATCTTCACCAGTACCTCAAAGATAAAGGTTCACTTAACCCTTCAACAGCTATCAACTTTTCCATGGATATTGCCAGGTACCATAACTTCCTTGTCCTGTCTCATTCATTTATAGGGTGTTTACTACTCAATGCTATAGTTGCAATTGATCTGTATCTTGATTTCTCACTGAGCCAAATTTTCTTATGAGGATTAGAGATATGATGTGAAGCAAACATTAAAATACTGACTCCAGTAAGAAATTGCATGGCAGCAACTCAATTAGGATGTGAACCATAATTTTTTCTTAGTGTTCTCAAACATTTTAAAATTGGGAGGTGTTGCGTTCTCCACTGCAATCTCGTAACCAAGTGAACTATTCTTTGTCTATGAGTTGTACAGAAAATGGTGAAAGCTATTGAACAATAACAAATTGTATAACTTGTTCAAAAAAGCTGCAAATCACGTTAAATATTGCATATATTTTTCTTAAACCATCTTAGAGTGGTTGAAATTTTTGTAATTATTGATTCCTCAGTTAAGGAAACCAACTAGGTCTTTTTGAGCACTCGATGGCAATTTTAACGCATCCTGTATCTTACCAATACCATGACAAAAGCATTTGCAAGTCTGAAGGCTTTAGCAAAAATTCAGCTTGATTTAATCTGTTCTATATGCTAAATTGCTAATCTATATTGTGATTTTTTTGGGTAGAGGAATGGCCTATCTTCACAATGAGCCAAATGTTATAATTCATAGAGACCTAAAGCCAAGGTAAGCTTTTTATTTTCCAGCTCAACATGAATATATCCTCTCAATATGGATGACAGGCCGTAGACTACTATGTTATGGTGTTAGTTATTATAAATTAAAGCCAATTTTGCTTTTATTCAAGATTTGACAATGTTTGAATATTATAAAATATCTTAAAATATCTTTTTAATATTAATTTAGAGTATCTTAGAAGGCATTAGTATTGAGTCATTTGTATCAAGTCAATATTAAGCTATTAGCAATAATATTTCTCTCATCTTTTACCTGAAATCCCACAATTTCAAGAGACAATATTTTGTCATAAAAAACATACATCTGGAATTTATAAGTCTCTGAATTAATTTTGACTTTGAATTTCCAAAATTTCAGAAATGTTCTTTTAGTCAACTCTAGTGCTGATCATTTAAAAGTTGGAGATTTTGGATTGAGTAAGCTTATAACTGTCCAGAGTTCTCATGATGTATACAAGATGACTGGTGAAACTGGGAGCTGTGAGTATTCTAGAAGTTATTTTAAAGCATTAAATCATTAATTTTCATTCTTATGCAAAACTAAATTTAACTTCCTTGTGGAATAAAAGATCGCTATATGGCTCCGGAAGTTTTCAAACATCGGAGGTATGAGAAGAAGGTCGACGTGTACTCCTTTGCAATGATTTTGTATGAGGTAATTTTGCTTGCTTAATTATTTATGTTTAATGTGACAATATTTGAAGCAACTTTTAAATAACGTCTTCATTTCATGCAGATGCTTGAAGGTGAACCACCTTTCGCAAGTTATGAACCTTATGATGGAGCAAAACACGCAGCTGAAGGGCACAGGCCTATTTTTCGAGCGAAGGGTTATATCCCTGAGTTGCAGGAGTAAGTCATTTATGAAATATTTTTTGTAGTTGTATAAAATTTGCAAGCTTTCTTTGATGATAGTTCTTGATATAGTATATCACACTGTTTGAGCAAGTGGTCAACAGTTTGTGCTATTATCTAAGTGGAGCGATGCTATTTCCTTGCTCCAAGCCCAAATTCTTTCTTTCACATATTTAATGGGCTATGTTTGAGGGATATAAATCAGTTCTGCTTTTCATCTAATAGCTAACCTTTTTGAGAAAGGGGGCCTGACAGTTTTGAACTAAAGCTGCTCAAATGCACGCTACATGTTTTCTGGTTAAACTAATGTAGACGTGGCTTATTTTCTCTTCTAGATTAGCATACGAAAAGGAGAGTCAGAGTCTTAAAAATGGTACAGTTTGAACTTAGAAGTCCACCTACTTAGCTGGGTCTTACTATATTACTTATCAAAAATGCTTCCAACAGGGAAGATATTTCATGTTGAGCATGCAGCCTCACAATTAATCATATCCATGACATTTTTAAGTCTGACGTCCCATTTTTTCAACATCTGACTTTAGATTTGATTTAAACTCTTTTCTATGTTATAAACTCATTGTTTTATTTAAGATTTCCAATTGCTTATGTTCCTAGTGTATGTTTGTGTGTTCTGTTCTGTATAACTAAGCCTAAACACCGCCACTAGGCTTACTATTGTGTTCCCCTAAAATCAAAGAAGACATCTTAGTTTGCTGTTTTGCTTATTTTATATATACACATCTTTGATAAAACTTTGCATAGCAATATATGCTTTAAACTCTACTTTGCGTAGCAATATATGCTTTAAACTCAGTCTTATTTATAAGATAGAAAGATGATTAAAATAACGGAATACGGTTTTACCCTCTTTTATTGTACATGGAAGAATATTGAGAACTATGTACTCACTCTAGCTTAAAATGATTTAACTCTTATTTTAAGCTCTCTAGAGAGTTCCCAGAAATATAAAATCTATCCCGCACAATAACTTCAGTTTCTCATGCATACGATATGTAGCAAACTTTTAAAAACAGAACAATTGGCATGGCTCACCATATATACTTACATCCATAAACTAGATAAAGTATAGTATAAAATTATATATGAGGATGCTGGGGTATATAAATGATCTCAGCTGTATCAACAAACTTAATTAGACATTCTGAAAGGCTTTGTAGATTAGGCTATTAGAAGTTACTGCAAGTAAATATTAATTTGGTTCACATTAAATGTTTAATAAATCAGCTTTTGGCTTTAATCATATAGGTAATCTTATGGACTTCGGTCTTTTGCATTTCCTCAGGTTAACGTCGCAGTGTTGGGCTGCTGATATGAATCATAGACCTCATTTCATAGAGATCCTTAAGCGGCTTGAAAAGATCAAGGAAAATCTACCTTCAGATCATCACTGGCATTTGTTTACTTCATAAATGTTTATGAGCATTGAGATGCTCAGAAATTCAGATGATTTATTTGCCATTACCATTGCTTCCAGATTTATGGGTTGATAAAAGGTTAACTGGAAAACCTGCAAAACCAATACGAATTCCCAATTCTACTTCCTCATTAAAGCACGTGTCACATCCAAGTGAGCATAAGTACACAAGTTGTTGGACAAGTTTAGTATGTTTTAAGTGTACAAACTAATTGAAGTAGACCAATCGTACAGGCTGTGTTGTGATTTCATCTTTTTGTTAAAAAAATTAATAAAAATATAGCTGTTATCATTCTTGTATTATGTTTTCTCAATTCCTGTGGTATAGATGCGTACTAAATTCTTTAAGATTGCCCTTCTCGTAGAAGTTTATTTTGCTGTTTTCATGTGACTTTTGTCCACCCTGGAAAAATGTAGTTTTAAAAAAAAAAATGCTATCAAGATTTAAAAGTAATAGTCACAATCCCTCCTTCTGCCTCAATTGCGAAATGAAAGAAAAAAGAAGTGACGTTGATGTGTCATTTGTTTTGAATGTGCCTATTGAGTCAATCGTTATACTATTACATTGTAAAACAAAGTCATCTTCGCAATTTATGTGCTAGGTGAAATACAGCAGTAGTATATGCATACTGGTCATATTTCATCTAGCAAAACAAATGCAAACATAGTAAAATAATAATTGGCACAATAGGAAAATTCATGTAATAAAACACATTGCAGAATACGTGTATTTCTTACTGAACCGTGATTTCACACATGCAGACACAGGAGCATTAAAAGATTCAAAACATGTAACACCAAATTCTATTTAAGTTCAACTTCAAAGAAAATATAATTTCTCCTTAATTAATAGTCCATTAAAGAAATAGGCCCAAAACAGCTTTTAAACTCGATTCATTTTCCCACACTTGGGATGTGAAATAAATTAAGTAAAAGGGAAAAAAGATAGGAAAGTAAATGATATTTCCTGGTAAATTATCAGTCTCACTAAGTTCAGAGGAGGTTAGAAATTGTAATTTCACCCGACCACCATTTGCTTAACCCTCAAATCGCAGTACATCAATTCCTTTGAAACTCGTCTTGTCACACCTGATTTGCATTTAACAACTGACTACCATTATGCGTATCCTCTGGATAAATTAATGCCGGTATATTTTACAAGAACACATATAAAATAAACTATCACAATTTTAAATGATTTTCTTTTTCTCAAAGAACGACTTCAAGTGCCATAGTTGCAACCCAGCTACTGATAAGCAGACGAGGAGGGAAAGCAAACTCAACCAGAACATTCTGCTGTCGGTTGTTCTGTTGAGCTCCTGCATTTCTTCTTCTCTGGAAAGGAAAAAAACATAAACAAGAATAAGAATGATGCTTGTTACGATATCCTATGTCCATATTTTAAATTTAGTATTTCATTCAAAAATAAGAACAATGTTCGAATATTGTATTGAATAAAAAGACTTTCAGCAAATTGTGCACGTCTACCTTTCACGAAGAAAAAACATCTCGTCATGAATGGAAGTAACAGTTTCTTGTAACTTCTGTAGTTCTATTTCCATTACCTGGTTCATGTGAAATGAAAATCATTAATACAATTTCACCGAAGTAATTGAAAACCAGAGAGTTGTGAGGAGATATATCATATCTTCCTCAAATGACGAATGGGTGTGATAATTAGACTTTGACAAGGTTTCAGATTTGCTCCAAAATAAGGCACAAAAATGATGTCTAGGGAATACTGTAAACTCCATAGAGAATATAGAGAGGAGGTACATAAATATATGGAGTACAGCAACCATTTAAGAAAGTCGATTTTGAGAGAAAAATAAGCCAAAAAAAGAAATCACTGCCAATTAAAAAAGCTTACCATGTTTAGAAATATAAAATGCCCTTCCATTATTACATTTTTACCATCAAGGCTACAAATAATAACTCCCTTTATATCTACTTATTTGGATATGGATTTCCTACAGTCACAGATTTCTCACAGTCAACAAGTATGGACTATCTAATCAAGATCATACGGTTCACATTTTAAATTAATCTTGTACATTCTTTTAAATTCAATTTTCCAAACTTAAAATCTGAAACATCCATTAAAGATCAGACAACCCATAATTGGAAATTAGTAGTTTATGATGTCACTAATACTTTAGATATCCAGGGATCTTAATAAAACATTTGTAGGGGCAATTCCGAGGAGAGAGCATTTTACTTGGGACACACCTATATGAGAGACACACCACTTGTCCATCTAAAACCTTAAGGTGATAGATGAGTGGGTTCTCTCATATATAAGTGCTCAATCTTCCCTTTTATAATCAATGTGGGACTTCTTCCTCACACTTGATTCTCAACAACATTGTCATCCAGAACCAGATCATAACCACTAGATATCATAGCCTCACAAAATCTCAACATAGCCACAAATGTCACATAGTAAAACTCACTTCAGTCCATATCAGCTCTCCTTTAAAAAACTATGCGTAAATGCAACTAAACTAAACAAATGTTTAGATCCACACTTGCATAGGAAATATCGCATCCCAATCTAAGTTGGACGCAATATTCATGAAGCTACAATGTAAAGCTTCTGCGCAGCTTCGCTATTTCACTGCAACTTCATAAAAATCCAACACAGATCCAAACATAGTATGCGTAAATCTTTGGGGAGGGGGGATTTCTTATCTGCAGAAGACTAGAAGGAACCTAATCAACCTATTCATTAATATACACAAATCATAACACTAGAGAAAACTAATGAAACATGGAATAATTATAGCAAGCACAATTAACTAAAAAAACATATCAGTAAAACAAATTTAGTAAGTACTAGTGTTGAATTAAACCCTCACTTTCATACATATCTAGTTTCTGATTGATTGCATTAGCTCTAGATTTAGCAAGTTACAACACAATACTAGATATCAAATTAGAGATTTGAATACTCACATCAACTTGGCCTTTCTTAGCAACCTTAGACCAATCCTTAGCTGCTACACCAGTCTTCCATTCCAAATCAATAGTCAACTTCACCTCTGGTTTGCTATCCACAGCCCAGAAACAAGTCATATAATCTCCAGCTTCCGCTGCAACAAATGCAAATTGACCCGATTGAACACGATCTCCATAGTGGTAATTGTTTCCATGAGACGAAGTCACCTAAAAAAAATCAAACATACAATTACCCATTAACGAAAAACCACTGAATTTGATTCAAAGTAGAGAGATTCAATACTGGGCAAGAAAAAGTTTTGATTTTTTTTTTTTGGAATATATATTACCCTAACGGTGACTCTGTGGGAATCGGGTAAAGGATAACCCTCGTTGGGATTGACGATGGAGTACTTGCCAACTGTCATGGAACTGCTCTTCATATCTTCGGAAATGCATTTGGTTGTACCAGATTGGAGTTCGAATCTGAGGGATTCGGTGGAAGAAAAAAACAGCATCAAGAGTAGGAGTGAAAGATGCAAAAGGGGTTTTTGGTTAACGGCAATAATGGTTGTCATGGTGGATTTTGAAGACGGAAAAGTGAAAATCAAAGAGAAAGTTGAATATTGATGAGGGTTGAGGAGAAGAAGACGGTGAAGAAAGAGAAAGAGAAAGAGAATTCAGAGGAGTTTCCAACAAAACAAGTTACTACTACATACCAACTAGTGCTGAACTCAACAAGGATGTCAAACTTTGGGTTCTTACGTGGGTGTGTTTCATTGGAGAATACACGTATATCTATTTAAGATCTTTTGCGTTTATTTCTCTTTCTTTTGCGTTTAATCAGTTAGGTTGATTCAGAGTAAATTCTCTCCATGTCTTTTTTTGGTTTTAATGTTTCAACAAAAAAATTACTTGATTTTTTTTTATAAATTTAATTTATTACCTACAATTTTAGATATTAATTTCTCTAATAGAAAGACCATAACAAAATGAGTTCTTGATTAAGAATATTTGCGGTTTGGTTTGAATTGATTTTAAAGCTAAAATTCATCTGATTCAAAGATAAATTTATTTATGATTCAGTTCGATTTTAAATGATATATTAAAAAAAAATTAATCTGATTTAATCAATTTAATACAGTTTAATTTGGATTAGTTTTTAAATATCTAAATTACAAAATATATTTTAGTAATATTATAAAAATAGATAAATTTGATATAATATATAACATTCTTTTCCCTTAATGTATTAATTTAGATATTCTTTGATGCATCATAAAACCTTTACTACTCTTGTAGAATTCAATGTCAAGGAAGTATGAAATGTCACCCAGATCAGACATTTTGAATTCCTTGTTGAGATCACTTTTGAAGTCTTCGATCTCCTTCTTGCAGCTACCTGTTATTAACAAGTCATCGACATAGAGACATAGTATAAGCAACTCACTATTGCTTTTTGTTACATATACTCCATGTTCAGTTGTGAACTTCACAAATTTCTTCTCCCTTAGGAAACTATCAATAGTTTTATTCCAAGCTCTTGGAGCTTGTTTAAATCCATACAGGGTTTTAGGCAGCCTGTACACCTTTCTCTCTTCGCCATGCTTCATAAACTCAATTGATTCTCTAACATAAACTTCTTCATATAAGGGTCCATTCAGAAAAGTACACTTCATATCCATCTAACATATGTGTCAACTGTTTATTTCTGCAAGACCAACAACCAACCTGATTGTTTTGATTCTAGCCATGGGTGCAAAACTTCATCGAAGTCTATTCCTTCTTTCTAGAGAAATCCTTTTGCCATGAGCCTCACTTTGTGTCGAGTTACTTCCCCTTTGGGATTCATCTTCACTTTGTATACTCACTTGACATTAATTTCCTTCTTGCCTTGAGGTAATTCGACAAGTGACCAAGTGTTATCGTCTTCGATGGACTTCACTTCTTCGTTCATTGCTTTCACCCACTTCGAATCCTTCAATACTTCAACTGCATTGATTGGTTTGACATCTGCATAGAAACCATAATGTACCAGCTCACCTTTATTATCAACCACACCATCTGATATAATCACACAATCTTGCAACCTTGCAGGCATGCGTCTTGTTCTTTGAGGTCAACTTGTACTTGGTTGATCTATAATTGTTGGTTCCTCTTGTCAAACTTCTCTTTTGACTTGAGTTTATGGTTCTTCAAGTAGGATTCCCAATGAATCTTTCTTGACATTTTCAGTCTAATCCTATTCTTTAAGCTCATCTATGATCACGTCCCTGTTGATCATAATATGCTTATTCACTGGGTCGAATAACTTGTAACCTCCTGTCGAGTGATATCCTAATAGGATCATTTGACTCGACTTGTTATCAAGTTTTCTTCTCAACTGATCTGACACATGTCTATGTGCAATAGATCCAAACACTTTTAGATGACTCAAGCTAGGCTTCGTACCAGTCCAACATTCTTCTAGCATAATTCCTTCTAGCTTCTTCTTCAGACATCTGTTCAAAATGAATGTTGCAGTCGACACAACTTCACCCCTAAAACTCTTTAGGTAAATTCTTGTCTTTCAACATACTTCTCACCATATTCATGATGGTTCGATTCTTCCTTTCTGCAATTCCATTCTGTTGTGGAGTGTAGGGTGGAACCACCTCATGCACAATCCCTTCTTTTTCACATAATTTTTTGAAGTATTTTGACACATACTCTCCACCACCATTAGTTCTCAAAACTTTGAGCTTTCAACCACTTTGTCTTTCGGCCATAGACTTAAACTTGGAAAATACCTCGATCACTTCACTTTTCTTCTTAATCAGGTAAGTCCACAGTTTTCGACTGAAATCATCTATGAATATAACAAAGTATTTGTTACCTCCCATCGAATCCACCTGGATTGGTCCACATACATCAGAGTATATGACTTCGAGGACAACCTTCGACTTGCTTCATGCATCCTTGCTGAAACTATTCTTGTGCTGCTTCGCCTGCACACATTCCTCACACACCTCACTTGGAATGTCAATTTATGGAAATTCTGAAACCATATTTCATCTTTTCAAATCTCTGATGTCTCTGAAGTTGAGATGGCCTAGTCGATAATGCCATATCCATTCATCTCTTCAGCTGTAGTCGAAAGGCACTTATGCTCCATCACATTAAGTTAGATCTTGAAAGTTATATTCTGAGACATAGGAGCCTTCGAGATTAACCTTCCATTTGCATTGATGACTCTCATCATCTTATCTTTAATCTACACTTTGTAATTCTTTTCAACCAACTGCCACATGCTAAGTAAGTTGCTCTTCATGCCTGGTATGTACAACACATTGGAAATTACTAACCTCTTGCCATCTTTCTTCATAATCTGAACATCATTAATACCTTCAGCTGCTAGAGTATTGTCGTTTATGAATTTCACCATGTTCTTTGTTGAGGGTTTTAAGTTTACAAACCAATCTCTCCTTTCATACATGTGTGATGAACATCTTAAATCTAAGTATCATTGGTCCTTGAATCTATCTTCATCTCTTGTTGTGACCATCAGCATCATCTCTTCTTCATATTTTACAAACTTTGCATCAATTTCTTGATTCTTTCACTTTTATGGATAATCACTAGAATAGTGACCATACTTTTGACAATTTTAACACTAAATGTGACTCTTGTCATTCTTTTAACCACCACCTCTTCCTCTATTTGCAACACCACCACTTTGGTTGCCTTGATATGGCCTTCTCTGATTCGACATGTTTTCTTCGTGCTGATTTCCTCTACTAGTCAAATTGTTGTAGCCACCTTTACCTTTATTGTTGAACCATTTTCTTTTGCCATTCTTGTCTCTAGATGATTGAGCCTGCAAAGCCACTGTCATACCCCAAATTTGTCCTACCTCGATGATTTTATTTTTCGAGATTAAAATAGAAGAAATGTTTAGTTAAAGATGGTACAAAAATATCTGATGGCCCATCTTTATCCAAGACTAGGGGGTGTATTTTAATAGGGGCTTTCTAAATCAGAAAGACTCATAAATCTGTTCACGAAGCATGTTGGCCAATGGGCCCATGCAATTCGAAAATAAAAATCACCCGAGTAATTAATAAATTATTAATTTATTAAAAACTACTTAGGTTTAATTTGCTAGTAAATTAAGATATTAAGTCCGTTAGGATTTATTGCTGTTAGTAAAGGAGGGATGAAATTTAAAAGCCCATTTAAGTTTTGTTGTTGTTAGTAAAAAGGAGAGGTGAAACTTCAATTTAAAGCCCATTAGAATTCATATTGGCCCATTTTCGTTTTAGTCGTTGAATAGCAAAAGAGGCGTATGATTATAGATTTACAAGCCTGTTAAGGTTTTGTTAAATTAATACATTTGTTGTTTTTTTATTATTACTGATGTTAGTATAAAATTGTTGCTATTGTTGTCTGCTTTGTTAAAAAAAATTATTTTACAAATTGTAAGTAAATTTATTATAATATTTTTGTATAGATTTACTTAATTAAAAGTTCTAAATTTTTGAAGAGTTGTAAAAAAAAAGCCCAAAAAAAAAAGCATTGCAGGCCCAATGAAAAGAAGTACAACTGCTGGCCCAATTCCCATTAACACACACTGTTCCAATTATAACAAAAATTCACGTTGTTTTTTTTACTAACGTATACTCTAAAAATTGGAAAAAAAACATATCAAATCTGGAAAATCAGTGAACATCCAATCGAATCTTTCTATAATCTAAAACTAGAATTCAAATCACAAAATCCAGGATATCAGTAAACCAAATCAGAATCAATAATTTAATTTCACTACAACAAATCCAAATCGAATCCAGAAAATTAAGGTTATTACAATTGAATTCGGGACTTACAGTACAAACAAAATCTGTAATTTGCAAACTCAATCAATTTAACCCCTAATTCTTCTCTAATTCCACAAACCCTAAAATCTAAAGAAAACTATATATACTGGAAGAACAACAACAGTAAAGGGGGGGGAGGACTGAGAGATACAGAGAGGGACGAATCAAATACAGAGGCTTGAAATCACGATATCCCGAAGACAGTAGGAGAGGACCTCGAAGCTTGAAGAAAATTGTTGTTGAAGCCGCCACAATTGGGGTTCCGATATATGGAACCCTAAATACACCATTAGCCGCCGCTCCGCCGCCGAACACCACCATCAATCTCCGAAGCCACTACCTGTAACAAGTAGAAGAAGGAGGATTAGCCCCGAATTGAAACACCTCAAAAATCTAAATAAGCAATCACGGGGTTGGTAAGAAGCATTAGATTTTATTTTTTCCTTTTGTGTTGGGAGTTTTGGGATTGTTGGTTACGACGAGGAAGGGGTAAGGTTTACGGCGGCGACGGCGTGGGTAGACATCTAGGGTTAGAAGAAGAAAGGGTTTGGTGAGGAGAGGAAAAGGTTTGGAACGAAGGAGGAAAGAGGTTGTTGTCAATTGAATTGTAAATGACGTTAAAACAAAATGTACATTCTGTCAATGTTCCAATATCCGCGCGTACACCTTAGTTACCATATTCCCCCATCATCATCCATTTGATAATGATCAAACAACCGCTAGACCAAGTTTCACGGTAAAAGTCGTGCTCCCTCACACACGCGAACGATCAGACCCTCCCTTCAAACTCGTTTGGGCCAAGCCCATTGGTTTTTACACCCCTGTTCGCTTATTTTACTAAAACTCAAACCAATTCGCACCCCCCTGTTCTGAGCTGTTAATGGGCCTAGCCAGATTTCTAATTATACCCCCTCATATTTTACTTAATAACTAAAACTACACCCCCCAGGTTTAACTTAATTAAATTATTATTTTCTTATTTTTATATTATCACTTATTTTATATTATTTATAATTATTATATTTTGATATTATTATTATATATTGTTATAATTATTTAATTTATTATTATTATTATTATTTATAATTATCATTAGTATTAATTTCTATTGTATATTATTATTCTAATCCCCTTTTTATGTAAATATTATTATTCTTATTATTTATTAATACTAATATATCTTATTTACTATTTAAATATTACTATATTATCATCCAAATTATTTTTATATCAAAATTGCATATATTATTTACTATATTAGGTGCATTAAAATATTTTTTAATCATGCATTAATCAAGACCTTCGCAATTAGCACAATAAAAAAACACTAACAAATCATCAAACTATTTTTTCGCAATAAACTAAGCTAACCAATTGTTTTTGCAAAAGGGCTTCAAACAGATTTTGACTTACCGCACATTTTGTCAAAATCTCCGCAATCACCACTCCCGATCAAAGTGCGAGGTGATTCAAAATATGTTTGCAAACCCCTAGAAAACACCAACCACATATGAACTACGAATTGGGACTCTGATTCCTCATAAGAGGATACATAGACATACAATAAAAAATCATAGTGAGTTCCCCTATGAAAATATTTAAACCCTTTCCCCTATTAAAAACTTAAAACCCTGTTTACCCCCAAACCTAAACCTAAAACCTAGTATCCTTGTGAACAAGGTAGATGAAAGGTGCCCAACACCTTCCTTTCGTCTAATAGAGTCCGAAACCTATAATCTCTGTCTGCGAATTAGGGTTTTCTGTTAGATTCCCTTATCATAGGATAAAAACTAATAGTGGCGACTCTTGATTCAAAAGCCAGTCGTGACAGCCACATCACTTTTCGACTTGCTTGCAGCCCTTTCAGCCATTAATTGTTCATGAGATTCAAGCCTCCCTTGAAGCTCTTTCTTTGACAAATATGACATGTCCTTTGACTCTTCTATGGCAACTACCACATGGTCGAGCTTTATAGCCAAAGATCTTAAGATCTTCGAAACAACTGCTCTTGTTGTTAACGTCTCTCAACAAGTCTTGATCTGATTCACTAGTTTTGTAACCCTAGTGAAGAAATAGGACATGCTCTAACTATCTTCCATATGAAGCAATTCATACATTCTTTTATGAGTTTGTAAGCTCACCTCTTTCACCTTCTCAGTGCCTCCAAACGATTTCTTCATAATCTCCCAAGCTTCTTTTGCAGATTCAACATCACTAACCTTTTCGAAATTGTCTGGGCTGACACATTGGTGAATTATAAAGAGAGCTCTATAATTCTTCTTCTTAAATTATCTGTATTCTACTTCTTCTTCTTCTGAAGCGTCTTCATCAAGTAGTTCTAATCCATGTTTCACAAGATCCCAGAGACCTTGAAAACAAAATATAACCTTCCTCTGTTTGCACCAATTCTCATAGTTATCATCTTTAAGAACTGGGAGACTAGTTGGAAAATTTCTGTTAGCATAATTCATCGCCATCATGAATTTCTTCTTCTTCTTCCTTGATCGTTCTTGATCGTTCTTCCCTTGAATCAATCAACCGGAGCTCTTGATACTAGATGTTGGAACTCCACCAAAAACCTATGATGAATTTCTGCCAATCTTGATGAACAAGATTGATATCACCACACAATGACAATGAATTATATGAAAATAAAATATAAAATAAAAAGACAATTATTTTCTGCAGAGTTTCTCTCTATCCAGAAACTGTGGAAAAATTTATTATTCACTTGCAACTGCAAATTCTATGAATACAATGAATTGACTTGATTACAAAAAATAGGGGTTACTCCCTATTTATAGATTTAGGTTATCTTGCTCCCTAATCCAAAGCCCAAAACTATAAAAGCCCAAAATATCTATTTTAGAACTAAATCAAATCTATCTATTTTAGATCTAAATCAAATCTATCTAAATCTAAAATAAATTTGTGTGCAACAAACTGTTTCCACACTTATAAATCAAATATTTTCGATATTCCCTTCTCTATATCGAGCAAACTGCTTCGACACGAGGAATTACTTTCAACAAACTCAGCAGCGAATTTTGACTATTTTAGTATGTTTGATGGTTATTTTGGTTATAATCAATTATTTTTTGCAGATGAGGACGTGTTGAATATGACATTTTGATGTTTAGGAGCCTTGGGCACTTATGAATGATTAGTTATGCCATCTGGCTTGAAGAATATTTGGGTAACCTACCAGAGGGTAATGAATTTAATTTTTCATGATTATATCGAAACTTTTATGCAAGTATATGTAATACGATGGGAGAACTGACTTGGGTGTTTTGCGTTTTATCGTAATTGTTGCGGATAGCAAGAGTCGCCGCCGACTTTTCTTTTATCCAATAAAGGAAAGGGTGAAAAGAACATGAAAGCCCTTTTGAGAATTTTTTCTTCAGTTCGAAGGGTACGTTATGAAAAGGAAAGGTGTTAGCACCCTTTTCATCTATAGTTATCTATGGGCTCTTAGTTGCTATCTCACTTTGAAATGCTTTGTTTGAAATGTGTCTATGATAGTTTGAAAGTATTTTTGAAAAGTGGTTGTGAGCAAGCAACTATAAACATTCTACCTACTCAAAAAGTCTTAGTTCTTTTCCTCCTCCTTTAGATATTTCTATCTTACCATTGATTGGTGAGAAGCCTTGTCATTGGATGTAAAGGGACGTGCGTGGGTCATCGTATAGTCATAGAAGGCAATATTGTAGGAAACTTTAGCAATTTGTAGTAAGGGACTAAGATAGTTTATTGAAGGCAACATCGAAGGGTCATTGAAGGACTACAATCTTGTAAATGAAGGGGCTTTGCCAAAGTACCCCACGTTCGAGGGACATGACTGTTTACATCTGAGGTAACAAGTGTGGGTTACCCTAGAGGTACGTGTGTGAATCATGTTTTGATTGCATGCATTTTTGTCTTGAGATTAGGGTTCTCTAAGATTGATTTTATCTTGCCATACACACCCTAATTACTAACAATTATATTAAAAGTGATAAATTGCATAAATTAAAGTCCTACGCTATTACATCACTTAGGGGATAGGGATACAAATTATAAATGGGGATGAAAGCAATTAAAACCTAATTACTATTACAACCAAATTGGAAAAAAAGTCTCAAAATCAAGATTTTTGGTGTTTAGGCTGACACGGGTCATGTCCTGTGACACTGGCACCCGTGTCAGAACCCTATAATGATCCATGCATGTCTTTTTTTTGTCCCAGCTGAGCTGACACGGGCCGTGTCCTGTGACACGGGAACCCGTGTCAGTACCCTGTCCTGCCACTTTGCCAAGTTTTAATTCCAATAAGATGGATACGGGCCGTGTCCTATGACACGGGCACCCGTGTCAGAACCCTGCCTTGCCATTTTGTCAAGTTTTCATTCTAGTAAGATTAACACGGGTTGTGTCCTATGACACGGGTACCCGTGTCAAGACCATGCCTTGCCTTTTGTCCTGTTTTATCCCTAACACGATCCATGTCAGGTGACACAACCATCCATGTCAGGCTTCCAGAAACATTTTTCTGTAGTTTTGAGTGTTTGCAACTCTTCTACTCTGATTTGTCCTATTTTATTCTTTTGAAAACGAAAGTAAAATGATGTATGAACAAGGATATCACTGTTTGAAAAAACTTACCTCTTTGAAGTGAAAACTCAAAATATGTATGGATGTTTCCAGGTACAATGTGATGAGTAATTTAGCTCTTTTGGACCTTTTTGAAGTTGTTCTAATCCTCACTTTGTGCTAAAAATTGTTGAACCACTCCAACCAAGTAAAATTGCAAAGTACTGCTTTTGAGTTTAGAAAAAGTGATAATGATATTGAAGAAGTTGTTCTTGTGTTTGAACAACGTCTATATAATGTAAGAGAAGTACTTGAATGGTTTGTTTAGGCAAAACTTGCAAGGGGTGAGAGGTTCAAAGATTTGGACTTCAAAGCTCAAGAGTGGAAGTTTTATGGGTAGTTATGTTTTTTTTAGAATATGAGGGGTTTTGAGAATTTTTCTACACCAAAGAACTTATGGCCCCTTAGCTTGAAAATGATCTCTCTATTTATAGAGAAGGTTTGAGAGGATGAGAGAGTTTGTTTCACAAGCTGTGGAATTCTGGTTTGGTTGAGATGAAACAACCAAGTTATGTGAAATTTGATGTTCCAATGCATGGTACAAAAGGGATCTGAAGTGGCTAGGAGTTTATAGGCGTGTTTCTTCTTGCTTTGACATTGTGTGCACAGAGGGAAAAAAACAGTTGAGAGGCTCAAGGAGAGTTGACCTTGTATAAAGCATGCTTTATGTGAATGGCAATGGTGCCTTTGTGCCATAAATGGAATGATGCAATGGGCAATACTTGAATCACTTGGATAATGGAATAAATTGTGTAAATATCTCATTATGGATAGATTTGCAATTCAAAAGGCCTGCAAAACAAGATTATGCAGCACATCATGCAAATTGGATTATGTGTTCTTCAACAAAATAACTTGCAATTCAAGAATGGATGCCCAACTTCATGCCCTTGAATATCTTAGCTCAAGTATGATAAATTCATTCTCTTGGATGTTTTAGAAATCTTGAAACATCCTCTATAACTTTTATGTCGTCCATTTTGACAAAATCATCTTGGAACTATGTGAAAAATGCCAAGAAGTTGAGATAAAAACTGACCAAAATCTGTTGAAAATTTCTCTAAGTGTTGGACAATAATGTCATGATTTCATGGGCTCATATATTCAAATATAAGCATTTTTTGGACATCAACCCTCTAATACAAATTTGTATAATTCATCAAGATCTACAACTTTCATGTTGAAATTTTTCTTTGAATCAACTTGCATCTTGGTGAAAAAATGTCATGAAGTTATGAAATTATCATGTTTAAAACACTTAGAAAATTTTCTAAGTATAGAAAATGTTGACTTTTCCAAAGACTTTTTGGCTTTCTTGATTTCTTGATGATCAAGTTTCATGTTTTTTGAATGTCTTGACAAAGTGTGATCTTTGAAACTCAAATTTGATCAAAAGGTCAAAGTTTGACTTTTCAGTGTACAATTGACTTTTTCATCCGTTGACCAAATTTCATCTATCAATCCAGTAATCTTGAGAAATGTTTTGAGCCATGAAATTAGGTTAACATGTTGTATTTTAATCCTTGAGATTGTACTTTAAGCCATTAGATCATGTATTAGGTCAAAAAAATCCTTGATCAGTCAAATATAGTCAAAACCCTAATTTTGACCATTTTGCCCTTTTGATGATTTGAATAATTTTCCTGGGGAATTATGATCCAAACTTGATAAATTAATACATATGACTTAAATTGTTGATATTGGTCCAAAATCTTGAAGTTTGACTGTAGGTTGACCATAATTGGCTTTTTAGCCAATACAGTTGATTTTAGGTCAATTAACTGAGCAATTTTGTGATCCAAGACTTGAAACTTGACATGAGAAATCTTGAGGGTCCATAATGATCCACGAAAGCCATTTGAAGTATTAGAAGTCCAATTGTCCTTGTGCAAACTCAAACCCTAATTTGAGGTATCAATGTCGAGGAGATGGGTTGACCTAGTCAACCCTTATACAAGCTTGAGCTTTTTTGAGAAATGAGAGGGTAAATTTTAGGGTACAACAACTTCCCCTGTTCAATCTTCTTAAACCTGAAGTGTTAGATTGGCGGGTCCGCCATTCGTGACTTGAAGGTGGAAGATGATTGAACACTTAAGTGCCCATAAATTTTCACTCGCTTGTGCATGAGGTGAACTTTTTTGTTGATTATCGGGAATGGGCTTAGAGATGCCATTTGGAGAGATGATGGAGAGTTGTCGAAGATGGGCTCATAGATTCCATCTATAGGTGATTGTTAATAGAAATTAGACTAAGTCTAAGCTTGACTGTAACTGGGAGAAGTATCAGAATAAATCTTTGGCCGATTTAATATGAGTCATAAGATGTAGTGGAATGAGTATTAAAATAACATCCATAGATGGATCGTATCTGACTCGTATCTAAAAGATGTACTGAATGAGTGTCAGAATGACATCCTCATCTGGATCGTATCTGAATTATATTTGAGAAATGTACTGAATGAGTGTCAGAATGACATCCGTATCTGGATCGTATATGAACTGTATTTGAGAAATGTACTGAATGAGTGTCAGAATGACATCTGCATCGTATCTGAATTATATTTGGAAGACGTGTTGAATGAGTGTCAGAATGAAATCCACATCTGGATTGTATCTGAACTATACTGAATGAGTGTCAGAATGACATCCGCATTTAGATCGTATCTGAATTGTATTTGAAAGATGTATTGAATGAGTGTCAGAATGACAATTACATATGGATCGTATCTGAAATAGGTATTGAACAAGTGTCAGAATGACACCCGTATCTGGATCGTACCTGAACTATATCTATGAGAAAATTTGGAATAAGTGTTAGAATGACATCCGTCTCTGGATCGTATCTAAACTGTATCGAGGAGAAAATCTAGAATAAGTGTCAAAATGACATTCGTCTCTGGATCGTATCTGAACTGTATTTGAAATAATCTGGAATAAGTATCAGAATGTCATATGTATTTGGATCGTATTTGAACCGTTTCTAGAGAGAATCTGGAATAAGTATCAGAATGTCATCCATATCTGGATCATATCTGAACCGTTTCTAGAGTGAATCTGGAATAAGTATTAGAATGTCATATGTATATGGGTCATATCTGAACTGTTTCTAGAGAGAATCTGGAATAAGTATCAGAATGTCATCCGTATATGGATCGTTTCTGAACCGTTTCTAGAGTGAATCTGGAATAAGTATCAGAATGCCATCCGTATTTGGATCGTATCTGAACTGTTTCTAGAGTGAATCTGGAATAAGTATCAGAATTTCATACGTATCTGGATCATATCTGAACCGTTTCTAGAGAGAATCTGGAATAAGTATAAGAATTTCATCCGTATCTGGATCGTATATGAACCATTTCTAGAGTGAATCTGGAATAAGTATCAGAATGTCATCCATATCTGGATCGTATATGAACTGTTTCTAGAGAGAATCTGGAATAAGTATCAGAATGTCATCCATATCTGGATCGTATCTGAACTGTATCGAGGAGAAAATATGGAATAAGTGTCAGAATGACATCCATCTCTGGATCATATTTGAATTGTATTTGAAAGAATCTGGAATAAGTATTAGAATGTCATCCGTATCTGGATCGTATCTGAACTGTTTCTAGAGTGAATCTGGAATAAGTATCAGAATGTCATCCGTATCCGGATCGTATCTGAATAGTTTCTAGAGTGAATCTTTTGTTGATTGTATTTGACAGATGATAGACTGTTGACGAGATCTACTTGTTCAGGAACTGGCCTAAAAAGATAAAGTTAGTTTCATGCAAGGGCATGATGTATGTAATGTATTGTGTAATGATGCTCTCATAATGAATGAGAATGCTATATGCGTTTCGTATGCATATGCTATGATGTATGAAATGTGAAATGTGGTTGAAGTGTATCTTTGTCTTGGAAAATAAATTCCTGACTACTGCTGGGGAGTTTTGCTTATTTGTTTGAAGAAACTTCGATGGGGATATGCTAATTTCTGTTTGGGGAATTGATTTTAGGAACTTCGGTTGTCCGTTGCTCTAATGTGGAAACTTGACTGGGGAGAATAAAAGTTAATTGGTATCTGGTCGAATTCCAGGCTTTGCAGCAACTTTCTGGGGATAGTAATGATTCCACTGGGGACAAAAGGGTTTTGTCCGTTGATTTGTAATAGTCTGAGAAAATACTTGTGTTGTGGAATTTGTAGTTTGTTAGGGAAATAAACTCTGTTGAGGAGAATATTTTGAAGACCTTATTGGGGAGATGGATTAGTTTGGGGAGAACTCCATAAGGTTTCCTTTTTCAGTTAATACCAACTCAACTGGGGAATGTCAGAATGAATCCGAGCCTTGATTGTATCTGAGGAGATATTGAATGAGTATCAGAATGACATATATATCTGGATTGTATTTGAATTGTATCTGTAGGAGAGTCTGAAATGAATGTCAGAATAAATCTGTATTTAGATTGTATCTGCATTGTATCTAGAAGATGATAAACTGCCGATAATTTCCATCCGTTCGGGAATTAGCATGATGTGTGCATTCTTTGGGAGAAGATCAAACTCCTTTATCCGCTGGTGAGTTTGACTATGTCATTGGCTGGAGGGTGCCCCACTTTTGTTTAAAGATTCTTTTGCGCTTGTCAGGGATAGCCTTGTAAGGGATTATACCCTTATCCGTGAAGATTAATCTGTGGGGATAACCTTATAGAGGTGGCTCTGACAACTTCACTGAGGATCACCTTATGAAAGGGACTTTGTGGGTATTTGTCACTGTCCATAGTAGTAAGTGTTGTAGCACTGCCATAAAATGTTTGCTTGGTCGTACATGACCATTTACTGGAATTCATGTTCAATGCCCTAAGTGATTCTGATGGAGACCTGCCCCTGGCTATTCAGGACTTTATGAGAGATTTCTTGAAATTTTGACTTGACTGCCACATGTGAGTTAGACAATAACATGTCATGCCCCTTGACTATGGAGGGTTTGTCATTGGATTTGAAGTGATTCTGTTCATTGATAAAATTTCCGTTCATTGGATATTCACCGTGCGAATTTCTCCATTGTTAAACAATTAGCTATATGCAAACAATGGTATTCAAACAATGCAAAGTTTATGTTTGTCTTTGTTGTACCCCAAAATTTTTCCTTTCATTTCTCAAGACATTTCCCCACAAGGATTTTCAAAAGTTCAAGTTTACACAAGTACAGTTGGGCTTTCAAACATCAAATAGAAAAAAGAGCGTGCCTGCTTCGATTTCACATCCTTCGATTGGACTTTTGGCCTCTTTCGATGCAAGCTTGGCTTGCATCCTTCGATTGAGCGTTAGCCTCTAACACGCTGGCTTCGATTCACAAAGCAGGAGCTTCCTGCATGCAACCTTCGATTGGACCTTCACTCTTCATGCAAACCTTCATTTGAGCAATGGCCTCTTGTATGCTTGCTTGGAGTCACAAATCAGTGACCTCCTGCATGCAGGTTTCGACAGGGCATTGGCTATGTTTACACTAGCTTCGACCAGACAATATTTCCCTTCGAAATAGTTTGCTTCGATTCCACACACATGGTTGGTGGCCCCTTTAAAGGACATGTATTGGTGGATTTGAAAGGCATACATAGGGGTCCCTTTCGAAGGATATACCTTACTAGCCCATTCAAAGAGTTGCAAATGGCCCATTCGAAAGACACTTTGATTGGAAATAAATATTGTTGTTTAAAGAGGAGTCTGGTCGAAGGTGGACATATGAGGTCAAAACGAAAAGATGAAATATTCAAAGATGCTTGCTGCAAGTCCAAGCCGGATGCCCTGGCCATAACGCTCCAAAACTGTTGTACAGCAGTCCCACTACACTGCTCCTATATTTACACCAATTTGGCATACAAATACAGCCCCTCGAAAGCTACAAGAACAGTATACCTAATTTGTTCAAACTCTTTTGTTTTCCCTCCTAAACCTCAACCAACTTCACCTATAAATAAGAGGCTCCATAACATGTCTAAGGGGCTGGACAACACATCCAGAGGCTTTTGGTAGTTGGGAAAAACTTTGATTTTGTGAAAATTATCTAACACTTAGCATATTATCATACCCAGATTCAAAAGACCATACCTTTGTTTCTGACCCTTTCGAATCCAACACTAGAAACACCGTACCTTTTTCTTTTCCCTTTTGAATCCAGGAACAAACCCACACTTTGTTTTTCTTTCGAATCCAGTAGAAAGAACACTACACCCGTTCTTCTCCTTCAAATCCAGAAATAACAAACACCACCCCCACACCTCCTGACCTTCGAATCCAGTCAAAGAAACACCACACCCGTGTCTTTCCTTCAAATCCAGGAGCGTCTAGTCCAATCACTCAAGGTCAAACACACGTTCCAGCTTCAAGCAAGATAAGTCACTCTGACCTTAAACTTTTCATTTTAAGCATGTACATAACATTTGTTTCCTTTTTGTTTCCACCTTTTCAGTTTGTTTTCATTGCTAACCTTTTGGTTTTATTTCTTGGTTTATCAAACGTTTTAAGAACTAACCTAGCCATGAGACAATACTAGCATGGCCTCAGGCCATGTTGTTATTAAAATCCCAAACGAAAGAAAACAGGAGGAAGGAAGTGTGAATCGAAGCTTTAGGCTTTACCCCTGGCTGCTTCACAGCTGCAAGCAGAACAAAGAGTGAGGCCTTAGGCTTCGCCACATGCTGACTTCCAGGCCATTCAAAGGAAGCAGAAAGGCAGAATCGAAAGCTACCCACACACTGACTTCCAGGTCCCATTCGAAAAGAACAGGAAAATGATGAAATCAAAATGTGTGCCCTTACTACTTCCAGGCCAAATCGAAAGAAGCCAGGAAGAGCAGAATCGAAGGGTGTTGCTGCCTGAATCGAAAAGCTCATTTTCCTTTCTTTATTTTGTTTTATCATTACATTTTCTTGCTATTCAATATGGTTGTAATAGTGTAGGATATTTATTTTGTGCATTTTTATTGCTTTATACAAATGCTAGTAATTAGGGTGTATGGCAAGATAAAATCAACAAGTAGACCACTCTAATCAAAGACAAAATGCATGCAATCAAACACACTATTCACACATGCACCTCTAGGGTAATCCCACTTGTTGCCTCGGAAAAATAGTCATGTCCCTCGAATATGGGCGTTTTAGCAAAGACCCTCGATAAAAGATCGTAGTCTGTCGATGACCCTCGATGTTGCCTTCGGTGAACGATCTAGTCCCTAAACGACATTGCTAAAACATCCCATAGGTTGCCTTCTATGACTATACAAACGACTCACGCCCGTCGCTTCACATTCAATGATGGGGCTTCTTATCAATCAATGGTAAGATAGCAACATCTAAAGGAGTAGGAAAAGAACATTAGACCTTTTGAGTAGGTAGGATGCTCATAGTTTCTCGCTTGCTCACAACAAAAACATTTTACACACCAACACTTTAAATTGAAACATTTTCAAAAGACAAATCTCTTTGTACACATTCTTATAGAGACGAGAATCATTACAAAGACACTTTTCAAAATCACTTTCAAAAACACGTTCCACAAACACCTTTTTGAACTATTTTCAAAACCAACACTTTGTATGCATTCTTATAGAAATGAGAATCATAAAAAAGACGTTTTTCAAAATACTTTCAAACCACAAGCACATTTTCCAACAAAAGCAAGTGATCTAGCAAGCAACTAAGAGCCCGTAGATAACTACGGATGAAAAGGGTGCTAATACCTTCCCTTTTCATAACCTGCCCCCGAACTCCAGAAATAATCTCTAAAGGTATTTCCTGTTCTTTTCAACATTTCCTTGTTGGATAAAAGAAAAGTCGGTGGCGACTCTTGCTATCCGCAACAATTGCGATCAAACACAAAACACCCAAGTCAGTTCTCCCACCGTATTACAGTCTTGAAGTTTTGAAAAATGCATTTTTAGCAGGTAAAATAATTTTATAAGAATATGAATTAGATTAAGGATTTACAGTAAGCCTTATAGGAGTCAGGATACCTTTTGTAACAGTATGCTTTCGAGCTAACCCATGCTTCAATTAGGACTTTTAAGGGGTTATAACGTGGCATGGTTCACGGTTTAAGAAACAAAGGATAAGGCTCAAAGTTTATTTGTACCCACCCGTTCTTCACGATGTTCTCCAGTCCTAAACTTAGTTAATTATGCGTTTGAATACCTATTGAATCTGGAATAATATCTCAGTGATGGTTCATATAAGTTAAGTTTATTGGAGAAGGCATACCGTTTTTGCAACATTTTTCCGTTGTCGAGGATTTATAGTGACCTCTTTTTGATTTATTATCCATAATTTTTTCCTTACTGTTTTTGTTTTGAGACTACAGTAAGCGGGATGCCCCAGTTTTTCTTAAGTCTCCTTCGTAGGTTTTGACTCAGTGGGCTTTTTCTTTTGAGAGATAACGAATACCCATTTTACAGGGAACCATCACCATCTTTTGATTCAGAAGGATGTTTTTGATGTCATTTGTTGTGTACAAAGTGAAATCTTGTGACTGAATGCACATTTGAATTAACTGAGAAACTACTCTGCCCCAGGTTATGATTAAAGGTTTCAATTTGTGCGAAAAAGAAAACTCCTACTTCTTTGGCTCAAAGGGGTTGACTATGGATTATCTTCCTTATAACTTCACTGTTTGGGGTTTAAAACAACGCATGTACATCATCAGCAAGGTCTATTCCAAAGCATACTATATAAGGTTATGGTATCATTTTCGTCATCCTCCCTCTAAAGGCTTACAACTTGCAACAGAGAGTTGAATATCATACAAAAATGAGGAAAAACATAGTTTCAGTATAGTGAAAACAAATGGATTAACTCAAAACAAACATATGAAATGCATTAGTGAGAATAACCAAAGTCTGGCATAAAGATAAGTGTTTAAGTAAACAAAGAAATTACAACTGAAAATTCAAATGAACAAAAGCTTCTCCACCTAAATTTCTCACTTCAGATGATGTGTCTTTGAGGGGTGACAGAAAAACTCCAGTTGGCCATCTTGTTTAAATTCCAGCACTCCTTCGTCAATCAGGTCTTGAATATTGTTCTTCAACACCCAACAGTGGTTAGTGTCGTGTCCCGGACTGTTGGAGTGGTATGCACACATTTCATTGTATTTGTAGCGGGGAGCAGAAGTATTAGGTTTTTGAGGAGGTTCCTTTAATGTAACCAGTTTGGCTTCCAACATATGATGCAATGCTTGAGCCAAGGACACGTTGATATCGGTAAATTGTCTTTTGGGCGTATCTTGCTTATGTTGACCACCCTGTCGTGGTTGGTGAGGTTGTTGTTGGACTTGTGGTGTAGTAGCCATTTTGAAAGGTGTTCTCTCGACCAAACCAACTTCTTGTCTTATCGGGGGCTGATTGATGACTTGATCCCCAATCTTAACTGTTTGTTTCATATGGTTGCATCCATCTTGATGAAGCTTGTTGGCGAGAATTCTCAACTCTTCTTGTCTCCGAGCTAAGTTTTGGACAAGAGCCATCTGTCCTAACATCTGGATTCTCATTGTTGCTATCTCTGCTTGTAATTGTCTTATCTGGCCCTCCTTGTTGTCTCCAGGATCGCTATTGGTCATGCTCTCAATGAGAAGTACTTTCACTTCTTCTTGCCCCTTGGAAAAGTTTAGGAACAACTCTTGAAGCTGATCATTTTGGGTTTGAAGATCTTGGACAATATGCTCGAGAGCCATTTTTACTTAAATAAACAGTAAGCAGATGAGGAAACCTGTATGGGGGAAAACCTGTCATAATATGATGCATGGTATGTGGATGCAATGTTTTCAAGGATCTCGCGGGGTAAACACAAGAAGATGTTAGAAGTTGAATTTTGAATACAACTTTGATTGAAGAACTTCGTATCGATGAATGTCCTTCTACGAGAATCAAGCTCACCATGTCAAGTGGGTCATAGCCCTTGACTCTTTGGCTTTTTGACAGCATTTTGCTAGAGGAAAATAAATTCTCTTGCCCCATCTAGTTCAACGTAACCCTGTATCATAGACCCTTGAAATGGTTATTGAAAATGCTACGGTATGTATATATAAACATATACAAGCAAAGCAAACAAGTCCTTAGGTTTAGGCTTGTATGGGGTTTATATGTAAATACCCTCTTGAAGTTTAGTTGGTTCAACATGTCCTAACAAAAGTAACTGGGTTATAGGGAATCTCAATATCACTAATCTTTCTTCATTGGGTATTGTCTCAGCATAATCAATCTTTTCTTACGGCCGAAATATCCCAAAAGTCCAATCTTAATGAGCGTAGTATCGAGTATCAACCATTTTTCAGCTTTCCACCGAAATCGGCTATCTCACTACTTCCTAATGGCCAAGTTGTTCAATTAAAGGTTCTAAGGTCAGTTAGTGCTTCATGACACCACACAGCGGCCCCGTATTCTCCTTGATTCAAGACAAAGGATACCAGTACTCACAAATGTATCACACTAACGTAGCTATTGCTTGAACCATATCGGTCTACACCGTACAGTCTCCATAATCTTTGCTACTTACCTAATAATGTTCCCCGATCCGGGTAGAGGATCAATAAAAACCCAAACAAGGACCCAAAATGTAAACCAAACAAGTCAAACAAATGAAAGCATTTAAATGTGATCTAGTCTCTAAGGTAACCCCAATTTTCAATCATATCCCCAACAGAGTCGCCAGTTCTGTAATGCGGTGGAAGAACTGACTTGGGTGTTTTGCGTTTTATCGCAGTTGTTGCAGATAGCAAGAGTCACCACTGACTTTTCTTTTATCCAATAAAGGAAAGGGTGAAAAGAACATGAAAGACCTTTTGAGAATTTTATCTTGAGTTCGGGGGGTAAGTTATGAAAAGGGAAGGTGTTAGCACCCCTTTCATCCGTAGTTATCTACGGGATCTTAGTTGCTAGCTCACTTTGAAATGCTTTGTTTGAAATGTGTTTGTGATAGTTTGAAAGTATTTTTGAAAAGTGGTTGTGAGCAAGCAACTATGAATGTTCTACCTACTCAAAAAGTCTTAGTTCTTTTCCTCCTCCTTTAGATATTGCTATCTTACCACTAATTGGTGAGAAGCCCTATCATTGGATATAAAGGGACAAGCGTGGGTCATCGTGTTGTCATAGAAGGAAATATTGTAGGATACTTTAGCAATTTGTCGTAAGGGACTAAGATCGTTTATCGAAGGCAACATCGAAGGGTCATCGAGGGACTACAATCTTGTAATTGAAGGGGCTTTGCTAAAGTACCCCACGTTCGAGGGACATGACCATTTACATCTGAGACAATAAGTGTGGGTTACCCTAGAGGTGCGTGTGTGAATCATGTTTTGATTGCATGCATTTTTGTCTTGAGATTAGGGTTCTCTAAGATTGATTTTATCTTTCCATAAACACCCTAATTAATAACAATTATATTAAAAGCGATAAATTACGAAAATTAAAGTCCTACGCTATTACATCACTTAGGGGATGAGGATACAAATTATAAATTGGGATGAAAGCAATTAAAACCTAATTACTATTACAACCAAGTTGGAAAAAAAGGTCTTAAAATCAAGATTTTTGGTGTTTAGGCTAACACAAGCCGTGTCCTGTGACACTGGCACCCATGTCAGAACCCTGTAATGATCCATGCATGTCTTTTTTTGTCCCTGCTGAGCTAACACGGGTTGTGTCTTGTGACACCGGCACCCGTGTCAGGACCCTGTCCTGCCACTTTGCCAAGTTTTAATTCCAGTAAGATGGACACGGGTCATGTCCTGTGATACGGGCACCCGTGTCAAAACCCTAGCTTGCCATTTTGTCAAGTTTTAATTCCAGTAAGATTGACACAGGCCGTATCCTGTGACACGAGCATCCGTGTCAAGACCCTGCCTTGCCTTTTGTCATGTTTTATCCTTGACAAAGCCTATGCCAGGTGACACTACTGACCGTATCAGGATTCCAGAAGCATTTTTCTGTAGTTTTGAGTGTTTTCAACTCTTCTACTCTGATTTGTCATGTTTTATTCTTTTGAAAATGAAAGTAAAATGATGTATGAAAAAGGATATCACAGTTTGAGAAAACTTAACTCTTTTAAGTGAAAACTCAAAATGTGTATGGGTGTTTCCAGGTACAATGTGATGATTGATTGGGCTCCTTTGGACCTTTTTTAAGTTGTTTTAATCCTCACTTTATGCTAAAAATTATTGAACCGCTCCAACCAAGTCAAATTGAAAAGTACTGTTTTTGAGTTTAGAAGATAGTGATAATTATATTACAGAAGTTGCTCTTATGTTTGAACAACTTCTATATGATGTATGTGAATTACTTGAATGGTTTGTTTGGGCAAAACTTGCAAGGGGTGAGAGGTATAAAGATTTGGACTTCAAAGCTCAAGAGTGGAAGTTTTATGGACAATTATGTTTTTTTTAGAATATGAGGGGTTTTGAGAATTTTTCTACACCAAAGAACTTCTAGCCCCTTAGCTTGCAAATGGCCTCTCTATTTATAGAGAAGGTTTGAGAGGATGAGAGAGTTATTTCACAAGCTGTGGAATTCTGGTTTGGTTGAGATGAAACAACTAAGTTATGTGAAATTTGATGTTCTAATGTATGGTACAAAAGGGATTTGAAGTGGTTAGGATTTTTTAGGCATGTTGATTCTTGCTTTGAAATTGTGTGTGCAGAAAAAAACAGTTGAGAGGCTCAAGGAGAGCTGACTTTGTATAAAGCATGCTTTATGTGAATGGCAATGGTGCCTCTGTGCCATAAATGGAATGATGCAAGGGAAAATACTTGAATCACTTAGATAATGGTTCAATCAATTATGTAAACATCTTATTATAGATAGATTTTCAAGTCAAAAGGCCTGCAAAGTAAGATTATGCAGCACATCGTACAAATTGGATTATGTGTTCTTCAACAAAATGACTTGCAATTCAAGAATGGATGCCCAACTTCATGCCCTTGAATCTCCTAGCTCAAGTATGATAAATTCATGATCTTGTATGTTTTGGAAATCTTGAAAAATCCTCTATAACTTTCATGTTGGCCATTTTGACAAAATCATCTTGGAACTATGTGAAAAAATGCCAAGAAGTTGAGATAAAAACTGACCAAAATCTGTTGAAATTTTCTCTAAGTGTTGGACAACAATGTCATGATTTCATGGGCTCATATATTCAAATCTAAGAATTTTTGGGACATCAACCCTCTAATACAAAGTTGTATAAATCATCAATATCTACAACTTTCATGTTGAAAGTTTACTTTGAATCATCTTGCATCTTGCTGAAAAAATGTCATGAAGTTATGAAATCATCATGTTTAAAACACTTAGAAAAATTTATAAGTATAGAAAATGTTGACTTTTCCAAAGACTTTTTGACTTTCTTGATTTCTTGATGATCAAGTTTCATATTTTTTAAATTTCTTGGCGAAGTGTGATCTTTGAAACTCAAATATGACCAAAAAGTCAAAGTTTGACTTTTCTGTGTACATTTGACTTTTTCATGAGTTGACCAAATTTCATCTATCAATCCAATGATCTTGAGAAATGTTTTGAGACATGAAATTAGGTCAACATGTTGTATTTTAATCCTTGAGATTTTACTTTAAGCCATTAGATCATGTATTAGGTCAAACATTCCTTGATCAGTCAAATACAGTCAAAACCCTAATTTTGACCATTTTGCCCTTTTGGTGATTTGAACAATTTTCCTAGCGAATCATGATCCAAACTTGATCAATTGATACATATGACTTCAAAATGTTTATATTGGTCAAAAATATTGAAGTTTGACTGTAGGTTGACCACAATTGACTTTTTACCTAATACAGTTGATTTTAGGTCAATTGATTGAGCAATTTTGCGATCCAAGACTTGAAACTTGACATGAGCAATATTAAGGGTCCATAATGATCCACGAAATCCATTTGAAGTATTAGAAGTCCAATTGTACTTGTGAAAACTCAAACCCTAATTTGAGGTATCAGTGTTGAGGAGATGGCTTGACCTAGTCAACCCTTGTACAAGCTTGAGCTTTTGAAGATCTTGTGAAAAATGTTTTGAGAAATGAGAGGGAAAATTTTGGGGTACAACAATATACATTGATGATATAGTAATTAAGTATGTGTCGATAAATGGTCATCTCGACCACATTCGACAATCGTTCGAAAGAATGAGAAAATACAAGTTGAAAATGAATCCTCTTAAATGTGCTTTATGTGTGCAGATATGAAATTTTCATGGTTTCATTGTTCACAAAAAGGGAGTCGATGTAAACTAGAATAAAACTAAATCCATTGTGAAGACTCGACCTCCTTCGACGAAAAAAGATCTCCAATCCTTGTTAGGTGATAAGTGCAAAAGTGTAGTTATTTTGTATATACTTTTTGTTGCACTTATCGACTTTTGGTTGTTAATATCAGTTGAATAACCTATTTTTTTGTATAAATATGTTTAGTTTGTGTATAATGCATTTTCTTGTATAAAGTGTACCATTTGATAGTTTTGTACTTATTTTGTAGGTATTTGAACATTGTTGGAGGAATAGGAATAAAGCTCCAAGATGCATTTTTGGATCATTAAAGGAATAAGACCAAGATTGGAAGCCATTGGAAGTTATGAAGAGAAAGCAACAGAAGTTGCCTTTCTATCATGGATCTCCAGGAAAAAAGAAGGCATCGCCGGGCGAAATTTGAAGTCAAATTTCCATGTTATTTCTGCCATGCGTCGCTGGGCGAAAGGGAGCGTCGCCGGGCGAAAATAAGAAGATTCATCGGGTGATGAATTGTGCTTGCTGGACGACAATAGATATTTGTTTCAGTTGAGGACGTGGCTTTTCCTAGGCCTTGTAAATAAGATATGTCATTGAGCGACGCTTTTATATCGTCGGACGATGGTTGCAGATCAGATTTTCTTTATCTTTCCTTTTTATTTCATTTGGAGGGTTATGGTTTTGGGGGGTGACTTTTATTCTCCCAGCCCCATCAACCTCATTTTTTTTGTAGTGGATTAGCTTAGATAGTATGATACGGTGGGAGAACTGACTTGAGGTTTTGCGTTTGTGTTCGCAAATGTTTCGGTTTAGCAAGAGTCTCCACCAACTTTTTATTTTATCCAAAAGAAAGGTCAAAAAGCACAGGAAAGACCTTTGAGATGTTTTCTTGGGTTCGGGGAGTAGATTATAAAAAGGGAAGGTATTATCACCCTTTCTATGCATGGTTATCCATGGGCTCTTAGTTACTTATTTAGATCACTTGCTTTTCTTTTCAATTGTTTGAAATGATGCTCTTCAATTATTTGAAATGGTGCTTTGTGTGTGGTTTTGAAAGATGTTTTGAAAAGAGGCCATCGTTGTGGCAACCTTTGTAATGATTCTTGTTTGAATGTATACAGAGGTGTTTTTGTCTTTTGAAAAGTTTCCAATGTTTGAAAGTAGGGTTTTGAAATTGTGTGGTGAAGTGTGTTTTGAAAGTAGCAAGGATGTTTTCGCAAGTTTTTGATCAAGTAACTAAGAGCTATCTACCCTATTTTACTCAAAGATCTTTCTTATGTTTTTAACCCTTTTAATAGTGTTGCTTCACCATTGTATTTGGTGAACAACCTTATGTTAGGATGTTAAACGAGACAGGAACGGGTCATCGTATAGACCATGATAGCAATTGTGTCAAGTATCTTTGGCAATTTTCTTAAGGGACTTGATCATTTTGTTTAGGCAACCTAGATAGCATCATCAAGGGACTATGATCTTTTGTTTTGTTTTTGTTTTGCCAAAGTACTTGACATGCATACCATGGCCCATTTTTGAAGGCAACACGTGGATTGTAACCCTAGGGGTGTAAGTGTTCATTGTGTTTGTTTTTCATGTATTTTGGTCTTTGATTAGGTCAAACTATTTGTTGGTTTTGATTTTGCATACAAACCCTAATTCTAATCATGGCATAATTGAAAGCATTTAAGTGCGTAAAAATAAATCTAAGCTATTACAACTTTGATATAGGGAGGGGGGTACAATTTTGAATAGGGGGTATTTGACAAGAAATATAAAACTCTAATTACTATTACATCCAAATTGAATTCTTTGTGCAATGTTAAAATAAATGGGCAATATTTAACTAAACACAATAAATAAATGTTAAATAAAAATGTATTTATGCAAAAAAGGTTTTTTATGTATGTAAAGCATTTTCAATGGAAAGAAATATAAAGAATTAAAAAGTTAATTTATTTATTTTTAGGGTAAACCCTAATTCTCCTTAAAGAAAATAAAATTGTATTATTTATATACAAAATATATTAATATGTTACAAAATAAGAATATATTATAAAAAAAAATGTTTTTTGGTATAAGATAATAAATAAACATAAAAATGTAATATTTTTGGGTTTTTTATTCTAATTATTTAATAAAATATAGTATATATATATATATATATATATATATATATATATATATATATATATATATATATATATATATATATATATATATATATATATATATATATATATATATATATATATTAAATATGTTAAGTGTGTATAAAAATAAAATAAACTATTTACAAAAATGTGTATATTTCAAGAAAATATTTTCAAATGTGAATAAAATAAGAAATGAAAATAAAAGTATTTTTTTACATTATTCTCAAGTTTCAATAAACAAATAAAATATTTAAACATTTTTATGTTAGAAATAATTAAAATAAATACCAAATAAATGTAAAAATTTCTGAAAATATTTTTTAGGCATTTTTTATGTTTGAAAATAAAATAATAAAGTCAGAAATGAAATAAAAATGCAAAAATAATAAAAATACAAAGAAATGGGCCAGGGGGTGTGAAAAGTAAGCTGGGAGGTGTTGGAAACAAGAAGGCCAGGCCCAACCCAGACTTCATCTTCTTCCTTGTGACAAACAGAAAAACGCGCGTGGCTAGTTCAAACCTGTATCTCCTGTTTCAGTGCTTTTTTGACAAAACTCAAAACATGAAACTTGTAGAGCATCAAACAACGATTTCAACCATATAAAACATTAAACTTAACTCTCAAAGACCAGAGAGAATTTCTCTGGCCCTAATTTCTAACCTAGTTTTTTCAGAAAGTTCATGGATGAAATTCTCCTAGCACGATTAATATAAATGAAAACTAAGAATATGTATGGTTTCAGGGCAATGAGTACAACATCTTTTATTCACAAACCTAAGGCTAAATGTTCTTAAATAGAGAGATATAAGTTCATGAAAAACCTGTTTCAGCTGAGTTCAAGTTGGACAATGCAACAACTTTCAATGGGGCCTGAGATTCTTTTGAGCTTGCTTGATGTCCCCTGAACCTTTCCCAATGCTTTGTTTGTTTTGAAGTAGCCTAAATCGTTCTACAGAACTCAACCTGCAAAGCTTCAAAGCAAAAATGGTGATGTGTGTAAATGGAGTTACAGTAGCTTATGAATGGTCTGGACAACTTAGGTGTATTGTTTAGAATGTGTTTGAAGTGATTTGGGACAAAACGCACGAGGGGATTTGATTGTGGCTTGTGATTTGCAGAACTGGCCCTGTTTTGGCCAGAAATGAAGACTTTGTGCTTAAGGGTGTTTTAGGGATGAAGGGCTCGTGTTTTTGGCTTCTTAGGATGTGTGAAACTTGTTTGAAAACTTTTCTTGAGTTTAATATCTCAGATGTGTGAGTTCTTGACTTTTTGTACAATGCCTTGGTTTTGAAGCAAAGATGTGAAGTGGCCAAGCTATGGCCTGTACATGCTAGCTCCAAGCATGCTTAATTTAGTGTACTATGCCTGAGATTAGGGAACTTGTTTGCTGCAAAGAAAGAAGTCCAATGCTCAAGAAAATGCAATTTGACATAAAGTTGCCTTTATGAAAATGGAAGTGTCATCTTTATGCCTAAAATGGAAATGTTCAATGTACAATGCTCCCTTGATCAGAACAATGCCAATGTCCAATGTATTTGCATTCAATTTTTGAGTGTAAATTGGTTTATAGGACTTTAATTATGTACTAAGCTAGTTTGGTCAGATTTGCAACTTGGTATGAACATGTATTGGCCATGGTTACAAAGTGAGTTTTTGCCAACTTCAAGCATTCGATTCTCCCTAACCACAAATGTGTTTGAGGAGTTCTTGGACAATTTGGAAAGCTTGCAACATGTACTATAATCCATATTTGAAATTAAACTTGAGACTCCAAGTGGAACCATGTGAAAAATGGCCAAGAAGATGGGTCAAAATCCTGCCTAAACTAGGGCAAAATTTCTCTAAGTTAAAAGTTTTAGGGACCCTTGTTCCAAAAATCATAACTTGAGATCCAAGCTTCTTTTGAGAAAACTTTTTGAATCAAAGTTGTATACTTTGTGATGGACTACAACTTTAATATTGTAAGTTTTGTTTGAATCCATTTGAATCTTGGTGAAAATGTGGGGCAAAGTTAGGAAAAAATAAGAAAATTTTATAACTTAGAAAATTTCTAAGTTTTGAAAATTTTCCATTTTAAACCCTAATTTGCAATTTTGGGTTTCTTGATGAACAAGTTTCATAATTTGACATGTCTTGATAAAAAATGACCCTTGGCACTTGATTTTGACCAAAAAGTCAAAGTTTGACTTTTCAGTGTACAGTCAGATTGTGATCAGTTGACTGAAAAATTCATCTGTCAACCCTTTGCATTTGAGATCTTTTGAACTTGTTGAATGGGTCAAGATAATGTCATTGAGTCCTTGAGTCCATGGTTGAGCTTTATTTGCCATTGGCTAGGTCAAACAGTCAAAAATTGCCTTTGTACAGGTAAAACCCTAAAAATGACCATTTTGCCCTTTTGGTGATCTGATCAAATTTCTTGTGGAACTGTGGTACAAACTTGATCAAATGGTTCCTATGAGTTCATAATGTTGATTTGGGTCAAAATTCATGAGGTTTGACTGTAAATTGGCCACTGTTGACTTTTTCCCCAATATAGCTGATTTCTAGGTCAACTGTCCAATTGACTGGGCAAAAATTTGAATCAAGGCTTGAAACTTGGTATGGGCAAACTTATGAGTCCAACATTAAGTATGAAAGTCACTTTGGGCATTATAGGTCAAAACATCCCTGTGCAAACTCAAACCCTAATTTAGGTCAACAATGCAAGGAGGTGTCTTGAGCAGAGCAAACCCTAGCTTGATCTTGAGTTCCAAGAGCCTTGTGATGAGAAATGTTGATAAAATGAGAGAGAAAATTTTGGGGGTACAACAACTGCCCCTGTTCAATCTTCTTGAACCTGAAGAGTTAGATTGGCAAGTTTTCCTTTCGTGACTCGAAGGTAAAAGAGGATTGGACACTAGAGTGACCGTAAATTTGCACTCGTCAAAATATTATTGAGGGAATGGGCTTAAAGATGCCATTTGGAGATGGTAGAATCTTGCTGGAGATGGGCTTAAAGATGCCGTCCAAGAATGTTTGTTGAACTGCAATATTGTAGGTCAGAAGAATGAGCATCAAAATGGTATCCGTGTTTGGAATACATTTGAACTGTATCTGGAGGCTGAGTCTGTATAAGAAAAAGAATGGCGTCCGTGTTTGGAGCGTATCCGAGCTGTAACTGTATTTGATCTTTGAATGAACATCAGAATGACTTCCGTGTCTGGAGTGTATTTGTATTCTGAATGGGTAACAGAGAAACATCTGTATATGGAGTAACTGTGTGCTGGGGATAAGTTCTGAATGAGTGGCAGAATGGCAACCGTGTCTGGAGAGTATCTGGACTGTATCTGAAGTTGAGATCTGTATGAGTAGTAGAATGACTTCCGTGTCTGGAGTGTATCTGAAACTGTAACTGGGATCTGAATAAATGATAGAGTGACTTCCGTGGCGACTGCACTGGGGAGAATCAAACTTCTGATGTAAGGGCCAGAATGGCATCCGTGTTTGGAGTGTATATTAACTTGACGTTGATAGTTGAATCTGAATGAGAGATAGAATAGCCGCCGTGTCTGGAGCGTATCTAGTCTGTATCTGATTGCTGAAATCTAAACGAATAGTAGAATGACCGCCGTGTCTGGGGTGTATCCGTACTGTATTTTGACTTGAAATTCAGAATGAGTAATAGAATGACCGCCGTGTCTGGGGTGTATCCATACTATATCTGAATAATTGTTAACGATATCCTTTTAATCTTATCCTGAAAAGGGTAAAATGTTAGCTAAAACACAAAATTATGTTGCATGATATGTATGATGCGATGAACTGTGTTTCATCAATGTTTATGATATATGAATGTAATGGATGTGCATGTAAGCTGATTAGCTGTCTTGCTGAGGAAAATAAATCCTTGATAACTGGAGATAAAGAAATCTTTGACTACTGTCGGGGAAAATAAATCCTTGACCGATGTTGGGGATTCCAAAACAAATCTTTGATTGTTGAAAATGAGAAATCCTTGCTGACTGCTTGGGGATTGAAGATCTCTGATTGTTTGAGAATGAGAAATCCTGGGACCATTGCTGGGGATTGAAAATCCTCGGCGACTGGTGAGGATTAACAAGAGATTTGACAACCTCTGCAGGGAATGAGAATCCTTCATGACTTTCCTGGGAAATAAGGAAAACTCTGAAAATCTCTACTGGGGAGTTAAAACTTGGGAGGCTTCTGTTGGAGAAATGAGACCGAGAATCTTCGATCTGCTGGGAAATAACTCTATGGGGAGAATGTTTACTCGACCGTTGAAATCAGGAGCTTTGTGTTGTATGCCAAACTACTGAGGAATCATCCTAGTCGGGGATAAGACAAGAAGTTAACTGTTATCAGCTTGGTTCTCAGACTTTTAAGATGACCTGCTGGGGAAATAGGTTTAGAATATTCTGGCTCCGCTGGGGATATGTATTTCAGGGTTTTCAGGCTCCACTAGGGACCTTGGAATTTAACTCCGCTGGGGACATATACTCTAAGGTTTTAGCTTTGTTGAGGATCTGAACGATGTACTGTGGGGGATTTCTTCTGAAATAGCACAAAGATATCTTCCCACACCTTCAACCTATCAGTAATTATCCTTCCTCAATTTCTTTTTATTTATAAGCAGTGATTATATTCAAATGCATATGCCTATTTAACAAATCTTTGGACGTTTTCAAATAAAACACAAGTGTAAAAAAGAAAGAAAGGCAAGCAAATTTCTGCACTTTGAAGTATCTTTGTATTAACTTTTGTAAGTATCTTTGTGCAAAGGAGACAGACACCCTAGTAAGAGAATGTTGTCGTAAAAATTGAAAAATTTTATACAAAAGAAAGATGGCTATGTGTAACAATTCCATGGTATTCCCATTCTGCTATAGCCTTCACAACTCTGAGTATCTTGTCCATTCGCTGCTTCGTCCGCCGATGATTGGATTGATCAGAAGCTTGGAGCTTTTTGGTGAAGAGATTGTTCTTAAAGTGATCCGATGAGACATAGTCATACGCTTTAATTCCCTAAATTTTGCCTGGACCGCCCTTTTGGGTTTTCGATCCACCGGGAAACCCTTTTTTTGCCCAAGTCGCCCTTTCGGGTTTTCAACTTGTCGGGTGTACAGATTTTTTGTTTATCCCTAATTTTTGCCTGAACCGCCCTTTCGAGTTTTCAGTTCACCAGGATGCCCATTTTTTCCCAAGTCGCCCTTTCGGGTTTTCAACTTGTCGGGTCGTTTTATGCGTAGTATCTTTTGACTATGTCTGCGTTCGCAGGGTGCGGCAAGTCGTCACCGTCCATGGTGGTCAGAATCATTGCTCCACCAGAAAAGATGCTCTTGATCACAAATGGTCCTTCATAAGTAGGAGTCCACTTGCCCCTGGGATCACTTTGCGGTAAGATTATCCGCTTGATTACAAGATCTCCGACTTGATATACCTGATGCCTGACCTTTTTGTTGAAAGCCTTGATCATCCGTTTTTGATACGTATGACCATGACAAACATAAGTAAGTCGCTTCTCGTCAATCAAGTTAAGTTGATCAAGCCGGGTCTGAATCCAATCGTCTTCATTTAAAACGGCATCTTTCATAATCCTTAAGGAAGGAATCTGAACCTCCATAGGTAAAACGACTTCCATGCCATATACCAAAGAGAAGGGGGTTGCCCTTGTTGAAGTACGTGCTGTAGTACGATATCCATGCAGAGCAAACGGTAACATCTCATGCCAGTCCTTGTATGTGACTGTCATCTTTTGAATGATCTTCTTGATATTTTTGTTCGTGGCTTCAACAAAACCGTTCATCTTCGGTCGGTAGGGAGATGAATTGTGATGATAAATCTTGAACTGTTCGCATAGAGCGGTGATCATAGTGTTGTTCAAATTTGTACCGTTATCCGTGATAATCTTGTCGGGGATACCATACCGGCATAAGAGGTTCTTCTTGATGAAGCGGGCAACCACATTCTTTGCAACAGAGGCATAGGAAGCTGCTTCGACCCACTTAGTGAAGTAATCGATAACCACCAGGATTAAGCGATGCCCATTGGATGCCGTAGGCTTGATCTCTCCAATCATGTCAATTCCCTATGTTGTACCCCAAAATTTTCCCTCCCATATTCTTCAAGAATTGCAAAGAGCATGCTTCAAAATCCCTCAAGGGTTGCACAGTTCAAGGGCCTCCTAACAGTCAAAAACTAGGGTTTTGGTTATGACAAAGAAATTGAAGTTTCCAAGGGTCCAATCAAGTCCCACATGCCTACAAACATGGTCAAGCATCATCATACCAAGTTTCAAGACTTACAGCACAAAATTGCACAATCAAATGCCCTAATTGCTCAGCAGTCAACTGTAGGGGTAAAATGGTCATTTGACAGTCAAAAGTTCAAATTTTTGGTCAACATATTATTTTGAAGCCACAAACATCATTTGATCAATTCTTGATCATGATTCTCAAGACATGGCTCAAAAAGTCTCAAGATGCAAAAGTTTCCATATTTGGACAGTTGAAAAAGTCAACTGTAACTTGACCAAGGCATAACTTCCACATGGTTTATTAGAAAAATTCCATCCAAATCTCATTTTGAAGAGAAAGACATTTCCTACAACTCCTCTTCACACTTCAAGTCCAAGAAATTCTCTCACAAAAAGTTATCAATTTCAACATTATAGGTCATTTTCAAAAGTCAACAAAAAGGGACTTTAAGTCAAAGGCCATAACTTGAGATTTGTAAATCAAAATGACATGGGATCAAGGGCATTGGTTAGAGGACTTCAAGGCCTTTCCAAAATGTCCAAGAACATGATCAAAGCTTAAACATTGAGCAATATATGCCTTGTGGAAGTTGGGAAATTTTGGGAATTTTGAAAAGTCAACTTTACTTCAAATGCCTCAAAATTGCTAATGGGCCACATTTTCTTCCAAGATTCATCATCCAAAGGCTATGCACGACCATTTGGCCCAAAGGGGATTTTTTTCATCATTTTTATTATTTATTTGAATTTTTAATCACCATTAATTCATTTAATTAAATAAAATATGAAAGAAATACTCATCTATGCTTTTTAAATCTTTTTGTGCATAGAATACCTTCAAGATTTCGTGCACTATCTAATATGGAAAGAATCAAGGTGATTTGATCATGATTGGCACCAAAAGCACATGAAAAGATTTGGAAAATATGCCATGAAAATCAAATATCTTATACATCAATGCATTGATCCTTTGGCTCAAGATTTAACCCTAATCCATCACATACATAAGCCAGAAGCTAGACCTAATGAAAAGGACCTGAAAGCTGCACTAAAAACCTCATATACACTTTGCACTTTTTGTGAAAATTTCCAAAACTGAAAACACCATTCCAAGGCGTTTCAAGGCCAAAGAACCATCCCAAAAGCTTCCTAAGGGATCACTGAACCTGACTGAATACTTTTCCACGTCCATAGCATCAAGAAGCGGTAGAACCATGTCACACTTTTCATGAAAATATGCATAATCGTGTTTAAGTTTTTGGGCATCTTTCATACATTTTAATTGTTGTTTTATGCTAATATGATCCTTCTAAAGCTAACCATACTGTTTAATTGAGTTTTTATTACCTATACGCGAAGTTACCATTGCAGCTTGCTAGGGTTACAAAACTGTAAAATTGGGGCTTTACGTTTAAGGAAAAATCAGGCAACAAGACTTGTACCGTTCGAACCAGAAGCTTCATACGAATCCAATGCCCTAGTCGCGCTCAATTTATCATGGGCCAATTCCTAATCGCTATTATTCTGTTCATCATTTAGTGGGGGTTTAAAACCCCCGCTATCTCTTTTTATTTTTCAGGCAATTGAAGAAGAAGACAGACGTGTCCATGGCTTACAGGCGCATTTGAATTTCGCACGAAATATCCCACTAACCCTTGTTTTATCTTATATTGATTATTTGTCATATTATATACAAAGTGCGTTAACAGCTCCATTGGTCAGGCGTTGCATTGGTAAACTCTGGGACCTGGGTTCGATTCCCAGGTCCCCCCACTCTCTTAATATATTTTGCTTCTATGTGATTCTATGCAGCGTGCCTCTTGATGACCATCATGTGTCCCCATAATCTGACGTGCCACGCGCCCACTAAGATCCAACCAAAGGCCCTGATCTGAAGAGTACCATGGGCATAAGTCAACCAGGCCACACGCTCCCAGGAAAAGTCAAAAGGGCCAAGCTTCTTGGGCCTAATTACTCACCACATAACCTCCAGTTTGGGGTCAACACCCCCTTGGTTTGTCTTCTTTCATTCTTTTATCTTTTTCTATTTTTATTTGTTTATTTAGTTTCAATGTAATTCTTTAAATTAATTTATTTTCATAAAATATAAAAATCAGAAAGACAAAATAAAAATATATTTTATTTAATGTTATTTTTATAAATAAATGTTATCAATTAATTTAGTTTTTATTCTAGGATTAATTTTTTCTTAATAAACTTAAAAAATTTGTAGAACTAGGTTTTAATCATTTTTATCTTTTTCTTTTCTTTTATCATTATTAATAATTAATTATTTATTTTTGTAAATAAAATTGTATTAATTAATTAGGTTAATTTTAGATTTAATTTTAACATATTTTTCTTAATAAATTAAAAATAGTTAGAATTAGGTTTAAATTCCATTAATTCTTACTAAAAGTCCATAAATACAAAGAAAACTCCAAAAAATATTTTCTTTTTTTATTTTAATTTAATTAATTTGTTAATCGTAATTTAATTTCATTAAAAAAGGTCCAACGCCTTCGCTTCCGATTATCATTTCGTTTCGCGCATTTATTTCCTTTTTGTGAATATTCATGTAATTCTCCCAAAGCCATGTAATAGCTTAACGTTTATATTTCTCGCACTTTATTTTATCTCAAATCGGGTCCTGGATTAAATTTGGCGATGTGGACCCGCGCCTTTGTAATAGCGTAGGACTTTCAATTCTCGCAACTTTTTAACTGTTAACTATTGCATGAAAGAATGAATGTCAAAATAAAAGCAACGCGTAGATAACCAATGCATGAACAAGACAAAAATAAATGAACATGACACACAAATCACACACCACCCCTAGGGTACGCCTCGCTGCTGCCTTGCCCCTCGAAAGGTGACCGTCGAGTAGAGGATGTTTTAATAAGTCCTCATGATCCAGGAACATGGCATGAGGGTAGCTTCTAAGGTGTCTTCCCATTGCTCCGGTGATCACCATGTCCCGAACCTTCGAATTGACCCGAACACCTCCAACGGTGGTGCTACCTACCTCTCAATGGTGGGATGACACTACTTTAAGGACATTTACACAGACGAATTCCTTAGGGTAGGTAGAGAACTCTGGGTACTTGCTCTAATTTCAAAACAAATCAAAAAAATACTTTTCACACCGACACCTTTTCAAAAAGCTTTCGAAAGCAACTTTTCAAACACTCTTGAGGACCGATACAAGAGTCGAACTGGAATTTTCAAAGAAACTTTTTAAAACCCACAGTTGAAAAGCAAACAAACCATTTTTGAAAACACAATGAGCAAGTATCTAAGAGCCCATGGATAACCATGGATATAAAGGGTGCTAACACCTTCCCTTTCTATAATCTACCTCCCGAACCGAGAGCAATCTCTATAAGGAATTTTTCTGTGCTTTTGTCCTTTCCATTTGGAGAAAATAAAAGACGGTGGCGACTCTTGCTTCCGCGACATTTCGCGAAACCAGCGTTAAACAGTCAGTTCCAGATCCACCGATCACAGAACTGGCGACTCTGCTGGGGACTCTTTATAAAGTGAGGTGTACCTTAGGATTAGTTCATAACTGTGTTTTCCATTGTATTGATTTGCTTGCTTTAAATTGTGGGACTGTCTTGGGAGTTATATAGATCCTAACCCGGATCTGGGGATGCCTTCTTAGAAAGTAGCAACAAGGCTGTGAGGGAACTGTGCGGGGTATACCGACATGGTTGAAACAGTCTGCTACGTTGATGTGGCACTTTGGTGTGTACCGGTAACCCTTGAGTTCAGTCAAGGAGAGTATGGGGCCTCCGCGTGGTGTCGTGAAGCATCAACAGACCTTAGGAACCTTAATTGAACTATCTTGGCCTCTTTAGGGTAGTGAGATAACTGACTTTGGTGCAGTCCGAGGTTGGTTGATACTCGATACTACACTCAATTGAGGGTTGCTTTCCTGGAATATTTCGGTCGCCAGTTCAGTGGCTAAATCGAAACGATGAACAATGAAAGCAATCCCAGTGATATTGGGATCCTTAGAACCCTGGTTACTTCTAATAGGACAGGTTGAACCCACCAACTTCAAGAGGGTAATACCCAGACCCCATGCTGGCCTAAACTCTAAGGGCTTGCTTTGTGTGACTTGTGTGCCTTACATGTTTGCCTTTGTAAATATCTGTGGTGTGTTTAATCATAGCATCATGACATCATCCAGCATCATATGCATTGACTAACCATTTCAGGGGTTCGAATCTTCATCTTTGTTCTTGTTTTGTAGGACATGGAAACTGTTCGCAGAAAGACAATTCAAATCAGCCTTGTAAGGATCCCTCCTCAGCTCAAGGAGCTTATATCTAGGATTCTCGAGAGCTCTTCATTCAGTGAAAGACATGGAGGACTCATCAGCTTGGTCAATACCAACATTGAGGAAGATATGATAAAGGTCCTGTTCCAGTTCTTTGACCCTCTGCATCACTGTTTCACCTTCCTGGATTATCAGTTGGTACCTACATTGGAGGAGTTCTCCCGGCTTCTGAAGATTCCTATCCTTGATCAACTACCCTACAACGGTACGGAAAAGGAACCCAGGCTTGAAGAGATTGCTAAAGCCTTACACCTACAATCATCTGACCTCAAGGGACATTGGGAAGTTAGAAGTGGTATCAAAGGGTTCTTAGCCAGGTTTCTGTTTGAAAAGGCCCATGAATGTTGGAACTCCCTTGACTTACAAGCTTTTGAAGAAGTTGTGGCCCTCCTTGTCTATGGTTCGGTGTTGTTCCCTAACCCAGATCAACTTATAGATATCAGTGCTCTCCAGATCTTCATGTCCAGGAATCCTATACCTACGTTGCTGGGGGACATCCTTCACTCATGTTACACTCGAACCATGAGAAAAAGAGGTGTCCTTATGTGTTGCACTCCTCTCCTGGGAGGGTGGTTTATTTCGCACCTTCCACAATCAGTTTTGAAGAACGAGCGGGGTTTGAGATGGTCACAACGGTTGATGACTCTTACACATGCAGATATACATTGGTGCCCTCGGTCCAAAGAGGATGTCACTATCATTGATCGTTGCGGGGAGTACCCTAATGTTCCTTTACTTGGAATCAGAGGAGGTATTACTTACAACCCATGCCTGGCTTGGAGACAGTTTGGTTATGCTCGGAAGGATGGCCCTCATGACATGTTAATTCCTGACATAGTTTTTGACTTCGACAACGATGCACAAGGACTTCGCCAGAGATTTATCAGAGCCTGGAGAATGCCAAGTAGGATAGACAGTAAGACACTGGGGCACAGGAACTACATCCCGTTGGAACCTTATCTCAAGTGGGTACGAACCCGCTCCCAGAAGTTAGTGATGCCATATCCTCATATGCTCCCTGTGATCAAAGAGCCAGTCTTGGAAGGAGAAGTGTCCTACACCATTCAGCATCCTGATATGCCCACATCCTGGGAAGAGATGCAGAAGAGCTGGATCCAACTTAAGGAAGAACGGAATTCTCTTGAGACCAGTCTACATGCTAGTGAAAAGAAGGTCCTGGAGCTCACCCGCCTATTGCATGAGGAGAGGAATCTCAACACCTACATAGCTCCAAAGAGGATGCGTAGTGTCTTTTGGGATTGCTTTGCTTTGTAATATGTGCCCATGAGGCTTTGATGTACTGAACAATTATTTCCTTAACAATAATGTGTGTTCCTTTTTGTCTACAACAAATTTGAACCTTCGAACCCTTGAATGCATTGCATAAACACATATCATTCATCATGTGCATAGCAGGTTTTCTTCTTTTCAGGTTGCTTACCGTTCTTCGCTGTTTATTTCAGCATCATGAATCCTGACTCATCATCAACCGAGATGTCTATCAAGGCTCTTCAGGCGCAGAATGCGCAATTTCAGGAACTAATCATGGGTTTGGCTCAGGGCCAAGAAGAGCTGAAGGCCTTGCTCCTGAAGAAGGAGAAGAAGAAGAAGAAGAGAACTGTTCTTTTCAACTCGGGCCGAAGGTTTGGCAACACTCTGCAAAATGAAGAGGCTGGTTCTTCTATAGGCAAGAGCAGTCCCCAAGGGGGAAAAGGTCCCAGTCCGGTAGTCTCTGACAACGAGACTGATTTCGACGAGGAACAGTATCCTCCGGCTGAAGACCGATATAAGCAGTTGAAGGACAGACTGAATGCTATGGAGATCCAACAAGTGCCTGGGCTGGATTTTGGAGACTTGGGCTTATCTACTGGTGTGATTATTCCTCACAAGTTCAAAGCACCATCCTTTACCAAGTATGACGGGGCGTCTTATCCCAAGCTACACCTCAGGTCTTATGTGCGGAAGATTCAGCCGTACTCAGTGGACAAGAATTTGTGGATCCACTTCTTCTAGGAGAGTCTTTCAGGGACTCATCTCGAATGGTTCTATCAGCTGGATGGGACCAAAGTTCGTAACTGGGAGGAGTTGGCTACTTCTTTCTATAAGCAGTATCTATATAATGCCGACCTTGCCCCTACACGTACCCAACTCCAGGGTATGTCGCTAGGATCAAGCGAAGGTTTTAAAGAGTATGCACAGAAGTGGAGGGATCTGGCTGGCAGGGTGCAGCCTCCGTTAACTGACCGGGAGTTGGTAGACATGTTCTTGGGGACCCTATCTGGGCCATTTTTCAATCATCTTATCGGTAACTCATCTGCAGGGTTCACTGATCTTATTCTGACTGGAGAGAGAATAGAGGCTGGGATGAAGTCTGGTAAAATTCAGAAGGGTGCATCTGCAAGTTCTGAGAAGAAGCCCTTTAAGAAGGAGGCCAGTGCTGTATATGGGTCTAGAAGACAAGAGAAACCCGAGCGCCGCCAATCTGTCAACGCGGTGATGATTGCTAAACCTGCTGCCGCTCCTCGGCAAACCAATCCTCAACGGGCTGAAAGACCCAGGAGAGAGTTTACCCGTTTGAGTATGACTTTGTCGCAAATCTTGCCGCAGTTGCTGTCCACCAACCTAGTGACTGTTAGAGAGGCCCCGAAAGTTGTGAATACTGCCTCTCCGAAATACAATCCAAATGCCCGCTGTGCTTATCACTCCGATAGCCCGGGACATTCCACTGATGACTGTTGGGCCCTAAGGAATAAGCTGCAGGACCTTATTGATACGAAGGAGGTACAATTTGAGGCATCTGAGAAGCCTAATGTAGTGACAGCTCCCCTGCCTGCTCATGGAGTGAATGCTATTGGGGACGAAGATGAAGTGGATGAAGCTGAGTTTGATAGCTGGATCTACCCGGCAACCGACAGTGGACCTAGCAATTGGAGTACAAAGGACAATCTGCCTGTTTCTCTTGTTACTGAGTAATGAATCCCTATGTTTTTGTTATTTGTAATAAACAATTAAAACTCTATGGCCCGGTGTCTTACCCGGGGCACCGTAGCTTCATTTGTAAGGGTATATTAATTGTCATCTCATATATCATGAATATAGATCTTGGACGTTTTCTCGCATTTCAAATCTTATGCTCCTTTTCTTTCTTTCCTTTCTTTATTGCAAAACAACTGTATTTACACACACTCACTCATACAGGTTTCAATCCACTCTGGATCTCACTGGTAACGACTCTGCTACTGCCAGTTATGACTTCGAAAATCTGATCAACTTAGCCGAAGACGAAGGTGAAGATGATTGTGAAGTGCCTGGCGAGCTTGCAAGACTGTTACTCCAGGAAGAGAGGGCAATTCAACCACATGAAGAGCCGGTGGAAACAATAAACCTGGGTACTGATACAGACAGAAAGGAGGTTAAGATTGGTGCCAACCTAGAGCTCAGCGTGAAGCAACGATTGACTCAGATGCTACATGATTACATGGAGATCTTTGCCTGGTCCTACGAAGACATGCCCGGGTTGGATACCTACATTGTGGTCCATCATTTGCCTACTAAGGAAGACTGCCCTCCGGTTAAGCAAAAGGTCCTCCGTATGCGTCCAGAGATGTCTGAGAAGATCAAAGCCGAGGTTTTGAAACAGTTTGATGCCGGTTTCCTTGCAGTGACTTCTTACCCTCAGTGGGTTGCTAATGTGGTGCCGGTACCAAAGAAAGATGGAAAGGTCAGAATGTGTGTCGACTACAGGGATCTGAACAGGGCCAGCCCCAAGGATGACTTCCCCTACCTCACATTGATGTCCTTGTTGACAATACTGCTCAGCATAAGGTGTTCTCTTTCATGGATGGTTTTTCAGGGTATAATCAGATCAAGATGGCTCCGGAAGACATGGAAAAGACTACATTTGTTACTCAGTGGGGCACCTTCTGCTACAAGGTCATGCCTTTTGGACTGAAGAACGCTGGGGCAACCTACCAACGTGCCATGGTTGCTTTATTTAATGACATGATCCATCATGAGATAGAAGTGTATGTCGATGACATGATTGCAAGGTCCCAAACTGAGGAGGAACACCTTGATCATCTACAGAAATTGTTTGACCGTCTGAAGTTGTACAAACTAAGGTTGAACCCGAACAAGTGCACCTTCGGGGTAAGATCTGGGAAATTTCTAGGCTTCGTTGTAAGTGATAAGGGTATTCAAGTGGATCCTGCCAAGGTTAAAGCCATTCAAGAGATGCCAGTTCCTAAGACAGAGAAGGAGGTCAGAGGCTTTCTGGGACGCCTGAATTACATTGCTTGATTCATTTCACACCTGACTACTACCTGTGAGCCAATCTTCAAGCTGTTGAAGAAAGATCAGGTAGTACGTTGGAATGATGAATGTCAGGCTGCTTTTGAAAGAATCAAAGAGTATCTCCAAGAACCACCCATTCTTATGCCACCGGTTGAGGGGAGACCTCTGATATTATACCTGACAGTGCTTGACAACTCAATGGGGTGTGTGCTGGGGCAGCATGACGAGTCTGGCCAAAAAGAGCATGCCATTTATTACCTTAGCAAAAAGTTTACCGACTGTGAGACCCGATACTCACTGCTTGAGAAAACTTGCTGCGCTTTGGTATGGGCTGCTCGCCGGCTGAGACAGTATATGCTGACTCACACTACCTTGTTGATCTCAAAGATGGATCCTATAAAGTACATATTTGAAAAGCCTACTCTGTCTGGGAGAATAGCAAGATGGCAAATGATCTTGACAGAATACGACATTCAGTACATGACCCAGAAAGCCATCAAAGGAAGTGTATTGGCAGACCACTTGGCACATCAGGCAGTGGACGACTATCAGTCAATGAACTTTTAGTTTCCTGACGAGAGTATCATAATTGTGACTGATTGTGAGGTACCTGGACCGGATGAAGGACCTGAGGAAGGATCCCGATGGTCTATGCACTTTGACGGAGCCTCCAATGCTTTGGGAAACGGTATCGGCGCTGTGATCATATCTCCTCAAGGCACTCATACTCCACTCACTGCCCGACTATGTTTCAACTGTACCAACAACATGGCGGAGTATGAGGCGTGCATCATGGGTCTTCAAGCTGCGATCGATCTAAGGATCAAGTTTCTGAGTGCCTTCGGAGATTCCGCTCTCGTGATCAATCAGATCAAAGGGGAGTGGGATACGAAACATCCGAATCTTATTCCTTACAGAGAATGTGTGTTGACATTGATCCCCCACTTCACAAAGATAACCTTTGAACACATTCCGAGAGAGGATAATCAGTTGGCGGACGCGTTAGCTACGATGTCTTCTATGTTCAAGGTCAAATGGGACAATGAGGCTCCCCGAATCATCATCTGGAAACTGGACGAACTGACATACTGTTGTGATCTCGAAACTGAGTTGGTGACTGAGAAGCCTTGGTACCATGAGGTGAAGAGATATTTGGAAGCTCAGGAATACCCTGAAGGTGCGTCTGTCAATGATAAAAAGTTTCTGAGAAGGTTCGCAGCGAAGTTCTTCCTTAGCAACGACATCCTGTATAAGCGAAACCATGATTCGACCTTATTGCGTTGTGTGGATAAGACAGAAGCAGAAAGGATCATGGAAGAGTTACATGAAGGAACCTTCGGAACACATTCCAATGGACACACTATGGCAAAGAAAATCCTTTGGGCAGGGTATTTCTGGTCCACAATGGAAGCCGACTGCTACCAACACTCTCAGACATGTCACAAATGCCAGATATATGCAGACAAGGTGCATGTTCCTCCAGTTCCTCTAAATGTTCTGACTGTGCCTTGGCCGTTTGTAATGTGGGGCATAGACATGATCGGTGAGATTAAACCAACGGCATCCAATGGGCATCGCTTCATCCTAGTGGCGATTGATTACTTCACGAAGTGGGTTGAAGCAGCTTCCTACGCTACGGTAACCAAGACTGTTGTGGCACGGTTCATTCGACATAACCTGATCTGTCGGTACGGGGTCCCTGAAAGGATCATTACAGACAACGGTACCAATCTCAATAACAAGATGATCACTGAGCTCTGCGAGCAGTTTAAGATACAGCACCACAACTCTTCCCCTTATCGACCGAAGATGAATGGGGCTGTAGAAGCAGCAAATAAGAACATTAAGAAAATCGTGCAGAAGATGACAGTGACCTATAAAGATTGGCACGAGATGTTACCGTTCGCTCTGCATGGGTACCGTACCTCAGCCAGGACGTCAACCAGGGAAACTCCTTTCTCCTTGGTCTATGGTATGGAGGCAGTCTTACCGATCGAAGTGAAAATACCCTCTCTCCGGATAATGAAGGATGCAGATCTGAACGAAGATGATTGGATCCAGACACGACTTGATTAGCTAAACCTGATTGATGAAAAGAGACTTGCTGCTATTTGTCATGGTCATACGTACCAAAAACGGATGATCAGGGCATTTAACAAAAAGGTCAGACCACAAGAATATCAAGTTGGGGATCTGGTAATCAAGCGAATCATCCTTCCTCAGAGTGATCCAAGGGGCAAATGGACCCCTACGTACAAAGGGCCATTTGTGGTTAAACATGTGTTCTCAGGAGGAGCCATGATTCTAACCAACATGGATGGTGACGACCTTCCTCACCCCGCTAATGCAGACATAGTGAAAAGATACTACGCATGAAAAAGACCCGCTAGGTTGACATACCTAGGCAAAAATTAGGGCTTCCCGGCGAACCAAAAGGGTTCGGGCAAAATGAAGGGATGAAATGAAAAAAATCTGTACACCCGGCAAGTCGAAAACCTGAAAAGGCGGCTTGGGCAAAAATGGGTATCCCGGTGGACTGAAAACCCGAAAGGGTGGTCCAGGCAAAAGTTAGGGATAAAGCGTAATACTATGTCTCATTGGATCACTTTGCATCCAGAATCCGGTATCTACATCAAGTTCAGACGGCATCGATCAGTCAGCTTCATCTTCAACTAAGGTCATCAAGTGATGAGACGCTCGGAGATATAAAGGCAATAGCAGAGTTGAAACCCAGTGGATCATTCATTTCACACAGCTGTTTTATTTTCTCTTGTACAAATTTGTATAAACTCTTTTGTTCGGCGGCGTTCTCTTACTAGGACGTCAGCCTCTTGTACATAAACGCCTATTTTACAGGCAAATTCAAAAATCAATACAAAGATCATTTTTCAGTTAAAACTGCCTTTTGTTTTTTCCTTTTCTGTTTTGTTTTGCGAAGAACATCCAAGGTTCAATTTGTGATATATGCATTGACAACAATTTGCTAACTCATGAATATTTGCATCCGAAACAAAGGATTAATTACAGGTAACATCAGAAACAGGGGCAATAAAGAGTTGTCTAAGCAATTTAACTGTTCTGTCCACCAAGGTACCAAGGTGAGTTCGGCTGAAGAACATAACCAGATATCTTAATTCTCCAGAGAGTGAGTCAGCAAGTTAGTGCACTCTCCCCAAGCAAAGCTATATTATCAAACCTTAGGGAAGTTGGGTATCCTTCAGCGAATCTCAACATTCCCCAGCAATACATGCATTCTTAAACAAGCATCCCCGGCAGTCTTGACCTAAAGATTGTTCCCCGGCGGTATATCAAACATTCAATGGAGCTACTTCCCCAGCATATCAAAACTTCCCCAGGAGAGTCCAATCCAGTTTCCCCAGGAAAGTTGGAATCCATCTCCCCAAGCAGTAAGCTTATCCCCAGTAGATTCTGGAAGCTTATCCTCGCAGAGCACGAACGCGTCTCCCGACTTTATTCAAAGAGTTATTTCCTTACCAGGATATAACTGGGTTATCCTCAGCCAAAAGCCACAGAAAGATCGTTCTCGGCGAAGTCTTCTTATCCCCAGCGAAGTCTATTAACACTTCCAACATAATAACGGTATCCCCAGCGAAGTTACCATCAACATTTCAGCAAAGTATCTCTCTCCCCACAGAGTATTGCTTCCCAGCAAGATCGTTAAAGTACTTTTCTCCCCGCAGAGTAATCCATTCGCCAAGTTTATTCCCCAACGGAGTTACCTTCTCCTACTGGTATTCTTGCAACTATCATCCCCAGCGGAAGCAAAGATCTATTCTTCGACATCAGCCCAGGAGTTAACTTCCTGGCACCCGTCAAGGATTTATTTTCCTAAGACAAAAAGATACATTCATAAACATCGCACTTCCATACATTATAGCATGCATATACGCATCATATCTTACAAATCTCATTTATGTTGAGAACATCATTGCTTGATCCATATCATGCATTGCATATGACTGACCTTTACCTTTCAGGGAAGACCCAGTTAAGTTCTCAGCTATGTCCAAGACTTTAGTCTGGTTCAGTCAGATCGACCCTAAGATCTCCCTGATTCTTATCCAGTTGAAGATTTCAAGACCTAGACCGGTTCAGTTAAATCGACTCTAATATTTTTCTGATTCTTATCCAGTCAAAGGCCTTCTCTGGTTCAGTCAGATCGACCCTAAGATCTCCCTGATTCTTATCCAGTTGAAGATTTCAAGACCTAGTCTAGTTCAGTTAAATCGACCCTAAGATTTTCCTGATGCTTATCCAGTCAAAGGCCTTCTCTGGTTCAGTCAGATCGACCCTAAGATCTCCCTGATTCTTATCCAGTTGAAGATTTCAAGACCTAGTCTGGTTCAGTTAAATCGACCCTAAGATTTTCCTGATGCTTATCCAGTCAAAGGCCTTCTCTGGTTCAGTCAGATCGACCCTAATATCTCCCTGATTCTTATCCAGTTGAAGATTTCAAGACCTAGTCTGGTTCAGTTAAATCGACCCTAAGATTTTCCTGATGCTTATCCAGTCAAAGGCCTTCTCTGGTTCAGTCAGATCGACCCTAAGATCTCCCTGATTCTTATCTAGTTGAAGATTTCAAGACCTAGTCTGGTTCAGTTAAATCGACCCTAAAATTTTCCTGATGCTTATCCAGTCAAAGGCTTTCTCTGGTTCAGTCAGATCGACCCTAAGATCTCCCTGTTTCTTATCCAGTTGAAGATTTCAAGACCTAGACCGGTTCAGTTAAATCGACCCTAAGATTTTCCTGTTTCTTATCCAGTCAAAGGCCTTCTCTAGTCCAGTTAAGTCGACCCCTAAAAGATTTTCCTGATGAAGACTCAGTAGAAGACATCCAAGATTCTCTCAGCGTTCCTGTTGAGGTAGTAATCGTCCAAGGTTCTCTCAGCGTTCCTGTTGAGGTAGTAATCATCCAAGGTTCTCTCAGCGTTCCTGTTGAGGTAGTAATCGTTCAAGGTTCTCTCACTGTCCTGTTAAGGTAGTAACCACCCCTGGTTCATTCATCACCTTTTTGAAGCTCCAGATCCAGCTCCTGTAACCAGTCAGGACACATCTACGCAAAGAATTTGAAGACCAGCTCCTGTAACAGGCCAGGTAATCATTTTCTCTTTTCCAGGTACGCAAGTTCTCGATAAGGAAACTCTTACGCGATTGACATCCAGATGGCATCTATAAGCCCATCCACATATCCATCATCTCTTAGCATGGCATCTATAAGCCCATCATCCTATCCATCAATCTCCAAATGGCATCTATAAGCCCATTCCCCACATCACACTACTATGTGAGCGCAAATTTCTGGGCACTCTAGTGTTCAATCATCTTCCACCTTCGGATTACGAAAGGCACGTCAGCCAATCTGCATCCTCAGGTCTAAGAAGATTGAACAGGGGAAACTGTTGTACCCCAAAATTTTCCCTCCCATATTCTTCAAGAATTGCAAAGAGCATGCTTCAAAATCCCTCAAGGGTTGCACAGTTCAAGGGCCTCCTAACAGTCAAAAACTAGGGTTTTGGTTCTGACAAAGAAATTGAAGTTTCCAAGGGTCCAATCAAGTCCCACATGCCTACAAACATGGTCAAGCATCATCATACCAAGTTTCAAGACTTACAGCACAAAATTGCACAGTCAAATGCCCTAATTGCTCAGCAGTCAACTGTAGTGGTAAAATGGTCATTTGACAGTCAAAAGTTCAAATTTTTGGTCAACATCTTATTTTGAAGCCACAAACATCATTTGATCAATTCTTGATCATGATTCTCAAGACATGGCTCAAAAAGTCTCAAGATGCAAAAGTTTCCATATTTGGACAGTTGAAAAAGTCAACTGTAACTTGACCAAGGCATAACTTCCACATGGTTTATCAGAAAAATTCCATCCAAAGCTCATTTTGAAGAGAAAGACATTTCCTACAACTCCTCTTCACACTTCAAGTCCAAGAAATGCTCTCACAAAAAGTTATCAATTTCAACATTATAGGTCATTTTCAAAAGTCAACAAAAGGGACTTTAAGTCAAAGGCCATAACTTGAGATTGGTAAATCAAAATGACATGGGATCAAAGGAATTGGTTAGAGGACTTCAAGACCTTTCCAAAATGTCCAAGAACATGATCAAAGCTTAAAAATTGAGCAAGATATGCCTTGTGGAAGTTGGGAAATTTTTGGGAATTTTGAAAAGTCAACTTTACTTCAAATGCCTCAAAATTGCTAATGGGCCACATTTTCTTCCAAGATTCATCATCCAAAGGCTATGCACGACCATTTGGCCCAAAGGGGATTTTTTTCATCATTTTTATTATTTATTTGAATTTTTAATCACCATTAATTCATTTAATTAAATAAAATATGAAAGAAATACTCATCCATGCTTTTTAAATCTTTTTGTGCATAGAATACCTTCAAGATTTCGTGCACTATCTAATATGGAAAGAATCAAGGTGATTTGATCATGATTGGCACCAAAAGCACATGAAAAGATTTGGAAAATATGCCATGAAAATCAAATATCTTATACATCAATGCATTGATCCTTTGGCTCAAGATTTAACCCTAATCCATCACATACATAAGCCAGAAGCTAGACCTAATGAAAAGGACCTGAAAGCTGCGCTAAAAACCTCATATACACTTTGCACTTTTTGTGAAAATTTCCAAAACTGAAAACACCATTCCAAGGCGTTTCAAGGCCAAAGAACCATCCCAAAAGCTTCCTAAGGGATCACTGAACCCGACTGAATACTTTTCCACGTCCATAGCATCAAGAAACGGTAGAACCATGTCACACTTTTCATGAAAATATGCATAATCGTGTTTAAGTTTCTGGGCATCTTTCATACATTTTAATTGTTGTTTTATGCTAATATGATCCTTCTAAAGCTAACCATACTGTTTAATTGAGTTTTTATTACCTATACGCGAAGTTACCATTGCAGCTTGCTAGAGTTACAAAACTGTAAAATTGGGGCTTTACGTTTAAGGAAAAATCAGGCAACAAGACTTGTACCATTCGAACCAGAAGCTTCATACGAATCCAATGCCCTAGTCGCGCTCAATTTATCATGGGCCAATTCCTAATCGCTATTATTCTGTTCATCATTTAGTGGGGGTTTAAAACCCCCGCTATCTCTTTTTATTTTTCAGGCAATTGAAGAAGAAGACAGACGTGTCCATGGCTTACAGGCGCATTTGAATTTCGCGCGAAATATCCCACTAACCCTTGTTTTATCTTATATTGATTATTTGTCATATTATATACAAAGTGCATTAACAACTCCATTGGTCAGGCGTTGCATTGGTAAACTCTGGGACCTGGGTTCGATTCCCAGGTCCCCCCACTCTCTTAATATATTTTGCTTCTATGTGATTCTATGCAGCGTGCCTCTTGATGACCATCATGTGTCCCCATAATCTGACGTGCCACCTGCCCACTAAGATCCAACCAAAGGCCCTGATCTGAAGAGTACCATGGGCATAAGTCAACCAAGCCACACGCTCCCAGGAAAAGTCAAAAGGGCCAAGCTTCTTGGGCCTAATTACTCACCACATAACCTCCAGTTTGGGGTCAACACCCCCTTGGTTTGTCTTCTTTCATTCTTTTATCTTTTTCTATTTTTATTTGTTTATTTAGTTTCAATGTAATTCTTTAAATTAATTTATTTTCATAAAATATAAAAATCAGAAAGACAAAATAAAAATATATTTTATTTAATGTTATTTTTATAAATAAATGTTATCAATTAATTTAGTTTTTATTCTAGGATTAATTTTTTCTTAATAAACTTAAAAAATTTGTAGAACTAGGTTTTAATCATTTTTATCTTTTTCTTTTCTTTTATCATTATTAATAATTAATTATTTATTTTTGTAAATAAAATTGTATTAATTAATTAGGTTAATTTTAGATTTAATTTTAACATATTTTTCTTAATAAATTAAAAATAGTTAGAATTAGGTTTAAATTCCATTAATTCTTACTAAAAGTCCATAAATACAAAGAAAACTCCAAAAAATATTTTCTTTTTTTATTTTAATTTAATTAATTTGTTAATCGTAATTTAATTTCATTAAAAAAGGTCCAACGCCTTCGCTTCCGATTATCATTTCGTTTCGCGCATTTATTTCTTTTTTGTGAATATTCATGTAATTCTCCCAAAGCCATGTAATAGCTTAACGTTTATATTTCTCGCACTTTATTTTATCTCAAATCGGGTCCTGGATTAAATTTGGCGATGTGGACCCGCGCCTTTGTAATAGCGTAGGACTTTCAATTCTCGCAACTTTTTAACTGTTAACTATTGCATGAAAGAATGAATGTCAAAATAAAAGCAACGCGTAGATCACCAATGCATGAACAAGACAAAAATAAATGAACATGACACACAAATCACACACCACCCCTAGGGTACGCCTCGCAGCTGCCTTGCCCCTCGAAAGGTGATCGTCGAGTAGAGGATGTTTTAGTAAGTCCTCATGATCCAGGAACCTGGCATGAAGGTAGCTTCTAAGGTGTCTTCCCATTGCTCCGGTGATCACCATGTCCCGAACCTTCGAATTGACCCGAACACCTCCAACGGTGGTGCTACCTACCTCTCAATGGTGGGATGGCACTACTTTAAGGACATTTACACAGACGAATTCCTTAGGGTAGGTAGAGAACTCTAGGTACTTGCTCTAATTTCAAAACAAATCAAAAAAATACTTTTCACACCGACACCTTTTCAAAAAGCTTTCGAAAGCAACTTTTCAAACACTCTTGAGGATCGATACAAGAGTCGAACTGGAATTTTCAAAGAAACTTTTTAAAACCCACAGTTGAAAAGCAAACAAACCATTTTTGAAAACACAATGAGCAAGTATCTAAGAGCCCATGGATAACCATGGATAGAAAGGGTGCTAACACCTTCCCTTTCTATAATCTACCTCCCGAACCGAGAGCAATCTCTATAAGGAATTTTTCTGTGCTTTTGTCCTTTCCATTTGGAGAAAATAAAAGACGGTGGCGACTCTTGCTTCTGCGACATTTCGCGAAACCAACGTTAAACAGTCAGTTCCAGATCCACCGATCACACCCTACATTGCGAATGGCCAAGGAGCTGTCAGAATGTTGAGAGGAACAGGAGGAATGTGTACCTTGTCGGCGTAGACTTGGCATTTGTGGCAAGTACGGGAATGTTGATGACAATCAGCTTCCATGGTAGACCAGTAGTAGCCTGCCCTTAGAATCTTCTTAGCCATTGTATGTCCGCTCAAGTGGGTGCCAAATGTGCCACTATGTATATCAGTCATGATTAACTCTACTTCAACCTTGTCCACATAACGAAGTAGAACACAATCATGGCTGCGCTTATAAAGGATACCATTGCTCAGGAAGAACTTGGCAGCAAATCTCCTTAAGAACTTTTTGTCATTGACGGAAGCTCCTTCAGGGTATTCTCGAGTCTGGAGATACCTTTTGATTTCATGAAACCAGGATTGTTCCACTACTTCTTCGGTATTAATCTCATGACAGTGCGCAGGTTCGTCCATTTGCTCGATGGTGATTTGAGGAGCCTTGTTATCCCAGTTGAGTTTAAACATGGAAGACATTGTAGCCAGAGCATCTGCTAGCTGATTTTCTTCTCGCGGGAAGTGCTCGAAAGTAATCTGCTCAAAATGAGGCAACAACGTCAGGACATGTTCTTTGTATGGGATAAGATTAGGATGTTTAGTGTCCCACTCTCCTTTGACTTGACTGATAACCAAAGCTGAGTCCCCAAATACGACCAAAGATTTGATTCCCAAGTCTATAGCAGCCTTGAGACCAAAGATGCAAGCTTCATATTCAGCCATGTTGTTGGTACAACTGAAGCAAAGTCGGGCAGTGAAGGGTGTATGACAACCTTCCGGAGAAATGAGTACCGCACCGATACTGTTGCCAAGTGCATTCGAAGCCCCATCAAAGTATAGGGTCCATCGGGATCCTCGTTCAGGTCCATCATACGGTCCGTTACCTTTAATGTTGTCCAATGTCATGATGTCCTCGTCAGGGAAGTCGAATCTCATAGATTGGTAATCTTCGACGGCTTGATGATCTAGATGGTCAGCTAGTACACTCCCCTTTATAGCTTTTTGGGTAGTATATTGGATATCATACTCAGTCAGGATCATTTGCCATCTAGCAATTCTTCCAGATAAAGCAGGCTTCTCGAAGATATACTTGATCAGATCGATCTTGGAAATCAGCAAAGTGGTATGAGTCAACATATACTGCCTTAGCCGGCGAGCAGCCCATACCAAAGCGCAGCAAGTTTTCTCGAGCAGTGAGTAGCGAGTCTCACAGTCGGTAAACTTTTTGCTAAGGTAATAAATGTAATGCTCTTTTCGGCCAGACTTGTCATGTTGGTCCAGTACGCACCCCATTGAGTTATCCAACACAGTCAGATACATGATTAACGGCCTTCCTTCGACGGGTGGAATCAAAATAGGAGGTTCCAGTAAATACTCCTTGATTTTATCAAAAGCAACTTGACAATCATTGTTCCATTCAACTACCTGATCTTTCTTCAGCAACTTGAAGATTGGCTCACAGGTAGACGTCAGGTGAGAGATAAACCTCGCAATATAGTTTAAGCGTCCCAAGAATCCTCTAACCTCCTTTTCAGTGCAGGGGGCAGGCATTTCTTGTATAGCCTTTACTTTAGCTGGATCAACCTTAATGCCTTTGTTATTGACAATAAATCCCAAAAGTTTACCAGACCTAACTCCAAAAGTGCACTTGCTTGGGTTCAGTCTGAGCTTATACTCCTTCAACCTAGAAAACAACTTTTGTAGATGATCAAGGTGTTCTTCTTCTGTCTGTGATCGAGCTATCATGTCGTCTATGTAAACTTCGATCTCATGATGTATCATATCATGAAACAAAGCTACCATGGCGCGTTGATAGGTTGCCCCTGCATTCTTTAGTCCGAATGGCATCACTTTGTAGCAGAAGGTACTCCATTGCGTGACAAAAGTAGTTTTCTCCATGTCCTCGGGGGCCATTTTGATCTGGTTGTATCCCGAGAATCCATCCATGAAGGAAAATACCTTGTGTTGAGCTGTGTTGTTAACCAAGACGTCGATGTGTGGCAATGGAAAATCATCTTTAGGGCTAGCCCTGTTTAAATCCCGATAGTCCACACACATTCTGACATTGCCGTCCTTCTTAGGAACGGGCACAATGTTAGCAACCCATTGTGGATAGGAAGTAATAGCCAGAAAGCCATCGTTGAGTTGCTTCATTACCTCAGCTTTGATCTTCCCAGACATGTCGGGCCTCATTCGGCGTACCTTTTGCTTGATCGGTGGACAGTCTTCTCTTGTAGGGAGACGGTGAACCACAATATCTGTGTCCAATCCCGGCATGTCTTCATAGGACCAGGAAAAGATCTCAACATATTCGTTCAACAACTGCATTAAGCGCTCTTTGACACTTGGTTCCAGGTTGACACCCACTTTTACCTCTTTCTTGTCTTCCCCTGTTCCCAAGTTGATGGTCTCTAGCAACTCTTCATGAGGCAGAATAGCCCTCTCTTCTTGTTGCAAAAGTCTGGCTAACTCTCCCGACACTTCACAGTCTTCGTCAACTTCGTACTCAGCATGATTGACCAAATCTTCAGAGTTACCGAAGGCTAAAGAAGAATAGTCACCCATGGAATCCGGAGTGGATGGGTACCTGCATTTGTGAGTGTGGGTGTGTGTAAGGGATAGACAACAAAACAAAATGAAAAAAGAAAGAAAATGAACACAACAGTTTATAGATGAAAACGTCCAATGATTCATTAAAACATGGCATATGATAATGAAGAAAATCAAACCCTTACAAACGGACCTATATGCCCCGGGCAAGGCATAAGGTGAAAATAGTGTACGAATTGTTTAGTTATTACAGACCAAAATAGGAAATTGTTCAAAGATAAATTTACTGGATGATGAAGGTGATGGGAATGAAATCCTTTGCTTCCCAGTTGCTTAAACCCCCTTCGACGGTTGGAAAGATCCAATCTTCAAAGTTGTCCTCTTCATCATCATCTTCTACAACATTAATTCCATGGTGAGTGATTTTGACGGGTGGTCCTCCAGCCTTGGAGCGACGCATAGCTTTCTGGCCTACACCAGTAAACCCTAGTCCAAACTTGTCTGTCTTATGGGGAAAATCAGGCAGTTTCCCCCACACTCTAATCTTTCCTTCTTTGATTACAGCCTCCGCATCCTTGAGAGATGCCATCCTAGATACATGCTTGGGAACGATAGGCACATCAACCATTGTCTTTTCAACTGCGACCTCAAGAGAAACTTCCTCAAAATGTTGGAAAGGCGTTTCTATGAACTCGCCATCCAACTCCACATAGCAGAAGGAGTTGAGGTGACTTATCATGTACTCTTCCTCGTCGTGCACCGTTATAATCTTACCCTGAACAAGATATTTTAGCATTTGGTGTAACGAGGAGGTAACTGCCCTAGCATAATGGATCCACGGTCTTCCCAACAAACACGAATATGAAGGACGAATGTCCATCACATAAAAGGTGGAGTTGAAAACTTCTGTGCCCACTTTGATAGGAATGTCAACCTCTCAGTGAACCATTCTTTTGGACCCATTAAAGGCCCTAACAACGATGTTACTGGGTTTGAGGGTCAATCCTTCGCAGTCCAAACGGTCTAACGCTTTCTTCGGCAGCACATTCAAAGAAGAACCAATATCAACTAAGACATGGGCGAGGGTGGTTCCCCTGCATTCAACTGAGACATGTAGCGCGTCGTTGTATTTCCTTCCCTTGGGAGTCAAATCAGCATCAGAAAAACCAAGACCATTATCAGCAGTAAGGCTGGCCACGCACTCCTGAAACTGGTCAACCAAAGTTTCTTGTGGTATGTGTGCCGCCTTTAAAAATTTGATTAAGGCCTTAGCATGGGCCTCAGAGCAGAGTAGAAGAGCCAACATGGATATTTTGGAAGGGGTCTGCCCTAGCTGTTCCACGACGTCGTAGTCGCTCTTTTTGATTATTTTTAAGATTTCTTCCATTTCTTTCTGGGTGGTTTCGGGGATTACCACAGTCTGAGCCTTCATCCTGACAGGCGCTTCTAGTATCTCCTTACCCTTATCGGTAGCAGCATCAGAGGGTCTAACTTCAGGTACATCAATTTCTTCAATTATCGGGCCTTGCACAGATGGCTTAACAGGCACAAAAGCTTTCGAGGGTCCGAAGACTACTCGAGGGGGAGCAATCTCCGGAGAAAAAATACGTCCGCTGCGAGTTATCTTGCTTGTTCCCGCAATGATCCCTATATCAGGGGTTTCATCTTCAGAGTTCTCTTGGACTGATTCAATCTGTTTGATACCATGATAGAAGATTTCTCCTCCGTAGTTCCATGGTATCGTCTTGTTAGATTGGTACGGGACAGGCCCCGGTATGGTGATTTTTAACGGCACAAACTTAGGATCAGGCGTAATCTTGACAGGCCTTTTGCAAGCCTTGGGAAGATTGTCGGAGATGGTTATTATTGCAATGTCATTGGTTGAAGTAGCAGAAGTAGCAGGAGTAAAAAGAGTGAAGGTATCAACAGGAGTCTTTTGGAAGAGTATTTCTTGGGTATCCATCAGGCGTTGGATGCCTGATTTCAACATTGGGCAGTCAGCTCATATGTTTAAACAGAAGTAACAGTCTTTTCCACAGCCTGGGAATATCCCGGCTCTCATCAAATTCTCTTTAATCACTGGTAACCGAGTCAAAAGGTCAGCAACATTGGTAACATGAAGGTCTTCCAAAATGGCATGAACATTATGACCGTGCTTGGGCATCGGGGCAGAAATCACATTCGGCTTTTCGGGCGCATCGAATTCTACCTCCTTGGCATCGATTAGGTCTTGGATTTTGTTCTTAAGCGCCCAACAGTTATTGTGTGAGGGTCATCAACCGTTGTGACCACCTTAAATCCTGCTCATTCTTCAAAACTGATTGTGGAAGGTGAGAAATAAACCACCTTGCTAGGAGAGGAGTACAACACATGAGAACACCTCTTTTCCTCATTGTTCGTGTGTAAAATGAGTGTAGGATATCCCCAAGCAATGTAGGTACAGGATTCTGGGATATGAAAATCTTGACAACGTTCACATCTATAAGCTGATCAGGGTTTGGGAACAAGACCAACCCATAGATGAGGAGTGCCACAATCTCTTCAAAAGCTTGTAGATCTAGAGAGTTCCAGCAGTCTTGTGCCTTCTCAAATAGAAACTTTGCCAAGAAACCTTTGACAACACTCCTGGTTTCCCAATGACCCTTGATATCAGATGGTTGCAAGTGTAATGCTTGAGCAACATCTTCAGGCTTTGGTTCTTTTTCTGTACCGTTGTAGGGTAGTTGATAAAGAATAGGAATCCTCAGAAGTTGAGAAAATTCCTCCAAAGTAGGTACTAGTTGATAATCAGGGAATGTGAAACAGTGGTGTAGGGGGTCAAAGAACTGGAAGATAACTTTCACCATGTCTTCTTCAATGTTGGAGTTGACCAAGTTGAGAAGTCTACCATGTCTTTCACTGAAAAGAGAATTCTCTGGAATCTTTGAAGTAAGCTCCTTGAGTTGAGGAGGGATTCTCACAAGGTTGACTTGAATTGTTTTCCTGCGAAGAGATTCCATGACCTACAAAACAAGAACAAAGATGAAGATCCAAACCCTTAAAATGGTTAGTGGATGCATATGATGCTTTATGATGTTCATGATGTATGCATAAGCACATGTACAAACAAGTCACACAAAACCCTAGTTTCAGGCTTGCATGAGGTTTCATAGGTAAGTACCCTCTTGAGTTTAGTTGGCTCAAACCTGTCCTATAAATAGCAACCGGGTTCTAAGGAGCTCAATATCACTGGATTAATTTCTATGTTCATTGTTTTGGTTTAGCCACTTAACCAGCGACCAAAATATTCCAAGAAAACAACCCTCAATGAGTGTAGTATCGAGTGTCTACTGACTTCGGACTGCACCAAAACCAGTCATCTCACTACCCCTAAAAAGGACAAGATGGTCAAGTAAGGTTCTAAGAGTTCATTAGTGCTTCATGACATCACTCAGCGGCCCCGTATTCTCTTTGATTGACTCACAGGCTACCGGTACTCACAAATATGTCACACTAATATAGCTATTGCTTCAACCATATCGGTATACCTCGCATAATTTCCACAACGTATTGCTATTTACCTATGAATGTTTCCCAAAATCCGGGTGGAGGATTAAAACCCAAACAAGTGAACCAAATGTAAAGCAATCAAAGCAATCAAGATAAGCATGCAAAAGGTGATCTAAACCCTAAGGTTACTCCACTTTTAAAAGTTTCCCCAACAGAGTCGCCAGTTCTGTGATACGGTGGGAGAACTGACTTGAGGTTTTGCGTTTGTGTTTGCAAATGTTTCGGTTTAGCAAGAGTCACCATCGACTTTTTATTTTATCCAAAGGAAAGGTCAAAAAGCACAGGAAATACCTTTGAGATGTTTTCTTGGGTTCGGGGAATAGATTATAGAAAGGGAAGGTATTAGCACCCTTTCTATCCATGGTTATCCATGGGCTCTTAGTTACTTGTTTAGATCACTTGCTTTGCTTTTCAATTGTTTGAAATGGTGCTCTTCAATTGTTTGAAATGGTGCTTTGTGTGTGGTTTTGAAGATGTTTTGAAAAGAGGCCATCGTTGTGGCAACCTTTGTAATGATTCTTGTGTGAATGTATACAAAGGTGTTTTTGTCTTTTGAAAAGTTTCCAATGTTTGAAAGTAGGGTTTTGAAATTGTGTGGTGAAGTGTGTTTTGAAAGTAGCAAGGATGTTTTTGCAAGTTTTTGATCAAGTAACTAAGAGCTATCTACCCTATTTTACTCAAAGATCTTTCTTATGTTTTTAACCCTTTTAACAGTGTTGCTTCACCATTGTATTTGGTGAACAACCTTGTGTTAGGATGTTAAACGGGACAGGCGTGGGTCATCGTATATACCATGATAGCAATTGTGTCAAGTATCTTTGGCAATTTTCTTTAGGGACTTGATCATTTTGTTTAGGCAACCTAGATAGCGTCATCGAGGGACTATGATCTTTTGTTTTGTTTTTATTTTGCCAAAGTACTTGACATGCATACCATGGCCCATTTTTGAAGGCAACAAGTGGATTGTAACCGTAGGGGTGTAAGTGTGCATTGTGTTTGTTTTTCATGTATTTTTGTCTTTGATTAGGTCAAACTATTTGTTGGTTTTGATTTTGCATACAAACCCTAATTCTAATCATGGCATAATTGAAAGCATTTAAGTGCGTAAAAATAAATCTAAGCTATTACAACTTTGATATAGGGGGGGTACAATTTTGAATAGGGGGTATTTGACAAGAAATATAAAACCCTAATTACTATTACATCCAAATTGAATTCTTTGTGCAATGTTAAAATAAATGGGCAATATTTAACTAAACACAATAAATAAATGTTAAATAAAAATGTATTTATGCAAAAAAGGTTTTTTTATGTATGTAAAGCATTTTCAATGGAAAGAAATATAAAGAATTAAAAAGTTAATTTATTTATTTTTAGGGTAAACCCTATTTCTCCTTAAAGAAAATAAAATTGTATTATTTATATACAAAATATATTAATATGTTACAAAATAAGAATATATTATAAAAAAAAATGTTTTTGGTGTAAGATAATAAATAAACATAAAAATGTAATATTTTTGGGTTTTTTATTCTAATTATTTAATAAAATATAGTATATATATATATATATATATATATATATATATATATATATATATATATATATATATATATATATATATATATATATATATATATATATATATATATATATATATATATATATATATATATATATATATATATATATATATATATATATATATATATATATATATATATATATATATATATATATATATATATATTAAATATGTTAAGTGTGTATAAAAATAAAATAAACTATTTACAAAAATGTGTATATTTCAAGAAAATATTTTCAAATGTGAATAAAATAAGAAATGAAAATAAAAGTATTTTTTTACATTATTCTCAAGTTTCAATAAACAAATAAAATATTTAAACATTTTTATGTTAGAAATAATTAAAATAAATACCAAATAAATGTAAAAATTTATGAAAATATTTTTTAGGCATTTTTTATGTTTGGAAATAAAATAATAAAGTCAGAAATGAAATAAAAATGCAAAAATAATAAAAATACAAAGAAATGGGCCAGGGGGTGTGAAAAGTAAGCTGGGAGGTGTTGGAAACAAGAAGGCCATGCCCAGCCCAGACTTCATCTTCTTCCTTGTGACAAACAGAAAAACGCGCGTGGCTAGTTCAAACCTGTATCTCCTGTTTCAGTGCTTTTTTGACAAAACTCAAAACATGAAACTTGTAGAGCATTAAACAACGATTTCAACCATATAAAACATTAAACCTAACTCTCAAAGACTAGAGAGAATTTCTCTGGCCCTAATTTCTAACCTAGTTTTTTCAGAAAGTTCATGGATGAAATTCTCCTAGCACGATTAATATAAATGAAAACTAAGAATATGTATGGTTTCAGGGCAATGAAAACAACATCTTTTATTCACAAACCTAAGGCTAAATGTTCTTAAATAGAGAGATAGAAGTTCATGAAAAACCTGTTTCAACTGAGTTCGAGTTGGACAATGCAACAACTTTCAATGGGGCCTGAGATTCTTTTGAGCTTGCTTGATGTCCCCTGAACCTTTCCCAATGCTTTGTTTATTTTGAAGTAGCCTGAATCGTTCTACAGAACTCAACCTGCAAAGCTTCAAAGCAAAAATGGTGATGTGTGTAAATGGAGTTACAGTAGCTTGTGAATGGTCTGGACAACTTAGGTGTATTGTTTAGAATGTGTTTGAAGTGACTTGGGACAAAACGCACGAGGGGATTTGATTGTGGCTTGTGATTTGCAGAACTGGCCCTGTTTTGGGAAGAAATGAAGACTTTGTGCTTAAGGGTGTTTTAGGGATGAAGGGCTCGTGTTTTTGGCTTCTTAGGACGTGTGAAACTTGTTTGAAAACTTTGCTTGAGTTTAATATTTCAGATGTGTGAGTTCTTGACTTTTTGTACAATGCCTTGGTTTTGAAGCAAAGATGTGAAGTGACCAAGCTATGGCCTGTACATGCTAGCTCCAAGCATGCTTAAGTTGGTGTATTATGCTTGAGATTAAGGAACTTGTTTGCTGCAAGGAAAGAAGTCTAAGGCTCAAGAAAATGCAATTTGACATAAAGTTGCCTTTATGAAAATGGAAGTGCCATCTTTATGCCTAAAATGGAAATGTTCAATGTACAATGCTCCCTTGATCAGAACAATGCCAATGTCTAATGTATTTGCATTCAATTTTTGAGTGTAAATTGGTTTAGAGGCCTGTAATTATGTACTAAGCTAGTTTATTCAGATTTGCAACTTGGTATGAACATGTATTGGCCATGGTTACAAAGTGAGTTTTTGCCAACTTCAAGCATTCGATTCTCCCTAACCACAAATGTGTTTGATGAGTTCTTGGACAATTTTGAAAGCTTGCAACATGTAATATAATCCATATTTGAAATGAAACTTGATACTCCAAGTGGAACCATGTGAAAAATGTCCAAGAAGATGGGTCAAAATCCTGCCTAAACTAGGGCAAAATTTCTCTAAGTTAAAAGTTTTAGGGACCCTTGTTCCAAAAATCATAACTTGAGATCCAAGATTCTTTTGAGAAAACTTTGTGAATCAAAGTTTTATACTTTGTGATGGACTACAACTTTCATGTTGTAAGTTTTGTTTGAATCCATTTTCATCTTGGTGAAAATGTGGGGCAAAGTTAGGAAAAAATAAGAAAATTTTATAACTTAGAAAATTTCTAAGTTATGAAAATTTTCCATTTTAAACCCTAATTTGCAATTTTGGGTTTCTTGATGAACAAGTTTCATAATTTGACGTGTCTTGATGAAAAATGACCCTTGGCACTTGATTTTGACCAAAAAGTCAAAGTTTGACTTTTCAGTGTACAGTCAGATTTTGATCAGTTGACTAAAAAATTCATCTGTCAACCCTATGCATTTGAGATCTTTTGAACTTGTTGAATGGGTCAAGATAATGTCATTGAGTCCTTGAGTCCATGGTTGAGCTTGATTTTCCATTGGCTAGGTCAAACAGTCAAAAATTTCCTTTGTACAGTCAAAACCCTAAAAATGACCATTTTGCCCTTTTGGTGATCTGATCAAATTTCTTGTGGAACTGTGGTCCAAACTTGATAAAATGGTTCCTATGAGTTCATAATGTTGATGTGGGTCAAAATACACGAGGTTTGACTGTAAATTGGCCACAATTGACTTTTTCCCCAATACAACTGATTTCTAGGTCAACTGTCCAATTGACTGGGCAAAAATTTGAATAAAGGCTTGAAACTTGGTATGGGTAAACTTATGAGTCCAACATTAAGTATGAAAGTCACTTTGGGCATTATAGGTCAAAACATCCCTGTGCAAACTCAAACCCTAATTTAGGTCAACAGTGCAAAGAGGTGTCTTGAGCAGAGCAAACCCTAGCTTGATCTTGAGTTCCAAGAGCTTTGTGATGAGAAATGTTGATAAACTGAGAGGGAAAATTTTGGGGTACAACAGATAGCAACACTAGGGCTATTCTTATGGATGATTGGAGGTGGATTTCTCATTGACCGACTCTGACAAATCGGAAGATTTATGGTTTATCTCTTTTCCTATCTATGTATTTCTCTTTTGTTGGGTTTTATATGTATTTTACTTTGAACTTATGTATTTTTTCGTTCATGGCATTATATTAAAACTTGCTTTACAAATCTTTATGGATTATTGACTTAGATTTTTTGCTCCGTTCTAGGGATTTGAGTTGTTATAAACATATACTGCTTAGATTCTTGTCTAGGATGATTACGTGTTAGTTTCTGAACTCTAGAGATAGATTTAGAGATAAAATCTACTTGGGTATCAAAGCTTAATGTCTCTGTGTGGTTGTGTTATACTGAGAGATCGTCAGTGCAATTACATAGTTGTCTTCTATGTTGTTAAGGAGGTAAAGAGATCATTTCCTTGGTGATACATTCGATCTCTCAATTTGGGTTAGAAATGACTTAGGTTGTGACTGATACGTAGTGACATTGATGAGTATTGTTAGGTTGAATGTAACTGGTCTGTAGATTTAAGTCTGTGATGAGTAGATTATATGCAGGCTTGATAAGTTCTTCCTTAGTTTTTACTTTTGTTTACATTTATTTCTATTGATAACATTTTCTTTACAAACCAATTCAAACCAAACTCATTAATGAATGATTTGTCGAATGGTAATTTAATAACCAATATCTATGGATACGATAAATTCCTGGATAAATATTTCTAAAACTTTTGTTGCTTGCCGCTACACCACTTCCAACAAAATGGCACAGTTGTCGGGGATTGGTTCTATTAATTTCGCATTGTGATAATTCTTTTGTTTTTGAGTTTTGTAATTAATGTATATGTTGTATAGAAATTGTACATTAACTTGTATATGATATTTGTGCATATATGTGTTTTCACGTATTGTTGTGAATTGCCATGTTTTCGTAACATTTGTTGTGTGCTTGTTAGGACACTTTCTTTAGGTTTGTGAGGTGTGACAATACCATGACATAATGAGAGGAGGTTACTAGCTCGCATAATAAAGGCATCGAGCTTACGATGTAAAACAAGCATGTTTGTTTGTATTTGTTTATGTGTGTGGCGATTTGTGTTTTAACAAGTTGAAACAAGGAAATATTCTGAATTTCAAATCTTCACTTTTCAACTTGTTAATTCATTTTCACCCGGTTTTCATATCGTTATTTGTATTTGTTTTGTTATGTCAATTTGAGTTTTCCGAAAGCTTGTCGGTTTAGCTTGAGGAGTTTTGTTCGTTGTATATATTGTAAATTTTGTACATTGAAATTTTGTAGGAGTATTATTTTTCTAATTATTTTGTTGTTGTTTGGACTCAAGTTTTGGTCCAGTAACTTGTAGAATATTGAGGTGATTTGTCAAGTTTGATCATTTCAACATGCGAATGCATGGTAATGATTTTGTTAAAGTTTTGTACACGTTTGAGGTATGTATTTATCGCTTTCTATACTTTAGCATATTCATGATACTTAGACTTTTTACAATTTTTATGTCATTCATTCTTTTGTATACTTGTTCATTTATGAATCACTTTAGTTCTCACCCTTTTTGTGAGGTAGCTTTCCGTTGTTCACATATGCTGGAGGCCATAATTCTTGTTTTAACTGGATTTTATTATGCTTAATCTTTTGTTTTGTGTTGATTGTATGAATGCAAAAAAGTGATTAAGGAATTTTTTGTTCCATTTTGAGCACAACTACCTATCCAAATAGTCAATTCACCTTGTGAGTGTGTGATCATTAGTAACTCCTTTGAGTTTTTTGTCGATATCCATGTTGTATTTGCTAAATGCATGTCTATGAGTGTTTAGTTTCCCTTTTTGCATGGATGTTGATTCTTTGTTTTCTTGAACCCTTAACTATGATTTGTATATGAATTTTACCTTGCCTTAGAAAGTAGGGAGTATTCACATTATGATGATGGTTGGATTCAAGTTGGGGAGAAAAATGATTGTGTATTTATTGGTTGATTGCTATGAGGTTGAAAAGAAAAAGAAAAGAAAAAATGTGAAAAAGTGATAGAAAAAGAAATAAAAAAATTGAAAAAGCTTTGAAAAACAAAAACAAAAAGAGTATGGAATAATGTTGTGTTAATAAGTGATGTATGTGTGTTGGTGTGAAACTTGTGATGAAGAAGAATTGTGATTGGAATTATTTTGTTTGAAACTTTGTGGAAGTAATTACTCCCTTAGGTTTAGGCAAGTTTTTGTTTCGATTAGCTTTAGGACTTATCACTTTTTTGATAACCAATCCATATTACAACCTTGAAAAGCCATTGAGATTCTTGCTTTTATATTTTCAATGTAAATTTTTGGATGAATGCATAATTTAGTCTATTGTTTGCAAGATTGTGGATGAGTGAAAATACCTTATTTTTGTGTTTTTCATCTACTGATGATTATGTTTGCTAGGTGTGATTCATTTGTGAACTAGTATTGTTTTAGAGTGTTTGGCATATTCCTTGTATTTAGCATTCGTTTCGTGTTTATGTTATAGTCGTAGTTTAGTGGTAAGTATGTTTCTTCGTGTATACCATTTTTCATTTGAACCATTGCATTTGTTTTATATTTTCAAAACCTGTTGATTCGTGATTATTTGATTTATCATTATTTTTTCTTTAGGTTATTAGACTTTGTTTGAGGACAGACAATGATTCAAGTTGGGGATAGTTGGATAAGTGAAAAAGTGTAGTTATTTTGTATATACTTTCTGTTGCACTTATCGCCTCTTGGTTGTTAATATAAGTTGAATAACCTAACTTTGTACATAAATACGTTTAGTTTGTGTATAATGCATTTTCTTGTATAAAGTGTACCGTTTGATAGTTTTGTATTTATTTTGTAGGTATTTGAGCATTGTTGGAGCAATAGGAATAAAGCTCCAAGATTCATTTTTTGATTAATAAAGGAATAAGTCCAAGATTGGAAGCCATTGGAAGTTATTCAAAGAAAGCAACAGAAGTTGCCTTCCTGTCATGGATCATTGGGCGAAAGGAAGGCGTTCTCGGGCGAAATTTGAATTCAAGTTTCCATGTTATTTCTGCCATGTGTCGCTGGGCGAAAATAAGAATAGTCGTCGGGAGATGAATTGTGGTCGTCGGGCGACAATAGATATTTGTTTCAGTTGAGGACGTGGCTTTTCCCGGGCCTTGTAAATAAGAGTTGTCACCGAGCGACGCTTTTATATCGTCGGGCGATGGTTGTGGATCAGATTTTCTTTATCTTTCCTTTTTGATTCATTTGGAGGGTTATGGTTTTTTTTTTTTGGGGGGGGGGGTTGTTCTACCAACTCCATCAACCTTATTTTTATAGTGGATTAACCTAGATAACAACACTAGGGCTTTGCTTATGGATGATTGGAGGTTGATTTCTCATTGACCAGCTCTGACAAACCGGAAGATTTATGGTTTATCTCTTTTCCTCTCTATGTATTTCTCTTTTGTTGGGTTTTGTATGTATTTTACTTTGAACTTATGTATATTTGTCGCCCATGGCGTTATATTTAAACTTGCTTTACAAATCTTTGTGGATTATTGTCTTAGATTTTTGCTTTGTGCTAGGGATTTGAGTTGTTATAGACATATACTACTTAGATTCTTATCTAGGATGATTATCTGTTAGTTTCTGAACTCTAGAGATAGATTTAGAGATAACATCTACTTGGGTATCAGAGCTTAATGCCTTTGTGTGGTTGTGTTGTACTGAGAGATCGTCAGTGTGATTACATAGTTGTCTTATGTGTTGTTGAGGAGGTAGAGAGATCATTTCCTTGTTGATACAGTCGGTCTCTCAATTTGGGTTAGAAATGACTTAGGTTGTGAGTGATACATAGTGACATTGATGAGTATTGTTAGGTTGAATGTAACTGGTCGGTATATTTAAGTCTGTGATGAGTAGATTATATGCAGACTTGATAAGTTCTTCCTTAGTTTTTACTTTTGTTTACATTTATTTCTGTTGATAACATTTTCTTTACAAACCAAACTCATTAACGAATGATTTGTCGAACGGAAATTTAATAACCAATCTCTGTGGATAGTAGACACGATAAATTCCCAGATAAATATTTCCAAAATTTTTTTGCTTGCCGCTACACCGCTTCCAACATTAGGGAAGATCAACTTTTTGAGGGGGTTCATTTCGAACCTTAGTGGTAGGACCCAAGCATCCTCTCCCTTACTTCGTATAAAGAAAGAAGGGTGTTATATCCATGGTTTTAGGATTGACATCAATTTTACTAAAACATTGTTCATAACAAGATATTGTGTGAGATGTCCTAACATGTTGTATGTCTACATTGAAGACAGATGTTCTAACAGATGTTGTGACTTGCTGTACCAGAACATCAGGATATGTTGTTATTATTCTTGGCAGATTTGATCTGATTATGTGAGATTCCTTTTGGATATATCTCACTTATTTGTGCAGGTCAAGAAGATTTAATCTGGAACAATTGATTTGATTTTCAATTTTACATAAGTTTCTAAAATTGGACGTTGATACAATTTAGGAAACTTGATGTTTTGTTCCAAGATTTAAGGATATTTTTCTGCATAATTGGTGCAGCCCTCAAATTATGGATAAAAAAATATTTGAGTGAATATTTCGAAGCCCATGGACTACCGAGGAGTATATAAAGAGAAACCTAAACCTAATGTAATTTTGGCTTTCACAATTTTGTAAAAATAAGGGGAAGTTTAGAGTCTTATGTTTTAAGAGTCACTTTAGTGTGCTTTGTCTTTGTATGTCTCCCATGTATCTTTTGATACATTAAGGTAGACTGATTGTTCATTGTTACTTTCCCATCATTCATGACCTTATAAGAAAAGAGTTGGTTGTGTGTCAAGTTATTGTTCTCACTCACGAGCTTTTAAGCAAAGAGTTGAGTATTGTTTATTGGAAGTGTAATCTTTTGTTTTGGTTCTTGTCACTGGTTTTATTACTGAGATGATTGTGGGAAGTGAGAGGGGGATCTCATATCTTGAAGGTTTCTAGGTAGAATTGCACTAGGTAGTGATTAGGAGATAAGTTGTAAACTAGGGTTGTTTAGCTTTGAATTAATACTATCATAGTGAATTTCCTTCCTTGCTTGGATGCCCCCAGATGTAGGTGATGTTACACCGAGCTAGGTTAATAATTGATTGTGTTCTTTATCATTCTGCAATTTATTTCTGCATAATTTATAGTTTGATATATTTGTTTTGTCAATCGATAGATGTCGTAACATCTGTCTTGACATTGTGTTCTGGTATAGGGACATCAGTATTAACATGTTTCAAAGTGCCAGAATTTCAATTGGTATCAGAGCAAGCGCCCTGTTCTATTTATTGGGTAAGCTCTAGGGAGAATTTTTCTGGTACTATATGTCTTTTGGAAGGATATAATGATAGCATTATTGAAATCAATGGACAACAAAAACTTGGAAATTTGTCAGGTTGGGAGAAAACTGGTGCTAAGGATATAAAATGAAAGAGTATGAGTTGACTCTTGTTAACTCTAAAGCTTTGAATGTCATACTTAACAGTGTTATATGTTTAGACTGTTAAACACATAAGTTATGGCCAAAGATGCTTGGGAATTTCTCAAGACCACTCATGAAGGTACATATGGTCAGGAAGATACCGAGGTCTCTACCCAAGAGATTTGACATGAAAGTGATAGTGATTGAATAAGATCAAGAGGTCAACACATAGATGAACCTTTTGGGTCACTTCAAATTTTTGAGCTGACTTTAAAAATGATATATCTGAGTAGAAGAACAAGAGCATAGCTTTTGTCTCCAACTTTGTAGGAGCTTGTGACCTGGTTTCTGATGAAGGGTTATTAAATCTATTGTGTTCCTTGGGAGGCAATTCAACCAGGTTCTAAGGAAAGTGGATAGAAGTTCAAGGCCAATTGTCAAGAACATTAGTCCTGACATCAGCAAGAACTATGTTGCTTAAAGAAAAGCTGGAACAGATGAAAAGGTCAATTCAAGTAAAGGCATTTAGTGTAATTAATTTTTAGAATTTGGAGATATGCCCTACCTTTCTTAAGAAACAACTTAAGGTGCTTTCTATTCCTTGGTCTAACGAGGGAAGTTATCCTGATGATGAATCTATCAAGCCACTTACTGCTTTAACTGGAGGTGAGATTTTGATATAGACTTCCTTAATGAAGAAATAACTTATGATGAGCTGGGTGCTTCTTACAAAGAAATATGCATAAAAAGTAAAGAAGTCTGTCAATAGAGAGAAAAACAAAAGGTAACTATTTCTCAACTATAGGTTGAAAAGGAAGAATGCTTGTCTACTACCTTTAACCTGCATAATAAGGTGACTTTATTTTCCTCCAAACTTGAAAACATGGTCAAGTCTGTAAGGAGGTTGATCAATGGCTCTGACATGTTGGATGAGATTCTTAAAGTTGGGAAGATGTTTGGAAACCTAAAAGGGACAGGGTTTGATTATCACGTCTATAACAAGCAAATAAAAACTCAATTGACAAGTTTGTTCCCATCAAAAGGCAGGTTGAGTTAATGATGTCAAACAAAATGTCTCAACATCATACATACAAATGTGGCAAACATAATATGGTAAACACAAGTCAATTGTGTGATCAATGTATAAAGGTAAATCTCTCTAAGGGATAATGGTTGGTCACTAATGAGTAAAATGAAGTTATGATAAAGAAGTTAGGTCCAAACACAATTGCTATTTGTGGGTACCACAAGAAACTATTTTCTCGTCCACATGTTCAATATTCAAGGAAGATGTTGTCAAGATGTAACACCAGGAGTTGCAACATCAGATTGTTGCCAAAGTTCTAGAATTTCCACTTATGGATATAATAAGACCAATGCATGGTGAGAGTCTTGGTGGATAGGGAATGTCTATATGGTTGTTGATGATTTTTCAAAAATGACCTGGGTAAACTATAACAAAGAAAAATCAAATATCTGTGAAGTCTTCAAGAGGCATTTATCAAATTCTTCTAAGAAAAGAAAAAGTAATGTTTTTGGGTTACTCTACCTTTAGCAGAACTTATAGAGATGTTAACTCCGGAACCAAAGTCAATGATTTAATCATTGAGAGAGGGAATGATGTCTAAGTTGATGTTGGAACATCATCTCAACAGATTGATACTCCAGAAAATGAGGCAGACTCTAAAGAGCTAGCAGACACTGAATCAAAGAACTCTTAAGTCAACAGAATTTTTCTCTAGTGTTCATAAAATTTATCCAAGGGAATTCATTATTTGGAGTTTAAGGAATCACCACTAGATTCAAAGATGTAATATCTAATTCTAGTTTTATCTCAAATTTTGTATTCAAAAATTGAAGAAGACCTTGACTGGTGAATTTTGGAGGAAAGCTCTTGGCACAAAATAGATTTTCAAGATTAAGCCCGATGAAGATAGTGTTCATGAGGATGTTTCTTCTTGGGAAACAATATTTTCTCTTAGATCAGCATTAAGATAATTTGTGTATCTTGGCCTTTCACTTAGGCTAAGTATATTGCTGAAGAAAGATGTCAATCTAAATTGATTTAGATACAATGTCAAACAAGATGTCATGAAATTGTATTGTCGCAAGTTGTTTATAATCAGTATATTCTAGGATTTTAATCCGCTCAGCAGGACAAAGCTCATTGATACTGATCACCACTTTGTCAGGGGTCTTGCTACAGGAAAAAGTGTTACTCCTAAAATTGGGACCTCTGAGAAACTACCGGGAGATATATTGTTTAAAGACTTTAGATGTAAATCATATTGAGAATTTAAGGGGTGATTTGGGAATTTGTAATGCTGAAGAATTATAGCATTCACGAGTTGGGAGGCATACTAATACTATTTTCTCTCCCCTCCATCTAGTGGTGCATGCAAATTCATGAACTTTTTTATCCCATGTCAAACCAAATATGGTTATTTCTGACCAAGGCAATGTCATTTCAAATGTTGTGAGAATCTTCAACAGTCAAAGCTTGGGAAGAGAGAAAGAAGAATAAGAGAGTGTCTCTCTCTCTCTCCTATGGTAAGTGGTGCACTGTTAACGATAATGATTATACTTCTTTCATAATTCTCCCCTTGTCTGGTTAATCGTTACAAGTAAGGTTATTCTTCTCTATTGGTCTCAAAACCTTATTGTTTTTCCCTCCTCTCAAGTTGTGTTTCAACATAAGTCAATATCCAAAAAATATCGGTGCTAAAAAGGTCCATTTGCTGGAAGCCACATCAAGAAAGAAGGCTAAAGTACTAATCCGAAGAAGGTTGAATCTAAGGTAGAAATATTTGTTGTATCACCTACTGGAGCATATGTGACAGAGAAAAAGTTTGTATCAAAGATGAAGTCCTTCATGAAAATTCATGTTCAATTACATGACTCTGACTCAGATGTTGATGAAGATTGGATTGCTTATGTTGACTCAGTGGTTCGTTTGAATAGCTAGTGTGATACGGTGGGAGAACTGACTTGAGGTTTGTGTTTGTGTTTGCAAATGTTTCGGTTTAGCAAGAGTCGCCACCGACTTTTTATTTTATCCTAAGGAAAGGTCAAAAAGCACAGGAAAGACCTTTGAGATGTTTTCTTGGGTTCGGGGAGTAGATTATGAAAAGGGAAGGTGCAAGCACCCTTTTCATCCATGGGCTTTTAGTTACTTGTTTAGGTCACTTGCTTTTGCTTTTCAATTGTTTGAAATGGTGCTTTGTGTGTGGTTTTGAAAAGAGGCCATCGTTGTGGCAACCTTTGTAATGATTCTTGTTTGAATGTATACAAAGGTGATTGTCTTTTGAAAAGATGTTTCAATGTTTGAAAGTTTGTTTTGGGAAATGTTTTGAAATTGTGTTGTGATGTGTTTTTTAAAATAGCAAGGATGTTTGCAAGTTTTGTTCAAGTAACTAAGAGCATCTACCCTATCTACTCAAAGATCTTTCTTACACATTTTTAACCCTTTTACATTATTGTTTTACCATTGTATTTGGTAAACAACCTTGTATTTGGATGTTAAACGGGACAGGCGCGGGTCATCGTATTGACCATGATAGCAATTGTGCTAAGTATCTTAGCAAGTTTTTTGTTTGAGGGACTAGATCATTTTGTATAGGCAACCAAGATAGCGCCATCGATGGACTATGATCTTTTGTTTTATTTTTGTTTTGCCAAGATACTCAACATGCATACCATGGCCCATTTTTAAGGCAACAAGTGGATGAAACCCTAGGGGTGCAAGTGTGTATTGTGTATTGATTTTCATACATTTTTGTCTTTGCATTAGGTCAAGCTACTTGTTAATTTTGGATTTTTGCATACAAACCTAATCTCTAATCATGGCATAATTGAAAGCGCAAATGCGTAAAATAAATCTACTACTATTACAACATGATTATGGGGAGGGGGATACAATTTTGAATGGGAAATATTTGACAAGAAATTAAAGCCCTAGTTTTACTATTACATCCAAATTGAATCAAATGGCATAAATAACAAATGAATAATATTTAAATAAACAAATTAAATAAATATACAAAATAATATGAATATGCAAAAAAAGGTTTTTGTTTATTTTTATGTATGTAAAAATATTTAATGTAAAAAGAAAGAAATAAATAAAAAGATTATTATACTTTTTTTATTAAGGGTAAAACCCTAATTTTTAAGAATATGAATATATTGACTATATTTTTATATACAATTAAATAAAATAGTGTATATACAAAAAATAAAATATATTTAGAAAAAGTATCTTTTTAAATATAAATAATAATAAAAATAGAAGTATAGTATTTTTATATTTTTATTCTAAAGTATCTATTAAATAAATAAAAGTATGTATATATATTAATTATATTAAATATGTACAAAAAAATAAAATAAAATATATACAAGATAAAAATATATTTAGAATAATATTTTTGAGTGTAAATAAAAGAATAAAAATAAAAGGTATAATTATATTATTTTCAAGTTTTCAATAAATAGAAATATATATATATATATATATATATATATATATATATATATATATATATATATATATATATATATATATATATATATATATATATATATATATATATATATATATATATATATATATATATATATATATATATATATATATATATATATATATATATATATATATATATATAAATATATATATATATATATAATATATATATATATATATATATATATATATATATATATATATATATATATATATATATATATATATATATATATAATATATATATATATATATATTATATATATATATATATATATATATATATATATATATATATATATATATATATATATATATATATATATATATATATATATATATATATATATATATATATATATATATATATATATATATATATATATATATATATATATATATATATATATATATATATATATATATATATATATATATATATATATATATATATATATATATATATATAATTGTTTTTTATGTTAGAAAAAATAGAAATAAAATGCAAAATAAATGTAAAAGATTATAAAATATTTTTTGGGTATTTTTTTATGTTTGGAAATAATGAAATAAAATCAGAAATGAAAATAAAATAACAAAACATAAAAATATGAAGAAATGGGCCAGGGGGGTGTATTCAGCAAAAAAAAAAGGGGGAGGGGTGCAAATAGTGAGAGGACCAAAGCCCAACCCAAGCCACTTCATCTTCAACCTCTGACTTCAAATTTCGCGCGCGCCCTATACAATTGCTAGATCCTGCATATGAGCTCTATTGCAAAAACACATAACATCAAAGTTGTAGAGCTTTTCAAGACGAATCCAACCATATAAAAAACTCGTCCTAACTCTTAAAGACCAGAGAGAATTTCTCTGGCCCTAAAATCTAACCTAATTTTTTCAGGATGTTCATGGACCAAATTCTCTTAGCATGCTTAATAAAAATGAAAACTGAGCATATGTACAGCTTCATGGCTATGAACACTACATTTCTTATTCACAAACCTAAGTCTAAATGTTCCTAAATAGAGAGATAAGAAGTTGATAAAAACCTATTTCAGCTGACTTCGTGCAATGCAATATGGAGCTTTTCAACAAGGCTTGAGATGTCTGGGAGCTTGCTTGAACTTCACTTGACCTTCTCCAATGTTTAGCTTGCCTTGAATGTACTTGAACAAGCCTACAGAACTCAACCTGCACAAGCTCAAATTGAAAATGGCAAACCCTGTAAATGGAGTTACAGTTAGTGTTTAAGGGTTGGGATAGTTTGTATGGGTTATGTGGAAGATGTTTGAACTAATTTGGGACAAAATGCACGAGCAATTTGTGTTGTGGAACTCAAACTGCAGGGGGTGCCCTGTTTTGCCAATGGAGGGTGATTTTGAGCTATGGGATGTTTGGGGGCTCAAAGGGTCGTGTTTTTGGCACAAGGGGGTGTGAGAAAGTTGTTTCAAAAGCTTGCACAAGTTGGTTTTTGCTGAGACTCCAGTTCTTGTGTTTTGGACAAATTTCTTGGTTATGAAGCAAAGTGTGAGAAGTGATGTGAAACAGGCCTGTACAGGCTATCCATATGCTTGCACCTTCTGCTCTTGGCCTATCTAATTTGTGGATTTTATTTGCTGCATAAGATATGGACCAATGCTCAAGAAATCAATTTTGACATAAAGCAAGATTTAAGCAAAAATGGTAATGTTGCTTTTTCTACTTAGGGATAATCTAATGTGCAATGCTCTAATGACCAAAAAAATGCCTTAGACCAATGGTTTTGCACTTAATTATTGAGTTTGGAATGGTTTTGAGGCCTGTAATCTAGTGCAAAGCAAGCTGATTTGAATTGGTAATTTGTATCACAATGAATATGCCATGGATGAAAAGTGAGTTTTTGCCAACTTCAAGCCTTTGATTCTCCCTAACCACAAATGTGTATGGAGAGTTCTTGGACATTTTGTGAAGCTTGCAACATGATCTACAATCAATATTTGAAATGCAACTTGAGATTCCAAGTGGAACTATGTGAAAAATGGCTATGAAGATAGGTCAAAATCCTGCCTAAACTAGGGCAAAATTTCACTAAGTTAAAAGTTTCATTGACCCTTGTTCCAAAAATCATAACTTGAGATCCAAGCTTCTTTTGGGAAAACTTTGTGAATCAAAGTTATAGAATTTGTGGAGGAATATAACTTTAATGTTGGAAGTTTTGTTTGAATCCAATTGCATCATGGTGAAAATGTTGGGCAAAGTTAGGAAAAATTAAGAAAATTTCATAACTTAGAAAAATTCTGAGTTATGAAAATTTTCAACTTTAAACCCTAATTTTCAAAAATGGGTTTCTTGATGAACAAGTTTCATGTTTTGACATATTTTGATGAAAAATGACCCTTGGCACTTGATTTTGACCAAAAAGTCAAAGTTTGACTTTTTAGTGTACAGTCAAATTTTGATCAGTTGACTAAAAAATTCATCTGTCAATCCAATGCAATTGAGATCTTTTGAACCTTGTGAATAGGTCAAGATGATGCCATTGAGTCCTTGAATCCATGCTTGAACCAAATTTGCCATTGGCTAGGTCAAAAATCAGAAATTGCCCTTGTGTAGTCAAAACCCTAAAAATGACCATTTTGCCCTTTTGGTGATCTGATCAAATTTCTTGTGGAGTTGTGGTCCAAACTTGATCAAATGGTTCATATGAGTCTATAATGTTGATGTGGGTCAAAATTTATGAGTTTTGACTGTAATTTGGCCACATTTGACTTTTTCCCCAATACAGCTGATTTCTAGGTCAACTGTTCAATTGACTGAGCAAAAATTTGATTCAAGGCTTGAAACTTGGTAGAGGTAATCTTGTAAGTTCAACATGAAGTATGAGCGTCACTTTGATCATTGAAAGTCCAAAATTCCTTGTGCAAACTCAAACCCTAATTTAGGTCAACAGTGCAAGGAGATGTCTTGAGCAGAGCAAACCCTAGCTTGATCTTGAGTTCAAAGAGCCTTGTGATGAGAAATGTTGATAAAATAAGAGGGAAAATTTTGGGGGTACAACAGTTGCCCATGTTCAATCTTCTTGAACCTGAAGAGTTAGATTGGCAAGTTTGGCCTTTCGTGACTCGAAGGTAAAAGAAGATTGGACACTAGAGTGCCCGTAAATTTGCACTCGTCAAAATGTAGGTTGAGGGAATGGGATTAAAGATGCCATTTGGAGATGATAGAATCTTGCTGGAGACGGGCTTAGAGATGCCATCCAAAATTTGTTTGTTGAAAATCAGGAGCATGATAATCAGAATGGTATCCGTATCTGGAACGTATCTGAGTTGTATCCGGAGATTGGATTCGTATAAGCAAAGGAATGGCGTCCGTGTCTGGAGTGTATCCGAGCTGTAACTGTATTTGATTCTTGAATGAATATCAGAATGACTGCCGTGTCTGGAGTGTATCTGTATTGTATCTGAAGTTGAGATCTGTATGAGTAGCAGAATGACTTCCGTGTCTGGAGTGTATCCGTACTGTAACTGGGATCTGAACAAGTGACAGAATGACTTCCATGTCTGGAGTGTATATGAACTTGAAGTTGATAGTTGAATCTGAATGAGAAATAGAATGGCTTCCGCGTCTGGAGCATGTCTAGTCTGTATCTGATTGCTGAAGTCTGAATAAGTAGTAGAATGACCTCCGTGTCTGGGGTGTATCCATACTGTATCTTGACTTTGAAATTCTGAATGAGTAGTAGAATGACCGCCGTGCCTGGGGTGTATCTGTATTGTATCTGAAATCTTTGAACATTTGTTAAAGGTAGCTTTTAATCTTATCCTGAAAAGGGTAAAATGTTAGCTAAAACACACAGTTATGTTGCATGACACGTATGATGCAATAAAAGTGTGTTCTATCAATGTTTATGATATATGAATGTAATGTATGTGCATGTAAGCTGATTAGCTATCTTGCTGAGGAAAATAAATCCTTGATAGCTGGAGATAATGAAATCTTCGACTGCTGCCGTGGAAAATAAATCCTTGACTGCTGCTGGAGATTCAAAACCTTTGATTGTTGAGACTGAGAAATTCTTTGGACTACTGCTGAGGATTGAAAATCCTTGGTGACTTGTGGGGATTAACAAGAGCCTTGGCAACTTCTGTGGGGAATTGAGAATCCTTCATGAATTTCCTGGCGGATGAGGAAAATTTTGACGATCTCTAATGGGGAATTAAAAACTGGGAGACTTCAACCGGAGAAATGAGGACAAGAATCTTCGTTCTACTGGGAAATAACTCTGTGGGGAGAATGCTTATCCTGTTGGGGAAATCAGGAGTTTGGGTTGTATGCCAATCTACTGGGGATTCCTATTTTGTTGTTTGAGGAGAACTCCGCTGGGGATCGGGAGTTTAGAAACTTAGCTCTGATGGCGATTTTGAAACTTAACTCCACTGGGGATATGTATTTCAAGGTTTTAGCTTTGTTGAGGATCTGAATGATATACTGCAGGGGATTTCTTCTGGAATAGCCTAAAGACGTTTTCCTATACTTTTAACCTATCGGTAATTATCCTTTCGCATTTCATTTTATTTGTAGGCAGTTATTATATTCAAATGCATATGCTCATTTAATAAATCATTGGACGTTTTCAAATAAAACACAAGTGTAAAAAAGAAAGAAAAGGCAAACAAATTTCTGCACTTTGAAGTATCTTTGTATTAACTTTGTGTAAGTATTTTGTACAAAGGAGACAGACATCCTAGTAAGAGAATGTTGTCATAAAATTGAGAAAAATTTGTACAAAGAAAGATGGCTATGTGTAACAATTTCCATGGGATTCTCATTCTGCTATAGCCTTCGCAACTCTGAGTATCTTGTCTATTCGTTTCCTTGTTCGATGATGATTTGGTTGATCAGAAGCCCGAATCTTATCTGTGAAGAGATTGTCCTTAAAGTGATCCGACGAGACATAGTCATACGCTTTAATTCCCTAACTTTTGCCTGGACCGCCCTTTCGGGTTTTCGATCCACCGGGAAACCCTTTTTTGCCCAAGTCACCCTTTCGGGTTTTCAACTTGCCGGGTGTACATATTTTTTTTATTTATCCCTAATTTTTGCCTGAATCTCCCTTTCGGGTTTTCGATTCACCGGGATGCCCATTTTTGCCCAAGTCGCCCTTTCGGGTTTTCAACTTGTCAGGTCATTTTATGCGTAGTATCTTTTGACTATGTCTGTGTTTGCAGGGTACAGCAGATCATCACCGTCCATGGTGGTCAGAATCATTGCCCCACCAGAAAAGATGTTTTTGATCACAAATGGTCCTTCGTAAGTAGGAGTTCACTTGCCCCTGGGATCACTTTGCGGCAAGATAATCCGCTTGATTACAAGATCTCCGACTTGATATACCTGACGCCTGACTTTCTTGTTGAAAGCCTTGATCATCCATTTTTGATACGTCTGACCATGACAAACAGCAGTAAGTCGCTTCTCGTCGATCAAGCCAGGTCTGAATCCAATCGTCTTCACTTAAACCAACATCCTTCATAATCCTCAAGGAAGGGATCTGAACTTCCATAGGTAAAACAACTTCCATGCCATATACTAAAGAAAAGGGGATTTCCCCGGTTGAAGTACGCGCCGTGGTACGATATCCATGCAGAGCAAACGGTAACATCTCATGCCAGTCCTTGTAGGTGACTGTCATCTTTTGAATGATCTTCTTGATATTTTTGTTTGCAGCTTTAACAACACCGTTCATCTTTGGACGATAGGGAGATGAATTATGATGTTGAATCTTGAACTGTTCGCATAGAGTGGTGATCACAGTGTTATTCAGGTTTGTACCGTTGTCTGTGATGATCCTGTTGGGAATACCATACCAGCATATAAGGTTCTGCTTAATGAAGCGGGCAACCACATTCTTTGTAACGGAGGCGAAGGAAGCTGCTTCGACCCATTTGGTAAAGTAATCAATAGCCACCAGGATGAAGCGATGTCCATTGGATGCCGTAGGCTTGATCTCCCTAATCATGTCGATTCCCCACATTGCGAATGGCCAAGGAGCTGTTAGGACATTGAGAGGAACTGGAGGAATATGTACCTTGTCAGCATAGACTTGGCATTTGTGACAAGTACGGGAATATTGATGACAATCAGCTTCCATGGTAGACTAGTAGTAGCCTACCCTTAGAATCTTCTTAGCCATCGTATGTCCGCTCAAATGGGTGCCAAATGTGCCGCTATGCAGTTCAGTCATGATCAGCTCAGCTTCAACCTTGTCCACACAACGAAGCAGAACACAATCATGGCTGCACTTATATAAGATATCATTGCTCAGGAAGAACTTGGCAGCGAATCTCCTCAAGAACTTTTTGTCGTTGACTGAAGCTCTTTCATGGTATTCTCGAGTCTTGAGATACCTTTTGATTTCATGAAACCAAGGTTGTTCCACTACTTCTTCGGTATTAATCTCATGACAGTGCGCAGGTTCGTCTGTTTGCTCGATGGTGATTTGGGGAGCCTCATTATCCCAGTTGAGTTTAAACATGGAAGACATTATGGCTAGAGCATCCGCTAGCTGATTTTCTTCTCGCGGGAAGTGCTCGAAGGTAATCTGCTCGAAATGAGGTAACAATGTCAGGACATGTTCTTTGTATGGGATAAGATTAGGATGTTTAGTGTCCCACTCTCCTTTGATTTAACTGATAACCAAAGATGAGTCCCCAAATACAACCAAAGATTTGATTCCTAGGTCAATCGCAGCTTTGAGACCAAAGATACAAGCTTCATACTCGGCCATGTTGTTGGTGCAGCTGAAGCAGAGTCTAGCAGTGAAAGGTGTATGGCAACCTTCTGGAGAAATAAGTACCGCACCGATACCATTTCCAAGTGCATTTGAAGCACCATCAAAGTACAGGGTCCATCGGGATCCTTGTTCAGGTCCGTCATACGGTCCGTTTCCTTCAATGTTGTCCAATGTCATGATATCCTCGTCAGGGAAGTCGAACCTTATAGATTGGTAATCTTTGACGGCTTGATGAGCTAGATGGTCAGCTAGTACACTCCGCTTTATAACTTTTTAGGTTGTGTACTGGATATCATACTCAGTCAGGATCATCTGCCATCTAGCGATTCTTCTGGATAAAGCAGGCTTCTCGAAGATGTACTTGATCGGATCCATTTTGGAAATTAGCAAAGTGGTATGTGTCAACATATACTGCCTTAGCCGACGAGCAGCCCACACCAAAGCGCAACAAGTTTTCTCGAGCAGTGCGTAGCGAGTTTCACAGTCGGTAAACTTTTTGCTAAGGTAATAAATGGCATGCTCTTTTCGGCCAGACTCGTCATGTTGGCCCAGTATGCACCCCATTGAATTATTCAAAACAGTCAGATACATGATTAACGGCCTTCCTTCGACGGGTGACATCAAGATAAGAGGTTCCAACAAATACTCCTTAATTTTACCGAAAGCAACTTGACAATCATTGTTCCATTCAACCACCTGATCTTTCTTCAACAACTTGAAGATTGGCTCACAGGTAGATGTTAGGTGAGAGATGAACCTTGCAATATAGTTTAGGCGTCCCAAGAAACCTCTAACCTCCTTCTCAGTGCGGGGGGCAGGCATTTCTTGTATAGCTTTGACTTTGGCAGGATCAACCTCAATGCCTTTGTTGCTGACGATGAATCCCAAGAGTTTACCAGACCTGACTCTGAAAGTGCACTTGCTAGGGTTCAGTCTGAGCTTGTATTCTTTTAACCTGACAAACAGCTTTTGCAGATGGTCGAGGCGTTCTTATTCTGTTTGTGAACGGGTTATCATGTCATCTACGTAGACTTCAATCTCATGATGTATCATGTTATGAAACAAAGCTACCATGGCTCGCTGATAGGTTGCCCCGACATTCTTCAGTCCGAATGGCATCACCTTATAGCAGAAGGTACCCCACTGCGTAACAAAAGTAGTCTTCTCCATGTCTTCGGGGGCCATTTTGATCTGGTTATACCCTGAAATTCCGTCCATGAAAGAGAATACCTTGTGTTGAGCTGTGTTGTCAACTAAGATGTCAATGTGTGGTGGTGGAAAATCATCTTTAGGGCTAGCCCTGTTTAAGTCTCTGTAGTCCACACACATTCTGACTTTGCCGTCCTTCTTGGGAACGGGCACAATGTTAGCAACCCATTATGGATAGGAAGTAACAGCCAGAAAGCCAGCATTGAACTGCTTCATCACCTCAGCTTTGATCTTTTCGGACATGTCGAGCCTCATTGACGGACTTTCTGTTTGATTGGTGGACAGTCTTCTCTTGTAGGGAGACGGTGAACCACAATATCTGTATCCAGTCCCGGCATATCTTCATAGGACCAGGCGAAGATCTCAAAAAACTCATTCAACAGCTGAACTAAGGGCTCCTTGACACTTGGCTCCAGGTTGGCACCCACTTTAACCTCTTTTCTGTTTTCCTCTGTTCCCAAATTGATAGTCTCTAACAACTCTTCATGGGGAAGAATAGCCCTTTCTTCTTGTTGCAAAAGTCTATCTAACTCTCCAGGCACTTCACAGTCTTCATCACCTTCGTACTCGGCATGATTGACCAAATCTTTAGAGTCACTGAAGGCCAAAGCAGAATAGTCACCCATGGAATCCGGAGTGGATGGGTACCTGCATTTTGTGAGTGTGGGTGTGTGTAAGGGATAGCCATCCTTAAACAAAATAAAATGTAAAAGGAAAGAAAATGAACATAAAAGTTTATAGATGAAAACGTCCATGATTCATTAAAAATGGCATATGAAAATGAAGAATCAAAACCCTTACAAATGGATCTATATGCCCCGGGTAAGGCATAAGGCAAAAAGAGTGTACGAATTGTTTAATAATTATTACAGACCAAACAGGAAATGTTCAAAAGATAAATTACTGATTGACAAAAGTAATGGGAATGAAGTCTTTCGCCTCCCAGTTGTTCAGTCCCCCTTCAATGGTTGGAAAGATCCAATCTTCAAAATTGCCTTCTTCATCATCATCTTCTAAAGCATGAACTCCATGATGAGTGATATTTAAGGGTGGTCCTCCAGCCCGGGAGCGACGTACAACCTTCTGGCTAGCAGCAGTGAAACCCAATCCGAACTTGTCTATCTTGTGAGGAAAATCTGGTAGTTGACCCCATATTGTGCTTCCTCCTTCCTTGACTACAGCCTCCACATCTTTAAGGGATGACATTCGGGATACAAACTTGGTAATGATGGGCACATCAGTCATTGTCTTGGCTACCACGACCTCAGGAGAAACCTCTTCAAAGTGTTGGAAAGGTGTTTCTATGAATTCACCATCTAACTGCACGTAGCGGAAAGAGTTAAGGTGGCTTATCATATACTCCTCCTCACCATGAACTGTTATGATCTTACCCTGGACTGGGTATTTGAGCATTTGGTGTAGAGAAGAAGTGACTGCCCCAGCGTTATGGATCCATGGCCTTCCCAACAAGCATGAATATGAAGGACGGATGTCCATCACATAAAAAGTAGAGTTGAAAATTTCTGTTACAACCTTAATTGGGATGTCCACTTCTCCGTGAACCATCCGCTTAGAACCGTCGAAGGCTCTAACAATGATATTACTGGGCTTTAAGGTTAAACCTTCACAGTCTAGCCTGTCCAACGCTTTCTTTGGTAGGACATTTAAATATGAACCGGTATCAACCAGAACATGAGCAAGTGTGGTCCCTCTGCACTCTACCGAAACATGCAGCGCATCATTATGCTTTCTTCCCTTAGACGTTAGATCGGCATCAAAAAATCCCAGACCATTGTCGACTGTAAGGCTGGCTACACACTCTTGAAATTGATATGCAGAAGTTTCTTGAGGCACGTGCGCCGTCTTCAGGAATTTGATCAAGGCTTTGGCATGAGCCTCGGAGCAGAGCAATAGAGCCAACATAGAGATTTTTGAAGGGGTTTGCCCCAGCTGCTCTACGACATCATAGTCGCTCTTCTTAATTATCTTTAAGATTTCCTCCATTTCCTTTTGGGTGGTCTCGGGGATAACCAAAGTTTGAGCCCTCGTCCTGACGGGTGTTTCTTGGATCGCCATACCTTTATCAGCAATAATAGTAGAGGGTACAACTTCGGGAGTAACAATTTCTTCGATCACTGGACTTCGTACAGATATCTTGACAGGCACAGGAGCACTTGAGGGTCCAAAGACTGCCCTTGGAGGAGCAATCTCCGGAGAGAAGATTCTTCCGCTACGAGTTATCTTACTTGTCCCCGCAATATTTCCTACATCAGGAGTTTCTTCATCGGAATTCTCTCCGGTTGATTCGATCTGCTTGACACCATGGTAGAAGATCTCTCCTCTATAATTCCACGGTATCGTCTTGTTGGACTTATATGGGATAGGCCCCGGCATGGTAATCTTCAGCGGTACAAACTTTGGATTAGGTGTAATCTTAACAGGCCTTTTGCAGGTGTTGGAAAGATTGTCGGAAATGGTGATTATAGCAATGTCATTGATTGGAGTAACAGGAGTAACAGGAGTAACATGAGTAATAGTATCAACGAGAGTTTTCTAAAAGAGGATTTCTTGAGTATCCATCAGGCGTTGGATGCCTGATTTCAATAGCAAACAGTCAGATTGCAAGGTTGAACAGAAGTAACAGTCTTTTTCACAGCCCGGGAAAATCCCAGCTTTCAACAGATTCATCTTGATCATTGGCAATGGAGTCATTAAGTCATCAACAGCAGTAACATGAAGATCTTCTACAATGGCATGGACATTATGACCATGTTTTGGCATAGGAGCGGATATCACATTAGGTTTTTCGGGAGCATCAAACTCTACCTCCTTGGCATCTATCAAATCTTGGATCTTGTTTTTAAGGGCCCAATAGTTGTTGGTGTCATGCCCCACACTGTCCGAATGATATGCACATTTTGCATTTGAATGATAATAGGGAGAATAGGTATTTGGGTTTTTCGGCGCTTCTTTCAAGTTGGTAAGGTTTAACTTTAACAGATGAGGGAGGACCTGAGCCGGTGTCATATTGATCTGAGTGAATTGTCGTTGTGGCCTTTCTACCCTTTGCTGGTTAGCTCTGGGTTGACTGCTTCGAGGTTGATCGACTGAGGATTTCTGGATCATCACAGCCCCCACCGTTGGTTGGCGCTCCGTTCTTCCTTGATTTCTCTAGGAGTAAACGGCAGAAGCTTCTTTCTTGGCTGGGAAGGTCTTTTTGACAGCAGTGGGAGCAACTTCATCCTTCTGAATTTTACCACTCTTAATGCCAGCTTCGACCCTTTCACCTATCAGTATTAATTCCGTGAACCCTGCAGATGAGCTCCCGATCAAGTGATTAAAGAATGAACCTGACAGGGTCCCCAAAAACATGTCAACCAACTCTCTATCCGACAATGGTGGCTGCACCCTTCCAGCCAAATCCCGCCACTTCTGGGCATACTCCTTAAATCCCTCATTAGAGACCATACCCATACTCTGTAGTTAAGTACGAGTAGGCGCTAAATCTACGTTATATTGGTATTGTCGATAGAAAGCAGCAGCCAGATCCTCCCAGTTATGAACATTAGATCTCTCAAGTTGATAGAACCAGTCCAATTGTGTACCCGACAAACTATCTTGAAAAAAGTGGACCCACAGATCCTTATCAAAAGAGTGAGGTTGGATCTTTCTGGCGTAGGACCGCAGATGCATCTTCGGACAGGACAAACCATCGTATTTGGCAAATGTAGGCACTTTGAACTTGGGAGGAATGACGATCCCAGCAACCAACCCTAATTATTCGAAATCCAACCCAGGAACCCTTTGTACTTCCATGGCTGCCAACCGCTCTTCTAGATTTTTATACTTATCGTCTGCAGGAGGATACTGCTGCTCAGAGTAATCTTCCTCCTCTTCTTCTTCTTCCTCTTCAGCTTCAGACTCGGAGGGCATTGCAACTCCCTTAACTTTACCAACCCCTTCGTCAGACGTTGAGGGGAACTCGAGGACCCTTCTAGCCTGGTTCTCAAACCTTCTTCCCATAGTGGCCACACCAACCCTTTTCTTCTTTTTCTATTTGTCTTTCTTTTTCTCTAACAGTGCTTTAAGGTCCTCTTGACCCTTTTCCAAGGTCACGAGGAGTTGTTGGAACTGAGAATTTTGTGCTTGCAGATCTTTGACCGTCTGCTCTATATCCATCTTGCTGAAATAAATAACAGAAAGATAAGGAAACCTGGTGTGAAGACCTGTTTATGCATATGATGAATGATATGTATTCATGTAATGCATTCAAGTATTCAGAAATTCAAAGTTGTTGCAAACAAAAAGAACACACGTCATATTAATAAGAAGAAATTTGTTAGTACATAAATTCCCCATGGGCAAAATATTACAAAATTCTTAATGTAAAAAGACATTGCGCATCCTCTTTGGTGAGATGTAAGTGTTAAGAGTCTCCTCTTTGTGAAGTCGGCAGGTAAGTTCCAAAACCTTCTTCTCACTGGCATAGAAGCTGGCTTCAAAAGTGTTCCGCTCTTCCTTGAGTTGTATCCAACTCTTTTGCAATTCTTCCAATGATGTTTGTAACACCCCTTCTAAATAACCCACGAATATATTAATTAAATCAGAGTAACATGGAAAACAGGGATGTCACAATTCAAGATAAATATAAAAACCTCAAATCTACAGTTGTCATGCTTTACTGAAGGAATTATTAAAATAAATATTCGAATCAACATCATGTTCTACACAGCGGAAATATCTCAAAACCGGAATAACTTCACTTCATAAGTATTCCCAACATAAATTAAACAATAGAGTATAAAATAAAACTCGTCATTCAAACGTTTCCCCCAGTGTTACAACCTATCAGAGCACGACACTGACACGCGGACTTAAAATAACATAACTCTAGAGCCATCCTCACCAACTCCTGAGCTGCTAACTTTAATCTGAAATCATTAAAGTAAGGGTGAGATTTCTCATAATTAACATGAATTATAAGTTTCTCAATCAACATTATATCACAAGCATATTATTTCACCCATTTTTAGATAAAATCAGATTCAACACACAGTTCCAATCATACAAGTCATTATGCACAAATCAATAATCAACCAAAGAATTGTAACACTGGAAGACATCCTAACATGTTACAATTCCATGCAAACACAAATGCAGACACTATGCATGTGGTACCAACACGTGACCAAGTCACCCATCACTGATCCATCATAAATCGGATACAGCAACCATCGATTCATCCATAACACTCGGACATGAATCCAGCCGAAGCAATCATCGATTCGTCCATAACACTCGGACACGAATCCAGCCGAAGCAATCATTGATTCGTCCATAACACTCAGACACGAATCCAGCCTAACCACCCATCATCTCTCGGGTATCGGTTAATGCCAATACAAGTCAAATTCCACACAATGGGAATTAACTTCACCAAAACAATGCATATGCATGCACATCACCAGTATACAACATCAAATCAGTCTATGAAATACATCAATTTATCATAACTGAACTAAAACCAAAAGAAACATGATATCATTATCTATCATACACACATCAAACAACATAAACATGCACTTCATCCACAAGGACCTGATACAATCAATTATCATGGATACACCATTGCATATACACCAAATATGCACATAATAACAAACCGCATAATCGGAAAGTCAACATCAAATCAAAGGAATATGATCACTACATAATTCCAAATAATGCCAAAACCAATATATCACATGATCACATCTCAATCATAATGGATAGCAGGCACAACACATAAGTATCAGTTCTCATTCACCAAATCAGAACAATTTACAAACAATTCTACATCGTTCTCAAAATACCAAAGTTTACAAAAATCAGGAATTCGACTCTTTTTAAAATGATTTTCATAAAATAATATTTTTATTATTTTATAAGATAGTATTTTTAATTTAAGAAATACTGCCGAAAACGGCACTCAAATCGGACTTACGGTTTGAAAGTTATGAATTTTCAAAGTTTAGTATTTTTCAAAAAGTTACGTTTCTGGAAAATGTACTGGAACCCAGTTCCTACCTATACAGGAACCGGTTCCTGCGTTGAAAAATGCCAGTTTTTGTAAGTTTACACAGTGGAACCCGGTTCCTCCCCACTGGGAACCGGTTCCTGCGACCTGAAAAGTTAAAAACTGCTATTTTGACAGCATTTATTCATTCCAATCCCATCCAATTCATACCCATACGAATCCAACTCACAGTAATGTCAAAACAAGTTATAGTGCATGGTTCCAATGAGATTATAACACACCATAACATCATACAATTTCCTCATAACATCAAATTGAATCAAAACATAAAATTCATGGGATTGGGGTTTGAATTTCATAAATCCTAAATTGGGATTCCTAACATGCTTAATCAATTCTATTGATCCCAAAATCTATAAGGCATATTAAATAATCGAAATCACCCCTTACCTCGCGATGATCCTTCGAATTCACGATGTTTGGCTTTTTCCTCTCTTCTCTTCTCTTCTCCAATTTCACGTACAATGAGTTTTCCAAAACCTTCTTTTCCTTTTTCTTTTTTATCCTTCTTTTTCTTTTCCTTTTATTATTTGCCAAATAATAATAATAAATTAGTAATTATTTTAGTAGAGCTTTTTACTTCACACACCTCTAATTCAACCTTACACCCCCGGTCTTCCTTTTTAATTCCATAATTAATTCATCCATTTAATCCAAAATATTATTAATTAAGCCTTTAATTAATTTAATAATTAAATTCCTAATTATTTAACAATTGAATTAATTTGGGGTGTCACAACTCTCCCCTACTAAAAGAGTTTTCGTCCTCGAAAACATACCTTAGACGAACAGTTCGGGATATGAGTCCTTCATCTGACTCTCCAGCTCCCAAGTGACATTTCCCTCTGCTGGTCCTCCCCAAGCCACTCTTACCAACGCGATCTCCTTGCCTCGCAACTGTTTCAACTTCCGATCCTCAATTCTCGCAGGTACCACTTCCACAGTCAAATTCTCTCGTACCTGTATATCGTCTACCCGAATCTCATGAGACAGATCAACAATGTACTTCCTTAGCTGAGATACATGAAAAACATCATGCAAATTTGCAAGTGACGGCGGCAAAGCAATCTGATAAGCAACTTTCCCAACTCTCTTGGTAATCTGAAACGGACCAATAAAACACGGAGTCAACTTCTTTGACTTCAAAGCTCGACCAATGCCAGTCATCGGAGTAACTCGCATAAAAACATGTTCTCCTTTGCTAAACTCAAGATCTTTCCTCCTCTTATCATGATAACTTTTCTGACGACTCTGAGAAGTCCTCATCTTCTCCTGAATCATCTTAATCTTTTCCGAAGTCTGTTGGACAATTTTCGGTCCAATCACAGCACTCTCTCCAGATTCATACCAACACAACGGTGTCCGACACCTCCTACCATACAATGCCTCAAACGGAGCCATACCAATGCTCGAATGAAAACTATTGTTGTAGGTAAGCTCAATCAATGGTAGATAACTATCCCAAGCTCCATCTTTCTCCAACACACAAGCTCTTAACAAATCTTCCAACGACTGAATCGTTCTCTCCGTCTGACCATCTGTCTGTGGATGATAAGCGGAACTCAAACGCGACTTAGTACCCAAAGCTTCTTACAATCCCGTCCAAAATTTAGATGTAAACCTCAGATCTCGATCCGACACAATACTAGAAGGAATATCGTGCAAACTCACAATCTTCTCAACATACAATTCTGCCAACCTTTCCATCGGATAATCCATTCTTATCGGAATAAAGTGAGCAGATTTCATCAACCGATCAACAATAACCCAGATAGAATCACAATTCTTCGATGTCCTTGGAAAACCAGACACAAAATCCATAGAGATTCCATCCCATTTCCATTCCGGAACAAACAACGGTTCCATCAATCCTGACGGTTTCTGATGCTCAATCTTCGACTTCTGACAAACCAAACAAGCATACACAAACTCAACAATTTCCTTTTTCATTCCCGGCCACCAAAACAACTTCTTCAAATCATGGTACATTTTAGTAGTACCAGGATGAATACTCAATCCACTACGATGTCCTTCTTCCAAAATACTCTTCCTAATCTCTGCAACATCTGGAACACACACCCTATTACCAAATCTCATAACACCATTCTCATCAATCCAGAACTCGCCTCCTTGACCTTGGTTGATCAATGTCAATTTATCAACTAACCCAACATCAGACTCCTATCCATTCCGAATTTCTTCCACAATACCACTAGTCAGTTTCAGCATACCCAATTTCACACTATTCGGAGTAGTTTCACATACCAAACTTAAATCTCTGAACTGCTCAACCAAATCTAATTCACGGACCATTAACATCGACATGTGCAAGGACTTCCTACTCAAGGCATCCGCAACAACGTTTGCCTTACCAGGATGGTAATTCAAACCGAAATCATAATCCTTTAGAAATTCTAACCATCTCCTCTGCCTCATATTCAACTCTTTCTGATCAAAGAGATACCTCAGACTTTTGTGATCACTGAACACCTCAAATCGAGAACCATATAAATAATGCCTCCACAACTTCAAAACAAACACAACAGCTGCCAACTCCAAATCATGAGTCAGATAATTCCTTTCATGTACTTTCAATTGTCTCGAAGCATAAGCCACCACCTGCTTATCTTGCATCAACACACCACCTAATCCCATTAATGATGCGTCACAATACACAACAAAAGACTTAGTCGGATTTGGCAAAATCAAGATCGGAGCACTTGTCAACCTCCTCTTCAGCTCTTGAAATCCTTTCTCACATTCAACATCCCAAACAAACATCTGACCCTTCCTGGTCAACTTAGTCAACGGTAACGCTAATTTGGAAAATCCTTCTATAAACTTCCTGTAATAACCTGCAAGACCCAGAAAACTACGGATCTCAGAAGCATTCTTCGGCGCTTCCCACTGAGATACTGCTTCTACCTTCGTAGGATCCACAACAATTCCATTATTGGAAATTACATGGCCAAGAAAACTTACTTCACTTAACCAGAATTCACACTTGGACAACTTCGCATAAAGCTTATTCTCTTTCAACAATTCCAACACAACTCTGAGATGTTCTGCATGCTCTTCATCGCTCTTCGAATAAATTAGAATATCATCAATGAACACCACCACAAACTTATCAAGATACGGATGAAATATCCTGTTCATATACTCCATGAAAACACCAGGTGCATTAGTAACTCCAAACGACATAACATAATACTCATAATGTCCATACCTCGTTCTAAATGCAGTTTTCTGAATATCTTCCGACTTCACACGAATCTGATGATATCCAGATCTCAGATTAATCTTACTAAATACACAAGCTCCAACTAGTTGATCCATCAAATCATCGATCCTCGGCAAAGGATACCGATTCGTGATTGTAACTTTATTCAGCTGTCTGTACTCAACACATAATCTCATTGAACCTTCTTTCTTCTTAACCAACAACACTGGAGCACCCCACGGCGAAGCACTAGGACGAATAAACTTCTTCTCAAGCAAATCCTCAAGTTGACTCTTCAACTTTCTCAATCTAGAAGTAGACCTCTTATAGGCATCCTCGAATTCGAACTAGTTCTAGTAACAAAACCCATTAAGACTTCACCTTGCACTCTCACACCGTTCCACTTACTCCATCACAGAACACTTCAAAAAAAAATTACATCCAATAGGTCACATGCCTTTTTCTTGCTCTCGCCGAGATCTAAATCTCTCGTTACGCAAACCATAACGCTTCTCTTCTTGCTGACTCAACTAATTTTACACACTGTAAAGCTGGCACAATAAGTACATCCCATCCAACGCGATCCCGACTACTATCAACAAGAGATTAAGGGTGATCAGTTCCTCAATTTGTCAATAGATAGTCAACAATCATGAGGTGGCATCAACCATCGTTACCAAACCACAACAACATCTTCAATCTTACCCTTCAAGCTACTTAAACATAACCATGCTTGAAGCATCAACTGCTCGGCAATACTTACGTCTTACAATCGGCAGTATACTGATCCAACCTCTTGCACAAAACTTCAGAGAAGAAACTTCTCCCCTACTTATTTCACACGTACCTCTGCAGACAACGAAAAGGAAACAATCAAGTACCGACAGTGTTTCACACACATGTCGCATACCAAAAGGGAGTAAACACATAAACAACCTGGCCGATAGACCGACCTGCTCTGATACCACTATTGTAACACCCCTTCTAAATAACCCACTGATATATTAATTAAATCAGAGTAACATGGAAAACAGGGATGTCACAATTCAAGATAAATATAAAAACCTCAAATCTACAGTTGTCATGCTTTACTGAAGGAATTATTAAAATAAATATTCGAATCAACATCATGTTCTACACAGCGGAAATATCTCAAAACCGGAATAACTTCACTTCATAAGTATTCCCAACATAAATTAAACAATAGAGTATAAAATAAAACTCGTCATTCAAACGTTTCCCCCAGTGTTACAACCTATCAGAGCACGACACTGACACACGGACTTAAAATAACATAGCTCTAGAGCCATCCTCACCAACTCCTGAGCTGCTAACTTTAATCTGAAATCATTAAAGTAAGGGTGAGATTTCTCATAATTAACATGCATTATAAGTTTATCAATCAACATTATATCACAAGCATATTATTTCACCCATTTTAGATAAACTCAGATTCAACACACAGTTCCAATCATACAAGTCATTATGCACAAATCAATAATCAACCAAAGAATTGTAACACTGGAAGACATCCTAACATGTTACAATTCCATGCAAACACAAATGCAGACACTATGCATGTGGTACCAACACGTGACCAAGTCACCCATCACTGATCCATCATAAATCGGATACAGCAACCATCGATTCGTCCATAACACTCGGACATGAATCCAGCTGAAGCAATCATCGATTCGTCCATAACACTCGGACACGAATCCAGCCGAAGCAATCATCGATTCGTCCATAACACTCGGACACAAATCCAGCCTAACCACCCATCATCTCTCGGGTATCGGTTAACGCCAATACAAGTCAAATTCCACACAATGGGAATTAACTTCACCAAAACAATGCATATGCATGCACATCACCAGTATGCAACATCAAATCAGTCTATGAAATACATCAATTTATCATAACTGAACTAAAACCAAAAGAAACATGATATCATTATCTATCATACACACATCAAACAACATAAACATGCACTTCATCCACAAGGACCTGATACAATCAATTATCATGGATACACCATTGCATATACACCAAATATGCACATAATAACAAACCGCATAATCGGAAAGTCAACATCAAATCAACGGAATATGATCACTACATAATTCCAAATAATGCCAAAACCAATATATCACATGATCACATCTCAATCATAATGGATAGCAGGCACAACACATAAGTATCAGTTCTCATTCACCAAATCAGAACAATTTATAAACAATTCTACATCGTTCTCAAAATACCAAAGTTTACAAAAATCGGGAATTCGACTCTTTTTAAAATAATTTTCATAAAATAATATTTTTCTTATTTTATAAGATAGTATTTTTAATTTAAGAAATACTGCCGAAAACGGCACTCAAATCGAACTTACGGTTTGAAAGTTATGAATTTTCAAAGTTTAGTATTTTCAAAAAGTTACGTTTCTGGAAAATGTACTGGAACCCGGTTCCTACCTATACAGGAACTGGTTCCTGCGTTGAAAAATGCCAGTTTTTGTAAGTTTACACAGTGGAACCCGGTTCCTCCCCACTGGGAACCGGTTCCTGCGACCTGAAAAGTCAAAAACTGCTATTTTGACAGCATTTATTCATTCCAATCCCATCAAATTCATACCCATACGAATCCAACTCACAGTAATGTCAAAACAAGTTATAGTGCATGGTTCCAATGAGATTATAACACACCATAACATCATACAATTTCCTCGTAACATCAAATTGAATCAAAACATAAAATTCATGGGATTGGGGTTTGAATTTCATAAATCCTAAATTGGGATTCCTAACATGCTTAATCAATTCTATTGATCCCAAAATCTATAAGGCATATTAAATAATTGAAATCACCCCTTACCTCGCGATGATCCTTCGAATTCACGGCGTTTGGCTTTTGATGTACCCCAAAATTTGCCCTCCCATATTCTTCAAGAAATTGCCAAGCCAAGTCACAAAATTCCCCAAGGGTTGTGCAGTCCAACTGTCTCCTATACAGTCAAAACTAGGGTTTGGGTGCTGATCAAGAAATTGAAGTTTTCAAAGGCCCAATCAAGTCTCATATGCTTACAAAGATGGTCAAGTATCCTCATATCAAGTTTCAAGGCATTCAGCTCAAAATTGCACAGTCAAAACCCTAAATTGCACTACAGTCAACTGTAGGGGCAAAATGGTCATTTGACAGTCAAAAGTTCAAATTTTTGGTCAACATATCATTTTGAAGCCACAAACATCATTTGATCAATGCTTGATCATGATTCTCAAAATTTGGCTCAGAAATCATCAAAGATACAAAAGTTACTATATTTGGACAACTGAAAAAGTCAACTGAAATTGACCAGGGCATAACTTTCACATGGATTATCAGAAAAATTCCATCCAAATCTCATTTTGAAGAGAAAGACATTTCCTACAACTCATCTTCATATTTCAAGTCCAAGAAATGCACTCACAAAAAGTTATCAATTTCAACATTATAGGTCATTTTCAAAAGTCAACAAAAAGGGACTTTAAGTCAAAGGCCATAACTTGAGATTGGTAAATCAAAATGACATGGTACCTAAAGCATTGGTTAGAGGACTCAAAGACCTTTCCAAAATGTCCAAGAACATGTGAAAAGCTTAAAAATTGAGCAAGTTATGCCTTGTGGAAGTTGGGAAATTTTTGGATATTTTGAAAAGTCAACTTTGATTCAAATGGTCTAAAATTGCTAATGGGCCTATTTTTCTTCCATGATTCATCACTCCAAGCCTATGCACGACCACTTGGCCCAAAGGGAAGCATTTTCTCATTTTTTATTTATTTATTTGAATTTATATTAATATTAATTCATTTAAATTATTTAAATATGTGAAAAATATCTACTTTGACCTAAAAAATCTTTTTATGCATGTTTTGCTTTCAAAATCTCGTGCACATCCCAAACATGGAAAGAATTGGACTAATTGATCATAATTGATACAAAATGCACATGAAAAAGATTCAAAAAAGATCCTTAAAATCAAATATTCAAAAACCATTAATTCATTGGATTTGATCAAGTTTTCTTAACCTAATTGTCTCACTACATATGCAGGATCACAAACCTAATGGCATTAGACAAAAAGCTGCGCTCAAGAATACCATACAAACTTGAAAAATTGTCCAAAAAACTCAAATCTGATTTCAAGGTTACAAGTGGATTCAAACCCTAATACTCATTCCAAAAGCTTCCTTGTGGGTTCCTGATCATATTCCAACTCCAAACATCCATCAATACGCGAAGAATTGGTAATAAGGACCTCTCCTGTACAGAAAAAAAAGTCACCATCGTGTTTTCAATTCTAAGCATCCTCATTGCATTTCAATTATATATTCTTGTTCCCTGTGATGTTTCAAAGCTAACCATTATATTCAATTTGATTTTTGTATCGTATATGGGATTTCACCATGATCAAAATTTAGGGTTTTCAGGTTGTGATTTTAGGGCTTTTGCAATGAGGAAAAATCAAAGCTCCAGACTATGACCATTGGGTTCAGCACAGTGAGACGAACATGGACCAAGCCTCGCGATTAATTTATGAACCACATAGCTCTAATCGCTATTTTCTGAAAACACCCCTTCTGCAACGCGTAGAAAACTGTTGCCTTTGAGTTTGTGTTACAGGGGACGCGAGGAAGAAGAAGCCGTGTCAAAACGTGATAGGCACATTTGAATTCTCGCGCGCTAATCCACTAACTATTTGCTTTTCTTTTATAATATTTCTTGTTTATTTACTAATCACGCGCGTTGAGTTGGTCTGGTGGCAGGCAATGAGGCTGGTAACACACGTGACCTGGGTTCGAACCCCAGGTCTTGCATAATTTCAATATTATTTTTCCAAACGTCTTCCTGTGCAATTTCAAAGGTGGAGCGCATGATACACCACCATCATCAAGACATCCACGTGCCTAAGAGAATCAATCAGAAAGCCATGATCAGAGGTGTACCATAAGCCTCAGTCAAAGGTCCCATACGTGGCCTAGGAAAGTCAACAAATTCCATGCTTATTGGGCCAGATTTGCTAAGTCCACACCTCCACTTTGGGGACTTCCACCCCCCCTTGGTTTGCAATTTTTCTTCATACTTTCTCTTTTTAATTATTGTTTTATTTATTTTAATGGCTTGATTTAGTTAATTATTTTTTTTACAAAATATAAAAACTTCACAAAAATCAGAAAAAAGAGAAAAATATAATACTTAATACTTTCATAAATATATTAACATGTAAATATTTAATTCTAATTAGGATATAATTTCAATTTCTTTAAAATAACAAAAATACAAAAAATATGTAGAATTAGTTTAATTAACAATTTCCATTCCTTTTAATTTTTCCTTTTATCATAATATTATTATTTATTTATTTTCATAATTAAATTATATATAAATAATTTAGGTTTAAATTAGATCAAAAACTTAATATTTTTCTTAATAACTTAAAAATAATTAGAATTAGGTTTAACATTTCATTTTAATATTAATTAATTCTTTTTTTTCCATTAAATCTTAAAAACACAAAAATACCAAAAAAACATTCTTTTTAATTTTTAATTTTAAATTCTTTATTTATTTAATTTTGCAAAAGGGTCCAACGCCCATATTCGTAATTTATTTAATTTCGCGCATTACTTTATATCGTTTAAATAATTATGTACATGTCCCAAAGCCTTGTAACAATTTATACTTTTCGCACTTTTATTCGCTTTATTTATTTTCCGTCAAATCGGGTCCGGTTTAATTTTGGCGATGTGGACCCGCGCCATTTGTAATAGTTTAGAATTTACTTTTCTCGCAAATATTAACTGTTAACAAAGTATGCAAGAATGAATGGTCTTAAATAAAATCAAGCGTAGAACACTTTAACATGACAAGACAAATATCAATGAAACTGACACACAAATTCACACACACCACCCCTAGGGTACGCCTCACTGTTGCCTTTCGAAAGGTGATCGTCGAGTAGAGGATGTCTTAGTAAGTCCTCATGATCCGGGAACCTGGCATGAGGGTAGCTTCTAAGGTGTCTTCCCATTGCTCTGGTGATCACCATGCCCCGAACATCGAATTGACCCGAACACCTCCAACGGTGGTGCTACCTACCTCTCAATGGTGGGATGGCACTACTTTTAAGGACATTTACACAGACGAATTCCTTAGGGTAGGTAGGTTCTCAAGGATACTTGCTCTAATTTCCAACAAATCAAAACATCTTTTCACCAACACATTTTCAAAAGCTTTCAAAAGCAAATTTTTCAAACACTCTGACGTACGAGTCGAACTGAAATTTTTCAAAGAAACTTTTTTAAACCCACATTGAAAAGCAAACAAACATTTTTGAAAACACATTGAGCAAGTATCTAAGAGCCCATGGATAACCATGGATAGAAAGGGTGCTAACACCTTCCCTTTCTATAACCTACCTCCCGAACCGAGAGCAATCTCTTTAAGGAATTTTTCTGTGCTTTTGTCCTTTCCATTTGGAGAAAATAAAAGACGGTGGCGACTCTTGCTTCCGCGACATTTCGCGAACCAGCGTTAAACAGTCAGTTCCAGATCCACCGATCACAGAACTGGCGACTCTGCTGGGGATACCTTTATAAAGTGAGGTGTACCTTAGGGTTAGTTCATAACTGTGTTTTCAATTGTTTTCCTTGTGTGCTTTAAATTGTGGGTTGCTTGGGAGTTCTATAGATCCTAAACCCGGATCTGGGGGATACCTTTCTTAGAAAGTAGCAACAAGGCTGTGAGGGAACTGTGCGGGGTATACCTACATGGTTGAAACAGTCTGCTACGTTGATGTGGCACTTTGGTGTGTACCGGTAACCCTTGAGTTCAGTCAAGGAGAGTACGGGGCCTCCGCGTGGTGTCGTGAAGCATCAACAGACCTTAGGAACCTTAATTGAACTATCTTGGCCTCTTTAGGGTAGTGAGATAACTGACTTTGGTGCAGTCCGAGGTTGGTTGATACTCGATACTACGCTCAATTGAGGGTTGCTTTCCTGGAATATTTCGGTCGCCAGTTCAGTGGCTAAATCGAAACGATGAACAATGAAAGCAATCCCGTGATATTGGGAACCTTAGAACCCGGTTACTTTGATTAGGACAGGTTGAACCCACCAACTTCAAGAGGGTAATACCTAGACCCCATGCTGGCCTAAACCCTAAGGGCTCTTTTGTGTGACTTGTGTGCCTTCGTACTTGACTATCTGTGTGCTTGTTACCTGACACTTGTTCCTTGCAGGTCTTGTTTATAGTCCTTAATTGGGACTCATAACAGGGTACTAAATTTCTTGCAGGTCTTGTTTATAGCCCTTAATTGGGACTCATAACAGGGTACTAAATTTCTTGCAGGGTTGTTTATAGTCCTTAATTGGGACTCATAACAGGGTTTACTAGATCTCTTGCAGGTTTTGTTTATAGTCCTTAATTGGGACTCATAACAAAGTATACTGAATTTCTTGCAGGGTCTGTTTATAGTCCTTAATTGGGACTCATAACAGGGTTTACCTACATCACCCCATGCATAGCATGATATCATACCATTGCATACATCCTAACCCATTTCAAGGATCTCAAGGGCTTGTGATGCAGGTCACGATGAATCAAACATCTAACAAGGGGCAAAGAGGATTTATTTTCCTCTAGCCAAAGTTGCCAGGGGCTATGACCCACTGGATATGGTGAGCCTTTGACCCTTGAAGAAGGGCTCTCTACAACAGGAAGTTCCTTCAATCAAGTTGCCAGTTTCCAACTCTAACAAGTTTCTCTGTTTACCCTGCGAGATCCTTGAAAACATTGCATGCATATCATACATATCATTGCATTACAGATACCCGTTCTTTGCAGGTCACTCACCCTTCTCGCTGTTTATTTTAGCAATGGCTTGCCCACAAGACGACCAGGACTTTCTCACTCAAGAGACTCGGTTCGGGGAAATCCTCCTGAATCTATCCAAGGGGCAAGAGGAGCTAAGGATACTTCTCACGGAGACCTTCGTCAGGGGCAATGCTGAGGATGAAAAGTTGGAACACCTACAAGCTGAGATGGATGCTATGAAAGCCCAGATGCTGGGACAGAGGAATGTCATTCAAGGCCTAGTTCAAAGACAAGAGGAGCTCTGGTTTCTCGTCAACCAACTGCTTCAGGGTAACCAACTAGGGCAAACATCTAAGGGTAAAAAGCCATTCATCATCCAATCATCCTCGAGACAAGAGGATAAGGGGAAAGCTCCTCAAATGACTCCAGTGCCACAAATTCAGCACCAACCTCGCCAAGTTCAGCCAGACAAGCCCAGGAGGCAATTCACCCAGCTCAACATGTCGCTGTTTCAAGCTTTGCAACGCCTATTGAGGTTGAATCTGATCACATTAAAGGCTCATCCCCGGAACCCCAACACAACATCTCCTGCCTATGATCCCAATAAGAGGTGTGCCTACCACTCTGCTAGCCCAGGACATGATACCAATGAATGTTGGGATCTGAGGAACAAAATCCAGGACCTGATCGATGAAGGGGCATTGGAGTTCACACAAGATGGACAGGCTGAATTTTTCTACCATCCCTCCAAGGCTCATCAGTTGAAGTGACAAGCTCCGAGACTAGGAAACTTTTGTTCATTTGAATGTTCAAGTTGTGTTTTTCTTTTGACCGTTTAAACATTTATTCATGTTAAAACATTGTTGTTCCATTAATGCATCGCTTATGTCTATTTTGAATCAATATATTCGCATTTACTATATGCAAATTGTTTCATATTTTTTCTGATGTCAACTCTCGTTAATTCTAAGCCTCTTGAGGGAGGATGACGAAAACGATACCACGATCTTTACAGTATGCTTTTGAACAAACCCCGCTGATGAGGTACAGGCATTGTTTCAACCCCTAAACACTGGAGTTATAAGGATGATAATCCCTCGTCAACCCATCAGAGCCAAAGAAGTAGGAGTTTTTATTTTCGAAAATCAAAACCCTTAATCATAACCTGGGGCAGGGTAGTTCTCTCAGTTGATCCAAGTGCATCTTTACAAAACGAACAAAGACAGTGATGGTTCAGAACAATCAAAAGGACAGGCAGTCATCATCAAAATTCATAAATAAAAAGCCCAAAAAGTCTAAACCTATGAAAAGAGACTTACAAAACTGGGGCATCCCGCTGACTGTAATTCCAAAAAAAGGAAACAGTTCAGGCAAAAAAAAAAAGAAAGGGATAATAAAAATCAGACAAGAAAGAGGTTCCACAAACCCTCGACAAAAAAAAAAGGGAAATGACTGCCTGTTCAAATAAACGTTCAATATCCGAATCATCACTGGAAAATCAGGACAAGGACTCAAACAAGGTCTAACGTATGATCAACTGAGTTTAGGTTTGGAGAACATCACGAAGAGCGGGTGGGTACAAATAAAATTTGAGCCTTTATCCTTTGTTTCTTGAACCGTGAACCAAGCCACGTTATAACCCTCAAAAGTCCTAGCTGAAGCATGGGTTAGTTCGAAAGCATACTGTTACGAAAGGTATCCTGACTCCTTAAGGCCGACGGTAAATACGGAGTTGACATCACGTTTTACAAACAATCACTTGTTTTATGCAAAAGAATGCATTTTCAAAATCTTCAAGACAGACATAAGCTTTGCATTTTTGATATAACGTTGTTTGCATATGACTATTTGTTTGAATAGTAGGGAAATTTGCACGATGAATACCTAATGAACAGAAGTACTTCCAATCAAGGGGCAAACATAACCATGGTCCATCATCTGGGGCAGTCCAGTCAAGATTCAGAGAATCTCTCAAAGGCCAAATAGCCTGGGGCAAATCTCTGCCTGAGTCACTTGGGGCACTCCAGCAACGAATCTTGCACGATCAGACATCTTCTGGTAATATGGCAACACAAGCAGCCAGGGGCACCTCCCTGCATTCTAAGAGCGTGGACATAGTCGGAAAAAAAAATACTACGCAAAATCAAAGACCCGCTAGGTTGACACACCTAGGCAAAAATAAGGACTTCCCGGCGAACCAAAAGGGTTCGGGCAAAATAAGGGATGAAAATGAAAAAATTTGTACACCCGGCAAGTCGAAAACCTGAAAAGGCGGCTTGGGAAAAAATGGGTATCCCGGTGGATTGAAAACCCGAAAGGGCGGTCCAGGCAAAAGTTAGGGATTAAAGCGTACGACTATGTCCCGGCATCTTGTCACTTGCCTACCAGAAGAAGGTTTGTCCATCAACCACTATCAGCGCCTCACAGGTCTTCCTTCTCCCACTAAAACTGGGGCAATAGTGTGTGGTCTAAGCGATCTAATGGTTCTGTCCACCAAGGTACCAAGGGACGTTCAGCTGAAAGAACATAACCGACATATCTTAATTCCCCAGAGAGTACGTCAGCAAGTCAATACACTCTCCTCAAGCGAAGCTATTATCAGTCTTAAGGAAGTTGGGTATCCTCCAGCAGATCTCAACCTTCCCCGGCAGCATATATATCCTTAGCAAACATCCCCGGCAGTCTTGGTCTAAAGATCGTTCCCCGGCGGTATACCAACATTCAAAGGAATCACTTCCCCCGCAATTCAAAACTTCCCCAAGAGAGTCCAATCTAGTTCCCCGGGAAAGTTGGAATCATATCCCCAAGCAATAAGCTTACCCCCTCGCAGAACACGAACGCGTCGTCCGGCTTGATGTAAAGAGTTATTTCCTTAACAGGATATAACTGGGTTATCCTCAGCCAAAAGCCACGGAAAGAGCGTCCTCGATACAGTCCTCTTACCCCAGCGAAGTCCATCAATACTTCCAACAACAAGGATATCCCCAGCAAACTACTATCAATACTCAGCAAGGCGTCCCTCTTCCCACAGAGTATTGCTTCCCAGCAAATTACTATCAACATTCAGCAAAGCATCTCTATCCCCCACAGAGTATGGCTTCCCAGCATGGTCGTTAGGGTATCTTTTCTCCCCGCAGAATCTTCCATTTGCCAAGTTTATTCCGCAACGGAGTCATCTTCTCCTACCGGTATACTTGCAACTATCAACCCCAGCGGAAGCAAAAGCTATTCTTCCACATCAGCCCAGGATGCGACTTCCCGGCACCCGTCAAGGATTTATTTTCCTACGACGAAAATATACATTCATAAGCATCATATCCTCATACATTATAGCATGCATATGCATCATACTACATGAATCTCATTAATTTTGAAGACATACAGTTCATGCATCATGATTTTGCATACAATTATGTTTTGCCTTTTCAGGAAAAAGATCAATACAAATGACTACTATCAAACTATCGCAATTCTGTCTAGATATAGTTTCAGATATGATCCAGATATGGTGACGTTCTGATGCTGCTTCCAGATTTCCTTCTAGATATAGTTTCAGATATGATCCAGAGATGGTGACGTTCTGATGCTGCTTCCAGATTTCCTTCTAGATATAGTTTCAGATATGATCCAGAGATGGTGACGTTCTGATGCTGCTTCCAGATTTCCTTCCAGATATAGTTTCAGATGTAAACCAGATATGGTGACGTTCTGATACTGCTTCCAGAATTCCTTTTTCAGATGTTTCCCTCTCCGACGATGAGTGTGAGGTGATATTCTCCTATGGTTCCCTCTCCAACGGTGTGTGAGGTAGTAATTCCTTTTTCAGATGTTTCCCTCTCCGACGATGAGTGTGAGGTGATATTCTCCTATGGTTCCCTCTCCAACGGTGTGTGAGGTAGTAATTCCTTTTTCAGATGTTTCCCTCTCTGACGATGAGTGTGAGGTGATATTCTCCTATGGTCCCCTCTCCAACGGTGTGTGAGGTGGTAATTCCTTTTTCAGATGTTTCCCTCTCCGACGATGAGTGTGAGGTGATATTCTCCTATGGTTCCCTCTCCAACGGTGTGTGAGGTAGTAATTCCTTTTTCAGATGTTTCCCTCTCCGACGATGAGTATGAGGTGATATTCTCCTATGGTCCCCTCTCCAACGGTGTGTGAGGTAGTAAGTCCTTTTCAGAGGTTTCCCTCTCCGACGATGAGTGTGAGGTGATATTCTCTTATGGTTCCCTCTCCGACGGTGTGTGAGGTGGTAAGTCCTTTTCAGATGTTTCCCTCTCTGACGATGAGTGTGAGGTGATATTCTCTTATGGTTCCCTCTCCGACGGTGTGTGAGGTGGTAAGTCCTTTTCAGATGTTTCCCTCTCCGACGATGAGTGTGAGGTGATATTCTCTTATGGTTCCCTCTCCGACGGTGTGTGAGGTGGTAAGTCCTTTTCAGATGTTTCCCTCTCCGACGATGAGTGTGAGGTGATAGTCTCTTATGGTTCCCTCTCCGACGGTGTGTGAGGTGGTAAGTCCTTTTTCAGATGTTTCCCTCTCCGACGATGAGTGTGAGGTGATAGTCTCTTATGGTTCCCTCTCCAACGGTGTGTGAGGTGGTAAGTCCTTTTCAGATGTTTCCCTCTCCGACGATGAGTGTGAGGTGATAGTCTCCTATGGTTCCCTCTCCGACGGTGTGTGAGGTGGTAAGTCCTTTTTCAGATGTTTCTCTCTCCGACGATGAGTGTGAGGTGATAGTCTCCTATGGTTCCCTCTCCAACGGTGTGTGAGGTGGTAAGTCCTTTTCAGATGTTTCCCTCTCCGACGATGAGTGTGAGGTGATCATTCCTTTCAGATTATAATTGCCTATGGTTCTCTGCCCAATACTGCGAAAATAATAATTCCCATCAAGATTTTTCTCAACGAGCGTTGTTGAGATTAAAGTCGCCCAAGGTTCTCTTACCATTCATGCTAAGGTAGTAACCATCCCTGGTTCATTCATCAGCGTTTGAAACTCCAGACTCAGCTCCTGTAACCAGTCAGGACACATCTATACCAAGCATCTAAAATCAGCTCCTGCAACGTGTCAGGTACTCATTTTTCTTTTGCAGGTAAGCAGGTTCTCGCTAAGGAATCTCTTACGCAATCAGCATCCAGATGGCATCTATAAGCCCATCACCCTATCCAGCAACCTCTAAATGGCATCTATAAGCCCATTCCCCCATCACTGTTACCATGTGAGCGCAAATTTCTGGGCACTCTAGTGTCCAATCATCTTCTACCCTCGGATTACGAAAGGCACGTCAGCCAATCTGCATCCTCAGGTCTAAGAAGATTGAACAGGGGCAACTGTTGTACCCCAAAATTTGCCCTCCCATATTCTTCAAGAAATTGCCAAGCCAAGTCACAAAATTCCCCAAGGGTTGTGCAGTCCAACTGTCTCCTATACAGTCAAAACTAGGGTTTGGGTGCTGATCAAGAAATTGAAGTTTTCAAAGGCCCAATCAAGTCTCATATGCTTACAAAGATGGTCAAGTATCCTCATATCAAGTTTCAAGGCATTCAGCTCAAAATTGCACAGTCAAAACCCTAAATTGCACTACAGTCAACTGTAGGGGCAAAATGGTCATTTGACAGTCAAAAGTTCAAATTTTTGGTCAATATATCATTTTGAAGCCACAAACATCATTTGATCAATGCTTGATCATGATTCTCAAAATTTGGCTCAGAAATCATCAAAGATACAAAAGTTACTATATTTGGACAACTGAAAAAGTCAACTGAAATTGACCAGGGCATAACTTTCACATGGATTATCAGAAAAATTCCATCCAAAGCTCATTTTGAAGAGAAAGACATTTCCTACAACTCATCTTCATATTTCAAGTCCAAGAAATGCACTCACAAAAAGTTATCAATTTCAACATTATAGGTCATTTTCAAAAGTCAACAAAAAGGGACTTTAAGTCAAAGGCCATAACTTGAGATTGGTAAATCAAAATGACATGGTACCTAAGGCATTGGTTAGAGGACTCAAAGACCTTTCCAAAATGTCCAAGAACATGTGAAAAGCTTAAAAATTGAGCAAGTTATGCCTTGTGGAAGTTGGGAAATTTTTGGATATTTTGAAAAGTCAACTTTGATTCAAATGGTCTAAAATTGCTAATGGGCCTATTTTTCTTCCATGATTCATCACTCCAAGCCTATGCACGACCACTTGGCCCAAAGGGAAGCATTTTCTCATTTTTTATTTATTTATTTGAATTTATATTAATATTAATTCATTTAAATTATTTAAATATGTGAAAAATATCTACTTTGACCTAAACAATCTTTTTATGCATGTTTTGCTTTCAAAATCTCGTGCACATCCCAAACATGGAAAGAATTGGACTAATTGATCATAATTGATACAAAATGCACATGAAAAAGATTCAAAAAAGATCCTTAAAATCAAATATTCAAAAACCATTAATTCATTGGATTTGATCAAGTTTTCTTAACCTAATTGTCTCACTACATATGCAGGATCACAAACCTAATGGCATTAGACAAAAAGCTGCGCTCAAGAATACCATACAAACTTGAAAAATTGTCCAAAAAACTCAAATCTGATTTCAAGGTTACAAGTGGATTCAAACCCTAATACTCATTCCAAAAGCTTCCTTGTGGGTTCCTGATCATATTCCAACTCCAAACATCCATCAATACGCGAAGAATTGGTAATAAGGACCTCTCCTGTACAGAAAAAAAGTCACCATCGTGTTTTCAATTCTAAGCATCCTCATTGCATTTCAATTATATATTCTTGTTCCCTGTGATGTTTCAAAGCTAACAATTATATTCAATTTGATTTTTGTATCGTATATGGGATTTCACCATGATCAAAATTTAGGGTTTTCAGGTTGTGATTTTAGGGCTTTTGCAATGAGGAAAAATCAAAGCTCCAGACTATGACCATTGGGTTCAGCACAGTGAGACGAACATGGACCAAGCCTCGCGATTAATTTATGAACCACATAGCTCTAATCGCTATTTTCTGAAAACACCCCTTCTGCAACGCGTAGAAAACTGTTGCCTTTGAGTTTGTGTTACAGGGGACGCGAGGAAGAAGAAGCCGTGTCAAAACGTGATAGGCACATTTGAATTCTCGCACGCTAATCCACTAACTATTTGCTTTTCTTTTATAATATTTCTTGTTTATTTACTAATCACGCGCGTTGAGTTGGTCTGGTGGCAGGCAATGAGGCTGGTAACACACGTGACTTGGGTTCGAACCCCAGGTCTTGCATAATTTCAATATTATTTTTCCAAACGTCTTCCTGTGCAATTTCAAAGGTGGAGCGCATGATACACCACCATCATCAAGACATCCACGTGCCTAAGAGAATCAATCAGAAAGCCATGATCAGAGGTGTACCATAAGCCTCAGTCAAAGGTCCCATACGTGGCCTAGGAAAGTCAACAAATTCCATGCTTATTGGGCCAGATTTGCTAAGTCCACACCTCCACTTTGGGGACTTCCACCCCCCCTTGGTTTGCAATTTTTCTTCATACTTTCTCTTTTTAATTATTGTTTTATTTATTTTAATGGCTTGATTTAGTTAATTATTTTTTTTACAAAATATAAAAACTTCACAAAAATCAGAAAAAAGAGAAAAATATAATACTTAATACTTTCATAAATATATTAACATGTAAATATTTAATTCTAATTAGGATATAATTTCAATTTCTTTTAAATAACAAAAATACAAAAAATATGTAGAATTAGTTTAATTAACAATTTCCATTCCTTTTAATTTTTCCTTTTATCATAATATTATTATTTATTTATTTTCATAATTAAATTATATATAAATAATTTAGGTTTAAATTAGATCAAAAACTTAATATTTTTCTTAATAACTTAAAAATAATTAGAATTAGGTTTAACATTTCATTTTAATATTAATTAATTCTTTTTTTTTCCATTAAATCTTAAAAACACAAAAATACCAAAAAAACATTCTTTTTAATTTTTAATTTTAAATTCTTTATTTATTTAATTTTGCAAAAGGGTCCAACGCCCATATTCGTAATTTATTTAATTTCGCGCATTACTTTATATCGTTTAAATAATTATGTACATGTCCCAAAGCCTTGTAACAATTTATACTTTTCGCACTTTTATTCGCTTTATTTATTTTCCGTCAAATCGGGTCCGGTTTAATTTTGGCGATGTGGACCCGCGCCATTTGTAATAGTTTAGAATTTACTTTTCTCGCAAATATTAACTGTTAACAAAGTATGCAAGAATGAATGGTCTTAAATAAAATCAAGCGTAGAACACTTTAACATGACAAGACAAATATCAATGAAACTGACACACAAATTCACACACACCACCCCTAGGGTACGCCTCACTGTTGCCTTTCGAAAGGTGATTGTGATCGGTGGATCTGGAACTGACTGTTTAACGCTGGTTCGCGAAATGTCGCGGAAGCAAGAGTCGCCACCGTCTTTTATTTTCTCCAAATGGAAAGGACAAAAGCACAGAAAAATTCCTTAAAGAGATTGCTCTCGGTTCGGGAGGTAGGTTATAGAAAGGGAAGGTGTTAGAACCCTTTCTATCCATGGTTATCCATGGGCTCTTAGATACTTGCTCAATGTGTTTTCAAAAATGGTTTGTTTGCTTTTCAATGTGGGTTTAAAAAAAAGTTTCTTTGAAAAATTTCAGTTCGACTCGTACGTCAGAGTGTTTGAAAAAAATTGCTTTGAAAGCTTTTGAAAATGTTGGTGTGAAAATGTTTTTGAGTTTGTTTTGAAATTAGAGCAAGTATCCTTGAGAACCTACCTACCCTAAGGAATTCGTCTGTGTAAATGTCCTTTAAAGTAATGCCATCCCACCATTGAGAGGTAGGTAGCACCACCGTTGGAGGTGTTCGGGTCAATTCGAGTTTTAGGGACATGGTGATCACCAGAGCAATGGGAAGACACCTTAGAAGCTACCCTCATGCCAGGTTCCCGGATCATGAGGACTTACTAAGACGTCCTCTACTCGACGACCACCTTTCGAAAGGCAACAGTGAGGCGTACCCTAGGGGTGGTGTGTGCGAATTGTGTGTTATTTTCATTGATATTTGTCTTTTATCATGTTCATTGTGATCTACGCTTGATTTTAATTAGGGCCATTCATTCTTGCATGCTTTTAACAGTTAACATATTTGCGGGAAAATAAATCTACAACTATTACAAATGGCGCGGATCCACATCGCCAAAATTAAACCGGACCCGATTTGACGGACAATAAAGCAAAGTAAATAAAAGTGCGAAAAATTAAATTGTTACAACGCTTTGGGAGAGCTACAAAATTAATTGAACAATAAAGTAAATGCGCGAAATAAAATAAAATTAGGAACATGGGCGTTGGACCCTTTCGCAAGATTAAAATTAATAAGAAATTAAAATTAAAAATTAAAAGAAAATGTTTTTTAGTATTTTGGTGTCTTTTAAGATTTAATGGAAAAAAGAGAATTGATTATAATTAACATAAAATGTCAAACCCTAAATCTATTTATTTTTGAGTTATTAAGAAAAATATTGAATTTTAACTAATTTAAACCTAAATTAATTTACATGCATTTTTTAATTTATGAAAATAAATAAAATAAATATTATTATTGTAAAAAAGGAAATTAAAAGGAATAAAATTAACAACCTATTTCTACATATTTTTGGATTTTTTATTAAAAAGAATTAATGTTGTAACCTAATTAAACTAAATAATTACATATTAATTTATTTATGAGAATATTAAAATAAAATAAAATAATCTATTATATTTTTATCTTTTTCTGATTTTTCTGTATTTTTTATGCATTGTAAAAATAATGAATTAAACTAAAACAATAAAACAAATAAAAATAATAATTAAAAAAGGATATGAGAAAAAATAAAAAAAACATTTGCAAACCAGGGTGGGGGTGTAGTCCCAGATGGAGGTGTTGATCCAAAGGTTCTGGCCCAATAAGCTTGAAATCTATTGACTTTTCCAGGTTGTGTGTTAGTGCGTTTGACCAGGACTTACGTGTTCCTTAATCCTGAGCCTTTGATCTGGATATGCTAGACGCGTGGATGGCTTGATATGAGGAGCATATGGTAGTCTATGATGCTTACGCTGCATGGGAATATATATGGAAAAATATTATTGAGAATGATACAGACCTGGGACTCGAACCCAGGTCTTGGACATTGCAAAGCGACACCTGTACCACTGAAGCATTTCAACGCGTTTATTATATTAGCAACAAATAAATAATATAAACGAAAAGCGAAACGCTAGTGGGTCCTGCGCGCCAACTTTTAAATAGACGAATCACGCTTTGCCACGATACCATCGTCTTCGTCGTCCCTGTAAACAAAAGCATATGGCAACGGTTTATGATGTGTTTCCTTAGGCAGGTTATTGAAAAATAGCGATTAGCTTATCTCCAAACATAAATTAGGCGCGAGGGTTGGTCTTTGTTCATTTGGGCATGGTGATTCCAGTAGTACTACTCATGAATCCTAATTTTGCCTTGGGTAAAAAACCCCAATCTCAAGCTCTGCAAACCCTAACATTTAAACATGGCATAATCGTATACAGTGCACAAAAAAACAATTAGATATGTTGGTTAGCATCAAAACATCATAAGCAATACAAATCCATGGTTAGAATGCTATGAGAATGCCTAGAATTAAGAACACGATCATGACTTTTTCTCTATACAGGGGAGGTCCTCGTTACCAATTCTTTGCGTTTGGATGGACGATTTTGATTGGAATGCGTTCAGGAATTGCCAAGGAAGCTTTTGGAATGGGTTTGGCGCCTTGAATCGACCTAGAACCTGCTTTTCAGTTTTGCACTTTTTGCCAAAAATTCTAAGTTTGTTCAATGATTTTCTGCGCAGCATTCCGTCCTTTTGCATTAGGTTTGTCTTCCTGTATTTGTATGGAAGGCATTAGGTTAACAAAACTAGCACAAATCTCTTGCAATTATGGATTAAGGATTTGATTTGTTAAGGATCCTTTTCATATCTTTCCATGTGCATTTTGTATCAATTTGCATCCAATTAGTCCAAATCTTTCCCTATTAACCTATGCACGAAATATTGATGGCAAATTATGCATAAAAAGATTGGTTAAGGTAAGTTTTATATTTTCCACATATTTATATAATTTAAATGAATTAATATTAATAGAAATTCAAATAAATAAATAAAAAATGAGAAAATACTTCCCTTTGGGCCAAGTGGTCGTGCATAGGCTTGGAATGATGAATCATGGAAGAAAATAGGGCCCATTAGCAATTTTAGGTCATTTGAAGTAAAGTTGACTTTTCAAAATTCCCAAAACTTTCCCAACTTCCACAAGGTATAACTTGCTCAATTTTTAAGCTTTTCATATGTTCTTGGACATTTTGGAAAGTTCTTTGAGTCCTTTAACCAATGCCTTTGGTCCCATGTCATTTTGATTTACCAATCTCAAGTTATGGCCTTTGACTTAAAGTCCCTTTTTGTTGACTTTTGAAAATGACCTATAATGTTGAAATTGATAACTTTTTGTGAGAGCATTTCTTGGATTTGGAATATGAATATGAGTTGTAGGAAATGTCTTTCTCTTCAAAATGAGCTTTGGATGGAATTTTTATGATAATCCATGTGAAAGTTATGCCCTGGTCAATTTCAGTTGACTTTTTCAGCTGTCCAAATATAGTAACTTTTGCATCTTTGATGATTTCTGAGCCAAATTTTAAGAATCATGATCAAGCATTGATCAAATGATGTTTGTGGCTTCAAAATGATATGTTGACCAAAAATTTGAACTTTTGACTGTCAAATGACCATTTTGCCCCTACAGTTGACTGTAGTGCAATTTAGGGTTTTGACTGTGCAATTTTGAGCTGAATGCCTTGAAACTTGATATGAGGATACTTGACCATCTTTGTAGGCATGTGAGACTTGATTGGGCCTTTGAAAACTTCCTTTTCTTGATCAGGATACAAACCCTAGTTTTGACTGTGTAGGAGACAGTTGCACTGCACAACCCTTGGGGAATTTTGTGACTTGGCTTGGCAATTTCTTGAAGAATATGGGAGGGCAAATTTTGGGGTACAACAGTGATCGTCGAGTAGAGGATGTCTTAGTAAGTCCTCATGATCCGGGAACCTGGCATGAGGGTAGCTTCTAAGGTGTCTTCCCATTGCTCTGGTGATCACCATGCCCCGAACATCGAATTGACCCGAACACCTCCAACGGTGGTGCTACCTACCTCTCAATGGTGGGATGGCACTACTTTTAAGGACATTTACACAGACGAATTCCTTAGGGTAGGTAGGTTCTCAAGGATACTTGCTCTAATTTCCAACAAATCAAAACATCTTTTCACCAACACATTTTCAAAAGCTTTCAAAAGTAAATTTTTCAAACACTCTGACGTACGAGTCGAACTGAAATTTTTCAAAGAAACTTTTTTAAACCCACATTGAAAAGCAAACAAACATTTTTGAAAACACATTGAGCAAGTATCTAAGAGCCCATGGATAACCATGGATAGAAAGGGTGCTAACACCTTCCCTTTCTATAACCTACCTCCCGAACCGAGAGCAATCTCTTTAAGGAATTTTTCTGTGCTTTTGTCCTTTCCATTTGGAGAAAATAAAAGACGGTGGCGACTCTTGCTTCCGCGACATTTCGCGAACCAGCGTTAAACAGTCAGTTCCAGATCCACCGATCACAGCTTTTTCCTCTCTTCTCTTCTCTTCTCCAATTTCACGTACAATGAGTTTTCCAAAACCTTCTTTTCCTTTTTCTTTTTTATCCTTCTTTTTCTTTTCCTTTTATTATTTGCCAAATAATAATAATAAATTAGTAATTATTTTAGTAGAGCTTTTTACTTCACACACCTCTAATTCAACCTTACACCCCCGGTCTTCCTTTTTAATTCCATAATTAATTCATCCATTTAATCCATTATTAATTAAGCCTTTAATTAATTTAATAATTAAATTCCTAATTATTTAACAATTGAATTAATTTGGGGTGTCACAATGTTGGCATGTCAGGATGTAGGAGGGTGTATGGAACCTCTCCTTCTATAACAGGCTCTTTGATCACGGGGAGAATGTGGGGGTAAGGCATCATAAGACTCTGGGCGCGGGTTCGTACCCACTTGAGATAAGGCTCAAGGGGCATGGAATTCTTGTGTCCCAGTGTCTTACTATCCACTTTGTTGGGCATCCTCCAAGCTCGGATAAACCATTGTCGAAGTCCTTGAGCGTCGTTGTCGAAGTCAAAAACCAAGTCAGGAGTCAGCATGTCGTGAGGGCCATCCCTTCGAGCATATCCAAACTGTCTCAGAGCTAAACAGGGGTTGTAGGTAATGCCTCCCCTAATGCCAAGTAATGGGACATTAGGGAATTCCCCACAACGATCAATGATGATGACATTTTCTCTGGACCGAGAACACCAATGTACATCAGAATGTGTAAGAGTCATCAATCGTTGCGACCACCTTAAGCCTTGTTCATTCTTCAAGACTAACTGGGGAAGGTGAGAAATAAACTACCTTGCTAGAAGAGAAGTACAACGCATGAGAACACCTCTTTTCCTTATTGTTCGTGTGTGAAATGAGTGTAGGATGTCCCCAAGCAATGTGGGCACAGGATTCCGAGATATGAAAATCTTGACAGCATTCACATCTATAAGCTGACCAGGGTTTGGGAACAAGACCAACCCATTGATGAGGAGTGCTACAATCTATTCAAAAGCTTGCAGATCTAGAGAATTCCAGCAGTCTTGTGCCTTCTCAAACAGAAACTTTGCCAAGAAACCCTTGACACCACTTCTGGTTTCCCAATTACTTTTGATATCAGATGGTTGCAAGTGTAAGGCTTGAGCAACATCTTCAGGCTTTGGTTCTCTTTCCGTACCGTTGTAGGGAAGTTGATGGAGAATAGGAATCCTCAGGAGTTGAGAAAATTTCTCCAAAGTAGGTACTAGTTGGTAATCAGGGAATATGAAACAGTGGTGTAGAGGGTCAAAGAACTGGAAGAGAACTTTCACCATGTCTTCTTCAATGTTGGAGTTGACCAAATTGAGAAGTCTCCCATGTCTTTCACTGAAGGGAGAATTCTCTGGAATCTTGGAAGTAAGCTCCTTGAGTTGAGGAGGGATTCTCACAAGGTTGACTTGAATTGTTTGTAAGTCTCAGAGTGCCTAAGAGGGGGGGGGGGGGGGGGGGGTGAATTAGGTCTTATAAAATTTATTCGGTTTTGTGAGAATGCTTGGTAGTAATTTTTGGTTAAGTGTTTGAAGGTTTTGATTATATCTTTATCTTTTCCCTATTATGGTGATGAAAGCGATAAATGCGGAAAAGTAAAGAACACGGTGATATATCCTGGTTCCCCTCACAATCCGAGAGTACTCCAGTCCCCTTTCCAACACGAAAGAGATTTCACTATAGTTAGAATGATTGTACAGCCTATGCTTACTATCTAACCTATAGGGTGATCAAAGGTTCTTAACACCTTTAAGACCAAACAAACACTAATGTGAATGAAGAACAATCTTCTTCAAATCACAACACTTACTTCCAACAATCCTGGATAGTAAGGGAAAATCTTTAAGTAATACAATGATTTAGTTTGAAGTATATGGAGAGCTTTATCAATCTTCAATTGATCTTCTTCTTCAAGATAAAAACAATTCTCAACAATGTATATAAATGTTCACAATGTATGAATGAAACTTGTAATGATAATGAAAGTGTATATGGCAAGTTTCACAAAATTATGAACACATGAAAGTTTAAATTCAAATGTGAGTGAATGAGAAAATTGTTAATGAAGAAGTATATTTGTTAATTTGAAAATTGAAGCATTGAACATTGTTTGAAAATAAGAAAAATCTGCATTTTATAAAGTTACAAGAACCTCTTCATTCATGCCAATTCATATGAAAAGTTGCAATGCATTCATGAAAAGATACCACTTGAAAAATGTTCAAAAAACAAAGTAAAAGCTGCATTGGTTCGCTAGGAACCGGTTCCGACACTGACAAAACCCGGTTCTTAGTGAACGTTATAAGTTGGAATTCAAAAATATCATGCAGGAATCGGTTCCCCTATTGGTACAACCCGGTTCCTGGTACAAAATCCAGGGACGTGTTTTTTGAGAAAAGCTGGAACCCGGTTCCCTGTTAGGGAGGAACCGGTTCCTAAAGGTTTATTTTCAAAAATACTTTTTGAAATATATTTCAAACATAGTTTTTCTTGATGTTAAAGTTATGGAATATGTATATGTTGATGAATGCATATTGTGAACATCTATATTCAAGATTTTAAGAATTATTTATACCATATTGACATTTGATGATTTCTTCAATAATTCTTCAATAATCTTCAAGACTTTTATTTGATGTTGATAAGCTTTTTGCACATCCTTTTAATGTTGATGTCCATGTTGTCTTCATCAAAACACATGCTTTAAATATGACTTGAGAAGCTTGCAATTACATTCTCCCCATTTTTGATGATGACAACCAAGTCTTGAAAATGATTCTTGAAATGTTCATGTTGTTTTGTGTAGCAAACATGTTGAGAAAATGCAAGGCTCCCCCTAAATTTTATGCTCCCCCTAAGTCCATGATTCTTTGAATTTTGGAGAGAGTTTGATATTTATTTGGACCTGCAATTTCTTTGAGACAAAACAACACACATGCATACTCTTCTCCCCCTTTGTTAACATAAAAAAGGATGCGGAAAAAGAGTGAAATAGATACATATAAAAATTAAGACGTGTATAAAACACAACCATACTTAAAGTACGAACAAAACACATTGTATGATTTCAAACATACTAAAATACGAACAACGAATTGTACGATTACATAACAATAAAAAAAATGCCTAAACATCACGAAGCATAAAAATAGAACATTGTCTAAACGTTACAAAGAAAAATACATTAAAAAGAAATGACATAAAATTTTTTTTGTCTTTTAATCATCATCTTCATTCATCTCATCATCATCTTCATCACTTCCACTACCACTTCTAGATACCTCTTCCTCTAGAACTCCTTTTCTGTCAAAGTGATCAAGAATAACCTTTTGAGTTCTTTGGACATTTCGTAGTTGTCACCGTGCTGAAGCATTTTATTGTTAGAGCACATCGAAGCGATCATCCACATGTCTCTGGAAGATTGTCATCTGATTAAACAGCATGTCTAAGGTGTAGCCGCCTTCGGGAGGTTGAGCCACATATTGGACAGTTGGTTCGAAGTCTTCTTTATAGTGAAAGTGACCTCTTGCATCTAGAATGATCCCTGTATTTTTAAGTGCGGTTGCATCTGTAATTGCCTCTTTATCTCCTTGAATTCTTGTCACTTCTCGTTGAAGGTTAACACGTGCATTTTCCAAAATGTGAGAAATGGCTCGAGCATATGGTAAACCACCATCAAGAGATTCCATAAGTTGCATATGGTACATAATGGAAAGTGCCCAATTTACCGAACAACGGTGTCTCAAAGCATAAAGTACCATTAATTCAAACTCATTTATACGCGAATGGTTAGGATTCTTCGGAAAGAGGATATATGCAATAATGAGATGGAGCATTCTGTCACTTACAGAGAGATTTGAGCCAAACAAATTTGATGATGAGAGAAGTTGTTGACGCGCAGTATTCTGTTGATTTGGCCTACACATGTTAATAAAAATTTCTGCCTTATTGAAAGGTAGCCAATCATGTGGAATAACACCATTAACAAGAACCAAACCTTCATGCGGAACGCCCAACAATGCACCAAATTCCTCAACAGTTAAACAGATACTCTTTGACAGAACATGAGAGGTTAGAGTAATATCACCAAATTCATCAGGTACAAGTTTTAAGTTGTGATAAAATTCTCTAACAAGGTCAAGAAACACTTCACCATTGTTACCTACAAATCTAGCAACCCCAGCAGAGGCCAACTGAGCAGGAAATAAAAAGCTATGAACAGGAAATGTATGAAGTCTACAAAACTTAGCTTTAAGAACCTTCTGATTGCGAGATTTGAAGGTGAGCCTTCTGGATTTGATGGTCTGAGGATGAATGTTGGAAGTCTCTTCTTCAACCTGAGCCTTTCCCTTTCTGGATCTGGTAGCTCTCTTAGGACCCATGGAGATTTGTGATAAATCTGAAAGTTGGGGTTTTGATTTGGGATTTTCGGAATAGGTAAGAGATTGGGATATTTGAGTATGAAATATGGAAGGAGAAGTGGTTTTATAGTGATTTGTAGTAGTGGGTATTAATATGTTGTTGAAGACAAAGAGATGTTGGAGCTTTTATGAGGTGTGTCAATGGAGGTGGAAGGGTTTTCAGAGATGAATGTTGACTATGACATAAAACTCATTTAAAAAGCACTTAAGCATAGAAAGGGGCGTGTGGCCGGTCTGCATGCTGGGAACCGGTTCTGCACTATAGTGAACCCGGTTCCTGGCTTTTGAAAAAAATAGCGTTTCTGGAAAATGAACCAGGAACCGGTTTCTACCATTATGGGAACCGGGTTCCACATGCAAATATTGCCAAAAACTTGAAAAAATTGTTGTGAAAGGAAAAGTTTTGTACAAACAATATATACACACATATTTTATAAAAACACATACAAAATAAGGAGTGCACCTTATGAGAAACATTTAGTGATCACCTTCTTCCAAAATACCAAGTTCTTTTCCAAGCTTTTTGTTCTTGATGGACCAAAGAGATCCATGTGTAACAATTGTAGTGGCCTTGTAGTAGACACCACATTCTTAGATTTGAAAGTTGTTTTGGTCTGTTTTCCCTTTTGGCATGCATTACATATTTTGTCCTTGATGAACTTCATCTTTGGTAGACCAATAACTAAGTCATGCTTAACCAATTTGTTCAAGTGCTCCATGTGAATGTGAGCGATCCTCTTGTGCCATAACCAAGCGTCATTGTTGTTTACCATAAGACATTGTACCTTCAGAGACAAATCATCTAAAGTAATCATAAAAATATTGTTAGTACTTATACCTTTGAGTTTTACCTCATTGGTTTCCTCATCCATAATGAGACATTCATCTTTGTTGAATTTGATCTTGAACCCTCTATCGCAAAGTTGACTTATGCTAAGAAGATTGTGTTTTAATCCTTCAACATAGAGAACATCCTCAATTTGAATGGATGGAGGTGTGCCAACTATTCCAACGCCAAGAATCTTTCCTTTGGTGTTGTCTCCATAGGTGACATACCCTTTGGCTTTATGTACTAGATATGAAAATTGGTGTACATCTCCTGTCATATGCTTTGAACATCCACTATCAAGATACCAAACATTTGATGTGGATTTCAAGCATACCTACACAAACAAATTATTCTTTGTTAGGTACCCAAGTTGCCTTGGGTCCTTCATAGTTAGTTCCCTTTTTCACCCACACATAATGCCCACTTGTTATACTAAAGTTTCTAACATAGCAATCATTAGGTGTATGGCCTTTAATACCACAATAAAAACAAGTAGGTTCAAAGTTACTTCTATATCTAGAAGGATAAGATTTATTCTTAGGAAATGTTTTCTTTTTCGATACATTAGCCTTTTTCTTTTGATGATTATGAACAACTTGCTTCTTTTCTACTTTCTTGGGATTGGAACTATTACTAGCCTTTACAAAAACAGTGGGATTGTTACTTGGTTTCTTAGAATTCACATAACCAAGACCCCTTTTATCATTTGGATAGCGTTGTTGGCTTAGTAATCCTTCCAATCCTATTTGTCCTTTTTCATATCGTTCAATGACTATTTTCAATTGAACAATTTGAAAGACATTTGATTCACACTTGGAGCATGCAAAGTTTTCTTTTTCTTTAATAAAATTCTGTTTTTGAAGATCAAAATCTTTAGTCATGGTGTCAATTTTTTCTAAACAACTTAGAAGTTCTTTTTCTTGATTTGACACCTTTTTGTATAAACTTTTGCATTCTTTCAAGAGTTCATCAATAGCATCTTGAACATCATCATCAAAAAGATTAAATTCATTACTAACCTCTTCTTCATTGTCGGAGTGATGTGAAGCCATTAATGCTAGATTTGCACATTCCTCGCTTTCCGAATCGGATGAAGAACTTATCTCATTATCTTCCCATGCAACATAAGCCTTTTTGTTCTTGAACTCCTTTTTGCCTTTGAATCCATTTTTCTTGGAGAGTTTTGGACAATCCGGCTTTATGTGACCTTGCTTTCCACATTCATAATATGTGACATCTTGTGTTGATGTGGAGGCTTCTTTATCTTTATGATTATAAAATTTCTTCCTCTTGACAAAGTTAGCATTATGAAGATTATTTTTATGACCAAAATATTTTCCTAACCTTTTTACAAGAAGCAAGAAGTTTTCATCTTCCTCCGATGCATCTTTATCTTGACTTTCTTTTGAATCAACTTTCAAAGCAATGCCTTTGGATTTCTTCTCTAAATTTTCATGTTTTTCAAGTCTACCGAGTTCCTTTCGTATTCTTGAAGTTTGCCAAATAATGTAGCAGAAGTCATTGTGGAGAGACTCTTCTTTTCCGAGATTGCCGTTACCTTTGGTTGCCATTCCCTAGTCAATGATCTAAGGATTTTCAAGTTGAGTTCATCATTTGTCAAGGTTTTACCAAGAGCATTTAAGTGATTTGTCAAATGCACAAATCTCTTTTGTAAGTCAAGAATGGATTCTCCGGGCTGCATTCGAAATAGTTCATATTCTTGACTCAAGGTATTTAGCCTTGATCTTTTTACTTCAGCCGTTCCTTCATGAGTTTGAACCAGGGTATCCCATATTTCTTTTGCTGTCTTGCAGTTCGAGACACAGAAAAATTCGTCCATACTGAGTGCACCTTGAAGAAGGTTTATTGCCTTTTTGTCATAGAGAACTTTCTTTTTATCATCGTCGTCCCATGCAGTTTTGGGTTTTACAGAACCAATGCCATTGATTACTGATATTGGGATAAATGGACCATTTTCAACAGCATCCCATACTTCCTCTCCTTGTTTCTAAATGCGCCTTCATGCGTATTTTCCAGAAGTCAAAATATTCACCACAGAAAAGAGGAGGCTCGTTGTTACTACCACCATCTCTGAAGACTGGTTGATGATTTGCGGAAGCCATTCTGGATCTTTAGGAACAAGTTACCTATAACTTGCTCTGATGCCAATTGTAAGTCTCAGAGTGCCTAAGAGGGGGGGGGGGGTGGGGTGAATTAGGTCTTATAAAATTTATTCAGTTTTGTGAGAATGCTTGGTAGTAATTTTTGGTTAAGTGTTTGAAGGTTTTGATTATATCTTTATCTTTTCCTGATTATGGTGATGAAAGCGATAAATGCGGAAAAGTAAAGAACACGGTGATATATCCTGGTTCCCCTCACAATCCGAGAGTACTCCAGTCCTCTTTCCAACACGAAAGAGATTTCACTATAGTTAGAATGATTGTACAACCTATGCTTACTATCTAACCTATAGGGTGATAAAAGGTTCTTAACACCTTTAAGACCAAACAAACACTAATGTGAATGAAGAACAATCCTCTTCAAATCACAACACTTACTTCCAACAATCCTGGATAGTAAGGGAAAATCTTTAAGTAATACAATGATTTAGTTTGAAGTATATGGAGAGCTTTATCAATCTTCAATTTATCTTCTTCTTCAAGATAAAAACAATTCTCAACAATGTATATAAATGTTCACAATGTATGAATGAAACTTGTAATGATAATGAAAGTGTATATGGCAAGTTTCACAAAATTATGGACACATGAAAGCTTAAATTCAAATGTGAGTGAATGAGAAAATTGTTAATAAAGAAGTATATTTGTTAATTTGAAAATTGAAGCATTGAACATTGTTTGAAAATAAGAAAATATGCATTTTACAAAGTTACAAGAACCTCTTCATTCATGCCAATTCATATGAAAAGTTGCAATGCATTCATGAAAAGATACCACTTGAAAAATGTTCAAAAAACAAAGTAAAAGCTGCATTGGTTCGCTAGGAACCGGTTCCGACACTGACAGAACCCGGTTCTTAGTGAACGTTATAAGTTGGAATTCAAAAATATCATGCAGGAACCGGTTCCCCTATTGGTACAACCCGGTTCCTGGTACAAAATCCAGGGACGTGTTTTTTGAGAAAAGTTGGAACCCGGTTCCCTGTTAGGGAGGAACCGGTTCCTAAAGGTTTATTTTCAAAAATACTTTTTGAAAGATATTTCAAACATATTTTTTCTTGATGTTAAAGTTATGGAATATGTATATGTTGATGAATGCATATTGTGAACATCTATATTCAAGATTTTAAGAATTATTTATACCATATTGACATTTGATGATTTCTTCAATAATTCTTCAATAATCTTCAAGACTTTTATTTGATGTTAATAAGCTTTTTTCACATCCTTTTAATGTTGATGTCCATGTTGTCTTCATCAAAACACATGCTTTAAATATGACTTGAGAAGCTTGCAATTACATTGTTTTCCTGCGAAGAGATTCCATGACCTACAAAACAAGAACAAAGATGAAGATCCAAACCCTTGAAATGGTTAGTGGATGCATATGATGCTTCATGATGTTCATGATGTATGCACAAGTATATGTACAAGCAAGTCACACAAGTTCCTAGTTTCAAGCTTGCACGGGGTTTTATAGGTAAGTACCCTCTTGAAGCTAGTTGGCTCAACCTGTCCTACAAATAGTAACCGGGTTCTAAGGAGCTAAATATCACTTGATTATTTTCTGTGTTCATTGTTTCAGTTTAGCCACTTAACTGGCGACCGAAATATTCCAAGAAAACAACCCTCAATGAGTGTAGTATCGAGTATCTACCAACTTCGGACTGCACCAAAGCCGGTCATCTCACTACCCCTAATAAGGCCAAGATGGTCAAGTAAAGGTTCTAAGAGTTCATTAGTGCTTCATGACTTCACTCAGCGGCCCCGTATTCTCTTTGATTGACTCAAAGGCTACCGGTACCCACAAATATGTCGCACTAATATAGCTATTGCTTCAACCATGTCGGTATACCCTGCACAGTTTCCACAATGTATTGCTATTTACCTATGAATGTTTCCCAAGAATCCGGGTGGAAGATTTCAAACCCTAACAAGAGAACCAAATGTAAAGCAATCAAAGCAAACAAGGTAAGCATGTAAAGGTGATCTAAACCCTTAGGTTACTCCACTTTTAGAGAATTCCCCAGCAGAGTCGCCAGTTCTGTGATACGGTGGGAGTACTGACTTGAGGTTTGCGTTTGTGTTCGCAAATGTTTCGGTTTTGCAAGAGTCGCCACCGACTTTTTATTTTATCCTAAGGAAAGGTCAAAAAGCACAGGAAAGACCTTTGAGATGTTTTCTTGGGTTCGGGGAGTAGATTATGAAAAGGGAAGGTGCAAGCACCCTTTTCATCCATGGTTATCCATGGGCTCTTAGTTACTTGTTTAGATCACTTGCTTTTTCTTTTCAATTGTTTGAAATGGTGCTTTGTGTGTGGTTTTGAAAGATGTTTTGAAAAGAGGCCATCGTTGTGGCAACCTTTGTAATGATTCTTGTTTGAATATATACAAAGGTGTTTTTCTTTTGAAAAGATGTTTCAATGTTTGAAAGTTTGTTTTGGGAAATGTTTTGAAGTTGTGTTGTGATGTGTTTTTGAAAATAGCAAGGATGTTTGCAAGTTTTGTTCAAACAACTAAGAGCATCTACCCTATCTACTCAAAGATCTTTCTTACACATTTTTAACCCTTTTACATTGTTGTTTTACCATTGTATTTGGTAAACAACCTTGTATTTGGATGTTAAACGGGACAGCCGTGGGTCATCGTATTGACCATGATAGCAATTGTGCTAAGTATCTTAGCAAGTTTTTTGTTTGAGGGACTAGATCATTTTGTATAGGAAACCAAGATAGCGTCATCGAGGGACTATGATCTTTTGTTTTGTTTTTGTTTTGCCAAGATACTCAACATGCATACCATCACCCATTTTTAAGGCAACAAGTGGATGAAACCCTAGGGGTGCAAGTGTGTATTGTGTATTGAATTTCATGCATTTTTGTCTTTGCATTAGGTCAAGCTACTTGTTAATTTTGGATTTTTGCCTACAAACCTAATCTCTAATCATGGCATAATTGAAAGCGTAAATGCATAAAATAAATCTACTACTATTACAACCTGATTATGGGGAGGGGGATACAATTTTGAATGGGGAATATTTAACAAGAAATTAAAACCCTAGTTTTACTATTACATCCAAATTGAATCAAATGGCATAAATAACAAATGAATAATATTTAAATAAACAAATTAAATAAATATACAAAATAATATGAATATGCAAAAAAAGGTTTTTGTTTATTTTTATGTATGTAAAAATATTTAATGTAAAAAGAAAGAAATAAATAAAAAGATTATTATACTTTTTTATTAAGGGTAAAACCCTAATTTTTAAGAATATGAATATATTGACTATATTATTTATATACAATAAAATAAAATAGTGTATATACAAAAAATAAAATATATTTAGAAAAGTATCTTTTTAAGTATAAATAATAATAAAAATAGAAGTATAGTATTTTATGTTTTTATTCTAAAGTATCTATTAAATAAAATAAAAGTATGTATATATATTAATTATATTAAATATGTACAAAAAATAAAATAAAATATATACAAGATAAAAATATATTTAGAATAATATTTTTGAGTGTAAATAAAAGAACAAAAATAAAAGGTATAATTATATTATTTTTAAGTTTTCAATAAATAGAAATATATATATATATATATATATATATATATATATATATATATATATATATATATATATATATATATATATATATATATATATATATATATATATATATATATATATATATATATATATATATATATATATATATATATATATATATATATATATATATATATATATATATATATATATACTAATTAAATTGTTTTTTATGTTAGAAAAAATAGAAATAAAATGCAAAATAAATGTAAAAAATTATAAAATATTTTTTGGGTATTTTTTTATGTTTGGAAATAATGAAATAAAATCAGAAATGAAAATAAAATAACAAAACATAAAAATATGAAGAAATGGGCCAGGAGGGTGTATTCAGCAAAAAAAGGGGGGGTGCAAATAGTGAGAGGACCAAATCCCAGCCCAAGTCACTTCATCTTCAACCTCTGACTTCAAATTTCGCGCGCGCCCTGTACAATTGCTAGATCCTGCATACGAGCTCTATTGCAAAAACACATAACATCAAAGTTGTAGAGCTTTTCAAGACGAATCCAACCATATAAAAAACTTGTCCTAACTCTCAAAGACCAGAGAGAATTTCTCTGGCCCTAAAATCTAACCTAATTTTTTCAGGATGTTCATGGACCAAATTGTCTTAGCATGCTTATTAAAAATGAAAACTGAGCATATGTACAACTTCATGGCTATGAACACTACATTTCTTATTCACAAACCTAAGTCTAAATGTTCCTAAATAGAGAGATAGGAAGTTGATAAAAACCTGTTTCAGTTGACTTCGTGCAATGTAATGTGGAGCTTTTCAACAAGGCTTGAGATGTCTGGGAGCTTGCTTGAACTTCACTTGACCTTCTCCAATGTCTAGCTTGCCTTGAATGTACTTGAACAAGCCTACAGAACTCAACCTGCACAAGCTCAAATTGAAAATGGAAAACCCTGTAAATGGAGTTATAGTTAGTGTTTAAGGGTTTGGATAGTTTGGATGGGTTATGTGGAAGATGTTTGAACCAATTTGGGACAAAACGCACGAGCAATTTGTGTTGTGGAACTCAAAATGCAGGGGGTTCCCTGTTTTGCCAATGGAGGGTGATTTTGAGCTATGCGATGTTTGAGGGCTCAAAGGGTCGTGTTTTTGGCTCAAGGGGATGTGAGAAAGTTGTTTCAAAAGCTTGCACAAGTTGGTTTTTACTGAGACTCCAGTTCTTGTGTTTTGGACAAGTTTCTTGGTTATGAAGCAAAGTGTGAAAAGTGATGTAAAAAAGGCTTGTACAGGATATCCATATGCTTGCACCTTCTGCTCTTGGCCCCTCTAATTTATGGATTTGATTTTCTGCATAAGATATGGACCAATGCTCAAGAAATCGGTTTTGACATAAAGCAAGATTTAAGCAAAAATGGTAATGTTGCTTTTTCTACTTAGGGATTAATCTAATGTGCAATGCTCTAATAACCAAAAAAATGTCTTAGACCAATGGTTTTGAACTTAATTATTGAGTGTGGAATGGTTTTTAGGCCTGTAATCTAGTGCAAAGCAAGCTGATTTGAATTGGTAATTTGTATCACAATGAATATGCCATGGATGAAAAGTGAGTTTTTGCCAACTTCAAGCCTTCGATTCTCCCTAACCACAAATGTATTTGGAGAGTTATTGGACATTTTAGAAAGCTTGAAATATGCTCTATAATCCATCTTTGAAATGCAACTTTATATTCCAAGTGGAACTATTTGAAAAATGGCCATGAAGATAGGTCAAAATCCTGCCTAAACTAGGGCAAAAATTCACTAAGTTAAAAGTTTCATGGACCCTTGTTCCAAAAATCATAACTTGAGATCCAAGCTTCTTTTGGGAAAAATTTGTGAATAAAAGTTGTATACTTTGTGGAGGACTACAAATTTCATGTTGGAAGTTTTGTTTGAATCCAATTGCATCATGGTGAAAATGTTGGGCATAGTTAGGAAAAATTAAGAAAATTTCATAACTTAGAAAAATTCTAAGTTATGAAAATTTTCAACTTTAAACCCTAATTTGCAAAAATGGGTTTATTGATGAACAAGTTTCATGTTTTGACATATTTTGATGAAAAATGACCCTTGGCACTTGATTTTGACCAAAAAGTCAAAGTTTGACTTTTCAGTGTACAGTCAAATTTTGATCAGTTGACTGAAAAATTCATCTGTCAATCCAATGCAATTGAGATCTTTTGAACCTTGTGAATAGGTCAAGATGATGCCATTGAGTCCTTGAATCCATGCTTTAACCCAATTTTCCATTGGCTAGGTCAAAAATCAGAAATTGCCCTTGTGCAGTCAAAACCCTAAAAATGACCATTTTGCCCTTTTGGTGATCTGATCAAATTTCTTGTGGAGTTGTGGCCCAAACTTGATCAAATGGTTCATATGAGTCTATAATGTTGATGTGGGTCAAAATTTATGAGTTTTGACTGTAATTTGGCCACAATTGACTTTTTCCCCAATACAGCTGATTTATAGGTCAACTGTTCAATTGACTGAGCAAAAATTTGATTCAAGGCTTGAAACTTGGTAGAGGTAATCTTGTAAGTTCAACATGAAGTATGAAAGTCACTTTGAGCATTGAAATTCCAAAATTCCTTGTGCAAACTCAAACCCTAATTTAGGTCAACAGTGCAAGGAGATGTCTTGAGCAGAGCAAATCCTAGCTTGATCTTGAGTTCAAATAGCCTTGTGATGAGAAATGTTGATAAAATAAGAGGGAAAATTTTGGGGTACAACAGCTAGTTTTAAAGATAACAATTTTCTTCTGTTTTTTTGTGTTTCAATATGAAAATTGTGTTTCAATGTTCTTTTGTGCTTCCATATGTGTTTATGATTGTATGCATTGTGTGCTTCCAATTGTTTTTACATTTACTCTATTTTTGTCATTTTTTGGCTAAAAAGGGGGAGTAAAGTGTTAGTGTATTTTTGTTTATCCTGATGTCATGACAAATGTCTAGACATGTTGATAGGATTTTACTACTGCTAAGGGGAGAGTAGGTATTATTGTTGCTTGTTATAAGCAACTATTTAGGGGGAGCATGATAGTCTATCATGCTTGTTGGTGTTTCTGCTGCACTTACTGCTGATGTGGTGTCTGTGATACATGATTTCAAACCACATGTTCTGACATCATGTCTAATGTGTTTATGGAGAACCCTAGTTACTCTATGGAAATATATCACTCTGAGTTATTTATGAGGCCTATGTTTCATGTGCTTATGATGTGTGAACTTGGATAGTTCAGGTTTGGTTTTCTTGTGATTTGGGTTTTCCCCTTGAGGGGGAGGATTAATTATGTGTAACCGGGGGAGTAACGGTCATGTTTGAAGTTGTTGAGAGTTATTCTTAGCATTGAGCTCTTATGTGTGTTGGAGTTGTGTTAGTGTGATGTCAGACCACATGTCTTGACATCTAACTCTTGGAGTTTTTGAAGATATTCTTGTAACTACAATGTATCTATAACATATTTTTATGTTTGGAGTTTGTACAAAGTTTACATGTGTGTCATGTATCTTGTGTTTTCTTTTGTGGTTTTATTACTCTTCTCTAGATTAATTGTGCAAAGGTTGTTTTAGCCCAAATTTGTCAATGGGGGAGATGTTAGGTCTGTGGTTTTAGGATTGACAGCAATTTTGCTAAAGCATGGTTCACAACAAGATGTTGTGTGATATGTCCTAACATGTTGGTCAGTCTACATTGAAGACAAATGTCATGACATATGTTGTGACATGCTGTACCAGAATATCAATACATGTTATTATTATTCTTGACAAATTTAATTTGATTGTGTGAGATTCTTTTTGGATATATCTCACTTATTTGCGCAGGCCAAGAAGATTTAATCTGGAACAATTGATTTGATCTCCAACTGTACATAAGTTTCTAATATTGGATGTTGATATAATTTAGGAAACTTGATGTTTTGTTCCAAGATTTAAGGAGATCAAGAAATCTGGGTGAAGATTTTGAAGCCCATGGACTACTGAGGAGTATATAAAGAGAAACCTAAGCCCAATGTAATTTTGGCTTTCACAATTTTGTAAAAGTAAGGGGAAGTTAAGAGTCTTAGGTTTTGAGAGTCTCTTTAGAGTGATTTGTATTTATATGTCACCCATGTATCTTTTAATACATTGAGGTAGACTGATTGTTCATTGTTACTTGCCACCACTCATGAGCTTTTAAAAAAAATAGTTGATTGTGTGTCAAGTTATTGTTCTTACTCATGAGCTTTTAATCAAAGAGTTAAGTATTGTTTATTAGAAGTGTAATCTTCTATTTTGGTTTCCGTCACTGGTTTGTGACTGGTTTTATCATTTAGGTGATTATGGGAAGTGAGAGGGGTATCTCATTTCTAGTAGGTTTCTAGGTATAAGTTTCACAAGGTAGTGATTAGGAGATAAGTTATAAACTAGGGTTGTTTAACTTTGAAATAATACTATCATAGTGAATTTCCTTCCTGGCTTGGATGCCCCCAGATGTAGGTGATGTTGCACCGAACTATGTTTATAATTGTTTGTGTTCCTGATCATTCTGCGATTTATTTCTGCATAATTTATAGTTTGATATATTTGCTCTATTAGACGACAAATGTCGTAACATCTGTCTTGACATTGTGTTATGTTGTTGGGATATCAGTATTAACATGTTTTAAAGTGCTAGAATTTCAAAGGGTTCAAATGGCAACAAGAACATAAAAGAGCTTTTGACGAAATAAAGTAGTAATTGATGCACCCTCTAATATTGTCTCCTCCTGTAAAAAATAAATGCATGAGATTGTACATATCCGCTTCAGACTCGATTATGGGAAGCATGTTAGCACAAGAGGATGATAATGGCGTTGAAAGAGACATTTATTACCTCAGTATGGTCTTGAATGACGCAAAGACTAGGTATAGCATGATTGAAAAGTTGTGCATATGCTTGTATTTCTCTTGTACAAAATTAAAACATTATATAAAGCTTATTGATGTTTATGTCTATTCACATTTTGATATCATTAAACACGTGTTATCTAAACCAATTATGCATAGTCAATTTGTAAAATTGGCCATTGCCCTAATTGAATATTCCCTAACGTATGTACCTTTAAAGGCCATGATGGGGAAGGTTGTCGTCGACTTCATTGTAGATCATGCGATAGTCGAGGTGCCTCAGAATTATCTGTAGCCAAAACCTTGGAAGTTATACCTCGATGGTTCCAGCCATAAAAATGGATACAGAATTGGAATTTTAATAATTTATCCTAATAAGATTCCAAGAAATTTTAAATATAAGATAGACGGATCTTGCTCTAATAACGAGGCCAAATATGAGGCTATGATAGTTGGCCTTGAGATCTTCCTAGATTTGGGGGCAAAAAGAGTCGAAATCAAAAGAGACTCTGAGTTGGTTATAAAACAAATAACAAAGGAGTACAAATGCATCAAGGAAATTTTGATAATGTACTTTGTTATAGTAAACCCACTAATAAAGAGTTTCAATTTTGTTGACATTCAACATATCCATCTGTTGCACCCTAAAGTTTCCCCTCCCATTTTATTCAAGGCATGCTCATTAAGGTCCTCAATTTCTCAAGTTTGACCAAGAATTGATCAAACAAATTCTCCTCCTAAGCAATGGCTTTTCAACTAGTTTCACTTTTCACCAAGATGTGTGAGCTCCAAAGGTCTCAAATGTTTTCCATGGTCCTAATATGTCTTCAAGTTTTTCCATGCCAAGTTTCATGCCCTACAACTTCTCTTTTATCCTCAAGCTCAAGACATGCATCATTTGGAAGGTACAAGCTCATACATTACACGAGGTTATTGCACCCTATATGCCTCAACATAATGGCATCGCTGAAAGAAATAAAAGAAGTGTACGGAACATGACGAGGTGTATGTTGAAAGCTAAGAATATGTCTAGGAGATTTTGGGCTGAAGAAACTTCGACAACAGTATGTATTCTAAATTAGATGCCCAACGAAGTAGTGTTAGCTGGGAATTTCGGTTACACAAGTTTTAAATAATTGACACTATGATCGAGGAAAGAATAGTTCTAAAGACAATGTGAGGAGGCTTTTATGAAGTTTTCGATTGATGAAGAGCTAGTAAAGAGCTTCACTATGTTGAACCGTTATCGAAGGGTTCGTTTTTGAACTATTGAAATATAAGTTATTCAAAGCATTACATGGAAAGATATTTCGAATGTCATGTTGATTGAATTGGCGCTTAGAAAAGAAGAAGATTTTGAATTCAAAATCTTTGATCTTATCCAAAGAAGCACGTAGAAGTCTAATGTTTCAAAGGACATGCAATCTTCAAATGTGGCGTGATTTCATAGAAGGACCGTTAGGGTCGAATCAGTCAAATATAAGTCATCTTAGAGTTTTGGATCAATGTGTTTCATACATGTACCTGAACAAGTGAGGGAGATGTGATACTTCGATTAGTTGAATTGAAGGAAAGGAGATCAAAAATAACACAACGAAGCTTCGATAAGTCAAGGAAGAGGTGATACGTCGATTGGTCGAGTTGAAGGAAAGGAGGTCGAAAAGAACAGAATGAAGCTTCGATAAGTCAAGATGAAGAGGTGATACTTCGATTGATCGAATTAAAGGAAAGGAGATCGAAAAGAACGAAGCTTCGACAAGTCAAAAGGAAAAGGTGATACTTTGATTGGTCGAATTGAAGGAAAGGAGATTGAAAAGAACAGAACAAAGCTTTGACAAGTCAAGATGAAGATATGATACTTTGATTGGTTGAATTGAAGGAAAGGAGATTGAAAGAAACAAGAATTGAGTTCGACTAGGCTGATTGGATATGAGGGGTTTCTAGATTACACAATCGATGCAGATGGTGACTAAGTCAAAGAATCCATGATGATGAAGCCTTGAGCAATTCGAATTGGAACTCAGAGCCTTTGAAAAGAATAAAGCTTAGGAGCTTGTCGAAAGAATCAATTGATGTGAAATGGAGATGCAAGTCAAAACGAAAACCTAATGGGATGAAGCTTGTTGAGCTTGGGTCTCACGATACAGGCAGTTTCAAGCCAAATAGACCCCAAATTTAGATTCAGGGGATGATTTCACGCGAGATATGGTCCTTTGGATTGTTTTAAATTAACGTTTGGTTGAGTTTGCAGGTTTTGGTGCACCGAAGAAGACGACCGGAGTTTGACTTTGGCGTCTCTCTGTCCGTTGACTCAGGCGAGGGAGCATGCATATGTTATTTTTATATCAATATTGTATTGTTCCTAATATAATGTTATCATTTTATTTTTATCAACTAATGGATAGCTAGCAAAGTTGGTGGGGAAGATGCTCTGCAATGAGAAGGACCTGGGTTCGATACCCAGGTCGTGTATTTTATTTTTCTAACATCGGATCAGCACCATGTACCATCGGATCAGCACCATCAGACCCATACAACGTTAGATCCAGTGCCTTTAAACATGCAGCTTCACGATGGAATCTCAAGGGCTAGCAACATAGGATCCAGCGCAGCTCCTGGGTTCTATTTGTTTGGGCCCAAACAAATTCCAGACCCCCAGTTACTTTTACTATCCTGGCCCATTTACTTTTTTTTTGTTTTATTTATTTGCTTTTAATTGTTTTATTTTTTTAAATAACTTTATAAAAATCATCCAAAAAAAAATCATAAAAAATATAGTTTTAGGTTTTTTTATTAAACTATTTTTGTAAATTAATTGATTAATTATTTTAACCTTTTTTTAATTTAAAACTAAATAGTCTTAGGATTTTAAATTAATTTTTTTCCATGATAAAAAACAAACAAATGTTTTTTCCTTTTTAAGTTTTAGACGTTATTTTCATTTCGCGCGCGTTATTTCCTTTCATACTTTTTTCTTCATATTATTGTACTTGCTTCCTGGTTGTAATAGTGTAAAGTAGGCTTTTACATTTACTTCTTTATTTCCCTTCTAGTTTTGGACATGTAATTAATCCCCCTCCCCGAAGCCTTGTAATAGTTTAGGATTTACATTTCCGAACATTTAATTTCTGCAAACTATTAACTGTTAGATATATGCATAATAGGATTGTATGGCAAGAATAACAAACAAACGCTAACAAACCTAACACAAGACAAATAACAGAATACAAACACAATTGCACATATATACCTCTATGGTATTCCACTTTGGTTGCCTTTGGAAGACCAGTCACATCTCTCGAAACGTGAGAGATTTTAGTGGCTACCCTCTTGTTTAAAGATCATAAGTCCCTCGATGACCCTATCGATGTTGCCTCGGTATGATCTTAAAAACCCTAGGGTAGTTACTAAAGTTTCTTGCCCAATTACCTTTGTGATTGTATAAACGTTCCTTCAAATGTCCCTCAAACATCCAACGACTAGGGCTATCTACTCCCTAATAGTAGGATAGCATTGTCTAAAGGAAAAAAGGAAAAGAACAACCCTTTCGAGTAAAAGTAGATAGTTCCTAGATGTTATGCTCAAACAATTTTTACACTTACACAAAACCTCTCTCAAAATCATTTTCAAACACTTTGTATATGTTCTCTACCATTCCGAGAAATATTACAAAGTTCGTCGCACTAAGGCACTTTCAAAAATACTTTTTAAAATGCACAAAGCACAAGGTATTTCAAAATGAGCTAAGCATCTAAGATCATGTAGATAACTACGGATGGAAAGGGTGCTAACACCTTCCCTTTCCATAATCTACCCCCCTTACTCATAAATAATCTCTGTTGTACCCCAAAATTTGCCCTCTCACTTTTTCAAGAATCTCCTCACAAGATTTCTACTGGGCCAAAACTGCACAAGGTTTGATCAGCTCAAGTCGCCATGGATCATATTGGATTTTCAAGCATTAGGTCAAGGAGGAAGCTATTGAAAGAGAAAAGCAGATAAATTTGACTGCTTTTGACAAAATCAAAGAAAATAAGTTTGCTTCGACTGGTGCTTAACTTTAACAGAAGTTGCTCCTCCATTTTAGCTTCGACTGAGTTTGGTTTCCCTTTGGAACATTCTCCTTCGACTCAAAGAGGAAGGGCCTCTTGTATCCTTTTTCGACTCCAAGAGGAAGAGTCTCTCGTAGCCTTTTTCGACTCAAAGAGAGAAAAGTCCCCTGTTGATGTCCTTCGACTCAGAACTTGGTGGATTCCTACTGCAGCTTCCCTTCGACATATGCATAGCCTCTATACCATGACAGGTCTGGATGTTCCAATCGAAGGTTATACCTTGGTGGCTCATCTGAAGAATTGAAAGATGCATATGTGGTCCATTCGAAGGACATTTTGAAAGAAACATTGTTATCTGAAAATAAGTCTAGTCGAAAGCTAGAGCCAGTTGGTCAAAACAAAGGAAAAGTAGTCCAGATGCTAGTAGTATCAGGTACAAATTTGTTACACTGGCCACAACGTTCCAAAACTGCTACAAACCAGTCCTGCCACGCTGCCCCCATATTTGCACCAAATTGGTATAAAAAAATTGTACCTCGAAGGCTACAAGAACAACATACCCAATTTGTTCAAATTTCTTTTGTTTTCCCTCCCAAACCTCAGCCAAACTCATCTATAAATAAGAGCCTCCATCACACGTTTTAGGGGACCCTGATAGTTGAAAAAACTCTGTTTGTGAAGAAATTACCAAATTCTCAAAAACTCTCAAACACTATTAAAAATTCTCAAACATTCCCAAACTCTCAAACTTTAAACAACTCAGATCCCTTCATACATAAGCAAACCTTTTGACTCAATCCCCAACTGCCAGATAGTTAACCACAACTGACTGCCCAAACAAAACAGCAACGAAACTAGCTTCGGGAAGGTTCCAACGAAGCTCCATCCATCATCGAAGAAGCCACTTTCAAGTCATACGACTAAGCACTTCAAGAGGTAAGTTGTCCTCTAAACTAAAACAAAAACTTTGCTCACTTAAATATCATTTGTGAATGTAAATAAAAGGAAAATGTAGATATCCTATCTAGGAAGTTGATCATGCTTTCGACCCTCACTGCTTGTATACTGAGAACCTCAACCCTGACTAGTTAGACTTTGGATCCTGGTTCTCAATAATCTTGTGCTAACCCCTGATTTATAGCTGTCGAAAGTTACACTTGTTGGTTTCATTTTTAAGTTTAGACAGGTTTCCTGTATCCTTTGACTGGCTAAACATTGGAGCCTTCTCGAAATATAAACTTGGGAGATTTACATTCCTGCAATCAAAGGAGACATCAAAGAGTTTGAAACGAAAGGTGTGCATTCCATGCTGACTCCTAAAGCATGTCAAAAGAAATAGCAAAAAGGGTGAGTCGAAGGTTACCGGCTAACACTCCTGCAGTTGAAGGAAACAAAAGAGGCAGATTCGAAAGGGGGCCATGAAGATTTGAGTCGAAGGTTATCGGCTAACACTCCTGCAGTCGAAGGAAACAAAAAAGGCAGATTCGAAAGGGGCCATGAAGATTTGAGTCGAAGGGTGCTACTGCCTGGGTCGAAGATCTCATTTTCCTTTCTTTTATTTTGTTTTTGCCTTTACATTTTCTTGCCTTTCAATATGGTTGTAATAGTGTATGATATTTATTTCCTGCATTTTTATTGCTTTATACAAATGTTAGTAACTAGGATGTATGGTAAGATAAAACCAACAAATAGGCCACCCTAATCAAAGACTAAATGCATGTAAATAAAACACATTTGCACACTTACACCCTTAGGGTAATTCCACTTGTTGCCTATCGGAAAATAGTCATGTCCCTCGAACATGGGCGTTTTAGCAAAAGACCCTTGATAAAAGATCGTAGTCCCTCGATGACCCTCGATGTTGCCTTCGGTAAACGATCTAGTCCCTAAAACGACATTGCTAAAACGTCCCATATGTTGCATTCTATGACTATACAAACGTCCCAAACGCTCGTCCCTTCACATCCAACGATGGGGCTTCTTACCAAATCAATGGTAAGATATCAACATCTAAAGGAGGAGGAAAAGAACATTTAAGACCTTTTGAGTAGGTAGGTTCGCTCTTAGTTACTCGCTTGCTCACAACAAAAACATTTTTTACACCAACACTCTCATTTGAAACGTTTTTTAAAGACAACACTTTGTATGCGTTCTTATAGAAACGAGAACCATTACGAAGTTCCATTTTCAAAAATACTTTCAAAAACCACACACAAAGCACAAATTCAAACAAAAGCAATTGATCTAGCAAGTAACTAAGAGCCCATGGAAAACCATGGATGAAAAGGGTGCTAATACCTTCCCTTTTCATAATCTACCCCCCGAACTCAAAAACATCTCTAAAGGTCTTTCCTGTGCTTTTTTACCTTTCCTTTTGGATAAAAGAAAAGTCGGTGGCGACTCTTGCTAACCGCAACATTTGTGATAAAACACAAAAACATCAAGTCAGTTCTCCCATCGTATCACAATCTCTAAAGGTCTTTTTCTATTTCTTTTCACCCTTTCCTTTGTTGGATAAAAGAAAAGTCGGTGGAGACTCTTGCTTACTGTGATCGGTGGATCTGGAACTGACTGTTTAACGCTGGTTCGCGAAATGTCACGGAAGCAAGAGTCGCCACCGTCTTTTATTTTCTCCAACATGGACAGGACAAAAGCACAGCAAAATTCCTTATGAGATTATCTCTCGGTTCGGGAGGTAGATTTATAGAAAGGGAAGGTGTTAGCACCCTTTCTATCCATGGTTATCCATGGGCCCTTAGATACTTGCTCATTTGTGTTTTCAAAATGTGTTTTCTTTTCAATTGTGAGTGAGTTTGAAAAAGTTTCGTTTAAAGATTTCAGATCGACTCTTGTATCAGTCCTCAAGAGTGTTTGAAAAATTATTTTGAAAGCTTTTTGAAAGTGTCGGTGTGAAAAGAAGTTTTGATTTGTTTTGAATTAGAGCAAGTATCTATGAGTCATCTACCTACCCTAAGGAATTAGGCTGTGTAAATGTCCTTAAGGTAGTGCCATCCCACCATTGAGAGGTAGGTAGCACCACCGTTGGAGGTATTCGGGTCAATTCGAGTTTGTAGGGACAGTGTGGTCACCAGAGCAACAGTAGGACACCTTAGAAGCTACCCTTATGCCATGGGTCATGTACATAAGGACTTACTAAAACGTCCTATACTCGACGACCACGTTTCGAGGGCAAGGCAACAGTGAGGCGTACCCTAAGAGTGGTGTCTGAATTTGTGTGTCGTTTTCAGTTATGTTTTATCTTGTCATGCATTTGGTGAGCTACGCATTATTTTTAATTTAGGCCATTCATTCTTTCATGCGATTATAATTTAAAAGGGAGGAAATTAAAGTGCGGAAAATAAAGTCCTACGCTATTACAAGGCGCGGGTCTATACATCGCCAAATTAACAAAGACCCATTTTGAATAAAAACGCGGAAAGTAAATAAATTTCCTAATTACTATTACAAGGCTTGGGCAATTACGTAATATTTAAAAGAAACATAAGAATAAACGTGCGAAAAGAAATTAGAATCGAATGTTCGAGGGCGTTGGACCCTTTAAAGAAATTAAATGAAATTAAAAATTAATTAATTATTTAATAAAGAAAAGAAGTTATTTTTTATGGTTTTTGGTATTTATGAAATAAAGAAAATTAATTAAAATTAGAAGTTAAATGAAACACTAGTTCTAAATTATTTTTAATTGTTAAAGAAAAATATTCAAGTTTTAACCTAATTTACACTAGTTAATTAATTACATGGGTATTTACAAAATAATTAATAATTAATAATAATAAGAAGAAATTATTTATTAAAAAAAAAGATAAAAATGCTAAAAACCCTAATTTCTATATATTTTAGTTAGTTAAGAAAAACATTACAATTTTAAAACCTAAATTAATCTAAATTAATTATTTAAAATTTGTTTACAAAAATATAATAATGAATTAAATGTTAATAACAATAAACATGTTTTTGATTTTTTTTGTATTTTTATTTTATTATGAAAATTATTTTTGGTAGCTTAAAGAAAATAATTAAAAATAACTAAAAGAATTAGGAAAGAAAATCAAGTAAAAAATGTGCAAACCATGGGGGTATTCAGACCCAATTTGGAGGTTTATTGAGCAATTTGGCCCACTGCAATCCAGGCCCTTTTTGACTTTCTGGCGCGTGCATGTGGAATGGTTGACTGAGGTACATGGTGAGCCTCTTTGGTGGCCTTCAGATTGGAGCTTCTGGGCGCGTGGCAAGCTAGGAGGTGGGGTTGTATGGTGGTCTTTTGAACGAACGCTGCATGGAAGCATGTTATGTAGAAAATATGAAATATGAGAGGGGGACCTGGGAATCGAACCCAGGTCCCAGTACCTGCATGCCACTTCATCCACCAACAAAGCCAACGCGCATGTTTGTTATTTGGATAACTAGGAAACATAATATGCAAAAACGTTCGTTAGTGGTGTACACAATAAAATACGCGCCATTATTTGAATACCCCAACCGCGTCTGGACACATCAGCATCTTCTTCATCTTTTTGCCTGTAACATAATCAAATAGCGGGGGTTTTAAACCCCCACTAAACAAGGCCAGGAAAAATAACGATTAGCACATAAGCAAATATAAAAAGAGCGCGAGGTGTGGATTTGCTTCGTTTGGATGTCACGAATCCATTGGTATAGGTTTCAAGGCCTGATTTTACCATATGTGTAAAGCCCCAAATCTGGAGCTCTGAAACCCTAGCGATCGTTAATGGCAACTTTTGACACAGGCATTCTTAGTTTAATTCAAGAGTACCATTAGCTTCAGAACAATCATATTAGTGTAAATCAACATTTAAAACATATGAAAAATGCATGTAAATTGAAACATGATCATGAACAATTTTATGAAAAGTGCAATCCGGTTTTACCAATTCTTGGAGTCTATGGACCTGTTCTTGATTGCAATCGCCTCCTAGTAGTGTCAGGAGTGTATTAGAATTCTTTTCAAGTCTTGAATTGTCCTTTAATTAGGATTTCAGTGTTCAACTTTTTGTGAAAAAAATGCACTTTGGTTCTTTGATTCCTGCGCAGCTTCTTGTATCCAATGGAATAGGTTTCACTTATGCATAAGTAAGTGAGTGAATTAGGTTAATAAAACCAGCCCATAATCCATGCATTCATGTTTTTGATATTTGATTTCCAATCATATAAAATCTAATCTTTTTCAATCCTTTTTTATGCCAATCATTGCCAATCATGTAGAATCTTTCCTTTTTGAATGATGCACGAAATATTGAGCACATAATGAGTGAATTCTCTGCACAAAAAGATTTGAAAGGTATTATTTGCTATTTTTTTCATATTTAATTTTAATTAAGTGAATTAATAATAATAAAAATTCAAATAATTAATCAAAAATGAGAAAATAACTCCCTTGGAGGTCAATGGGTCGTGCATGGCCTTTGGGTAATGATTCATGGAAGAAATTGAGGCCCATTAGCATTTTTGAAGCCTTTTATGCAAAGTTGACTTTTCAAAATTCCCAAAAATTTCCCAACTTCTACAAGGCATATCTTGCTCAATTTTTAAGCTTTGATCATGTTCTTGGACATTTTGGAAAGGTATTGAAGTCCTCTAACCAATGCCTTTGGTCCCATGTCATTTTAATTTACCAATCTCAAGTTATGGTCTTTGACTTAAAGTGCCTTTTTGTTGACTTTTGAAAATGACCTATAATGTTAAAATTGATAACTTTTTGTGAGAGCATTTATTGGACTTGGAGTGTGAATATGAGTTGTAGTAAATGTCATTCTCTTCAAAATGAGCTTTGGATGGAATTTTTCTGATAAACCATGAAGAAGTTATGCCCTGGTCAATTTGCAGTTGACTTTTTCAACTTTTCAAAAATGGAAACTTTTGCATCTTGAGACTTTTTGAGCCATGCCTTGAGAATCATGATACAAAATTGATCAAATGATGTTTGTGGCTTCAAAATAATATGTTGACCAAGATTTTTGACTTTTGACTGTCAAATGACCATTTTGCCCCTGCAGTTGACTGTGAAGCATTTAGGGTTTTTGACTGTGCAATTTGATGCTGTGGGTCTTGAAACTTGGCATATGGATGCTTGACAATGTATGTAGGCATGTGGGACTTGATTGGACCCTTGAAAACCTCAATTTCTTTGCCAGAACCAAAACCCTAATTTTGACTGTGTTAGGAGGCATTTGGACTGTGCAACCCTTGGGAGATTTTGAAGCATGATCTTAGCAAACCTTGAAGAATATGGGAGGGCAAATTTTGGGGTACAACACTTACCATAACATTTGCAAATACAAATGCAAAACCAGTACAACAGTCGATTCTGCCACCTATCACAGAACTGGCGACTCTGCTGGGGATTTATAATTAAAAGTGGGGTTACCTTAGAGTTTAGTTCATTTTAAATTGCTTTACATTGTGTGTTTTGTATGCTTTACTTTTGAGGGTTTCATTTGGGTTGTTACTAAAAGATCCTACACCTGGATTTGGGGCACCTTTTAGGTAAGTAACAATAAATCATGGAAGTTGTACGGCGTAGACTGATATGGACAAAGTGATAGCTATGTTAGCGTGATACTCTGGCTTGTACCAATGTTCCTTGAGTCAGTCGAGGATAACATTAGGCTTACTTATAGTGTCATTAAGTGCTAAATGACCTTTAGAACCTTTAATTGAATCATCCTAAGCCATTAGAAAGTAGTGAGATGGCCAGCTTTGGTTCCGACCAAAGATTGGTTGATACTCGATGCTACACTCATTGAGATTGGACTTTTGGGATATTCTGGACGCAATACTTTGGTGCTTGAGCTAGAACAGTGCCTAAAAGAAAGGTCAGTAATATGAGACTCCTTTGAACCCGGTTACTATTACTAGGACAGGTTGAGCCAACTGAAACTTCAAGAGGGTACTTACCTTTAAACCTCATGCAAGCCTTTGAACCTAAGGCTACTTGTGTGACTTGTTTGCTTTCATTATCTAACAACTTGAACTCCTTGCAGGGTTCTGTTTATTGTCTAACGATGTGAGTTCCTTGCAGGACTTGTTTGTAGTCATTATCCAATAACCTGGACTTCTTGCAAGACTTACTTGTCTTCATCACCTTACATTTTTGCTTGGTGTATAGCATACACATTATGACATCATGCCATAGCATTTCCTTAACCATTTCAAGGATCTCAAGGGTCTATGATGCAGGCTATGATGAACCAGACATCTAACAAGGGGCAAGGGGATTTATTTTCATCTAGCCAATGCTGTCAAAAGACCAAAGCGCGATAACTTGAGTCAGAGGCTATGACCCACTCGACATGGTGAGCTTGATTCTTGTAGAAGGACATTCAATGATACGAAGTTCTTCCATCAAAGTTGCAGTCAAAATTCAACTTCTGACATTTTCTTGTGTTTACCCTGCGAGATCCTTGAAAACATTGCATCCACACATCATGCATCATATCATGACAGGTTTCCCTCATGCAGGTTTTCTCATCCGCTTGCTGTTTATTTCAGTAAAAAATGGCTCTCGAGCAGACTGTCCAAGATCTCCAAACTCAAGATGCTCAATTCAAGGAAATGTTCCTAAATCTATCCAAGGGGCAAGAAGAATTTAAAGCACTCATCTCTAGGAATATGGCCGAGAAAGATCCTAAATACAACAAGGATGACCAGTTGAAACAACTGTAAGCTGAGATGGAAAGGATGAGAATCCATATGAGTAGTCAGATGGCTATTATCCAAAGTTTAGCTCGAGAACAAGATGAGTTGAGGATTCTCATCAGCAAGCTTCATCAAGACAGATATGACCGTCTGGGGCAAACTACTAGAATATGGAGTCTAGTCAATGATCAACCTCTCTTGGAAGATAGGTAAGTGGGTGACATGTTCATGCAGGTGCACGTCAAAAATAAACTCAGGAGCGGTGAAATTCAGGGGTCTGCCTCTTCAGGTAATTAGAAGAGACCATGCCATGGAAAGAAGGAGTCCAATACTGTGTACAAGCAGAAGGGCCGCACTAAGAGTGACCTTTACCAATCTGTGGGGGAGGTGTTAACTTCTAATCTTGCACCGGTTCAACAACGACGGGGCAATAGGCGTAGGATAAAGTTTCAGGAAATGCAGTTTACTAAGATTAATATGCCTTTATCTCAGGCACTGCAACACTTGCTAAAAGCTGAACTCATCTCTCTACGGGATCCTCCTATAAATCCCAACATTGCCTCTCCAAAGTATAATCCTAATGCAAGGTGCGCTTATCATTCGAACAGTCTGGGGCACGACACTAACGATTGTTGGTCTCTGAAGAACAAGATTCAATACCTGATTGACAAAGGAGTGATGGAGTTCACACAAGATGGTCAGACTAAATTCTTCTGCCATCCCTCAAAGGCACATCATCCGAAGTGACTACTTTAGACAAATAGGCTTTTTGTTCATTAGAATTTTCAAGTTGTAATTTTCTTTTGATTGTTATAACACTTATTTCATGTCAAACTTTTTTATTCCCTTAATGCATTGCATATGTTTGTCTTGAATTAATCCATTCGGTTTCACTATACTTAAGCTATGCTTTTACTTCTTTTTTGTGATATTCAACTCTCGATTGAAAGTTGTAAGCCTTTAGAGGGAGGATGATGCAAACAATACCAAAATCTCATACACTATGCTTTCGAACAGACCTTGCTGACGATGTACAGGCGTGGTTTCAAATCCTAAACAATGGAGTTATAAGGAAGATAATCCCTAGTCAATCCCTTCGAGCCTAAGAAGTAGGAGTTTTCTTTTTCACGCAAATTGAAACCTTTAATCATAACCCGGGGCAGGTCAGTTTCTCAATTAATTCAATGGTACATTGCAATTGCAAGCTTTCCCTTCATACACGACGAGTAGTGTCAGAGGTATTCTTCTAAAACAAAAGATGGTGATGGTTCCACATAATCATTAGAACATGCAGTCATTATCTCTCAAAAGAAAAGCCCTCTAAGTCAAAAACTATGAAGGAGACTTAAGAAAAAAAACGGGGGCATCCCACTGACTGTAATCACAAAAGGAACAGTTCAGGAAAAATGTAGGGATAATAAAATAAAAAAAGAGGTCGCTACGAATCTCAACAAAAAATATTACAAAAAATGATGATTGCCTTCTCAAATAAACTTTCAGTGTCCGAACCGTCATCAAAATATCAGGGGAAAGATTCCAGACTCAATTGGAATTTAGACGCACAATTAACTGAGTATAGGGATGAAGAACATCACGAAGAACGGGTGGGTACAAGTAAATTTCGAGCCTTTATCCTTTGTTTCTTAAACCGTGGACCAGGCCACATTACAACCCCTAAAAGTCCTAGCTGAAGCATGGGTTAGTTCGAAAGCATATTGTTACAAAAAGGTATCTTGACTCCTGTAAAGTTGGCTATAAATCCTGAGTTGATATCACATTCTTGCAATTTTTTTTTACTAAAAAATGAATTTTCAAAAACTTCAAGACAAACATAAGCTTTGCATTTTTAATACCAATGTTTTCATATAACTAATTGTTCAACAACAGAGAAACTCGCACGACGAATATTCAATGAACGAAAATCCTCTCAATGAACAAAATCACTTCAAATGGAAAGACACTTCCAATAACAAGCCTTTCATAACCAAGGGGCATGGCATGGTGTCCAACTGACCTGGGGGCAGTCGATTCAAGATTCAAGAAATTTCTCAAAAGCGCCGAATAGCCAGAGGCAGATCTCCATCTGAATCACTTGGGGCATTGGACATGAATTCTAGAAAAGGATCATGTAGGATCGAGCAAACATTTTTCTGGCAGTGCTACAACACTTGCCATCATAGACAGTGACAACTCTCTGTACCCGGTGAACACGGACATAGTCAGAAAATACTACGCATGAAAAAAGACCCGCTAGGTTGATACATCTAGGCAAAAATAAGGGCATCCCGACGAACCAAAGGAGTTCAGGAAAAAATTAGGGATATATAAATAAAAATGTACACCCGGAAAGTCGAAAACTTAAAAAGGTGGCTTTGGCAAAAAAGGGTATCCCGGTGGATTGAAAATCTGAAAGGATAGTCCAGGAAAAAGTTAGGGAATAAAGCGTACGATTATGTCCCGTCATCTCGTCACTTGTCTATCAGTAGAAGGATTATCACCCTGATCAACATTTACTCAAGACTCCAGGAGTTGGGATAACATTCAAACAATCCATAAAATCCCCTCAGAGCAACCACCCCCAGGGGACTATCTTCACAGAGTTCGTCATCAGTAAGGATACGTTCCCCAGTAGGTATGGAGACAGAGACGTCCTCTCGCAAAGTCACTGTCATGTCTTCAGTATATAACCTAACAATTTCAGACATTTTTGTATCTTATTAATAAATCAAAAGCTTCAATCATCTCCCCAACATCTTAGAGATTTCTTCGACTTGGTTCATAAACTTCTTAGGTTCCCCAACAGGGCTTCATAAAAATCCCCAAGCAGTTTATAGAGTTTTCTTTCCCTAGTAGAGATTATTTCTCTAGCCACATAAGTTCATCTCCCAGCAATTCAACTTCAACAAATATTTAAGAATCACATTCTTCATCCCCACCAGCAGTCGAGGATTTATCTTCTCTCAGTACAACGACACCACAAAGAGCAACTTATATGTTCACATATTATATTCATACAACATTTACAATACATTGTAGCATATGTATAACTGAAACGCATATAACATTCTCATTTATTTTGAGAGCATCATGCAATTCATACATCATGACATCGCATGAAACTGACTTTACCTTTTCAGGTTGAATTCGCAGACAGACGAATACTATAAACTTATGCATAACAGGTCAAAGATTAATGCCCAAAACCAGACGAGGAAACTATCTACACGACAAAGTGGTATGAGCTCCCGGAGCAGGACGGGTTTACCAGCAAATACATCAGGCCACAGATTAATGCCCGAAACCAGACAGGGAAACTATCTATATGACTAGCCAAAAATAAGGTTCCAGATTAATTCCTGAAACCAGACAAGGCAACTATCTATGAACGACTTATTGTAGAACAATTTCCGAAACAAGACGGGGCGACTATCTACAAGACCAGGTTAGAGATTAATTCCTGAAACAAGACAGGGAAACTATCTCAATGATCAACAAAAGCATGTTCCAGATTAATTCCTGAAACCAGACATGGCAACTATCTGTGAACAACTGATTGTAGATCAATTCCCGGAATAAGACGGGGCGACTATCTACAAGACCAGGTTAGAGATTAATTCCTGAAACCAGACAGGGCAACTATCTCAATGACCAACAAAAGAAAGTACCAGATTAATTCTTGAAACCAGACAGGGAAACTATCTGTGAACGACTGATTGTAGATCAATTCCTGAAATAAGACGGGGCGACTATCTACAAGACCAGGTTAGAGATTAATTCCTGAAACCAGACAAGGAAACTATCTCAACGACCAACAAAAGCAAGTTCCAGATTAATTCTTGAAACCAGATAGGGCAGCTATCTGTGAACAACTGACTATGGATAAATTCCCGAAACAAGACGGGGAAACTATCTACGTGACCAGATGAAGAAACCCTACACATGCTCCTTCTAAATATTTCTAGATGTAGCTTTACACGGGCTCATCCTGAAACAACCGCACACAGGTTCCTTCTAAAATTTCCAGATGAAGCTTTACACGGGCTCATCCTGAAGCAATCTTACACAGATTCCTTCTCGCAATTTTCAGATGCAGCTTTACACGGGCTCATCCTGAAGCAATCTTACATGAGTTCCTTCTCATGATTTCCAAATGCAGCTTTACACGGGCTCATCCTGAAGCAATCTTACACAGGTTCCTTCTACAGCTTTACACGGGCTCATACTGAAGCAATCTTACATGAGTTCCTTCTCCTTCTAAAATACAGCTTTACACGGGTTCATCCTGAAGCAATCTTACACAGGTTCCTTCTCCTTCTGTTATGCATCTTTACACGGGCTCATCCTGAAGCAATCTTACACGGGTTCCTTCTCATGATCTCCAGATGCAGCTTTACACGGGCTCATCCTGAAGCAATCTTACATGGGTTCCTTCTCATGATCTCCAGATGCAGCTTTACACGGACTCATCTTGAAGCAATCTTACACGGATTCCTTCTCACAATCTCCAGATGCAGTTTCACACAGACTCATCTTGAAGTAGCCCTACACAGGCTCATTCTCATATATCTCCAAATAGCAGTTTACAACACTACAAAGCCTAGACCTAACCAGATGACAATATACCTCAAGTTCAAGTTGAAGCCTAGACCCTACCAGATAACAACTTAATTTCTAAAGCCCGGACCGACTAGATAATAGTTCAACCTCTTCAGTTACTGCAAAGCCTGGAAACCAACCATATAATAGTTAATTTCACTTTCCCCAGTAAGTCACTGTGAAGCTTGGAATACAACCAGATGATAGTCAACTTTATTACCCTTAGCAAGTTACGGTGATGCCCGGATTTCGACCAGAAAATAGCTAACTTTCACCTCTCCAGTCCAGAGATAACTCCTCAATAGAGCCATGGACAACTAAAGCTCCTAGAATTCATTCCCCACAGAGTTTTCCTCAAGCAAAATAACAAAAATCAACATTCCCCAGCGGAGTCCTTCTCAAACAACAGGAACAAGAATCCCCATAAAGAGACCTCTTATGAAGTCAGCATCTACTTTGGATGGCATCTTTAATCCCATCTCTGACAACTCTCAGTCATCTTCTCCAAATGGAATTTGTAAGCCCATTCCTGATATCATCAACCAACAGAGTTACTTCATGCGAGTGCAAATTTTTGGGCACTCTAGTGTTCAATCATCTTCCACCTTCAGATAACGAAAGGCAGACAAGCCAATCTAAATCTTCAGGTTTAAGAAGATTAAACACACCCTAAAATTTCCCCTCCCATTTTATTCAAGGCATGATCATTAAGGTCCTCAATTGCTCAAGGTTGACCAAGAATTGATCAGACAAATTCTCCTCCTAAGCAATGGCTTTTCAACTAGTTTCACTTTTCACCAAGATGTGTGAGCTCCAAAGGTCTCAAATGTTTTATGTGGTCCTAATATGTCTTCAAGTTTGTCTATGCCAAGTTTCATGCTCTACAACTTCTCTTTTATCCTCAAGCTCAAGAAATGCATAATTTGGAAGGTACAAGCTCATACATTACAAGAGGTTATTGCACCCTATATGCCTCAACATAATGGCATAGCTGAAAGAAATATAAGAAGTGTACGGAACATGAAGAGGTGTATGTCGAAAGCTAAGAATATGTCTAGGAGATTTTGGGCTGAAGCAGCTTTGGCAGCAGTATGCATTCTAAATTAGATGCCCAACGAAGTTGTGTTAGCTGGGAATTTCGATTACACAAGTTTTGAATAATTGACACTATGATCAAAGAAAGAATAGTTCGAAAGATAGTGTGAGGTGGCTTTTATGAAGTTTTCGATTTATGAAGAGCTAGTAAAGAGCTTCACTATGTTGAACCGGTATCGAAGGGTTCGTTTTCAAACTATTGAAATATAAGCTATTCGAAGCATTACCTGGAAAGACATTTCGAATGTCATGTTGATTGAATTGGCGCTCTGAAAAGAAGAAGATTTTGAATTCAAAAGCTTTGATCTTATCCAAATAAGCACGTGGAAGTCTAATGGTTCGAAGGACATGCAATATTCAAACATGGTGTGATTTCATAGAAGGACCGCTAGGGTCGAATCAGTCAAATATAAGTCATCTTAGAGTTTTGGATCAATGTGTTTCAGACATGTACCTGAACAAGTGAGGAAGACGTGATACTCTAATTGGTCAAATTGAAAGGAAAGGAGATCGAAAAGAACAAAATGAAACTCCGACAAGTCAAGTAAGAGGTGATACTTCGGTTGGTCGAATTGAAGGAAAGGATATCGAAAAGAACATAATGAAGCTTCGATAAGTCAAGATGAAGAGGTGATACTTCGATTGGTCGAATTGAAGGAAAGGAGATCGAAAAGAATAGAATGAAACTTCGACAAGTTAAAAGGAAGAGATGATACTTCAATTGGTCGAATTAAAGGAAAGGAGATCAAAAAGAACAGAACAAAGTTTTGACAAGTCAAGATGAAGAGGTGATACTTCGATTGGTCAAATTGAAGGAAAGGGGATCGAAAGGAACAATAACTAAGTTCGACTAGGATAATTGGATATGAGGGTTTTCCAGATTACACAATCGATGCAGATGGTGACTAAGTCGAAGAAGCCATGATGATGAAGCCTTGAGCAATTCGAATTGGAACTCAGAGCCTTCGAAAAGAACAAAGCTTGGGAGCTTGTCGAAAGAATCAATTGACGTGAAATGGAGATGCAAGTCGAAACGAAAACCTAATGGGATGAAGCTTGTTAGGCTGGGACTGATTAGCTCAAAGCCCAAATTCGAGCAAGACACCAACCATAACATCTCTAGGTTCATTATGTTTCAAGAATGGCAAGAAAATCATCAAAATGACAACTTTTCAAATCTTTCGATTTTGCTTTCAAATCCATGATTAATGGTCGATTCATGCCATATTTGTTCACCACCACACCCCTATATAAATACAAGACCAAATCAGAAGCAGGGGAGACACATAAAAGTGCCTTGATGAGCCACGGGCAGACAGTACCTCAAATCACCACACACTACCTCAGAAAACCATATCAAAATTCTCAAAATTGCATCAAGCTATCAAAATTCAGAACCTACATTACATGCCTTCTCAATCCAAATTAATGCCTAAATCATTCTCCTGAGACTTCCAAGAAGCCACCCAGGCCCTTACACGAGCTGTTCCACACCCAGGATTACAGATCGAAGCATCTCCGATTGGTAAGGATTTACAAAATCAAAACTGTATTTCCAGGCCATTTAAATACACATTGCTTGCATATTTGCGCTGGTAATGTTGTGTGTTTTTGTATGAACGTATTACATGTAAGATAACGTGCAAGAATAAGATCGTCCCGTCGTTAGGGCACGATCTGAATTTGCCTTCGAAGCTCACGATACAAGCAGTTTCAAGCCAAATAGACCCCAAATTTGGATTCAGTGGATGATTTCACGTGGGATAAGGTCCTTTGCATTGTTTTAAATTAACATTTGGTTGAGTTTGCATGTTTTGGTGCACCGGATAAGATGATCGGAGTTTGACTCCGACGTCTCTCTGTCCGTTGACTCAGGCGAGGGAGCACAAAAATGTTATTTTTATATCAATATTTTATTGTTCCTAATATAATGTTATCATTTTATTTTTATCAACGAATGGATAACTAGCACAATTGGTGAGGAAGATGCTCTGCAATGAGAAGGACTTGGGTTCGATACCCATGTCGTGTATTTTATTTTTCTAACATGTTTCTTGCAGATCCAGCATGTTGTGATCCTATGGGTGCACCATGTACCATCAGATCAGCACCATCAGATCCATACATCGTTAGATCCAACGCCTTCAAACATGCGGCTTCATGATGGACTCTCAAGGGTAACATAGGATCCAACGCAGCTCATGGGTTCTATTTGTTTGGGCCCAAACAAATTCCAGATCCCCCTGTTACTTTTACTATCATGGCCCATTTACTTTTTTTACTTTGTTTTATTTATTTGCTTTTAATTGTTTTATTTTTTTAATAACATTATAAAAATCATCCAAAAAAATCATAAAAAATATAGTTTTAGGTTTTTTTATTAAACTATTTTTGTAAATTAATTGATTAATTATTTTAACCTTTTTTAAATTTAAAACTAAATAGACTTAGGATTTTAAATTAAATTTTTTTCCATGATAAAAAACAAACAAAAATATTTTTCCTTTTTAAGTTTTAGATGTTATTTTCATTTCGCGCGCGTTATTTTCTTTCACACTTTTTTCATATTATTGTACCTGCTTCCTGGTTGTTATAGTGTAAAGTAGGCTTTTACATTTACTGATTTATTTCCCTCCTAGTTTTGGACATCTAATTAATCCCCATCCCCGAAGCCTTGTAATAGTTTAGGATTTACATTTCCGCACCTTTAATTTCTGCAAACTATTAACTGTTAGATGTATGCATAATAGGATTGTATGGCAAGAATAACAAACATGCGCTAGAAAACCGAACACAAGAAAAATAAATGAATACAAACACAATTGCACATATATACGTCTAGGGTATCCCACTTTGATTGCCTTCGGAAAAATAGTCACATCTCTCAAAACGTGAGAGATTTTAGTGGCTACCCTCTGGTTTAAAGATCATAAGTCCCTTGATGACCCTCTCGATGTTGCCTTGATATAATCTTAAAAAACCCTAGGGAAGTTACTAAAGTTTCTTGCCCAGTTGCTTCTGATTGTATAAACGTCCCTTCAAATGTCCCTCAAACATCTAGTGACTAGGGCTACCTACTCACTAATAGTAGGATAGCATTGTCTAAAGGAAAAAAGGAAAAGAACAACCCTTTCGAGTAAAAGTAGATAGTTCCTAGATGCCATGCTCAAACAATTTTTACCTTTACATAAAACCTCTCTCAAAATCATTTTCAAACACTTTGTATACGTTCTCTACCATTCTGAGAAATATTACAAAGTTCGCCGTACTAAGGCACTTTCAAAAATACTTTTCAAAACGCACAAAGCACAAGGTATTTCAAAATGAGCTAAGAATCTAAGAGCCCGTAGATAACTACAGATGGAAAGGATGCTAACACCTTCCTTTTCCATAATCTACCCCCCTTACTCAGAAATAATCTTGAAAGGTCTTTTTTCAGTTTCTTTTCACCCTTTCCTTTGTTGGATAAAAGAAAAGTCGGTGGCGACTCTTGCTTACCGCAACATTTGCGAATAAAAATGCAAAACCAGTACAACATTCGGTTCTGCCATCGTATTACACCATCGACTTGAAAATCAAGAGGCAAATAATTTGGCTCAGATCACTTTAGGGTATAAAGTGTCGAAGGGAAGGTTGGAAGAAATGATCGATGTTCGAGGAAGAGTAATGTCGATAAATTTATCCTCTTCAGACTTGTCAATGAAAAAAATTGGGATCTGTAGATCCTGAGAATTTTGAAATCTTCTCCATTGACAATATAATAGTTTCTATGTCTCTAACCTATGTTATCACAGGGAACAAATTGTTCAAGAATACCCCTAAAGGTGTTTTACTGAAATGTCTTAGCGAAAGTGAGGCATATTTAGCAATACCTAATGTCCATAGTGGGTCATGTGGTACCCATATAGTAAGCCACAAGATGAAATGGTTGTTTTTTCAATAAGGTGTTTATTGTCCCACAATGTCAAAGGCTTATATTGAATTCTCCAAAGGATGCCAAGAGTGCCAAGTGCATGCTGGTAATCAATATGTTTCGGCAAGTGAATTGCATGCAATCATAAAGCCTTGGCCATTCAGAGGATGGGCTCTGGATTTGTTTGGTGAAATTCGAATAACATCATCCAAAAGCCAACAATACATCTTAGTTGGCATAGAATATTTGACTAAATGGATAGAGGCAATACCCCTAGTCAATGAGGACCAGGAGGTGGTAATAGACTTTATCCAAAACCATATTATTTATAAATTCGGAATCCTTGAGACCATTACGACTGATAAAGGATCAATGTTCATTGGTCGAAAGATGTAAGAGTTTGCTTCTGAAGTCGAGATTAAATTGTTAACATCAACACCATATTATGCTCAGAGAATGTTCAGGTAGAGGTAGCCAACAAGATTATAATTGGTCTAATTTAAAAAAATGTGGGGGGAAAACAAAGAAATTGGCACAATACATTAGACCAAGTCTTATGGGCATGTCGAATGTCCCCTAAGGAGGTGACAAATTCTATCCCTTTTAGACTAACCTTTGGACATGATGGTGTCCTACCCATCAACATATATTTGTAATCGACTAGGAATCAAAGGCATAACGAAATATCATATGAATGTTATTAGAATATAATGTTAGATAAAGAAAGGTTATCTGCCTTAGATGTATTGATAAGGAAAAAAGAGCGAGTAGCTAACGCCTATAATAAGAAGGTTAAGACTAAAGCGTTCTCGACAGAAGATCGTGTTTGGAAAGTCATTTTGCCTATGGATCCAAAATATGGAACTTTAGGCGAATGGTATCCCAATTGGAAAGACCCCTTTCGAATCGTTCAAGTATTTTTAAATAATACTTACGAAATCGAAGAGTTACCACCTGATTATCGAATCCTGAAAGTAAACGGTAAGTATTTGAAAATATACAAACCTATGTTGCAGGAAATTTGAATTTCAAAAGAATGAAATGAAAAATTACGTAGTGCCAACATGGTGTTCAATAGGGTGCCAAAATGGCAAGTCATTACAAACCAATTACAACAAAAGGCTAAAAAGTCGAATACACCTAAGCAGGAAACCTAAACTTGAAATCTTCAAGGTGTTCCTTAGAGAACATGAGTCGGGTACCCAATTTCATAGTTGCTTCCTCCAATTCACCCATTTCATCCTTCAATTGAAGAGGAATCTCAGCATATTGAACCCCTTTGTCAGCTTCTTGATCGGTTAACTCCCTGGTGCAAAAAGATTCAGAGTTGCTAAGCTGGCTTTCTACTTCTCCAGCTTTGCGATCTTCTTCTTTAATTCATCAATTTGGGAATGATGGCTAATGATTTGACTGTCGAAAGAAGCCATTTTGTCTTTATTCTCTTGAAGTTGTATTTCAATCTCATCGTCTCGTTTATTAAAGGCTTCACTCAGGTCCCTATTCTCCAGTCATTTCTCCTTTTTTCTGTTGGATTTGGGTATCATAAGTCTTCTTAAGCTAGACATCTTGACAAATATGATTGAACAGAGACTCAAATTCAAACATAAATTAAACAAGGGAATCATGAATCCTTTACTTGTTGATTGCTTTTAACAATTTATGAATACCAGTCTTAAATTTGGCATCTTCCTCGATAGCATTGTAGAGGTTGATATCAAAGACATTTAATTTGAGTTGTTGGATCATGAGGTTCACATATCCTTCAGACACATCAGCCACAAAGGTATTTAAGGAATTTCAAGAGCTGGCTCCAGTAAATGATCTATGAAGTTTCTAGAGGCACCTCAAGGCTTATGTTGGATAAGAGAAGTATTGGAAGAAGTGTCTTGGATTATAGGGTCATTTTTTACTCCCTTATCCTCCTCAAGTTGGCTTTGTTATGTTCTTGGTGGGTTATTTTCGACAGCAAGATTCAATTTTTCTTCCTCAATTTTGGTTTTCTCTTTCTCCACTTTGTCGAAATTTTGTTCAATTTTTTGGTCATCTTGATCCATGTTATCATGAACTGAAGCAAGAGTGTCATCAAAGTCAATGTCCCTTTGAGGAGACAATTCACTTATCACGATCTGAGGCTCACGGGAAGGCTCTTTGAGAGTGTTTGCATCTTTGATTATTTTTTGGCTTATAGATGAACAAAAGAAAGACTTGATTTAGGGGAGTTGACCAATCGATAGGATATTGGGTTTTGGTGGAAGTTGAAGGTTTTATACTTGGTGGTTTATCCTGTAAGTCTTTATTCAATTTTTGTTGTGCCTGAATAAGAAGAAATCAGTTATGCCAGTGTAAAGTTGACAAAAATGAAAGAGGTAACTAAGACCATGTGCAATGGTGTGTTTAATTGAACTCAACATGGCAAAATCATGTGCAATGGTGTGTTTAGAGTAGTGTTGAGTGTGTGTTGGAGGAGAGAGATGTTGAGAAAACTCAACACCATGTACACTGACGCATGGGCTGACGTGGCAGCGGCTGGTTGGCTGACCAGATTTTTATCCATTTAATACTTTGAACTCAATTATTTCGTTGTAAATTAATTTTTTTTTTTTTTACCAAAATTCATGATTTTTTTTTTCTATAAATAGAGACTTGATTCATTTGATTTGGACACAAAAAAAACTAAGTTTTTCACTATCTTAATTTTATTATTAGTGTTTATTTTGAAGTTAAGTGTCTTTTTTTAGTGAAATGGATCCTAATTACGTTACTTGTGTGTTGTATTACATTTTAAATTATTTGTAACGTACTAATTACGTTAATTGTGTGTTGTATTTTAAATTAATTTAAGATGATTTGTATCGTATCCAATTATTTAAATAAATTTTGTTTTTATTACAAAAAATTAAAAAATAAATTATTAAGTATTTATTATTTTAATTTAATTTTAATCGATAATTGTAATTTTATGTAATCATAAAAATAAAAATAAAATTTAAATAAGAATATGAAAATAAAAAGTGGTGGGATAGGGTGTTGAGTGAAAAATCATTGGAGAGGGTAAAAGTTGAATGGGTGTTGAGTTATTAGGTGGAAGAAAGAGAAAATGATGTGGAGTGTTGGGAGTTGAAAAAGTAGGTGTTGAGTTTTTCAACCATTGTAAATGGTCTAATACCTTGGTTCCTTTTCTTAATTTGATCTTGATTTTTGGGCTTGTCGTATGTTTGTATGGTTTTTCCTTGTCAAAGTTGACAGGATGACCTTGACCCTCCTTATTGGTTATACCAACAATCGAAGGTTGAGTTTTCTTCAAAGGATTCTTCTTTCAACCTAAACCTTTCTTTGTTTTGCTCGTTCTTGGTCAGAGGGAAGATCAAGTCTACGATTCGAAAAGAGTTGAGTCTTTCCGCTTTCATCCGAGCTTTAAACCTTATTTTGATGTTTAAAAGTTTGGGGTGTTACCTAAAAAGTTGAGTAATTTAGTATTCGCAAGCGTCGAAAGAAAGAACCTTAGGAAATTATCATTGCATACCCGTGTTTTCTCGGGAGAAACAATCTTAGTTGTGTTCGTTGTCTTCTTTGGTTGAGCAGAAGTGGCAGGAGGACTTTGGCAACGTTTTTGACTCTGAAAAGAAAAGAATAAGAATCGAATATCACTTTGATATAAAAAGTGTATGAATTTGAAGAAACTTACCTTTGGTTCCTTTGATTTCTTATGGTCTTCACCAGTAGTGGATGCCTCTATAGCTTCCTTTCTGCCTTGGGCGTTAACTTCGACTGGAAGAATATTTGACATATAAGTAAGTCGAAGTATGAGTTATGAATGGTCGGATTTTTTTTGAGAAGCATACCTTTTTTTTTCTTCTGTAAGAGATTTTTCAATTCATAAAAAATAGTGGTTAGCCTTTGGTGAAAAGTTTGTTCAACAAATACACTACGAAAATACTTCAACCACCAGTCTTCAAATTCTTTAGTGGAATAGTATGAGTGTATAAATCGAAAGGTTGGAAGTTGGAGAATTTGTTGACAATGGAACTTCATGTAATCTTTGTAGTTTTGTGTAGTGAAGTGACATTTAGACCATCAGATATCATTCTCCCACGTGTAGAGAGAAGTGCACATCATTTGGCTAAAACCAAATTGTCGGGCTACTAGATTTGGTGGATAACTGGTGAAACCATAGTTAGGTGTTCCCGCTTCCACTCAGGTAGATAAGAGTGTAGGGGTTAAATAGGTTTCCTAAATAGCATTTCCTTTGGCAGTAGAAGTGGGAGTAACTCCAAGGAATCGATTTCTGAACCATCTAGGACTAACACATCGATCCACAAATGGTGCCATGGTCGAAAAAAACAATTTTGTGTCAAGGAACAAGGAAATATACCTCATGAAAGTTTTTTTTTTGTGTGTTAGGATCATCGAGAGTAGTTATGGCAAGCCAACTACCTTCGATGCTTCTAGTATCATTTTCCCCCAACAAAGTGTTGGAGACAATAATTCTCAAATGTGGCTCAAGAGTAGCATTTAACCAGAGTTAGAGAAGCCACATAGGTCCAGAGATAAGGTACTTTTTTTCAGTCTCAGGGAGATGTTTCAATTTATAGGAAAAAAACACCTAAATATTTGTAAAGATTGGCTAATAGTAGTTTATTCAAGCATACATTTCAACCCTCGTGAATTTGGGTCGCTAAAAAGGATAAATTGTTTGGCTATTTGCAAAGAGCTTGGGCAAAAAAGGTAGTAAGAGGGCCAGGGAGTCAGAAAAGCAATATGCTCTAAGTCAGAAACCTCTTTGGTACTCTTGTCATGATGATCATTAATGTAGTTCTTGAAGCTGCTAACAAGTGACCTCAGACACATGAGGAAGGAGGTGAATTGTAGTATTTGAAAAACGTGATTAATTTTACCTTTCTCGATTAAGATCGCGTTAGTAAAGTTTTATAGAGTAAACATAGTGGAATCAAAATAAATTATGGAAAAATAAAGAGAGTAGAGATATAAAGATTGTACCATAGAGTTATCCAGGATTGGTCGAACGTTGGCTTAGTCTTGTCCCCAAGAGGTCTTCTTGAGATTTTTCACTATAGACTTGTGAGCTTTTAATGGTTATGCCCACGGACCTTAATACAACCTGATCTTAAGATTTTGAATAGGTTTATCCCCAACTTATAAACAACTTTTACCCTAGCTTATTCTATCGAGATAATTAGAGATTTATGGCTGATCTCTTTAATCGAAACAAAGCTTTTTTCGATAAAGATTAACAAACCAATAACAGAGATTTATGGTTTATTTAAAAAACCAAAACTCTATCTCTTCAAGGTATCACAACCTTAAGACTATAAATGACCAGCACGACCACTTGCAAAAACATTTTCCTCACAAATAAAATTTCACTCCAAAGCACTAAGGCAACCACAAGTGAAGAAATAAGTTTCTAGTGAGAAAAGGAGAGAAAATAGAGAGATAAATTCCAAAAAAAAATGTGAAAGTGTTGGAAATTGGTGTGATTTCAAGTGAGGAAGTCACCCCTTTATATAGTAGTTGGAATCATCAAAAAAGGAAACAATCCATGGGTTGAAAATTAATTATCTTACCGATTGTCCAACCGATTAGAAACTTCAAATATAATTGTTTATGTCGTCCAAATAGGAAGGTTTAGATATAGAGTCGCTGCACGTCATTTGTAACACCCTTCTAAAACTCCAAGAATATTTCACGAATAATTTAATTAATAAATCACACCAATCACCAAAAGGGTGTCACATGCTTCATAAAAACCTCATACATACACATCTTACTCCGTAACGCGGGCTTTTTAACAGTTATAATCATTTTCTTTCAGAAATATCAACACATAATTCAAATACTATGCATCGGAATTCATAGTCTCAATTAATTCCATTCATAACATCCTTCAAAATATAATCATCCTCATCCATTCATGTGTTAAGGTTTTAAAACAACTTAATCAAATAAAAACAACTTATAAATCATCCAATTAAGGAAACAAATGTTCACTTCAAACTTTCCCAAACCTGATGTTACATATCAGAGCAAGACATTCTATAACAATGGAAAATAAAAGAAATGACTCCAAAGATATCACTGAATGCTTCTTCGAGCTATTCTTGAGAATCTGCATGTTACCCACGTGGAGGAAACATTCAAACAGAAAGGGTGAGTAATCACATTTATTACAAAAGATATATTGAATAGGCATAGTAGTTCGAACAACATTATCACATAATCTACATATCAAATACCATCCCACGTTGCATATTATACTCACGCTTTCATATCATCATGACGCATCATATAAACATCATTTAATTCATAACCACGATATACACGTCATTAAGTTACAACATTATCATAGCACCATTTAGTCAACAATCATTCATTACCACTTCATCTATAACACAAAAACATATACAACATCATTTAATCAACAATCATACAATGTCACATAAGATATAATGCAACAACATAGACTCATGTATGTGGTACCAATCTTTAAGAGTACTTAACTCATAATCTTTATGAGTACTTAACTCATCAACCTCCAAATATCCCTACCATAGGATCAATTCCCTCTTAGAACAGGATCACAATATTAAACATACTCAATTCACACAATGAGATTGAGGCCAACACGAGACCAATGTCCAAAACTGAGCGGACCAACATCCAAAATATGCCATGAATGCATGATGCACAATAATGTAATAAAATATGACTACAACTAGTCAAACTGCATCATCATTCATGAAATAATCAACAATGTTATTCACATAGCATGTATACACATCAAACATGCACATATCCCACTCAATTTCATCATAATAACCTCAAATACATCACAGCATAATATAATATCATCATAGCAACAACAACTCATCATACAAACATACATCATTATAATTCATTGCATAAAGTATAATTTCATCATAGCATAGGTACCGAAAGAATACATTATTTTACTCCTTTTATTTTATCAAATTATAATTCGTCGCGTTAGCTTTATCAACTTCGAATGATGCGTCCAACAGAGTCTGAGAACTCAAGTTACGACATTTACAAAAATGCAAGCAGTTCTGCTCTCCAGCACCTCGCTCGGTGAAGCTGGTCTTCGCCTTGAACGTCGCTCGGAAATGCATGAGCGATGGGCCTCGCCCCTTGTCCGCACAATAAAGTCGAGGCGCTTTGCTTAAAAACCAGGAGCATGTAAGTTTTCCTTTTCCCCTTCGCCAGCTACCTCACCCGGCGATGTTTGGGCGAAGTCCCTCGCCCAGCGATGCATGTAGCTCGCCCGATGATGCTTGTCTGGTAGCAACATTTCTATTTTGGTTCATACACTAAACCAATCCCAATTTCCATGCAATTCCAATACCAATTCATTCCAAAACTCACATAATTCAACATATTATCATCATACAATAATAGCACCTTAACATACATGTTATGGGTATCAAATCATGGCATTTTAACATCTAAATTCATCAAACTCATCATAGATTCATCATGTTATCATATTCATTAAAAAATCCAAAACACAACCTTACATACATCTAACTCCCTATATCAATTATAATAAAATAGATCACCCTTTTACCTTAGACTTCTAACTTAATATTCATCTCCGCGTTCTACAAAAAATCTCTAAATTTCCTCGTGCCCTGGTTCTTCACCTCTTTCTTCCCAAACTTTCATGATCGTACAAATGAAATATTTTTCCCTATTTTCCTTATTTAACCCTTAGACCCCTAATATGAACTTCCCATCTTACCCTCACTTATCCTTGCACCAATTACGACCTTGCTCTTATTTTCTCTAGACCAATATTTATCTCAATTTCAATTATTAAAATAATTCTAACTAATAATTCTAAATTATTTAAATTCTAAATAGTACTCAATATATCCTTAATTCATCCTTACCGCACAACATAACATCACAACACACATCATAGTCAACAATGCATTATATATTCACCACTAATTCATAAATACTCATAATAAATCAATTGAATAAATAATCTAATTATTTTAGGGTGTTACATCATTAAGGCGCTGACCAAATGTATTAGAGGCGTAAGCTTAGACTAATCTAACCGATTATACCAAAGGCCAACCGATTAAATAAGCCAAAAAATTTCTTTAGGCCATTTCTTCAGCTCTTAGGTCATCTGGTACAACTTTAAGGCATTTTTGAAATTGTTTTCTTTTGATAAAGATGTGTTTTAATGTGTGTGAGTTGCCTTAGTACTTTTAAGCTACTTCTTTATTTTTACAATACTTGGATCACTCAGACATACTGACAAGACCTAACGAGCTTTCACATCTTTTCCCGAAGAGGTCTTTAGGATTCTTTGCTAGATATTTGATTGTATCGACAATTTGAATTTGAGTACTTTGTAGGCATATATATTTCTTCATGCATTATTATCATCAAAACTTCAAATCCTAATTATTCTCTGCAAGCACATAGATCCATATTCTCCCCATTTTTTATAATGGTAATGCATCTCTCAGGGAGTGTGGTAAGAGGAATAACAAAGGAAATATAGTTTGGAGTGTTTAAACTCCCCCTAGTTATATAGAAGATGTGCCCCCCTGAGAGTATTCTCCTCCCCCTTTGTCAAGATAAAAAAAGTAAATAGTAATTGAAACAACCGACCGAAAATCATTAAACAATGAAGTCACCATAAAACGTTTTTTATCCCACAGGAAGGGAAAGGTAAACATCGAGAAAACTTGAGAAGGGAGAAGTCACGGTCTTGCGACCGAGAGATAAGGGTAAGGGAGTCTGTTACGCGAGGGGAAGGTATTAGCACCCCACACGCCCATAGTACTCTACGGTATCCACTCTTGTTGTTTATCTTATGGGTGTGTTCAATCTAGGCTTACTGTTTACTATACTACTGAAGGGAGGAATGCATGTAAAAGAAATTAGAGAAGAATGTAGGGAAAATAAAAGTTGTGCTCGTTCGTGCCCTACCCCGATGCCTACGTATCCCTTTTAAGGAATCAGAGCAGCCGTAGTTCGGCTCATATGTTTTTGTTGGTTTGTATTTTTTTAATGAACAATATTAATTTCACCTTCTGCCGCAACTCGACCTTTGGAGACTTACGCGTCAGAACAGAAGTGAATTAACATGCTCTTTTGAAAGAAGTTTGAGAAAATGTGCTTGGGCGTACAAAAAGGTTTGAATTGATTCGTGTTTGTTTTTTATGAACAATATTAATTTCGCCTTCTGCCGCAACTCGACCTTTGGAGACTTACGCGTCAGCACAGAAGTGAATTAACATGCTCTTTTGAGAAGGTTTTGAAGGAAAGGCCCGAAGGCAAGAAGAGTTTATGTTTGTTGGTGTTTTTGCTTGTAGATAACAGCTAGTTGACCTCAAGGGAGAGATTTTAGCCATTTCTCTACTTATTTATGAAATGAGTCTTTGAGACTTGAACCACACCAAAGCTTAGAATAAGAGAACAATAAGGTCGAGAAGAAACCCGCTTATCGTCTCACATACTTAACAAAGATATGATTCTCGTCAGTAAATTTTTAGTATTTTGAAGTTTTTAAAAAAAAGAAGTTTTAGTTTTTAAATGCATATGCGAAAATGGAAAGAAAAATCAAGGGGAGACTAGCCTATTTCTAAACCTAATGCTATCATACTTCATATGATCTCTAGGAAGTGATAAATGCGGCAATGCAGAATAAAATGAGGTCGTGATGACTCCGAACGGAGAAGGTCCGTTGCCTTTTTGAAACCGTGCAAGCAATAAGAAAACTCTACCAAAACCTACTCCGCGCGAGTGATCAAATAATTAATCTCCCAGCATTCCATATTGCAAAAATTACATCAATCATTTTATCACAAAATCTTAGCTAAAAAGTGAAAATGAAAATGATTATTAAACACAAAATAATAGAAAAACTTTAATAAAATTCTAAGGAGAAAAATCTAAAATTCTAAAATATTTTCTAAGATTTTTCACATAAGAAATATAAAAAGAAACAGAATTCTATTTTTATATATTCCTAATTAGCAATTCTTATTATCTCCTAAAATTCACTAGTTCTAAAAAAAGGATAAAAGGGCTTAAAGAATCAACTAAAGACTATGAACAAGGGGTGTGAAGCTGGATTTAATAGTATGCTGTAAGCAATTAGAATCTGGGCACTAGGCCCATTAAAACTGGTCCAATATCAGTTATTTGTGTACAACTTTTTTAGCTGCCAAAAAAATGAACGGGCTAGAATGTGGGTGTATACGCAACAAGGCCCAACGCGTCTTGGTACAACAACATCCCAAATCAATTCAGATTATTATTCAGCATTTTTGAAAGGACTTAATTAAATTAAAACAAAAAGTAAAGAAAATGAAAATTGAGGAAACGATGACGTTTTGGCATTTAGGTTAAAATTGTGACTCTTGAACTCCATTTGAACACAAAGTCCTTCCCTCTCTTCTCTTCGTTCATTCTTCTTCTTTTTTATTCCTCACCGCCGCCGTCGTTGCTATCACACCGTCAAGAGCTTCGTTCCGGCCTCATCTCCTCAAATCTCCCTTTGATTTCATCTGTTCTCACCTTCGATTCGCTTGCGATTTAACCTCAACCTTCACACCTCTATCATGAAACGTACAATGCAAAATGATGAAGAAAGGGAGAAAACATCAAAGCTTACCTACCAGAGAACGTCTGGCGTTCCTTCGGTCTTCACTTCAGGTATGCACTTCTTCACTTTTACATTTCCTCTTCTCTTGTTTTACTTCTATGCTTTTCATTTTCGATGTTGTTCTTGTGTCTGAGTTTTTGTGTTATTCTGTTGATGCAGAGTGAGAGACTGATTGGAATGTTGATGAAGCAGATCAAAGAACGTTGAAGCAGTGATTTGCCTGATGAAGATTGGAAATACGTTGGTGATGATGTGAACCAGAGGTATGCAGTTGAAGATGATTGAACGAGGATGAACATTGAAGAGTGGTTATGGAAGCTGAAGAATGAAGTCAAGATTCAAGGGAGATTCCCAAGAGAATGATGGTTGAAGGAATAGGAAGGGAGAGTGAGTGGAGGTTGAAAGAAGTTTGAAGCTGATAATTATCTAGTTTCAGAGAGAACCAGAAGGTGAGCTTTATGATTTTTCTCTGTAGTTTTTTTCTGGTTCAATTCTGTTAATGAATCCCCCCCTCAGCAATCTCTGAATTTCTATTATATAGAGGAAGTTGTGAATGAAAACGGTTATGAAGTTGGTTACAGCTTGAGAGCTTTTCCATTGGATTAAGGGAGTTTGTTATTGCAGTTATGTAGAAAGTTGGTTAAAAGTTTTGGGAATTCTGTTAGGAAACTGGTTTTGATAGTTGAGAGGTTATGAAACAGTTACAGGATAGTTAGGGATTGGTTATATGGCAGTTAGTTAGAATTCTGTTTTAGAATTAGTTAGGGAATTTCTGCTAGAAGTTTCTGTTAGAGGTTGGTTGTTATACAGATCGTTAGAGGTTAGTTAGATGTTAGCAATTCTGTTTGGAAACTGCTGAACTGTAAAACTGTTTCCTCATTTTCTGATATAGTTTCCTATAAAATATCGGATACCCTTTATTTTTCCTCTGCATTTCCTACTGAACTGAAAACTGAATTTCTGTTTTTCTGTTATATGAATAAACTGGGTTTGGATTTGGTTATTCATCACATTTTTTATTTTTTATTTTATACTTTCTGGACATTTCTTGAATTGGATAAGGGATGCTTCAAATATTGCACTTTTCTTAATCTCGGGCTGTGATTGATGATATGCTTTCCCTATTGAACTTGGATGAAACTAATAATAGGCTACCACCAAAAGCAGGGGTACGACTCAAACACTTGTTTATGCTCGCCACACAGGTGAGAGACTATTGAAATGCTTGAATGCAAACTGACTTATTCTTGCATTTATGTAGGTCTATGGTGAATCAATACCAAGGTTATAATTGAATTAGCATAACTTGAAAGGCATGGCTAATCGAAAATGGCAATATGTTTGAAGAGGCATAGCATGAAGCAACTCGAGGGATTTGAAGTTAACTCGGGAAAAATAGGTTTATGATAGATTTTATTATGGATTTTGATGTAATATATTCATGAATTGGATTGAAATTGTCACTTTTTATATGGAATTTTGAATGGTTGAAAATGTATGAAGAATGTTATTCGGATTTTTTAACTTGTAATTTTATCTCAAAAATGTATGCTTCTTACGTATCTCCATAGCCGAAAGTAACATAAGGTGAAGGCATGTTTCCATTTTTCAATGTGCCTTGGTGAATGTAACGAGACAATCCCTTGGGATAGACTTTCAAATTGCAATAAACTTTTGAATCAGAGGTGAACTTGAATGAACCATGGTGGTTTTTGCAATCTGCAACTTGTATTCCATATGAATTTCCTTCGAATCTTAACTTAGAACACAAATGAAACTTGGATGAACAATTCTAAACCAATCTTCAATTAACAAAACCAATCAATTAGTAACAGTTTGCCTTGCAAGCAACAAGCATAACAATGAACCCGCCGAAATTGTTCTTTGAATCAAGATTTAGTGTTTTGCGATCCAAACCTTTGTCTTGGTAACCAATGATCACGTAAGATACCATGTCTGATGCCTTATCATCTCCTGATCCTCCCAAGTATGATAGGATATAAATCCTAAACTTCCACACAAAGCTTTTAGATTTTTGATCTTCAAAGCATTGAAATGAAATTCGAAGAAAATAGATTATATTGCAAGTAAGCCAATCGACCAGATGAAGAGCTTTATATTATAAGGCATATGAAACCTAATTTGTGAAGAAGGTCTAACTGAATCTTCTTTTCTAGAATAGAGTTGTTGCCCACATGACTAGAGATTCAAGCAATGATTTCCTTCTTATTCTCCAAAGATATATCAATTGAAACCCTGGTTATTCATGGACGATATCCCATGATGATAGCCTTGCCTGATAATCATAACTTCACAGAGAAATCTCTCCTGAATGGTACATGATTTAGAAAAATAAACTCTAATCAAAGGATGATGTTAAACACAAGGAGATAATGAATATCTGATTTAGTAGCCCTTAGATGACCTTGTAGAATAACTTGGAAATGAACATGGGAATACATAAAGAAATATGACCAAGATGTCCATAACTTAAAAAACCTAATGAACCTCAGTTGATGAAACACTGACAAGCACAAATTTGGTGGAGAAAAACACCGACTCTTGTCTTGAATGTATCTGAATGAGTAATAGCCCCTTAATATTGAATAGGACGGAACCCTCAATAAGCATAGGTTGCGATCCTAATTCCACATTTCACTGCTTGAAGGATAATCAGAAGAATCGGGCTTTATTAGATACGAACACCTTAACCGTTGTGAAACCCTAATATCGCACAACCACTGAACTTTGAACCTCAAGCGCTTTATTGAATGCAAATGTATGTTAATGACCTAATAGAATATATAGATGAATGCAAGAGTCTAAGCAAGATAGAAGAAATTAGGAGGGAAAATTTTTGGGTGCAACAGCTGCCCCTATTTAATCGTCTTCAACCTGAAGGTGAGATTGGCGTTTAGCCTTTCGAACTTTCAAGGTAGAAGAAGATTAAATACTTAAAGAACCCGAAAATTTGCACTCCAAAGCCAGTCAGGTATACATTATATTTTTGGTTTTCTGTATTTTATATTTTATATTTTTTTAAGGTAAAAGAGGTTATCAGGGTTAGATGTATGTTTAACATGAGTTTGACACACAGAAGAATAACTTGGTTATCGAGGAACACTTGTTGGGATTTAATAACAAACACTTGTAAGAAAGACATCAAAAGGTATATGCCTGAAGTCTGTAGCAGACATATGAGAAAAAAGGTATCAGAGATACATATCCGGGGTCGGTAGCGGATACGTACGAAAGAGACATCAAAGATACAAGAACACATGTCTGGGGTTGGTAGCAGACATATGAAACAGGTATCAAAAATACATATTCGTGGTCGATATCAGATACGTAAGAAAGAGATATCAAAGATACATATCTGTGGTCGGTATCAGATACGTACGAAAGAGACATCAAAGATACAAGAATACATGTCTGGGGTTGGTAGCAGACATATGAAACAAGTATCAAAAATATAAATATCCGTGGTCGGCATCAGATACGTAAGAAAGAGATATCAAAGATACATATCCGTGGTCGGTATCAGATACGTACGAAAGAGACATCAAAGATACAAGAACACATGTCTGGGGTTGGTAGCAGACATATGAAACAGGTATAAAAAATATACATATCTGTGGTCGGTATCAGATACGTAAGAAAGAGATATCAAAGATACATATCCGTGGTCGGTATCGAATACGTACGAAAGAGACATCAAAGATACAAGAACACATGTCTGGGGTTGGTAGCAGACATATGAAACAAGTATCAAAATACATATCCGTGGTTGGTATTGGATACGCACGAAAGAGACATAAAAGATATCAAGAACACATGTCTAGGGTTGGTAGCAGACATATGAAACATGTATCAAAAATACATATCTGCGGTTGGTATCGGATATGCACGAAAGAGACAGACTGAAGAAAGCTCTTACAAAGATATCAAGAACACATGTCTGGGATTGGTAGCAGACATATGAAACAGGTATCAAAAATACATTTCATGGTCAGTATCAGATACGCACGAAAGAGACAGACCGAAGAAAGCTCTTACAAAGATATCAAGAACACATGTCTGAGGTTGGTAGCAGACATATGAAACAGGTATCAAAAAGACATATCCGTGGTCGATATCGGATACGTAAGAAAGAGACAGACCGAAGAAAGCTCTTACAAAGATATCAAGAACACATGTCTGAGGTTGGTAGTAGACATATGAAACAGGTATCAAAAATACATATCCATGGTCGGTATCAGATACGTAAGAAAGAGACAGACCGAAGAAAGCTCTTACAAAGATATCAAGAACACATGTCTGAGGTTGGTAGCAGACATATGAAACAGGTATCAAAAATATATATCTGTGGTCGGTATCAGATACGTAAGAAAGAGACAGACCGAAGAAAGCTCTTATAATGATATCAAGAACACATGTCTGGGATTGGTAGCAGACACATGAAACAGGTATCAAAAATACATATTCGTGGTCGGTATCGGATACGTAATAAGGAAAGAGGCCGGAGGAAAGGAATCTAACCAAGGATATATTAATAAATATACGTCTGGAGAAAAGGGCGTATAACCAAAAATATTGGGAAAATATGTCCGGAGGAAAGGACATATATAACCAAAGGATTGCAAGGGTAAGAGAAAGCCACGACTTAATAAGACAATGGGAAACACCAAAGACTCGACTGGTGGTAGATCAAACAGCCTTAGCTGGGAAACAAAATAGAATCACCCTAGGCTTCTTGTGGAGATAGCTCAAATCTGAATGCGTAACAATCTGGTTACTGCAAGTAAACACAATTGGCTTATACTCATGCACGTTTAATTTTTTTTATAGCGTAATGCCCCACACAATGGGAATGCTACGCGTTTTGGTAGATGCAATGTAATGATGCATGTTTAGTAATTCACTAGGAAAACACATCAATAATCGGCTGCTGAGAAGACAAAGAACTTCCGAATGATTATGCATGTACATCTAATCTTTTGTAGAGAGCATGCCATATGAACTTCAATGGGGAACCGATATTTGGAACCACCAACCTCTAAAGATCGATATCACTGGGGAAGTAACTTCCTGGGAAGAATAATGCAAACGTAAATTTCAGTTCAGAGAAAATCTTGAATTCTGATCAAACTCCCCACTTCACGGGGAATAAATTCTTTATCCTCTGTTGGAAATAGGAAAGCTTTGCTGGGAATGGAAACTTCTGGCATAGAAATTCTTTGACGAAGATAACTTCTGTTGGGAAGTATATAAATTCTTAAATAAAAAGAATTCTACTCAGACCATACTGGAGATAACATTGCTGGGAGGTAAAAGATCCTCACTTGGGAAAGAAACAACATCCTAGGATAGAGACTCCACTGGGGATATCTCAACAAAATCTTCTACCACTGGTAATGAAAGAGTTATGACTGGAATTCTCCTGTACATCTCACTAGAGAGATAGGACACTTGCTCCATTAGGGAAAGAAGACTAGTCCCACTGGGGAAATTGGATCTCATTATACCAAAATCCTCATGTTGGTCACATACAGACCCTTCTTGATTCATTTGTTGGTATGCATCTTGTCATAAAAGACCAACAGTACTTGCAAAAACAGAAGTTGGGGCGACATGCCCCTGTTTGGAATGAAAAACCTTACTGAAGAATAGACAACTTGAACTGTCAATCACCGAGTAAAAACCACGATGAAAGATTGCAATTTCAACATGTCGACTCCGAGGAGAAATGCCACTAAAAAGTGGACTTTAGAGAAGATGCTGCAAAAATAAATTGCAGTCCAAGGAAAAGGAATCATCTTAACTTAAAACAAACTTCTACATTTCAAGGGAGAAAGAACATTCTCCTCCTGCAGAGAAATGAGGATGCTTCACTAGGGAGATAAAATCTTAGAAGAGAAACCCCTTAGTAGACAGATCTTTGTCAAGTAGCAACATGTCTTTTACTAGGAAGCGACATCTCCCTAGGAAACAATATTTCCATCGCGACTTGTACGAGTAAACAAACCCAAATGATCTTTGCGTTACTGCTCATATTCTACCGAGGATAATAATCCAAACTTCAACTGGGGATAATAACCTTGACTTAGGACAAAGGTTATCAGTAAATGGGCTTGAGTCTCTGATAAGGTCATTTAGCCTGCGTATGGACTTGTCTGATAAACTACTGAAGAAGAGAGAAAGCCCTTACATAAATTCTTGCCCCAGTCTGTAAGGCTTTTGTAGAAAATTTGCCTTGAGAGGACTTTTTGAGATTTATACTGTTGAAGACAATCTGCCCCAGTGTTATGGACTTTAGAACATGATGTTTAGGTAACCAAAATTGGAGATGATTTCAACTATGCTTGAGTGAATGCCCAAATTAGGGTTTTGTGTTGCATCAAGATCTTTGAATTCAAATGACCTCAAGTTCTCCCCAGTGTCCTAATATGTTCTCAAGATCATCCATGTCAAATTTCAAGCCTTGCAGAGGAAGTTTGCTGAGTCAATTGCTCAAAGGTCCAAAAATCGTCTATGCTAGGGCAAAAGTCAACTGTGACCTACATACAGTCAAACTTCAAGATTTTTGGTCAACATTCTCATTTTGAAGGATATTTCATCATTTGATCAAGGGTTGATCATGATTCATCATGGATTGCTCAAAATTCATCAAGACTCAAAAGTTGCTAAATTAGGGTTTTGTAGGAAAAGTCAACTCAACTTTGACCAAGCATAACTTTCTCATACTTTATGAGAAATGACCCATCCAAAGCTCATTTTGAAGAGGATGCAATTTCTTACAATCCATCTGCATACCCCAAGATCAAAAACTGCACTCACAAGAAGTTATAAATTTGGACATTATAGGTCATTTTTGAAAGTCAACAAAAACACCTTTTTTTTCCAAAGCTTATAACTTGAGTATGGAATATCAAATTGAGATGAGACAAAAAGGGTTGATTGGATGACATCTCAAGCTTTCTAAAAAGTCCGAGAAAACTTCCAAAAGTTCAAAATTGAAGAAGTTATGCATCGTTGAAGTTGGACTTTTTTGCAAAATTGCCAAAAGTTAACTATCCCCAAAACTTCAAATTTTGTCAAATGGGCCCATTCTTTTCCACTTGATTTGAGCTTGCATAGTTGCCCACGTGTCCTAGCTTCATCCATGAGCCCATATTTCATTTTTATTATTTAATTTGATTTTTAATTGAATTTATTCATTTTAAATCAAATAAAATCATATAAAATCCAACACTTTGATAACACAAGATTTTTTGGCTATTTCAGGCTTTGATTACAATCATTATCATCATCAAATTCGAATCAAACCAAATCATGTGCAAAAAGATTGAAATGAATCAAATTTGGAAGGTTTTTAATGGAGAATCAAATCAAATTTGCAATCATTATTGGAGCAAGATTTGAACCAAATTTGTTACCCTAATCCAGTACACAATACATAAGCAAGCATAAGGGACGAAAATAAGGGTTGGAAACTGTTGAGAGAGGCAGAACAAGAATTGAAAAATTCTCAAAAAAAGTGGGAGATCAAAGTCTAAGTTAGAAGCAATTTCAAGGATCAAGACTTGTTCCAATCGCTTCCTGGGCATTCACACAAGCCATCCCAACCAAAACCAAGCATTTCCAGGCCTCTACAAGCACTGTAAGTCTCACGAAACACAGCCCTGTTCTTGAAATTGATTTGACTTGTTCTTGCATCATTTGAGAAAACTATTGGCATATTTGTAATCACAAGAACATTTCCAAGCTATTTGCATCATTTAATTTCATTTATATGGTCTGTGTTGCAATTCACCATAGCTAGGTTTTGCTTGGAGTTTTTGGGCGTTTTTATTTCAGGAACAATTGACCTCCATGAAGGGTATGGTTATGACCGGGAGGTTGAGACAAACATGACTATGCCTTTGGAAATCATTTTTATGGCTTGTACAGGATTTTAGAGGTGGACTTGCTTATAGCTACAGACTTCTGTCCGTTGGTATAGGTTTGTGACCTTTTAGCCACATACGAGAGGTTGGGGATGATGCGTGGCGTCCCATCATTGAGCCATTCAAACCAAGCGCGCGTTTTTATTATTTTTCTGGCAATTATTTCGTTTTCATTTAATATTATTTGTTTATATTATAATAACAACTAAAGCAATGTAGCGTGGTGGCAAGCGTGTTAGTGCAATCTCCTTCAGGACCTGGGTTTGAATCCCATGTCCTCCACTTTCTCAATAATTTTGCTTTTCAGGTATTCCCATACAGGCGCCTATATGCAGTCCATCATACTCCCTCATGCATCCAAATGCCAGATGGCCAAAGGCCAGATCTGGTGGTCCAAAGTTGAAGGTCCATCAAGAGGCCAGTCAACATGCTTGTACCAGATCCAAAAAAGTCAAAAAGGCCAGCATTTTTGGGCTTAAGGAATTGCTTCTCATACTCCCAAATCAGGCCCAACACCCCTCTCTCTTCTATTTATTTTATTTTATTTTATTAATTGTTTTATTTTATTTATTTAATTTTCTAACCAATCAAAATTCTTTTTTATCAAATAAAAATCACAAAAAATGTTTTTTTTTATTTCAATCAAATTTTTAACTTTTATTTTTCTTAATAAGTTTATTAATTAACTAGGTTTTTAATTAGAAAACTTTAATTTATTTTTGTAAATAATTTTAATTAATTAGATTTAGTTAGATATTAACCACTAATTTAATCATTTTTAATTTCTTTCCTAAATAATCAAAAACTCCAAAAATAATTTATTTTTCATTTAATTAATTTATTAATTTAATTTAGTAATTAATTTAGGATTAATTTCTTCTCCTTAAATAAAAATAACAAAAAAACCAAAAAACACTTGTTTTTTAACCAAAAAGGCCAAAACCCTAAAAATTCGGATTCGATTTAATTTCCCGCGTGCGTTATTTATTTTCATCATATTAACGTACATGTTTCCGGAATGTAATAGATAATTAGTACCTTTAATTATTTTTATCGCTTTATTTTATTTTTCAAAGGGTTTGTCTTTGGCAATGTAAATACCCGACGCCTTGTAATTTAATTTCTGCACTTTTAATTCCGCAAATTATAACTGTTAGATGTTTGATAATAGGGTTTGCATGACAAGACTGAATGCTAATCTTAAAATCAAATTAGATCACCCTTCACATGTACAAAGATAAAAATAAACTGAAAACGACACACTCGCACATGCGCGCTCTTAGGGTACACCCCACTTGGTTGCCTTCGTACATGGTCATTGAGTATAGGTCACTTTAGAGGTCGTCCTCTTGTCTAAAAGATCATAGTTGACTCGAAATGGTTGCCTCGGATATTGTTGCCTCAAACAAATGATCTAAGACATTAGGGTTACCGCTAAGGCGTCCTAACATTGCTTTAGTGACCGTATGTTCCGCATTCGCATTGACCCTCAAATTCCAACGACGGTGCTATCCACTCACTAATAGTGAGATAGCATCGTCTAAAGGACATTAGCATAGAACGATTCCTTTTTCGAGTAGGTAGATGGTTCTTAGATACTTGCTCTTTCAAAACAAAACAAACTTTTACACATACACTCCTTTTCGAACAAAGTTTTCAAAAACACTTCATACGCTCTTGAGGACAGAAGCTAGAGTTAAATCGAAGTTTCAAAACAAAAACTTTTTTCAAACCCACAAGCACAAAGAAAGCAATTTTGAAAACAATTGAGCAAGTACCTAAGAGCCCGTGGATAACCACAGATAGAAAGGGTGCTAACACCTTCTCTTTCTATAATCTACCCCCCGAACCCGAGAAATATCTCGAAAAAAGGAATTTTTCTGTGCTTTTTTCCTTTCCTTGTTGGATAAAATAAAAGTCGGTGGCAACTCTTGCTTACCGTGACATTTTGCGCATACAAACGCAAAACGCAAACCAGCATTCCAAAAATAGTCAGTTCTTCCACCGTATCACACTATTCAAGAATGGATATGCCCAATAGATGAGATAACTCTTCCAAAGTGGGTACAAGCTGGTAATCTGGAAAGGTGAAGCAATGATGCTTGGGATCGAAGAACTGAAATAGTATGCTCATCATCTGTTCATCAAGATTTGAAGTAACCAGGCTGAGAAGTTGACCGTGTCTCTTAATGAAAGTAGACGTTTCAGAAACTCTTGATGCTAACTCTTTAAGTTGGGCAGGTATTTGCACAAAGTTGACTCGGATGGTATTTCTACGCACTGAGGCCATGATCTGCAAAACAAAATAAAGATAAATTCCCTTGGTCTTTGAAATGGTTAGTGTAATGAAGCATGAATGCCATGCTATGATGCATGATGTCATGATAAACCACAGGTATAGCAAACAACGGGTATTGCAAACACAGTCAAATCACACAAAACCCTTAGGTTTAAGGCTTGCGTGAGGTTAAAGGTAATACCCTCTTGAAGTTAAGTTGGTTCAACCTGTCCTAGAAAAGAGTAATCAAGTTCTAGAGGATCTCAATATCACTGACCATCCTCCATCGGTCATGGTTTCAGCTCACGCAATCTTTTCTTGCGGCTGGAACTATCCCGAGAGTATGGTCTCAATGAGTGTAGCATCGAGTATCAACCAGTTCTCAGCTCTACACCGAGGCCGGCTATCTCACTACTTTCTAATGGCCAAGTTGAGCGATTAAAGGTTCTAAGGTCAGTTGATGCTTAACGACACCATGCAGCGGCCCCATATTCTCCTCGTTTCTCCATAAGGGATATCGGTACCAACCAATGTGCCACACCAATGTAGCTACTGCTTCAACCGTATCAGTCTACGCTGTACAGTTCCCTCACAGTCTATTGCTACTTACCTAAAAGGTATTCCCAGATCCGGGTTAGGATCTATAGTAACCCCAAACAAAACCCTTAAAAGTAAAGCAAACAAAGCAATCAAGAGAAGTAATTATGATGAACTAGATCCTAAGGTATACCCCACTTATTCACTCCTCATCAGAGTCGCCATTTCTGTGATGCGGTGGCAGAACCGACTGTTTGACGCTGGTTTGCGTTTTGCGTTTTTTGTTCGCAAAATGTCGCGGTAAGCAAGAGTCGCCACCGAATTTTATTTCATCCAATCGGAAAGGGAAAAAGTACAGAAAAAATCCTTTTTCGAGATATTCTGAGTACGGGGGGTAGATTATAGAAAGGGAAGGTGTTAGCACCCTTTCTATTCATGGTTTTCCATGGGCTTTTAGGTACTTGCTCATCTTTTTAAAATTGCTTGTATATGTGCTTTGTTTTTGAAAATGTTTTACTTCGTGATAACCCTTGTATCAGTCCTCAAAGGTGTGACGAAGTTATTTTGAAAATTTGTTTGAAAAGTGTAAGTGTAAAAATTTTTGATTTGAGCAAGTACCTACTAGCATCTACCTACTCGAAAAAAGATCGTTTCTATTCTTGTTTCCTTTAGACAGCGCTATCCCACTATTGAGAAATAGGTAGCATCATCGTTGGAGTTATAAGGGTCAATTCGAAAGGGACGTACAATCACTAAAGCAATGTTAGGATACCTTAGTAGTAACCCTAGAGTCTTAAGATCATATTCGAGGCAACATTTCCGAGGCAACATTCTGAGGCAACATCCGAACGGGACATTTGATCTTTTTTAGACAGAAGGGTAACCACTAAAGTGTCTTATACTTAATGATAGTTTACCGAAGGCAACCGAATTGAGAGTATACCCTAAGAATGATATGTACGAGTGATTTGTTTTCAGTTATTTATCTTTGCACATTAGGGTTTTCTAACCGTATTAATTTTTCATACATTCTTGTCATACAATCCTATTAACATACATCTAGACAGTTAAATATTTGCGGGAATTAAAAAAATGCGAGAAAGTAAATCTACGCTATTACAAGGCTTCGGGAAGGGGGATTAATTACATAGCCAAAAACCCGAGGAAAAGCGATAAGTAAAAACCCTAAATTAACTATTACAAACCAGTGAGCAGTTACAACAATATTGACAAAAATAAATAACAAGGGCGCGGCGAATTAAATGCGAGACGAATAGGGTTTTGACCCTTGACTAAACCTAATTGTAATTGATTAAAGAAAACATGTTTTTTGTTATTTTTGTTATTTAAGAAAATAATAAACTAATTAAAAAAAGAAAATCCTAATTCTAATTAATTTTAAATTAAGAAAAAATAAATAAATTCAAATTAAAAAAAACTATTTTTGTGTTTTATCTATTTGAGAAAACTAAAAGAATTAAATCAAGCATTTTAACCTAATTTCTATATGATTTTATTTGTGAAAATAAATTACAATTTCCCTAAGTTAACACTAAATTAAATTAATTTTTATAATATATAAAAAAACTAATTCTAATTTTTTTTATGAATTTTTGATTATATGATTTTTATAAAAAACTATTAATTTGTTAATTAAAAATAATTAAAAGAAATATAAAAAGAATAAAAATAAGAAAGAAAATTTAGAAATGGGCCTGGCATCATTAGCAATTCTGGGGGTGGAAACTGAATTTCTGGGCCCAACAAGGCTAAGGCCTGTTTTGACTTTGCCAGATCTGATGCGTATGTTGACTTGGAGTACATGGTGGACCTTCAATGGAAAGGCATTGAATATGGATGGAGATGCGTTTGATGGTTGGATCTTGATGGCATATGGTGGACGTACGCTAATGCAACGCGCCTAAATACCTGTTGAAAAATAATATGAAACAAATATGGGACCTAGGGATCGAACCTAGGTCCTTATGGACGTTTCCAATACACGCTTGCCAACTGAGCTGTCTCGCCTGTTTGTACATATAATAAGAATAAACAATATAATCAAGTCAACGTGGTGTATTAAAAAAAATGCACTAAGATTCAAACCACCCAACCAGTGAGTGCCACACATCGTCTTTTTTCTCCCAACCGTCGTTTTAGCCCAAGATACTTTTACCTAAAGACACCTTGTTGTAGGTATAGACCTGTGCATCTCAAAAATTGTCCACAAGCAAGATAAATGACCACGGCTGGTACCAATCAACTCGTCTCATCCTCACGAGCATCATGGTACCAGAATCAACGCCCAATTTTGCATGCATTGGAAACCCCTAAACAAGAACGCGAACCCTAACTAGGGCATCTCTTGATTCCTGTACTAAAAACGCAATTAAACAATACCAAAAGCTTGCAAACTCAATGATAAACAAGAATATATGAATCAAACATGCTAATGATGCGCAAATCAGTGAAAACGAAATCAAAATTTTGAGACAAACCGTGACCTCTGTACTTATGATTCCAGGCGTGAGAAGGCTTATGTGATCGGTGGAAATAGAACTGACTGTTTTGAAATGCTGGTTCGCGTTTGCGTTTAACAAAATGTCACGGTAAGCAAGAGTCGCCACCGTCTTTTATTTTCTCCAACAAGGAAAGGACAAAAGCACAGCAAAATCCCTTATTCGAGAATGTTTCTCGGTTCGGGAGGTAGATTTATAGAAAGGGAAGATGTTAGCACACTTTCTATCTGTGGTTATCCACGGGCTCTTAGGTACTTGCTCTTATGTTTTCAAAAATTGTTTGCTTTTCAAGTGTGTGTGGTTTTTTGAAAAAGTTTCGTTTGAAAAATTTCTAAGTAACTCTTGTATCAGTCCTCAAGAGTGTACGAAATATTTGTTTGAAAACTTTTTGACAGTGTCAGTGTGAAAAGTATTTTTGTTTGTTTGAGAGAGCAAGTACCCAGGAGAAATATACCTACTCTAAGGAATTAGGCTGTGTAAGAGTCCTTTAGATAGTGTTATCCCACCATTGAGAGGTAGGTAGCACCGTCGTTGGAGTTATTCGGGTCAATTCGATGATTAGGGACAATGTGTGGTCACCAAAGCAATAGTAGGACACCTTAGCGATAACCCTAATGTCCTAGATCCTTTTTATCCGAGGCAACCGTTTCGAGGCAACTGGATCTTTAGACAGGAGGGCGACCTCTAAGACACCCTATACTTGACGACCACGTCGAGGCAACCAGTGAGGCGTACCCTAAGAGTGGCATGTGCTTGTGTGTTGTTTTTCAGTTAAATTGTCTTTGAACATGCATTTGTGAGCTACGGGTTGATTTTATTTTTCATACAAGTCTTTCATGCATTTTTAACAGTTAAGAGTGCGGAAAATAAATTGCAGAAAAGTAAATCTACGCTATTACAAGGCGCGGGTCTATACATCGCCAAAAACATAACCCGTTTAGAAATAAATGCGGAAAGTAAAAGAAAGCGATAAAATCCTAATTAACTATTACATCCTCGGAAACAGATACATAAATAATGATCAAAAGGAATTAAAGCGCGAAAGAAATTAATCGGGAACGTCTTAGGGTTTTGACCCTTTTGAGAAAAGAATGGGAAATTTGGTTCTTTGCATTTAATTAAAAAATGTTTTTTTTTGTGTTTTTTATGTAAATAAAGCAAAAGGAATTAAAATTAAAAGTTAGTAAAACATAATTCTAAGTTTATTTTATTTATTGTAAAAAAAAAGAAGTTAAAGTTAACCTAATTTAACTAATTTAATTAATTTACATTTTATTTACAAAAATAATAATTAATAAATAAGAATAATGATAATAAGAAAATATGATTGAAAATTGTCAAACCCTAATTCTACATGATTTTTATTTATTTATGAAAAAAGATTAAAATTGACCTAATTTAACTAATTTAATTTGTTAGTATTTTATTTACAAAATAAATTAATAATGAAATTAATACATAATAAAAATATTATAAATATTTAATTCTGAGTTTATTATGAAAATTAATGTTAATTATGTTAGTTAAATAAATAATATTAATAATATAAAATAGTTAGTTAAAAGAAAATAAAAATAAAAGCAATTAACCAGGGGGGTGTTGACCCAAGAATGGAGGTTTTGTTTAGAAATTTCTGGCCCATTAAGAATCAAGCATGTTTGACTTTTGCAATCAACTGCACCAGCGTTGACTGAGGATCAGGGTGAGGATCATCCTTTGGCCTTTGGATCTGTCTTTAGAGACACTTGGCGCCCTGATTTGTGAGGTTTATGGTGGAACACATGGAAGAGCCTGCACGTGAACGTATTAGAAAAAATAGAAAGAAGCGTTTGGGGGGACCTGGGAATCGAACCCAGGTCCCAATGGTTCTTGGACAGATCACCAACCACTACGCCATTGTGCTGCATCTGTTAATACAATAACAATTAACCATAATATATGAAAATCAACGCCCATGTTGGAAAAGCAAAACACGCGCGCTGACTATTTGAATGGACCAACCACGCATGAACACGTCCTTCATCTTCTTCGTTTTCCTGCAACAGAATAAAGAGATAGCGGGGGTTTTTAACCCCCACAAAATAACATGGCCAAAAATAGCGATTAGGTCTGTAAGTTATATAAATAGGGCGCGACATATCCATTGAATTCGTCTGGTTTCAACGAGTTTAACCATGGTCATGAGAAGGCTTGATTTTTCCTATGCTGAAAAGCCCTAATATGGAAACTCAAAAAACCTAAAAATCGTTAATGGCAATTCATAATTCAGTGCATGATAATCCAATTAATCAATACCAATAGCTTTGTATGGATGCAAACAACACAAAACAGGCCATAAATCACATCAAATGTTCATGAATTGGGAGTTTCGATTATGGCAAAAGTGTGCCAACTGTATGACTGAAGCGAGTGATTCTTTGATTGTTAAGGCTTGTTTGTGATTGCTACACGCTTTTGGGAATGTTAGCAATGTGTTTGAATCGCTCTAAGGCTTTGAATTGTGCTAGAACGTGGAATTCAGTTTTCAAATTTTTCTTGAATTTTTGGAATTGGCTTATGGCTTTTGACAACAGCTCTCACGTGTATCACATTAGGGTTAGGCTCAGCATATGTAAGGGAATAGAATTAGGTCAAGTCTTGGCCCAAAGATCCATTGTATTCATGTTTTCAATCTTTGATTTTCAATCAAATCCTTTTGCATATTTTGATGGAGAAAACTTGCCAAAATTGGATATTCTTGTCTCCTTGATTGGCACACGAAATCTCCAGCTCATATTGGTCACATTTGCTTCATGAAAAGATTTGAAAACCATATCTTCATATTTTCCTACATTTAAATGAATTAAATGAATTAATAATCAATTAAAAATCCAAATAATTAATAAAAATAAGAAAATAATTCAATTTAATCTCAATGGGTCGTGCATAGGACTTGGACAAAGTTTCAAGAAGGAATTTGAGGCCCATTAGCAAAAATGAGGTGTTTTGGGCAAAGTTGACTTTTGCAAATTCCCAAAACTTTCCCAACTTCTCCAATGCATATCTTGCTCAATTTTGATCATATGAACATGTTCTTGGACATTTTGGAAAGGTCTTGAAGTCCTCTAACCAATGCATTTGGTCCCATGTCATTTGGATTTACCAATCTCAAGTTATGGTCTTTGACTTAAAGTGCATTTTTGTTGACTTTTGAAATTGACCTATAATGTAGAAATTGATTACTTTTTGTGAGAGAATTTCTTGGACTTGGAATGTGAAGATGAGTTGTAGGAAATGTCATCCACTTCAAAATGAGCATTGGATGGGATTTTTCTGATGAACCATGAAAAAGTTATGCTCTGGTCAAGTTACAGTTGACTTTTCAACTGTCCAAAAATAGCAACTTTTGCATCTTTGATGATTTTTGAGCCATTCTTGTGGAATCATGATCAAGACTTGATCAAATGATGATTGTGGCTTCAAAATAAGATGTTGACCAAAAATTATGACTTTTGACTGTCAAATGACCATTTTGCCCCCTGCAGTTGATTGTGAACCAAATGAAGCTTTTGACTGTGCAATTTGACCCTGTGAGACTTGAAACTTGGCATGTAGATGCTTGACAATGTATAGAGGCCTATGGGACTTGATTGAGCCATTTAAAACCACAAATTCCTTGCAAGAACCAAAACCCTAATTTTGACTGTGTTAGGAGGCAATTGGACTGTGCAACCCTTGAGGAATCTTGAATCATTTAGAGATTGATCTTGACAAATCTTGAAGAATATGGGAGGGCAAATTTTGGGGTACAACAGTTTCCCCTGTTCAATCTTCTTAAACCTGAGGATGTATATTGGCTTGCGTGCCTTTCGTGATCCGAAGGTGGAAGATGATTGAACACTAGAGTGCCCAGAAATTTGCACTCGCATAGTGGAGTATCAGTAATGTGATGTCGGGAATGGGCTTATAGATGCCATTTGGAGAGATGGTGGATAGGAGGATGGGCTTATAGATGACATCTGAAGATGTGACAGAACCTTTTCGGGAATGGGCTTATAGATGCCATTTGGAAATGTGCGTCGATCGCGTAAGAGATTCCTTAGCGAGAACTTGCATACCTGAGAAAGAAAGATAATTTCCTGGCCTGTTACAGGGGTTGATCTTTAATCTCTTCATGCAGATATGCCCTGGCTAGATACAGGTATCGAATCTACAATCAATCGCTCACAGATATGCCCTGGCTAGATACAGGTATCGAATCTGGAACTTCAAATTCTTCATGCAGATATGCCCTGGCTAGATACAGGTATCGAATCTACAATCAATCACTCACAGATATGCCCTGGATAGATACAGGTATCGAATCTATAATTAGTCGTCTACAAATATGCCCTGACTGGATACAGGTATCGAATCTCTAAACTCTTCATACAGATATGCCCTGGCTAGATACAGGTATCGAATCTACAATCAAATACTCACAGATATGCCCTGGCTAGATACATGTGTCGAATCTGGAATTAGTCGTCTACAGATATGCCCTGGCTGGATACAAGTATCGAATCTCTAAACTCTTCATGCAGACATGCCCTGGCTGGATACAGGTATCGAATCTACAATTAATCGCTCACAGATATGCCCTGGCTAGATACAAGTGTCGAATCCGGAACTTGTCGTCTACAGATATGCCCTGGCTGGATACAGGTATCGAATCTCTAAACTCTTCATGCAGATATGCCCTGGCTGGATACAAGTGTCGAATCTACAATCAATTGCTCACAGATATGCCCTGGATAGATACAGGTGTCGAATCTGGAATTAGTCGTCTACAGATATGCCCTGGCTGGATACAGGAATCGAATCTCTAAACTCTTCATGTAGATATGCCCTGGCTGGATACAGGTATCGAATCTATAATCAGTTACTCACAGATATGCCCTGGCTGGATACAGGAATCGAATCTGGAATTAGTCGTCTACAGATATGCCCTGGCTGGATACAAGTATCGAATCTGTAAACTCTTCATGCAGATATGCCTTGGCTAGATACAGGAATCGAATCTGGAATTAGTCGTCTACAGATATGCCCTGGCTGGATACAGGTATCGAATCTCTAAACTCTTCATGCATATATGCCCTGGCTAGATACAGGTGTCGAATCCACAATTAATCGCTCACAGATATGCCCTGACTTTTCCTTCAAAACCCTAATTTAGCAACTTTTGGGTTTTGATGAATTGTGAGTAATCCTTGAGGAATAATGATCAACCCTTTATAAAATGATGGATAATACTTAAAAATGAGGATGTTGACCAAAAATCTTGAGGTTTGACTGTATATGGGCCACAGTTGACTTTTGACCTAGCATAGTTGATTTTCAAGCATTTGGGTAATTGACTGAGAAAACTTCCTCTGCAAGGCTTGAAACTTGACATGGATGATCTTGAAAACATATTAGGACAATGGAAGGAATTTGGGATCCTTTGGACTCAAGCATCTTGATGAAAATAGAAACCCTGATTTGAGATAGACTGCCTTAGGAGAGAGTTTGTCTAGTCAACTCTTGAACTTCCTTGAGAAATTTGGGGACCTCACATGACATTTGTTGAGAAATATGGGATGGCAAGTTTTGGGGTACAACACACGGGCTCTTCCTGAAGCAATCTTACATGGGTTCCTTCTCATGATCTCCAGATGCAGCTTTACACGGGCTCATCCTGAAGCAATCTTACACAGGTTCCTTCTCATGATCTCCAGATGCAGCTTTACACGGACTCGTCTTGAAGCAATCTTACACGGATTCCTTATCAGAATCTCCAGATGCAGTTTCACACAGACTCATCTTGAAGCAGCCCTACACAGGCTCGTTCTCATATATCTCTAGATAGCAGTTTACAACACTACAAAGCATGGACCTGACCAGATGACAGTATACCTCAAGTTCAAGTTGAAGCCTAGACCCGACCAGATAACAACTTAATTTTTGAAGACCGGACCGACCAGATAATAGTTCAACCTCTTCAGTTACTACAAATCCTGGAAACTAACCATATAATAGTTAATTCCACTTTCCCTATTATGTCACTGTGAAGCTTGGAATACGACCAGATGATAGTCAACTTTATTACCCTCAACAAGTTATGGTGATGCCTAGATTTCGACCAGAAAACAGCTAACTTTCATCTCTCCAGTCCAGAGATAACTTCTCAATAGAGCCATGGACAACTAAATCTCCTAGACTCCATTCCCCACAGAGTTTTCCTCAAGCAAAATAACAGAAATCAACATTCCCCAGCGGAGTCCTTCTCAAACAACAGGAACAGGAATCCCCATAAAGAGACCTCTTATGAAGTCAGCATCTACTTTGGATGGCATCTTTAATCCCATCTCCGACAACTCTCAGTCATCTTCTCCAAATGTCATATGTAAGCCCATTCCTGATATCATCAACCAACAGAGTTACTTCATGCGAGTGCAAATTTCTGGGCACTCTAGTGTTCAATCATCTTCCACCTTCAGATCACGAAAGGCAGACAAGCCTATCTAAATCTCCAGGTTTAATAAAATTAAACAGGGGCAGTTGTTGCACCCTAAAATTTTCCCTCCCATTTTATTCAAGGCATGATCATTAAGGTCCTCAATTGCTCAAGGTTGACCAAGAATTGATCAGACAAATTCTCCTCCTAAGCAATGGCTTTTCAACTAGTTTGACTTTTCACCAAGATGTGTGAGCTCCAAAGGTCTCAAATGTTTTCCGTGGTCCTAATATGTCTTCAAGTTTGTCCATGCCAAGTTTCATGCTCTACAACTTCTCTTTTATCCTCAAGCTCAAGAAATGCATCATTTGGAAGGTACAAGCTCATACATTACAGGAGGTTATTGCACCCTATATGCCTCAACATAATGGCATAGCTGAAAGAAAGAAAAGAAGTGTACGGAACATGAAGAGGTGTATGTCGAAAGCTAAGAATATGTCTAGGAGATTTTGGGCTGAAGCAGCTTCGATAACAGTATGCATTCTAAATTAGATTCCCAACGAAGTTGTGTTAGCTGGGAATTTCGATTACACAAGTTTTGAATAATTGACACTATGATCAAAGAAAGAATAGTTCGAAAGATAGTGTGAGGAGGATTTTATGAAGTTTTTGATTTATGAAGAGCTATTAAAGAGCTTCACTATGTTGAATCCGTATCGAAGGGTTCATTTTCGAACTATTGAAATATTAGCTATTTGAAGCATTACATGGAAAGACATTTCGACTGTCATGTTGATTGAATTGGTGCTCCAAAAAGAAGAAGATTTTGAATTCAAAAGCTTTGATCTTATCCAAAGAAGCACATGGAAGTCTAATGGTTCGAAGGACATGCAATCTTCAAACATGGTGTGATTTCATAGAAGGACCGCTAGGGTCGAATCAGTCAAATATAAGTCATCTTAGAGTTTTTGATCAATGTGTTTCAGACATGTACCTGAAAAAGTGAGGAAGAGGTGATACTTCGATTGGTTAAATTGAAGGAAAGGAGATCTAAAAGAATAGAACGAAACTTCGACAAGTCAAGTAAGAGGTGATACTTCGATTGGTCGAATTGAAGGAAAGGAGATCAAAAAGAACAGAATGAAGTTTTGACAAGTCAAGATGAAGAGGTGATACTTCGACTAGTCGAATTAAAGGAAAGGAGATCGAAAAGAACAGAATGAAACTTCGACAAGTCAAAAGGAAGATGTGATCGGTGGAAATAGAACTGACTGTTTTGGAATGCTGGTTCGCGTTTGCGTTTCGCAAAATGTCGCGGTAAGTAAGAGTCGCCACCGTCTTTTATTTTCTCCAACAAGGAAAGGACAAAAGCACAGCAAAATTCCTTTTCGAGATGTTTCTCGGGTTCGGGAGGTAGATTATAGAAAGGGAAGGTGTTAGCACCCTTTCTATCCGTGGTTATCCACGGGCTCTTAGGTACTTGCTCACTATGTTTTCAAAATGTTTTTTCTTTTCTTGTGTTTGTGGGTTTTGAAAAAGTTTTGTTTTGAAAACTTCGATTTAACTCTTGTATCTGTCCTCAAGAGTGTATGAAGTGTTTGTTTGAAAACTTTGTTTGAAAAGTGTAAGTGCGAAAAGTATTTTTGTTTTGAAAGAGCAAGTACCTGAGAACCTCTACCTACTCAAAAGAAATTAAGTTGTGTAAATGTCCTTTAGACAGTGCTATCCCACTATTGCCGAGTAGGTAGCACCGTTGTTGGAGTTTTCGGGTCAATTCGATTTTAGGGACATGTGGTCACTAAAGTAATGGTAGGACGCCTTAGCGGTAACCCTAATGTCTTAGATCATTTTTTATCGAGGCAACTGTTTCGAGGCAACTTTGATCTTTAGACAGGAGGGCGACCTCTAAAACACCCTATACTCAATGACCACGTCGAGGCAACCAAGTGAGGTGTACCCTAGGAGTGGCATGTGCAAGTGTGTCAGGTTTCAGTTATGTTATCTTTGTACATGTTAGGGTGAGCTACGATTGATTTTAATTTAAGAGAGATCTTGACATGCATAGCCTATTTAGCATACATCTAGCAGTTAATGGTTGCGGAAAATAAAACTAAGCTATTACAAGGCGTCGGGTATTTACATCGCCAAAAACAAACCCTTGAAAAAGTAAATGCGAAAAATAAATAAAAGCGATAAAAAGTCCTAATTAAAGCTATTACATCCTCGGAACAATTACATAATATGGATCAAAACATGAATAAAAAAGTAATCACACGCGCGAGAGAAAAATTGAATCGGAGAATTTTTTAGGGTTTTGACCCTTTTGAAGAAAGAAAGAGATTTTTATTGTTATTTTGAATTAAATGAAATTAAGCCTAGACTAATTAATTAATTAAATAAAAAGGATTTTTTTTTTAGTTTTGAATGTTTTAAGGAAATAAAAAAAGAAAGGATTAAAATTGTTAAGAACCCTAATTCTACATTAATTTTAATTTATTGTGAAAATATTAATGTTAACCTAATTAAAACTAAACAAATTAATTAAATTATTTATTTACAAAATAACTAGTTAAATTTAATAAATAAAAATATTAGATTTTTTGTTTTCTGATTTTATTATGAAAAATAAATTAATTTGTTAGTTAGTAATTAATTAAAAATAATAAAAATAAATCAAGCAAATAAATAATGAAAGAAAATAATAAAAATGCAAACTCAGGGAGGTTTTGGGCCAATTTTGGAGGTGTCTTTGGCAATTTCCAGGCCCACTAGCATTTCAGCCACGTTGACTTTGGTGATTATCCACACGCCTGTTGACTGGGGAGTATGGTGATCTCCCACTCATGTCCATTGGATATATGCATGGAGACATCTGGCGCACTGAGATTTGAGGTATATGGTGGACTTCCTTGTGAAATCTGCATGTGAATATATGAAGCAAAATAGAATAAATCTTTTGGGGGACCTGGGATTCGAACCCAGGTCCCAACGTTCACATGCCAACGCCCCAGCCACTCAACCAACCTGTTTAATTTGTTAGTGGAATAATAGGCAATTACTATATGTCAAACAATCAACGTGCTGTGAATAAAAAAAATTAACGCGCGCTTTTCAAATAAGCCAATGGGATGTCAACACATCATCGTCTTCAACCTTTTTTCTGTATGATTAGAATCAGATAGCGGGGGTTTTTAACCCCCACTACTTCCTGCAAGGAAAAATAGCGATTAGAAGCACAGTGAATATAAATGTTTCGCGAGGTGTGGGTTGGAATCGTCTTGGTCTCACGATTTCAGTCATGTATCTCACTAGTCCCAATTTTTCCTGGATTGAAAAGCCCCATTTAAGAGCTCAAGAACCCTAGAAATTCAGTCATGGTATCTTACGATTCAGGGCACTATAGTCCAATTAATTCATTCCATTAGCTTTGTATGGTCTCTAGCAATGCAAATCAGTCACAAAAACATGTTAAATGCGCATGAATTAAGAGATACAATTATGAAATATAAGGGCAAACCGTGGGACTGTGTATCGTGATTCCTTGAGCTTTGATGCTTGAATTTGATTGTAAATCAATCCTAGTGCCTCCTGCAAGGTGTTTGGATGAATAAAATGCCTTCAATCGACCTAGAATGCAAGAACAGGTTTTGACTTTTCTTGAAAATTCTTGAATTTGCTATGGCCGTTTCTGCAGCTTTCAATCGTGTCCTAGGTCATGGTTTGCTTGCATACATATAGGAGAATCAAATTAGGTTAAAATTTTGGATCCAATCCATGTGCATTGATGTTTAAATCTTTGATTGAAAATCAAATATTCTTGATTTTTCATGATTGAACAATGTTGCCAAATTTGAATTTTTTTGTATCTTTGACTTGTGCACGAATTTTCCAGCATGTTTTGATCATATTTGCTTCACAAATTGATTTAAAAACAAATCTTCTATTTTCTTATGATTTAAATTAATTAAATGGATTAATATTAATTAAAAATCCAATTAATCAATAAAAATAAGAAAATAAATCCAATTAATCTTGATGGGTCGTGCATAGGTCATGGGTGAAGTTTCAAGAAGAGATTTGAGGCCCATTAGCAAAAAGAAGGTGTTTTGAGCAAAGTTGACTTTTGCAACTTCATGAAAATTTCCCAACTTCTCCAATGCACAACTTGCTCAATTTTGATCATATGACCATGTTCTTGGACATTTTGGAAAGCTCTTGAAGTCCTCTAACCAATGCCTTTAGTCCCATGTCATTTGGATTTACCAACCTAAAGTTATGGCCTTTGACTCAAAGTGTACTTTTGTTGACTTTTGAAATTGACCTATAATGTAAAAATTGGTAACTTCTTGTGAGAGCATTTCTTGATCTTGGAGTGTGAAGATGGATTATAGGAAATTGCATCCCCTTCAAAATGAGCATTGGATGGAATTTTTCTGACAAACCATGAAAAAGTTATGCCCTTGTCAAAGTACAGTTGACTTTTATGCTGTCCAAAAATAGTAACTTTTTGCACCTTGATGATTGTTGACCAAAAATTCTGACTTTTGACTGCAAAATGACCATTTTGCCCTTGCAGTTGACTATAGATCAAATGGAGCTTTTGACTGTGCCAATTGGCACTGTGAGTCTTGAAACTTGGCATGTAGGTGCTTGAGAATGTATATAGGCCTATGAGACTTGATTGAACCATTGAAAACCTTAAATTCCTTGAAAGGACCAAAACCCTAATTTCAGCTGTCTTAGGAGGTGATCTGACTGTACAACCCTTGAGCCATTTTGAACCATTTGGAGATGATTCCTGACCTATCTTGAGGAATATGGGAGGGAAAATTTTGGGGTACAACAATTGCCCCTGTTCAATATTCTTAAACCTGAGGATGTAGATTGGCTTGCGTGCCTTTCGCGATCTGAAGGTGGAAGATGATTGAACACTAAAGTGCCCAGAAATTTGCACTCGCCTAGTGTAGTATCAGCATGGTGACGTCGGGAATGGGCTTACAGATGCCATTTGGAGATTGTTGGTAGGAGGATGGGCTTATAGGTGCCATCTGGAAATATGACATAATCTTGTCGGGTGTGGGCTTATAGATGCCATCTGGAAATGTAATGGGTAGTTGTGGAGATGGGCTTAAAGATGCCATCTAGGGGTGAATGCTAGACTGTTTCTATAAGCTGGAACTGGATGATTTCCAGTATGGCGTCCATGCCTGGAGCGCCTCTGAACTGTATTGGAAAGTTGGGTGGTTTGAGCTGGTCGAGTAGATAGTTGTCCTGTCTGGTTTCAGGTATTAATCTCTGACCCGAGAAAGAAAGATAATTTTCCTGGCTTGCTACAGGTATTAATCTTTAATCTCTTCACGTAGATAGTTTTCCTGGCTGGTTTCAGGTATTAATCTACAATCAATCACCCACAGATAGTTTTCCTGGCTTGCTACAGGTATTAATTTGGAACTTGAAAAGGTTGGCCGATGAGATAGTTGTCCTGGCTGGTTTCAGGTATTAATCTCTGACCGGAGAAAGAAAGATAGTTTCCTGGCCTGTTACAGGTGTTAATCTTCAATCTCTTCATGTAGATAGTTTTCCTGGCTGGTTTCAGGTATTAACCTACAATCAATCGTCCACAGATATTTTCATGGCTAGTTACAGGTATTAATCTGGGACTTAAGAAAGGTTGGTCGAGGAGATAGTTGTCCTGTCTGGTTTCAAGTATTAATCTCTGACTTGAGAAAGAAAGATGGTCTTCCTGGCTTGTTACAGGTATTGATCTTCAATCTCTTTATGTAGATAACTTTCCTGGCTTGTTACAGGTATAGATCTACAATCAGTCGTTCACATAATTTTCCTGGCTTGTTACAGGTGTTCATCTAGAACTTAAGAAAGGTTGGCCGAGGAGATAGTTGTCCTGTCTGGTTTCAGGTATTAATCTCTGACCTGAGAAAGAAAAGTAGTTTTCCTGGCTTGTTACAGGTATTAACTTTCAATCTCTTCATGTAGATAACTTTCCTGGCTGGTTTCAGGTATCGATCTACATTCAGTCGTCCACAAATATTTTCCTGGCTTGTTACAGGTATTAAACTGGGACTTGAAAAGGTTGATGGTAATCATCTTTTGATTGACCTTTTCCTGAAAAGGTAAAACAATAGTTGTATGCAATGTCATGATGTATGAAATGCATGATGTCATGATGTTCTCAAGAATAAATGAGATTGTGTCGTATGCACTTTATCATGTATGTAAATAGGAGGTATGACATGTGAAATGTTTATGAATGTATTTTCGTATGGGAAAATAAATCCTTGACAAATGTCGGGGAGTTTGTTAACTCCTGGACTGCTGTTGAAGAGTCTGATTGAATTCTTCGTTTCCACCGGGGATGATGCACGAAGATGATTGCAAGAATAAACCTGTTGGGGAATAAACTTGATGAATAGATTACTCGGCGGGGAATTACTCTGTGGGGAATTACTCTGTGGGAAGAGATGCTTTGCTGAGATTTTAACGATAACTCCACTGGGGATTCCGTTGACAAGCTCTATTGGGGATTTTGAAGATGAACTCTGTTGGGGATAAAAAGAACTTCGCTGAGGATGATCTTTCAGTTGCAACTTGCTGAGGATAACCCAGTTAGACTCTTGTGGGGATAACCTAGGAATATGGCTGGGGAGATATATTTGTACTTTGTGGGGGACGAGCTTCCAGAATCTACTGGGGAAGATGATTCAACTCTGGCGGGGAAGCTTTTTTAGACTACGCTGGGAAATGGCTCCACTGGGGGTATCTTATATTTCGTTGAGGAATATTAAGACTGCCGGGGATACTTGCTGAGGAATATCTGTATACTCCGCTGGGGAATATTAAGATCTACTGGGGATACCCAACCTTTTTAGGGCTAATGGTAGACCAACTCTGCTTGGGGAGAGCATTGCTGATTCGTTCATGGTTGTAAGTCTCAATGGGGAGAGCTACCATTATTGTTATATTCTGCGGGGAGTGAAGGTATCTTGGTCACATTCTTCAGCTGAACCTACCTTGGTACATTGGTGGACAGAGCAACTAAATCGCTTAGACAATTCTTATTGCCCCTACTTCCGATGTCACCCGTAATTAGTCCTTTGTTTCGCATGCAAATATTTATGATCAGCAATTAATGTCAAATGCATATATCAAAAATGAACATTGGACGTTCTTTGCAAAACAAAACAGATAAAGGAAAAACAATTTTCAATTGGTCTGAAAAATGAACTTGTATTGATTTTGGAGTTTGCCCGTAAATAGGCGTTTTTGTACAAGAGGCTGACGTCCTAGTAAGAGAATGCCGCCGTGCAAGTAGGATTTATAAAATTTGTGAAAAGAAAACAAAACAGCTATGTGAATAATCCCACTGGGTTCCAACTCTGCTATCGCCTTTATGTCTTCAAGCATCTCATCACTTTGCTGCTTAGTTGAGGATGAATCTGATTGATTGGTGTCATCCGAGCTTGACAGTTGATACCAAAGTCGGGATGCAGGGTGATCCAATGAGACATAGTTTTACGCTTATCCCTAATTTTTGCCTGGACCTCCCTTTCGGGTTTTCAGTCCACCGGGATACCCATTTTTGCCCAAGCCGCCTTTTCAGGTTTTCGACTTGCCGGGTGTGCAGATTTTTTTATTTTCATCCCTTATTTTTGCGCGAACCCTTTTGGTTCGCCAGGAAGCCCTTATTTTTGGCTAGTCCGGTCGACCTAGCGGGTCTTTAATCATGCGTAGTATCTTTTTACTATGTCTTCATTGACGGGGTGAGGAAGGTCGTTACCATCCATGGTGGTTAGAATAATAGCTCCTCCTGAGAAGATATTCTTAACCACAAATGGCCCCTCGTACGTAGGGGTCTATTTGCCCCTGGGATCACCTTGAGGTAAAATGATGCGCTTGATTACTAGGTCCCCGACTTGATACTCTTGTCGTCTGACTTTCTTGTTAAATGCCTTGATCATCCGCTTTTGGTACGTCTGACCATGACAAATAGCAGTGAGTCTCTTTTCGTCGATCAGGTTTAGTTGATCAAGCCGGGTCTGGATCCAATCGTCTTCACTTAAACCCGCATCCTTCATGATCCGGAGAGAGGGTATCTGAACTTCAATGGGCAGAACTGCCTCCATGCCGTATACCAAGGAGTAGGGTGTTGCCCCTGTTGACGTTCGTGCTGAGGTACGGTACCCATGAAGAGCAAATGGTAACATCTCGTGCCAGTCTTTGTAGGTCACTGTCATCTTCTGCACAATCTTCTTAATGTTCTTATTAGCTGCTTCTACGGCCCCATTCATCTTCGGCCGATAGGGAGAAGAGTTGTGGTGCTGTATCTTGAATTGCTCGCAGAGCTCAGTGATCATCTTATTGTTAAGATTGGTACCATTATCCGTAATGATCCTCTCCGGTACACCGTATCGACAGATCAGGTTATGCCGAATGAACCGTGCCACGACGTTCTTGGTTACGGTGGCAAAGGAAGCTGCTTCCACCCACTTCGTAAAGTAATCAATCGCTACCAAGATGAAACGATGCCCATTGGATGTCGTAGGTCTGATCTCGCCGATCATATCAATGCCCCACATTGCAAAAGGCCAAGGTGTTGTCAAGACATTCAAAGGAACTGGAGGAAAGTGCACCTTATCAGCATAGATTTGGCACTTGTGACATGTCTGAGAATGCTGATAACAGTCGGCTTCCATTGTTGACCAGTAATATCCTGCCCGAAGGATTTTCTTTGCCATGGTATGTCCACTGGAGTGAGTTCCGAAGGTACCTTCATGTAGCTCTGCCATGATCTTTTCTGCTTCAATCTTATCCACACAACGCAGTAAGGTTGAATCATGGTTGCGTTTGTAAAGAATGTCATTGTTGAGGAAGAACTTTGCCGCGAACCTTCTCAGAAACTTCTTGTCATTAACGGATGCACCCTCGGGGTATTCTTGAGCTTCCAGGTACCTATTCACTTCATAATACCAAGGTTTTTCTGTTACCTCTTCGGTCTCAAGGTCACAACAATGTGCAGGTTCATCCAACTTCCAAATAATGATCCGGGGAGCCTCGTTGTCCTATTTGACTTTGAACATGGAAGACATCGTAGCTAGCACGTCCGCCAACTGATTCTCCTCTCTTGGGAAGTGTTCAAAGGTTATCTCCTTGAAATGGGGAATCAACGTCAATACATACTCCTTGTAAGGAATAAGATTTGGGTGTTTCGTATCCCACTCGCCTTTGATCTGACTGATCACGAGAGCGGAATCTCCGAAGACACTCAGAAACTTGATCCTTAGGTCAATTGCAGCTCGAAGACCCATGATGCATGCTTCATACTCCGCCATGTTGTTGGTGCAGTTGAAACATAGTCGGGCGGTGGGCGGAGTATGAGAGCCTTTAGGAGATATGATCACAACACCAATACCATTACCCAAAGCGTTTGAGGCTCCGTCAAAGTGCATAGACCATCGGGATCCTTCCTCAGGTCCTTCATCCGGTCCAGGTATCTCGCAATCAGTTACTACCATGATATTCTCGTCTGGAAATTCAAAGTTCATCGACTGGTAATCATCCACTGCCTGATGTGCCAAATGGTCCGCCAACACACTTCCCTTGATTGCTTTTTAAGTCGTGTATTGGATGTCATATTCAGTCAAGATCATCTGCCATCTTGCTATTCTTCCGGACAAGGCAGGCTTTTCGAAGATATACTTGATTGGATCCATCTTTGAAATCAACAGAGTAGTGTGAGTCAACATATACTGTCTCAGCCGGCGAGCAACCCATACCAAAGCGCAGCAAGTTTTCTCGAGTAGTGAGTATTGGGTCTCAGAGTCGGTATAATTTTTGCTAAGGTAATAAATAACATGCTCTTTTCGGCCAGACTCGTCATGCTGACCCAGCACACATCCCATTGAGTTGTCCAGTACTGTCAAGTATAAGATTATAGGTCTCCCTTCAACCGGTGGCATAAGAATGGGTGGATCTTGGAGATACTCTTTGATTCTTTCGAAAGCGGCATGACATTCATCGTTCCAACGTACTACTTGATCTTTCTTCAGTAGCTTGAAGATTGGTTCACAAGTAGCAGTTAGGTGTGAGATGAATCGGGCAATGTAGTTCAACCGTCCTAGAAAGCCTCTGACTTCTTTCTCTGTCTTGGGAACTAGCATCTCTTGTATGGCTTTCACTTTGGAAGGGTCCACTTGAATACCTTTGTTGCTTACGACGAAACCTAGTAGCTTTCCAGATCTCACCCCGAAGGTGCACTTGTTCGGGTTTAACCTCAATTTGTACAACTTCAACCGGTCAAACAGATTCTGTAGATGGTCAAGGTGTTCCTCCTTAGTTTGGGACCTCGCAATCATATCGTCGATGTATACTTCAATCTCATGATGGATCATGTCATGAAACAAAGCAACCTTGGCACGTTGATATGTTGCCCCAACATTTTTCCACCCAAAAGGCATGACCTTGTAACAGAAGGTGCTCCACTGAGTAACAAAAGTGGTCTTCTCCATGTCTTCGGGAGCCATCTTTATCTGATTATAACCGGAGAAACCGTCCATGAAGGAGAATACCTTATGCTGAGCAGTGTTGTCAACCAGAACGTCGATGTGAGGCAGAGGGAAGTCATCCTTAGGGCTCGCCCTGTTCAAATCCCTGTAGTCAACACACATTCGGACCTTACCATCTTTCTTCGGCACTGGAACCACATTGGCGACCCACTGAGGGTAAGAAGTTACTGCTAGGAAATCGGCGTCAAATTGCTTCATAACCTCGGCCTTGATTTTCTCGGACATCTCTGGACGCATACGGCGAACCTTCTGTTTTACCGGAGGGCATTCTTCCTTGGTAGGCAGGTGATGAACCACAATGTCGGTATCCAACCCAGGCATATCTTCGTAAGACCAGGCAAAGATTTCCACGTAGTCATGCAGCATCTGAATCAACCGTTGTTTCACACTAAGCTCCAGATTTGCATCGATCTTGACTTCCTTCCTGTCTGTCTCAGTACCTAGATTTACCGTTTCCACTGGCACTTCATGTGGCTGAATGGCCCTCTCTTCCTGGAGTAGCAGTCTTGCAAGCTCACCAGGCACTTCACAATCCTCTTCACCTTCGTCTTCGGCTAGGTTGATCGGATTTTCGAAGTCATAACTGGCAGTAGCAGAGTCGTTACCAATGAGATCCGGAGTGGACTAAGACCTGTATATGTGAATGTGTGTAAATAGCTGTTTTGCAATATATAATAAAGAGAGACAAGGAGCGCAAGATTTGAAATGCAAAAAACGTCCAATGCTTTTATTAATGATATATGAAAATGACGCACAAAAACCCTCACAAATGAAGCCACGGTGCCCCGGGTAAGACACCAGGCCATAAAGTTTCACAATATTGTCTGTTACAAATTCAAAACAAAGGAGTTCATTACTGAGTAACAAAAGTAATAGGGATGAAGTCTTTCGCTGTCCAGTTGTTTGGTCCACCGTCGGTCGTAGGTATATCCAGCTGTCGAATTCAGATTCCTCCACGTCATCTTCGATGGTATTTACTCCCGAGTTGCTGATGAACACATGAGGTCTTCCAATCCTTGCACTACGAACATCCCTTTGAGCTTCTGCAGTGAAACCCAAACCAAACTTGTCAGTCTTCTGAGTGAAATCAGGGAGTCGGCCCCAGTTTGCACACTTACCCTTCTCAATAACAGCCCGGGCATCCTTTAAGGAAGCCATCTTCAAAGGAGAATCTTCAACCACAGTCTCGGCTGATGCCAGTGTCTGAGGAACCTCTTCAAAGTGCTGGAATGGGGTCTCAATGAACTCCCCATCCATCTCTATGTACCGGAACGAGTTGAGGTGGCTGACCATGTACTCTTCCTCCCCCTGTACTGTCACAATCTTCCCTCTGACCGGGTATTTCAGCTTCTGATGGAGTGTTGAGGTCACAGCTCCGGCTTTATGATCCATGGACGACCCAGCAAACAAGAATAGGACGGTCGAATATCCATCACGTAGAATGTAGAATCAAAGATCTGAGAACCAACTCTGATTGGAATATCAACCTCACCATGCACCACCCTTTTAGATCCATCAAAGGCCCGGACAACAAGGTTACTAGGCTTTAGCTCCAACCCTTTGCAATCCAACCTGTCTAGAGATTTCTTGGGTAAGACGTTCAATGAGGAACCAGTGTCAACCAGCACATGTGCAAGAGTAGTGCCCCTGCATTCAATGGAGACATTCATGGCATCGTTATGGTTCTTCCCTTTAGCAGTCAGATCAGCATCGGAGAAACCCAAACCATTATCAGCAGTTAAGTTGGCCACACAATCGGTAAACTGATCAGTTGATGTCTCTTGTGGCACGTGGGCCGTTTTCAGGCCTCTGAACACAACAATATTGATAACATAGAAATCTTGGAGGGGGTTTTCCCCAGCTTCTCAACTACATTATAATCACTCTTCTTAATGATCTTCAGAATCTCTTCCATCTCTTGTTTGGAAGCTTCAACATTGATGGTCTTTGGTGCCTCCGTCTGGGAAGGCATATCAGTGGAGATCCCTTTGCCCCGAGCGTCAGATGACTCGGCAACAGGGGTAGAAATAGGAACTTGATCAGGAAGGGAAGTAGGCACACTTGCAGGTGTGATGACAATAGGTCTCTGGATAGTTGGTGGCGCAATATCTGGTGAGAAAAGTCTACCACTGCGGGTGAATTTAGCAGGCCCGGTGATGTTGTTGACGCCGGTATTAGTATCAAACTCTTGCTTAACCCCAAGAACATAAACATCTGCCCCATAGTGCCAAGGGACAGCTTTGTCAGAGGTGTAGGGAATAGGCCTCGGAACAGTGATAATTATGGGTGCAATCTTCTGAACAGGCATAATTTTGACAGGCTTCCTCGAGGGAGCCTTGGGAGAATTGTTGAAAATGGTGACAATGGAAACTTCTTCAGTAGGGGTGGCAGGAACAACAATCTTCTCAAACAGGATTTCTTTACTATCCATCAGGTTTTGGATACCTGGCTTCAAAGATGGGCAACCAGTAAGTGAAACGGAACACAGATGGCAACCTTCACTACATCCCGGAAATAAACCGGCTAGCAACAGGTTCTTCTTGACGATCATCAGCGGGGTGACAATATCATCCACAGAGGCTACAAACAAGTCTTCCACTACAGCATTCACTCCATGCTTGGGCATGGGAGCAGTCACAACGTTAAGCCTCTCGGGCGCCTCGAACTCAATCTCCTTAGCATCGATTAGGTCCTTAACTTTATTCTTCAAAGCCCAACAATCATCCGTATTATGCCCCGGGTTGTCAGAGTGATAAGCGCAGCGGGCATTAGGATTGTACTTTGGGGATGTTGTATTTACAATCTTCGGAGCTTCTTTTAGAGTCACCAGATTGGTTGTCAGTAACTACGGCAATATCTGGGACAAGTTCATGCTGAGGCGAGTGAACTGCCTTCAGGGTCTCTCACTCCTTTGTTGGTTATGATGCTGAGGAGCAGCAGCAGGTTTTGAAATAACCACCGCGTTGACAGCTTGGCGGCGTTCCGGTCTATTCTGTCTCCTTGAACCGTAGACAGCACTGGATTCCTTCTTGAAGGGTTTCTTCTTGGTGCTCGACGAAGCACCCTTCTGTATCTTCCCAGACTTGATACCAACTTCAATTCTTTCACCAGTCAAGATAAGGTCTGTAAACCCGGCTGAAGAATTTCCAATCAAATGGTTAAAGAACGGACCAGACAGGGTCCCCAGAAACATATCAACCAGCTCACGATCAGTCAAAGGTGGTTGCACCCTTCCGGCAAGGTCTCTCCATTTTTGGGCGTACTCTTTAAATCCTTCACCCGTCCCTAGTGACATACCCTGGAGTTGGGTACGCGTAGGAGCAAGGTCGGAATTATATTGATACTGCTTATAGAACGCAGTAGCCAAATCTTCCCAGTTGCGGATACTGGCCTCATCCAGCTGATAAAACCATTCGAGTTGAGTCCCTGAAAGACTATCCTGAAAGAAATGGATCCAAAAAAATCTTGTCAGCAGTGTAAGGTTGGATCTTCCTTACATACAACCAGAGGTGCAGCTTTGGGAAGGAGGCTCCGTCATATTTGGCAAAAGCAGGTGCCTTGAACTTATGGGGAATCACCACCCCAGAGGATAAGCCTAGGTCTCCAAAGTCCAACCCGGGCACATTCTGTATCTCCATGGCACTCAAGTAGTCCTCCAACTGTTTATACCTATCTTCAGCAGGAGGATACTGTTCTTCATCATAATCCGTCTCGTTGTCGGAGACCATGGGACTAGGAACCCTTCTCTCTTGTGGGCTGTCTTTTCCTACAGATGAGGTAGTCAGCTCAACCTCATTCTGCAATCCATTCCCAAATCTGCGTCCAGTGTTGAACAAGACGGTCCTCTTCTTCTTCTTCCTCCTCTCTTTCAGAATCAAAGTCTTCAAATCCTGTTGACCCTGGGCTAGGCTCATAACCAACTCTTGGAACTGGGCATTCTGGGCCTGGAGGGCCTTGATAGCTTGTTTAGTGGAAGGTTCAGTAGACATGATGATTGCTGAAATAAACAACAAAGAAGATAAGTGACCTGTAAAAGGGGTACCTGTTTATGCATATGATGAAATGAAATGCGTATGATTTATGTTTTCAAAGACAATCAGGATTCAACTTTGTAGACAAAAAAGGAAACACACTTTATTAGATTTAACTTCGGAATTTAAATTGTTCAACAAATTGACCTTAGGCGTTACAGGAATGGAAATACTGAAAAGTAAATAAAAACATTAAAGAAATCATCAAAGGTCCATCAATGCTCCCATGGCCTCTTCTTCTCAGTGCGGATATAGTCATTCAGGATCCGCTCGTTCTCCAATTGCTTAGTCAGCTTCTGGATTTTCTGTTCCTGTTCGTTGAACCTTTCCCGATAAGAATCCCGTTCTTCCTGCAGTTGCTCCCAAGACCTCTTCAGTGTGCCAACATCAGTGGGTACATGAGGATGGAGAACAGTTGGAGGAACCCCATCTTTATCAGCAACTTCAAGAGTAATAGGCCTGACAGCTTCGTATGGCATACCTAAGTTCTGGGCACGGATGCGGACCCATCTGAAATATGACTCCATTGGCAGAGAAGTTTTTGGTCCTAACTCATGTGGGTCAGATTTGTGAACTCTATCCCAAGCCCTGATGAATCTACAACGCAGCTCGTCGCTATCTACCTGAAAATCAAAGACGATATGAGGTATCAACATCTCATGAGGCCCTTCTCTTCTGGCTCTTCCAAACTGACGGAGAGCTAGACATGGGTTATAAGAGATTCCTCTACGGGTTCCGATCAATGGAACATTAGGATACTCTCCATAACGATCAATGACAGCCACCTCATCTAGGCCTCTAAGAGTCCAAATAATGTCTTTATCAGTAAGAGACATTATCCTATGAGCCCATTCCCTTCCTTCTTTGTTCTTCAGTACGAACTTGGGGAGGTGCGAAATAAACCACCTCGCCAATAAAGGAGCACAACACATCAAAGTTCCCCGTCTTCGGGCAGTACGAGTATAGAGCTGATAAAGGATATTGTGACACCCCAAATAATCCGATTATTAAATAATTAGAATTTTTAATTATTAATTTAATTGGAAATTTAATTATTGGTATTTTTGGATTATTGGAATTAATTTAATTAATTAAAGGAAAGAAGTATTGGTGGTGTGAAGAGTGATTAGAGGGTGTGAGGGGTAAAATACTCTACTCTTACTAATTACTAATTTAATTATTTTATTGGAATAATAAAAGGAGTATTAAAAGGAAAAAGAAGAGAAAGAGAGTTATTTTGGAATATTCATCATACGTGCATTTGAGAAGAGGAAAAAGAAGGAGAAAACCGGAAGCGTCAGAATTCGAAGAACCCACAAGGTAAGGGGTGATTTTGATTAGTTAATTCGTATTATCGGTTTAGATATTCAATAGTATGGATCATAGTATGTTAGGGAATCCCGATTTGGAATTCTAGGGTTCCGTAGAATTGTCCCTATTGCGTCGAATTGTAGGTTGAAAACCATTAGGGTGTCAGATGATAAAAAGGAATGATGAAATAATGTTGTTTGATGTTATAATGGTGCAAAATGGATGTGTTTTGGTGTTTCTCATGTTGCAATTCATATGGGTATGTTTGGAATTGGTTTAGAATGAATAAATGCTGCCAAAAGTGTAGAATTTGACTCTGCAGGTCGTGGGAACCGGTTCCCAGTGGGGAGGAACCGGGTTCCACTGTGTGAATTTATAAAAACTGGAAAAAATGCACGTAGGAACCGGTTCCTGTATAGGTAGGAACCGGGTTCCTATACATTTTTCCAGAAGCGTGATTTTTGAAATTCGCAGGAACCGATTCCTGCATATGTAGGAATCGGGTTCTGCTGTAACTTTTGAAAAATATTAAACTTTGAAAATTCATAACTTTCAAACCGTAAGTCCGTTTTGAGTGCCGTTTTGGACGTTATTTCTTAAATTTAATGCTTTATTTTATAAAATGAAAAGATTTCCTAAAACCTGAAATTATTTTGAAAATGAGTCAAATCCCGAAATAAGTGATTATTGGCTAACGCACATGGGTGTGTATGTAGCAGTGAACCTGTGATGGATGGATGTATTAGTATCGTGTGAATGAAAGGCATGTTTATGTTGCTAATGATGGTGTGCATGATCATTGAGATATCATGTTTTTGGTTTTGGTTCAGTTATGATAAATTGATGTATTTCATAGACTAATTTGATGTTGCATGCTAGTGATGTGCGTGCATATGCATTGTTTTGGTGAAGTTAATTCCCATTGTGTGGAATTTGACTTGTATTTCCGTTAACCGATACCCAGGTGATGATGGGTGGCTAGGCTGGATTCGTGTCCGGGTGTTTATGGACGAATCGATGGTTGCTGTATCCGGTTGATGATGGATCAATGTTGGGTGACTTGGTCACGTGTTGGTACCACATGCATTGTGTCTGCATTTGTGTTTGCATGGAATTGTAACATGTTAGGATGTCTTCCAGTGTTACAATTCTTTGGTTGATTATTGATTTGTGCATAATGACTTGTATGATTGGAACTGCGTGTTGAATATGAATTTATGCTAAAATGGGTGAAATAATATGCTTGTGATATAATGTTGATTGAGAAGCTTATAATGCATGTTAATTATGAGAAATCTCACTCTTACTTTAACAATTTCAGATTAAAGTTAGCAGCTCAGGAGTTGGTGAGGATGGCTCTAGAGCTATGTTACTTTAAGTCCGCGTGTCAGTGTCGTGCTCTGATAGGTTATAACACTGGGGAACGTTTAGTTGAGGAATTAGTTATTATTCAATTGTTTCTTTGAATTTCATTGGGAATAATTATGTTTTGGTTTATTCCGTTTTGGTTATGGTATTTTTCCGCTGTGTAAGACATGGTCTTAAGTTGATTGAATTATTTGAATAATGACCCTCAGTGTAGCATGACTACTGTTTTATTGGAAGTTTTATTTATTTCATAATTGTGACATCCCTTATTCCGTGTTAACTCTGATGGAATATGTCTTTAATCATTGATATAATTAATATTATTCGGGGTATTTTAGAAGGGGTGTTGCAGAAATCACCCAAGAGAGTGGGTACAGGGTTCCGAGAAATGAAGATCCTTATGGAATTAACATCAACAAAGGTGTCAGGGTTTGGAAACAATATCAGACCATAGATTAAGAGAGCCAGAATGTCTTCGTACACCCTGAAGTCTAAGTCATTCCAGAAACCATTAGCTTTGCCAACCAGAAACTTAGCCAAAAAGCCCTTAACTCCACTTCTAGTCTCCCAGTTAGCCATTACTTCTTCTTTGGTCAGGTGAAGGGCTGTAGCAATCTCTTCAGGCCTAAGAGTATTTTCCCAACCAGTGAATAGAGTCTGCTCCAAAATAGAAATACCAAGCAACTCAGAGAATTCTTCCAGGGTAGGGACCAACTGGAAGTCTTGAAAGGTGAAGCAATGGTATAGCGGATCATAAAACTGGACCAGGACACTCATCAACTGTTGGTCCCACTTTGAGGTGACTAAACCGAGAAGAGAACCATGCCTTCTGATGAAGGTAGTAGTGTTTGGAATCCTGTCAACCAATTCTTTAAGCAAAGTAGGTGGTTGAACAAAGTTGAGCCGGATAGTATTCCTGCGCATGGGCATCATGATGTCCTACAAAACAGAGCAAAGATGAAACCTTCTTGTCTTTGAAATGGGTTAGTCCTTATGCAGGATGTATGCAATGTTATGATGTTATGATAAAGGCACACCACAAGTATTCACAAAAGGCAAACATGGTAAAGGCACACAAGTCACGCAAAAGAGCCCTTAGATTTCAGGCTGGCATGAAGTTTAAGTACTACCCTCTTTCAGTTTCAGTTGGTTAAGACCTGTCCTAAAAATAATAATCGGGTTCTAGAGGATCTCAATATCACTGACTACCCTCAATCGGTCATAATTCCAGTTTGGCAACCTTTTCTTGCGGCCAGAACCATCGCGAGAGTTTAGTCTCAATGAGTGTAGCATACTGCTACTGTTCTATGGCCAAGTTGGTCAATTTAAGGTTCTAAGGTTAGATGGTGCTTAATGACTCCTCAGAAGACCCATATTCTCCTCGTTCCAACACAAGGGATATCGGTACAGACCAAGGTGTCACACCAACGTAGCTACTGCTTCACCCGTATCGGTCTACGCCGGACAGGTCCCTCACAGTTTATTGCTACTTACCTAAAAAGGGGTACCCCAGATCCGGGTTAGGATCTATAAAACTCCGATATAATCCCATAAAATTAAAGCATATAAGGCATACAATTGAAAACACAGTGATCTAATCCTAAGGTACACCTCACTTATTAATATTCCCCAGCAGAGTCGCCAGTTCTGTGATCGATGGAAATAGAACTGACTGTTTTGGAATGCTGGTTCGCGTTTGCGTTTCGCAAAATGTCGCGGTAAGCAAGAGTCGCCACCTTCTTTTATTTTCTCCAACAAGGAAAGGACAAAAGCACAGCAAAATTCCTTTTCGAGATGTTTCTCGGGTTCAGGAGGTAGATTATAGAAAGGGAAGGTGTTAGCACCCTTTCTATCTGTGGTTATCCACGGGCTCTTAGGTACTTGCTCACTATGTTTTCAAATTTTTTTTGCTTTTCTTGTGTTTGTGGGTTTTGAAAAAGTTTTGTTTTGAAAACTTCGATTTAACTCTTGTATCTGTCCTCAAGAGTGTATGAAGTGTTTGTTTGAAAACTTTGTTTGAAAAGTGTAAGTGCGAAAAGTATTTTTGTTTTGAAAGAGCAAGTACCTGAGAACCTCTACCTACTCAAAAGAAATTAAGCTGTGTAAATATCCTTTAGACATTGCTATCCCACTATTGCGGAGTAGGTAGCACCGTCGTTGGAGTTTTCGGGTCAATTCGATTTTAGGGACATGTGGTCACTAAAGAAATGGTATGACGCCTTAGCGGTAACCCTAATGTCTTAGATCATTTTTTATCGAGGCAACCGTTTCGAGGCAACTTTAATCTTTAGACAGGAGGGAGACCTCTAAAACACCATATACTCAATGACCACATCGAGGCAACCAAGTGAGGCGTACCCTAGGAGTGGCATGTGCAAGTGTGTCAGGTTTCAGTTATGTTATCTTTGTACATGTTAGGGTGAGCTACGATTGATTTTAATTTAAGAGAGATCTTGACATGCATAGCCTATTTAGCATACATCTAGCAGTTAATGGTTGCGGAAAATAAAACTAAGCTATTACAAGGCGTCGGGTATTTACATCGCCAAAAACAAACCCTTGAAAAAGTAAATGCGAAAAATAAATAAAAGCGATAAAAAGTCCTAATTAAAGCTATTACATCCTCGGAACAATTACATAATATGGATCAAAACATGAATCAAAAAATAATCACACGCGCGAGAGAAAAATTGAATCGGAGAATTTTTTAGGGTTTTGACCCTTTTGAAGAAAGAAAGAGATTTTTATTGTTATTTTGAATTAAATGAAATTAAGCCTAGACTAATTAATTAATTAAATAAAAAGGATTTTTTTTTGAGTTTTGAATGTTTTAAGGAAATAAAAAAAGAAAGGATTAAAATTGTCAAGAACCCTAATTCTACATTAATTTTAATTTATTGTGAAAATATTAATGTTAACCTAATTAAAACTAAACAAATTAATTAAATTATTTATTTACAAAATAACTAGTTAAATTTAATAAATAAAAATATTAGATTTTTTTTTCTGATTTTATTATGAAAAATAAATTAATTTGTTAGTTAGTAATTAATTAAAAATAATAAAAATAAATCAAGCAAATAAATAATGAAAGAAAATAATAAAAATGCAAACTCAGGGAGGTTTTGGGCCAATTTTGGAGGTGTCTTTGGCAATTTCCAGGCCCACTAGCATTTCAGCCACGTTGACTTTGGTGATTATCCACACGCCTGTTGACTGGGGAGTATGGTGATCTCCCACTCATGTCCATTGGATCTATGCCTGGAGACATCTGGCGCACTGAGATTTGAGGTATATGATGGATTTCCTTGTGAAATCTGCATGTGAATATATGAAGCAAAATAGAATAAATGTTTTGAGGGACCTGGGATTCGAACCCAGGTCCCAACGTTCACATGCCAACGCCCCAACCACTCAACCAACCTGTTTAATTTGTTAGTGGAATAATAGGCAATTACTATATGTCAAACAATCAACGTGCTGTGAATAAAAAAAATTAACGCGCGCTTTTCAAATAAGCCAATGGGATGTCAACACATCATCGTCTTCAACCTTTTTTCTGTATGATTAGAATCAGATAGCGGGGGTTTTTAACCCCCACTACTTCCTGCAAGGAAAAATAGCGATTAGAAGCACAGTGAATATAAATGTTTCGCGAGGTGTGGGTTGGAATCGTCTTGGTCTCACGATTTCAGTCATGTATCTCACTAGTCCCAATTTTTCCTGGATTGAAAAGCCCCATTTAAGAGCTCAAGAACCCTAGAAATTCAGTCATGGTATCTTACGATTCAGGGCACTATAGTCCAATTAATTCATTCCATTAGCTTTGTATGGTCTCTAGCAATGCAAATAAGTCACAAAAACATGTTAAATGCGCATGAATTAAGAGATACAATTATGAAATATAAGGGCAAACCGTGGGACTGTGTATCGTGATTCCTTGAGATTTGATGCTTGAATTTGATTGTAAATCAATCCTAGTGCCTCCTGCAAGGTGTTTGGATGAATAAAATGCCTTCAATCGACCTAGAATGCAAGAACATGTTTTGACTTTTCTTGAAAATTCTTGAATTTGCTATGGCCGTTTCTGCAGCTTTCAATCGTGTCCTAGATCATGGTTTGCTTGCATACATATAGGAGAATCAAATTAGGTTAAAATTTTGGATCCAATCCATGTGCATTGATGTTTAAATCTTTGATTGAAAATCAAATATTCTTGATTTTTCATGATTGAACAATGTTGCCAAATTTGAATTTTTTTGTATCTTTGACTTGTGCACGAATTTGCCAGCATGTTTTGATCATAGGTCATGGATCGTGCATAGGTCATGGGTGAAGTTTCAAGAAGAGATTTGAGGCCCATTAGCAAAAAGAAGGTGTTTTGAGCAAAGTTGACTTTTGCAACTTCATGAAAATTTCCCAACTTCTCCAATGCACAACTTGCTCAATTTTGATCATATGACCATGTTCTTGGACATTTTGGAAAGCTCTTGAAGTCCTCTAACCAATGCCTTTTGTCCCATGTCATTTGGATTTACCAACCTCAAGTTATGGCCTTTGACTCAAAGTGTACTTTTGTTGACTTTTTAAATTGACCTATAATGTAAAAATTGGTTATTTCTTGTGAGAGCATTTCTTGATCTTGGAGTGTGAAGATGGATTATAGGAAATTGCATCCCCTTCAAAATAAGAATTGGATGAAATTTTTCTGACAAACCATGAAAAAGTTATGCCCTTGCCAAAGTACAGTTGACTTTTCTGCTGTCCAAAAATAGTAACTTTTTGCACCTTGATGATTTTTGAGCTATTCTTGTGGAATCATGATCAAGACTTGATCAAATGATGATTGTGAACTCAAAATGAGATGTTGACCAAAAATTCTGACTTTTGACTGCAAAATGACCATTTTGCCCTTGCAGTTGACTGTAGATCAAATGGAGCTTTTGACTGTGCCAATTGGCACTGTGAGTCTTGAAACTTGGCATGTAGGTGCTTGAGAATGTATATAGGCCTATGAGACTTGATTGAACCATTGAAAACCTTAAATTCCTTGAAAGAACCAAAACCCTAATTTCAGCTGTCTTAGGAGGTGATCTGACTGTACAACCCTTGAGCCATTTTGAACCATTTGGAGATGATTCCTGACCTATCTTGAGGAATATGGGAGGGCAAATTTTGGGGTACAACAGAAGAGATGATACTTCGATTGGTCGAATAGAAGTAAAGGAGATAAAAAAGAACATAACAAAGTTTTGACAAGTCAAGATGAAGAGGTGATACTTTGATTGGTCGAATTGAAGGAAAGGGGATCGAAAGGAACAAGAACTAAGTTCGACTAAGATAATTGGATATGAGGGGTTTCCAGATTACACAATCGATGCAGATGGTGACTAAGTCGAAGAAGCCATGATGATGAAGCCTTGAGCAATTCGAATTGGAACTCAGAGCCTTCGAAAAGAACAAAGCTTGGGAGCTTTTCGAAAGAATCAATTGACGTGAAATGGAGATGCAAGTCGAAACAAAAACCTAATGGGATGAAGCTTGTTGGGCTTGGACTGATTAGCTCAAAGCCCAAATTCGAGTAAGAGACCAACCATAACATCTCTAGGTTCATTATGTTTCAAGAATGGCAAAATAATCATCAAAATGGCAACTTTTCAAATCTTTCGATTTTGCTTTAAAAGCTATGATTAATGGCCGATTCATGCCATATTTGTTCACCACCACACCCCTATATAAATACAAGACCAAATCAGAAGCTGGGGAGACACACAAAATTGCCTCGAAGAGCCACAAGCATACAATACCTCAAATCACCACACACTACCTCAGAAAACCATATCAAAATTCTCAAAATTACATCAAGCTGTCAAAATTTAGAACCTACATTAAAGGCCTTCTCAATCCAAATTAATGCCTAAATCATTCTCCTGAGACTTCCAAGAAGCTACCCAGGCCCTTACACGTGTTGTTTCACACCCAGGATTACAGATCGAAGCATCTTCGATTGGTAAGGATTTACAAAATCAAAACTGTATTTCCAGGCCATTTAAATACACATTGCTTGCATATTTGCGCTGGTAATGTTGTTTGTGTTTGTATGAACGTATTACATGTAAGATAATGTGCAGGAATAAGATCGTGCCTTCGTTAGGACACAATCTGAATTTGCCTTCGAAGCTCACGATACAGGCAGTTTCAAGCCAAATAGACCCCAGATTTGGATTCAGTGGATGATTTCACGTGGGATAAGGTCCTTTGCATTGTTTTAAATTAACGTTTGGTTGAGTTTGCATGTTTTGGTGCACCGAAGAAGACAATCGGAGTTTGACTCTAGCGTCTCTCTGTCCGTTGACTCAAGCGAGGGAGCATGTGGATGTTATTTTTATATCAATATTGTATTGTTCCTAATATAATGTTATCATTTTATTTTTATCAATGAATGGATAACTAGCACAATTGGTGAGGAAGATGCTCTGCAATGAGAAGGACCTGGGTTCGATACCTAGGTCGTGTATTTTATTTTTCTAACATGTTTCTTGCAGATCCAGCATGCTGTGATCCTATGGGTGCACCATGTACCATCAGATTAGCACCATCAGATCCATACAATGTTAGATCCAGCGCCTTCAAACATGCAACTTCATGATAGACTCTCAAGGGTAACATAGGATCCAGCGCAACTCATGGGTTCTATTTGTTTGGGCCCAAAGAAATTCCAGATCCCCCCCTGTTACTTTTACTATCATGGCCCATTTACTTTTTTTATTTTTTTTTATTTATTTTCTTTTAATTATTTTATTTTTTAAAATAACATTATAAAAATCATCCAAGAAAATCATAAAAAATATAGTTTTAGGTTTTTTTATTAAACTATTTTTGTAAATTAATTGATTAATTATTTTAACCTTTTTTTTAATTTAAAACTAAATAGACTTAGGATTTTAAATCAAAATTTTTTCCATGATAAAAAACAAACAAAAATATTTTTCCTTTTTAAGTTTTAGACGTTATTTTCATTTCGCGCGCGTTATTTTCTTTCACACTTTTTCATATTATTGTACCTGCTTCCTGGTTGTTATAGTGTAAAGTAGGCTTTTACATTTACTTCTTTATTTCCCTCCTAGTTTTGGACATCTAATTAATCCCCATCCCCGAAGCCTTGTAATAGTTTAGGATTTACATTTCCGCACCTTTAATTTCTGCAAACTATTAACTGTTAGATGTATGCATAATAGGATTGTATGGCAAGAATAACAAACAAGCGCTAGAAAACCTAACACAAGAGAAATAAATGAATACAAACACAATTGCACATATATACCTCTAGGGTATCCCACTTTGATTGCCTTCAGAAAAACAGTCACATCTCTCAAAACGTGAGAGATTTTAGTGGCTACCCTCTGGTTTAAAGATCATAAGTCCCTTGATGACCCTCTCGATGTTGCCTTGATATGATCTAAAAAAACCCTAGGGTAGTTACTAACGTTTCTTGCCCAGTTGCTTCTGATTGTATAAACTTCCCTTCAAATGTCCCTGAAACATCCAGCAACTAGGGCTACCTACTCACTAATAGTAGGATAACACTGTCTAAAGGAAAAAAGGAAAAGAACAACCCTTTCGAGTAAAAGTAGATAGTTCCTAGATGCTATGCTCAAACAATTTTTACACTTACATAAAACCTCTCTCAAAATCATTTTCAAACACTTTGTATACGTTCTCTACCATTCCGAGAAATATTACAAAGTTCGCCGTACTAAGGCACTTTCAAAAATACTTTTCAAAATACACAAAGCACAAGGTATTTCAAAATGAGCTAAGCATCTAAGAGCCAGTAGATAACTACGGATGGAAAGGATGTTAACACCTTCCCTTTCCATAATCTACCCCCTTACTCATAAATAATCTCGAAAGGTCTTTTTTCTTTTTCTTTTCACCCTTTCCTTTGTTGGATAAAAGAAAAGTCGGTGGCAACTCTTGCATACCGCAACATTTGCGAATAAAAATGCAAAACCAGTACAACAGTCAGTTCTACCACCGTATTACACCATCGACTTGAAAATCAAGAGGCAAATAATCTGGCTCAGATCACTTTAGGGTATAAAGTGTCGAAGGGAAGGTTGCAAGAAATGATCAATGTTCGAGGAAGAGTAATGTCGACGAATTTATCCCCTTCATACTTGTCAATGAAAAAAGTTGGGATCTGCAGATCCTGAGAATTTTGAAATCTTCGCCATTGACAATATAATAGTTTCTAAAGATCAAATACATGTCTCTAACCTATGTTATTACAGGGAACAAATTGTTCAAGAATACCCCTAAAGGTGTTTTACTTAAATGTCTTAGCGAAAGTGAGGCATATTTAGCAATACCTAATGTCTATAGTGGGTCATGTGGTACCCATATAGTAAGCCACAAGATGAAATGGTTGTTTTTTCAACAAGGTGTTTATTGTCCCACAATGTCAAAGGCTTGTATTGAATTCTCCAAAGGATGCCAAGAGTGCCAAGTGCATGTTGGTAATCAATATGTTCCGACAAGTGAATTGCATGAAATCATAAAGCCTTGGCCATTCAGAGGATGGGCTCTGGATTTGTTTGGTGAAACTCGAATAACATCATCCAAAAGCCAACAATACATCTTAGTTGGCATATAATATTTGACTAAATGGATAGAGGCAATAACCCTAGTCAACAAGGACCAGGAGGTAGTAATAGACTTTATCCAAAGCCATATTATTTATAAATTCGGAATCCTTGAGACCATTACGACTGATAAATGATCAATGTTCATTGGTCGAAAGATGTAAGAGTTTGCTTCTGAAGTCGGGATTAAATTGTTAACATCAACACCATATTATGCTCAAGAGAATGGTTAGATAGAGGTAGCCAACAATATTATAAATGATCTAATTTAAAAAAATATGGGGAGAAAACCAAGAAATTGGCACAATACATTGGACCAAGTCCTATGGGCATGTCGAATGTCCCCTAAGGAGGTGACAAATTCTATCCCTTTTCGACTAGCCTTTGGACATGATGGTGTCCTACCTGTCGACATATATTTGTAATCGACTAGGAATCAAAGGCATAACGAAATATCATATGAATGTTATTAAAATATAATGTTAGATAAAGAAAGGCTATCTGCCTTAGATGTATTGATAAAGAAAAAAGAGCGAGTATCTAACGCCTATAATAAGAAGGTTAAGACTAAAGCGTTCTCGACAGAAGATCGCGTTTGGAAAGTCATTTTGCCTATGGATCCAAAAGATGGAACTTTAGGCGAATGATATCCCAATTGGAAAGGCCCCTTTCGAATCGTTCAAGTATTTTTAAATAATGCTTACAAAATCGAAGAGTTACCACCTGATTATCAAATCCTGGAAGTAAATGGTAAGTATTTGAAAATATACAAACCGATGTTGCAGGAAATTTGAATTTCAAAAGAATGAAATGAAAAATTACGTAGTGCCAACATGGTGTTCAATAGGGTGCCAAAATGACAAGTCATTACAAACCAATTACAACAAAGGGCTAAAAAGTCGAATACACCTAAGCAGGAAACCTAAACTTGAAATCTTCAAGGTGTTCCTTAGAGAACATGAGTCGGGTACCCAATTTCGTAGTTGCTTCCTCCAATTCACCCATTTCATCCTTCAATTGAAGAGGAATCTCAGCATATTGAACCCCTTTGTCATCTTCTTGATCGGTCAACTCCCTGGTGCAAAAAGATTCAGAGTCGCTAAGCTGGCTTTGTACTTCTCCAACTTTGCGATCTTCTTGTTTAATTCATCAATTTGGGAACGATGGTTAATGATTTGACTATCGAAAGAAGCCATTTTATCTTTATTCTCTTGAAGTTGTATTTCAATCTCATCGTCTCGTTTATTAAAGGCTTCACTCAGGTCCCTATTCTCCATTCATTTCTCCTTTTTTCTGTTGGATTTGGGTATCATAAGTCTTCTTAAGCTAGACATCTTGACAAATATGATTGAATAGAGACTCAAATTCAAACATAAATTAAACAAGGGAATCATGAATCCTTTGCTTGTTGATTGCTTTTAACAATTTATGAATACCAGTCTTAAATTTGGCATCTTCCTCGATAGCATTGTAGAGGTTGATATCAAAGACATTTAATTTGAGTTGTTGGATCATGAGGTTCACAGATCCTTCAGACACATCAGCCACAAAGGTATTTAAGGAATTTCAAGAGCTGGCTCCAGTCAATGATCTATGAAGTTTCTAGAGGCACCTCAAGTCTTATGTTGGATAAGAGAAGTATTGGAAGAAGTGTCTTGGATTATAGGGTCATTTTTTACTCCCTTATCCTCCTCACGTTGGCTTTGTTATGTTCTTGGTGGGTTATTTTCGACAGCAAGATTCAATTTTTCATCCTCAATTTTGGTTTTCTCTTTCTCCACTTTGTCGAAATTTTGTTCAATTTTTTGGTCATCTTGATCCATCTTATCATGAACTAAAGCAAGAGTGTCATCAAAGTCAATGTCCCTTTGAGGAGACAATTCACTTATCACGATCTGAGGCTCACGGGAAGGCTCTTTGAGAGTGTTTGCATCTTTGATTATTTTTTGGCTTATAGATGAACAAAAGAAAGACTTGATTTAGGGGAGTTGACCAATCGATAGGATATTGGGTTTTGGTGGAAGTTGAAGGTTTTATACTTGGTGGTTTATCCTGTAAGTCTTTATTCAATTTTTGTTGTGCCTGAATAAGAAGAAATCAGTTATGCCAGTGTAAAGTTGACAAAAATGAAAGAGGTAACTAATACCTTGGTTCCTTTTCTTAATTTGATCTTGATTTTTGGGCTTGTCGTATGTTTGTATGGTTTTTCCTTGTCAAAGTTGACGGGATGACCTTGACCCTCCTTATTGGTTATACCAACAATCGAAGGTTGAGTTTTCTTCAAAGGATTCTTCTTTCAACCTAAACCTTTCTTTGTTTTGCTCGTGCTTGGTCAGAGGGAAGATCAAGTCTACGATTCGAAAAGAGTTGAGTCTTTTCGCTTTCATCCGAGCTTTAAACCTCATTTTGATGTTTAAAAGTTTGGGGTGTTACCTAAAAAGTTGAGTAATTTAGTATTCGCAAGCGTCGAAAGAAAGAACCTTAGGAAATTATCATTGCATACCCGTGTTTTCTCGGGAGAAACAATCTTAGTTGTGTTCGTTGTCTTCTTTGGTTGAGCAGAAGTGAAAGGAGGACCTTGGCAATGTTTTTGACTCTGAAAAGAAAAGAATAAGAATCGAATATCACTTTGATATAACAAGTGTATTAATTTGAAGAAACTTACCTTTGGTTCCTTTGATTTCTTATGGTCTTCACCAGTAGTGGATGCCTCTATAGCTTCCTTTCCGCCTTGGGCATTAACTTCGACTGAAAGAATATTTGACATATAAGTAAGTCGAAGTATGAGTTATGAATGATCGATTTTTTTTTGAGAAGCATACCTTTTTTTTTCTTCTGTAAGAGATTTTACAATTCATAAAAAATAGTGGTTAGCCTTTGGTGAAAAGTTTGTTCAACAAATACACTACGAAAATACTTTAACCACCAGTCTTCAAATTCTTTAGTGGAATAGTATGAGTGTATAAATCGAAAGGTTGGAAGTTGGAGCATTTGTTGAAAATGGAACTTCATGTAATCTTTGTAGTTTTGTGTAGTGAAGTGACATTTAGACCATCAGATATCATTCTCCCATGTGTAGAGAGAAGTGCGCATCATTTGGCTAAAACCAAATTGTCAGGCTACTAGATTTGGTTGATAACTGGTGAAACCATAGTTAGGTGTTCCCGTTTCCACTCAGGTAGAGAAGAGTGTAGGGGTTAAATAGGTTTCCTAAATAGCATTGCCTTTGGCAGTAGAAGTGGGAGTAACTCCAAGGAATCGATTTCTGAACCATCTAGGACTAACACATCGATCCACAAATAGTGCCATGGTCGAAACAAACAATTTTGTGTCAAGGAACAAGGAAATATACCTCATGAAAGTTTTTTTTGTTTGATAGGATCATCGAGAGTAGTTATGGCAAGCCAACTACCTTCGATGCTTCTAGTATCATTTTCCCCCAACAAAGTGTTGGAGACAATAATTCTCAAATGTGGCTCAAGAGTAGCATTTAACCAGAGTTGGAGAAGCCACATAGGTCCAGAGATAAGGTACTTTTTTTCAGTCTCAGGGAGATGTTTCAATTTATAGGAAAAAACACCTAAATATTTGTAAAGATTGGCTAATAGTAGTTTATTCAAGCATACATTTCAACCCTCATGAATTTGGGTCGCTAAAAAGGATAAATTGTTTGGCTATTTGCAAAGAGCTTGGGCAAAAAAGGTAGTAAGAGGGCCAGGGAGCCAGAAAAGCAATATGCTCTAAGTCAGAAACCTCTTTGGTACTCTTGTCATGATGATCATTAATGTAGTTCTTGAAGCTGTTAACAAGTGACCTCAAACACACGAGGAGGGAGGTGAATTGTAGTATTTGAAAAACGTGATTAATTTTACCTTTCTCGATTAAGATCGCGTTAGTAAAGTTTTATAGAGTAAACATAGTGGAATTAAAATGAATTATGGAAAAATAAATAGAGTAGAGATATAAAGATTGTACCATAGAGTTATCCAAGATTGACCGAACGTTGGCCTAGTCTTGTCCCCAAGAGGTCTTCTTGAGATTTTTCACTATAGACTTGTGAGCTTTTAATGGTTATGCCCACGAACCTTAATACAATCTGATCTTAAGATTTTGAATAGGTTTATCCCCAACTTATAAACAACTTTTACCCCAGCTTTATCTATCGAGATAATTAGAGATTTATGGATGATCTCTTTAATCGAAACAAAGCTTTTTTCGATAAAGATTAACAAACCAATAACAGAGATTTATGGTTTATTTAAAAAACCAAAACCCCATCTCTTAAAGGTATCACAACCTTAAGACTATAAATGACCAGCACGACCACTTACAAAAACATTTTCCTCACAAATAAAATTTCACTCCAAAGCACTAAGGCAACCACAAGTGAAGAAATAAGTTTCTAGTGAGAAAAGGAGAGAAAATAGAGAGATAAATTCCAAAAAAAAAAGTGAAAGTGTTGGAAATTGGCGTGATTTCAAGTGAGGAAGTCACCCCTTTATATAGTAGTTGGAATCATCAAAAAAGGAAACAATCCATGGGTTGAAAATTAATTATCTTACCGATTATCCAACCGATTAGAAACTTCAAATATAATTGTTTATGTCGTCCAAATAGGAAGGTTTAGATATAGAGTCGCTGCACGTCATTTGTAACACCCTTCTAAAACTCCAAGAATATTTCACGAATAATTTAATTAATAAATCACACCAATCACCAAAAGGGTGTCACATGCTTCATAAAAACCTCATACATACACATCTTACTCCGTAACGCGGGCTTTTCAACAGTTATAATCATTTTCTTTCAGAAATATCACCATATAATTCAAATACTATGCATCGGAATTCATAGTCTCAATTAATTCCATTCATAACATCCTTTAAAATATAATCATCCTCATCCATTCATGTGTTAAGGTTTTAAAACAACTTAATCAAATAAAAACAAGTTATAAATCATCCAATTAAGGAAACAAATGTTCACTTCAAACGTTCCCAACCCTGATGTTACATATCAGAGCAAGACATTCTATAAAAATGGAAAATAAAAGAAATGACTCCAAAGCTATCACTGAATGCTTCTTCGAGCTATTCCTGAGAATCTGCATGTTACCCACGTGGAGACAACATTCAAACAGAAAGGGTGAGTAATCACATTTATTACAAAAGATATATTGAATAGGCATAGTAGTTCTAACAACATTATCACATAATCTACATATCAAATACCATCCCACGTCGCATATTATACTCACGCTTTCATATCATCATGACGCATCATATAAACATCATTTAATTCATAACCACGATATACACGTCATTAAGTTACAATATCATCATAACACCATTTAGTCAACAATCATTCATTACCACTTCATCTATAACACAAAAACGTTTACAACATCATTTTATCAACAATCATACAATGTTGTTGGATTAAAATATCCAGCGTCAACCTTAGGGATTCGAAGGGCTTAACATCCTCCCATGGGCGCCTACACAGGTGTGTTAGGTGGGCCAGGTAGGCCCCTTGTTGGATTCGCTATAAGGAAATAGAGTAGCACCTTGGCTACAAGCAATTGCTTTTAGCGCAGTGGTAGGCGCTTGATCCATTTTATGTGGTATCAGAGCAAGGTCATGGGTTCGAATCCCCCCGGCTGACACTGGGGGGGAGATTGTTGGATTAAAATATCCAGCGTCAACCTTAGGGATTCGAAGGGCTTAACATCCCCCCATGGGCGCCTACACAGGTGTGTTAGGTGGGCCAGGTAGGCCCCTTATTGGATTCGCTATAAGGAAATAGAGTAGCACCTTGGCTACAAGCAATTGCTTTTAGCGCAGTGGTAGGCGCTTGATCCAGTTTATGAATTGTTAGAACAAAGTTTGAATCTACTACCCTAAGTTTAAGTTTTGATGATAACAAAATGAAAAGATATATTAATTATGTGATTCATGTAAGAACTATTTGCTACCTAAAAATTACTTTCTGTTTTACAGAAACTCTGATGGGTATCAGCAAGAGTACATCATAATCAGCATCAGAATATTGGTTATCAACATCAGCATCAAAAGATGCTATATCAGATACCAGAATCAGAAGAACAACTCACGCTTATGCTGAAGCTTGATGAACAGAACTGCGCTCAACACTCTGAACTCTGATAAAGACAACAACAGTTCATCAGCACCTAAGCAGCGTCAGAATGAGCCAAAGCCAGAACACGCTTTAAGTAGCAACGGTACTGTGCATTCAAGACGAGTTATTACCAACGGCATCATTCCAGACAAGATCTGCTTAATAAGGAAAGATTGTTATTGGCATTGAATCAAGATTATTGCTCCAACGTTCACCAATCTCAATGCTATATAAACAAGACAATGAAGATTGAATTGGATAATTCTCTACATCAATTCACACGCCTAAAAGCTATTCATCATCTTCTTATTCTCAGTTTGCTAAAAGCTCCATAATTCCTTACTCAATTATTTTAGCAATCTAGTTTCAATAAGCTTAAGTTGTGTAATATCACAGTCGTGATAAACTGTTTTGTAGAAAACATTCACACACCTAGATTTCAATTCTTTGTAAGAAAGTGATTCCTTGACAAACCGGTTTGTGGTTTGCATCAAGAAGGCTTTAGCAGTTGTTAAAGCAGATTGTAATATTCAGTTGAATATAGTGGATTAAGACCTCGTTGGAGAGAGGCGAAATCACCTTGACGGGTGGACTGGAGTAGTTTGAGATCAAACGAACCAGGATAAAAATATCGTGTTCATTGCATTGTTTTTCAGTTTTACAATTCAACCCCCCTTCTTGTGTTTTTCACTTCTTCAATTGGCATCAGAGCGCTTGGTTCTAAGCTAAAACACTTAACCGTGTCAGTACAAGATCCAGCGTCAGAAAAACACATTGGCAGGAACTTATTCTCACACCAGCAATGACAACCATGAGGACAGAGACAGATTCAGCGGCAAACCTCCAGTTTTTGATGGAGAAAATTTTGATTACTGGAAAGACAGAATTGAAAGCTTCTTTCTGGCACATGATGCTGATCTGTGGGACATGGTGACAGATGGATACACGCACTCTATGAATGCAAGCGGTCAGAAGATTGATAGGAAAACAATGTCTGACCAACAAAAGCGTGACTTTAAGAATCACCACAAGGCCAGAACCATCCTTCTCAGCGCCATCTCGTATGCTGAATATGAAAAGATCTCCAACAGAGACACAGCAAAGAACATGTTTGACTCACTCAGAATGACGCATGAGGGCAACGTTCAGGTCAAAGAAACTAAAGCTCTGGCGCTCATTCAGAAGTATGAGGCATTCAAAATGGAAGAAAGTGAATCCATTGAAACAATGTTCTCAAGATTCCAGATTCTGGTAGCTGGTCTCAAGGTTCTGGACAAAGGTTACTCTACTGCTGATCACGTCAAGAAAATCATCAGAAGCTTACCAAAGCAGTGGAGGCCAATGGTTACAGCTCTGAAGCTAGCAAAAGATCTCAACAAAATTTCTCTGGAGGAACTTATCAGCTCCCTCAGAAGTCATGAGATAGAGCTAGAAGCTGATGAACCCAAGAAGCAAGGTAAGCCTTTAGCATTAAAATCTAACAAAAAATCTGAGTCTAAAGTTTTGCAGGCAGTTGAAGAAACATCTGATGGGTCCTCATCAGAAGAAGACGAACTCTCCCTCCTCTCCAGAAGAGTGAATCAACTGTGGAAGCAGAGGCGAAGGAAGTTCAGGAATCCCAGAAGATCTGATCAGAACGAGTCTTCTTCCAGATACAGAAGGACAGATTCTTCCTCTGGATACAGAAGATCTGAAGGCTCCTCAGGAAGCAGAAAGCCAAACACCAAGGACATCATCTGTTATGAGTGCAATGAGCAAGGACACTACAAGAGTGACTGCCCAAAGCTTCAGAGGGAAAAGCCCAAAAAGAAGTTTGGAAGAGAAAAGAAGAAAATTCTCATGGCTACATGGGATGACTCTGACTCGTCTGAAGCTGACTCAGAATCAGATGATGAGAGAGTAAACATAGCTCTCATGGCCAACATTTCAGAAGATAGTGAAGCTTCTGAATCAGACTCAGAATCAGATACTGAAGAGGTATTTCCTGACTTTGCAGTTAATTTTACCAAGGCTGAACTTGCTGAAAGCCTTAATGAAATTCTGGAAAGGTATCAGCAGATTAGAGTTAAATTCAGAAACCTGAAAAGGAATCTTGAATATGACTCTGATAAGACTGAGAGTCTTAAATTGGAGAATTCTGAGCTGACAAATAAAATTTCAAAATTAGAAAATACTTTACAAAACTCTCAGAAGGAACCAATTTCTGAAACTCCCAGCAACGCTGATGAGATTATCAAGGAGTATGATCACAGTTTCCAGAAGTTCCTTGCTAAAAGCATAGATAGAAGCAAAATGGCTTCAATGATCTATGGAGTTAGCAGAAACGGCAGGAAGGGAATAGGATACCAAGGTAAGGTTTCTACACCAAATAATGTCATGGATTTAACCATTAAACACACACCTCTGAATTCACATTTTGTGTATGGTCACACACATGATATTAAATACACTAGCAGTAAGCACTCTGTGAAACCAAAATTCAACCAGAGTTTTGGTAAATCTAACAAATCAGGACCCAAGAAAATCTGGGTACCTAAGGATAAAATAATACATGTTGCAGATATCTTTAGCAGCAAATCAGAAACACCAGTCATGGTACCTGGACTCTGGCTGCTCGCGACACATGACGGGAAGAAGGCATATGTTCCAAAGCCTGGAACTTAAGCCTGGAGGCCACGTTGGCTTTGGAGGCAATCAGAGGGGAAAGATAATTGGCTCTGGAACTGTAGGTAATGGAAATCTTCCCTCTATTAATAATGTTCTGCTAGTAGATGGATTAATGCATAATCTGTTATCCATAAGTCAATTAAGTGATAACGGTTATGATATAATATTTAATCAAAAATCATGTAAAGCTGTTAGTCAGAAAGATGGGACTATCCTATTTAATGGAAAGAGGAAAAACAACATTTACAAAATCAAACTTTCTGAACTGAAAAGTCAGAATGTAAAGTATCTTCTGTCTGTTAACAACGAACAGTGGATCTGGCACAGAAGATTGGGGCATGTTAGTATGAGAAGAATATCTCAGATTAACAAACTCAATCTGGTCAAAGGACTTCCTAATTTGAAGTTCAATTCAGATGCTCTGTGTGAAGCATGTCAGAAAGGCAAGTTTGCAAAACCCTCTTTTAAATCTAAAAATGTTGTTTCTACCTCTAAGCCATTAGAACTTCTGCACATTAACTTATTTGGACCAGTTAAAACTGCTTCAGTCAGTGGCAAGAAGTATGGGTTAGTAATCGTAGATGACTATAGCAGATGGACATGGGTAAAGTTCTTAAGACACAAGGACGAGTCACACTCTGTGTTTGTTACCTTCTGTAACCAAGTTCAGAATGAAAAGGATCTTAGAATCGTTAAAGTCAGAAGTGATCATGGTGGAGAGTTTGAAAACAAAGATTTTGAGTCATTCTTTAATGACAGAGGCATTCTGCATGATTTCTCTTGTCCTAGAACTCCCCAACAAAATGGAGTTGTAGAACGAAAGAACAGAACATTGCAAGAAATGTCCAGAACCATGATCAATGAGACAAACGTTGCTAAGATCTTCTGGGCAGAGGCAATAAATACAACGTGCTACATTCAGAATAGAATCTCAATAAGACCTATTCTGGAAAAGACTCCATATGAATTGTGGAAGAACAGAAAGCCCAACATTTCATATTTTCATCCATTTGGATGTACCTGTTTTATGTTAAATACAAAGAATTATTTGAACAAGTTTGACTCTAAAGCACATAAGTGTATTATGTTAGGATACTCTGAACGCTCAAGAGGGTACAGAGTATACAATACAGAAACACAGATTATGGAAGAATCAATCAGTGTTCATTTTGATGATAAGCTTGACTCTGAAAAGTCAAAGCAGAATGAAGTTTTTGCAGGTATGGAAATTGAATTTACAGGTTCTGAAGACAAGTCATCAGAAGCTCTCAACACAGACACTCCTTCAACGTCTGAAAGGAGCACTGCTAGCAATCCTACAACAGCTGCTGATCAAACTCAGAAGAGATTACCCAGAAGCAGCTTGGATCACCCAGAAGAAACTATCTTAGGAAGAAAGGAAGATCCAATCAGAACAAGAGCAAGCTTCAGAAACTCTGAAGAATCCCTCATGGGACTTGTGTCTCTGATTGAACCTTCTTCTATTGATGAAGCACTTCTGGACAACGACTGGATTCTAGCAATGCAAGAAGAGCTGAATCAATTCACCAGAAATGACGTATGGGATCTTGTTCCCAAACTAAAAGGATTCAACGTCATTGGAACAAGATGGGTGTTCAGAAACAAGCTAAATGAACAAGGTGAAGTCATCAGAAACAAGGCACGACTGGTTGCACAAGGTTATAGTCAGCAAGAGGGGATAGACTATACAGAAACCTTTGCTCCAGTCGCCAGGTTAGAATCTATCAGACTTTTAATTTCATTTGCTGTTAATAGAGGCATCACTCTATATCATATGGGTGTCAAGAGTGCATTCTTAAATGGTTATATAGAAGAAGAGGTTTATGTGCACCAACCCCCTGGTTTTGAAAATACAAAACATCCAGAACATGTTTTCAAACTAAAGAAGTCACTATATGGTCTGAAACAAGCTCCCAGAGCTTGGTATGAAAGACTAAATAACTTTCTGTTAGAAAATGAATTCACCAGAGGGAAGGTGGACACTACCTTATTCTGTAAGTCAGTTAAGAATGACATCTTAGTCTGTCAAATTTATGTTGATGATATTATTTTTGGATCTACTAATCCTTCTCTTGGAAGAAAATTTGCTAAGTGTATGCAGGCAGAATTTGAGATGAGCCTCATGGGGGAACTTAAATTCTTTCTAGGAATTCAGATCAATCAAACTCCAGAGGGAACTTACATTCATCAGAGCAAATACATCAGAGATCTTCTGAAGAAATTTGACCTCTCAGAATGTAAGCCATCAAAGATTCCAATGCATCCCACGTGCATTTTGGAAAGAGAAGAGGTAAGCAAAAAGGTAGAACAGAAAGTCTACAGAGGTATGATTGGTTCTCTCCTTTATCTGAAAACTTCAAGACCTGATATATTATTCAGCGTATGTATTTGTGCTAGATTCCAATCAGATCCTAGAGAATCTCACTTAACAGTTGTTAAGCAAATTTTCAAGTATCTGAAAGGTACTACTAATCTGGGTTTGTTTTATAGAAAATCTAGTGATTACAACTTAGTAGGCTACTGCGATGCTGACTTTGCTGGAGACAGAGTAGAGCGTAAAAGTACTTCTGGGAGAAAATTTGATCTCTTGGTCCAGCAAAAGGCAATCAACAATTGCGCTATCAACAGCAGAAGCTGAGTACATAGCAGCAGCAGGATGTAGCACACAAATGCTCTGGATGAAAAGTCAGCTTGAAGACTTCCAGATTTTTGAGAGTAACATCCCTATACTCTGTGACAATACTTCTGCTATTTGCTTAAGTAAGAATCCCATTTTACATTCTAGAGCTAAGCATATAGAAATAAAACATCATTTCATTAGGGACTATATTCAGAAAGGAATTTTGAACTTAAAATTTATTGATACAGACCATCAATGGGCTGATGTCTTCACTAAACCCCTTTCTGAAGATAGGTTCAATTTCATTCTGAAACATCTCAGCATGAAAATCTGCCCAGAGTGAAAATGCTTTAATTCTATATACATTTATCTTCAGAATGTATTTGTTTTACTGTGAACTTCTGATCAATCTCTTTTCAGAAAGATAGAACATGCAGATTGTATCAGATGCTAGTCTTAAAGATCTGAGCGTTTCAGCTCAAGGATAGACGTGCTGATCACTAAATCAAACAAGTGTCATCCAATCATCAGCAAATCTCTGAAGCAGAACGCGTGCATGCTTCTGAGAAGGCAAAACGCTGATTGGATGCATTGAGACACATGTCTGGTAACCATTTCAAGTATCTTTCTCAAATCCCCCAAAATCAGCAAGCATTAAATGAAAGTAATCATGTTTTAAAAACGTAATCATGATTTTATTTCTCTTTCTTGAAATCGTTTACACTTTCAAAAAATTTCTTAAATCTATTTAAGCACGTTAACTTCTCACATTAATCCTTTACCGTTTCTCATTATCTCTCAAATATTTTATGCATTTTCTCTGTGTTCATCTCTTTCAAACTTAAACCCATTTTCTCAGTTTTTCTCAGAAAAACCCTAAGTGTGAACATGGCAACCTCCAGCAATGCTTCTGCAGGTTCTCAGAAGAAAGATTCCTCTGAATAGTACCAAGTTCCATTCAGAACACTCCTTACACCAGTGAAGAATCTAGAAGTGTTGTCTGAATTGATTATTGACTTTGGCAGTCTGAAAGAGAATGGTTTTGACTTGACAGAAGAAGTTAGGGCATAGAAATGGGAGAGATATTTTGACAGGTTGGTTGGACCAACGTTCCCAGTTTTAGTCAAGGAGTTCTGGATTCATGCGTTCGCTTCAACGCATCAAGTCACCTCCTACATAATGGGAAAGAAGATTGTGATCACTGAGGATCACATAGCAAAACTGATTGGTTACAGTGGCGGTGGCGTCCGCTGTATTGATATGGCTGAAAGATGCTCTGACGTTGGTGTCATAGCAGAACAGATTTTCACCCTTGGGGTGCCCAGCAGCAAAATCAGAGACCTAAAGGATCACCACAGAGTTTGGGCAAAGATCATGCTGGGGTGCTTTAATCATAGGAAGCCAACAAGTTCCCCTGATTATATAAATATAGATCAGCAGTTTCTGATCTACTTTATTAATCAGAAGGTAAAAATCAACTTGGCTCATCTTCTATTTAATCACCTCAGAACAAGCGTGAAGGAGACCAGGGAAGAAGAAAGAACAAAGAGGGATTGGATACCCTTTGGAAGGTTAATATCAGATATTCTGACTGAGAATAGGCTGATAGAGCACCTGATAGAAGCTCAAGAGTTAAGCACTATTGAACCAACTGTTGGCAAGCCTCTGAACGCGAAGAATCTGAAGAAAATGAAATTAATAGAGAATATCAGAAAGGAACCCAGCGTTACTCCTATTGCTGACATCACCAGCAGAAGAGTCCCACTGAGTGACTTTCCATTATTTTCTGAGATAGAATCTAAACCAGTGGTGGTTCTCAGATACTTGGATGCGTGCAAGGCTGATGGTACAGATCCCAAGCTGAACATCAAAGATCTGCACCAAGCTCAACCAGAAGTCTCTCTGAAGAAGACGAAGAAAAGGAAGGCCCCTTCAGAAGGAACATCCCAACAGACTCCCAAGAAAAGAGGTAATTTATCTGCTGCTTCTGTTTTAAATTCTTCTGCTATTCCAACATCAATCCCAACTCCAGCTTCTCATGAAATCCCAATCCCCATCCCAACTATAGATGAAACCGAACCAGAAGATGACCCTTCTGAGGCACTGACTCTCAGAAGACCCCGCACCAAACATCCCAAACCAACAACTTCAACAACATCAGAACTTGACAAAGTTCTGTCTGACATTGATCAACGTGTTTTTGATCACCTCTCCAATAATCCAAACACTTAACCAAATATTGCCCACTCTCCTCAACCAGAACATCCTCTCTCAACCATACCAGAAGAACCACATATTCCTGAACAATCAGAAATTCCTCCTCCTTCTCCATAACCAGCAATTCCTCCTCCCTCTCCTCAACCAGAAATTCATCCACCATCACCTCAACCATCACCTCAACCTGAGTTTCATCATTCTGAAACTCCATCTCCTCCATCTCCTGAACCTCATTCTCCTCAATCCTCTGAGCCACAACCTCTGGCAATACAGCTGCCATGTGGAACAACTGTAACCATGGCCCAGCTGCCATCCTCGCCAGAAACTACCCCTCCAAATACTCCAAAAACCCCACATAGTCCAATTATTATTTCTGACTCTCCCACTCCATCTCCCAAACAAACATCTCCCAAACAAACTACAGATGACCCCAGCAGGACCTTCATCGATTTAACAATCCTTGACCGTCTTGCTGATCTCAAAAATAAAATAGCCATTCCAAAACCAAAGCAGCCAGATGTTGGCTTTGGCATTGTGAATTTTGAAACAGGTTTGCAGCAATGGATTGCTTCTCTGAAGCAAGTCTATCCTGGAATGATTGATCCTGCTGCCTCAGACCAGCTCTGGTCACGTTTCAGAATCTGGGTACGTGCTGAAGCCCTTAATTTGCAGGATATCAACTATGAGCAGGCACAACAGAACTTCAGCAAGCTGCTGAAGGAAGTTGAAAGTCAGCTACCACAGGAAAACGTGCTCCTTCTGGATAGTGAGCCATGGTCTGAGAAGCGTTCAGCTTCAATAGTGCAGCCAGAAGAAGATCAGACAATTCAAGCTGAAGTCAGACAAGCTGAAGATGTTGCAGAAAGCTCTCAGAAGCCTCCTGCTTCTGATGTTTCTCAAGCTGCCTTGGACAGGCAGACTCTGGAAGAGCTGAAGCTGAATGATATTCGTCTGCAACAAAGAATGTATGAAAATGATCAGAAGATGAAGGAAAGGATGGATGTGCAGGACAGCAAGATAGATACAGTAGTCAGCATGGTGCACAAGCAGACTGAAACTGCTGATCAGATTAAAGCAATGTTGGAGACTCTGTTCACACGCTTTCCTCCCCAACCTTAATTTTTTTTCATTCATGATATTTTCTTGTTTTTATTGCATATCTTTTGTACTGTTTTGTCTGGCTCTGGATATTTTAATATAACAAGTTTTTCTGCTCTAATCGTTTTAGCACATCACTTACACTTTTTGATTGCTGACAAAAAGGGGGAGAACAAGAACGATATTTTTCAATAACGGATTACTGAGACAAAAAGTCTCAAACATTCTAACTCTGATATACTTGAATGTTTTCTTCTGTTTTTTTGCATAAGTCTACAGGTACAAGAATGCTTTCTGATACACTGAAGCCCAAAGCCCTGATACTCTGATCCAAAGCAAAGCTTTGATAATGCTCTGATATTCTGATCTGAAGTTCTGCTCTGATATTCTGATCTGAAGTTCTGATAGTCAAAGCTCTAACATTCTGATGTTAAAGAATTCAATAAAGGTCTGACCCTGAAGAACTCTTGGAATTAAAAAGGGAAGTAATAAATTCAGGGGGAGTATCTCTGATCCTATCTCTGATATCTGTTTATCCCTTATCTGTGATAACCCCTTATTTAATTCTGATGCAACTCATCATTTAGTTATCTCTGATACCTTTTCACGCTATTTTCAATTAAAAAATATCTAGTTTTTGTCATCATCAAAAAGGGGGAGATTGTTAGAACAAAGTTTGAATCTACTACCCTAAGTTTAAGTTTTGATGATAACAAAATGAAAAGATATATTAATTATGTGATTCATGTAAGAACTATTTGCTACCTAAAATATTACTTTCTGTTTTGCAGAAACTCTGATAAGTATCAACAATAATTCATCATAATCAGCATCATAATATTGGTTATCAATATCAGCATCAGAAGATGCTATATCAGAATATAAGAATCAGAAGAACAACTCATGCGTATGCTGAAGCTTAATGAACAGAACTGCGCTCAACACTCTGAACTCTGATAAAAGACAATAACAGTTCATCAGCACTTAAGCAGCGTCAGAATGAGCCAAAGCCAGAACACGCTTTAAGTAGCAACGGTACTGTGCATTCAAGACGATTTATTACCAACGGCATCATTCCAGAAAAGATCTGCTTAATAAGGAAAGATTGTTATTGGCATTGAATCAAGATTATTGCTCCAACGTTCACCAATCTCAATGCTATATAAACAAGACAATGAAGATTGAATTGGCTAATGCTCTACATCAATTCACACGCCTAAAAGCTATTCATCATCTTCTTATTCTCAGTTTGCTAAAAGCTCCATAATTCCTTACTCAATTATTTTAGCAATCTAGTTTCAATAAGCTTAAGTTGTGTAATATCACAGTCGTGATAAACTGTTTTATAGAAAACATTCACACACCTAGATTTCAATTCTTTGTAAGAAAGTGATTCCTTGACAAACCGGTTTGTTATTTGCATCAAGAAGGCTTTAGCAGTTGTTAAAGAAGATTGTAATATTCAGTTGAATATAGTGGATTAAGACCTCGTTGGAGAGAGGCGAAATCACCTTGACGGGTGGACTGGAGTAGTTTGAGATCAAACGAACCAGGATAAAAATATCGTGTTCATTGCATTGTTTTTCAGTTTTACAATTCAACCCCCCTTCTTGTGTTTTTCACTTCTTCAAATCCCCCCCTCAGCAATCTCTGAATTTATATTATATAGAGGAAGTTGTGAATGAAAACAGTTATGAAGTTGGTTACAACTTGAGAATTTTTCCATTGGATTAAGGGAGTTTGTTATTGCAATTATGTAGAAAGTTGGTTAAAAGTTTTGGGAATTCTGTTAGGAAACTGGTTTTGACAGTTGGGAGGTTATGAAATAGTTACGGGACAGTTAAGGATGGTTATATGGAAGTTAGTTAGAATTCTGTTTGAGAATTAGTTAGGGAATTTCTGCTAGAAGTTTCTGTTAGAGGTTGGTTGTTATACAGATCGTTAGAGGTTAGTTAGATGTTAGCAATTCTGTTTGGAAACTGCCGAACTGTAAAACTGTTTCCTCATTTTCTGATATAGTTTCCTGTGAAATATCTGATACCCTTTATTTTTCCTCTGCATTTCCTACTGAACTGAAAACTGAATTTATGTTTTTCTGTTATATGAATAAACCGGGTTTGGATTTGGTTATTCATCACATTTTTTATTTTTGATTTTATACTTTCTGGACATTTCTTGAATTGGATAAGGGATGCTTCAAATATTGCACTTTTCTTAATCTCGGGCTGTGATTTATGATATGCTTTCCCTATTGAACTTGGATGAAATTAATAATAGGCTACCACCAAAAGCAGGGGTACAACTCGAACACTTGTTTATGCTCGCCACACAGGTGAGAGACTATTGAAATGCTTGAATGCAAACTGACTTATTCTTGCATTTATGTAGGTCTATGGTGAATCAATACCAAGGTTATAATTGAATTAGCATAACTTGAAAGGCATGGCTAATCGAAAATGGCAATATGTTTGAAGAGGCATAGCATGAAGCAACTCGAGGGATTTGAAGTTAACTCGGGAAAAATAGGTTTAGGATAGATTTTATTATGGCTTTTGATGTAATATATTCACGAATTGGATTGAAATTGTCACTTTTTATATGGAATTTTGAATGGTTGAAAATGTATGAAGAATGTTATTCAGATTTTTTAACTTGTAATTTTATCTCAAAAATGTATGCTCCTTACGTATCTCCATAACCAAAAGTAACATAAGGTGAAGGCATGTTTCCATTTTTCAATGTGCCTTGGTGAATGTAACGAGACAATCCCTTGGGATAGACTTTCAAATTGCAATAAACTTTTGAATCAGAGGTGAACTTGAATGAACCATGGTGGTTTTTGCAATCTGCAACTTGTATTCCATATGAATTTCCTTAGAATCTTAACTTGGAACACAAATGAAACCTGGATGAACAATTCTAAACCAATCTTCAATTAACAAAACCAATCAATTAGTAATTGTTTGCCTTGTGAGCAACAAGCATAACAATGAACTTACCAAAATTGTTCTTTGAATCAAGATTTAGTGTTTTGCGATCCAAACCTTTGTCTTGGTAACCAATGATCTCGTAAGATGCCATGTCTCATGCCTTATCATCTCCTGATCCTCCCAAGTATGATAGGATATAAATCCTAAACTTCCACACAAAGCTTTTATATTTTTGATCTTCAAAGCATTGAAATGAAATTCGAAGAAAATAGATTATATCGCAAGTAAGCCAATCGACCAGATGAAGAGCTTTGTATTATAAGGCATATGAACCCTAATTCGTGAAGAAGGTCCAACTGAATCTTCTTTTCTAGAATAGAGTTGTTGCCGACATGACTAGAGATTCAAGCAATGATTTCCTTCTTATTCTCCAAAGATATATCAATTGAAACCCTGGTTATTCATGGACGATGTCCCCTGATGATAGCCTTTCCTGATAATCACAACTTCACAGAGAAACCTCTCCTGAATGGTACATGATTTAGAGAAATAAACTCTAATCAAAGGATGATGTTAAACACAAGGAGATAATGAATATCTGATTTAGTAGCCCTTAGATGACCTTGTAGAATAACTTGGAAATGAACATGGGAATACATAAAGAAATATGACCAAGATGTCCATAACTTAAAAAACCTAATGAACCTCAGTTGATGAAACGCTGACAAGCACAAATTTGGTGGAGAAAAACACCGACTCTTGTCTTGAATGTATCTGAATGAGTAATAGCCCCTTAATCTTGAATAGGACGGAACCCTCAATAAGCATAGGTTGCGATCCTAATTCCACATTTCACTTCTTGAAGGATAATCAGAAGAATCGGGCTTTATTGGATACGAACACCTTAACCGTTGTGAAACCCTAATATCGCACAGCCACTGAACTTTGAACCTCAAGCGCTTTATTGAATGCAAATGTATGTTAATGACCTAATGGAATATATAGATGAATGCAAGAGTCTAAGCAAGATAGAAGAAATTAGGAGGGCAAATTTTGGGGTGCAACATCTGCCCCTATTTAATCGTCTTCAACCTGAAGGTGAGATTGGCGTTTAGCCTTTCGAACTTTCAAGGTAGAAGAAGATTAAATACTTAAAGAACCCGAAAATTTGCACTCCGAAGCCAGTCAGGTATACATTATATTTTTGGTTTTCTGTATTTTATATTTTATATTTTTTTTAGGTAAAAGAGGTTATCAGGGTTAGATGTATGTTTAACCAGAGTTTGACACACAGAAGAATAACTTGGTTATCGAGGAACACTTGCTGGGATTTAATAACAAACACTTGTAAGAAAGACATCAAAAGGTATATGCCTGAAGTCTGTAGCAGACATATGAAAAAAAAAGGTATCAGAGATACATATCCGGGGTCGGTAGCGGATACGTACGAAAGAGACATCAAAGATACAAGAACACATGTTTGGGGTTGGTAGCAGACATATGAAATAGGTATCAAAAATACATATCCGTGGTCGGTATCAGATACGTAAGAAAGAGATATCAAAGATACATATCCGTGGTCGGTATCAGATACGTACGAAAGAGACATCAAAGATACAAGAACACATGTCTGGGGTTGGTAGCAGACATATGAAACATGTATCGAAAATACACATATCCGTGGTCGGTATCGGATACGTAAGAAAGAGATATCAAAGATACATATACATGGTCGGTATCAGATACGTACGAGAGAGACATCAAAGATACAAGAATACATGTCTAGGGTTGGTAGCAGACATATGAAACAGGTATCAAAATTATACATATCTGTGATCGGTATCGGATATGTAAGAAAGAGATATCAAAGATACATATCCGTGGTCGGTATCAGATACGTACGAAAGAGACATCAAAGATACAAGAACACATGTATGGGGTTGGTAGTAGACATATGAAACAAGTATCAAAATACATATCCGTGGTTGGTATCGGATACGCACGAAAGAGACATCAAAGATATCAAGAACACATGTCTGGGGTTGGTAGCAGACATATGAAACAGGTATCAAAAATACATATCTGCGGTTGGTATCGGATATGCATGAAAGAGATAGACCGAAGAAAGCTCTTACAAAGATATCAAGAACACATGTCTGGGATTGGTAGCAGACATATGAAACAGATATCAAAAATACATATCCATGGTTGGTATCAAATACGCACGAAAGAGACAGACCGAAGAAAGCTCTTACAAAGATATCAAGAACACATGTCTGAGGTTGGTAGCAGACATATGAAACAGGTATAAAAAATACATATCCGTCGATATCGGATACGTAAGAAAGAGACAGACCGAAGAAAGCTCTTACAAAGATATCAAGAACACATGTCTGAGGTTGGTAGTAGACATATGAAACAGGTATCAAAAATACATATCCGTGGTCGGTATCGGATACGTAAGAAAGAGACAGACCGAAGAAAGCTCTTACAAAGATATCAAGAACACATGTCTGAGGTTGGTAGCAGACATATGAAACAGGTATCAAAAATACATATCCATGGTCGGTATCAGATACGTAAGAAAGAGACAGACCGAAGAAAGCTCTTACAATGATATCAAGAACACATGTATGGGATTGGTAGCAGACATATGAAACAGGTATCAAAATTACATATCCGTGGTCGGTATCAGATACGTAATAACGAAAGAGGCCGGAGGAAAGGACTCTAACCAAGGATATATTAAGAAATATACGTCCGGAGAAAAGGGCGTATAACCAAAAATATTGGGAAAATATGTCCGGAGGAAAGGACATATATAACCAAAGGCTTGCAAGGGTAAGAGAAAGCCATGACTTACTAAGACAATGGGAAACACCAAAGACTCGACTGGTGGTAGATCAAACAGCCTTAGCTGGGGAAACAAAATAGAATCACCCTAGGCTTCTTGTGGAGATAGCTCAAATCTGAATGCGTAACAATCTGGTTACTGCAAGTAAACACAATTGGCTTATAGTCATGCACGTTTAATTTTTTTATAGCATAATGCCCCATACAATGGGAATGCTACGCGTTTTGGTAGATGCAATGTAATGATGCATGTTTAGTAATTCACTAGGAAAGCACATCTGTTGTACCCCAAAATTTTCCCTCCCATATTCTTCAAGATTTGTCAAGATCAATCTTCAAATGGTTCAAAATCTCTCAAGGGTTGCACAGTCAAACCATCTCCTAAGCCAGTCAAAATTAGGGTTTTGGTTCTTGCAAGGAAGTTGAAGTTTTCAAGGGCTCAATCAAGTCCCATAGGCCCATATACATTGCCAAGCATCTGCATGCCAAGTTTCAAGACTCACAGCATCAGGTTGCACAGTCAAAAACCCTAATTGCTTCACAATCAACTGCAGGGGCAAAATGGTCATTTGGCAGTCAAAAGTCAAAAATTTTGGTCAACATCTTATTTTGAAGCCACAATCATCATTTGATCAAGTCTTGATCATGATTCCACAAGAATGGCTCAAAAATCATCAAGATGCAAAAGTTTCCATTTTGGGACAGTTGAAAAGTCAACTGTAACTTGACCAAGGCATAACTTTTTCATGGTTCATCAGAAAAATCCCATCCAATGCTCATTTTGAAGGGGAGGACATTTCCTACAAATCATCTTCACATTACAAGTCCAAGAAATTCTCTCACAAAAAGTTATCAATTTCAACATTATAGGTCATTTTCAAAAGTCAACAAAAAGGCATTTTAAGTCAAAGAACATAACTTGATATTGGTAAATTCAAATGACATGGGATCAAAGGCATTGGTTAGAGAACTTCAAGACCTTTCCAAAATGTCCAAGAACATGTTCATATGATCAAAATTGAGCAAGATATGCATTGGAGAAGTTGGGAAATTTTTGTGAAATGACAAAAGTCAACTATCCTTGAAACTTCAATTTTTGACAAAAGGGCCCACTTTCTTCCACTTGATTCAGCCTTGTCATGCCACCCACGTGTCCCATGATTAATTTCAAGACCAAACATTTATTTTTTCATTTTTATTTAATTTTTATGGATTTAATTCATTTTAATCCATAATAATTCAAATAAAATCAAAAAATTAATTAAATGGCATCTTTTGAGGTTTGAATGGCTTTCATGTATCATATTCCACCTACCAAATTCGTGCCAAGCTCATTTATGCATAAAATTCAAAATTTGAACCAAGCTTGGAAAGTCCTTTAATGGTGTTAAAGCAAAATCCAAAAGCTTAATTGCAATGGATCCCAAGCTCATAATGTGACCTAATATCATTCACATGTACATATGCAAGCAAACCAAGCCTCATTCACGACCTGAACATTACACAAACAGCCAAACCAAATTCCAAAAAATCAAGAAAAAGTTGAAAACTGAAATCAACCTTCCAGCATAATTCAAAGCCTTAGAGTGATTCAAACACCTTGCTGGACCTTCCAGGAACCTATTGCAATCACAAACAAGCCATAAACCTCAAGGAAACGCCCAGAACAAGTCACACGGTTTGGTTTCTTTTCCATAATTGAAACTCAAAATATATGCATCATTCATATGGTTTTTTGTTATTTTTGTGTTGCTTGAATCCACAGGAATCTGTTGGCATAAGTCAATTGCATTGAAACACATAGAATCCGAAACCACCATTGATGGAACCTAGGTTTTCAAAGCTTCCAATTTGGGGGTTTACAGCATAGGTAAAATTAGGACTATTGGCGCCTATGGTTAAATTCGTCAGGACAAGACGAACTCAAAACTACCCTCGCGCTCAATTTATCTTGCACCCATTTCTATTCGCTATTTTTGATAGTTGCAGGTTGTGGGGGTTTAAAACCCCCGCTATTTGATTTTATGTTACAGGGAAAATGAAGAAGACGAAGGACGTGGACGCATATGTTTGGTCCATTCAAATAATTATGCGCGCGTTTTTGCTTTCCAGCATAGGCATTGGTTTTCACATATTATAATTAATTGTTATTATTATATCAAATGCAATGCAGTGGCCTAGTGGTTGGTGAGGTGTTTGTTCATCATTGGGACCTGGGTTCGATTCCCAGGTCCCCCAAACCTTGTTTCATATTTTTTCTAACAAATTCCCATGCAGCGCTTTCCATGTATTCCACCATAGAGCTTACAAATCAAGGCGCCAAGTGTCTCAACAGACTAATCCAAAGGCCAAAGGGTGCTCCACACCATGCTCCAAGTCAATGAGCACGTACCTGATTCCAGAAGTCAACAAGGACTTTGTGCTTAATGGGCCAGACTTGCAATTTTCACCTCCATTGGGCCATCAACACCCCTATTGGTTTCTATTTCCTTTTTTTATTTTCCTTTTCTTTTTTTATTTTCTTTAGTAATTATTATTAGTATTATTTAATTAATCAATTAATTAACATTTTCACAATAAAAATTCAGAAAAAACCAAAAAAATATTTTTATTAATTTCAAATCATTTTTTTTTGTAAATAAATTCTAACATTAATTAACTTAGTTGTTTAATTAGGTTTAATTTTAATTTTTTCACAATAAATAAAATTAATTTAGAATTAGGTCTTTCTTTTGACAACTTTTAATTCCTTTTATTTTATTTTCATTAAAAATATAAAAAAAACACAAAAACATTTTTTCTTTAATTAAATAATTAATTAGTTAATTAGGTTTAATGTTTAATTTAATTCTAAAAAGGGTCAAAGCCCTAAGACGTTCCCGATTCAATCTTCTTTCGCGCTTTAATTTCTTTTGATTATATTTATGTATCTGTACAGAGTATGTAATAGTTAATTAGGATTTTATCGCCTTATTTAAATTCTCGCACTTTATTTTTCAAAACGGGTTTTTGTTTTTGGCGATGTATAGACCCGCGCCTTGTAATAGTTAGATTTACCTTTTCCGCAATTTATTTTCCGCACTCCTAACTGTTAAAAAAATGCATGAAAGAATGTATGAAAAATAAAACCAATCCGTAGCTCACAAATAACATGCAAAGACAATTTAACTGAAAATTCAACACACAAGCACATGCCACTCCTAGGGTACGCCTCACTGGTTGCCTCGAAGTGGTCATCAAGTATAGGACGTCTTAGAGGTCGCCCTCCTGTCCAAAGATCCAGTTGCCTCGAAACGGTTGCCTCGGATAAAAAGGATCTAGGACGTTAGGGTTACCGCTAAGGTATCCTACCATTGCTTTGGTGACCACACATGTCCCTAATAATCGAATTGACCCGAATACCTCCAACGACGGTGCTACCTACCTCTCAATGGTGGGATAGTACTGTTTAAAGGACACTTACACAGCCTAATTCCTTAGAGTAGGTAGATCTCATGGGTACTTGCTCTTTTCAAAAACAAACAAAAACAACTTTTCACACTGACACTTTCCAAAAGTTTTCAAACAAATTTTTCATACACTCTTGAGGACAGATACAAGAGTTACTTAGAAATTTTTCAAACGAAACTTTTTTCAAAACCCACACACACTTGAAAAGAAAACAAAATTTTGAAAACATAAGAGTAAGTACCTAAGAGCCTGTGGATAACCACGGATAGAAAGGGTGCTAACACCTTACCTTTATATAAATCTACCTCCCGAACCGAGAGACATCTCAAAGAAGGAATTTTGCTGTGCTTTTGTCCTTTCCATGTTGGAGAACATAAAAGACGGTGGCGACTCTTGCTTACCGCGACATTTCGCGAACCAGCTTAAAAAACAGTCAGTTCTATTTCCACCGATCATAGAACTGGCGACTCTGCTAGGGAGTTCTGTTTATAAGTGAGGTGTACCTTAGGATTAGACCACTCTTATGTTTTCAATTGCTTGCTTTGATTGATTTAATATTGTGGGTCTGTCTTGGAGTTTCATAGATCCTAACCCGGATCTGGGGGATACCTTTTAGAAGTAGCAACAAACTGTGAGGGAATTGTGCGGGGTATACCGACACGGTTGAAGCAGTTTGCTACGTTGATGTGGAACTTTGGTGAGTACCGGTAACCCTTGAGTCAAGTCAAGGAGAGTACGGGGCTGCCACGTGGTGTCGTGAAGCATCAACTGACCTTAGGAACCTTACTTGAACCATCCTGGCCTCTTTAGGGGTAGTGAGATGACTAACTTTGGTGCAGTCCGAAGTTGGTTAATACTCGATACTACACTCATTGAGGGTTGTTTTCTTGGAATATTTTGATCGCCAGTCCAGTGGCTAAATCAAAACAATGAACACAGAAAACAACCCAATGATATTGAGATCCTTAGAACCCGGTTACTTTTGATAGGATAGGTTTTGAGCCCACCAACTTCAAGAGGGTAGTACCTAGACCCCATGCTGGCCTAAACTCTAAGGGCTGTCTGGTGTGACTTGTGTGCCTTATCATGTTTGCTTTTTGTGTGTTTTTATCATAACATCATAGCATCATACAGCGTCATATGCATTTACTAACCACTTCAAGGATTCGAATCTTCATCTTTGTTCTTGTTTTGTAGGACATGGAAACTATCCGCAGAAAGACAATTCAGATCAACCTTGTAAGGGTCCCTCCTCAGCTTAAGGAGCTTACATCCAGGATTCCCGAGAACTTTTCCTTCAGTGAAAGGCATGGTAGACTCATCATCTTGGTTAACACCAACATTGAAGAAGATATGATAAAAGTTATCTTCCATTTCTTTGACCCTTTGCACCACTGTTTTACTTTCCCGGATTATCAATTGGTGCCCACTTTGGAAGAGTTTTCTCAGCTTCTGAAGATTCCTATCCTTAGTCAACTACCCTACAATGGTACAGAAAAGGAGCCAAAACTTGAAGAGGTTGCTAAAGCATTATGCCTACAACCATCTGACATCAAGGGACATTGGGAAGTTAGAAGTGGTATCAAAGGATTCTTGGCCAAGTTCCTGTTTGAGAAGGTCCAAGAATGTTGGAATTCCCCTGACCTGCAAGCCTTTGAAGAGGTTGTGGCACTCCTTGTCTATGGGTTGGTATTGTTCCCGAATCCAGATCATCTTATAGATATCAATGCCGTCAAGATCTTCATGTCCAGGAATCCTATACCTACGTTGCTTGGGGACATCCTCCACTCATGTTACACTCGAACCATGAGAAAAAGAGGTGTTCTCATGTGCTTCACTCCTCTCCTGGCAAGGTGGTTTATTTTGCACCTTCCACAATCAGTTTTAAAGAACGAGCGGGGTTTGAGATGGTCACAATGATTGATGACTCTTACACATGCTAATATACATTGGTGTTCTCGGTCCAGAGAAAATGTCACTATCATTGACCGTTGCGGGGAGTTTCCTAATGTTCCTTTACTTGGAATCAGAGGAGGTATTACTTACAACCCGTGTCTGGCTTTGAGACAGTTTGGTTATGCTCGGAGGGATGGCCCTCATGACATGTTGATTCCTGACATAGTTTTTGAATTCGACAACGATGCACAAGGACTCCGCCAGAGATTCATCAGAGCTTGGAGGATGCCCAACAGGGTAGATGGCAAGACACTGGGGCATAAGAACTCCATCCCCATGTAGCCTTATCTCAAGTGGGTACGAGCCCGCTCCTAGAACCTTGTGATGCCATATCCTCATGTTCTCCCCGTGATCAAAGAGCCTGTTTTGGAAGGAGAGGTGCCCTACACCATTCTACATCCAGACATGCCAGCATCTTGGGAAGAAATGCAAAAAAGCTGGATCCAACTCAAGGAAGAACAGAATTCTCTTGAAACCAATCTACATGCCAGTGAGAAGAAGGTCTTGGAGCTCACCCGCCTACTGCACGAGGAAAAGACTCTCAACACTTACATTGCTCCAAAGAGGATGCGCAGTGTCTTTTGGGATTAATTATCTTGTAATGTTTTGCCCATGAGGCCTTGATGTACTGAACAAATTATTTCTTAATACAACGTGTGTTCCTTTTTGTCTACAACGAATTTGAAATTTCGAACCCTTGAATGCATTGCATAAATAGCATATCATGCATCATGTGCATAACAGGTACCCTTTTTCTACAGGTTGCTTAATATTCTTCGCTGTTTATTTCAGCACTCAATCATCATGAATCCTGAACCAACTACTGAACAAGCTATCAAGACCCTCCAGGCCCAGAACGCCCAGTTTCAAGAGCTGGTCATGAGCTTAGCCCATAGTCAACAGGAGTTGAAGGCTTTGCTCCTGAAGAAGAAGAAGAAGAAGAAGACTGTGCTGTTCAACACTGGACGCAGACTCGAGAATACACTACAGAATGAAGCTGAGCTGACTACTCCATCTATTGGGGAAGGCAGTCACCAAGAGGGAAGGGTTCCTAGTCCCGTGGTCTCTGACACCGAGACAGATTTCAATGATGAACAGTACCCTCCTGCTGAGGACAGGTACAAGCAGCTGGAGGACCGGTTAAATGCTATGGAGATTCAACGTGTGCCTGGGTTGGATTTTGGAGACTTAGGGTTATCTTCTGGGGTGGTGATCCCACACAAGTTCAAGGCACCTACCTTTGTGAAGTACAACGGGGCTTCTTGTCCTAAGATGCACCTCAGATCTTATGTAAGGAAGATCCAGCCTTACACTGCAGACAAGAACTTATGGATCCATTTCTTCCAGGAGAGTCTTTCAGGGACTCAACTCGAATGGTTCTATCAGCTGGATGGAACCAACATTCGTAACTGGGAGGACTTGGCTACTGTTTTTTATAAGCAGTATCAGTACAATTACGACCTCGCTCCCAAGCGTACCCAACTCCAGGGTATGTCACTGGGAACGAATGAAGGTTTTAAGGAGTACGCGCAGAAATGGAGAGACCTGGCTGGCAGGGTGCAGCCACCGTTGACTGACCGTGAACTCGTGGACATGTTCTTGGGGACCCTGTCTGGTCCATTCTTTAATCACCTGATTGGTAATTCCTCTGCTGGGTTTATAGACCTGATCCTGACTGGTGAGAGGATCGAAGCTGGTATCAAATCGGGGAAGATACAGAAATGTGCCTCCTCGAGCTCTGAAAAGAAGCCCTTCAAGAAGGAAGCTAGTGCTGTGTATGGTCCCAGGAGACAGAACAAACCAGAACGCTGCCAAGCTGTTAACGTGGTGGTAATTTCAAAGCCTGCTGCTGCTCCTCAGCAATACAACCAGCCAAGAGTTGAGAGGCCCAAAAGACAGTATACTCGGCTCAGCATGACCCTGTCTCAGATTCTGCCGCAACTGCTGTCAACCAATCTGGTAACTGTCAAGGAAGCTCCGAAGGTTGTAAACACAACCTCTCCAAAGTACAACCCCAACGCCCGCTGCGCTTATCACTCTAACAGCCCGGGGCATACTACTGATGATTGTTGGGCTCTGAGGAATAAGGTTCAAGACCTTATTGATGCTAAAGAGGTTCAGTTCGAGGCGCCCGAGAGACCTAATGTGGTGACATCTCCCATGCCTAATCATGGAGTAAATGCTATTGGGGATGATGACGATGTGGAGGAATCTAAATTTGACAGCTGGATCTACCCAACGACCAACGGTGGACCAAGCAACTGGACTGCAAAAGACTTTACACCTATTACTTTTGTCACTCAGTAATGAACTCCTTTGTTTTGAATTTGTAACGAACAATAATTTTAAACTTTATGGCCCGGTGTCTTACCCGGGGCACCGTGGCTTCATTTGTGAGGGCTTATTATTTGTCACTTTCATATATCATGAATAAAAGCATTGGACGTTTTTTGCATTTCAAATCTTGCGCTCCCTTTCTTTCTTTATATATTGCAAAACAACTATATTTACACACACTCACTTATACAGGTTCCAATCCACTCTGGATCCCACTGGTAACGACTCTGCTACTGCCAGTTATGACTTCGAAAATCCGATCAACTTAGACGAAGACGAAGGTGAAGATGATTGCGAAGTGCCTGGCGAGCTTGCAAGACTGTTACTCCAGGAAGAGAGGGCCATTCAGCCACATGAAGAGCCAGTGGAAACGATAAATCTGGGTACGGAGACAGACAGAAAGGAAGTCAAGATTGGTGCCAATCTGGAGGCTAGTGTGAAACAACGGTTGATTCAGATGTTGCATGAATATGTGGAAATCTTTGCCTGGTCCTACGAAGACATGCCTGGGTTAGATACCGACATTGTGGTTCATCACCTACCTACCAAGGAAGACTGCCCTCCGGTTAAATAGAAGGTCCGCCGTATGCGTCCAGAGATGTCCGAGAAAATCAAGGCTGAGGTTATGAAACAATTTGATGCCAGGTTTCTAGCAGTGACTTCTTACCCTCAGTGGGTTGCCAACGTGGTTCCAGTGCCGAAGAAAGATGGTAAAGTCCGAATGTGTGTTGATTACAGGGATTTGAACAGGGCAAGCCCCAAGGATGATTTCCCTCTGCCTCATATCGCCGTTCTGGTTGACAATACTGCTCAGCATAAGGTATTCTCCTTCATGGATGGGTTCTCCGGTTATAATCAAATCAAGATGGCTCCTGAAGACATGGAGAAGACCACTTTTGTTACTCAGTGGGGCACCTTTTGCTACAAAGTCATGCCTTTTGGGTTGAAAAATGTTGGGGCAACCTACCAACGTGCCATGGTTGCTTTATTTCATGATATGATCCACCATGAGATCGAAGTGTATGTCGACGATATGATTGCAAGGTCCCAAACTGAGGAGGAACACCTCGACCATCTACAGAAGCTGTTTGAACGTCTGAAGTTGTACAAGCTGAGGTTGAACCCGAACAAGTGCACCTTCGGGGTAAGATCTAGAAAACTACTAGGTTTCGTCGTGAGCGACAAAGGTATTCAAGTAGACCCTGCCAAGGTAAAAGCCATACAAGAGATGCCAACTCCCAAGACAGAGAAAGAAGTCAGAGGATTTCTAGGACGACTAAACTACATTGCCCGATTCATCTCACATCTAACTGCTACCTGTGAACCAATCTTCAAGCTACTGAAGAAAGATTAAGTAGTACATTGGAACGATGAATGTCAGGCCGCTTTCGAAAGAATCAAAGAGTATCTCCAAGAACCACCCATTCTTATGCCACCGGTTGAAGGGAGACCTCTAATCTTATACTTGACAGTACTTGACAGCTAAATGGGGTGTGTGCTGGGGCAGCATGACGAGTCTGGCCGAAAAGAGCAAGTTATTTATTACCTTAGCAAAAAGTTTACCGACTGTGAGACCCGATACTCACTGCTCGAGAAAACTTGCTGCGCTTTGGTATGGGCTGCTCGCCGGCTGAGGCAGTATATGTTGACTCACACTACTCTGTTGATTTCAAAAATGGATCCAATAAAGTACATATTCGAAAAGCCTGCCCTGTCCGGAAGAATAGCAAGATGGCAGATGATCTTGACGGAATATGATATCCAGTACACGACTCAAAAAGCAATCAAGGGAAGTGTATTGGCTGACCATTTAGCACACCAGACAGTGGATGACTATCAATCGATGAACTTTGAATTTCCAGACGAGAATATCATGGTAGTGACTGATTGTGAAGTACCTGGACCGAATGAAGGACCTGAGGAAGGATCCCGATGGTCTATGCACTTTGATGGAGCCTCAAACGCTTTGGGAAACGGTATTGGCGCTATGATCATATCCCCTAAAGGCACTCATACTCCACTCACTGCCCGACTATGTTTCAACTGCACCAACAACATGGCGGAGTATGAGGCATGCATCATGGGTCTTCAAGCTGCAATTGACTTAAGGATCAAGTTTCTGAGTGTCTTCGGAGATTCCGCTCTCGTGATAAATCAGATCAAAGGCGAGTGGGATATGAAACACCCAAATCTTATTACTTATAAAGAGTGTGTGTTGACGTTGATCCCCCATTTCAAGGAGATAACTTTTGAACACTTCCTAAGAGAGGAGAACCAGTTGGAGGACGCGTTAGCTACGATGTCTTCTATGTTCAAAGTCAAATGGGACAACGAGGCTCCCCAGATCATTATCTGGAAATTGGATGAACCTGCACATTGCTGTGATCTTGAGGCTGAAGAGGTAACTGAAAAACCTTGGTACCATGAAGTGAAGAGGTACCTGGAAGCTCAAGAATACCCCGAGGGTGCATCCGTTAATGACAAGAAGTTCCTGAGAAGATTTGCTGCAAAGTTCTTCCTCAGCAATGGCATTCTCTACAAGCGAAACCATGATTCGACCTTACTGTGTTGTGTGGATAAGACTGAAGCAGAAAGGATCATGGCAGAGCTGCATGAAGGTACCTTCGGAACACATTCCAGTGGGCATACCATGGCAAAGAAAATCCTTCAGGCAGGATATTTCTTGTCCACAATGGAAGCTGACTGTTATCAACATTCTCGGACGTGTCACAAGTGCCAGATCTATGCTGATAAGGCGCACGTTCCTCCAGTACCCCTGAACATCTTGACAGCACCTTGGCCTTTTGCAATGTGGGGCATTGATATGATCGGCGAGATCATACCTACGGCATCCAATGGGCATCGCTTCATCCTGGTAGAGATTGATTACTTCACAAAGTGGGTTGAAGCAGCTTCCTATGCTACTGTAACCAAGAACGCCGTGGCACGATTCATTCGGCATAACCTGATCTGTTGATACGGAGTACCTGAGAGGATCATTACGGACAATGGTACCAATCTTAACAACAAGATGATCACTGAGCTCTGCGAGCAATACAAGATACAGCACCAACTCTCTTCTCCCTACCGGCCGAAGATGAATGGGGCTGTCGAAGCAGCTAATAAGAATATCAAGAAGATTGTGCAGAAGATGACAGTGACCTATAAAGATTGGCACGAGATGTTACCGTTTGCTCTCCATGGGTACCGTACCTCAGCACGGACATCAACGGGGGTAACACCCTTTTCCTTGGTCTATGGCATGAAGGCAGTCTTGCCTATCGAAGTCCAGATACCCTCTCTCCGGATAATGAAGGATGCAGGATTGAGTGAAGATGACTGGATCCAGACTCGGCTTGATCAATTAAACCTAATTGACGAAAAGAGACTCACCGCTATTTGTCATGGTCAAACGTACCAAAAACGGATGATCAGGGCATTTAACAAGAAAGTCAGACGACAAGAGTATCAAGTCGGAGACCTGGTAATCAAGCGCATCATTCTTCCTCAAAGTGATCCCAGGGGAAAATGGACCCCTACGTACGAAGGGCCATTTGTGGTTAAGAATATCTTCTCGGGAGGAGCTATGATTCTGACCACCATGGATGGTGAAGACCTTCCTCACCCTGCCAATGCAGACATAGTAAAAAGATACTACGCATGAATTAAAGACCCGCTAGGTTGACACACCTAGGCATAAATAAGGGCTTCCCAGCGAACCAAAAGGGTTCGGGCAAAAATAAGGGATGAAATAAAAAAATCTGTACACCCGGCAAGTCGAAAACCTGAAAAGGAGGCTTGGGCAAAAATGGGTATCCCGGTGGACTGAAAACTCGAAGGGGCGGTCCAGGCAAAAGTTAGGGATAAAGCGTAATACTATGTCTCATTGGATCACCTTGCATCCAGAATTCGGTATCAACTATCAGGTTCAGACGGCATCGATCAGTCAGCTTCATCTCCAACTAAGCAGCAAAGTGATGAGACGCTTGAAGACATAAAGGCGATAGCAGAGTTGGAACCCAGTGGGATTATTTTTTTTCACATAGCTGTTTTGTTTTCCTTTTCACAAAATTGTATAAACTCTATGTTGTTCAGAGGCGTTCTCTTACTAGGACGTCAGCCTCTTGTACACAAACGCCTATTTACAGGCAAATTCAAAACAATACAAATCCACTTTTCCATACAAATTGCCAATTGTTTTTCCTTTTTCTGTTTTGTCTTGCGAAGAACGTCCAATGTTCAATTGTGATATATGCATTTGACATTAATTGCTAACTCATAAATATTTGCATGCGAAACAAAGGACTAATTACAGGTGACATCAGAAACAGGGGCAATAATGAGTTGTCTAAGCGATCTAGTTGCTCTGTCCACCAAGGTACTAAGGTAGGTTCGGCTGAAGAATATGACCAAGATACCTTCACTATGTAGAGTAAGACAAGGTCCAACAGTACTCTCCTCCAAGCAGAGTTGGTCTCCAATCAGCCCCGAAAAGGCACAGTATCCTTAGCAAGTCAGCGATAGTCTCCCCAAGCAGAGTTAGTCTACTGTCAGCCTTAAGGAAGTTGGGTATCCCCCAGAAGATCTCAATATTCCCCAGTAGAGTATACAGATGTTCCTAAGCAAGCGTCCCCGGCAGTCTTAATATAAGTTTGTTCCCCGGCGGAACACCAGACATCCCAGTGGAGCCACTTCCCCCAGTACAGTTCAAAAGTTTCCCCAGGAGAGTTGTATCAATCTCCCCAGTAGATTCTGGAAGCTTATCCCCAGTAGATTCTGGAAGCTTATCCCCTGCAGAGCACGAACGCGTCTCCCCGACTTCATTCAAAGGTTATTCCCCATCAGGGCTTATAACTGGGTTATCCTCAGCTAATCACCACGGAAAGATCGTCCTCGGCGAAGTTCTCCCTATGCCCCAGCGGAATTCATCAAAATCCTCAACATAAGCTTATCAACGGTATCCCCAGCGGAGTTATCATCAAATTCTCAGCGAAGTATCTCTTCCCACAGAGTAATTTCCCGCAGAGTAACCTCTTCAACAAGTTTATTCCCCAACGGAGTCATCTTCTCCTACCAGTTTATTCTTGCAACCATCATTCCCCAGCGGAAACGAAGAACTCTACTCTTCAAACATCAGCCCAAGATTTAACTTCCCGGCATTCGTCAAGGATTTATTTTCCTAGACGAAAGTACATTCATAAACATCACATTATCATACACCATGACGCATGCATATACGCATCATATCATACAATCTCATTTATTCTTGAGAACATCATGACATCATGCATTTCATACATCATGATATTGCATACAACTGATGTTTTTCCTTTTCAGGAAAAAGGTCAAATCCAAAGATGATTACTATCAACTGTCGCAATTCCAGATTCGATTCCTATATCTAGCCAGGGCATATCTGTGAGTGACTAATTGTAGATTCGATACCTGTATCCAGCCAGGGCATGTCTGCATGAAGAGTTTCGAGATTCGATTCCTGTATCCAGCCAGGGCATATCTGTAGACGAAGAATTCCAGATTTGATTCCTGTATCTAGCCAGAGCATATCTGTGAGTGACTGATTGTAGATTCGATACCTGTATCCAGCCAGGGCATGTCTGCATGAAGAGTTTAGAGATTCGATTCCTGTATCCAGCCAGGGCATATCTGTAGACGAAGAATTCCATATTCGATTCCTGTATCTATCCAGGGCATATCTGTGAGTGACTGATTGTAGATTCGATACCTGTATCCAGCCAGGGCATGTCTGCATGAAGAGTTTAGAGATTCGATTCCTGTATCCAGCCAGGGCATATCTGTAGACGACAAATTCCAGATTCGATTCCTGTATCTAGCCAGGGCATATATGTGAGTAGATTCGATTCCTGTATCCAGCCAGGGCATATCTGCATGAAGAGTTTAGAGATTCGACACTTATATCCATCCAGGGCATATCTGTAGACGACAAATTCCAGATTCGATTCCTGTATCCAGCAGGGCATATCTGTGAGTAGATTCGATTCCTGTATCCATCCAGGGCATATCTGCATGAAGAGTTTAGAGATTCGACACCTGTATCCAGCCAGGGCATATCTGTAGACGACAAATTCCAGATTCGATTCCTGTATCCAGCCAGGGCATATCTGTGAGTAGATTCGATTCCTGTATCCAGCTAGGGCATATCTGCATGAAGAGTTTAGAGATTCAACACCTGTATCCAGCCAGGGCATATCTGTAGACAACAAATTCCAGATTCGATTCCTGTATCCAGCCAGGGCATATCTGTGAGTAGATTCGATTCCTGTATCCAGCCAGGGCATATCTGCATGAAGAGTTTAGAGATTCGATTCCTGTATCCAGCCAGGGCATATCTGCATGAAGAGTTTAGAGATTCGATTCCTGTATCCAGCCAGGGCATATCTGTAGACGACCAATTCCAGATTCGACACCTGTATCTAGCCAGGGCATATATGTGAGTAACTGATTGTAGGTTCGACACCTGTATCTAGCCAGGGCATATCTACATGAACAGATTGAAGATCAACACCTGTAACAGGCCAGGAAACCATCTTTCTTTCTCAAAGTACGCAAGTTCTCGCTAAGGAATCTCTTACGCGATCGACACTCCCGATGGCATCTTTAAGCCCATCTCCACAACTATCTATTACACTTCCAAATGGCATCTATAAGCCCATTCCCGACAAGGTCCTGTCACATCCAGATGGCATCTATAAGCCCATCCTCCTATCCATCATCTTTCCAAATGGCATCTATAAGCCCATTCCCTCCATCACACTGCTGATACTCTACTATGCGAGTGCAAATTTCTGGGCACTCTAGTGTTCAATCATCTTCCACCTTCGGATCACGAAAGGCACGCAAGCCAATCTACATCCTCAGGCCTAAGAAGATTGAACAGGGGAAACTGTTGTACCCCAAAATTTTCCCTCCCATATTCTTCAAGATTTGTCAAGATCAATCTTCAAATGGTTCAAAATCTCTCAAGGGTTGCACAGTCAAACCATCTCCTAAGCCAGTCAAAATTAGGGTTTTGGTTCTTGCAAGGAAGTTGAAGTTTTCAAGGGCTCAATCAAGTCCAATAGGCCCATATACATTGCCAAGCATCTGCATGCCAAGTTTCAGGCCTCACAACATCAGGTTGCACAGTCAAAAACCCTAATTGCTTCACAATCAACTGCAGGGGCAAAATGGTCATTTGGCAGTCAAAAGTCAAAATTTTTGGTCAACATCTTATTTTGAAGCCACAATCATCATTTGATCAGGTCTTGATCATGATTCCACAAGAATGGCTCAAAAATCATCAAGATGCAAAAGTTTCCATTTTGGGACAGTTGAAAAGTCAACTGTAACTTGACCAAGGCATAACTTTTTCATGGTTCATCAGAAAAATCCCATCCAATGCTCATTTTGAAGGGGAGGACATTTCCTATAACTCATCTTTACATTCCAAGTCCAATAAATGCTCTCACAAAAAGTTATCAATTTCAACATTATAGGTCATTTTCAAAAGTCAACAAAAAGGCATTTTAAGTCAAAGACCATAACTTGATATTGGTAAATTTAAATGACATGGGATCAAAGGCATTGGTTAGAGGACTTCAAGACCTTTCCAAAATGTCCAAGAACATGTTCATATGATCAAAATTGAGCAAGATATGCATTGGAGAAGTTGGGAAATTTTTGTGAAATGGCAAAAGTCAACTATCCTTGAAACTTCAATTTTTGACAAAAGGGCCCACTTTCTTCCACTTGATTCAGCCTTGTCATGCCACCCACGTGTCCCATGATTAATTTCAAGACCAAACATTTATTTTTTCATTTTTATTTAATTTTTATGGATTTAATTCATTTTAATCCATAATAATTCAAATAAAATCAAAAAAATAATTAAATGGCATCTTTGAGGTTTGAATGGCTTTCATGTGTCATATTCCACCTACCAAATTCGTGCCAAGCTCATTTATGCATAAAATTCAAAATTTGAACCAAGCTTGGAAAGTCCTTAAATGGTGTTAAAGTAAAATCCAAAAACTTAATTGCAATGGATCCCAAGCTCATAATGTGACCTAATATCATTCACATGTACATATGCAAGCAAACCAAGCCTCATTCACGACCTGAACATTACACAAACGACCAAACCAAATTCCAAAGAATCAAGAAAAAGTTGAAAACTGAAATCAACCTTCCAGCATAATTCAAAGCCTTAGAGTGATTCAAACACCTTGCTGGACCTTCCAGGAACCTATTGCAATCACAAACAAGCCATAAACCTCAAGGAAACGCCCAGAACAAGTCACACGGTTTGGTTTCTTTTCCATAATCGAAACTCAAAATATATGCATCATTCATATGATTTTTTGTTATTTTTGTGTTGCTTGAATCCACAGGAATCTGTTGGCATAAGTCAATTGCATTGAAACACATAGAATCCGAAACCACCATTGATGGAACCTAGGTTTTAAAAGCTTCCAATTTGGGGGTTTACAGCATAGGTAAAATTAGGACTAATGGCACCTATGGTTAAATTCGTCAGGACAAGACGAACTCAAAACTACCCTCGCGCTCAATTTATCTTGCACCCATTTCTATTCGCTATTTTTGATAGTTGCAGGTTGTGGGGGTTTAAAACCCCCGCTATTTGATTTTATGTTGCAGGGAAAATGAAGAAGACGAAGGACGTGGACGCATATGTTTGGTCCATTCAAATAATTATGCGCGTGTTTTTGCTTTCCAGCATAGGCATTGGTTTTCATATATTATAATTAATTGTTATTATTATATCAAATGCAATGCAGTGGCCTAGTGGTTGGTGAGGTGTTTGTTCATCATTGGGACCTGGGTTCGATTCCCAGGTCCCCCAAACCTTGTTTCATATTTTTTCTAACAAATTCCCATGCAGCGCTTTCCATGTATTCCACCATAGACCTTTTCTTCTTCTTGTTCAAAAGCAAAGTCTTCAATTCCTGTTGTCCCTGGGCTAAGCTCATGACCAGCTCCTGGAACTGGGCGTTTTGGGCCTGGAGGGCCTTGATAGCTTGTTCATTGGATGATTCAGGATTCATGATGATGGCTGAAATATACAGCGAAGAAGATTAAGCAACCTGTAGAAAAGATTACCTGTAATGCAATGATATGTATGTATGCATGCGATGTTTTCAAGGATCTCGCGGGGTAAACAAGAAAATTGTTAGAATCTGGTAGCTTGATTGAAGGAACTTCATGTTGTTGAGAGTCCTTCTTCAAGAGTCAAGGCTCACCATATCCAGTGGGTCATAGCCCCTGACTCAAGTCATTAACTTTGGCTAGAGGAAAATAAATCCCCTTTGCCCCTTGCTAGACATTTGATTCATCATGACCTGCATCACAGACCCTTGAGATCCTTGAAATGGATTAGTCCTTATGTAGGATGTATGCAATGGTATGATGGTATGATGTTATGCTATGCGTGGAGTAATGTAGGTAAACCATGTTATGAATCCGGATTAAGGACTGTAAACAAAACCTGCAAGGAACTCATGTGTCAGATAACAAGCATGCAAATAGTCAAGTTTGAAGGCACACAAGTCACACAAAGAGCCCTTAGAGTTTAGGCCAGCATGAAGTTTAGGTACTACCCTCTTGAAGTTGGTGGGCTCAAAACCTGTCCTATCAAAAGTAACCGGGTTCTAAGGAGCTCAATATCATTGGGTTGTTTTCTGTGTTCATTGTTTTGATTTAGCCACTGAACTGGCGATCAAAATATTCCAAGAAAACAACCCTCAATGAGTGTAGTATCGAGTATCAACCAACTTCGGACTGCACCAAAGTCAGTCATCTCACTACCCCTAAAGAGGCCAGGATGGTCAAGTAAGGTTCCTAAGGTCAGTTGATGCTTCACGACACCACGCGGTGGCCCCGTACTCTCCTTGACTTGACTCAAGGGTTACCGGTACTCACCAAACTGCCACATCAACGTAGCAAACTGCTTCAACCGTGTCGGTATACCCCGCACAGTTCCCTCACAGTTTATTGCTACTTTCTAAAAGGTATCCCCCATATCCGGGTTAGGATCTATGAAACTCCAAGACAGGCCCACAATATTAAATCAAGCAAAGCAAGCAATTGAAAACATAAGAGTGGTCTAATCCTAAGGTACACCTCACTTATGGTGTCCCCAGCAGAGTCGCCAGTTCTGTGATCGGTGGAAATATAATTGACTGATTTTTAAGCTGGTTCGCGAAATGTCGCGGTAAGCATGAGTCGCCACCGTCTTTTATGTTCTCCAACATGGAAAGGACAAAAGCACAGCAAAATTCCTTCTTTGAGAATGTTGGAATTTTTTTATTAATAACCAAGTATTAAAAAAATATTTCGCGAATAACCGGGTTTCGGAAAAAATTACGCAAATAACCATGTTTGAGATGGCTCCACAAAGGAGGAGCCATCTCATTTGGCGCATCCTCCTCTTTTTATAAGGGAGGCGCCATCTCATTTGGCGCCTAAGGGCAAATGGCAAGCCCTAAGCCAAATGAGATGGCGCCTATGTGCAAAATTAGGTCAAAAAAAAATTTTTTTTTTCCTTTCCTGCGCGTTGCGTATTAGACAGAGATAAACAAAATTGATTTTTTATTTGAAAAAAAATAATTACATTCAACTGTTTTACATTTAAATAACAGTAAAAAAATAGATACAAAAAATACTGGAAAAAAAAAGATACATCAATGATCCCCAGGAACCCGGTAATGACCCCCAGTTCCGCATCCCCGTCCTCGCCTTTCTCTTGCTGGGTGCCGTCTCGTTTCCTGTTGCGGCAAGGTCGATGGCCCAGCGAAGTCAATGCGATCCGAATCCATAAAATCAGTAAGATCTCCATATCTCGAAGATCCGCTCTGGTACAGTCGGTTACCCATACCCTCGAAGTTTGGTCGTGTTGGCGGCGGGTGGGGTTCCATGGTTGGTCGGTAGCATTGGTCGTCTGAGTATGGGGGGTAGAAAGGAAATGGATCTTGGGGTGTTTGGTACTGTGGATGTTGGGTTGTTTGGTGATATGGTGGTTGATGGTAGGTTTGGTCGGGTTGGTCATAATCTTCTGACATTCCCATATCAGGGCTAAGGCTGGATGTTGAGGGCCCCATATTGGGATATGTGGAAGACTGAAATTGTGTATGGGGTATGTGGGTTTGCTGGTATTGGGGTTGGTATTGTGGTTGGGTTTGAGGCATATCTGGGTATTGGTAGTTTGGCGGTGATTGTGGTTGGTAGTACGGCATTTGGTTGTAGTTGTGTTGTGGTGGGGAATGTGGTTGTGTGTTTGTTGGTCTGTTTCTTCTTGGGGGTTGGTTTGAGGTTGATGGATTTTGGGTTTGTTGGTGGGGAATCGAGGGTTGTGCCCATTGTGTGCGTGGGTCAACCAAGTACCTCGGATGAGACACGTGCATATCTGGGTTACTAACTGACCTGTACCACGACATATATTGATCGGTGTGTCGCATGTTACCTTGAGTAAGGAAAATAGGGGATTTCAAGATGTAGCGGTGACGCCTTTGCCACATTTTACACCATTCTGGAGCAAAGTCTTTCCAGTTGGTTAGATTCCACTGGGCGTCGACCCTTTTTAGATGCCAGGGGGACAAATCTGTTGGGTCACTTGGTATCTCTTGGATCATTCCGAACTGCATCTTCACACGGTCGCTGTGGTGCATCTCCACAATGTTGAACCGAATGAGTGCAGTCTTTGCAGTCCAAGTTGCTGCATCCTCTGGATTTGGAGAATGGTCCAAACCCAAATATGGTCTCCAGACGAACTGCGATAAAATTTAAATCAGGTAAGCGCAAAAGTAATGTATAAATAATTAAAATGAACAAAAGTTAAAAGCTACGACTTACGTCATCTGGGCCTAAGTGATCCAACAGATTCCGGTAGAGTGCGACATTGAATCTGGGATTCTTGCCGTAATCCATACCCCTCACGCAGTACCTATAGGAAATGAGAAACATGTTATTTTTAGCATATATTTTGGAAAGAGAAGAATAGTTATAAATGCTATAACTTAATGACTTACTTTGTTGCGTAAGGGAAACCAAAAGTGTTGTTGTTGATGGGGTTTAAGGACTCCATCCTCCACCAACCCCAGGCTTGTAGTAAAAATGCGCACCCATAAAATGTACATTTTTCCTTGACTGCGTTTTTGCACAAGGAACTGTACAGGTGGGCTAATACTGCAGAACCCCAACTAAATTTTCTAGTTTTATCAAAATTGGTTAGTAAATGTAAGTACATGAAATTTACACTATTTCCCGTACTTTCGGGAAATAAAAAAGTACCAAAAAGTATCATAATATACGTTCGGGCTTTTACTACTCGGTCATTTTCTGAGGAATTTTCATTTAATTCCATACTTGCATAATGCCGTTTCAGGTCAGTGAGTAGTATTCCCTGCCCTCTTGCTCCACCACCTTCTACCATGTCCCTACCCAACAGTTCTTCACACTGTGAGTTGGGTTGTTGAACCGACCCGTTCACCGCTTTACCGTCAATAGGTAGGCCCAGTAGCATGTACACATCTTCGAGAGTGATGGTACATTCACCTATTGGTAGGTGAAATGTATGGGTCTCCGGTCTCCACCTCTCCAACATTGCAAGGATAAATTTGGAGTCAATGGTGCAGTTGGAGATCTTTATCACGTGTCCAAAACCTGCATATTCCAGATAAGGGACGATAAAAGGGTCGGGAGCCAAGTATTTGTGCGAACGGATTCTGAATCTTTGTGTATCCTGAGATCATAATTAAACAAGAGTAAGATTAATTAAGATGAACAACACGTTTTTTAAAGTATGAAAAATGTATAACCAAAGAAGAGACTTACAAATGCAGCAATGTTTTCCCTTGTGCCTCTGTGAGTATCTCCCATTGTTAGAAGGGCCATTCTTCAGAACGCTTGAGAGAATGAAAGACTTAGGAAGAAATAAAGAGTACGAGAGACTTAAGAAATATTTCGTAGCAGAGAGTGAGAGAGTGAGAGTTGTGTGGGTGTGAGAGATGTTTCATAAGGTATGTATTTATAGGCAAATAATTTTGATGTAGTGGTTGCATGCCTGCGAGGTGTCACATTTGCATGCTTAGGGAGTTACACATATGCATGCATGCATTTACAAATAATGTAAGGTGTCACTCTTGCAGGCTAGGTGGCAGCCCATGCATGTATCACGATTGGACAGTAAGGGAGGCGCCATCTCACTTGGCGAAATAGTACAAAAATGAATGTTGTCGCCACCCCATTTGGCGAATAAGAGGTGTCACGTTTTACAGCATTGGCTCAGGCTACGTGACAGCCTTTGGGATTCCTTTCTCTGTTGCATGCAAGGCCATTGGAGTTGATGGGTGGCAGGCTTACACAAAACATTTATGTGAGTAGAATAGGGCCAGGCTAGGTGGCAGCATAAGCCCATGCATGTAATATTATTGGACAGTAAGGGAGGCGCCATCTCACTTGGCGAAATAGTACAAAAATGAATGTTGTCGCCACCCCATTTGGCGAATAAGAGGTGTCACGTTTTACAGCATTGGCTCAGGCTACGTGACAACCTTTGGGATTCCTTTCTCTGTTGCATGCAAGGCCATTGGAGCTGATGGGTGGCAGGCTTACACAAAACATTTATGTGTGTAGAATAGGGCCAGGCTAGGTGGCAGCATAAGCCCATGCATGTAATATTATTGGACAGTAAGGGAGGCACCATCTCACTTGGCGAAATAGTACAAAAATGAATGTTGTCGCCACCCCATTTGGCGAATAAGAGGTGTCACGTTTTACAGCATTGGCTCAGGCTACGTGACAACCTTTGGGATTCCTTTCTCTGTTGCATGCAAGGCCATTGGAGCTGATGGGTGGCAGGCTTACACAAAACATTTATGTGTGTAGAATAGGGCCAGGCTAGGTGGCAGCATAAGCCCATGCATGTAATATTATTGGCAGCCTTGGGGGGTTGCATCACTTACTTAATTGAAATATTTTGCCTTAGGTTGAACATAACATTCATTCACATAAACTGTAAAATTTTCCAACCTTCGAATCAGTCATCTAACCTTCAAACATTCCAGCATTCATACCTTCATATAATCAATAAACCCAAAACATTCCCACCTTCATACCTAAAACAATTCTACACAATGGCCTCTTCACCACAATTTGTTGTCAAAGCACATTTCAACGGTGAGACATACATGTGTCCCACAGTTGGGTTTTTGTTTAGAAACACCGACAATGTCCGATTTCTCTTAAACGGGAAAGCAAATTTCTCCTACTTTAAGAAAAGATTGGAGGCCAAACTTGAACGAGGCCCGGTATCCCAGATATTTTATCAGAGTCCAGTCTTTTTTGGAAACAACCAAGTCATATTTTATAAGGTTGCAATTCAAGATGACGAGGATTTCCAGAACATGATTTCCAGCCATGTCTATTCTGGAAACGACTCTATTGAGTTGTACGTTCTGTTTCAAGAGCCTTCGGTGACACAGGAGGTTGATCCTTTGGAGAATGAGCAAGATGAGGTGGATGCAGTTGATGATGAAGAAGAAGATAACGAGTTAGAGTTCGATGAAATGGTGAACGACGATTCTGACGATGATGGCATCCCAAGTATTCCTACCGACAAAATCTACACACCACCTACGCACATGACAAACTTCAACATGGGCGGAGATGAACCTTCTACGGACTTGTTTTTCCAACCGTATATGCAATCAGATGAAAATTTAAAAGAGAAGGACAAGTTTTGTAATAGAGAGGAATGCATAAGGGCCATCAAAAAATTTCACATGCTCAACTCGGTTGATTATAAGGTGGATCGCGTAAACCCGGAAAGGTACAAGATCAAGTGTGTCCACCCTGACTGCATGTTCAAGCTGACCACTTCATACAGACTAAGGGGTGACTGCTGGGTCATAGGTTCCATGACCACCCATACTTGTGTAAGTTCCACTCAATCACAAGACCACCGAAAACTCAACCATGATCTAATATGTCAAGAAATCCTACCCCTGGTCAGCAACGACCCTTCTTTAAAGGTGAAAACAATCATCTCCCACATCACCACGGTTTTTAACTACACTCCGTCTTACCGTAAGGCGTGGTTAGCAAAGACTAAGGCGATTGAAAGGGTGTACGGAAACTGGGAGGAGTCATACCGAGAACTTCCCCGCTACCTAAATGCACTCAAGACATATTCTCCAGGTAGTGTTTATGTTCTGGAAACATTGCCAGCGTACGCTCAAGATGGCAGTCTACTACATGGCAATGGAATATTCAGTCGCGTCTTTTGGGCTTTTCAAACATGCATCGCAGGGTTTGCATCATGCAAACCAATTCTACAAATAGACGGGACTTGGTTGTATGGGAAGTACAAAGGCACGCTTTTGATGGCAGTTGCACAAGATGGCAACAATAACATTTTCCCCGTTGCGTTTGCCCTTGTCGAGGGGGAGACCGGTGGTGCTTGGAGCTTTTTCCTGAAAAATCTTCGTACACACGTGGCTCCTCAACCAGATCTCTGTTTGATCTCGGACAGACATGCCTCCATTGAAAGTGCCTATAATAATCCGGCAAATGGTTGGCATGACCCTCCTTCTACGCATGTCTATTGCGTCAGGCATATCGTCCAGAATTTCTCGAGGGAGGTCAAGGACAAAACATTGAGGAAAGCGGTGATGAATGCGGGATACGCACTGACACATCTCACATTCAAATATTACCGCAACGAGATCCGTTTGTCTAACCCAGAAGCCGGTACGTGGATCGACAATATACCGGTCGAAAAGTGGACTAGGTCATACGATAATGGCCAAAGATGGGGGCATATGACAACAAATCTTATTGAATCAATGAATGGAGTATTCAAGGGCATACGAAACCTCCCCATCACTGCCTTGGTGAAATCCACGTATTTTAGGATGGCTGGGTTATTTGCCAAAAGAGGTGAAATATGGTATGCGGTCTTGCAATCAGGACAACTATGGAGTGAAAGCTGTATGAAATACATTAAGGCTGAAAGTGCTAAAGCCAACACTCACATGGTTACACGGTTTGACCGCCATAGCCACAACTTCATTGTGAAAGAGACAATTGACCACAATGAAGGCCTGGCAAGACAAGAATACAGGGTCATTTTACCTTCTCAATGGTGCGATTGTGGCAGGTTTCAAGCTTTTTGTATGCCTTGATCTCATGTCATTGCCGCTTGTGCGCATATCCATCAAGACGCGCTTCAACTGCTCTCAAACGTTTATAAATCTGAAATGTTGCTCACTGTTTACAACAACAACTTTCCTTTGGTGGCAAAACCGGACTATTGGCCTGAATACAACGGTGATATAGTTTGGCACAATGACCAAATGCGAAGGAACAAGAAGGGTCGTCCCAAAAGCAGGCGCATAACAACAGAAATGGACGATCTTGACAGGTTGGAAAGAAAGTGTGGTTTATGCCGTCAGGTCGGACACAATCGCAAAAACTGTCCGAATCAGGCGTCTGGCTCGACCACATAAATTTTGTAATACAATAAATCTTTTCAATATTTGTGTTGTAAACATTATGGGTTTTCCGTTAATAAAACTGTTCACACAATTTAAGAAATTCAATATAGGAAATTACATTAGGGTTTTCGCGTACAACAATGATTAACGATAATCAATATAGGAAATTACATTAGGGTTTTCGCGTACAACAATGATTAACGATAATCAATCTAGGAAATTACAACTGTTAACACAATTTCATCTGACCCATGCATCATCAGCATTACATCACTGTCTGTTTTGACTTCCTCCAACCACACATTAGGTCTTCCTGTCGCATGCGAGGTTGTTGTTCGTTTTTGCTGGATCCTTCGAATTTTTTCCCCCTCGGCGATGTCTCCATCTAGCCACCGCATCAACTCCCGCTTCAGACGCTCCATGGAGTGAATGTGCCAGAATTTCATTTTCATCGCGGGTTTCGTGGCGGAGAATATAACGTAACCATCTCTGCTAAAAATCATAGGCGACGTCATTACGTAAATAAGGGAGTACAAAATAAAAATACAGTGCGAGAAAGTGTGAGAAATTTCAAAGAAACGGACGAATTATTTATAAAACAGCAAAAAACCCTAGTTTTGCCCTAGGCGCCAAGTGAGATGGCGCCTCCTCTCCTTTTTAAGGAGCATGCGCCATCTCACTTGGCTAAAAGCCAATGGAGGCGCCAAGTGAGATGGCGCCTAGGGCAAAACCCTAGGTGCATGCGCCAAATGACTTGGCTCCTCCTTTGTGGAGCCATCTCAAACATGGTTATTTACGTAATTATTTCCGAAACCCGGTTATTTGCAAAATATTTTTTTAATACTTGGTTATTAATAAAAAAAATTCGAGAATGTTTCTCGGTTCGGGAGGTAGATTTATAGAAAGGGAAGGTGTTAGCACCCTTTCTATCCATGGTTATCCATGGGCTCTTAGGTACTTGCTCTTATGTTTTCAAAAGATGTTTGCTTTTCAAGTGTGTGTGGGTTTTGAAAAAGTTTCGTTTGAAAAATTTCTAGGTAACTCTTGTATCTGTCCTCAAGAGTGTATGAAAAATTTGTTTGAAAACTCTTTAAAAGTGTAAGTGTGAAAAGTTGTTTTGTTTGTTTGAAAGAGCAAGTACCCAGGAGAATATACCTGCTCTAAGGAATTAGGCTGTGTAAGATTCCTTTAGATAGTGCTATCCCACCATTGAGAGGTAGGTAGCACCGTCGTTGGAGGTGTTCGGGTCAATTCGATTAAGGGACAATGTGGTCACCGAAGCAACAGTAGAACACCTTAGAAGTAACCCTAATGTCCTAGATCCTTTTTATCCGAGGCAACCGTTTCGAGGCAACTGGATCTTAGACAGAAGGGCGACCTCTAAAACACCCTATACTTGACGACCACGTTTGAGGCAACCAGTGAGGCGTACCCTAGGGGTGGCATGTGCATGTGTGTTGTTTTTCAATTAAGGTTATCTTGTACATGTTATTTGTGAGCTACGGATTGGTTTTATTATTCATACAAGTCTTTCATGCATATTAACAGTTAAGATTTGCAGGAAATAAAGTGCGGAAAGGTAAATCTAGCTATTACCAGGCGCGGGTCTATACATCGCCAAAAACAAAAACCCGTTTGGAAATAAAGTGCGAGAAAAGTAAATAAAGCGGTAAAGTTCTAATTAACTATTACATTTCCTGAGCAGATACAAAATAATGAATTAAAAAATAAATGCGCGCGCGAGAGATTGAATCGGGACGTCCTAAGGGTTTTGACCCTTTTTTGAGAAAGAATGAGATTGTCCTTTTTGCAATTAATCAAAATTAAAACTAATTACTAATTAATTAATTTATTAAAAGAAAAAATGTTTTTGTATTTTTATGTTTTTAACGAAATAAAAATAAGAACAAAGAAATTAAAAATGTTAAAAGAAAAAGAAACCTAAGTCTAAATTTGTTTTTATTTATTGTAAAAAGAAGATTAAAATTAAACCTAATTTAAACTAAATCAATTTATTAGTGTTTATTTACAAAATAATTAAACCTAAGTGAAATTAATAAAATAAAATATTTACATTTTTTAGTTTTTATAAATTTATTATGAAAATTTTAATTAATTTAATGGTTAGTAATTAAAAAAAAAACATAAAATAAATAAAGCAAATGAAAGAGAGAGAATAAAATAAAAAAGAAATGCAAACCCAAGGGGGGGGGGGGGGGGGTTTGGGCCAGAATTGAGGGTGTATTGGCAATCTGAGCCCATTAAGAATAAGCCCTGTTGACTTTTAGAATCAGCTATGCGCATGGTTGACTGAGGAGCACCATGATCCTCCATCTCTGGCCTTGGGATTCACCTGGGTGGCCACTTGGCGTTTGGATGAGTAAGGCGCATGATGGGCCTATTCTTTGAAGCCTGCACACAATTATGTGAAGAAAAACAACATGGAAATTATGGGGGACCTGGGATTCGAACCCAGGTCCCAAGGGATTATGCTTGCACGCTTTGGCCATCTGAGCTGTATGTTCCAATTGTTACTAAAATAAACAATTAATATTATATGGAATAAACAAACAAATCCTGGAAATTAAAAAAAAAACGCGCGTGTTAATTTGAATGGACCAAACACAAAGCAGCACGTCATCATCTTCCTCCTTTTGCCTGTAAAATAAAAATGGTTAGCGGGGGTTTTTAACCCCCACAAAATAGCATGAGGAAAAAATAACGATTAGCTCTGTGTGTAACATAAATTGTTCGCGAGGGTAGTTTTAGTTTCGTCTCATCCTGACGAATCCAACCATGGATTTTTCAAAGCCTGATTTTTCCTGTATTACAAACCCCTAATTTGAAAGCTTCGAAACCCTAAAACTTATCCATGATGGTTTCGGTTTCAGGGTGTTTCAAGGCAATTGAACCACACCATTAGCTTCGTATGGGTCCTGTGAACACAAAACACTCAACAAAACATATTAAATGTGCATGAATAATGAGATGCGATTCTGAAAAATATGTACAAAGTGTTAAACCATTTTTGATGATTCTTGTGGCTTTAGTGCTTGATTTTGATTGCAATGTGTTCCTGGGGACTTATGCAAGGTATTAGAATCCTCAAATTGGTTTGACAGGGCCTGGAATATGGAGAACTGTTTTCAAACTTTCTTGAGTTTTTTGGAATTGGTTTATGGCTCTCTAGCAGCTTTTGCACATGAATTGTATTAGGTTTAGGTTCAGCATATGTATGGGAATAGAATTAGGTCAAAGTTTGGGCTTGGGATCCATTGTATTGATGTCTTGAGATTTTTGTTGATCACCATTAAAGAACATTCCAAATTTGAAGCAAAACCATGATTTTATGCACAAAATAGCCTAGCACGAATTTGGTAGCTGGCTCATGACACATAAGAGCTATTCAAGTCACCAAGATGCCATTCCATTAATTCTTTTATTTTATTTGAATTATTATGGATTTAAAATGAATTAAATCAATAAAAATTAAATAAAATGGAAAAATAAATGTTTGATCTTGAAATTAATCATGGGACACGTGTATGGCATGACAAGGCTGAATCAAGTTGAAGAAAGTGGGCCCTTTTGTCAAAAATTGAAGTTTCAAGGATAGTTGACTTTTGCACATTCCTAAAAATTTCCCAACTTCTCCAATGCATATCTTGCTCAATTTTGATCATATGAACATGTTCTTGGACATTTTGGAAAGGTCTTGAAGTCCTCTAACCAATGCCTTTGGTCCCATGTCATTTTGATTTACCAATCTCAAGTTATGGTCTTTCACTTAAAATGCCTTTTTGTTGACTTTTGAAAATGACCTATAATGTAGAAATTGATAACTTTTTGTGAGAGCATTTCTTGGACTTGGAATGTGAAGATGAGTTGTAGGAAATGTCATCCCCTTCAAAATGAGCATTGGATGGGATTTTTCTGATGAACCATGAAAAAGTTATGCCTTGGTCAAGTTACAGTTGACTTTTCAATTGTCCAAAAATGGAAACTTTTGCATCTTGATGATTTTTGAGCCATTCTTGTGGAATCATGATCAAGACTTGATCAAATGATGATTGTGACTTCAAAATAAGATGTTGACCAAAAATTTTGACCTTTGACTGTAAAATGACCATTTTACCCCTACAGTTGATTGTGAAGCAATTATGGCTTTTAATTGTGCAACTTGATGCTGTGAGTCTTGAAACTTGACATGTAGATGCTTGAAAATGTATAGGAATATGGGACTTGATTGGGCCCTTGAAAACCTCAACTTCCTTGCAAGAACCAAAACCCTAATTTTGACTGGCTTAGGAGGATGGTTTGACTGTGCAACCCTTGAGTAGACTTGAGCAAATTGAGATGATGCTTGTCAAAACTTTGAAGAATATGGGAGGGAAAATTTTGGGGTACAACAGTTGCCCCTGTTCAATCTTCTTAGACCTGAGGATGTACATTGGCTTGCGTGCCTTTCGTGATCCGAAGGTGGAAGATGATTGAACACTAAAGTGCCCAGAAATTTGCACTCGCATAGTAGAATATCAGCAATGTGATGGCGGGAATGGGCTTACAGATGCCATTTGGAGAGATGGTGGATATGAGGATGGGCTTATAGATGCCATCTGGAAATGTGACAGAATCTTGTCGGGAATGGGCTTATAGATGCCATTTGGAGACTGTTGGTAGGTGGATGGGCTTATAGATGCCATCTGGAGGTTGTTTGTTGAATTGTAATTTTTGTAAGTTGAAAGAGGGAACCTGTGTAGGGTTGCCTGATGATGAGCTCGTGTAAAACTGCATCTTGGAAAGAAGGACACCTGTGTAGGGTTGACTGATGATGAGCCCGTGTGAAGCTGCATCTTTGAAGGAAGGAAACCTGTGTAGGGTTTACTGATAATGAGTCCGTGTAAGACTGCATCTGAAATGGAGAAGTAACCTGTGTAGGGTTACTTTGATGACGAGTCCGTGTAAAACTGCATCTAGAGCTGAGAAGGAAACCTGTGTAGGGTTTACTGATGACGAGTCCGTGTAAAACTGCATCCTGGAAGAAATAAAACCTGTGTAGGGTTTCTGATGACGAGTCCGTGTAAAACCGCATCTTTGGAAAGAGAGAACCTGTGTAGGGTTTCTTTGACGACGAGCCCGTGTAAAACTACGTCTGGAGAGAGAGAACCTGTGTAGGGTTTCTTCGGGATAAGTTCGTGTAAAACTTCTGGAGGAACCGGGGTAAGGTTACTGCAGGATAAGTTCGTGTAAAACTTCTGGATGAACCGGGGTAAGGTTATCTTGAGATAAGTCCGTGTAAGACTTCTTCTGAAAGAAAAGGAACCGGTGTAGGGTTACTTTGATGATAAGTCTGTGTAAGACTTCTTCTGAAAGCAAAGGAACCGGTGTAGGGTTACTTTGATGATAAGTCCGTGTAAGACTTCTTCTGAAAGAAAAGGAACCGGTGTAGGGTTACTTGTGGAGGGTGAGTCCGCGTAAGACTTCGTCTGAAAATTGAGAAGGAACCGGTGTAGGGTTGCTTGATGATGAGTTCGTGTAAAACTACATCTGAGGTTGAGAAGGAACCGGTGTAGGGTTGCCTGAGGATGATCAAGTAGATAATTGTCCTGTTTGGTTTCGGATATTAACCCACGATTAGTCGTCCACAGAATTTTCCTGGCTTGTTACCAGTGTTGATCTGGAACTGTAAAGGTAGATGGTAATCATCTTTTGATTGACTTTTTCCTGAAAAGGCAAAGTATTAGTCGTATGCAATGTCATGATGCATGAACTGCATGATTTTAAGATGTTCTCAAAAATAAATGAGATTTATGTTGTATGATGCGTATGCATGCTATAATGTATGAAGATGTGATGTTTATGAATGTATTCTCGTCTGGGAAAATAAATCCTTGACGAATGCCGGGAGTTTGTTGAATCCTGGGCTGATGTTGAAGAGTAGAGTTCTTCGTTTCCGCCGGGGATGATGATTGCAAGAATAAACCGGTAGGAGAAGATGACTCCGTTGGGGAATAATCCTGGTGAAGATATTACTCTGTAGGGAATTACTCTGTGGGAAGGGATACTTCGCTGAGGTTTGAATGAGAACTCCGCTGGGGATTCCATTGATAAGTTATGTTGGAGGATTTGATGAACTCCGCTGGGGGATAGGAAGAATTTCGCCGAGGACGATCTTTCCGAGGTAATTAGCTGAGGATAACCTAGTTATAAGCCTTGGTGGGGAATATCCTCTGAATAAAGTCGGGGAGATGCTTTCGTATTCTGCGGGGACAAGTTTCCAGAATCTACTGGGGATAAGCTTCCAGAATCTACTGGGGAGATTGATTCAACTTTCCTGGGGAAACTTTTGAGACTGTACTGGGGAAGTGGCTCCACTGGGGTGTCTGTATTCCTCCGGGGAACAATCTTATACCAAGACTGCCGGGGATGCTTGTTTAGGAGCATTTGTATACTCCGCTGGGGAATATTGAGATCTTCTGGGGATACCCAACTTCCTTAAGGCTGACAGTAGACTAACTCTGCTTGGGGAGAGTATCGCTGACTTGCTGGAGATACTGTGCCTTTTTGGGGCTGAGGAGACACCAACTCTACTTGGGGGAGAGTATTGCTGAAACCTGTCCTTACTCTGCGGGGAGTGGAGGTAACTTGGTCATGTTCTTCAGCTGAACTTACCTTGTACCTGGAGGATAGAGCAACTAGATTGCTTAGACAATTCTTATTGCCCCAGTTTCTGTGGGAGAAGGTACATGTGGAGGTCTTGATAACTGCCGATTGGCAAATCTTCTTCTGGTAGTCAAGTGACGAGATGACGGGACATAGTCGTACACTTTGATGCCTAAATTTTGCCCGGACCGCCCTTTCGGATTTTCAGTCCACCGGGATACCCATTTTTGCCCAAGCCGCCTTTTCAGGTTTTCGACTTGCCGGGTGTACAGATTTTTTCATTTCATCCCTTATTTTTGCCTGAACCCTTTTGGTTCGCCGGGAAGCCCTTATTTTTGCCTAGGTGTGTTAACCTAGCGGGTCTTTGATTATGCGCAGTATTTTTTCGACTATGTCCGTGCTCTCAGGATGTAGGGAGGTGCCCCTATCAGTAGTGTTGCGTCGCCCTACTACCAGAAGATCTTCGTTTGATCGTTCAATGCCCCAAGTGATCCAGATGGAGATTTGCCCCAAGTTGGTTGGCCTTTTGAGAGATTCTCTGAATCTTGACTTAACTGCCCCAGATAATAGACCATGATCATGTCTGCCCCTTGGTTGGAAGAACTTTTGTTCACTTAGATATTTGTCGTGCGAATTTCTCTGCTGTTCGAACAAATAGTCATATGCAAACAGTGTTATATTAAGAATGCAAAGCTTATGTTTGTCTTGAAGTTTTTGAAAATGCATTTTTTTAAATAAAAACTAATGAATTTTTTGTAAACTGTGATGTCAACTTGTTATTTTACCGCAAGCCTTAAGGAGTCAGGATACCTTTCGTAACAGTATGCTTTCGAACTAACCCATGCTTCAGTTAGGACTTTTAGAGGTTGTAGCGTGGCCTGGTTCACGGTTTAAGAAACAAAGGATAAAGGCTCAAAATTTATTTGTACCCACCCGTTCTTTGTGATGTTCTTCAAACCTAAACTTAGCTAATCGTGCGTTAGACCTTGTTTGAGTCTTTTCTCTGATATTCCAGTGATGGTTCGGATATTGACAATTTATTTTGAACAGGCAGTCATTTTTATAAGGGTTTGTAGGACCTCTTTCTTTTTTTTTTTGATTTCGTTATCCCTGTTTTTTGCCTGAACTGTTCCTTTCTGTGATTACAGTCAGCGGGATGCCCCAGTTTTTGTAAGTCTCCTTCATGGGTTTTGACTTGTTGGGCTTTTATTTTGAGAACTGATGACTGTCCGTCTTTATGACTATTCGGAACCATCACTGTCTTTTGTTTTGTAAGGACTCCTTTGGTACCATTCGTTGTGCACTTGGATCAACTGAGAGAACTACCCTGCCCCAGGTTATGATTAAGGGTTTTAATTTTCGAAAAGAAAAACTCCTACTTCTTTGGCTCAAAGGGGGTTGACGAGGGATTATCTTCCTTATAACTCCAGTGTTTAGGATTTGAAACAATGCCTGTACCTCATCAGCGGGGTCTGTTCAAAAGCATACTGTAAATGTCGTGGTATCGTTTTTGTCATCCTCCCTCAAGAGGCTTAGAATTTACAATCGAGAGTTGAACATCAAGAAAAATAAAAGCAATTTTGAATATAGTGAACACAATTACTTCAAAACAGACACGTGTAATGCATTAATGAAATAATAGAGTTTGACATGATAATTGTTTGTATAAGCATAGAAAAATACAATATCAAAATTTAAATGAAACAAGAGTCTCTCAATCCTAGCCATGTTTTGGCAAGGGAGCAGTGATCACGTTGGGAGTCTCAGCAGGCTCGAATTCGATCTCCCTAGCATCGATCATATTCTGGATCTTGTACTTCAGCGCCCAACAATCCTCAGTATCGTGCCCCGGGCTACCAGAATGATAAGCACACCTCGCATCTGGGTTGTAGTTTGGAGAAGAGGTCTTGGGATTTGCAGAAGGGTTGATCACCGCAATCAGATTCATCTTCAACATGTGCTGCAATGCTTGTGACAATGGCATATTGATGTTGGTGAACTGTGTTTTAGGCTCGTCCGGCCTTCGCTGATTTCCCTTCTGCTGTTGTCGGCATGGTGTAGAACCAGAGATCAGGACTGCCCCTACATGTTGGTCACGACGACTCTTCTGACTGTACACAGCATTGGACTCTTTCTTGAATGGTTTCTTCTCAGTGTTCGAGGACTCACCCTTTTGTATCTTCCCAGACTTGATACCAGCTTCTATCCTCTCACTAGTCAAGATCAGATCTGTGAACCCAACAGAAGAATTCCCAATCAGATGGTTGAAGAACGGACCAGACAGGGTCCCCAAGAACATGTCAACGAGCTCACGGTCAGTCAACGGTGGCTGCACCCTGCCAGCCAGGTCTCTCTACTTCTGCACGTACTCCTTAAAACCTTCACCCGTCCCAAGTGACATACCCTGGAGTTGGGTACGCGTGGGAGCGAGGTCGGAATTGTACTGATACTGCTTATAAAATGCAGTAGCCAAGTCCTCCCAGTTACGAATATTGGTTCCATCCAGCTGATAGAACCATTCGAGCTGAGTCCCTGAAAGACTTTCCTGGAAGAAATGGATCCATAAATTCTTGTTTGCCGTGTAGGGCTGGATCTTCCTTGCGTATGAATGGAGGTGCAACTTAGGACAGGAAGCCCCGTCGTACTTCGCAAAGGTAGGTGCCTTGAACTTGTGAGGGATCACCACCCCAGAAGATAAGCCTAGGTCTCCAAAGTCTAACACGGGCACCTGTTGAATCTCCATAGCATTTAGACGGTCCTCTAGTTGCTTGTACCTGTCCTCAACAGGAGGGTACTGTTCATCATTGAAATCTGTCTCGTTGTCGGAGACCACGAGACTAGGAACCTCTCTCCCTTGTGGGCTGTCTTTCTCAGCAGATGGAGTGGTCAGCTCAGCCTCATTTTGTGATCCATTCCCAGATTTGCGTATAGGGTTGAACAAAACAGTCCTTTTCTTCTTCTTGTTCAAAAGCAAAGTCTTCAATTCCTGTTGTCCCTGGGCTAAGCTCATGACCAGCTCCTGGAACTGGGCGTTCTGGGCCTGGAGGGCCTTGATAGCTTGTTCATTGGATGATTCAGGATTCATGATGATGGATGAAATAAACAGCGAAGAAGATTAAGCAACCTGTAGAAAAGAGTACCTGTAATGCAATGATATGTATGTATGCATGCGATGTTTTCAAGGATCTCGCGGGGTAAACAAGAAAATTGTTAGAATCTGGTAGCTTAATTGAAGGAACTTCATGTTGTTGAGAGTCCTTCTTCAAGAGTCAAGGGTCACCATATCCAGTGGGTCATAGCCCCTGACTCAAGTCATTAACTTTGGCTAGAGGAAAATAAATCCCCTTTGCCACTTGCTAGACATTTGATTCATCATGACCTGCATCACAGACCCTTGAGATCCTTGAAATGGATTAGTCCTTATGTAGGATGTATGCAATGGTATGATGGTATGATGTTATGCTATGCGTGGAGTAATGTAGGTAAATCCTGTTATGAGTCCGGATTAAGGACTGTAAACAAAACCTGCAAGGAACTCATGTGTCAGATAACAAGCATGCAAATAGTCAAGTTTGAAGGTACACAAGTCACACAAAGAGCCCTTAGAGTTTAGGCCAGCATGAAGTTTAGGTACTACCCTCTTGAAGTTGGTGGGCTCAAAACCTGTCCTATCAAAAGTAACCGGGTTCTAAGGAGCTCAATATCATTGGGTTGTTTTCTGTGTTCATTGTTTTGATTTAGCCACTGAACTGACGATCAAAATATTCCAAGAAAACAACCCTCAATGAGTGTAGTATCGAGTATCAACCAACTTCGGACTGCACCAAAGTCAGTCATCTCACTACCCCTAAAGAGGCCAGGATGGTCAAGTAAGGTTCCTAAGGTCAGTTGATGCTTCACGACACCACGCGACGGCTCCGTACTCTCCTTGACTTGACTCAAGGGTTATCGGTACTCACCAAAGTGCCACATCAACGTAGCAAACTGCTTCAACCGTGTCGGTATACCCCGCACAGTTCCCTCACAGTTTGTTGCTACTTTCTAAAAGGTATCCCCCAGATCCGGGTTAGGATCTATGAAAATCCAAGACAGGCCCACAATATTAAATCAAGCAAAGAAAGCAATTGAAAACATAAGAGTGGTCTAATCCTAAGGTACACCTCACTTATGGTGTCCCCAGCAGAGTCGCCAGTTCTGTGATCGGTGGAAATAGAACTGACTGTTTTTTAAGCTGGTTCGTGAAATGTCGCGATAAGCAAGAGTCGCCACCGTCTTTTATGTTCTCCAACATGGAAAGGACAAAAGCACAGCAAAATTCCTTCTTTGAGAATGTTTCTCGGTTCAGGAGGCAGATTTATAGAAAGGGAAGGTGTTAGCACCCTTTCTATCCATGGTTATCCATGGGCTCTTAGGTACTTGCTCTTATGTTTTCAAAAGATGTTTGCTTTTCAAGTGTGTGTGGGTTTTGAAAAAGTTTCGTTTGAAAAATTTCTAGGTAACTCTTGTATCTGTCCTCAAGAGTGTATGAAAAATTTGTTTGAAAACTCTTTGAAAGTGTAAGTGTGAAAAGTTGTTTTGTTTGTTTGAAAGAGCAAGTACCCAGGAGAATCTACCTACTCTAAGGAATTAGGCTGTGTAAGAGTCCTTTAGATAGTGCTATCCCACTATTGAGAGGTAGGTAGCACCGTCGTTGGAGGTGTTCGGGTCAATTCGATTAAGGGACAATGTGGTCACCGAAGCAACAATAGGACACCTTAGAAGTAACCCTAATGTCCTAGATCCTTTTTATCTGAGGCAACCATTTCGAGGCAACTGGATCTTAGACAGAAGGGCGACCTCTAAAACACCCTATACTTGACGACCACGTTCGAGGCAACCAGTGAGGCGTACCCTAGGGGTGGCATGTGCATGTGTGTTGTTTTTCAATTAAGGTTATCTTGTACATGTTATTTGTGAGCTACGGATTGGTTTTATTATTCATACAAGTCTTTCATGCATATTAACAGTTAAGATTTGCAGGAAATAAAGTTCGGAAAGGTAAATCTAGTTATTACAAGGCGCGGGTCTATACATCGCCAAAAACAAAAACCCGTTTGGAAATAAAGTGCGAGAAAAGTAAATAAAGCGGTAAAGTTCTAATTAACTATTACATTTCCTGAGCAGATACAAAATAATGAATTAAAAAATAAATGCGCGCGAGAGAGATTGAATCGGGACGTCCTAAGGGTTTTGACCCTTTTTTGAGAAAGAATGAGATTGTCCTTTTTGCACTTAATCAAAATTAAAACTAATTACTAATTAATTAATTTATTAAAAGAAAAAATGTTTTTGTATTTTTATGTTTTTAACGAAATAAAAATAAGAACAAAGAAATTAAAAATGTTAAAAGAAAAAGAAACCTAAGTCTAAATTTGTTTTTATTTATTGTAAAAAGAAGATTAAAATTAAACCTAATTTAAACTAAATCAATTTATTAGTGTTTATTTACAAAATAATTAAACCTAAGTGAAATTAATAAAATAAAATATTTACATTTTTTAGTTTTTATAAATTTATTATGAAAATTTTAATTAATTTAATGGTTAATAATTAAAAAAAACAATAAAATAAATAAAGCAAATGAAAGAGAGAAAATAAAATAAAAAAGAAATGCAAACCCAAGGGGGGGGGGGGGGGTTGGGCCAGAATTGAGGGTGTATTGGCAATCTGAGCCCATTAAGAATAAGCCCTGTTGACTTTTAGAATCAGTTATGCGCATGGTTGACTAAGGAGCACCATGATCCTCCATCTCTGGCCTTGGGATGCACCTGGGTGGCCACTTGGCGTTTGGTTGAGTAAGGCGCATGATGGGCCTATTCTTTGAAGCCTGCACACAATTATGTGAAGAAAAACAACATGGAAATTATGGGGGACCTGAGATTCGAACCCAGGTCCCAAGGGATTATGCTTGCACGCTTTGGCCATCTGAGCTGTATGTTCCAATTGTTACTAAAATAAACAATTAATATTATATGGAATAAACAAACAAATCCTGGAAATTAAAAAAAAAAACGCGCGTGTTAATTTGAATGGACCAAACACAAAGTAGCACGTCATCATCTTCCTCCTTTCGCCTTTAAAATAAAAATGGTTAGCGGGGGTTTTTAACCCCCACAAAATAGCACGAGGAAAAAATAACGATTAGCTCTGTGTGCAACATAAATTGTTCGCGAGGGTATTTTAGTTTCGTCTCATCCTGACGAATCCAACCATGGATTTTTCAAAGCCTGATTTTTCCTGTATTACAAACCCCTAATTTGAAAGCTTCGAAACCCTAAAACTTATCCATGGTGGTTTCGGTTTCAGGGTGTTTCAAGTCAATTGAACCACACCATTAGCTTCGTATGGGTCCTGTGAACACAAAACACTCAACAAAACACATCAAATGTGCATGAATAATGAGATGCGATTCTGAAAAATATGTACAAAGTGTTAAACCGTTTTTGATGATTCTTGTGGCTTTAGTGCTTGATTTTGATTGCAATGTGTTCCTGGGGACTTATGCAAGGTATTAGAATCCTCAAATTGGTTTGACAGGGCCTGGAATGTGGAGAACTGTTTTCAAATTTTCTTGGAATTGGTTTTTGGCTCTGTAGCAGCTTTTGCACGTGAATTGTATTAGGTTTAGGTTCAGCATATGTATGGGAATAGAATTAGGTCAAAGTTTGGGCTTGGGATCCATTGTATTGATGTCTTGAGATTTTTGTTGATCACCATTAAAGAACATTCCAAATTTGAAGCAAAACCATGATTTTATGCACAAAATATCCTAGCACGAATTTGGTAGCTGGCTCATGACACATAAGAGCTATTCAAGTCACCAAGATGCCATTCCATTAATTCTTTGATTTTATTTGAATTATTATGGATTTAAAATGAATTAAATCAATAAAAATTAAATAAAATGGAAAAATAAATGTTTGATCTTGAAATTAATCATGGGACACGTGTATGGCATGACAAGGCTGAATCAAGTGGAAGAAAGTGGGCCCTTTTGTCAAAAATTGAAGTTTCAAGGATAGTTGACTTTTGCACATTCCCAAAATTTTTCCAACTTCTCCAATGCATATCTTGCTAAATTTTGATCATATGAACATGTTCTTGGACATTTTGGAAAGGTCTTGAAGTCCTCTAACCAATGCCTTTGGTCCCATGTCATTTTGATTTACCAATCTCAAGTTATGATCTTTGACTTAAAATGCCTTTTTGTTGACTTTTGAAAATGACCGATAATGTAGAAATTGATAACTTTTTGTGAGAGCATTTCTTGGACTTGGAATGTGAAGATGAGTTGTAGGAAATGTCATCCCCTTAAAAATGAGCATTGGATGGGATTTTTATGATGAACCATGAAAAAGTTATGCCTTGGTCAAGTTACAGTTGACTTTTCAATTGTCCAAAAATGGAAACTTTTGCATCTTGATGATTTTTGAGCCATTCTTGTGGAATCATGATCAAGACTTGATAAAATGATGATTGTGACTTCAAAATAAGATGTTGACCAAAAATTTTGACCTTTGACTGTAAAATGACCATTTTACCCCTACAGTTGATTGTGAAGCAATTAGGGCTTTTGACTGTGCAACTTGATGCTGTGAGTCTTGAAACTTGACATGTAGATGCTTGACAATGTATATAGGCATATGGGACATGATTTGGCCCTTGAAAACCTCAACTTCCTTGCAAGAACCAAAACCCTAATTTTGACTGGCTTAAGAGGATGGTTTGACTGTGCAACCCTTGAGTAGACTTGAGCAAATTGAGATGATGCTTGTCAAAACTTTAAAGAATATGGGAGGGCAAATTTTGGGGTACAACACCAAGGAAAAGGAATCATCTTGACTTAAAACAAACTTCTACATTTCCAGGGAGAAAGAACATTCTCCTCCTGCAGAGAAATGAGGATGCTTCACTAGGGAGAAAATATCTTAGAAGAGAAACCCCTTGGTAGACAAATCTTTGTCAAGTAGCAACATGTCTTTTACTGGGAAGCGGCATCTCCCTAGGAAACAATATTTCCATCGCGACTTATACGAGTAAACAAACCCAAATGATCTTTGCGTTACTGCTCATATTCTACTGAGGATAATATTCAAACTTCAACTGGGGATAATAACCTTGACTTAGGACAAAGGTTATCAGTAAATGAGCTTGAGTCTCTAATAAGTCGAAGATGAAAATCCCGACTTCTCGGTATGATTTTAAAATTCATAGGTCATTTAGCTTGCGTATGGACTTGATCTGATCAACTACTGAAGGAGAGAGAAAGCCCTTACATAAATTCTTGCCCCAGTTTGTAAGGCTTTTGCAGAAAATTTTCCTTGAGAGGACTTTTTGAGATTTATACTTTTGAAGACAATCTGCCCCAGTGTTATGGACTTTAGAACATGATGTTTAGGTAACCAAAATTGGAGATGATTCCAACTATGCTTGAGTGAATGCCCATACATCTTCAAATTCTGGAAAGATTCTCCTATGATCAACGCATTCTCAGAGAGATTTTTCAAATATTAGTATAACTGCCCCAGTTTGACTGCACTTTGAAGGATAAAATCCCGACTTGAATGCCTCAGATTGGCTGAATACCTACTCGACGGAGTATCCGACATACTTGCCCTTGCTCAACAGAATCTTGACAAATCTTTTCTTTGCCTCATGCTCACGGAGGGATAAGAAACTTGAGGATTTTTGAGGACAACATAACCTTAGAGTGGTTGTCTCATATCTTGAAAGTAGGTTACTTCACAAACATACTTCTTGGCTTGAACTGCTTCATTCTTGAGAAAATACTTGAAGCGATACGTCCCTTGGGACTAACTGAAAGTAATGCACCGCGGCTTGACAGAGACTCTGGGTAACCACCCTTTGCAATCTACTTCAGATTATTTCTCGAACTGGTATTCCTTTACTCAACAGAGTCAATAGAAGATTTACCCCAGGTTAAGACCATTCTCACAAATGATTTACCTTTAAACGGTATCTTGAAGCAATTTGTCCCTTTAGATGATCAAATTTTCATTTGATGCTCATTATGCAAACTTACTTGATGTTTAAGCACTTGCTCATATGCAAAGAATGTTTATTCTAAGAATGATAATTATAATGCAAGGCTCATGTTTGTCTTGAAGTTTAAAAACTTGTATTGAAAAGATGTTGAAACAAAAAAATAAAACATTTGTACAAAAGATAGTGTGATACTAACTCAAAATATTAGCAAGCCTCATAGGAGTCAGATTACCGTATTCTTGTTACAGTGTGCTTTCAAATTAACCCTTGCTTCAGTTAGGACTTTTAAGGGTTGTAACGTGTCCTGGTTCATGGTTTTTTAGAAAAAAGGATTTAAGGCTCAAAATATTTGGTGCCCACCCATTCTCCGCGATATTCTCCAGTCCTAAATTCAGTTAAACCAATACGAGCACTCATCCCTCAAAAGGAGTTTACCATGGTTGAGGAGGATATGGCAGTCACTCACCTCTTTCATTTTCGGTGCTCGATCACACGACTTTATTCTTTGTGGAGGATCTTTATTTGGTAATCCCTTTTTTCTCTTTTCGCACTTTTCGCTTTCTTTTTGTATTCCCTAACTTTTGCCTGGACAAATTCCTTTTGAATTTGACTTTGAAGTCCAGCAAGATGCCCTGACTTTTGCCTAAGCGACTTGTCTTTTCAAGTTTTGGCTTAGCGGGGCTTTTTGTCTCTTTCTTTCATAATTTCTTTTTGTTCGAACCAGTTATGTGGTTTCGAGTCTTTTTTTTTACTTCCTGAGAGAGTGTGACTACCTTACTGCTTGGTCGACGAGGAATAACCACTATGGTATCGTCATCTTTTGACCTCTTGATGTGCGAGAGATATCTATTGGGATATCATCCTCATTAATGCACGCTGCTGATAGATGAGAGTTAACCATTGTGGTTTTGTTCTTTCTCAACCTTCTGAAGGATAACCTTTGTTGTATCCTTTGATGCACACTCTTAATGAGTTTTGAACACCCAATCAGATTAACTGAAATCTACCCTGCCCCGGGTTAAATGTGAGGGTTTTTCTGAAAAGAAAATAACTCCTACTTCAAGACTCAAAGGGGTTAACGAGGGTCTATCTCCCTTATATCTTTGGTGTTTAGGAATTGAAACAAAGCTTATACATCGTCAGCAGGGTCCTATTCCAAAGCACACCATTTGAATTTTCGGCATATTACTCATCATCATCCCTCCAGAGGTTTTTTCTTTATTTAACAAGAGCTAAATACCAAAGAGTAAAAAACATTAATGAGTGAATACGAATGGACTAATTCAAGACAAACATATTCAATGCATTGTGATTAATATTCAAAAATAGGCAAGTTTTGCATACAAGAAAGTACTAAACCAAAACAAGAAAGATTACAAATGAGAATGCAAATGTAATCTGAAAATGCCATGTTGAGGAGACTAGTCTCCGTATGGACTTGTTGCTTCAGACGATGATCTGGCAGTCTTGACATTTACTGAGTCAAAGGAGACTTCAAATCTGACTGGCTGGCCCAACATTAATAGCCTTTGCATTCAGCAGGTATTGCACACTTTCTTTAAAAGCTCCGCAGTCTTCAATGGAATGGCCTAGTGCCCCAGCATGGTAATCACATTGCACATTAGGATTGAAACCCATAGGATAAGGAGGAATGACAGGCTTCGGTGGCTCGAGTTCTGCCAAGGAAAGCTTGAGCAACTGAGAGAACAACTGGCCATAAGTCATGGGACCAATGTCGAACACCCTCTTTGGCTTCCTATCCCTTTGTTTATCTTGTTGCATACGTCTCTGTTGATAGGTTTATTGCTGAGTAGCACACCGAACTTGAATGAACATGAGGAACATTTTGATTTTGATTAACCATCTGATTTCCATAACTTGTAAACAATTGTTGGTAAGAACTATCTAAGGGTATAGGTTGTGTATGATGTGACTCAAGTCATGAGATTGAACTTTGAAGAAGAGAAGGCGTAACCCTAATCTTTGTAGTAGTTGGCATAAGATTGACTTGCACGTTCAGACTTTTGGGAGTGAAGAGAATTATCCCTATACCAAGTAGATCATGGACTTGGTGCTTAAAAGCTATGCAAACTTCAGTATCATGGCCGGGTGCCCCAGAGTGAAATTCCTACCTAACAGTATCGTCAAAGCCATGAGGGATCCTTTCATGTGTAGTGAAGATTTGGAGTTTTACCAAACGAAATCCTAGCAGGGGAGGAAGCAATTGTGCATACAACTTTGGAATAGGATCAAGTTTTTGTTCAGGCTGTTTTGGCCTCTGCTGACAGACTTTTCCTTTTGGGTCCTCTTGGGAAATGACAACTGGTTGTGGATGGGAAGATCCTGGAATGAAAGGCGGTAGAGGAGATACTCCCTGACTTAAAAGAGTCTCCAAATTATGGGGAGGAATGGTAACTCCCATTGCAGCAGGCATAGAACTATCTTCTTTCTTCAACACTGTCCCCAAAATTCCCATAACCAAATTTAAGTGAATCTTCAACTGAGTGTTCTCTTCTTTCAAGAGTTCTTGTCTGCAGACCAAATCATGCGTGTCTAACATCGAGAACCTCATTTGTTCTTTCATCTCGTCCAATTCCCCACGAAGTTCTTCCATAACTTGAATCTGATCACAGAGCGGCGGGAAGTCAAGATTTGCAGTTCTGAAAAGAAAACACCGGGTCTGAATATGGATTCCCCATTCTAAGTACCTTCTAAGTACCTGCTATGGATGCATGAAGATGCATGAGGTGAGTGAGATAATTCTCCTTCTGATATGATTTGGACACCACAGTCTCCGGATTGATCTCGTCTTAGACCTTGTCTACGGATGACGTACCATCTTCAATCGAACGATCAACTTCCCCAGAATAATATGCGTAGAAGATTATTTCAGGAGAACAAATGAATGCTTTTCCAAGCGAATCAATACAAACTGGTGAGAGAGAGCGTGACAGTTGGCCAAATAGGAATTGGACCTTTGGAAGAGACGCCAAACAGGTGTTTGGCTTTATATTTCAACCCCTTTGTAGTCTTCAATATCAAAATTGGGTACCCCAGAATAGGGGATGCATCTAGCCCGTGTATGGCAATCAGAAGAGTTGTTTGTGGGAGGAGGGCCCCAAAAATCAGAGTTGGAGATAATAGGATGTAGTGCAATGGGCTTGTAACAACATGCTCATCGGGCATCTTTTATCTTTGCTTAAAAACTTTTCTTTTTCATGAATTCACCAGGGGAACAAAGACTGGTTGTTATTGAACAGATCAGTGAACACAAAGTTATGGATGATGCCCCTGATTAAAAAGTCTAATGCCCTGATGTGGCAACCACATCTGACGTTGGTCAACAGGAACGAAGCACTTATATAAGATCCTATAGTAAAATGGGAACCATCTGCTGATAAGATGTTCCAAGAACTCAGGATTGCGTAGCACTCCATGGTTGGAAGCAATTCCCAAAAGGTGAGGAGAAGAGAGAATCTGTTGTGGCAGTAGGTGCAAGATTGTTGACATCGTCATCAGAGCTTTCATGACCTGACTTATATGAGTCCTCAATCAATTATCTTCCTGCTTGAAGATATTTCTGACTACAGTCCGAAGCTTGCATGTATACCCGGAGTTATTCCATAACTGATCTCTGAGCACGTGATAGTAAGAATCAAGTTGAACCTCTGAAGAAAACACATGGTCTGAGCAAGAATCCCCGATCTTAGAGTACTTGTTATACATGCATGAATATGCATGGAGTGCATGAATGGATGCCATGTCATGTTCCTCCATTCCCAAGGAACTTACATGCTTTGGTTTTGATTTTATGCAAATAAGGATGGAAAAGTTTGGCACAAAGCTTACAAATATGATTCCTTGGAAATAACAGAACATGTATATTAAGTATGTGGTTAACCGTGTTATGTATGCAAAGACATGGGATCAAAGTTCAATTATTCCATCATTTATGAATATGATTGCTGCGAGTATCATCAAGTCAAAGGTTTGTCATAGCTTCCGCACATATAAGAACCAAGTACCATGTGGATCTCCCATTATACAGGGTTAAGGCTTCTGGAACATCAGATACTGTTGAGCATTTTCTGAACATGCTGGGAATGCCAAGATCGAAGGCTCGAATGAACCTCCAAGTAAATATGTCAGGAACTCAGAAAATAAATCTGAGAACCATATAGTCACCAACAGAATATAGCATCTGAATAAGTCACCAACATAAATCCAGAACATATCCATTAGAACCAATAGTCACTGTCTGATCAAAGTCTCCATCTGAGCATGAGTAACCATTTGTACCTGTGATAAGAATTCCCTCCCCGCTCACGAGTGAAGACTAGGTCAGGGTAAGGCAAGGGTAACTCAAAAATCACGGGTTCGTTTGAAAGTAGAATCATCGCAACACAGACGTGCATGATGGAAATACCTTCAATTGAACCTCATCCGAGCATGGTATATGACATGACTGCACTAATCGGACGACGTCCTATAGCCGTCATACCCACGCTCTATTCCTAGGTGTCCTAGTGCACTCTGGCCTGGGTACTGGGCCTTTTACCTCAATAGTAACATCCCCACCCAAACAAGAAGCAGATCCAGTATAACAGCAGTATATGGAAGACAGTAAAATGTAATACATACATATGCACAGGTATATTTAAAATGAACGAATAAACTGAAATTGTAAAAAAATAAACACCCAGAGGAAGAGAAAGCAAGAGCTAGGAGCGACTCTGGGATGGACCATCATTTGGTCGAGCTTTCCCCAGTGAAGTCGCCAGCTGAAACAACCGGCTGAAAATCATCAAACAATGAAGTCGCCATCGAACGTTTTTTATCCCATAGGAAGGGAAAGGTAAACATTGAGAAAACCTGAGAAGGGAGAAGTCACGGTCTTGCGACCGAGAGATAAGGGTAAGGGAGTCTGTTATGCGAGGGGAAGGTATTAGCACCCCACACGCCCATAGTACTTTACGGTATCGACTCTTGTTGTCTATCTTATGGGTGTGTTCAATCTAGGCTTACTGTTTACTATACTACTGAAGGGTGGAATGCATGTAAAAGAAATTAGAGAAGAATGTAGGGAAAATAAAAGTTGTGCTCGTTCGGGCCCTACCCCGATGCCTACGTATCCCTTTTAAGGAATCAGAGCAGCCGTAGTTTGGCTCATATGTTTTTGTTGGTTTGTATTTTTTTAATGAATAATATTAATTTCGCCTTCTGCCGGAACTCGACCTTTGGAGACTTACGCGTCAGCACAGAAGTTAATTAACATGCTCTTTTGAAAGAAGTTTGAGAAAATATGCTTGGGCGCACAAAAAGGTTTGAATTGATTCGTGTTTGTTTTTGATGAACAATATTAATTTCGCCTTCTACCGCAACTCGACCTTTGGAGACTTATGCGTCAGCACATAAGTGAATTAACATGCTCTTTTGAGAAGGTTTTTAAGGAAAGGCCCGAAGGCAAGAAGAGTTTGTGTTTGTTGGTGTTTTTGCTTGTAGATAACAGCTAATTGACCTCAAGGGAGAGATTTTAGCCATTTCTCTACTTATTTATGAAATGAGTCTTTGAGACTTGAACCACACCAAAGCTTAGAATAAGAGAACAATAAGGTCCAGAAGAAATCCGCTTATCGTCTCACATACTTAACGAAGATATGATTCTCGTCAGTAAATTTTTAGTATTTTGAAGTTTGTAAAAAAAAGAAGTTTTAGTTTTTAAATGCATATGCGAAAATGGAAAGAAAAATCAAGGGGAGACTAGCCTATTTCTAAACCTAATGCTATCATACTTCATATGATCTCTAGGAAGCAATAAATGCGGAATAAAATGAGGTCGTGATGATACTGAACGGAGAAGGTCTGTTGCCTTTTTGAAACCGTGCAAGCAATAAGAAAACTCTATCAAAAGCTGCTCCGCGCGAGTGATCAAAGAATTAATCTCCCAGCATTCCATATTGCAAAAATTACATCAATTATTTTATCACAAAATCTTAGCTAAAAAGTGACAATGAAAATGATTATTAAACACAAAATAATAGAAAAACTTTAATAAAATTCTAAGGAGAAAAATCTAAAAATCTAAAATATTTTCTAGGATTTTTCAAATAAGAAATATAAAAAGAAACCAAATTCTATTTTTATATATTCCTAATTAGCAATTTTTATTATCTCCTAAAATTCACTAGTTCTAAAAAAAGGATAAAAGGGCTTAAAGAATCAACTAAAGACTATGAACAAGGGGTGTGAAGCTAGATTTAATAGTATGTTGTAAGCAATTGGAATCTGGGCACTAGGCCCATTAAAACTGGTCCAATATCAGTTTTTTGTGTACAACTTTTTTAGCTGCCAAAAAAACGAACGGGCTAGAATGAGGGTGTATACACAACAAGGCCCAATGCAGATTGGTTCAACAACATCCCAAATCAATTCAGATTATTATTCAACATTATTGAAAGGACTTAATTAAATTAAAACAAAAAGTAAAGAAAATGAAAATTGAGGAAACAATGACGTTTTGGCATTTAGGTTAAAATTGTGACTCTTGAACTCCATTTGAACACAAAGTCCTTCCCTCTCTTATCTTTGTTCATTCTTCTTCTTTTTTATTCCTCACCGCCGCTGTCGTTGCTATCACACCGCCTCACATCATCAATTGTCACCGTCAAGAGCTTCGTTCCGACCTCATCTCCTCAAATCTCCCTTCGATTTCATCTGTTCTCACCTTCGATTCGCTTGAAATTTAACCTCAACCTTCACACCTCTATCATGAAACGTACAATGCAAAATGATGAAGAAAGGGAGAAAACATCAAAGCTTACCTACCAGAGAACGTCTGGCGTTCCTTCGGTCTTCACTTCAGGTATGCACTTCTTCGCTTTTATGTTTCCTCTTCTCTTGTTCTACTTCTATGATTTTCATTTTCGGTGGTGTTCTTGTGTCTGAGTTTTTGTGTTGTTCTGTTGATGCAGAGTGAGAGACTGATTGGAATGTTGATGAAGCAGATCAAAGAATGTTGAAGCAGTGATGTGCCTGATGAAGATTGGAAATACGTTGGTGATAATGTGAACCAGAGGTATGCAGTTGAAGATGATTGAACAAGGATGGACGTTGAAGAGTGGTTATGGACGCTGAAGAATGAAGTTAAGATTCAAGGGGAATTCCCAAGAGAACGATGGTTGAAGGAATAGGAAGGGAGAGTGAGTGGAGGTTGAAAGAAGGTTGAAGCTGATAATTATCTAGTTTCAGAGAGAACCAGAAGGTGATCTTTCTGATTTTTCTCTGTAGTTTTTTTCTGGTTTAATTCTGTTAATGAATCCCCCCTTGCAATCTCTGAATTTCTATTATATAGAGGAAGTTATGAATGAAAATGGTTATGAAGTTGGTTACAGCTTGAGAGCTTTCCCATTGGACTGAGGGAGTTTGTTATTGCAGTTATGTAGAAAGTTGGTTAAAAGTTTTGGGAATTCTATTAGGAAACTGGTTTTGACAGTTGAGAGGTTATGAAACAGTTACGGGACAGTTATGGATTGGTTATATGGCAGTTAGTTAGACTTCTGTTTGAGAATTAGTTAGGGAATTTCTGCTAGAAGTTTCTGTTAGAGGTTGGTTGTTATACAGATCATTAGAGGTTAGTTAGATGTTAGCAATTCTGTTTGGAAACTGCTGAATTGTAAAATTGTTTCCTCATTTTTTGATATATTTTCCTGTGAAACATCTGATACCCTTTATTTTTCCTCTGCATTTCCTACTGAACTGAAAACCGAATTTCTGTTTTTCTGTTATATGAATAAAACGGGTTTGGATTTGGTTATTCATCATATTTTTTATTTTTTATTTTATACTTTCTGGACATTTCTTGTATTGGATAAGGTATGCTTCAAATATTGCACTTTTCTTAATCTCGGGATGTGATTGATGATATGCTTTCCCTATTGAACTTGGATGAAACTAATAACAGGCTACCACCAAAAGCAGGGGTACGACTCGAACACTTGTTTATGCTCGCCACACAGGTGAGAGACTATTGAAATGCTTGAATGCAAATTGACTTATTCTTGCATTTATGTAGGTCTATGGTGAATCAATACCAAGGTTATAATTGAATTAGCATAACTTGAAAGGCATGGCTAATCGAAAATGGCAATATGTTTGAAGAGGCATAGCATGAAGCAACTCGAGGGATTTGAAGTTAACTCGGGAAAAATAGGTTTAGGATAGATTTTATTATGGCTTTTGATGTAATATATTCATGAATTGGATTGAAATTGTCACTTTTTATATGGAATTTTGAATGGTTAAAAATGTATGAAGAATGTTATTCGGAATTTTTAACTTGTAATTTTATCTCAAAAATGTATGCTCCTTACGTATCTCCATAGCCGAAAGCAACATAAGGTGAAGGCATGTTTCCATTTTTCAATGTGCCTTGGTGAATGTAACGAGACAATCCCTTGGGATAGACTTTCAAATTGCAATAAACTTTTGAATCAGAGGTGAACTTGAATGAACCATGGTGGTTTTTTCAATCTGCAACTTGTATTCCATATGAATTTCCTTCGAATCTTAACTTGGAACACAAATGAAACTTGGATGAACAATTCTAAACCAATCTTCAATTAACAAAACCAATCAATTAGTAACCATTTTCCTTGCGAGCAACAAGCATAACAATGAACCCACCGAAATTGTTCTTTGAATCAAGATTTAGTGTTTTGCGATCCAAACCTTTGTCTTGGTAACCAATGATCTCGTAAGTTGCCATGTCTCATGCCTTATCATCTCCCGATCCTACCAAGTATGATAGGATATAAATCATAAACTTCCACACAAAGCTTTTAGATTTTGATCTTCAAAGCATTGAAATGAAATTCGAAGAAAATAGATTATATCGCAAGTAAGCCAATCGACCAGATGAAGAGCTTTGTATTATAAGGCATATGAACCCTAATTCGTGAAGAAGGTCCAACTGAATCTTATTTTCTAGAATAGAGTTATTGCCCATATGACTAGAGATTCAAGCAATGATTTCCTTCTTATTCTCCAAAGATGTATCAATTAAAACCCTGGTTATTCGTGGATGATATCCCCTGATGATAGCCTTGCCTGATAATCACAACTTCACAGAGAAATCTCTCCTGAACGGTACATGATTTAGAGAAATAAACTCTAATCAAAGGATGATGTTGAACACAAGGAGATAATGAATGTCTGATTTAGTAGCCCTTAGATAACCTCGTAGAATAACTTGGAAATGAACATGGGAATACATAAAGAAATATGACCAAGATGGCCATAACTTAAAAAACCTAATGAACCTCAGTTGATGAAACGCTGACAAGCACAAATTTGGTGGAGAAAAACACTGACTCTTGTCTTGAATGTATCTGAATGAGTAATTGCCCTTAATCTTGAAGAGGGCGGAACCCTCAATAAGCATAGGTTGCGATCCTCATTCCACATTTCATTTCTTGAAGGATAATCAGAAGAATCAGGCTTTATTGGATACGAACACCTTAACCGTTGCGAAACCCTAATATTGCACAACCACTGAACTTTGAACCTCAAGCGCTTTATTGAATGCAAATGTATGTTAATGACCTAATGGAATATACAGATGAATGCAAGAGTCTAAGCCAGATAGAAGAAATTAGGATGGAAAATTTTGGGGTGCAATAGTAATAAGCACATAGATTCACATATAGTCATTTATGCATGATTAGTTTAAGATTTCTAGTTATGTTCTTATAAAAAATAAATTTTCTTTAGGAAGTGGTTTGGTGAAGTTGTCAGTGAGTTGATTGTCCGAGTCTGCAAAATTAAGCATGTATTCTCCTTTTTCTACATGATGCCTAATAAAGTTGTGCTTGATGTCAATATGTTTGGCACATGAGTGAAGTACGGGATCCTTGGTGAGGTTTATTGCACCGGTGTTGTTACAATTTATCAATATAAATCCAATTTTAACACCATAATCATTTAGTTGTTGTTTCATCCATATGATTTGAGCACAACATCTTCCTGCAGCAACGTATTCCGTCTCAATTATGGATAAAGCTACATTTGCTTGTTTCTTACTATGCCACGAAACTGAAAGTTTCCGAGAAAGTAACATGTACCACTGTTACTTTTTTATCAAATCTACAACCTGCAAAGTAGGAGTCGGAGTACCCTATTAAGTTACAGCGGTTCCTTTCAGGTATCATAGACTCATTTTTTGTGTTCTGGTGAGATATCTCATTATGAGCTTGATGGCGCATAGATGTGACTCTTTAGCAGACGCTTGAAAACATGTACACATACATACATAAAACATTTTATCAGGTCGTGAAGTAGTTAGATATAATAATGACCTGATCATACCTTAATATTTTCTTTTATCGACTGGTTTTCTGTTATCATCTTTGTCTAGGGAGCATGATGTTAACATTGGTGTTACTAGTAATTTTGATTTTTCCATATGGAACCTTTTGATTAGCTCTTTACAATATTTAGCTTGATTTATAAATGTTCCTCCTTGGGTTTGATGGATCTGCAGTCTTAGAAAGTACTTTAACTCCTCTATCATGAATATTTCAAATTCATTATGCATCATTCCAGAAAATTCCTTGTTGAGTGATCGTCTAGTAGTGACTCCTTTGGATATGTCCCCAATAACATTCTGTATTGGATGATCTTTTGTCAATCTCCATTCTTTTTGAAGATCTTGGATTTCTATTGGAGTGACTGGAATTTTCTTTGAATTAAGATATCTTATATGTTTAGATCATTTTGAGTTGGTTCTTGATCCTCTTCCAGGTTTGCATTTTCAAGGATACATGTACATTCAACAACATTTGCTTCTACAATTTTTGGGTTAGTTTCATCAAAAGTAGCATGTATTGATTCTTCAGTTGTTCTGGTTCTAAAAGCTTTGCTCGAAGTGAAATATCCTATAAATATACCTTCATTAGGTCTTTCGTCAAAATTTCCTAAGTTTTCTTTTTCGTTATTATGGATAAATCATTTGCACCCAAAAACATGGAGATGATAGATATTCAACTTTCTTCCCTTGTATAAATCATAGGGTGTTAGCTTTAGAATAGATTGTATCAAGACACGATTCATTAACAAGTGCTATTTACGGCATCAACCCAGAGGTATTTGGGAAGATTTCTCTCATTGAGCATCGTCCTTGCTAGCTCTACTAGGGATATCTTTTTCCTCTCTACTACCCCATTTTATTGGGGAGTTCATGGAGAGGAAAAAGTTTTCCAATTATAATTCTCATTCAGAAATTTTCAAAATCCTCATTGTCATACCCTAATTTTTTCCCTTAAGATCTCACCTCATTTGCATCTTTGCATCTCATCAAGATCATAAAAGCACGGTCACCTCACTATCCTATATTTAGGGCTTCATCAAGTAATTTTTTCTAAACTTTCAAGAATCATAACTTGCTCAATTTTTATCATATGAAGCTCATTATTTTTGCATAATTATCTTCTTAATTCCCTATAAAATTTCTCTTCAATAGTCAAGTTCTAATTTTTCTTGGAAGGCCATGGAATTCATTGACACATTATAGGCCATTTTAAGACATTTTAACTTTGAGTTTTCAATTGTGGATGATCAAAATTTCGTGCCAACTTCAACATGATGAAACTTTTTATACAAGAATCCAAGTGTAAACTTTCTTAGCACATAGTGATCTTCGTGATGATGTCTACACATTGCAAAAAGAATGGAATCAAAAAGCCTCTTGTGCATGATGCCCCATGAGTTTGAAAATGGTTACTTGGGACTGAAGTTTTCACTTTGGTCAGATTTTTGAATCACTCTAATTCCAATTAAAGGCCAAATTAAGGTTAATTTTAGCTTGTAATCAATATTACCAAGTTTCTAGAAGTTGTTTAACATCCAAAACGCACGAATTAACTGAGTTTTGATCATTTGGAAGTCACACTTTTCATGCCACGAGGGTGCACACGAATTGCATCATTGTTGATCATTCAAACCTCCTAAACATTTCTTTTGATTCTCATATATATATATATATATATATATATATATATATATATATATATATATATATATATATATATATATATATATATATATATATATATATATATATATATATATATATATATATATATATATATATATATATATATATATATATATATATATATATATATATATATATATATATATATATATATATATATATATATATATATATATATATATATATATATATATATATATATATATATATATATATATATATATATATATATATATATATATATATATATATATATATATATATATATATATATATATATATATATATATATATATAAAGGCTTATTCATCATCAACTTTCAAGCTTTTGAGAACCAAACAATCCCTGCCAAACTCACTCCAACAGCTCAATTTCTTCAACTTTGTTTTCATATTTTCAGAGCTTCCATATCTAATTTTTTAAGTCCTTGAGCTTCCTTGATCTTCATTGAAGCTAACACAATTGAAATCAAGCCTTAAGGTGTCCTAGTTCTTCCCGATCAAGTCCATTTTCAAAAAAAAATCACCATACTTCATTCAGGAATAAATCAAGACCAAGTTGCTTCAAATAAATTGCTAAGATGTAGTCCTTGATCTCATGAAGCTCGTGCTTCTTTTAGATTTCATTTTCATCTTGATTTGAGCATTTATTTTGAAAATTAGTTTTCAATTTCTTCTGGTTTTCTTCAAATTATAATGAGCTTAGTTTAAATAAATTTACGAGAAGCACATGGTTGGAATGGCAATAAAGAGACGATTCCAATGGGATAGGTCTCAGCCTCTATGGTTTCCAATTCTTGATTCACGATTTCAGACTGGTTTTTGAACATTTTCTTGGGCTAGAGGTTGAAGACGATCACATGGATCATCCAACCAATGAAAATCCACCAAATGAAATAAGTTTATTGGTCTGACTTTTTATTTTTCCATGTTCATTCTTTGACTCGTTTCCACCATAAGTGCGCCCTCCTGAGCCATATAGATTGCGACATCATTTAATGAAGTTGTAGAATCCAACGCCTGCGGGTTTTTTAGATTTTCTTTTCTTTTTTTGAGTTAAATTGATTTAAATTTAAAAACTCCTTCATTTTAATTCCAAAAATATTGAAAAATTCACCAAAATCATTTTAATTATTTCTAACTTTGAGTATTTTGTTTTTGAATTTTATTTTAATATCTTCTTTTTTTTTAAAATCATTTTTCATTTGTTTGCTTGATTTTAATTAGTTTTAAAATAGTTTTCTATTTCCAAAAATCACCAAAATTTTATAAAAGAATATTATAGACCATTCTTATTTTTTTCCATGGTCTTACTTGATTTTTATTTGTTGTTTTGATTAGATTTTGATATTTTACCTTTTATTTTTATTTAAAAAATAAATTTAAAATTCCTTTTCCATGCATTTTTAATTGCTTATTGCATTCTAATTTTTGTTTGACTTTGTTGACTGACTGACCTTGGATCTTAACTTGTTTGATCATAAGTTTCATCAACCTCATTGGATCTTGGGTGTTGATAGGGTGAAAACCCTAATCCACCAAAATGAATGAATGATGTTGATGATAACTTGATCAATCCTTGGATCCAATTTGGGATTTACATTCTTGTTCAAGTTATCTCTACTTCATCTCTTTCTTCTTCTTCTTTTCCTTTTGATCATTTTGGAAGCATTTGATCTCATCAGTTCATCCGAGCTTGATGAATGCTTGATAAAATTTTATCGTTTTTAATCTACCTCTAAATGATCATCTTATCATTCAAGGTACTTGGGATTGATGATAAGTCTGTCTCAAGGTATCTTGAAAAGTTTTTGTTGAAGCATGACCTAATCTTCATTGAATTTGGTCTTGATCTTTGATTTTAAGCCATAGTGTACATTAAATGAATACACCTATATTATTTTGGGCCGGCGTCAGATATGTGCAACTTCTACATAAGTTTACTTACGATTACTTAACATGACACCAAATTATCCCGAATGAGAATACTAATTACTAACACTAACCATTAATTGTACTAAAATTTAATTTCCCACATTTTTACATTAATGCAATTTAAATTCCACACTTTAATTTTATGTCATTTAAATTCCCCCAATTTACTTTATTCTCTTTAATTCTAGCATCATTATTATTCTTGTCATTTTACTTTCTTGCATTTATTTTATGTCATTTTTTCTTTTGCTCATTGAGCACTTTACTTTTATGCTATTTTTTCTTTACTTTTTGAGCACTTTATTTTATGTCTTTTTTTCTTTTGCTCCTTGAGCATTTTTCTTTTTCTTAAAGGACATTAATAAAGGCTTAAATATTAAAAGACTTCTAAGGCTCTTGAACTATGTTTACTACCCATTGCATATTGGAGATTTGGACCTTTGGACTTATGATATAACCTTAACCTGGACTTCCCACTAAACCTTGTGATATTGATTCATCTGAGACCTTGATTGTATTTTTGTCTGTTTGTTAGGAACTTTATTGTGTGCAAGCAATATTACTTTGAAATTCATCTGATGCAATAATATTCATATGAGACATCAAGTTCATCTGATACATGAGAAACCCCCTACACCCTTTGTGATTCATCTGATGTTGAGCTTACACCTAAGGCACTAATTTTTCATCTGATGCTTATTAATCGCTTGTATGTGGCTTAATCCAAAGGAATGTGATGCATCATTTGATTTATGTTAAGTTTCTTATCTTATCTTGGTCAGATCTTTTCTACCTTAGCTTTTACTTTATGCTTTAGGATATTCCCTTCATCTCTTGTCCATCCTCTTCAATTTTCAAATCTTCTCTCATTTTCAAACCTTTTTATTTTAAACTTAAACTACTTTCAATCAAAACCTTGACTTTGTCAAGTACATTTTCAAAATATTTTTCTTAATCAAACCTTAATCCATTTAATCAAAGTTAAACTCTTTTCTTCAAAGACTAAAAAACACAAAAACTCATTCAAATTATTTTTCCTTTGTGCATTTTATTTTAAAAACATTTTCTCAAAGATTAGACACGAGTTCTCTCCATAGTTGAGATGTGATTCTCCAATGTCCATAACCTTGATTGACATGATGTTGAACCTTTTCCACTTGAAATATCTAGTGGCATACTTTTTTATTTTTATCCAAGTTGGAGCTCTTCTTTCATTGTGATGCAAAATTCCATGTTTCTCATGTTTATGGATACTTGGTTGAGTATTCTCCTTAATATGACAAAATGTCTCTTCATTTAAAATTAACCAACAAACAACTTTTTTATTTTTTAGAAGAACTATGTGGTTCTGATTTCGTTCTTTCACATTGATGGAACGTAGGTGAAATAACCAGACAAATCATCAAAATAAATAATGAAGTCACCATCGAATGTTTTTATCCCTCCGAAGGGGAAGGTAAATATCGAGTAAACCTGATGGGTGAAATCACGATCAAATGACTGAAAGATTGGGTAAGGGAGTCAGTTACATGAGGAGAAGGTATTAGCACCCCTCACGTCCATGGTACTCCACGGGATCCACTCTTGTTATCTAATCTAAAGGATGTGTCTGAATCTAAAGCTAGGTTGTATAGGAAATGCATGAATGCAAACAATTATTTACAAAAAAGGTTTAATTAGTCGTGTCTGTCGTGGTTGCGAACCTTTATGCCTAAGTACCACCGATCGTGCAATGGGGTCAAGGAACTCGTAGTTCCCCTAAAAAGTTTTGGTCGGTTTCATGTTTTTTATGAGTAATACCGTTTTGCACCCTTGTGATTAGTATTCCAATTCGTGCTTGGTGTTGCATCTTATCAAAGACCCATGCTCGGCCACTCTCACACTTAGCAACTCACTCGAATTTAAAACAACATACCCTTATCAAAAAGGTTTTCAAAAGAAAAAGGTCTGAAGACAAAATGGTCTTCATTGGTGGATTATTTTTACCTTGAAAAAGTATTTAAGTTTTGTTTAAGTGTTTTATGAATTTGATAAAGGAAAAGAGTTTTAGTCTTAATATGTAAAAGAAAATAACTAAGAGAAACTATCTAGTTCTACCCCTAATGTTATCATGCAAAGGTAACCCTAAGGTCAAGATAAGGAGGGAAAGAATCTACCTAGTGTTGGTATACATGAATAAACAACCTAGGGTCTATCTCAATCCACTTCCTAAGATCGGATCAAGAAATCCTACGGGATCATGTGATCACACAAAGTAAACAAGTCACATAATAGCAAGCAAACAAACGCTTGAGGAGTATCCACTCACTCAAGTAGCACATACCTAATCGGGGTATCAGCTCACAAAGGTAGGAAGGGAGAGGGAAGCCTAACCATGATATCATGTCATCAAGGCAGGATAAAGGAAGTAGGATACCTAGCCATGATATCATGCCACCAAGGTAGGATAAGGGATGTTCCTGACCATAGATATCGTGTCATCTAGGAAAGAAGGGATCATGAAAGCTACTCTTAACCAAGGTATCATGTCACAAAGGCAAGAAGTATAGAAGAGGGAAAGTGGTGTCCAAAGCTACTAAGCACCTAACTAAGATATTAAGAATAGAGGTAGGCGATAGAAGACAATATGAACAAACACGGGGCATCAACGTTGACCAACGCGAGCTCAAGACAAAGTATGGGGGTTTGCTTGTGAAACCCTTTTCCGCTTGACTGACTCAATACAAGAGTAAGCACACTTCAAAGCGGCAGTGTACGATACGAGTTAAGGATGACCTGTGGACTAGAAATGGCGGGGTTGATTGCGAACCCTTATCACCTTTCTTTCTTTGAGGACTTATCATGGGGAATGGGAATGGGGTGCCTCCTTTTGAGTTCTTTGGCACAAATGTAAACACACAAAAACAAATACAAGTATCAAACAAGTGCAGAATGCCTGCTACAGGTCTTTAAACAACGACTTCGAGCACACACTCTTTATTTCCTACTTCTCCTAATATCTAGAAAGCGGTAAAGAATGTGAGATAAGAAGGCACGAGAGAATACCAAACGGATATCAATCTGTATATGCTAAGCTAGCAAAAGAAACCCGGAATACTTCATGAGCAGCTGACATCAATCATAAAATAACCAGAGATCTATCATGGAATATGCCTCAAAGTGGTGATGTGAAAATAAATCATAACACAAAATGTGCATCGAACACATCCGAGTATTAAACCGTATACCTGCACCAGATAACAACCCAAACAAGCGGTACGAAATAAAATGTAACACATAACGTGTGTCAGACACATCTGTATAACAAAATAATATACATGTATAAGATATCAATCCATACAAGTAACATAGAATACAAGATAATACGGAATGTGTCAGACATATCTGTATAACAAAATAGAGTACCTGCACAAGATAACAATCCATATAGAATACAAGATAATATAGAATACAAGATAATATAGAATGTGTCAGACATATCCATATAACAAAATAGATTACCTGCATAAAACACCATTCATGCGAGTAATATGGAAAACAAAATCACACGGAAATGAGAATATGTCATGCGTATCAAACACAAGTGTGCACCACCAATTATTGGCACAAGCATGTTTTTCAATCACATAATCATGCGATAATTACATGATCAAAAATTGTCTTAAAGTACCTTGCACAAATTGACAAATGTGTTAGAAATAACAAGGAAGCGCTATCGGAAGCAAACATTATTATCACAATTAAAAAAAAAGCTAAATCATGAGAAAATGGGAATCAAATGCACATTGGAAGTGCAAGAATGAAATCTGGGCAGCCACACGGTTAAAATAAGAATCGAGCCGAAAAATGCAACGTAAGCGAGCAAAATCTATCACAATTACCCACAGACGAATATTAAAATATAAACATGCATCAAGTGAAAGCAAAAACTCAAAGTTAGAACTATTTATGGCTAAAAAGCGTTATATTCAAAAATTAGGCGTGCAAAATCATCATAAAATCGCACGAAAATTACATGGTTGCCTCTAAATGTATCAATGGATTCAAAAAAGTGTATGCCATGAATTAAATCTAAGCGCAAGCGCTACTTTCAAAATCGGACAGCCGTGTACATTTTTGTGTTTCACCCGAAATTAATCTCAAACATGAAAAAAAGGCAATCAAAAGTACTCAATGGATCAAGTATTAACACTTAAAAATCATGCACAAGGGGTAGGCGAAAGGAATACAAAAGTTGCTTTAGAATCGAGCAAAAATCAACAATTATGTGTTGATGTATTTATTACCAAATTGAAATTTTATGTGTTAAAAATAGTTGAATTATTCAATAATTGGTGTCAACCAACATCAACTTATAACGCTGCACTAAATTCGAATCAAACAAGAATGTGCACTTAACATTATTCAACGAAAATATGCACCAAAACTCAATCAAAATCAAATTTTATATTTCTAAAATTATGCTAAAAATCAATGGTGAACACCACCTCCAAGTTCTCAATAATGGTGCATTCTTTAATTTCAAGAAACTATACCTATGCATTTATTCCAAATAGGTTCTAACCAATTCTACACTTATGTATCATCACATAAATAAGTGCAACTCTTAGAATTCAATTAACCAAAATTCACCTCTTAAGTATTTCCACAAACACCTAAACTACACTAATTATGCACCTCAATAATTAAACAATTCTACATCTCATGAATCCTCTATTATGTCAAAATAATTCATAGACATAACTAAACTAAGGATATCTATCCTATTCCACACTTAATTGTCATTAATTAACCAATTAACAACAATTCAACTCATGGAAAAAGTCACAAAATCAATAATTATCAATTAATCACTTTAATCACAAAATCAATTAATCAAATAAGTGTTAAATTCAAGAATTAAAGTTAAGAATTAGAAGTTACCAGAAAATCAAAGAAGAGTATTGAAATCGGAAACGAAAATCAGAAGCGAACGACGAAGGAGGGACTCGTTGGTGGCGGCTTCACGGCGAGAATCTATCGATTAGAAGGGAGCGGTGATGGTGCTTCTGCGATCGGAGGAAAAGAGGCTTGAGATTATTGACTTTTTATGATTTTGGATCTTGAATATTGATGAATATGCATGAAGATGGATGAAGATCTTGAGAAAAAAGTTGAGAGAGTTTGATTTGATCTTTAAGAGAATGAAGAGAGAGAGAGAGAGAGAGAGAGAGAGAGAGAGAGAGAGAGAGAGAGAGAGAGAGAGAGAGAGAGAGAGAGAGAGAGAGAGAGAGAGAGAGAGAGAGAGAGTTTTTGGTGTTTTGAGAGTGTGTGAGTTATGAGAGAAAAAAAATCAGATTTTTAGAATATATAGTGTGATACGGTGGGAGAACTGACTTAAGGTTTCGCGTTTGTGTTCGCAAATGTTTCAGTTTAGCAAGAGCCGCCACCTACTTTTTATTTTATCCAAAGGAAAGGTCAAAAAGCACAGGAAAGACCTTTGAGATGTTTTCTTGGGTTCGGGGGTAGATTATGAAAAGGAAAGGTGCAAGCACCCTTTTCATCCATGGTTATCCATGGGCTCTTAGTTACTTGTTTAGATCACTTGCTTTTGCTTTTAAATTGTTTGAAATGGTGCTTTGTGTGTGTTTTTGAAAATGTTTTGAAAAGAGGCCATCGTTGTGGCAACCTTTGTAATGATTCTTGTTTGAATATATACAAAGGTGTATTGTCTTTTTAAAATATTTCAATGTTTGAAAGTTTGATTTTGGGAAATGTTTTGAAATTGTGTTGTGAGGTGTGTTTGAAAATAGCAAGGATGATTTTGCAAGTTTGGATCAAGTAACTAAGAGCTGTCTACCCTATCTACTCAAGGATCTTTCCTACACATTTTTAACCCTTTTGACAGTGTTGTTTTACCATTGCATTTGGTAAACAACCTTGTATTAGGATGATAAACGGGACAGGCGCGGGTCATCGTATTGACCATGATAGAAATTGTGCTAAGTATCTTTAGCAATTTTTTTGAGGGGCTAGATTATTTTGTTTAGGCAACCAAGATAGCGTCATCGAGGGACTATGATCTTTTGTTTTGTTTTTGTTTTGCCAAGATACTCAACATGCATAACATGGCCATTTTTAAAGGCAACAAGTGGATGAAACCCTAGGGGTGCAAGTGTGTATTGTGTTGTCAATTTACATGCTTTTTGTCTTTGTATTAGTCAAGCTATTTGTTTTGATTTTGGATTTTTGCATACAAACCCTAATCTCTAATCATGGCATAATTGAAAGCATAAATACGTAAAAGTAAATCTACCATTATTACAACATGATTATGGGGAGGGGGATACAATTTTGGAATGGGGATTATTTGCAAGAAATAAAACCTAATATTACTATTACATCCAAATTGAATAATTGGTACAAATAATAAATGAACAATATTTAAATAAATAAATAAAATAAATATACAAAATGATAACACGAAAACGTATCGCTTTTTAGGTTTAATTTACACGAATTATTTGTACGTTTTTTATCGAATAATATGCATCACGACGGTATTTTTATTTGTTTCAGGTAAGATATATTTTCCAAGGCATAAGATGACAAATTAGCCAAAAGGAACAAAACAAGCTAGGAAGTGGCAAAAAGGAAGAAAAACAGAAGGGTGTTACGAACGCAACGCCTAACATTGCGGATGCAACACCTAGCAAACACCGTTACGAACGTAACACAACGTGTTATGGACGTAACAAAGATCCTATGCTGTTACGAACATAATGAATATCATTACGAACGTAACGTCTTAAATACCCAGTCTACGCAGTAACACACGAAGCGGCAACACGAAGTCCACGCGAAGTTTTTGGCACCTCGCTCCACCAGCCAAGAATATAGGCACGTACGAAATTAATGGAAGAAGGCAGTTACAACCAAAGGCTTATATATATCTTGAAGAATTCACTTTGAAAGGGGTCGGAGATTTTACTACAGAGCCAAACTTTTGCCTTTCTGCATTATTTTGTATTATTTGCTTTTGAACCATTATAGCCACTGTAACATTCAGTTTCCAAAGGCAGTTTCCAAAATTAGTTTCCAAAAGTGTTAATTCTTCATCTAAGGATTAACATGGTTAGTCATATATTTCAATTAATCGCAAGGATACTGTACGCACTCAAGATTACCACAGCAATATAATTACAGGTTTTTTTATGCAATTGTTTTTTTTATTATTCTTATGCTATGTTAATTATTTTTATGAATTGTATTTTACGTTGCATGGTTACTAAATAAATTATGTCTGGCTAATTTCGTTTGTACCGGTATGTGACTCCTAAGCACCGAAGGAATTTAGTGATAACTTGGCTAAAAACTTTTATAAATAATTTCTGGTTTCCGATTTCCATATTTAATTTAACTACCCTTGTCACGAGAGTGAAAGGATATTTAACACGATTTTGCCACGAGAGTGGGAAATTAATTAAGGCAAGAACCTGCATGCGAGAGCTGGGGTTCGACCCAGATAGTCGTAATGAAACATTAATTTTTAAATACAAGAGAGTGTTTTAACAAATTAATTAAGCTCAAATTGTTTTCAAAAAGTGTTATTACATTTAAAGTGCATCTACTAGGTTTAGTAGCATAACTTATTTCATGAACACGAGAGTGTATGTCTCAGGTTTTTAAACAATTCGTTTTTACCGAAATACTTTATATGCCAAGTGATTCACCGAGTTCCCGAAGTCCGACTATCACATACCGATATAGCTATTACTATTGTTTTTTATTAAAATCTTTTTCCCCTAAAACCAAATATTCATCGCTTAGTTAAACAATTGTAACATTAGATCGTATGCGATTGATCCTCAGTCTCTGTGGGTTTGATAATCATTTAAAACTAGAACGACTAAACTGTATACTTGCAGTTAGTATCCCGATAGACTCATAAAGTCCCAATCAAGTTTTTGGTGCCATTGTCGGGGACTGATTAGTCAATTTAGTACGATTCTTGTGTTGCACGTTTAGACTAGGCAACAAAAACCCTTTTTCGATTTGTATGCCAAGAACTCGTTCATAAGGCGAACCACTTGACAAATCGACAGACGAACCTGAACGCATCTTTTCCATAAGACGAACATTCGGGGGTTACTGTTTAAATCACGCTATTCCTTTACCAAAACCCGAAATCAAGATTGATTCCGAAACAAATTCTAATTCTTCCTCTGAAACCGAAATTAATCCAGAAGTAGACATGGCCGAAGAATGAAGGACCCGTCCACTGAAGGAGTACGCAGCTCCATCACAACAAGAACCCCACAATAGCATTACTGCTCCAGCAATTAATCGAAACGATTTTGAGTTGAAACCGTCATTGATATCAGCTATCCAACAACTCCAATTCTCTAGAAATCCTACCGAGGATCCAAATGAACATCTTACGAAATTCGTTCAATTTTCCGACACAGTTATAGCAAATGGTGTTAGTAAAGATGCAATAAGATTACGTCTTTTTCCTTTTTCGCTAAGAGATAGAGCTTGGGCTTGGTTGCAATCCTTGCCATCAAATTTTGTCACTATGTGGGAAGGACTTAAGACTGTATTTTTAGCACGATACTATCCCCCAAGCAAGACTGCTGCATTAAGAGATCAAATCAACAGATTTAGGCAGAAGGATACTGAACCGCTATTTGATGCATGATAACGCTACAAAGATATGATGCGAATGTGCCCACATCGCGGATTAGAAAACTGGCTGATTATCCACACATTTTACAATGGACTCTTGTACAACACAAGACTCTCTATAGATGCCGCCGCAGGTGGTACACTGATGGACAAGCCTTATGACGAAGCTAACCAACTCATTGAAAATATGGCTCAAAACCACTATCAGTGGGGAGGAGAAAGAACACCTGTGGAGAAAACTCCAACCAAAAGTGGGATGTACGAGATTAGTAGCCTAGATAAAGTTAATGCTAAGGTAGATGCTCTTACCCAAAAGATAAAAAGCTTGACCTTACCTCCTACAGCCACCGTGGCTGCAGTAACCCCAAATTGCGAAGTTTGTGGAGTTCCTAGTCATGTTGGAGCCGAATGTCAAATCCTAGCAGGAATATCAGTTGATCAGATGAATTCGCTCAAGGTAATCCTTATGCTAATAACTATAACCCTGGTTGGAAGAACCATCCTAACTTCTCGTACAAGAACAATAACGCTTTATATGCACCTGGCCAAGCACCTGTTGTACCTCCAGGCTATCAAAAACTCGCTGCTAATGTTCCTAACATTCCTAGGAAGTCTAACCTTGAAATCCTAATGGAAAATTTTATCGCTAATCAAGCTCAACAAAACAAAGAATTCCTCAATCAAAACGTTCACACCGGTGAATAATTGAAGCTATTAGAAAATAAGGTAGATGCCCTAGTGTTGTACCCCAAAATTTTCCCTCCCATATTCTTCAAACTTTTGACAAGCATCATCTCAATTTGCTCAAGTCTACTCAAGGGCTACACAGTTCAAACACCCTCCTAAGCCATTCAAATTAGGGTTTTGGTTCTTGCAAAGAAGTTGAGGTTTTAAAGAGCTCAATAAAGTCACATATGCCTATAAACATTGTCAAGCACCTACATGTCAAGTTTCAAGGCTCACAAGGTCAAGTTGCACAGTCAAAAACCCTAATTGCTTCACAATCAACTGCAGGGGCAAAATGGTCATTTGGCAGTCAAAAGTCAAAATTTTTGGTCAACATCTTATTTTGAAGCCACAATTATCATTTTATCAAGTCTTGATCATGATTCCACAAGCATGGCCCAAAAATCATCAAGATGCAAAGGTTTCTATTTTTGGACAGCTGAAAAGTCAACTGTAACTTGACCAAGGCATAACTTTTTCATGGTTCATCAGAAAAATCCCATCCAATGCTCATTTTGAAGGGTATGACATTTCCTACAACTCATCTTCACATTCCAAGTCCAAGAAATGCTCTCACAAAAGTTATCAATTTCAACATTATAGGTCATTTTCAAAAGTCAACAAAAAGCCACTTTAAGTCAAAGACCATAACTTGATATTGGTAAATCAAAATGACATGGGACCAAAGGCATTGGTTAGAGGACTTCAAGACCTTTCCAAAATGTCCAAGAACATGTTCATATGATCAAAATTGAGCAAGATATGCATTGGAGAAGTTGGGAAATTTTTGTGAAATGGCAAAAGTCAACTATCCTTGAAACTTCAATTTTTGACAAAAGGGCCCACTTTTTTCCACTTGGTTCAGCCTTGTCATGCCACCCACGTGTCCCATGATCAATTTCAAGACCAAATAATTATTTTTCTATTTTTATTTAATTTTTATGGATTTAATTCATTTTAATCCATATTAATTCAAGTAAAATAAAAAAAAAATTGATTAAATGGTATCTTGTGGTTTGATTAGCCTTCATGAAGCATAATAGACCTACCAAATTCGTGCCAAGTCCATTTTAAGCATGAAAATTCAAATTTGAACAAACATGGCAAGTTCCTTTAATGGTGGTTATGAAGAATCTCAAAACATCATTGCAATGGTTTAAGGCTTCTAATGTCATTTGATTATCATTCATACACATATATGCAAGCCTTGCAAACCTCAAGCACGACCGAGAGACCCCTAAAACGGCCAGAACCAATTCCAAAAATTCCAAAGAAATTCACAAACTGAAATCCATATTCCAGCACAATTCAAGCACTTTTCTTGCTTCTAACATGTTGCCAGCATTGCCAGGAACCTATTGCAATCATAAACAAGTCCTAACACTCAAGAACTCGTGCTACACAGTCATACAGTTTACCTTCTTTTTTCAAAATCATAACCATCGATTCATGCATTTTTACATCTTTCATTGTTTGTTTTGTGTTTATAGAACTCAGGTGAAGCTTTTGGTACAATTCAATTGCGTTATAATGCCCGAAATTGCAAAACACCATTGAAGAAACCTAGGGTTTCAGAGCTTTCAATTTAGGGCTTTCCACGTATAGCAAAATTAGACCTCCAAATGCACATGGTTGAAATCGTCTGAATGAGACGAAGACAACCCAACCATCGCGCCCTTTTTATGTTCATTGTACACCTAATCGCTATTCTTGGCAGTTATGCATTGTGGGGGTTAAAAACCCCCGCTACTTGATTTGTTTTGTAGGAATTCATTGGAGACGATGATGAGGTGTCTATGCGTGGGTGGCTTGTTCAAATAACGCGCGCGTTTCTGTTTTGTCTAGCATAATAATCTGTTTTCACATATTACTTTCATTATGTATCTTACTAACAAAGCGTGCAAAGTGGTCTGGTGGTTGATGATGTGTCTGGTAATTACTGGGACCTGGGTTCGATCCCCAGGTCCCCCAAAGGCTTGTTAATTTTTTTTCAAATATGATCTTATGCAGGCAACATAAAGCAACTCATCATACACCTCATCCAGAAGGGCGCCAAATGGCCTCAAATCCAAATCCAAAGGCCATGAGGCGCTGTCCACTCTACCCCAAGTCAAAGTGTGCTGTGGGAAATGAGAAAAGGTCAACGTGGCTGAGTTTTGCTTCGGCCTCAAATTCCAGATTTTCACCCCCATATTGGGCCCAGACCCCCTCCCTTGGTTTATTCTTTTTCTTTTTCTTTTTATATTTTCTAATTTAGTTATTAACTTTTTTTTAATTATTATTATTACCACCAAAATTAATTATTTAACCCTTTCACAATAAAAAAAAAGAACTAATATTATTATTATTATTAATTTCATTTTATTTTTGTAAATAAACACTAACATAAATTAATTTAGTTTAATTAGATTTTATTTTAATTTCCTTTTTACAATAAAATAAAAACAATTTAGAATTAGGTTTTCTTTTGACTTTTAATTTCTTTTATTTTTTATTCAAAATATAAAAAACACAAAAACATTTTTTAAATTAATTAATTAGTTAGTTATTAGTTTTAATTTCATTAATTACAAAAAAAAAAGGACAAAAAATTCAATTCTTTCTTAAAAAAGGGTCAATACCCTAAGACATCCCGATTCGATTCTCTCGCGCTTTAATTTATTTTCATTATATTTATGTAACTGCTTCTGGAAATGTAATAGTTAATTAGGACCTCTTTTACTGCTTTATTTATTTTCTCGCAGTTTATTTTTTCCAAACGGGTTTGTTTTTTATCGATGTATAGACCCGCGCCTTGTAATAGCTAGATTTACATTTCTGCAATTTACTTTCCGCACTCCTAACTATTAACAATGCATGAAAGAATGTATGTAAATAAAATCAATCCGTAGCTCACAAATAACATGTACAAAGACAATTAACTGAAAAACAACACACAAAGCACATGCCACTCCTAGGGTACGCCTCACTGGTTGCCTCGAACGTGGTAATCAAGTATAGGGTGTCTTAGAGGTCGCCCTTCTGTCTAAAGATCCAGTTGCCTCGAAACGGTTGCCTTGGATAAAAGGACCTAGGACATTAGGGTTACCACTAAGATGTCCTGCCATTGCTTTGGTGACCACACTGTCCCTTAATCGAATTGACCCGAACACCTCCAACGATGGTGCTACCTACCCCTCAATGGTGGGATAGCACTAACTAAAGGACTCTTACATAGCCTAATTCCTTAGAGTAGGTAGATTCTCTTAAGTACTTTCTCTTTCAAAACAAACAAAAACAACTTTTCGCACCCACACTTTCAAAAGCTTTCAAACAAATTTTTCATACACTCTTGAGGACAGATACAAGAGTTACTTAGAAATTTTTCAAACGAAACTTTTTCAAAACCCACACACACTTGAAAAGCAAACAAATTTTGAAAACATAAGAGCAAGTACCTAAGAGCCCATGGATAACCATGGATAGAAAGGGTGCTAACACCTTCCCTTTCTATAAATCTACCTCCCGAACCGAGAAACATTCTCAAAGAAGGAATTTTGCTGTGCTTTTGTCCTTTCCATGTTGGATAACATAAAAGACGATGGCGACTCTTGCTTACCGCGACATTTCGCGAAACCAGCTTAAAAAACAGTCAGTTCTATTTCCACCGATCATAGAACTGGCGACTCTGCTGGGGACTATAAAAGTGAGGTGTACCTTAGGATTAGATCATAGTTATGTTTTCAATTGCTTTGCTTTGATTGCTTTATATTTGTGGGCTTTGCATCGGAGTTTCATAGATCCTAACTCGGATCTGGGGATACCCTTTTAGGTAGCATAAGCTGTGAGGGACCTGTCCGGCGTAGACCGACACGGGTGAAGCAGTGGCTACATTGGTGTGGCACCTTGGTCTGTACCGATATCCCTTGTGTTGCAACGAGGAGAATATGGGTCTTCTGAGGAGTCATTAAGCACCAACCGACCTTAGAACCCTAATGTGACCCAACTTGGACATAGAATAGTAGCAGTATGCTACACCCATTGAGGCAAAACTCTCGCGATGGTTCTGGCCGCAAGAAAAGATTGCGACACTGGAGTTATGACCGACTGAGGGTAGTCAGTGATATTGGGATCCTCTAGAACCCGGTTACTTTTGATAGGACAGGTCTTAACCAACTAAACTGAAAGAGGGTAGTACCTGAACTTCATGCTGGCCTAAACTCTAAGGGCTGTCTGGTGTGACTTGTGTGCCTTATCATGTTTGCCTTTGTGAATACTTGTGGTATGCTTTACCATAACATCATACCATCATACCATTGCATGCATCGTGCATAAGGACTGCCCTATTTCAAAGACAAGAGGGTTTCACCTTTGCTCTGTTTTGTAGGACATCATGATGCCTGTGCGAAGGAACACTATCCGGCTCAACTTTGTTCACCCACCTGATTTGCTTAAAGAGTTGGTTGACAGAATTCCAAACACTGCTTCCTTCATCCAGAGGCATGGTTCTCTTCTCGGTTTAGTCACTTCAAAGTGGGACCAACAACTGATGAGTGTCTTGACCCAGTTTTATGATCCCTTGTACAATTGCTTCACCTTTCAAGACTTCTAGCTGGTCCCTACCCTGGAAGAATTCTCTGATTTGCTTGGTATCCCTATCTTGGATCAGACCCCATTCACTGGTTGGGAAAAGACTCTTAGGCTTGAGGAGATTGCTGCAGCCCTTCCCTTGACCAACAAGGAGGTAATGGACAACTGGGTGACTAGAAGCGGAGTTAAGGGCTTCTTGGATAAGTTTCTGATTGGTAAAGCTAACAGTTTCTGGAATGACTTAGACTTCAGGGCGTACGAGGACATTCTGGCTCTCTTAATCTAAGGTCTAGTATTGTTTCCAAATCCTGATAACTTTGTCAATATCAATGCCATAAGGATCTTCATGTCTCGGAACCCTGTACCCACTCTCTTGGGTGATATCCTGCAACAACTCTATGCTCGTACTGCCCGAAGATGAGGAACTCTGTGGTGTTGTACTCCTTTATTAGTGAGGTGGTTTATTTCGCACCTCCCCAAGTTCGTGCTGAAGAACCAAGAAGGAAGAGGCTGGGCTCATAGGTTAATGTCTCTCACTGATAATGACATCATTTGGACTCTTAGAGGTTCAGATGAGGTGGCTGTTATTGATCGTTGCGGAGAGTATCCTAATGTTCCATTGATCGGTACCCAGGGAGGAATCTCTTATAATCCATGTTTAGCTCTCCATCAATTTGGAAGAGCCAGAAGAGCAGGGCCTCACGAGATGTTGGTACCTCACATCAGTTTTGAGTTTCAGGTAGATAGTGACGAACTGCGCCGTAGATTCATCAAAGCTTGGGACGGAATTCACAAAGCTGACCCACATGAGTTGGGACCGAAGACTTCTCTACCAATGGAACCCTATTACAGATGGGTCCGCATCCGTGCTCAGAAGTTAGGTATGCCATATGAAGCTGTCAGGCCTATCATTCTTGAAATTCCTGATGGAGACGGGGTTCCTCCAACCATACTCCCTCCTCAGATACCCACTGATGTTGATACACTAAAGAGGTCTTGGGCGCAACTACAGGAAGAGCGGGATTATTATCGGGAAAAGTTCAACGAACAAGAACAGAAGATCCAGAAGCTGACCAAGCAATTGGAGAACGAGCGAATCATAAATGACTATATCCGTACTGAGAAGAGGAGGCCATGGGAGCACTGATGGGCTTTGGATGTTTCCTTTACAGCTTTTATTTCCTTTTCAGTATTTTCATTCCTGTAACGCCTAAGGGCAATTGGTTGAACAATTTAAATTCCAAAGTTTAAATCTAATAAAGTGTGTTCCTTTTGTCTACAAAGTTGATTCCCGATTGTCATTGAAAACATAATTCATACGCATTTCATCCATCATATGCATCACAGGTACCCTTTTTCTACAGGTTGCTTAATCTTCTTCGCTGTTTATTTCAGCACTCAATCATCATGAATCCTGAACCAACTACTGAACAAGCTATCAAGGCCCTCCAGGCCCAGAACGCCCAGTTTCAAGAGCTGGTCATGAGCTTAGCCCAGGGACAACAGGAGTTGAAGGCTTTGCTCCTGAAGAAGAAGAAGAAGAAAGGACTGTGCTGTTTAATACTGGACGCAGACTCGGAAATACACTGCAGAATGAAGTTGAGAGGACTACTCCATCTGTTGGGGAAGGCAGTCACCAAGAGGGAAGGGTCCCTAGCCCTGTGGTCTCTGACATCGAGACAGATTTCAATGATGAGCAGTACCCTCCCGCTGAGGACATGTACAAATAGCTGGAGGACCGACTAAATGCTATGGAGATTCAACATGTGCCTGGGTTGGATTTTGGAGACTTAGGGTTATCTTCTGGGGTGGTAATCCCACACAAGTTCAAGGCGCCTGCCTTTGTGAAGTACGACGGGGCTTCCTGTCCTAAACTGCACCTCCGCTCTTATGTAAGGAAGATCCATCCTTACACTGCAGACAAGAACTTATAGATCCATTTCTTCTAGGAGAGTCTTTCAGGGACTCATCTCGAATGGTTCTATCAGCTGGATGGAACCAATATTCGTAACTGGGAGGACTTGGCTACTACTTTTTATAAGCAGTATCAGTACAATTCCGACCTCGCTCCCACGTGTACCCAAATCCAGGGTATGTCACTGGGAACGGGTGAAGGTTTTAAGGAGTACGCGCAGAAGTGGAGAGATCTGGCTGGCAGGGTGCAGCCACCGTTGACTGATCGTGAACTCGTGGACATGTTCTTGGGGACCCTGTCTGGTCCATTTTTCAACCACCTGATTGGTAATTCCTCTGCTGGGTTTACAGACCTGATCCTGACTGGTGAGAGGATCGAAGCTGGTATCAAATTGGGGAAGATACAGAAAGGTGCCTCCTCGAGCTCTAAAAAGAAGCCCTTCAAGAAAGAAGCTAGTGATGTGTATGGTACCAGAAGACAGAATAAACCGGAACTCCGCCAAGCTATTAACGCGGTGGTAATTTCAAAGCCTGCTGCTGCTCCTCAGCAATACAACCAGCAAAGGGTTGAGAGGCCCAAAAGACAGTACACTCGGCTCAGCATGACCCTCTCTCAGATATTACCGTAACTGTTGTCAACCAGCCTGGTAACTGTCAAGGAAGCTCCGAAGGTGGTAAACACATCATCTCCGAAGTACAACCCCAACGCCCACTGCGCTTATCACTCTGATAGCCCAGGGCATAACACAGATGATTGTTGGGCTCTGAGGAATAAGGTTCAAGACCTTATTGATGCTAAAGAGGTTCAGTTCGAGGCGCCTGAGAGGCCTAATGTGGTGACAGCTCCCATGCCCAACCATGGAGTAAATGCTATTAGGGAGGATGACGAAGTGGAGGAATCTGAATTCGACAGCTGGATCTACCCAACGACCAACGATGGACCAAGCAACTGGATTGCCAAAGACTTCACACCTATTACTTTTGTCACTCAGTAATGAACTCCTTTGTTTTGAATTTGTAACGAACAACAATTTGAAACTCTATGGCCCGGTGTCTTACCCGGGGCACCGTGGCTTCATTTGTGAGGGCTTGTTATTTGTCACTTTCATATATCATGAATAAAAACATTGGACGTTTTTCAAATTTTAAATCTTGCGCTCCCTTTCTTTCTTTATATATTGCAAAACAACTATATTTACACACACTCACTTATACAGGTTCCAATCCACTCTGGATCTCATTGGTAACGACTCTGATACTGCCAGTTATGACTTTGAAAATCTGATCAACTTAGCCGAAGACGAAGGTGAGGATGATTGCGAAGTGCCTGGTGAGCTTGCAAGACTGTTACTCCAGGAAGAGAGGGCCATTCAGCCACATGAAGAGCTAGTGGAAACGGTAAATCTGGGTACTGAGATAGACAGAAAGGAAGTCAAGATTGGTGCCAATCTAGAGCTCAGCGTGAAACAACGGTTGATTCAGATGCTGCATGACTATGTGGAAATATTTGCCTGGTCTTACAAAGACATGCCTGGGTTGGATACCGACATTGTGGTTCATCACCTGCCTACCAAGGAAGACTGCCCTCCGGTAAAGCAGAAGGTCTGCCGTATGCGTCCAGAGATGTCCGAGAAAATCAAGGTTGAGGTTATGAAACAATTTGATGCCGGGTTTCTAGCAGTGACTTCTTACCCTCAGTGGGTTGCCAACGTGGTTCCAGTGCCGAAGAAGGATGGTAAGGTCCGAATGTGTGTTGATTACAGGGATTTGAACAGGGCGAGCCCCAAAGATGATTTCCCTCTACCTCACATCAACGTTCTGGTTGACAACACCGCTCAGCATAAGTATTCTCCTTCATGGATGGGTTCTCAGGTTATAATCAAATCAAGATGGCTCCTGAAGACATGGAGAAGACCACTTTTGTTACTCAGTGGGGCACCTTTTGCTACAAGGTCATGCCTTTTGGGTTGAAAAATGCTGGGGCAACCTACCAACGTACCATGGTTGCTTTATTTCATGACATGATCCATCATGAGATTGAGGTATACATCAACGATATGATTGCAAGGTCCCAAACTGAGGAGGAACACCTTGACCATCTCCAGAAGCTGTTTGACCGTCTGAAGTTGTACAAGCTGAGGTTGAACCCGAACAAGTGCACCTTCGGGGTAAGATCTGGAAAACTACTAGGTTTCGTCGTGAGCGACAAAGGTATTCAAGTGGACCCTGCCAAGGTAAAAGCCATACAAGAGATGCCAGCTCCCAAGACAGAGAAAGAAGTCAGAGGCTTTCTAGGACGGCTGAACTACATTGCCCGATTCATCTCGCATCTAACTTCTACCTGTGAACCAATCTTCAAGCTACTGAAGAAAGATCAAGTAGTACATTGGAATGATGAATGTCAGGCCACTTTCGACAGAATCAAAGAGTATCTCGAAGAACCACCCATTCTTATGCCGCCGGTTGAAGGGAGACCTCTAATCTTATACTTGACAGTACTTGACAGCTCAATGGGGTGTGTACTGGGGCAGCATGACGAGTCTGGCCGAAAAGAGCACGCTATTTATTACCTTAGCAAAAAGTTTACCGACTGTGAGACCCGATACTCACTGCTCGAGAAAACTTGCTGCGCTTTGGTATGGGCTGCTCGCCGGCTGAGACAGTATATGTTGACTCACACTACTCTGTTGATTTCAAAAATGGATCCAATAAAGTACATCTTCGAAAAGCCTGTCTTGTCCGGAAGAATAGCAAGATGGCAGATGATCTTGACTGAATATGATATCCAGTACACGACTCAAAAATCAATCAAGGGAAGTGTGTTGGCAGACCATTTAGCACACCAGGCAGTGGACGACTACCAATCTATGAACTTCGAATTCCCAGACAAAAATATCATGGTAGTGACTGATTGTGAAGTACCTGGACCGGATGAAGGACCTGAGGAAGGATCCCGATGTTCTATGAACTTTGACGGAGCCTCAAACGCTTTGGGTAACGATATTGGAGCTGTGATCATATCCCCAAAAGGCACTCATACTCCACTTACTGCCCGACTATGTTTCAATTTCACCAACAACATGGCAGAGTATAAGGCATGCATTATGGGTCTTCAAGCTGCAATTGACTTAAGGATCAAGTTTCTGAGTGTCTTCGGAGATTCCGCTCTCGTGATCAACCAGATCAAAGGCGAGTGGGATATGAAACACCCAAATCTTATTCCTTACAAAGAGTATGTTTTGACGTTGATTCCCCACTTCGAGGAGATAACTTTTGAACACTTCCCAAGAGAGGAGAATCAGTTGGCGGACGCGTTAGCTACGATGTCTTCCATGTTCAAAGTCAAATGGGACAACGAGGCTCCCCGAATCATTATCTGGAAATTGGATGAACCTGCACATTGCTGTGATCTTGAGGCTGAAGAGGTAACTGAAAAACCTTGGTATCATGAAGTGAAGAGGTACTTGGAAACTCAAGAATACCCCGAGGGTGCATCTGTTAACGACAAGAAGTTTCTGAGAAGGTTCGCAGCAAAGTTCTTCCTCAGCAACGACATTCTGTACAAATGAAACCATGATTCAACCTTACTGCGTTGTGTGGATAAGACTGAAGCAGAAAGGATCATGGCAGAGCTACACGAAGGTACCTTCGGAACACACTCCAGTGGACATACTATGGCAAAGAAAATCCTTCGGGCAGGATATTTCTGGTCCACAATGGAAGCCGACTGTTATCAACATTCTCGGACATGTCATAAATGCCAGATCTATGCTGATAAGGTACACGTTCCTCCAGTTCCTCTGAACGTTTTGACAACACCTTGGCCTTTTGCAATGTGGGGCATTGATATGATCGGCGAAATCAGACCTACGACATCTAACGAGCATCGCTTCATCCTGGTATCGATTGATTACTTCACAAAGTGGGTCGAAGCAGCTTCATATGCTACCGTAACCAAGAACGTCGTGGCACGATTCATTCGGCACAACCTGATCTGTCGATACGGTGTACCTGAGAGGATCATTACGGACAATGGTACCAATCTTAACAACAAGATGATCAGTGAGCTCTGCGAGCAATTCAAGATACAGCACCATAACTCTTCTCCTTACCGGCCGAAGATGAATGGGGCTGTCGAAGCGGCAAATAAGAATATCAAGAAGATTGTGTAGAAGATGACAGTGACCTACAAAGATTGGCACGAGATGTTACCGTTTGCTCTTCATGGATACCGTACCTCAGCACGGACGTCAACATGGGCAACTCCCTTTTCCTTGGTATATGGCATGGAGGCAGTCTTGTCTATTGAAGTCCAGATACCCTCTCTCCGGATAATGAAGGATGCAGGTTTGAGTGAAGATGATTGGATCCAGACTCGACTTGATCAATTAAACCTAATTGACGAAAAGAGACTCACTGCTATTTGTCATGGTCAAACGTACCAAAAACGAATGATCAGGGCATTTAACAAGAAAGTCAGACGCCAAGAGTATCAAGTCGGAGACCTGGTAATCAAACACATCATTCTTCCTCAAAGTGATCCCAGGGGCAAATGGACCCCTACGTACGAAGGGTCATTTATGGTTAAACATATCTTCTCAGGAGGAGCTATGATTCTAACCACCATGGATGGTGACGACCTTCCTCACCCTGCCAATGCAGACATAGTAAAAATATACTACGCATGAATTAAAGACCCGCTAGGTTGACACACCTAGGCAAAAATAAGGGCTTCCCGGCGAACCAAAAGGGTTCGGGAAAAAATAAGGGATGAAATGAAAAAATCTGTACACCCGGCAAGTCGAAAACCTGAAAAGGCGGCTTGGGCAAAAATGGGTATCCCGGTGGACCGAAAACCCGAAAGGGCGGCCCAGGCAAAAGTTAGGGATAAGCGTAATACTATGTCTCATTGGATCACCTTGCATCCAGAATTCGGTATCAACTATCAGGTTCAGACGACATCGATCAATCAACTTCATCTTCAACTGAGCAGCAAAATGATGAGACGCTTGAAGACATAAAGGCGATAGCAGAGTTGGAACCCAGTGGGATTTTTCACATAGCTGTTTTTGTTTTCCTTTTCAAAATTGTATAAACTCTATGTTGTTCGGCGGCGTTCTCTTACTAGGACGTCAGCCTCTTGTACATAAACGCCTATTTACAGGCAAATTCAAAAATCAATACAAATTCACTTTTCAGACCAATTGCCAATTGTTTTTCCTTTTTCTGTTTTGTCTTGCGAAGAACGTCCAATGTTCATTTTTGATATATGCATTTGACACTAATTGCTAACTCATAAATACTCACATGCGAAACAAAGGATTAATTACAGGTGACATCAGAAACAGGGGCAATAATGAGTTGTCTAAGCGATCTAGTTGCTTTGTCCACCAAGGTACCAAGGTAAGTTCGGCTGAAGAATGTAACCAGGATACCTTCACCCCCCCCCCGGAGTAAGACAAATCAGCAATACTCTCCCCGAGCAGAGTTGGTCTCCCATCAGCCCTGAAAAAGCACAATATCTCCAGCAAGTCAGCGACACTCTCCCCAAGCAGAGTTGATATACTGTCAGCCTTAAGGAAGTGGGGCATCCCCAGAAGATCTCAATATTCCCCAGCGGAGTATACAGATATTCCTAAGCAAGCATCCCAGACAGTCTTAGTATAAGATTGTTCCCTGGCGGAATACCAGACACCCCAATGAAATTAATCTCCCCAGTACAGTCCGAAGTTTCCCCAGGAGAGCTGAATCAATCCCCCCAGTAGATTTTGGAAGCTTATCCCCAGTAGATTCTGGAAGCTTATCCACCGGCAGAGTACGAACGCGTCTCCCCGGCTTTATTCAAAGGTTATTCCCCACCAGGGCTTATAACTGGGTTATCCTCAGCTAATTACCACGGAAACATCGTCCTCGGCGAAATTCTTCCTATCCCCCAGCGGAGTTCATCAAATCTTCCAACATAACTCATCAACGGTATCCCCAGCGGAGTTATCATCAAACCTCAGCGAAGTATCTCTCCCCACAGAGTAATTCCCTGCAGAGTAATCTCTTCGCCAAGTTTATTCCCCAACAGAGTCATCTTCTCCTACCGGTTTATTCTCGCAACCATCATCCCCAGCGGAAACGAAGAACTCTCCTCTTCAAACATCAGCCTAGGATTCAAGTTCCCGGCATTCATCAAGGATTTATTTTCCTAGACGAAAATACATTCATAAACATATCATATTTCATACATCCTGCTTACATACACAATGCATGCACATACGCATCATATCACACAATCTCATCTATTTTTGAGAACATCATGACATCATGCATTTCATACATCATGACATTGCATACAACTGATGTTTTGCCTTTTCAGGAAAAAGATCAATCCAAAGATAATTACTATCAACTGTCGCAATTCCAGATTCGATACATGTATCTAGCCAGGGCATATCTGTGAGCGATCAATTCCAGATTCGATTCCTGTATCCAGCCAGGGCACGTCTGAAGAGTTTGAAGATTCGATTCCTGTATCCAGCTAGGGCATATCTGTTGACGACTAATTCCAGATTCGATTCCTGTATCCAGCCAGGGAACGTCTGAAGAGTTTGAAGATTCGATTCCTGTATCCAGCCAGGGCATATCTGTTGACGACTAATTCCAGATTCGATTCCTGTATCCAGCCAGGGCACGTCTGAAGAGTTTGAAGATTCGATTCCTGTAACTAGCCAGGGCATATCTGTTGACGACTAATTCCAGATTCGATTCCTGTATCCAGCCAGGGCACGTCTGAAGAGTTTGAAGATTCGATACCTGTATCCAGCCAGGGCATATCTGTAGATGACAAGTTCCAGATTTGATTCATGTATCTAGCCAGGGCATATCTGAAGAGTTTGAAGATTCGATACCTGTATCCAGCCAGGGCATATCTGTAGATGACTAATTCCAGATTCGATTCCTGTATCCAGCCATGGCATATTTGAAGAGTTTGAAGATTCGATACCTGTATCCAGCCAGGGCATATCTGTAGATGACTAATTCCAGATTCGATTCCTGTATCTAGCCAGGGCATATCTGAAGAGTTTGAAGATTCGATACCTGTATCCAACCAGGGAATATCTGTAGATGACTAATTCCAGATTCGATTCCTGTATCTAGCCAGGGCATATCTGAAGAGTTTGAAGATTCGATACCTGTATCCAGCCAGGGCATATCTGTAGATGACTAATTCCAGATTCGATTCCTGTATCTAGCCAGGGCATATCTGAAGAGTTTGAAGATTCGATTCCTGTATCCAGCCAGGGCATATTTGTTGACGACTAATTCCAGATTCGATTCCTGTATCCAGCCAGGGCATATCTGAAGAGTTTGAAGATTTGATACCTGTATCCAGCCAGGGCATATCTGTAGATGACAAGTTCCAGATTCGATTCCTGTATCTAGCCAGGGCATATCTGAAGAGTTTGAAGATTCGATACCTGTATCCAGCCAGGGCATAACTGTAGATGACTAATTCCAGATTCGATTCCTGTATCCAGCCAGGGCATATCTGAAGAGTTTGAAGATTCGATACCTGTATCCAGCCAGGGCGTATCTGTAGATGACTAATTCCAGATTCGATTCTTGTATCTAGCCAGGGCATATCTGAACAGTTTGAAGATTCGATACCTGTATCTAGCCAGGGCATATCTGTAGATGACTAATTCCAGATTCGATTCCTGTATCCAGCCAGGGCATATCTGAAGAGTTTGAAGATTCAATACCTGTATCCAGCCAGGGCATATCTGTAGATGACTAATTCCAGATTCGATTCCTGTATCTAGCCAGGGCATATCTGAAGAGTTTGAAGATTCGATACCTGTATCCAGCCATGGCATATCTGTAGATGACTAATTCCAGATTCGATTCCTGTATCTAGCCAGGGCATATCTGAAGAGTTTGAAGGTTCGATACCTGTATCCAGCCAGGGCATGTCTGCATGAAGAGTTTAGAGATTTGGCTCCTGTATCCAGCCAGGGCACGTCTGTAAGCAACCTTTTGAAGTTCCAGATTCGATACCTGTATCTAGCCAGGGCATGTCTGTGAGCGACTGAGTGAAGATCAACACTTGTAACAGGCCACTAAATTATCTTTCTCAGGTACGCAAGTTCTCGCTAAGGAATATCTTACGCGATCGACACCTATATTGCATCTATAAGCCCATCCTCCCATACCATATTTCCAAATGGCATCTATAAGCCCATTCCCGACAAGGTTCTATCACAGCTCCAGATGGCATCTATAAGCCCATCCTCCTATCCATCATCTCTCCAAATGGAATCTGTAAGCCCATTCCCGCCATCACGCTGCTGATACTCTACTATGTGAGTGCAAATTTCTAGGCACTTTAGTGTTCAATCATCTTCCACCTTCGGATCACGAAAGGCACACAAGCCAATCTACATCCTCAGGTCTAAGAAGATTGAATAGGGGAAACTGTTGTACCCCAAAATTTTCCCTCCCATAATCTTCAAAGTTTTGATAAGCATCATCTCAATTTGCTCAAGTCTACTCAAGGGCTACACAGTTCAAACACCCTCCTAAGCCAGTCAAATTAGGGTTTTGGTTCTTGCAAAGAAGTTGAGGTTTTCAAGAGCTCAATCAAGTCACATATGCCTATAAACATTGTCAAGCACCTACATGTCAAGTTTCAAGGCTCACAAGGTCAAGTTGCACAGTCAAAAACCCTAATTACTTCCCAATCAACTGCAGGGGAAAAATGGTCATTTGGCAGTCAAAAGTCAAAATTTTTGGTCAACATATTATTTTGAAGCCACAATCATCATTTGATCAAGTCTTGATCATGATTCCACAAGCATGGCCCAAAAATCATCAAGATGCAAAGGTTTCTATTTTTGGACAGTTGAAAAGTCAACTGTAACTTGACCAAGGCATAACTTTTTCATGATTCATCAGAAAAATCCCATCCAATGCTCATTTTTAAGGGGATGACATTTCCTACAACTCATCTTCAAATTCCAAGTCCAAGAAATGCTCTCACAAAAAGTTATCAATTTCAACATTATAGGTCATTTTCAAAAGTCAACAAAAAGGCACTTTAAGTAAAAGACCATAACTTGAGATTGGTAAATCAAAATGACATGGGACCAAAGGCATTGGTTAGAGGACTTCAAGACCTTTCCAAAATGTCCAAGAACATGTTCATGTGATCAAAATTGAGCAAGATATGCATTGGAGAAGTTGGGAAATTTTTGTGAAATGGCAAAAGTCAACTATCCTTGAAACTTCAATTTTTGACAAAAGGGCCCACTTTTTTCCACTTGGTTCAGCCTTGTCATGCCACCCACGTGTCCCATGATCAATTTCAAGACCAAATAATTATTTTTCTATTTTTATTTAATTTTTATGGATTTAATTCATTTTAATCCATATTAATTCAAGTAAAATCAAAAAAATTGATTAAATGGTATCTTGTGGTTTGATTAGCCTTCATGAAGCATAATACACCTACCAAATTCGTGCCAAGTCCATTTTAAGCATGAAAATTCAAATTTGAACAAACATGGCAAGTTCCTTTAATGGTGGTTATGAAGAATCTCAAAACATCATTGCAATGGTTTAAGGCTCCTAATGTCATTTGATTATCATTCATACACATATATGCAAGCCTTGCAGACCTCAAGCACGACCGAGAGACCCCTAAAACGGCCAGAACCAATTCCAAAAATTCCAAAGAAATTCACAAACTGAAATCCATATTCCAACACAATTCAAGCACTTTTCTTGCTTCTAACACGTTGCCAGCATTGCCAGGAACCTATTGCAATCATAAACAAGTCCTAACACTCAAGAACTCGTGCTACACAGTCATACGGTTTACCTTCTTTTTTCAAAATCATAACCATCGATTCATGCATTTTTTACATCTTTCATTGTTTGTTTTGTGTTTATAGAACTCAGGCGAAGCTTTTGGTACAATTCAATTGCGTTATAATGCCCGAAATTGCAAAACACCATTGAAGAAACCTAGGGTTTCAGAGCTTTCAATTTAGGGCTTTCCATGTATAGCAAAATTAGACCTCCAAATGCACAGGGTTGAAATCGTCTGAATGAGACGAAGATAACCCAACCATCGCGCCCTTTTTATGTTCACTGTACACCTAATCGCTATTCTTGGCAGTTATGCATTGTGGGGGTTAAAAACCCCCGCTACTTGATTTGTTTTGCAGGAATTCATTGGAGAAGATGATGAGGTGTCTATGCGTGGGTGGCTTGTTCAAATAACGCGCGCGTTTCTGTTTTGTCTAGCATAATAATCTGTTTTCACATATTACTTTCATTATGTATCTTACTAACAAAGCGTGCAAAGTGGTCTGGTGGTTGATGATGTGTCTGGTAATTACTGGGACCTGGGTTCGATCCCCAGGTCCCCCAAAGGCTTGTTAATTTTTTTTCAAATATGATCTTATGCAGGCAACATAAAGCAACTCATCATACACCTCATCCAGAAGGGCGCCAAGTGGCCTCAAATCCAGATCCAAAGGCCATGAGGCGCTGTCCACTCTACCCCAAGTCAAAGTGTGCTGTGGGAAATGACAAAAGGTCAACGTGGCTGAGTTTTGCTTGGGCCTCAAATTCCAGATTTTCACCCCCATATTGGGCCCAGACCCCCTCCCTTGGTTTATTCTTTTCCTTTTCCTTTTTATATTTTCTAATTTAGTTATTAACTTTTTTTTAATTATTATTATTACCACCAAAATTAATTATTTAACCCTTTCACAATAAAAAATAAAAAAAAAAGAACTAATATTATTATTATTAATTTCATTTTATTTTTGTAAATAAACACTAACATAAATTAATTTAGTTTAATTAGATTTTATTTTAATTTCCTTTTTACAATAAAATAAAAACAATTTAGAATTAGGTTTCTTTTGACTTTTAATTTCTTTTATTTTTTATTCAAAATATAAAAAACACAAAAACATTTTTTAAATTAATTAATTAGTTAGTTATTAGTTTTAATTTCATTAATTACAAAAAAAAGGACAAAAAATTCAATTCTTTCTTAAAAAAGGGTCAATACCCTAAGACATCCCGATTCGATTCTCTCGCGCTTTAATTTATTTTCATTATATTTATGTAACTGCTTCTGGAAATGTAATAGTTAATTAGGACCTCTTTTACTGCTTTATTTATTTTCTCGCAGTTTATTTTTTCCAAACGGGTTTGTTTTTTGGCGATGTATAGACCTGCGCCTTGTAATAGCTAGATTTACATTTCTGCAATTTACTTTCCGCACTCCTAACTGTTAACAATGCATGAAAGAATGTATGTAAATAAAATCAATCCGTAGCTCACAAATAACATGTACAAAGACAATTAACTGAAAAACAACACACAAAGCACATGCCACTCCTAGGGTACGCCTCACTGGTTGCCTCGAACGTGGTCATCAAGTATAGGGTGTCTTAGAGGTCGCCCTTCTGTCTAAAGATCCAGTTGCCTCGAAACGGTTGCCTCAGATAAAAGGATCTAGGACATTAGGGTTACCACTAAGATGTCCTGCCATTGCTTTGGTGACCACACTGTCCCTTAATCGAATTGACCCGAACACCTCCAACGATGGTGCTACCTACCCCTCAATGGTGGGATAGCACTAACTAAAGGACTCTTACACAGCCTAATTCCTTAGAGTAGGTAGATTCTCTTAAGTACTTGCTCTTTTAAAACAAACAAAAACAACTTTTCGCACCCACACTTTCAAAAGCTTTCAAACAAATTTTTCATACACTCTTGAGGACAAATACAAGAGTTACTTAGAAATTTTTCAAACGAAACTTTTTCAAAACCCACACACACTTGAAAAGCAAACAAATTTTGAAAACATAAGAGCAAGTACCTAAGATCCCATGGATAACCATGGATATAAAGGGTGCTAACACCTTCCCTTTCTATAAATCTACCTCCCGAACCGAGAAACATTCTCAAAGAAGGAATTTTGCTGTGCTTTTGTCCTTTCCATGTTGGAGAACATAAAAGACAGTGGCGACTCTTGCTTACCGCGACATTTCGCGAAACCAGCTTAAAAAACAGTCAGTTCTATTTCCACCGATCACACCTAGCAACTCACAATAAAATGTTAGAAACCAAAATCTCCCAAGTAGCACAACACCAAGCTAGTTCTGCCGCACCTGCTGGTACGTTTCCTGGACAACCACAGCCTAATCCTAAAGGACATGCTAATGCTATCACATTACAAAGTGGGACAGCACTTGATGGACCGATAGATCCTAGACTCCAAAACCCGACCATGTATCAAAAACCTGAAAAGGAAGCAGAAAAATCGAAAGAACAATCTAAGAATATAGAGGAAGACGCGAATGAGAGCGGAGAGGTTTCAGATAAACCTTACGTACCTCCACCGCCATATAAACCACCAATTCCATACCCTCAAAGACTTGCAAAATCCAAAAACGAGGGGCAATTCAAGAAATTTGTAGAACTTCTTAAACAATTAAATGTCACTATTCCGTTTACAGAAGCTATAGCTCAAATGCCGTCATATGCTAAATTCCTAAAAGAAATACTGTCTAATAAGAAAAAAATTGTTGAAAACTAAACCGTTATGCTAACTGCCGAGTGTAGCGCCATAATTCAAAATAACATGCCTCCAAAGCTAAAGGATCCTGGTAGTTTCTCCATACCATGTGTAATTGGAAAATCTGTTATAGACAAAGCTCTATGCGATTTAGGAGCAAGTGTTAGTCTAATGCCCTTATCTATTTGCGAGAAGCTCAAACTAGGTGACATGAGACCTACCAAGATGTCACTACAACTAGCCGACAAATCAGTCAAATTCCCTGTTGGTATGCTAGAAAACATTCCTGTCTGAATAGGACAATTTTACATACCTACTGACTTTATAATAATGGACATAAAGGAAGATTCAAATATTCCCATCATATTAGGAAGGCCATTTTATCCACTGCAGGAGCCATTATCGACGTTAAGAAAGGAAAGCTTGCCTTCGAGGTAGGAGAAGAAAAAGTAGAATTTATTCTTTCCCAATTCTTCAAAGCCCCTGCCATAGATGACTCATGCTGTTTCCTAGATATTATTGATGAATGTGTCAAAGAACTAGAAAGCCAAGAAGACACATATTCTGGGATATTGAAAATTCTGACGCCAACTATCTACGAGGATGATGACTGGAGACAGGAATATCACGATGCCAACCTAAGCGGATGTTTCGGCTTAACACCCGATCCTACCCCAACTGATAAGAAAACTAGTATAGAACTTAAAACGTTACCTAAAGATCTAAGGTATGAATTTTTAGATAAAAAACTCGAACGTCCAGTTATAGTCAATGCCAATTTAGGGAAGATCAAAACCGAAAAACTTCTTAATGTGTTAAGGAAGTATCCAATCGCGTTAGGATATAATATATCAGATCTAAAAGGAATAAGTCCTTTTGTCTGTATGCATCGCATTATGCTAGAAGAGGACTGCAAGACTTCTAGAGAACATCAAAGACGAATAAATCCTATCCTAAGTGAAGTCATAAAGAAAGAAATGCAGAAACTACTAGAGACATGCATCATATACACGATATCAGATAGCAACTGGGTCAGTCCAGTTCACGTAGTACCTAAGAAAGGAGGTGTTATGGTTATAACAAACACAAAAGGCGAATCGATGGCACAACGTACCCAAATAGGAAGGAGAATGTGTATTGATTACAGAAAACTAAACAAAGCTACGCGCAAGGACCATTTTCCATTACCATTCATTGATCAAATGCTCGAGCGCTTAGCTAAACATTCCCATTTTTGCTATCTTGACGGATACTCAGGATTCTTCCAAATTCCCATTCATCCTGATGATCAAGAGAAAACTACGTTCACATGCCCCTATGGTACCTTTGCATACCGAAGAATGCCATTTGGACTATGTAACGCACCTGCAACTTTTGAACGATGCATGATGGCAATTTTTGCACACTTTTTGGACGGAATTATGGAAGTATTCATGGACGATTTTTCTGTCTGCGGAGAAAGTTTTGACAGATGTTTATCAAATCTTGAGCTGGTACTGAAACAGTGTCAATGTCAACCTAGTGCTCAACTGGGAAAAATGTCACTTCATGGTGAGACAAGGAATTATGTTGGGTCACATTGTATGAAACAGAGGGATTGAAGTCGATAAAGCAAAAATCGAAATTATCAAAAACCTTCAACCACCCAAAACAGTTAGAGAAATAAGAAGCTTTCTAGGACACGCTGGTTTTTACCGATGTTTTATAAAAGATTTCTCTAAAATCACTAAGCCACTAACTGAACTATTGATTAAAGAAGCCGAGTTTATTTTTGATGATAAATGCTTAAACGCATTTGAGACGCTTAAAGAAGCCTTAATTTTAACACCTATAATGCAACCTCCTGATTGGAACCAACCATTTGAAATAATGTGCGATGCAAGCGATTATGCTGTAGGCGCAGTCCTAGGACAACACAAGGATAAAAAGCTTCGCGCTATTTACTATGCAAGCAGAACACTTGATCCCACACAAATGAATTACGCCACTACAGAGAAGGAACTCTTAGCTGTTGTATTCGCGTTTGACAAATTTTGTTCCTACTTAGTAGGCGCCAAAATTGTTATTTACACGGATCATGCTGCAATCCGATACTTGCTAAGTAAGAAAGACACCAAACCACGACTACTCAGATGGATCTTACTCCTACAAGAGTTTGACTTGGAAATAAAAGACAAAAGGGGAACTGAAAACTTAGTAGCAGACCATTTATCAAGATTGGATGGAATCCAAACCGAGAGTGTTCCCATAAACGAAGATTTCCCATATGAACGCCTTATTGCTAAACTAGAGACAGCTCCTACCGACAATTTAGATCAATGCGATGAACATTTAACAACTACGGTAGTGGAATCCATCTGTACCAACACCATATTACCATGGTATGCTGATTTTGTTAACTACTTAGCCGCTGGTGTTCTACCACCCGATTTAACGTACCAACAGCGGAAGAAATTCTTCCATGATCTTAGACACTACTTTTGGGATAAACCACTACTCTTTAAAATAGACGCCGATGGTATCTACCGTCGCTGTGTTCCTAACGATGAAGTGGACGATGTCATTGCTCATTGCCATTCCGCCCCTTATGGTGGACATGCTAGTACTTCGAAAACTTGTGCAAAAATACTTCAAGCTGGTTTCTTTTGGCCTACTTTATGGAAAGACGTCCACGTAGCAATTATGAACTGCGACAGATGTCAGCGCACAGGAAATATATCTAGACGTAACTAAATGCCGCAAAAAGGGATTCTCGAAGTGGAAATTTTCGATGTATGGGGAATTGATTTCATGGGACCGTTCCCCGCATCCTTTGGAAATAAGTATATATTGGTAGTTGTTGACTACGTATCAAAATGGATTAAAGCTGTTGTTGCACCCACAAACGATACACGAGTGGTACTTAAATTATTCAAGCATGTTATCTTTCCATGATTCGGTATACCAAGACTAGTAATTAGTGATGGCGGTTCCCAATTTATCTCTAGAATTTTCAAAAAACTACTTTCAAAATATGGCGTTAAACATCGCATAGCCACACCATACCATCCTCAAACGAGTGGACAAGTGGAAGTGTCAAATAGGGAAATTAAACAAATCCTTGAGAAAACCGTAGCCACATCCAGAAAGGATTGGTCCTCCAAGCTAAATGATGCTCTTTGGGCATATAGGACAACTTTTAAAACCCATATCGGAACAACGCCGTTTAAATTAGTTTATGGAAAATCTTGTCATTTGCCAATAGAATTAGAACATAAAGCTTACTGGGCCATTAAAACTCTTAACTTAAATTACAAGACTGCTGGCGAGAAACTAATATTAGATATCCATGAATTAGAAGAATTGCGTTTAGACGCTTATGAAAATGCTAGAATCTATAAGGAGAGAACAAAAAAATGGCATGATAAGCGTATCTCGCGGAAAGAATTTAAGGAAGGAGACATTGTACTCCTATTCAACTCTAGACTAAAACTCTTCCCAGGTAAATTACGTTCCAGATGGTCAGGACCATTCAAAATTAATAGTTTTCCCAAGTGGTGCGGTAGAAATTAAAGGAAATTCCATCGAACCATTTATAGTCAATGGCCAGCGCTTAAAGCATTATTTTAACGTCGAAAATCTAAACTATTCGGCTTATCTGCAGTTAAGTGAGCCACCTACCCCGATACCTAACTGAATAGGTACTGTCTGTCGAGCCATCGACATAAAACAAAAGCGCTTCATGAGAGGCAACCCATGTTTACTTTTAATTATTTTTGTTGTTTTGGTATGTTTTTATTTATTTATTTATTTTTTACTTTGTTTTAATCTTTCAAATTTTCATGTTGCATCCCTTACTCCTTTTTATTTAAACTTCTTTTTCTTCTGATTAACTTCGGCATTTTAACCTGAAAATACTAACTTAGTTTTTCATACATTTATTAAATATTTTCAGGGTGATTCATTAGCTTTAATTTTTAGCTCCATGGCACGTATGAACTACATGAACATAACCCTGAGAGGTAGGCATCAGAGAAGGTGCTTTGAGGATCTAGTTGAGCGAGAGATGTGTCCAACCATTTATGCTGACGACCATGCTATGACTGCTTTAGGCATTTGTGAGAGCGTTATGTATCTGCTTAACCAAATAGGTTGGAACGTTGCTCCAATTTGGAGACGCTATTGTACCTACCGTAAGTTGACCCTTGAGTTCTTGAGCACACTGAGCTATCTGCCAAACTATGGGTTAGGTTTCAACCGCGGGCTGATCACCTTCAGACTGTTTAATATGGACTACCGCTACAATCATAGGGAGTTTGCCAATCTGTTAGGATTCCCTAATGGCCCTGATGTTATCACCATGACCCAAGAAGACCTATTGCTAGATAATGACCTTGATTACTTTTGGGGTAGTATTGCTGGAAACAACCATCCTGAGCCAAATGATCTTTACTCGGAGTGCATCCATAACCCTGCTATTAGGTACTTCCAGAAAATCATTGCCCACACCCTCTTCGGAAAAGAGCAGAATGTTACATCTGTGTCACGTGATGAGCTTTTCATCATGTATTATGCTTCGCAAAACCGTCCAGTAAATGGTGCCACCTATATGCTTGCTAATATGGAATGTATTATCCAAACACCAAATGCCCCAATCCTCATAGGTGGGTTAGTTACTATGATCTCCAATTCCATTGGACTCCGAAGACCTATGTTAGGATCAAATCCGCACTATGGGATTAAGCCGATGAATATTGAATTTTGCTTCAACACTAGTTTCATAGGAAACCTTGGGCCGAATGAATTTGAGCTGCTGATTAACCATGAAAATGTTCACCAGTTTGTACTCCCAAATCCTATTACTAGTGTCCATAATAGAGCAAATTGGCTTTTAAATCTCCACCATCCTCCTACACCGCCTTCGTCTCCCTCCACTATTGAAATTTATGAAGTCCCAAATACCTCTCCAGCTGCTGAAGAATCCGATCCTGAAACACCACCTGGATACCACCAGTTTCCTGACCCATGGGATCAGCCTGTAGTTTCCACTGAGTCTACCTTCCCAGTTCCCGAGATACCACCACCACCACCTCCACCTACTGTCACCCTCGACTCTTTGAATGCATAAATAACCGTAATGCGGGGCGAGCTTACATCTTTACATGTGGATTTCATTGCTTTTATGGATTTGGTAACTGAACAACTGGATTTCATTCACCAACATCTGTTCTCTACTCATCGTGGCTAGGAGTTGCCGTCGTTATGCTAGTTTGTTCCGTTCTTGCATTTATGAACACAGTGAGGTCACTGTTTGGTCGATGTGTGGGGGAGGAACTTAGTTTTAGTATTTTATTATTACTCCATGCATTTAATCATTATTTGTTTCAAATTTTAAACAATTTTATTAGTTAATGATATTTAAATTATTCATCAAGTTTCAATTTTACTGTCTTTACTGTTATTATTTTTTTCTGTTATTACTGTCACTATATTTTAGTGTTAGTATTACTCCTTTACACTACTATATTAATACACTACTATATTCAACCATGATATTTTGTTGCCTAATTTCCCCCAAAAATCCAGAAATAATATAGTGGTGTATGAAAGTTATTTTTTCCCCACAAACAACGTGTTACGAACGTAACACAGCTGTTACAAATGTAACATCCCCCCTTCCGCGTTACGAACGTAACGCCCTTGTGTTACGAACGTAACAGGGCTAGTTGTTACGAACAGAAACAAAACAGAAGGGCTAACGTTGCATTCTGTCTTTCTCTCTCAATTTCAAACGCAGCCGCCTCCTCTCACCCATTTTCCAGATTTCATCACCATACCCATTTTCCAAACTTGCATCCACTCCATTTAAGAGCAACCATATTTGCATCCTACAAAAGCTTCGCATAGTCCCAAATCCATCCCATTCAAACACTCTCTACAAAAATCTCTCCCTCACCACTTTAACAGTAAAACCTTGCTTAAATCAACAAGTTGTCAATGGAGAACAGAGAAGCCGACATGGGTGGAATCATTTTTAGGAATCAAGACAGCGGACACCAACGAGAGCAGTATATAAAGTTTTACAGTAGGGGAGTCTTGGCCACGAGATACCCCGACAATGATTGTCTCCACAAATTAGGATTTTTTGATGGCGTGGATTGGTTGCTCTGTCTCTCTGGCCTCGCATTCGTATGCGTGCAACATCACCCGACATACCCCAAACTGAGATCGAGTTCCTTAGCTCGTTCTCATATTCGACACCGAGTGATGATGGCATGTTCCTCACGGGCACCACATCTTTTCATATGTTCAATACCGAATATACGTTAAACCAAGAAAAAATCACGGAGCTGCTCAGATTTTCAACCAAGGAAGATGACTCCGAAATGGTGCACCACAAGGTCCCTGTCACCGAATATTGGGCCGTTGTTTTGTTCGAATTGTGGGAGAAACTCACAAATGTCTCGACAGGAAATTGGGATGAGTGTTTGGCATCTCACGTTCACAACCCCACCATCAGGTATTTCTTCAAGATTCTCTCCAACACCATCTTCGGACGAGCTAACAGCAACAAAGTCAACTCAGAGGAGGTATTTGTCCTTCATTGCTACTTAGCTGGGAACACCGAGGTAAATGCTACTCCATTTCTTCTTCGTCATTTTGAATCCCTTTGTGCAAGGGGACATCAACCATTTTTTATCGGAGGGCTGATAACCACATTAGCTCATGGGCTTAATTTGCAAAGCCAACTGGAGACTCTTGATGCTTTACCGCCTCTTCTCATGGATTTAGATAACTGCAAATACATGCGCCTGATTAGGAACCAAGATGATGGCAGGTACAATATGATGGTGAGGAACAAAATTGTTCCAAGTGTGATTATGCCAAACAGGTTGCTTACAAATGTAGCAAACATGGATAAATGGATTTATGATCTAAATGCCCCTGAACCCGACCAAGCTTCTCGACCTGTTGATGAGGTAGAAGAAGAAATGGATGCACAACATCAAGCCACACCTCAATGGGATATGACAAGCACTTCTACTAGGCGCAGAAGAAGGCCTCGTAACCCGACTACTGAAGATATTTATGAGGCAATGATGGACCAAACCCAAAGGATGACAAACATGAATGCCCAGCTTACCCGCCAATCCCAACAGGTCACAGATATCCAGGCTCAGCAAACTGCAATGATGCAACTCATGCAATAGATGCAGCAACAACAAATTGAACAAGGAGCTAGGCATGGGGCCCGTATGGATACTTTGAAAACAGAAATGGGGGGTTTGAATGTCCGCATGGATGATTTTCAGGAGAGCCTGCGCCATCTTGGATTTCCTGGTTTTGATGGATAGAGAAGAGGTCGTGGAAGAGCCAGAGGAAGAGGACCCGAATGAAGACATCTCCTTCCATCCTTACCTTCTTCACCTTATTTCGAAACATTGAGGATAATGTTAGATTTAAGCGTGGGGGAGGAAACTCTATCATTTTATTTCGCTTTCTAGATTAGATTTAATTTTCTGCAACGTTTTTCCTTTCTTCTACTTTCCCTTCAACAAAACAAATTCATGTAAAATTAAATCCTTAAGTCCTATTTAAGTTTGACAAAATAGTTACGGTTCTGACATTTTAGAACTCCACCTTATGTGATGCCATTTTGGGTACTTATTATACCGCCAACCGCGAATTTTACTTTAAATTAGCCCCTAGTAGTTTATCTAGCAGTCGGCACCGTCAAAACACAAACTACGCAAGGAACCGATGAATATAAGTGAATGATCCGAAATAAGTGAAGATAGAATAGAAATCTTTGTCGTGAAATTCCCAAAGTAAGTTAGGTGACCCTCACCCGGTCATTTAGCCCAAAGGATGTAATTCTCGCAAGATAAAAGAAAACTTATTGCAAATTGGTTCGGAAGTATCTGGTACTGAACTTGGTAGGGCGGACTACGGACCGATCCCCCGCAATTTACAATTAAGTTATAAAAAGGGGTTACCACTTATAAGTGCCAGAACACCAAGAATCAACGGATCATAGTCGCTAACCGGTTACTTTGCTATGTGCGTGTGGAGATAAAGGGCTTAATGTGATTGCGCCTGAATGAACACAGGTGAAATCTAGTTTAAAGGGTTGATTGGTGCTATAACATCATGACTCGGAAAGGTATACACAATTGGAGTACTCTAATGTCGTCACCGTACCTCTTTTGCGTCTAAATCTCTTGGCATAATAAAAATTTACAAACTAGCTAGTTTGCAAACATTGTCACGTGTGTTTAATTCGTCATTTTTATAAACCGCCTTATCTTTTTGCTTGAGGACAAGCAAAGGTTCAAGTGTAGGGGAGTTTGATAACACGAAAATGTATCGTTTTTTAGGTCTAATTTACACGAATTATTTGTACGTTTTTTATCGAATAATATGCATCACGAAGGTATTTTTATTTGTTTCAGGTAAGATATATTTTCCAAGGCATAAGATGACAAATTATCCAAAAGGAACAAAATAAGCTAGGAAGTGGCAAAAAGGAAGAAAAATAGAAGGGTGTTACGAACGCAACGCCTAGCGTTGCGGATGCAACACCTAGCGAACGCTGTTACGAACGTAACACAACGTGTTACAAACGTAACAAAGATCCTATGCTGTTACAAACGTAATGAATATCATTACGAACGTAACGTCTTAAATACCCAGTCTACGCAGTAACACACGAAGCGGAAACACGAAGTCCACGCGAAGTTTTTGGCACCTCGCTCCACCAGCCAAGAATATAGGCACGTACGAAATTAATGGAAGAAGGCAGTTACAACCAAAGCCTTATATATATCTTGAAGAATTCACTTTGAAAGGGGTCAGAGATTTTACTACAGAGCCAAACTTTTGCCTTTCTGCATTATTTTGTATTATTTGCTTTTGAACCATTATAGCCACTGTAACATTCAGTTTCCAAAGGTAGTTTCCAAAATTAGTTTCCAAAAGTGTTAATTCTTCATCTAAGGATTAACACGGTTAGTCATATATTTCAATTAATCGCAAGGATACTGTATGCACTCAAGATTACCACAACAACATAATTACAGGTTTTTTTATGCAATTGGTTTTTTTTTATTATTCTTATGCTATGTTAATTATTTTTATGAATTGTATTTTACGTTGCATGGTTACTAAATACATTATGTCTGGCTAATTTCGTTTGTACCGGTATGTGACTCCTAAGCACCGAAGGAATTTAGTGATAACTTGGCTAAAAACTTTTATAAATAATTTCTGGTTTCCAATTTCCATATTTAATTTAACTACCCTTGTCACGAGAGTGAAAGGATATTTAACACGATTTTGCCACGAGAGTGGGAAATTAATTAAGGCAAGAACCTTCATGCGAGAGCTGGGGTTCGACCCAGATAGTGGTAACGAAACATTAATTTTTAAATACACGAGAGTGTTTTAACAAATTAATTAAGCTCAAGTTGTTTTTAAAAAGTGTTATTAAATTTAAAGTGCATCCACTAGGTTTAGTAGCATAACTTATTTCATGAACACGAGAGTGTATGTCTCAGGTTTTTAAACAATTCGTTTTTACCGAAATACTTTATATGCCAAGTGATTCACCGAGTTCCCGAAGTCCGACCATCACATACCGGTATAGCTATTACTATTGTTTTTAATTAAAATCTTTTTCCCCTAAAACCAAATATTCATCGCTTAGTTAAACAATTGTAACATTAGATCGTATGCGATTGATCCTCAGTCTCTGTGGGTTCGATAATCATTTAAAACTAGAACGACTAAACTGTATACTTGCAGTTAGTATCCCGATAGACTCATAAAGTCCCGATCACAAAATATTATGAATATGCAAAAAAAATGTTTTGTTTATTTTTATGTATATAAAACTATTTAATGTAAAAAAAATAAAATGAAAAGATTATTTTTTTTATTAAGGGCAAAAACCCTAATTTTATTTTAAGAAAGTAAATATATATTATATATTTTTTATGTACAATAAAATAAAATAATATATATACAAAAATAAAATATATTTAGAAAAAAGATATTATTTAAGTATAAATAAAATAAAGAATAAAAATAAAGGTATAAAATTATTATATATTATTTTCAAGTTTTCATTAAATAAAAGTATATACTAATTAAATTATTTTTATGTTAGAAGAAATAAAAATAAAATACAAAAAAATGTGAAAATTTATAAAATATTTTTTTGATATTTTTTATGTTTAGAAAATAAGAAAATAAAATCAGAAATGAAAATAAATACAAAAAATATAAAGATGTGAAGAAATGGGCCAGAAGGGTGTATTCAGTAATGCAGAGGGGTGTCAATAGTGAGCCAGGACCAAGCCCAGCCCACCAGACTTCATCTTCAACCTTTGTCTCAAAATTGCGCGCGGCCTGTACAAAATGCTAGATCCTGCATACGTGCTCTAATGCAAAAACTCAAAACATCAAAGTTGTAGCATTTTTCAAGACGAATCCAACCATGTAAAGAACTCATTCTAACTCTCAAAGACCAGAGAGAATTTCTCTGGCCCTAAATCCTAACCTAATTTTTTCAGGAAGTTCATGGATCAAATTCTCTTGACACGCTTAATTTAAATAAAACTGAGCATATGTACAGCTTCATGGCTATGAATACTACATTTTTTATTCACAAACCTAAGCATAATGATTCCTAAATAGAGAGATAGGAAGTTGATAAAAACCTATTTCAGTTGAGATCGTGTCTGACAATGTAGAGCTTTTCAATGAGGCCTGAGGTGTTTGGGAGCTTGCTTGAACTTCCTCTGACCTTCCCCAATGCCTAGCTTGCCTTGAATGTGCTTGAATAAGCCTACATAACTCAACCTGCACAAGCTGAAATCAAAAATGGAAAACCTTGTAAAGGGAGTTACAGTCAGTGTTTAAGGGTTGGGATAGCTTGGATAGGTTGTATCGAAGGTGTTTGAACAGGTTTGGGGCAAAGCGCACGAGCAACTTGTGAGATAGAACTCAAGATGCAGAAGCTGTCCTGTTTTGCCAATGGAAGGTGATTTTATGCTATGGGAGGTTTCAGGACACAAAGGCTCGTGTTTTAGGTTTAATACAATGTGTGAAACTTGTCTCAAAGGCTTGCAAAAGTTGGTTCTTTCTGATGTTCAAGTTTTTTTGTGTTTTACAAATTTCTTGTATATGAAGCAAAAGTGGACAAGTGATGCAAGACAGGCCTGTACAAGCTATCTATCAGCTTGCACATTATGCTCTTGGCCCCTCAAGTTTGTGGATTTTATTTGCTGCACAAGATATGGTTCAATGCTCAAGGGATGTGGTTTGACATAAATCAATTTTGACAAAAATGGCAAAGTTGCCTTTTTCTATTTAAGGATTAATCTTGTGTGCAATCCTCTAATGACCAAAACAAAGCATTAGAACAATGTATTTGCATTTAATTATTGAGTATGGAAGGGTTTTGAGACCTGTAATCTAGTGCAAAAAGGGTTGATTAGAGTTTGCAACTTGTATCAATATGAACATGCCATGGATCAAAAGTGAGTTTTTGCAAACTTCAAGCCTTCGATTCTCCCTAACCACAAATGATTTTGGAGAGTTCTTGGACATATTGGAAAGCTTGCAACATGATCTACAATCCATCTTTGAAATGAAATTTGATATTACAAGTTTAACTATGTGAAAAATGGTCATGAAGATAGGCCAAAATCCTGCCTAAACTAGGGCAAAATTTCACTAAGTTAAAAGTTTCATGGATCCTTGTTCCAAAAATCATAACTTCATATCCAAGGTTCGTTTGGGAAAACTTTGTGAATAAAAGTTGTAGACTTTGTGGAGGACTACAACTTTCATGTTGGAAGTTTTGTTTGAATCTAAATGCATCATGGTGAAAATGTTGGGCAAAGTTGGGAAAAATTAAGAAAATTTCATAACTTAGAAAAATTCTAAGTTATGAAAATTTTCAAACTTAAACCCTAATTTGCAAAATTGGGTTTCTTGATGAACAAGTTTCATTTTTTGACACATCTTGATGAAAAATGACCCTTGGCACTTGATTTTGACCAAAAAGTCAAAATTTGACTTTTCAGTGTACAGTCAAATTTTGATCAGTTGACTGAAAAATTCATCTGTCAATCCAATGCAGTTGAGATCTTTTGAATCTTGTGAATAGGTCAAGATGATGCCATTGAGTCCTTGACTCCATTCTTGAACCCACTTTGCCATTGGCTAGGTGAAAAATTAGAAATTGCCCTTGTGCAGTCAAAACCCTAAAAATGACCATTTTGCCCTTTTAATGATCTGATCAAATTTCTTGAGGAGTTGTGGTCCAAACTTGATCAAATGGTTCATATGAGTCTATAATGTTGATGTGGATCAAAACTTATGAGGTTTGACTGTAAATTGGCCATAGTTGACTTTTTCGCCAATAGAGCTGATTTTTAGGTCAACTTCCAATTGACTGGGCAAAAATTTGATTCAATGCTTGAAACTTGGTAGAGGCAATCTTGGGGATCCAAGATGAAGTATGAAAGTCATTTTGAGCATTGAAAGTCCAAAAATCCCTGTGCAAACTCAAACCCTAATTTAGGTCAACAGTGCAAGGAGATGTCTTGAGCAGAGCAAAACCCTAACTTGGTCTTGAGTTCAAAGAGTCTTGTGAGGAGAAATCTTGATAAAATGAGAGGGAAAATTTTGGGGTACAACAGCTTCCCCTGTTCAATCTTCTTGAACCTGAAGAGTTAGATTGGCGAGTTTGCCTTTCGTGACTCGAAGGTAAAAGAGGATTGGACACTAGAGTGCCCGTAAATTTGCGCTCGTCAGAGTATAGTTGAGGGAATGGGCTTAAAGATGCCATTTGGAAGATGTGACAGAATCTTGTCGGAGATGGGCTTAAAGATGCCATCCAAGAAAATTGATCGCATAAGAGATTCCTTTGCGAGAGCCTGCATACCTGTTGTTGAGGAGGACTACGCTGGGGAATGCTGGTCTCTGTCGTGGTAGAAATAGAACTTCAGTCGTCTGTTATTCTACTGGGGAGTCATCCCTTGGTTGAAGAGGTGACAGTGAACTGCTATCTGGTCAACATCCAGGCTTTACAGTCTTGTATTGCTATCTGGTCAACGTCCAGGCTTTGCAATACTTTTCTTCCTATCTGGTCAACGTCCAGTCTTCAGAAGAATCTCAAACGATTATCCGGTCAACATCCGGGTTTCCCTTTTGATTATGGGGCCTACTAATATCCGGTTGAATCCGGGCTTCAAAGTAATTGGCCGAGTAGACTGCTATTTGGTCAACGTCCAAGTTTCACAGTATACCTTACTATTATCTGGTCAACATCCAGGTTTCACAGTGTTGTATTGCTATCTGGTTAACGTCCAGGCTTCACAATACTTTTCTTCCTATCTGGTCAACATCCAGTCTTCAGAAGAATCTCAAACGGTTATCCGATCAACATCCGGGTTTCCCTTTTGATTCTGGGGCCTACTAATATTCGGTTGAATTTGGGCTTCAAAGTAATTGGCCGATTAGACTGCTATTTGGTCAACGTCCAAGTTTCACAGTATACCTTACTGTTATCTGGTCAACATCCAGGTTTCACCGTGTTGTATTGCTATCTGGTCAACATTCAGGCTTCGCAATACTTTACTTCCTATCTGGCCAACGTCCAGTCTTCAAAAGAATTTGCAGGGGATTCAATTATTTTCCGATCGATCTCCGGACTTCAGTATAATCAAGGTATTATCTGGTCGAGTCCAGGCTTCGCAACTGGAACAGGAATTTGCCCCTTGATTAGGATAAGCAAACAAGAGAGCATCCGTATTTGGAGCATCTCTAAGCCGTTTTCTGAGTTTTGAATATCTGTCTTAGACAACTATCAATTTTGTCATGAAAAGTGTAGAATGTTAGCTGAAACACAAAGTTATGTTGCATGAAATGTATGATGCAATATATGTGTTTTATTGATGCTCATGATTTTATGAATGTAATGTATGCGCATGTAAGCTTATTAGCTGTTTTGCTGAGGAAAATAAATCCTAGATAGCTAGAGATAATAAAATCTTTGACCGCTGTCGGGGAAAATAAATCCATGACCACTGTTGGAGATTCAAGATCTTTGACAACCTCTATGGGGAGAAGCTATACCGCTGGGGAGATCAGGAGTTTGGGTTGTATGCCAATCTACTGGGGACTTCAAGAGTGAGGATCTCCGTTCTGTTGGGGATATCAGGGGAAAACTGAATGGTTTCCGTTGGGGATCAACATATCAAAGTTTCTTCTCCACGGGGGATCTTAATGACATGCCGATTTGATCGTGGTGACTTCACTGGGGAAGAAAAACTCTCTGGGGAATTATCTGGTTTTAAAGTGACTCTTCAGGGATAATGGAGGAAACTGGATGGTCTCCACTGGTGTTCAAAGGCTGAAGTTTTGACTCCACTTGGGGAAGAAAGTTTCATCCTTACCGAGGGTTTGCAGTTCAAAGTTTTGCTCTGCTGGGGATTGGGAGTTTGAAAACTCATCTTTGATGGGGACTCCTGAAACTTGACTCCGCCGGGGATATGTGTTTCAAGGCTTTTAGTTCTATCGAGCATCTGGATGATGTACTGCAAGGGATTTCTCCTGGAATAGCCTAAAGACATCTTCCTATACTTTCATCCTATCAGTAATTATTCTTTCTCATCTCGTTTTATTTGTAAGAAGTGATTACATTCAAATGCATATGCTCATTTAATAAATCATTGGACATTTTCAAATAAAACGCAAGTGTAAAAAGAAAGAAAAGGCAAACGAATTTCTGCACTTTGAAGTATCTTTATATTAACTTTGTGTAAGTATTTTGTACAAAGGAGATAGGCATCCTAGTAAGATAATGTTGTTGTTGTACCCCCAAAATTTTCCCTCTCATTTCACCAACATTTTCTCATCACAAGACTCTTGGAATTCAAGATCAAGTTAGGGTTTGCTCTGCTAAAGACCCCTCCTTGCACTGTTGACCCAAATTAGGGTTTGAGTTTGCATAAGGATATTTTTACCTACAATTCCCAAATTGAATTTCATACTTCATGTTGGGTTCACAAGTTTGCCCATACCAAGTTTCAAGCCTTGATTCAAATCTTTGCCCAGTCAATTGAACAGTTGACCTAAATATCAACCGTATTGGGGAAAAAGTCAACTGTGGCCAATTGACAGTCAAACCTCATGAAATTTGACCCACATCAACATTATGAACTCATATGAACCATTTGATCAAGTTTGGATCACAATTCCACAAGAAATTTGATTAGATCACCAAAAGGGCAAAATGGTCATTTTTAGGGTTTTGACTGCACAAAGGCAATTTTTGACTGTTTGACCTAACCAATGGCAAACCAAGCTCACATATGGACTCAAGGACCCAATGAATTTGTCTTTACCCATTCAACAAGTTCAAAAGATCTAGAATGCATAGGATTGACAGATGAACTTTTCAGTCAACTGATCAAAAATTGACTGTACACTAAAAAGTCAAACTTTGACTTTTTGGTCAAAATCAAATGCCAAGATTTATTTTTCATCAATACATGACAAATTATGAGACTTGTTCATCAAGAAACCCAAAAATGCAAATTAGGGTTTAAAAGGGAAAAATTTCATAACTTAGAAATTTTCTAAGTTATGAAATTTTCTTATTTTTTTCCTAACTTTGTCCCATTTTTTCACCAAGATTCAAATGGATTCAAACAAAACTTGAAACATGAAAGTTGTAGTCCATCACAAAGTCTACAACTTTGATTCACAAAGTTTTCTCAAAAGAAGCTTGTATCTCAAGTTATGATTTTAGGAACAAGGGTACCAAAAACTTTTAACTTAGAAGAAATTTGCCCTAACCTAGACAGGATTTTGACCCATCTTCTTGGCCATTTTTCACATGGTTCCACTTGGAGTTTCAATTTGCATTACAAAGATGGATTGTATTACATGTTCCAAGCTTTCCAAATTTTCCAAGATCTCCTCAAACACCCTTGTGGTTAGAGAGAATCGAATTCACAAAGTTGGCCAAAACTCACTTTTGTTCATGACCAATACATGTTCATAGCAAATTGCATTTTCAAATCAGCTTGTTTTATGCTAGCTTGCAGGCCTCAAAACCAACTTACACTTCATAATTTAATGCTTAACCATTGAATTAATATGTTATCTTGGCCATTTGGGTGTTACATGCAAAACTAATCCTTAATTAGAAAAAGCAAAGTTTCCATTTTTGCCCAAAGTTGCTTTATGTCAAATACTAAATCCTTGAGACATGGGGCCAGATCTTAGAGGCAAATCAAATCCACAAATTCCAGTTACCAAGAGTCAAAGTTGCAGCATACTTGAGGGCATTGTACAGGCCTGTATTGAAACTTACATTTTCTTGCTTCAAGTAGAAGAAACATTGCAAAACACATACCATCTATCATATCTGTTAACAAGAGCTTAAGCAAACATTGTACACTGTTTCCATACCTCTAAACTAACCTAAAGCACGATTCATTGATCCCTCATACCTCCCAATACTCAGAATCCCTGTTTTGCTGCAAAACAGGGCAAGTTCTGCAACTTGACTTCTATAGAACAATCCACTCGTGCGTTTTTGCCCAAACCAGTGCAAACACCTTCCATTTCATCCATCCAAACTATTTCAAGCCTTAAACACCAGCTGTAACACCTCTAATCCCATTTGCCATTTTCATTTCCAAGCTTTGCAGGTGGACTTCTACAGCACGATACAGGGTATTTCAAAGCAAGCCAGGTATTGGAGAAGCTTCCTTGGACCTCAGGCAAGCTCAACAGAAGCTCAAACAGCATTGAAGGTTGCTGCATTGCTCTACTCGATTCAAGCTAAAACAGGTAATCCATGGACTTCTATCTCTCTATCTAGGAATGGTTAGGCTTAGGTTTGTGAATGAAATATGTCCTACTCATAGCCCTGAAGCCATACATGTGATCAGTTTTCATTTATGTTAAGCGTGCTGTGAGAATTTCAGCCATGAACATGTGAAAAAAGTTAGGTCAGATTTTAGGGCCAGAGAAATTCTCTCTGGTCTTTGAGAGTTAGATTTAATGCTTTATATGGTTGGATTCGTGCTTAAATTCTCTACAAATTTCATGTTTTAAGTTTTGTCAAAAGATCAAAGAATCAGGAGATGGCATTTGAACCAAGAAGCGCGCGCGTTTGACAAAGCTGGAGGTTGAAGATGGTGACTTGGGCTGGGCCTGAGTCATTCTTGCTTTTTGCACCCCTTTTTTCAGTTTGCACCCCCCTGGCCCATTTGATTAAATATTTGTCATTTTTATGTTTTTCCTTTTTATTCTGACTTTATATTTTTTATTCAAACATAAAAAATACCAAAAATAATTTTCCACATTTTTTTCATATTTATTTGATATTTATCTATTTTGTTTAGGCATATATGTATAAATAAACCTTTTCTTCTTTTATTAAAACCTTAAAAAAAATAATATAAAAAATATACTTATTTTTCAGTTATTATTTTTATTTACATTTTGAAAATATTTTGTTAAATATACACTTTTTTGTAAATAATTATTTTTATCTTTATATATTTAATATGTTTAATAAAAAATAATATATATATATATATATATATATATATATATATATATATATATATATATATATATATATATATATATATATATATATATATATATATATATATATATATATATATATATATATATATATATATATATATATATATATATATATATATATATATATATATATATATATATATATATATATATATATATATATATATATATATATATATATATATATATATATATATATATATATATATATATATATATATATATACTTGTATATTTTATTAAATAATTAAGACAAAAAAATAAAAAAATAAATTTTATTTTTATTAATATTTGAAACCAAAAATATTTTTCTTTTACAATATGCTTTTTTTTTTTTTGTATAAATTAATATACATTGTATATAATTAATAAATATTACTATTAATTCAAAAATTAGGGTTTTGCCCTAAAATGACCAAAATAATTAAAACTTGACTTTATTTTATTTTATTTTTATTTCACATTAAAAATACCCTTTTCAAATACACAATCCTTTTTGCATAATACATTTCATTTGATATTTATTTAATTGTATTTATTTAAATGTTAAATATGGACTTGTACATTCGATATGGTTGTAATAATTTAGAATTTATTTCCTTGTCAAAATATCTCCAATTCAAATTTGTATCCTCATCCCCATAATCATGTTGTAATAGCCTAGAACTTTAAATTCTCGCACATTTAAAAGCTTTCAATTATGCCATGCTTAGACTTAGGTTTTGTATGCAAAATCAATCAACAATTAGCTTGACCTAATCCAAGATAAACATGCATGAAAAAACAAACACAATACACACTTGCACCCCTAGGGTTTCATCCACTTGTTGCCTTCAAAAATGGGCCATGGTTGCATGTTGAGTACTTTGGCAAAACAAAAACAAATCAAAATGATCATAGTCCCTCGATGACGCTATCGGAGTTGCCTAAACAAAATGATCGAGTCCCTTAAGGAAAATTTCCAAAGGCACTTGACACTATTGCTATCATGGTCTATACGATGACCCGTGCATGTCCCGTTCAACATCCTAACACAAGGTTGTTCGCCAAATACAATGGTGAAACAACACTGTTAAAAGGTTTAAAAACATAAGAAAGATCTTTGAGTAAAATAGGGTAGATAACTCTTAGTTGCTTGATCAAACTTGCAAAAAACCTCCTTGCTACTTTTCAAAAACACACTTCGCAACACAATTTCAAAATCCAACTTTCAAAACATTGAAAACCTTTTCGAAAGACAAAAACACCTTTGTATACATTCAAACAAGAATCATTACAAAGGTTGCCACAACAATGGCCTCTTTTCAAAACATCTTTCAAAACCACACACCGAGCACCATTTCAAACAATTGAAAATGCAAAGCAAGTGATCTAAGCAAGTAACTAAGAGCCCATGGATAACCATGGATAGAAAGGGTGCTAATACCTTCCCTTTCTATAATCTACTCCCCGAACCCAAGAAAAAATCTCAAAGGTCTTTCCTGTGCTTTTTAACCTTTCCTTAGGATAAAATAAAAAGTCGGTGGCGACTCTTGCTAAACCGAAACATTTGCGAACACAAACGCAAAACCCAAGTCAGTTTTCCCACCATATCACAGAACCGGCGACTCTGCCGGGGAAAACTTTTAAAGTGGAGTAACCTTAGGGCTTAGATCACCCTTTTGCATGATTATTGTTTGCTTTGATTGCTTTACATTTTTGGTTCTCTTGTTTGGGCTTGAAATCCTCCACCCGGATTTGGGAAACATTCATAGATAGCAATACGTTGTGGAAACTGTGCGGGGTATACCGACACGGTTGAAGAAATAGCTATGTTAGTGCGACATATTTGTGAGTACCGGTAGCCTTTGAGTCAATCAAAGAGAATACGGGGCCGCTGAGTGATGTCACTAAGCACTAATGACCTAGAACCTTACTTGACCATCTTGGCCTTTATTAGGGGTAGTGAGATGACCAGCTTGTGTGCAGTCCGAAGTTGGTAGATACTCGATACTACACTCATTGAGGGTTGTTTTCTTGGAATATTTTGGTCGCTAGTTAAGTGGCTAAACCAAAACAATGAACATAGAAAACAATCCAATGATATTGAGCTCCTTAGAACCCGGTTACTATTTATAGGACATGTTTTTAAGCCAACTAAACTCAAGAGGGTACTTACCTATGAAACCTCATGCAAGCCTGAAACTAGGGTTTTGTGTGACTTGCTTGTACATGTGTTTGTGCATACATCATGAACATCATAAAGCATCATATGCATCCACTAACCATTTCAAGGGTTTGGATCTTCATCTTTGTTCTTGTTTTGTAGGTCATGGAATCTCTTCGCAGGAAAACAATTCAAGTCAACCTTGTGAGAATCCCTCCTCAACTCAAAGAGCTTACATCCAGAATTCCAGAAAATTCTCTCTTCAGTGAAAGACATGGTAGACTTCTCAACCTAGTCAACACCAGCATTGAAGAAGACATGGTGAAAGTGTTGTTCCAATTCTTTGACCCCCCTTCACCACTGTTTCACATTCCCCGACTACTAATTGGTGCCTACTTTGGAGGAATTTTCTCAACTCCAGAGAATTCCTATTCTTAATCAACTACCCTACAACGGTACGGAAAAAGAACCAAAACCTGAAGATGTTGCTCAAGCACTGCATTTGCAACCATCTGACATCAAGGGGCATTGGGAAACCAGAAGTGGTGTCAAGGGCTTCTTGGCAAAGTTCTTGTTTGAGAAGGCACAAGAGTGTTGGAATTCTTTGGATCTTCAATCCTTTGAAGAGATTGTGGCGCTCCTTATTTATGGGTTGGTCTTGTTCCCAAACCCTGACCAACTTATAGATGTGAATCTTGTCAAGATTTTCATGTCTAAGAATCCCATACCTACATTACTTGGGGACATCCTACACTCATTTTACACAAGAACAATGAGGAAAAGAGGTTTTCTTATGTGTTATACTCCTCTCCTAGCAAGGTGGTTTATTTCTCACCTTCCACAATCAGTTTTGAAGAACGAGCAAGGTTCAAGGTGGTCACAATGATTGATGACCCTCACACATTCTGATGTACATTGGTGTTCTCGGTCCAGAGAAAATGTCATCATCATTGATCGTTGTGGTGAATTCCCTAATGTCCCATTACTTGGCATTAGGGGAGGCATTACCTACAACCCCTGTATGGCTTTGAGACAATTTGGATATGCTTGGAGGGATGGCCCCCATGACATGCTGATTCCTGACCTAGTTTTTGACTTCGACAACGATGCGCAACGACTTCGACAAAGGTTCATCAGAGCTTGGAGGATGCCTAACAAAGTGGATAGAAAGACACTGGGGCACAAGAATTCCATCCCCCTTAAGCCTTATCTCAAGTGGGTACGAACCCGCTCTCAGAATCTTATGATGCCATATCCTCACGTTCTCCCCTTGATTAAAGAGCCTGTTAAGGAAGGAGAGGTTCCATGCACCATCCTATATCCTAGCATGCCAACATCATGGGAGGAGATGCAAAAGAGTTGGATCCAACTCAAAGAAGAACGGGATATTTTTGAAGCCAGCTTCTATGCCAGTGAGAATAAGGTTTTAGAGCTCACCCGCCGACTTCACGAGGAAGAGACTCTCAACACTTACATCGCACCAAAAAGGATGCGCAACGTCTTTTTACCTTAAGAAGCTTTGTAATATTTGGCCCATGGGGCATTTATGTACTGACAAAATTTCTTCTTATTAATATGACGTGTGTTCTTTTTGTCTGCAACAACTTTGAATTTCTAAATCCTTGAATGCATTACATGAATAAACATATCATTCATCATATGCACAAACAGGTCTTCAAGCCAGGTTTCCTTATCTTTCTGCTGTTTATTTCAGCAAGATGGATTTGGAGCAAACAGTGAAGGACCTACAAGCACAAAATTCACAATTTCAACAACTCCTCATGACCTTGGCAAAGGATCAGGAGGATCTCAAAGTTCTGCTAGAGAAGAGTAAAGAGAAGAAAAAGAAAAAGAGACTGGGGGTAGCTACTTTCGGAAGAAGATTTGAGGGTGATGCTAGAAGGACTCTTGAGTTTCTATCAACGTCCTACGAGGGTATTGGCAAGGGGAAAGGAGTTATTGTACCTTCCGAATCTGAGGTAGAAGAGGAGGAAGAGGAAGCAGACGAAGACTATTCAGAACAACAGTATCCACCAGCGGATGACAAGTATAAGAACCTTGAAGACAGGCTGGCAGCTATGGAGTTGCAGAGGGTGCCCGGATTGGATTTTGAGGAGCTGGGGCTTGTGGCTGGGATTGTTATCCCTCCTAAATTCAAGGTCCCAACATTCACCAAGTACGACGGTCTGTCTTGCCCTAAGATGCACTTGAGGTCGTATGTTAGAAAGATTCAGCCACATTCATCTGACAAAGACCTCTGGGTGCATTTTTTCCAAGACAGCTTGTCTGGCACTCAGTTAGATTGGTTTTATCAGCTCGAGAGGTCAGAGGTCCATAATTGGGAAGACTTGGCAGCCGTTTTCTATCGTCAGTATCAGTACAACGCTGATTTGGCGCCGACCCGTACTTAGCTACAGAGTATGGGAATGGCTTCAAATGAAGGGTTCAAGGAGTACGCCCAAAAGTGGCGCGACTTGGCTGGGAGGGTGCAACCACCGCTATCAGATAGGGAATTAGTTGACATGTTCTTGGGGACCCTATCTGGCCCTTTCTTCAACCATCTAATAGGAAGCTCTTCAGCAGGATTTACTGAGTTGATTTTGACTGGCGAGAGGGTGGAAGCCGATATCAAAAGTGGAAAAATTGAAAAGGGTGCTTCCGCATCCACAACTGCTAGAAAACCTTTCCCAGCCAAGAAAGAAGCATCTGCTGTATACACTCAGAAATCGGGAAAGAGAGGAACGTCGGCCAACAGTGGGGGCCGTATTAATACAGAAGCCCGCATCAGACCAGCCTAGAAACAACCAACCGAGGAATGATCAGCCCAGAACTTATCAGCAAAGGCCACCACGGCAGTTTACTCCAGTAAATATGACACCTGCTCAAATCCTTCCACATCTCCTGAAGTTGAATCTCACAAATATTAAAGAGGCGCCGAAGAATGTAAATACCACCTCTTCATCTTACAATCCAAAAGCCAAGTGCGCTTACCATTCCGATAGTATTGGGCATGATACCTATAATTGTTGGGCACTCAAGAACAAAACTCAGGATTTAATTGACACGGAAGAGGTCGAGTTTGACGCTCCTGAAAAGTCCAATGTTATATTCGCGCCAATGCCCAAGCACAGTCACAATGTGCATGCTGTTTTGGAAAATCTCCATGTTACTGATGTTGTTGATCTGTTGACTCCATTGTTAGTAATAAAATAAAATTTGTTGAGAGCCGGGATCTTTCCTGGTTGTAATGAAGATTGCTATTTTTGTTTGAATATTCAAGATGATTGTCCAATGTTGAAGTCAGGTGTCCAACGCCTGATGGATACTCAAGAAATACTTTTTCAGAAAACCCCTGTTAACACTTTCAATCCAATTGCTCCTGATACTTGTGATACCTCAACCAATGATATTGCCATCATAACCATTTCCGACAATCCTCCCAAGGCTTGCAAAAGGCCTGTCAGGATTACACCCAACTCAGAATGTGTACCTCTAAATTTCACCATGCCGGGACTTGTCCCATACCAATCAAGTAAAATGATACCGTGGAACTATGGGGGAGAAGTCTTCTACCACGACATCAAACAAATCGAAACAGTCCAAGAAATCTCTGAAGAAGACCCTGATATAGGAAACATCGCGGGTACTAGCAAGATCACCCGCAGTGGCCGGATCTTTTCTCTGGATATTGCTCCTCCCCGAGCAGTCTTCGGACCCTTAAAAGATGCTGCACCTGTTGGACCCTCTGTGAAAGGCCCAGTGATTGAAGATTTAAACGCTCCTGAAGAAAGACCATCCGCTGATAGCACCGACAAAGGTAAAAGGATACTGGAAATTCCTGTCAGGACGAAGGCTCATGCTACGGTTATCCCTGAAACCACTCAGAAGGAGATGGATGAGATCCTAAAAATAATCAGAAAAAGTGACTATGACGTTGTGGAACAATTGGGGCAAACCCCTTCTAAAATCTCAATGTTAGCTCTCCTGCTCTGTTCAGAGGCCCACTCTAAGGCTCTGATTAAATTCTTGAAGACAACACATGTCCCCCAAGAGACCTCAGCTGACCAATTTCAAAATTGTGTGGCCAGTCTTACTGCTGACAATGGCCTGGGCTTTTCCGATGCGGACTTGACTCCCAAAGGAAGGAAGCACAATGATGCATTACATGTTTCGGTTGAGTGCCGAGGGACCACACTCGCCCATGTATTGGTCGATACTGGTTCTTCCCTGAATGTGCTGCCAAAGAAGGCCTTAGACCATTTGGATTGTGAAGGTTTGACCCTCAAGCCCAGCAACATTATCGTCAGAGCTTTCAATGGTTCCAAAAGAATGGTTCATGGGGAGGTTGATATTCCCATCAAGGTAGGCACCGAAGTGTTTAACTCCACCTTCTACGTGATGGACATCCGTCCATCATACTCATGTTTGCTGGGGAGACCATGGATCCATTATGCCGGGGCAGTTACGTCCTCTTTGCACCAGATGCTGAAGTATCCTGTTAAGGGTAAAATCATAACCGTGCATGGTGAGGAGGAGTATATGATTATTCATCTCAATTCCTTTCGATATGTGGAGTTAGATGGCGAGTTCATCGAAACACCTTTTCAGCATTTCAAGGAAGTTTCTCCCGAGGTTGCGGTTGCGAAGACAACAGTTGAGGTACCTATCATTCCCAAGCACGTGGCTAAGATGGCATCTCTCAAGGACGCAGAGGCTGTGATTAAGGAGGGGAAGAGCATAATATGGGGACAGTTGCCTGACTTTCCCCATAAGACGGACAAGTTTGGTTTAAGGTTTACCGCTGCAAGACAAAAGGTTATGCATCGCTCCAAGATTGGAAGATCACCTGTCAAGATTTCTCACCACGGAATCAATGCTGCAGAAGATGAAGATGAGGAGAGCCACTTTGAAGATTGGATTTTTCCGGGTGTTGAAGGGGGTTTGAGCAATTGGGAAGCAAAGGATTCGTTCCTATCACCTTTATCAATCAGTAATTTTATCTTTGAACAATTTCCCATTTTTATGGTCTGTAATAACTAAAACAATTCGCACACTATTTTCACCTCATGCCTTTCCCGGGGCATGTAGGTCCATTTGTAAGGGTTTGATTTCCTTCATAATCATATGCCATGTTTTAATGAATCATTGGACGTTTTTCATTTATAAACTGTTGTGTTCATTTTCTTTCCTTTTTTCATTTTGTTTGTTTAAGGATGGCTATCCCTTACACACACCTACACTCACAAATGTAGGTACCCATCCACTCCGGATTCCATGGGTGACTATTCTGTTTTAGCCTTCAATAACTCTGAAGATTTGGTCAATCACGTTGAGTACGAAGTTGACGAAGATTGTGAAGTGCCGAAAGAGTTAGCCAGACTTCTACAACAAGAAGAGAGGGCTATTCTACCTCATGAAGAGTTGTTAGAAACCATCAACTTGGGGACAGAGGAAGACAAGAAAGAAGTAAAAGTGGGTGCCAACTTGGAACCAAGTGTCAAGGAACGCTTAATACAGTTGTTGAATGAATATGTTGAAATCTTTTCCTGGTCTTATGAAGACATGCCAGGGTTAGACACAGATATTGTGGTTCACCGTCTCCCCACAAGAGAGGATTGTCCGCCAATCAAGCAAAAGGTTCACCGAATGAGGCCCGACATGTCTGAGAAAATTAAGGCTGAAGTGATGAAGCAATTCAACGTTGGCTTTATGGCTGTTACATCCTATCCACAATGGGTTGCTAACATCGTGCCCGTACCTAAAAAAGACGGCAAAGTCAGAATGTGTGTAGACTATCGGGATTTGAACAGGGCCAGCCCTAAAGATGATTTTCTGCTACCACATATCGACATCTTGGTTGACAACACAACTCAACACAAGGTTTTTTCCTTCATGGATGGATTCTCGGGCTACAACCAGATTAAAATGGCCCCCGAGGACATGGAGAAAACAACCTTTGTTACACAATGGGGTACCTTCTGCTACAAGGTGATGCCGTTCGGACTGAAGAACGCAGGGGCAACTTATCAACGCGCCATGGTAGCTTCGTTTCATGATATGATACATCATGAGATCGAAGTTTACGTAGACGACATGATAGCTCGATCACAAACAGAAGAAGAAGACCTTGAACATTTGCAGAAGCTGTTTGCCAGGTTGAAGGAGTACAAACTCAGGCTGAATCCAAGCAAGTGCACTTTCGGAGTTAGGTCTGGTAAACTTCTGGGATTTATTGTCAGTAACAAGGGCATTGAGGTTGATCCAGAAAAAGTAAAGGCTATACAAGAAATGCCTGCCCCCCGTACTGAAAAGGAGGTTAGAGGATTCTTGGGACGCTTGAACTATATCGCCAGGTTCATCTCTCACCTGACGTCTACCTTTGAGCCAATTTTCAAACTATTGAAGAAGGATCAGGTAGTTGAATGGAACGATGATTGTCAAGTTGCTTTTGATAAGATCAATGAGTATTTACTAGAACCTCCTATCCTGATGCCCCCCGTCAAAGGAAGGTCGTTGATCATGTATCTGACTGTTTTGGACAACTCAATGGGGTGCGTACTGGGCCAACATGACGAGTCTGGTCGAAAAGAGCATGCCATTTATTACCTTAGCAAAAAGTTTACCGACTGTGAGACTCATTACTCATTGCTCGAGAAAACTTGATGCGCTTTGGTATGGGCTGCTCGCCGACTAAGGCAGTATATGTTGACTCATACCACTTTGCTGATTTCCAAAATGGATCCAATCAAGTATATCTTCGAGAAGCCTGCTTTATCTGGAAGAATAACTAGATGGCAAATGATCCTGACAGAGTATGATATCCAGTACACAACCCAAAAAGCTATAAAAGGGAGTGTGCTAGCTGACCATCTAGCTCATCAAGCCGTCAAAGATTATCAGTCTATGAGATTCGACTTTCCAGACGAGGACATCATGACATTAGACAATGTCGAAGGTAACGGACCGTATGACGGCCCTGAACAAGGATCTCGATGGACCCTGTACTTTGATGGTGCTTCAAATGCACTTGGAAACGGTATCAGTGCGGTACTTATCTCTCCGGAAGGTTGCCATACACCTTTCACGGACCGACTTTGTTTCAGTTGTACCAACAACATGGCCGAATATGAAGCTTGCATCTTTGGTCTCAAGGCTGCTATAGACTTGGGGATCAAATCTTTGATCGTATTTGGGGACTCGGTGTTGTACCCCAAAATTTGCCCTCCCATTTCCTCAACATTTTCTCATCCCAAGACCCTTGGAGCTCAAGATCAAGTTAGGGTTTGCTCTGCTCAAGACTCCTCCTTGCACTATTGACCCAAATTAGGGTTTGAGTTTGCACAAAGATGTTTTGACCTAAAAGGCCCAAAGTGACTTTCATGCTTCATGTTGGACTCACAAGTTTATCCATACCAAGTTTCAAGCCTTAATTCCAATCTTTGCCCAGTCAATTGGACAGTTGACCTAGAAATCAGCTGTATTGGGGAAAGAGTCAACTATGGTCAATTGACAGTCAAACCTCATTATTTTTGACCCACATCAACATTATGAACTCATATGGACCATTTGATCAAGTTTGGATCACAATTCCACAAGAAATTTGATCAGATCACCAAAAGGGCAAAATGGTCATTTTTAGGGTTTTGACTGCACAAAGGCTATTTTTGACTGTTTAACCTAACCAATGGCAAAACAAGCTCACATATGGACTCAAGGACTCAATGGCATTGTCTTGACATGTTCAACAAGTTCAAAAGATCCCAAATGCACAAGATTGACAGATGAATTTTCCAGTCAACTGAGCAAAATTTGACTATATACTGAAAAGTCAAACTTTGACTTTTTGGTCAAAATCAAGTGTCAAGATTCATTTTTCATCAAGACATGTCAAATTATGAAACTTGTTCATCAAGAAATCAAAAATTACAAATTAGGGTTTGAAATGAAGAAATTTCATAACTTAGAAATTTTCTAAGTTATGAAATTTCCTAATTTTTTCCTAACTTTGTCCCATCTTTTCATCAAGATACATTTGGATTCAAACAAAACTCAAAACATAAAAGTTATAGTCCATTGAAAAATCTACAACTTTGATTCACAAAGTTTCCTCAAAAGAAGCTTGTAGCTCAAGTTATGATTTTTGGAACAAGGGTGCAAAACATACTTAACTTAGAAAATTTTTAACCTATTATAGGCAGGATTTTTGCCTAACTTCATGGCCACTTTTCACATGCTTCCACTTGGAATTTTAACTTGCATTACAAAGATGGATTGTAGTACACATTCCAAGCTTTCCAAAATGTCAGAGAACTTCTCAAACACCCTTGTGGTTAGGGAGAATCGAATTTGTCAATATGGGCAAAAGTCACTTTGATTCATGGCCAAAGGCATGTTCATAACTTGTGCATTTTCAAACTCAGCATGTGCAAGCTACATTACAGGCCTCTAATCTCATTTACACTCAATAATTAAATGCCAATCCATTGTGCCAAGGCATTATTTTGTGCATTTGGACATTACATGAAGAATTAAGCCATAAATGGAAAAAGTGATTTATCTATTCTTGTAAAGTATGGCTTTATGTCAAAACATGAATCAAAGAAGTACAAGAGCATATCTTCTAGGCACAAGTTCAGGAACTAATCACACTGATCAAGGGGGATTGAGGCAGCATGTTTAGGGGGCCTGCATAAGTTTGTAAACCAACTTGACAAACTTGGCTTCACATAGAAGAAAACTTGGCATTTTGAAACACAACTCATATTTCCTGTCAACACAAGCCTAAGCAAACTTGTTGAAAACATTCCAAACATCAAGCCTGAGCTAAAACACGAGCCAACCACTTCCAATACCTCCCCAAACACAGAAACACCACTTTGCTGCACAAAACAGGGCACCTGCTGCAGATTGAGGTCCCCAACTCAATCCACTCGTGCGCCTTGGCCAAAACCAGTTCATACACACTCCCTACCACCTATACAAACCATCCCAAGCATTGGACACGAACTGTAACATCCCTAACATCATTTGCCATTTTAACTTTTCTCTCTTGCAGGTTGACTTCTGTAGCTCGATTCAGCTAGTTTCAAAGCAAGCTAGAGGTTGGAGAAGCATCCCTGGACCTCAAGCAAGTTGTACAAGTCCTCACATTGCCTTGAAAGTACCTCCATTGCTGCATACAATTCAAGCTTAACAAGTAAGTTTTTGAACTTCTATCTCTCTATCCAGGCATAGTTAGGTTTAAGTTTGTGAAGAAAACATGTTCTAATCATAGCCCTGAAGCCATCCATATAGTTACTTTTTATTTATATTGTGTGTGCTAAGAGTATTTTGAATCTGAACATCTAAAAAAAACTAGGTCAGGAATTGGGGGAGAAGAAATTCTCTCTCATTTCTGAGAGTTAGATTAACTTTTTTACATATTTAGAATCGTGGCTTCAAGCTCTACAGTTTTCATGTTTTAAGTTTTTGTTAAAAATCAAAGAATCAGGAGATAGCAGGGACAAGGCAAAGCGCGCGTTTTCAAACAAAACTGGCTGGAGGTTGAAGAAGATAGATTTGGGCTGGGCCTGAATTTTGCTTTTCTGTTTACACCCTCATTTTCCACATGCACCCCCTTGGCCCATTGTGTTTTATTTTTATTATTTTTGACTTTTGATTTTTGTTTCTGACATGTTTATTTTTGTCAAAGCATAAAAAATATTAAAAATATTTTTCTAACATTTTTTGCATTTTATTTGATATTTATTTTGTTTCATTTAGTTTTATATGTAAATAAACATAAATATACTTTTATTTAAAATACCAAAATAAATACAAAATACATTTTATTTTCTGATTTTATTTTTATTTTATCTTTTGAAAACATTTTCTAAAAAATATACTTTTTTTGTAAATATTAAATATTTTATTTTTGTACATATTTAATAAATATTATAAATACTTATATACTTATTAGAATATTTAGGATAAAAACATACAAATAATACATTTTTATTTTTATTAATATTTAACTTAAAAAATCACTTTTTTACAATATACTTCCTTTTTATTTTTATTTTTTGTACATAATTAATAAATATTGCATATATTAAATAATAAATACTTCTTACTTAGAAAATTAGGGTTTTGCCCTAAAATGTAAAAATATCCAAAATTATTCATTTTTATTTTTGTTTATTTGTCACATAAAAAATACCTTTTTACATACATATGAAAATCATTTTTTGCATCTTGCATATTTATTTTATTTTATTTAATTATTGTATATTAAATAATTTGTAATATTCAATTTGGATGTAATAGTTAGATTTAAATTTCTTGCTAAAATATCCCCATTTGAACATTTGTACCCCCCATCCCATGATTATGTTGTAATAGTTTATGACTTTAAATTTCGCATTTAAAAGCTTTCTAAATATGCCATGATAGACTTAGGTTTTTGTATGCAAAAATCAACCAACAATAGCTTGACCTAATTCCAAGATAAAAGCATGAAAATGAACAACACTAATCACACTTGCACCCCTAGGGTTACTCCACTTGTTGCCTTCAATAATGGGCCATGTTGCATGTTAGGTGTCTTTGGAAAAAACAAAACAATTCAAATGATCATAGTCCCTCGATGACGCTTTCAAAGGTTGCCTAAAAATGATCAAGTCCCTTAAAGGAAAAATTGCCCAAAGACACTTGGCACCATTGCAATCATGGTCTAAACGATGACCCGCGCCCATCCCGTTCACATCCTAACACAAGATTGTCCACCAAATACAATGGTGGAACAAAATTTTTAAAAGGGTTAAAAACATAGGAAAAATCTTTGAGTAAATTTAGGAGTAGACAACTCTTGGTTACTTGCCAACTTGCAAAACAAAAACACTTGCCTATTTTTCAAAACCACACATCACAACACACTTTCAAAACAACTTTCAAAAACATTGAAAACTTTTCAAAAGACATACACCTTTGTATACATCCCAACATGGATCATTACAAAGGTTGCCACCACATTGGCCTCTTTTCAAAACATTTTCAAACCCACACACAAAGCACCATTTCAAACAATTGAAAGCACCATTTCAAACAATTGAAAATCAAGGCAAGTTGATCTAAGCAAGTAACTAAGAGCCCATGGATAACCATGGATAGAAAGGGTGCTAATACCTTCCCTTTCTATAATCTACTCCCCGAACCCAAGAAAACATCTCAAAGGTTTTTGCTGTGCTTTTTAACCTTTCCTTAGGATAAAATAAAAAGTCGGTGGCGACTCTTGCTCAACCGAAACATTTGCGAAAACAAACGCAAAACCTCAAGTCAGTTTTCCCACCGTATCACAGAACTGGCGACTCTGCTGGGAACAACTTTAAAGTGGAGTAACCTTAGGGCTTAGATCACCCTCTTGCATGACTAATTGTTTGCTTTGATTGCTTTATATCTTGGTTCTCTTGTTTGGGCTTGAAATCCTACACCCGGATTTGGGGAAACATTCATAGATAGCAATACATTGTGGAAACTGTGCGGGGTATACCGACACGGTTGAAGCAATAGCTATATTAGTGCGACATATTTGTGAGTACCGGTAACCCTTAAGTTCAATCAAGGAGAGTACGGGACCGCTGAGTGATGTCACTAAGCACTAATGACCTAGAACCTTACTTGACCATCTTGGCCTTTCATTAGGGGTAGTGAGATGACCGGCTTTGGTGCAATCCGAAGTTGGTAGATACTCGATACTACACTCATTGAGGGTTGTTTTCTTGGAATATTTTGGTCGCTAGTTAAGTGGCTAAACCAAAACAATGAACATGGAAAATAATCCAGTGATATTGAGCTCCTTAGAACCCGGTTACTATTTATAGGACAGGTTTTTAAGCCAACTACACTCAAGAGGGTACTTACCTATGAAACCCCATGCAAGCCTGAAACTAGGGTTTTGTGTGATTTGCTTGTACATATGTTTTATGCATACATCATAAACATCATAAAGCATCATATGCATACACTAACCATTTCAAGGGTTTGGATCTTCATCTTTGTTCTTGTTTTGTAGGTCATGGAAATTCTTCGCAGGAAAACTATCCAAGTCAACCTTGTGAGAGTCCCTCCTCAACTCAAGGAGCTCACATCCAGAATTCCCGAAAGCTCTCCCTTCAGTGAAAGACATGGTAGACTGCTCAGCCTAGTCAACACCAATATTGAAGAGGACATGGTAAAGGTGTTGTTCCAGTTCTTTGATCCCCTTCACCACTGTTTCACATTCCCTGACTACCAATTGGTGCCCACTTTGGAGGAATTTTCTCAACTCCTGAGAATTCCTATTCTTAATCAACTACCCTACAACGATACGGAAAAGGAACCAAAGCTTGAAGATGTTGCTCAATCACTACACTTGAAACCATCTGACATCAAGGGGCATTGGGAAACTAGAATCGGGGTCAAAGGCTTCTTGGAAAAATTCTTGTTTGAGAAGGCACAAGAGTGTTGGAATTCATTGGATCTACAAGCCTTTGAAGAAATTGTAGCACTCCTCATTTATGGGTTGGTCTTGTTCCCAAACCCTGGCCAGCTTATAGATGTCAACGCCGTCAAGATCTTCTTATCCAGGAATCCAATACCAACATTGCTTGGGGACATTCTTCACTCATTTTACACACGAACAATGAGAAAGATGGGTGTTCTCATGTGTTGTACTCCTCTCCTTGCAAGGTGGTTTATTTCGCACCTTTCACAATCTGTTTTGAAGAATGACCAAGGCTTGAGGTGGTCACAACGGTTGATGATCCTCACTCACTCTGATGTACATTGGTGTTCTCGGTCCAGAGAAAATGTCATCATCGTCGATCATTGTGGAGAGTTCCCTAATGTTCCATTGCTTGGCATTAGAGGAGGCATTACCTACAACCCTTGTCTAGCTTTGAGACAATTTGGATATGCACGGAGGGATGGCCCTCACGACATGTTGATTCCTGACCTAGTTTTTGACTTCGACAATGATGCACAAGGACTTCGCCAAAGATTCATCAGAGCTTGGAGGATGCCTAACAAGGTAGACAGCAAGACACTGGGGCACAAGAACTCCATCCCTCTTGAGCCTTATCTCAAGTGGGTACGAACCCGAGCCCAGAGTCTGATGATACCCTACCCTCATGTTCTCCTTGTGATTAAAGAGCCCGTTAAGGAAGGAGAGGTTCCCTACACCATCCTATATCCTGACATGCCTACATCGTGGGAGGAGATGCAGAAGAGTTGGATCCAACTCAAGGAAGAACGGAACACTTTTGAAGCCAGCTTCTACGCCAGCGAGAAGAAGGTTTTGGAGCTTACCCGCCGACTCCATGAGGAAGAGACTCTTAACACCTACATCGCACCAAAGAGGATGCGCAACGTCTTTTTACCTTGAGAAGTTTTTTTGTAATATTTGGCCCATGGGGCATTTATGTACTGACAAATTTCTTCTTATTAATATGACGTGCGTTCTTTTTTGTTTGCAACAATTTTGAATTTTCTAAATCCTTGAATGCATTGCATACATAAGCATATCATTCATCATGCGCATAAGCAGGTCTCCACACCAGGTTTCCTTATCTTTCTGCTGTTTATTTCAGTAAGATGGATCTCGAACAGACGGTCAAGGACTTGCAGTCTCAAAACTCACAGTTTCAACATCTCCTGATGACCTTGGCTAAGGGTCAGGACGATCTAAAGGCCCTGCTTGGGAACAAAGAGCAAGTGAAAAAGAAGAAGAAAAGAATCGGGGTGGCTACCCTAGGAAGAAGGTTTGAGGGTGAAGTCAGAAGAGTGCTTGAATTTCCCCCTACATCTGAAGAGGGAACCAGTAAAGGGAATGTGGCTGCGGTACCTTCCGAATCCGAAGTTGAAGAAGAGGAGGCTGAAGAGGACGAAGACTACTCTGAGCAACAATACCCACCCGCCGATGATAAGTACAAAGGCTTGGAAGACAGGTTGGCAGCTATGGAGCTGCAGAGAGTTCCCAGCTTAGATTTCGAAGATTTGGGATTAGTTGCTAGAATTGTGATCCCTCCAAAGTTCAAAGTGCCAGTTTTTGCAAGGTATGACGGGTTGTCCTGCCCGAAGATGCATCTCAGATCATATGTAAGGAAGATCCAACCTTACACTACAGACAAGAACCTGTGGATCCATTTCTTTCAGGATAGCCTTTCAGGGGCTCAACTCGAGTGGTTCTATCAGCTGGATGGAGCCAGTATCTGAAACTGGGAGGACTTGGCTACCGCATTTTATAAACAGTATCAGTATAATTCTGACCTTGCTCCTACGCGTACCCAACTCCAGGGTATGTCACTAGGGACGGGCGAAGGATTCAAGGAGTATGCGCAAAAGTGGAGAGACTTGGCTGGCAGGGTGCAGCCACCTTTGACTGACCGTGAACTTGTTGACATGTTCCTAGGGACCATGTCTGGTCCGTTCTTCAACCATCTGATTGGTAATTCTTTTGTTGGGTTTACAGATTTGATCTTGACTGGTGAGAGGATAGAAGCTGGTATCAAGTCGGGGAAGATACAGAAAGGTGCCTCCGCGAGTACTGAAAAGAAGCCCTTCAAGAAGGAAGCCAGTGTTGTTTATGGTCCCAAAAGACAAATTAAACCGGAACGCCGCCAAGCTATCAATGCGTTGGTAATTTCAAAGCCTGTTCCTGCTCCTCAGCAGTTCAACCAACCAAGGGGTGAGAGGCCCAAAAGGTAATACACTCGGCTCAGTATGACCCTGTCTCAGATATTGCCGCAACTACTGTCAACCAATCTGGTAACTATCAAAGAAGCTCCAAAGGTAGTGAACACAGCTTCTCCAAAATACAACCCCAACGCCCGTTGCGCTTATCACTCTGATAGCCCGGGGCATACTACGGATGATTGCTGGGCTCTGAGGAATAAGGTCCAGGACCTTATTGATGCCAAAGAAATACAGTTTGAGGCGCCCGAAAGGCCCAATGTTGTGATTGCTCCCATGCCCCAGCATGGAGTGAATGCTGTGGAAGAAGACCGATATGTAGCCTCCGTGGAAGAGATTGTTACTCTGTTGATGACTGTCAAAAGGAACCTGTTGCAAGCCGGTTTATTTCCGGGTTGTGGTAAAGGTTGCCTTCTATGTGTTGTTTCGCCTGTTGGTTGTCCGTTGCTGAAATCAGGTATCCAAAGCCTGACGGATAGCAAAGAGATCTTGTTCGAGAAGATTGTCGTTCCAGCTACCCCTGCTGAAGAAGTTTCCATTGTCACTATTTTCAACAAACCTACTAAGGCTCTCTCAAAGAAGCCTGTCAAAATCATGTCCACTCAGAAGATTGCTCCTATCACCATCACTGTTCCGGGGCCTCTCCCCTATACATCGGACAAAGCTGTCCCATGGCACTATGGGGCAGATGTTTATGTGCTCAGAGTAAAGCAAGAGTTTGATACTAGTACCAGCGTCAGTAACATCACCGGGCCTGCCAAAATTACTCGCAGTGGTAGGCTGTTCTCACCAGATATTGCGCCACCAGCTATTCAGAAACCTCTTATCATCACACCTGCAAGTGTGCCTGTTTCCCTTCCTAATCAAGTTCCTGTTTCTACCCCTGCTGCCGAGTCATTTGACGCTCGGGGCAAAGGGATTGCTACTGATTTTCCTGCCCTGACGGAGGCGCCGAAGACAACCATTGTTGAAGCCTCCCAGCAAGAGATGGAGGAGATCCTCAAGATTATCAAGAAAAGTGATTTCAATGTAGTTGAGCAGTTGGGGCACACCCCATCGAAGATTTTTATGCTATCACTGTTGTTGTGTTCAGAGGCCCATGCCAAGGCCCTGATCTCCTTCCTGAAGACGTCCCATGTGCCACAAGAAACGTCTGCTGATCAATTTACTGATTGTGTGGCCAACTTGACTGCCGATAATGGTTTGGGCTTCTCTGACGCCGATCTGACTGCCAAAGGAAAGAACCATAATGACGCCCTGCATGTCTCCATTGAATGCAGGGGCACTACTCTTGCCCATGTGTTGGTGGACACCAGTTCTTCGTTGAATGTATTACCCAAGAAGGCCCTAGACAAGTTGGATTGTGAGGGTCTAGAGCTTAAGCCTAGTAACATTGTTGTCCGAGCCTTTGACGGTTCGAAAAGGATGGTACATGGGGAAGTCGACATTCCAATCGGGGTTGGTTCTCAAGTTTTTGATTCTACTTTCTATGTGATGGATATCCGACCATCCTATTCCTGTTTGCTGGGTCGTCCATGGATCCACAAGGCTGGAGCTGTAACCTCCACACTACATCAGAAGCTTAAGTACTCGGTCAGAGGAAAGATTGTTACAGTTCAAGGGGAAGAAGAATATATGGTCAGCCACCTCAACTCGTTCCGGTACATAGAGATGGATGGGGAGTTCATTGAAACCCCCTTTTAGCACTTTGAAGAGGTGCCTCAGACACTGTCATCAGCTAAAACTGTGATTGAAGACCCTCTTCTGAAGATGGCTTCCTTAAAGGATGCCCGGGCTGTGATTGAGAAGGGTGAGTACGCAAACTGGGGCCGACTTCCTGACTTCACTCCAAAGACTGACAAGTTTGGTTTGGGCTTCACTGCAGAAGCTCAGAGGGCTGTTCGTAAAGCAAGAATTGGAAAATCTCCTGTGTTCATCACCAACCCGGGAGTAAATGTTATTGAAGACGACGTGGAGGAATCTGAATTCGACAGCTGGATCTACCCAACAACCGATGGTGGACCAAGCAACTGGACTGCCAAAGATTTCACACCTATTACTTTTGTCACTCAGTAATGAACTCTTTTATTTTCAATTTGTAACAAACAATATGTTGAAACTTTTATGGCTCAGTGTCCTACCCGGGGCACCGTGGCTTCATTTGTGAGGGCTTTTGTGTGTCATTTTCATATATCATCAATAAAAACATTGGACGTTTGTTGCATTTCAAAATCTTGCGCTCCTTTTTCTTTCTTTATTATATATTGCAAAACAGCTATATTTACACACACTCACTTATACAGGTTCCAATCCACTCTGGATCTCACTGGTAACGACTCTGCTACTGCCAGTTATGACTTCGAAAATCCGATCAACTTAGCCGAAGACGAAGGTGAAGATGATTGCGAAGTGCCTGGTGAACTTGCAAGACTGCTACTCTAGGAAGAGAGGGCCATTCAGCCACATGAAGAGCCAGTGGAAACGGTAAATCTGGGTACTGAGACAGACAGAAAGGAAGTCAAGATTGGTGCCAATCTAGAGCTCAGTGTGAAACAACGGTTGATTCAGATGCTACATGACTATGTGGAAATCTTTTCCTGGTCTTACGAAGACATGCCTGGGTTGGATACCGACATTGTGGTTCATCACCTGCCTACCAAGGAAGATTGCCCTCCGGTTAAACAAAAGGTCCGCCGTATGCGTCCAGAAATGTCCGAGAAAATCAAAGCCAAGGTTTGAAACAATTTGATTCCGGGTTTCTAGCAGGGACTTCTTACCCTCAGTGGATTGCCAACGTTGTTCCAGTGCCGAAGAAGGATGGTAAGGTCCGAATGTGTGTTGATTACAGGGATTTGAACAGGGCGATCCCCAAGGATGATTTCCCTTTGCCTCATATCGACGTTCTGGTTGACGATACTGCTCAGCATAAAGTATTCTCCTTCATGGATGGCTTCTCCGGTTATAACCAGATCAAGATGGCTCCTGAAGACATGGAGAAGACTACCTTCGTCACTCAGTGGGGCACTTTTTGCTACAAGGTCATGCCTTTTGGGTTGAAAAATGCTGGGGCAACCTACCAACGTGCCATGGTTGCTTTATTTCATGATATGATCCATCACGAGATAGAAGTATACGTCGATGATATGATTGCAAGGTCCCAAACTGAGGAGGAACACCTTGACCATCTACGGAAGCTGTTTGACCGTCTGAAATTATACAAGTTGAGGTTGAACCCGAACAAATGCACCTTTGGGGTGAGATCCGGAAAATTGCTAGGCTTCATCGTAAGCGACAAAGGCATTCAAGTGGACCCTGCCAAAGTGAAAGCCATACAAGAGATGCCAACTCCCAAGACAGAGAAAGAAGTCAGAGGCTTTCTAGGACGGTTGAACTACATTGCCCGATTCATTTCGCATCTAACAGCTACCTGTGAACCAATCTTCAAGTTGTTGAAGAAAGATCAAGTAGTACGTTGGAACGATGAATGTCAGGCCGCTTTCGAAAAGATCAAAGAGTATCTCCAAGAACCACCCATTCTTATGCCGCCGGTTGAAGGGAGACCTCTAATCTTATACTTGACAGTACTTGACAACTCAATGGGGTGTGTGCTGGGGCAGCATGACGAGTCTGGCCGAAAAAAGCATGCTATTTATTACCTTAGCAAAAAGTTTACCGACTGTGAGACCCGGTACTCACTGCTCGAGAAAACTTGTTGCGCTTTGGTATGGGCTGCTCGCCGGCTGAGACAGTATATGTTGACTCACACTACTCTGTTGATTTCAAAAATGGATCCAATCAAGTACGTATTCGAAAAGCCTGCTCTGTCCGGAAGAATAGCAAGATGGCAAATGATCTTGACGGAATATGACATCCAGTACACGGCTTAAAAAGCAATCAAGGTAAGTGTATTGGCAGACCATCTGGCACACCAGGTTGTGGACGACTACCAGTCGATGAACTTTGAGTTTCCAGACGAGGATATCATGGTAGTGACTGATTGTGAAGTACCTGGACCGGATGAAGGACCTGAGGAAGGATCCCGATGGTCTATGCACTTTGACGGATCCTCAAACGCTTTGGGTAACGGTATCGGCGCTGTGATCATATCCCCTAAAGGCACTCATACTCCACTCACTGCCCGACTATGTTTCAACTGCACCAACAACATGGCAGAGTATGAGGCATGCATCATGGGTCTTCAAGCTGCAATTGATTTAAGGATTAAGTTTCTGAGTGTCTTCGGAGATTCCGCTCTCGTGATCAATCAGATCAAAGGCGAGTGGGATACGAAACACCCAAATCTTATTCCTTACAAGGAGTATGTGCTGACATTGCTTCCCCATTTCGAGGAGATAACTTTTGAACACTTCCCAAGAGAGGAGAATCAGTTAGCGGACGTGTTGGCTACGATGTCTTCCATGTTCAAAGTAAAATGGGACAATGAGGCTCCCCGGATCATTATCTGGAAATTGGACGAACCTGCATATTGCTGTGATCTTGAGGCTGAAGAGGTAACTGAAAAACCTTGGTATCATGAAGTAAAAAGGTACCTGGAAGCTCAAGAATACCCCGAAGGCGCATCTGTTAATGACAAGAAGTTCCTGAGAAGGTTCACGGCAAAGTTCTTCCTCAGCAACGACATTCTGTACAAGCGGAACCATGATTCAACCTTACTGCGTTGTGTGGATAAGACTGAAGCAGAAAAGATCATGGCAGAACTACATGAAGGTACATTCGAAACACATTCCAGCGGACATACCATGGCAAAGAAAATCCTTCGGGCAGGATATTTCTGGTCCACAATGGAAGCTGACTGTTACCAGCATTCTCGAACTTGTCATAAATGCCAGATCTATGCTGATAAGGTGCACATTCCTCCGGTTCCTCTGAACGTCTTGACAGCACCTTGGCCTTTTGCAATGTGGGGCATTGATATGATCGGCGAAATCCGACCTACGGCATCAAACGGGCATCGATTTATCTTGGTAGCGATTGATTACTTCACAAAGTGGGTCGAGGCAGCTTCCTACGCTACCGTAACCAAGAGCGTTGTGGCACGGTTCATTCGGCACAACCTGATCTGTCGATACGGTGTACCTGAGAGGATCATTACGGACAATGGTACCAAACTCAACAATAAGATGATCACTGAGCTCTGCGAGCAATTCAAGATACAGCACCACAACTCTTCTCCCTATCGACCAAAGATGAATGGGGCTGTAGAAGCAGCGAATAAGAATATCAAGAAGATTGTGCAGAAGATGACAGTGACCTACAAAGATTGGCACGAAATGTTACCGTTTGCTCTTCATGGGTACCGTACCTCAGCACGGACGTCAACAGGGGCAACTCCCTTTTCCTTAGTCTATGGCATGGAGGCAGTATTGCCTATTGAAGTCCAGATACCCTCTCTCCGGATAATGAAGGATGCAGGTTTGAGCGAAGAAGACTGGATCCAGACTCGGCTTGATCAATTAAACCTAATTAACAAAAAGAGACTCACTGCTATTTGTCATGGTCAGACGTACCAAAAACGGATGATCAGGGCATTTAACAAGAAGGTCAGACGACAAGAGTATCAAGTCGGAGATCTGGTAATCAAACACATCATTCTTCCTCAAAGTGATCCCAGGGGAAAATGGACCCCTACGTACGAAGGGCCATTTGAGGTTAAAGATATCTTCTCAAGAGGAGCTATGATTCTAACCACCATGGATGGTGACGACCTTCCTCACCCCGCCAATGCAGACATAGTAAAAAGATACTACGCATGAATTAAGGACCCACTAGGTTGACACACCTAGGCAAAAATAAGGGCTTCCCGGCGAACCAAAAGGGTTCGGGCAAAAATAAGGGATGAAATGAAAAAATCTGTACACCCGGCAAGTCGAAAACCTGAAAAGGCGGCTTGGGCAAAAATGGGTATCCCGGTGGACTGAAAACCCGAAAAGGCGGTCCAGGAAAAAGTTAGGGATAAAGCGTAATACTATGTCTCTTTGGGTCACCTTGCATCCAGAATTCGGCATCAACTATCGGGTTCAGATGACTCCAATCAATCAGCTTCATCTTCAACTAAACAGCAAAGTGATGAGACGCTTGAAGACATAAAGGCGATCGCAGAGTTGGAACCCAGTGGGATTACTTTTCACATAGCTGTTTTGTTTCCTTTTAAAAATTGTATAAACTCTATTTCGTTCGGCGGCGTTCTCTTACTAGGACGTTAGCCTCTTGTACATAAAGCGCCTATTTACAGGCAAATTTCAAAATCAATACAAATTCACTTTTTCAAACAAATTTTCCATTGTTTTTCCTTTTTCTGTTTTGTTTTGCAAAGAACGTCCAATGTTCATTTTTGATATATGCATTTGACACTAATTGCTAATCATGAATAGTTGCATGCGAAAAAAAGGACTAATTACATATGACATCAGAAACAGGGGCAATTTAGAATTGTCTAAGCGATCTAGTTGCTCTGTCAACCAAGGTACCAAGGTAGGTTCGGCTGAAGAATGTAACCAAGTTACCTCAACTCCCCACAAAGTAGGACCAGATTTAGCAATACTCTTCCCAGGCAGAGTTGGTCTCCCATCAGCCTTAAAAAGGCACAATATTCCCCTAGCAAGTCAGCGTTACTCTCCCCAAGCAGAGTTAGTCTACTATCAGCCTTAAGGAAGTTGGATATCCCCGGAAGATCTAAACATTCCCCAGTGGAGTATAGACATTCCTCAGCAAGCATCCCCGACAGTCTTAATATAAGATTGTTCCCCGGTAAAATACAGACACCCCAGTGGAACCATTCCCTAGTACAGTCTGAAAAGTTTCCCCAGGAAAGTTGAATCATCCTCCCCAGCAGATTCTGAAGCCTATCCTCAGTAGATTCTGGAAGCTTATCACCTGCAGAGTACGTACGTATCTCCCCGGCTTTATTCAAAGGTTATTTCCCCACCAGGGTATAACTGGGTTATCCTCAGCTAATTACCACGGAAAGATCGTCCTTGGCGAAGTTCTTCCTGTCCCCAGCGGAGTTCATCAAATTCCCCAACATAACTCATCAGTGGAATCCCCAGCGGAGCTCTCATCAAAACCTCAGCGAAGTATCTCTTCCCACAAAGTAATTCCCCGCAGAGTAATCTCTCCAACAAGTTTATTCCCCAACGGAGTCATCTTCTCCTACCGGTTTATTCTTGCAATCATCATCCCCAGCGGAAACGAAGAACTCTACTCTTCAACATCAGCTCAGGATTCAACAAGTTCCCGGCACTCGTCAAGGATTTATTTTCCTAGACGAAAACGCATTCATGGACATTTCACATTTCATACATTTTGCTTACATACATGATAAAGTGCATACAACACTATCTCATTTTGAGCATCATGACATCATGCATTTCATACATCATGACATTGCATACAACTAATGTTTTGCCTTTTCAGGAAAAGATCAATCCAAAGATGATTACTATCAACTATCGCAATTCCAGATTCGATTCCTGTATCTAGCCAGGGCATATCTGTGAGCGTTTGGTTGTAGATTCGATACCTGTACCTAGCCAGGGTATATCTACATGAAGAATTGAAGATCAACACCTGTAACAAGCCAGGAAATTATCTTTCATTCTCAGGTCAGAGGTCTACACCTGTATCCAGCCAGGAAAGCTATCTCTACCAACCTTTTGCAAATTCCAGATTCGATACCTGCATCCATCCAGGGCATATCTGTAGACAACAAATTCCAGATTCGATACATGTATCCAGCCAGGGCACATCTGTAGACGACTAATTCCAGATTCGATTCCTGTACCTAGCCAGGGCATATCTGTGAGCAACTAATTGTGGATTTTATACTTGTATCTAGCCAGGGCACATCTACATGAACAGTTTAGAGATTCGATACCTGTATCCAGCCAGGGCACATCTATAAACAACCTTTTGAAGTTCCAGATTTGATTCCTGTATCTAGCCAGGGCACACCTGTGAGCAACTAATTGTGGATTCGACTCCTGTATCTAGCCAGGGCATATCTGCATGAAGAGTTTGAAGATCAACACCTGTAACAGGCCAGGAAACATCTTCCTTTCTCAAAGTACGCAAGTTCTCGCTAAGGAATCTCTTACGCGATCAACACTTCCAAATGGCATCTATAAACCCATTCCCGACAAGGTTCTGTCACGTCTCCAGATGGCATCTATAAGCCCATCCTCCTATCCACCATCTCTCCAAATGGCATCTATAAGCCTATTCCCGACACCACATCGCTGATACTCCAGCATGTGAGTGCAAATTTCAGGGCACTCTAGTGTCCAATCTCCTTTTACCCTCGAGTCGCGAAAGGAAAACTTGCCAATCTAACTCTTCAGGTTCAAGAAGATTGAACAGGGGAAACTGTTGTACCCCAAAATTTGCCCTCCCATTTCCTCAACATTTTCTCATCCCAAGACCCTTGGAGCTCAAGATCAAGTTAGGGTTTGCTCTGCTCAAGACTCCTCCTTGCACTGTTGACCCAAATTAAGGTTTGAGTTTGCACAAAGATGTTTTGACCTAAAATTCCCAAAGTGACTTTCATGCTTCATGTTGGACTCACAAGTTTATCCATACCAAGTTTCAAGCCTTAATTCCAATCTTTGCCCAGTCAATTGGACAGTTGACCTAGAAATCAGCTGTATTGGGGAAAAAGTCAACTATGGTCAATTGACAGTCAAACCTCATGATTTTTGACCCACATCAACATTATGAACTCATATAGACCATTTGATCAAGTTTGGATCACAATTCCACAAGAAATTTGATCAGATCACCAAAAGGGCAAAATGGTAATTTTTAGGGTTTTGACTGCACAAAGGCAATTTTTTACTGTTTAACCTAACCAATGGCAAACCAAGCTCACATATGGACTCAAGGACTCAATGGCATTGTCTTTACATGTTCAACAAGTTCAAAAGATCCCAAATGCACAAGATTGACAGATGAATTTTCCAATCAACTGAGCAAAATTTGACTGTATACTGAAAAGTCAAACTTTGACTTTTTGGTCAAAATCAAGTGTCAAGATTCATTTTTCATCAATACATGTCAAATTATGAAACTTGTTCATCAAGAAATCAAAAATTACAAATTAGGGTTTGAAATGAAGAAATTTCATAACTTAGAAATTTTCTAAGTTATGAAATTTCCTAATTTTTTCCTAACTTTGTCCCATCTTTTCATCAAGATACATTTGGATTCAAACAAAAATCAAAACATAAAAGTTATAGTCAATTGCAAAATCTACAACTTTGATTCACAAAGTTTCCTCAAAAGAAGCATGTAGCTCATGTTATGATTTTTGGAACAAGGGTGCAAAACATTCTTAACTTAGAAAAATTTTGACCTATTCTAGGCAGGATTTTTGCCTAACTTCATGGCCACTTTTCACATGCTTCCACTTGGAATTTCAACTTGCATTACAAATATGGATTGTAGTACACATTCCAAGCTTTCCAAAATGTCCAAGAACTTCTCAAACACCCTTGTGGTTAGGGAGAATCGAATTTGTCAATATGAGCAAAAGTCACTTTGATTCATGGCCAAAGGCATGTTCATAACTTGTGCATTTTCAAACTCAGCATGTTCAAGCTACATTACAGGCCTCTAATATCATTTACACTTAATAATTAAATTCCAATCCATTGTGCCAAGGCATTATTTTGTGCATTTGGACATTACATGAAGAATTAAGCCATAAATGGAAAAGTGATTTATCTATTCTTGTAAAGTATGGCTTTATATCAAAACATGAATCAAAGAAGTACAAGAGCATATCTTCTGGGCACAAGTTCAGGAACTAATCACACTGATCAAGGGGGATTGAGGCAGCATGTTTAGGGGGCCTGCATAAGTTTGTAAACCAACTTGACAAACTTGGCTTCACATAGAAGAAAACTTGGCATTTTGAAACACAACTCATATTTCCTGTCAACACAAGCCTAAGCAAACTTGTTGAACACATTCCAAACATCAAGCCTGAGCTAAAACACGAGCCAACCACTTCCAATACCTCCCCAAACACAGAAACACCACTTTGCTGCACAAAACAGGGCACCTGCTGCAGATTGAGGTCCCTAACTCAATCCACTCGTGCGCCTTGGCCAAAACCAGTTCATACACACTCCCTACCACCTATACAAACTATCCCAAGCATTGGACACGAACTGTAACATCCCTAACATCATTTTCCATTTTCACTTTTCTCTCTTGCAGGTTGACTTCTGTAGCTCGATTCAGCTAGTTCCAAAGCAAGCTAGAGGTTGGAGAAGCATCCCTGGACCTCAAGCAAGCTGTACAAGTCCTCAGATTACCTTGAAAGTACCTCCATTGATGCATACGATTCAAGCTGAACAGGTAAGTTTTTGAACTTCTATCTCTCTCTCCAGGCATAGTTAGGTTTAAGTTTGTGAAGAAAACATGTTCTAATCATGGCCCTGAAGCCATCCATATAGTTACTTTTCATTTATATTGTGTGTGCTAAGAGTATTTTGAATCTGAACATCTAAAAAAAAACTAGGTCAGGAATTGGGGGAGAAGAAATTCTCTCTCATTTCTGAGAGTTATATTAACTTTTTTACATGTTTAGAATCGTGGCTTCAAGCTCTACAGTTTTCATGTTTTAAGTTTTTGTTAAAAATCAAAGAATCAGGAGATAGCAGGGACAAGGCAAAGCGCGCGTTTTCAAACAAAACTGGCTGGAGGTTGAAGAAGATAGATTTGGGTTGGGCCTGAATTTTGCTTTTCTGTTTACACCCTCATTTTCCACATGCACCCCCTTGGCCCATTGTGTTTTATTTTTATTATTTTTTACTTTTGATTTTTGTTTCTGACTTGTTTATTTTTGTCAAAGCATAAAAAATATTAAAAATATTTTTCTCACATTTTTTGCATTTTATTTGATATTTATTTTGTTTCATTTAGTTTTATATATAAATAAACATAAATATACTTTTATTTAAAATACCAAAATAAATACAAAATACATTTTATTTTCTGATTTTATTTTTATTTTATCTTTTGAAAACATTTTCTAAAAAATATACTTTTTTTTTGTAAATATTAAATATTTTATTTTTGTACATATTTAATATATTTAATAAATATTATAAATACTTATATACTTATTAGAATATTTAGGATAAAAACATAAAAATAATACATTTTTATTTTTATTAATATTTAACTTAAAAAATCACTTTTTTTAAAATATACTTCCTTTTTATTTTTAATTTTTGTACGTAATTAATAAATATTGCATATATTAAATAATAAATACTTCTTACTTAGAAAATTAGGGTTTTGCCCTAAAATGTAAAAATATCCAAAATTATTCATTTTTATTTTTGTTTATTTGTCACATAAAAAATACCTTTTTACATACATATGAAAATCATTTTTTGCATCTTGCATATTTATTTTATTTTATTTAATTATTGTATATTAAATAATTTGTAATATTCAATTTGGATGTAATAGTTAGATTTAAATTTCTTGCTAAAATATCTCCATTTGAACATTTGTACCCCCCATCTCATGATTATGTTGTAATAGTTTAGGACTTTAAATTTCGCATTTAAAAGCTTTCTAAATATGCCATGATAGACTTAGGTTTTTGTATGCAAAAATCAACCAACAATAGCTTGACCTAATTCCAAGATAAAAGCATGAAAATGAACAACACTAATCACACTTGCACCCCTAGGGTTACTCCACTTGTTGCCTTCAATAATGGGCCATGTTGCATGTTAGGTGTCTTTGGCAAAAACAAAACAATTCAAATGATCATAGTCCCTCGATGACGCTTTCAAAGGTTGCCTAAAAATGATCAAGTCCCTTAAAGGAAAAATTGCCCAAAGACACTTGGCACCATTGCAATCATGGTCTAAATGATGACCCGCGCCCATCCCGTTCACATCCTAACACAAGATTGTCCATCAAATACAATGGTGGAATAAAATTGTTAAAAGGGTTAAAAACATAGGAAAAATCTTTGAGTAAATTTAGGAGTAGACAACTCTTGGTTACTTGCCAACTTGCAAAACAAAAACACTTGCCTATTTTTCAAAACCACACATCACAACACACTTTCAAAACAACTTTCAAAAACATTGAAAACTTTTCAAAAGACATACACCTTTGTATACATCCCAACATGGATCATTACAAAGGTTGCCACCACATTGGCCTCTTTTCAAAACATTTTCAAACCCACACACAAAGCACCATTTCAAACAATTGAAAGCACCATTTCAAACAATTGAAAATCAAGGCAAGTTGATCTAAGCAAGTAACTAAGAGCCCATGGATAACCATGGATAGAAAGGGTACTAATACCTTACCTTTCTATAATCTACTCCCCGAACCCAAGAAAACATCTCAAAGGTTTTTGCTGTGCTTTTTAACCTTTCCTTAGGATAAAATAAAAAGTCGGTGGCGACTCTTGCTCAACCGAAACATTTGCGAAAACAAACGCAAAACCTCAAGTCAGTTATCCCACCGTATCACACTCGGCTTTGGTTAGCAGTCAAGTAAAAGGAGAGTGGGACACCAAACATCCTAATCTCATCCCATACAAAGAACATGTCCTGACATTGTTGCCTCATTTCGAGCTGGTTACTTTCGAGCATTTCCCGCGAGAAGAAAATCAGCTAGCAGATGCTCTGGCTACAATGTCTTCCATGTTTAAACTCAACTAGGATAACGAGGCTCCCCAAATCACCATCGAGCGAATGGATGAACCTGCACATTGTCATGAGATTAATACCGAAGAAGCAGTGGAACAACCCGGGTTTCATGAAATCAAAAGGTATCTCCAGACTAGAGAATATCCCGAAGGAGCTTCCGTCAATGACAAAAAGTTCTTAAGGAGATTTGCTGCCAAGTTCTTCCTAAGAAATGGCATCCTTTATAAGCGCAGCCATGATTGTGTTTTACTTTGATGTGTAGACAAGGCTGAAGCAGAGTTGATCATGACTGAGATACACAGTGGCACATTTGGCACCCACTTGAGCGGACATACGATGGCTAAAAAGATTCTAAGGGCAGGCTACTACTGGTCTACCATGGAAGCTGATTGTCATCAACATTCCCGTACTTTCCATAAATGCCAAGTCTATGCCGACAAAGTACATATTCCTCCTGTTCCTCTTAACGTTCTGACAGCTCCTTGGTCGTTCGCAATGTGGGGCATTGACATGATTGGGGAGATCAAGCCCACAGCGTCCAACGAACATCGCTTCATCTTGGTCGCTATTGACTATTTCACCAAGTGGGTCGAAGCAGCTTCCTTTGCCTCTGTTACGAAGAATGTGGTTGCCCGCTTCATCAAGCAGAACCTCATATGCCGGTATGGTGTCCCCAACAGGATCATCACAGACAACGGTACAAATCTGAAAAATACTATGATCACGGCTCTATGCGAACAGTTCAAGATTTATCATCACAATTCATCTCCCTATCGGTCGAAGATGAACGGTGCTGTTGAAGCTGCAAACAAAAACATCAAGAAGATCATTCAGAAAATGATAGTTACCTACAAGGACTGGCATGAGATGTTACCGTTTGCTCTGCATGGATATCGTACCACGACACGTACTTCAACAGAGGCAACCCCATTTTCTTTGGTGTATGGCATGGAAGTTGTCCTACCTATGGAAGTTCAGATTCCTTCTTTAAGGATTATGAAGGATGCTGGTTTGAGTGAAGACAATTGGATTCAGACCCGACTTGATTAACTCAATTTGATCGACGAGAAGCGACTCACTGCTGTTTGCCATGGTCAGACGTACCAAAAACGGAGGATCAAGGCTTTCAACAAGAAAGTAAGGCGTCAGGTATATCAAGTCGGAGATCTTGTAATCAAGCGGATCATCTTGCCGCAAAGCGATCCCAGGGGCAAATGGACTCCTACTTACGAAGGACCATTTGTGATCAAGAGCATATTTTCTGGTGGGGCAATGATTTTGACCACCATGGACGGCAACGATTTTCTACACCCTACGAATGCAGACATAGTCAAAAGATACTACGCATAAAACGACTCGGCAAGTTGAAAACCCGAAAGGGAGACTTGGGAAAAAATGGGCATCCCGGTGAACCAAAAACCCGAAAGGGCGGTTCAGGCAAAAATTAGGGATAAAACAAAAATCTGTACACCCGGCAAGTTGAAAACCTGAAAGGGCAACTTGGGTAAAAAAGGGTTTCCTGGTGGATCGAAAACCCGAAAGGGCGGTCCAGGCAAAAGTTAGGGAATTAAAGCGTATGACTATGTCTCGTCGGATCACTTTAAGAATAAATCTCTTCACCAACAAGCTCCGAGCTTCTGATCAATTCAATCACCGGCGGACGAAGCAGTGAATGAACGAGATATTCAGAGTTGTGAAGTCTATAGCAGAATGGGAATCCCATGGAATTGTTACACATAGCCATCTTTCTTTTGTATAAAATTTTTCAATGTTTACGACAACATTCTCTTACTAGGATGTCTGTCTCCTTTGTACAAAGATACGCATAAAAAGTTAATACAAATACCCTTCCAAGTGCATAAATTTGCTTTGTCTTCCTTTTCTTTTTACACTTATGTTTTATGTGAAAAAACGTCCAATGTTTTGTTAAATAGGCATATGCATTTGAACATAATCATTGCTTACAAATATATAAAAAAAACAAAGAAAAGATGATTGCTGATAGGTTGAAGGTATAGGTAGATATCTTAATGCCCTTTCAGAAGAAATCCCCAGTGGAATTAAAATTCAAGATCCCCAACAGAGTTAAGCTTCAGGATCCTCAGAGAGCAAAAGCTTTCTAAAAGCTGAATTCCCCAGCTAAAGAGCATTCCAGAACTTAATTCCCCTCAGAGTCAAGTTTCAAGATCCCCAATGGAGCTCAAAAAACCTGAAAATCCAATCCCCAGCGGAACCGGAATAGTGAACATTCTCCCCACATAGATACTTCCCATCAGATTGAAGATTCTCAGTCTCACTCCTCCAACATAAGTCTCCTAGGTTTTAACTTCCCGGTAGATATTTTCAAAGCTTTCCTTATCCCCCGAGCAGTCAGCAGTCGGCAAGGATTTCTCATCTTCAGTAATCAAAGATCCTTGGAATCCCCAGCTTCGGTCATGGATTTATTTTCCCCGGCAGCAGTCAAAGATTCCGTTATCTCCAGCTACCAGGATTTATTTTCCACAGCAAGACGGCTACTCAGCTTACATACATGATCATTACATTCATATATCATAGACATCGATGAAATACAGTTCATTGCATCATACATATCATGCAGCATAACTTTGTGTTCAGCTAACATTTTTACCCTTTTCAGGATAAGATCAAAAGGCTATCATTAACAATTATTCAGATACAGTATGGATACACCCCAAACACGGCGGTCATTCTATTACTCATTCAAAACTTCAAGTCAAATACAGTACAAATACACCCCAGACACGGCGGTCATTCTACTACTCATTCGGACTACAACAATCAGATACAGACTAGATACGCTCCAGACACGGCAACCATTCTATCTCTCATTCAGATTCATTTATCAACCTCAAGGTCCAATGCATTCCAAACACGGATACCATTCTGACCCTTACATCAGCAGTTTGATTCTCTCAGTGCAGTCGCCACGGAAGTCATTCTATCATTTACTCAGATCCCAGTTACAGTACGGATACACCCCAGACACGGCGGTCATTCTACTACTCATACAGATCTCAACTTCAGATACAGTCCAGATACGCTCCAGACACGGTTGCCATTCTGTCACTCATTCAGAGTTTATCCTCAGCACGCAGTTGCTCTATGTACAAATATTCCACTGTTATCCGGATACAATACAGATACACTCTAGACACGGCAGTCATTCTGATATTCATTCTACATTCAAATACAGTTACAGCTCAGATACGCGCCAGACACGGACGCCATTCTTTTGCTCATACAAACTCAGTCTCCAGATATAGTTCAATAGGCATTCCAGACACGGATACCATTTTGATGCTCATTCTTCTGACCTACAACATTGCAATTCAATAAAGATTCTCGGATGGCATCTTTAATCCCATCTCCAGCAAGATTCTACCATCTCCAAATGGCATCTTTAAGCCCATTCCCGCATCTATGTCTTGACGAGTGCAAATTTATGGGCACTCTAGTGTCCAATCCCCTTTTACCTTCGAGTCGCGAAAGGCAAACTTGGCAATCTAACTATTCAGGTTCAAGAAGATTGAACAGGGGCAACTGTTGTACCCCAAAATTTGCCCTCTTATTTCACCAACATTTTCTCATCACAAGACTCTTGGAATTCAAGATCAAGTTAGGGTTTGCTCTACTCAAGACCCCTCCTTGCAATGTTGACCCAAATTAAGGTTTGAGTTTGCATAAGGATATTTTGACCTACAATGCCCAAATTGACTTTCATACATCATGTTGGGTTCACAAGTTTGCCCATTCCAAGTTTCAAGCCTTGATTCAAATCTTTGCCCAGTCAATTGAACAGTTGACCTAAATATCAGCCGTATTGGGGGAAAAGTCAATTGTGGTCAATTGACTGTCAAACCTCATGAAATTTGACCCACATCAACATTATGAACTCATATGAACCATTTGATCAAGTTTGGATCACAATTCCACAAGAAATTTGATCAAATCACCAAAAGGGCAAAATGGTCATTTTTAGGGTTTTGACTGCACAAAGGCAATTTTTGACTGTTTGACCTAACCAATGGCAAACCAAGCTCACATATGGACTCAAGGACCCAATGACTTTGTCTTGACCCATTCAACAAGTTCAAAAGATCTCAAATGCATAGGATTGACAAATGAACTTTTCAGTCAACTGATCAAAATTTGACTGTACACTAAAAAGTCAAACTTTGACTTTTTGGTCAAAATCAAATGCCAAGATTTATTTTTCATCAAGACATGACAAATTATGAAACTTGTTCATCAAGAAACCCAAAAATGCAAATTAGGGTTTAAAAGGGAAAATTTTCATAACTTAGAAATTTTCTAAGTTATGAAATTTTCTTATTTTTTTCCTAACTTTGTCCCATTTTTTCACCAAGATGCAAATGGATTCAAACAAAACTTGAAACATGAAAGTTGTAGTCCATCACAAAGTATACAACTTTTATTCACAAAGTTTTCTCAAAAGAAGCTTGTATCTCAAGTTATGATTTTTGGAACAAGGGTACCAAAAACTTTTAACTTAGAAGAAATTTGCCCTAACCTAGACAGGATTTTGACCCATCTTCTTGGCCATTTTTCACATGGTTCCACTTGGAGTTTCAATTTGCATTACAAATATGGATTATATTACATGTTCCAAGCTTTCCAAATTGTCCAAGAGCTCCTCAAACACCCTTGTGGTTAGAGAGAATCGAATTCACAAAGTTGGCCAAAACTCACTTTTGTTCATGACCAATACATGTTCATAGCAAATTGCATTTTCAAATCAGCTTGTTTTATGCTAGCTTGCAGGCCTCAAAACCAACTTACACTTCATAATTTAATGCTTAACCATTGAATTAATATGTTATCTTGGCCATTTTGGTATTACATGCAAAACTAATCCTTAATTAGAAAAAGCAAAGTTTCCATTTTTGCCTAAAGTTGCTTTATGTCAAATACTAAATCCTTGAGACATGGGGCCAGATCTTAGAGGCAAATCAAATCCACAAATTCCAGTTACCAAGAGCCAAAGTTGCAGCATACTTGAGGGAATTGTACAGGCCTGTATTGAAACTTACATTTTCTTGCTTCAAGTAGAAGAAACATTGCAAAACACATACCATCTATCATATCTGTTAACAAGAGCTTAAGCAAACATTGTACACAGTTTCCATACCTCTAAACTAACCTAAAGCACGATTAATTGATCCCTCATACCTCCCAATACTCAGAATCCTTGTTTTGCTGCAAAACAGGGCAAGTTCTGCAACTTGACTTCTATAGAATAATCCACTCGTGCGTTTTTGCCCAAACCAGTGCAAACACCTTCCATTTCATCCATCCAAACTATTTCAAGCCTTAAACACCAGTTGTAACACCTCTAATCCCATTTTCCATTTTCATTTCCAAGCTTTGCAGGTGGACTTCTACAGCACGATACAGGGTGTTTCAAAGCAAGCTAGGTATTGGAGAAGCTTCCTTGGACCTCAGGCAAGCTCAACAGAAGCTCAAACACCATTGAAGGTTGTTGCATTGCTCTACTCGATTCAAGCTGAAACAGGTAATCCATGGACTTCTATCTCTCTATCTAGGAATGGTTAGGCTTAGGTTTATGAAGTAAACATGTCCTACTCATAGCCCTGAAGCCATACATGTGATCAGTTTTCATTTATGTTAAGCGTGCTGTGAGAATTTCAGCCATGAACATGTGAAAAAAGTTAGGTCAGATTTTAGGGTCAGAGAAATTCTCTCTGGTCTTTGAGAGTTAGATTTAATGCTTTATATGGTTGGATTCATGCTTAAATTCTCTACAAGTTTCATGTTTTAAGTTTTGTCAAAAGATCAAAGAATCAGGAGATGGCATTTGAACCAAGAAGCGCGCGCGTTTGACAAAGCTGGAGGTTGAAGATGATGACTTGGGCTGGGCCTGAGTCATTCTTGCTTTTTGCACCCCTTTTTTCAGTTTGCACCCCCTGGCCCATTTGATTAAATATTTGTCATTTTTATGTTTTTCCTTTTTATTCTGACTTTACATTTTTTATTCAAACATAAAAAATACCAAAAATAATTTTCCACATTTTTTTCATATTTATTTGATATTTATCTATTTTGTTTAGGCATATATGTATAAATAAACCTTTTCTTCTTTTATTAAAACCTTAAAAAAAATAATATAAAAAATATACTTATTTTTCAGTTATTATTTTTATTTACATTTTGAAAACATTTTCTTAAATATACACTTTTTTGTAAATAATTATTCTTATATATATATACTTGTATATTTTATTAAATAATTAAGACAAAAATAAAAAAATATATTTTATTTTTATTAATATTTGACACCAAAAATATTTTTCTTTTACAATATACTTTTTATATATTTTTTTTTGTGTAAATTAATATACATTGTATATAATTAATAAATATTACTATTAATTCAAAAATTAGGGTTTTGCCCTAAAATGACCAAAATAATTAAAACTTGACTTTTTTTTATTTTATTTTTATTTCACATTAAAAATACCCTTTTCACATACACAATCCTTTTTGCATAATATATTTCATTTGATATTTATTTAATTGTATTTATTTAAATGTTAAATATGGACTTGTACATTCGATATGGTTGTAATAATTTAGAATTTATTTCCTTGTCAAAATATCCCCAATTCAAATTTGTATCCCCATCCCCATAATCATGTTGTAATAGCCTAGAACTTTAAATTCTCGCACATTTAAAAGCTTTCAATTATGCCATGCTTAGATTTAGGTTTTGTATGCAAAATCAATCAACAATTAGCTTGACCTAATCCAAGATAAACATGCATGAAAAAACAAACACAATACACACTTGCACCCCTAGGGTTTCATCCACTTGTTGCCTTCAAAAATGGGCCATGGTTGCATGTTGAGTACTTTGGCAAAACAAAAACAAATCAAAATGATCATAGTCCCTCGATGACGCTATCGGAGTTGCCTAAACAAAATGATCAAGTCCCTTAAGGAAAATTGCCAAAGACACTTGACACTATTGCTATCATGGTCTATACGATGACCCGCGCCTGTCCCGTTCAACATCCTAACACAAGGTTGTTCACCAAATATAATGGTGAAACAACACTGTTAAAAGGGTTAAAAACATAAGAAAGATCTTTGAGTAAAATAGGGTAGATAACTCTTAGTTGCTTGATCAAACTTGCAAAAAACCTCCTTGCTACTTTTCAAAAACACACTTCACAACACAATTTCAAAATCCAACTTTTAAAACATTGAAAACCCTTTCAAAAGACAAAAACACCTTTGTATACATTCAAACAAGAATCATTACAAAGGTTGCCACAACAATGGCCTCTTTTCAAAACATCTTTCAAAACCACACACCAAGCACCATTTCAAACAATTGAAAATGCAAAGCAAGTGATCTAAGCAAGTAACTAAGAGCCCATGGATAACCATGGATAAAAAGGGTGCTAATACCTTCCCTTTCTATAATCTACTCCTCGAACCCAAGAAAACATCTCAAAGGTCTTTCCTGTGCTTTTTGACCTTTCCTTAGGATAAAATAAAAAGTCGGTGGCGACTCTTGCTAAACCGAAACATTTGCGAACACAAATGTAAAACCCAAGTCAGTTCTCCCACCGTATCACAGTTGTCATAAAAATGAGAAAATATTTATACAAAGAAAGATGGCTATGTGTAAAAATTCCATGGGGTTCCCATTCTGCTATAGCCTTTGCAACTCTGACTATCTTGCCCATTCGTTACTTCGTCCGCAGATGATTGGATTGATCAGAAGCTTGGAGCTTGTTCGTGAAGAGATTGTCCTTAAAGTGATCCGACGAGACATATTCATACGCTTTAATTCCCTAACTTTTGCCTGGATCGCCCTTTCGGGTTTTCGGTCCATCGGGAAACCCTTTTTTGCCCAAGTCGCCCTTTCGGGTTTTCAACTTGCCGGGTGTACAGATTTTTTTTTATTTATCCCTAATTTTTGCCTGAACCACCCTTTCGAGTTTTTGATTCATCGGGATGCCCATCTTTTCCCAAGTCGCCCTTTCGGGTTTTCAACTTGTCGGGTCGTTTATGCATAGTATCTTTTGACTATATATGCGTTCGCAGGGTGCGGCAGGTCGTCGCCGTCCATGGTGGTTAGAATCATAGCTCCACCAGAAAAGATGTTCTTGATCACAAATGGTCCTTCGTAAGTAGGAGTCCATTTGCACCTGGGATCACTTTGCGGCAAGATGATCCGCTTGATTACAAGATCTCCGACTTGATACATCTGACGTCTGACTTTTTTATTGAAAGCCTTGATCATTCGTTTTTGATACGTCTGACCATGACAAACAGCAGTAAGTCGTTTCTCATCAATCAATTTAAGTTGATCAAACTGGGTCTGAATCCAATCGTCTTCATTCAAACCAGCATCCTTCATGATTCTCAGGGAAGGAATTTGAACTTCCATAGGTAAAACAGCTTCCATGCCGTATACCAAAGAAAAGGGTGTTGCCCCAGTTGATGTTCGCGCCGTGGTACGGTACCCGTGTAGAGCAAACGGTAACATCTCATGCCAGTCCTTGTAGGTGACTGTCATCTTTTGAACGATCTTCTTGATATTTTTGTTCGCAGCTTCAACATCACCGTTCATCTTTGGCCGATAGGGAGATGAATTGTGATGTTGAATCTTGAACTGCTCGCACAGAGCGGTGATCATAGTGTTGTTCAGGTTTGTACCGTTGTCTGTGATAATACGGTCAGGAATACCGTACCAGGAAATGAGGTTCTGCTTGATGAAGCGGGCAACCATATTTTTTGTAACGGAGGCGAAGGAAGTTGCTTCGACCCATTTGGTAAAGTAATCAATAGCCACCAGGATGAAGCAATGTCCATTGGATGTTGTTGGCTTGATCTCCAATCATATCGATACCCCACATTACGAACGGCCAAGGAGCTGTTAGAACATTGAGAGGGACTGGAGGAATATGTACCTTGTCAGCATATATTTGGCATTTGTGACAAGTACGGGAATATTGATGACAATCAGCTTCCATGGTAGACCAGTAGTAGCCCGCCCGTAGAATCTTCTTAGCCATCGTGTGTCCGCTCAAATGGGTGCCAAATGTGGAACTATGCAGTTCAGTCATGATCTGCTCAGCTTCAACCTTGTCCACACAATGAAACAGAACACAATCATGGTTGCGCTTGTATAGAATACCATTGCTCAGGAAGAACTTGGCAGCAAATCTCCTTAAGAACTTTTTGTCATTGACTGAAGCTCCTTCGGGGTATTCTCGAGTCTTGAGATACCTTTTGATTTCATGAAACCAGGGTTGTTCCACTACTTCTTCGGTATTAATCTCATGACAATGTGCAGGTTCATCCATTTGCTCAACGGTGATTTGGGGAGCCTCATTATCCCAGTTAAGTTTAAACATGGAAGACATTGTAGCTAGAGCATCTGCTAGCTGTTTTTCTTCTCGCGGGAAGTGCTCGAAGGTAATCTGCTCGAAATGAGGTAACAATGTCAGGACATGTTCTTTGTATGGGATGAGATTAGGATGTTTAGTGTCCCACTCTTCTTTGATTTGACTGATAACCAAAGCTGAGTCCCCAAACACAACCAAAGATTTGATTCCCAAGTTAATAGCAGCCTTGAGACCAAAGATACAAGCTTCATACTCGGCCATGTTGTTGGTGCAGCTGAAGCAGAGTCTAGCGGTGAAAGGTGTATGGCAACCTTCTGGAGAGATAAGTATTGCGCCGATACCGTTGCCAAGTGCATTTAAAGCACCATCGAAGTACAGGGTCCATCGGGATCCTTGTTCAGGTCCGTCATACGGTCCGTTACCTTCAATGTTGTCCACTGTCATAATATCCTCGTTAGGGAAGTCGAACCTCATAGATTGGTAATCTTTGACGACTTGATGAGCTAGATGGTCAGCTAGTACACTACCCTTTATAGCTTTTTGGGTTGTGTACTGGATATCATACTCAGTCAGGATCATCTGCCATCTAGCGATTCTTTCGGATAAAGCAGACTTCTTGAAGATGTACTTGATCGGATCCATTTTAGAAATCAGCAGAGTGGTATGTGTCAACATATACTGCCTTAGCCGGCGAGCAGCCCATACCAAAGCGCAACAAGTTTTCTCGAGCAGTGAGTAGCGAGTCTCACAGTCGGTAAACTTTTTGCTAAGGTAATAAATGGGATTCTCTTTTCGGCCAGACTCGTCATGTTGGCCCAGTGCGTACCCCATTGAATTATCCAAAACAGTCAGATACATGATTAATGGCCTTCCTTCGACGGGTGGCATCAAGATAGGAGGTTCCAGCAAATACTCCTTGATCTTATCGAAAGCAACTTGACATTCATCATTCTATTCAACCACCTGATCTTTCTTCAACAACTTGAGTATTGGTTCACAGGTAGAAGTTAGATGAGAAATGAACCTTGCAATGTAGTTTAGGCGTCCCAAGAAACCTCTGACCTCCTTTTCAGTGCGGGGGGCAAGCACTTCTCGTATAGCTTTGACTTTGGCAGGATCCACCTCGATGCCTTTGTTACTGACGATGAATCCCAAAAGTTTACTGGACCTGACTCCGAAAGTGCATTTGCTAGGGTTCAATCTGAGCTTATACTCCTTCAACCTGACAAACAGCTTTTGTAGATGGTCGAGGTGTTCTTCTTCTGTGTGTGAACGAGATATCATGTCGTCTACATAGACTTCGATCTCATGATGTATCATATCATGAAATAGAGCTACCATGGCTCGCTGATAGGTTGCCCCGACATTCTTCAGTCCGAATGGCATCACTTTATAGCAGAAGGTACCCCACTGCGTAACAAAAGTAGTCTTCTCCATGTCTTTGGGGGCCATTTTGATCTGGTTGTACCCTGAAAATCCATCCATGAAAAAAAACACCTTATGTTGTATTGTCGACCAAAATGTCAATGTGCAGTAGTGGAAAGTCATCTTTAGGGCTAGCCCTGTTTAAATCTCTGTAGTCCACGCACATTCTGACTTTGCCGTCCTTCTTAGGCACGGGCACAATGTTAGCAATCCATTATGGATAGGAAGTAACAACAAGAAAGTCAGCATTGAACTGCTTCATCACTTCAGCTTTGATCTTTTCAGACATATCGGGCCTCATTTGGCGGACTTTCTGTTTAATTGGTGGACAGTCTTCTCTAGTAGGGAGACGGTGAACCATAATATCTGTGTCGAGTCCCGGCATGTCTTTGTAGGACCGGGCGAAGATCTCAACATATTCATTCAACAGTTGAACTAAACGTTCCTTGACATTTGGCTTTAGGTTGGCACCCACTTTAACCTCTTTTCTGTCTTCCTCTGTTCCCAAATTGATAGTCTCTAACAACTCTTCATGGGGAAGAATAGCCCTTTCTTCCTGTTGCAAAAGTCTAGCCAACTCTCCAGGCACTTCACAGTCTTCATCACCTTCGTATTCGGTATGATTGACTAGATCTTCAGAGTCACTAAAGGCCATAGCAGAATTGTTACCCATGGAATCCGGAGTGGATGGGTACCTGCATTTTGTGAGTGTGGGTGTGTGTAAGGGATAGCCACCTTTAAACAAAATAAAATGTAAAAAGAAAGAAAATGAACACAAAAGTTTATAGATGAAAACGTCCATGATTCATTAAAAATGGCATATGAAAATGAAGAAATCAAGCCCTTACAAATGGACCTATGTGCCCCGGGTAAGGCACAAGGCAAAAGAGTGTACGAATTGTTTAAAAAATTATTACAGACCAACGAAAAAAGTTCAAAAGATAAATTACTGATTGATGAAAGTAATGGGAACAAAGTCTTTCGCCTCCCAGTTGTTCAGTCCTCCTTCAATGGTCGGGAAAAACCAATCTTCAAAATTGCTCTCATCTTCAACATCTTCCAAAGCATGAACTCTGTGATGAGTGATCTTTAATGGTGGTCCTCTAGCCCGGGAGCGATGCACAGCCTTTTGACTAGCAGCAGTGAAACCCAAACCGAACTTATCTGCCTTGAAAGGAAAATCTGGTAGCTGACCCCACACTATACTTCCTCCTTCCTTGATTACAGCCTTCACATCTTTAAGGGATGACATCCGGGACACAGGCTTGGTAACTGCAGGCACAGAAGTCATTGTCTTTGCCGTCACAAATTCAGGAGAAACCTCTTCAAAGTGTTGGAAAGGTGTTTCTATGAATTCACCATCTAACTTCACATAGCAGAAAGAGTTAAGGCGGCTTATCATATACTCCTCCTCACCATGAACCGTTATGATCTTACCCTGGACTGGGTATTTTAGCATTTGGTGTAGAGAAGAAGTGATTGCCCCAGCGTTGTGGATCCATGGCCTTCCCAACAAGCATGAATATGAAGGACGGATGTCCATCACATAAAAAGTAGAGTTTAAAATTTCCGTACCCACTTTGATTGGGATGTCCACTTCTCCATGAACCATCATCTTAGAACCGTCGAAGGCTCTAACAATGATATTATTGGGCTTTAAGGTTAAACCTTCACAGTCTAACCTGTCCAATTCTTTCTTTGGTAGGACATTTAAAGACGACCCGGTATCAACCAGAACGTGAGCAAGTGTGGTCCCTCTGCACTCTACCGAAACATGCAGTGCATCATTATGCTTTCTTCCCTTAGATGTTAGATCAGCATCAGAGAAGCCAAGACCATTATCGGCTGTAAGGCTAGCCACACACTCTTGAAACTGGTCCGCAGAAGTTTCTTGAGGCACGTGTGCCGTCTTCAAAAATTTGATCAAGGATTTAGCATGAGCCTCGGAACAGAGCAATAAGGCCAGCATGGAGATTTTTGAAGGGGTTTGCCCCAATTGTTCTACGACATCATAGTCGCTCTTCTTAATTATATTTAAAATCTCCTCCATTTCCTTTTGGGTGGTCTCAGGGATAACCAAAGTCTGAGCCCTCGTCCTGACGGGCGCTTATTCAATTCCCTTACCTTTATCAGCAACAACAGCGGAGGGTACCACTTCAGGAGTAACAGTTTCTTCAATCACTGGACTTCGCACAGATATCTTGACTGGCACAAGAGCACTTGAGGGTCCGAAGATTGCCCTTGGAGGAGAAATCTCCGGAGAGAAGATTCTTCCACTACGAGTGATCTTACTTGTCCCTGCAATATTTCCTATGTCAGGAGTTTCTTTATCGGAACTTTCTTCAACTGATTTGATCTGCTTAACATCGTGGTAGAAGATCTCTCCTCCATAATTCCACGGTATCGTCTTGTTGGACTTATATGGGATAGGCCCCGACATAGTAATCTTCAGCGATACAAACTTTGGATCGGGTGTAATCTTAACAGGTCTTTTGCAGACCTTGGAAAGATTGTCGGAAATGGTGATTATAGCAACATCATTGATTGTAGTAACCGGAGTAACAGGAGTAACTGGAGTTTTCTGAAAGAGGATCTCTTGATTATCCATTAGGCGTTGGACACCTAACTTCAATAACGGACAGTCGGATTGTAAGGTCGAACAAAGGTAACAATCTTTTTCACAGCCTGGGAAGATCCCGGCTTTCAACAGATTCATCTTGATCATTGGAAACAGAGTCATTAAGTCATCAACAGCAGCAACATACAAATCATCTTCAATGGCATGGACATTGTGACCATGCTTGGGCATTGGGGCAGAAATCACATTCGACTTTTCGGGCGCATCTAATTCTACTTCCTTGGAATCTATTAAATCTTGGACCTTGTTTTTTAGGGCCCAACAGTTGTTGGTGTCGTGCCCTATGCCGTCTGAATGATAGGCACATTTAGCATTGGCATGATAAAAAGGAGAAGTTGTATTCGGATTTTGTGGCGGATCTCTCAAGGTTGTAAGGTTTAGCTTCAAGAGATGGGGGAGGACATGGGCAGGCGTCATGTTTATTTTGGTGAACTGCCTAGCAGGCCTTCCTCCTCTTTGTTGGTTGGCTCTTGGTTGATCGTTTCTAGGTTGATCAGCTGCTGTCTTTTGGATCATCACAGCCCCCACTGTTGACCGGCGCTCTACTCTTTCTCGACCTTTTTGAGAGTAAACAGCTGACACCTCCTTTTTGGCTGGAAAAGGTTTTTTGACAGTGGCAGAAGCAGATGTATCTTTTTGAATCTTACCATTCTTGATGCCAGCTTCAACTTGTTCACCAGTCAGAATTAATTCGGTGAACCCTGTCGATGAACTCCGTATCAGGTGATTAAAGAATGGACTAGACAGCGTCCCTCAAAACATATCAACCAGCTCTCTTTCAGAAAATGGTGGATGCACCCTTCCAGCCAAGTCCCGCCACTTCTGGGCATACTCCTTAAAGCCTTCATTAGAGACCATACCCATACTCTGTAGTTGAGTACGAGTAGGTGCTAAGTCTGTATTATACTGATATTGTCGGTAGAAGGCAGCAGCCAGATCCTCCCAATTGTATATGTCAGCCCTCTCAAGCTGGTAGAACCAGTCCAATTGTGTACCTGACAAACTATCTTGAAAAAAGTGGACCCACAGATCCTTATCAAAAGAGTGAGGTTGGATCTTTCTGACGTAGGACCGCAAATGCATCTTCGGACAGGACAAACCGTCGTATTTAGCAAATGTAGGCACCTTGAACTTGGGGGGAATGACGATCCCAACAACCAACCCTAGTTCTTAGAAATCTAGCCCAGGAACCCTTTGTACCTCCATAGCTGCCAACTGCTCTTCCAGATTCTTATACTTGTCGTCTGCGGGAGGGTACTGTTGCTCAGAGTAATCTTCATCCTCTTCTTCTTCTTCCTCTTCAGCCTCAGACTTGGAAGGTACTGCAGCTCCCTTTCCTTTACCAACCCCTTCATTAGATGTGGAAGGGAAGTCCAGGACCCTTCTAGCTTGGTTCTCAAATCTTCTACCCAGAGTGGCCACACCAGCCCTTTTATTTTTCTTCTTTTCCTTTTCCTTCTCTTTCTCTAACAGTGCTTTAAGGTCCTCTTGACCCTTTGCCAAGGTCACGAGGAGTTGTTGGAATTGCGAATTCTGTGCTTGCAGATCTTTGACCGCCTACTCTATATCCATCTTGCTGAAATAAACAGCAGAAAGATAAGGAAACCTGGTGTGAAGACCTGTTTATGCATATGATGAATGATATGTATTCATGTAATGCATTCAAGGATTCAGAAATTCAAAATTGTTGCAAACAAAAGGAACACACGTCATATTAAGAAGAAATTTGTTAGTACATAAATGCCCCATGGGCAAAATATTACAAAAATCTTAATTTAAAAAGACGTTGCGCATCCTCTTTGGTGCGATGTAGGTGTTGAGATTCTGCTCTTCGTGAAGTCGACGGGTAAGTTCCAAAACCTTCTTCTCACTGGCGTAGAAGTTGGCTTCAAAAGTATTTTGTTCTTCCTTGAGCTGTATCCAAATCTTTTGAAAATCTTCCAATGATGATGGCATGTCTGAATGTAGGAGGGTGTATGGAACCTCTCCTTCAATAACAGGCTCTTTGATCACGGGGAGAATGTGGGGGTAAGGCATCATAAGACTCTGGGCGCGGGTTCGTACCCACTGGAGATAAGGCTCAAGGGGGATGGAATTCTTGTGTCCCAGTGTCTTACTATCCACTTTGTTGGGCATCCTCCAAGCTCGGATAAACCTTTGTCGAAGTCCTTGAGCATCGTTGTCGAAGTCAAAAACCAAGTCCAGAATCAGCATGTCATGAGGGCCATCCCTTCGGGCATACCCAAATTGTCTCAGAGCTAAACATGGGTTGTAGGTAATGCCTCTCCTGATGCCAAGTAGTGGGACATTAGGGAATTCCCCATAATGATCAATGATGATGACATTTTCTCTGGACCGAGAACACCAATGAACATCAGAATGTGTGAGAGTCATCAATCGTTGTGACCACCTCAAGCCTTGTTCATTCTTCAAGACTAACTGGGGAAGGTGAGAAATAAACCACCTTGCTAGAAGAGGAGTACAACACATGAGAACACCCCTTTCCTAATTGTTCGTGTGTAAAATGAGTGTAGGATGTCCCCAAGCAATGTAGGCACAGGATTCTGAGATATGAAAATCTTGACAGCATTCACATCTATAAGCTGATCAGGGTTTGGGAACAAGACCAACCCATAGATGAGAAGTGCTACAATCTCATCAAAAGCTTGCAAATCTAGAGAATTCCAGCAGTCTTGTGCCTTCTCAAACATAAACTTTGCCAAGAAACCCTTGACACCACTTCTGGTTTCCCAATGACCTTTGATATCAGATGGTTGCAAGTGTAGTGCTTGAGCAACATCTTCAGGCTTTGGTTCTCTTTTCATACCGTTGTAGGGTAGTTGATGGAGAATAGGAATCCTCATGAGTTGAGAAAATTCCTCCAAAGTAGGCACTAATTGGTAATCAGGAAATGTAAAGCAATGGTGTAGGGGGTCAAAGAACTGGAAGAGAACTTTCACCATGTCTTCTTCAATGTTGGAGTTGACCAAGTTGAGAAGTCTACCATGTCTTTCACTGAAGGGAGAATTCTCTGGAATCTTGGAAGTAAGCTCCTTGAGTTGAGGAGGGATCCTCACAAGGTTGACCTGAATTGTTTTTCTGCGGATTGATTCCATGACCTACAAAACAAGAACAAAGATGAAGATCCAAACCATTGAAATGGTTAGTGGATGCATATGATTCTTCATGGTGTTCATGATGTATGCACAAGTACATGTACAAGTAAGTCACACAAGATCCTAGTTTCAGGCTTGCATGGGGTTTCATAGGTAAGTACCCTCTTGAAGTTAGTTGGCTCAACATGTCCTATAAATAGTAACCGGGTTCTAAAGAGCTCAATATCACTGGATTATTTTTTGTGTTCATTGTTTCAGTTTAGCCACTTTACTGGCGACCAAAATATTCCAATAAAAAAACCCTCAATGAGTGTAGTATCGAGTATCTACCAACTTCGGACTGCACCAAAGTCGGTCATCTCACTACCCCTAAAAAGGCCAAGATGGTCAAGTAAAGGTTCTAAGAGTTCATTAGTGCTTCATGACATCACTCAGCGTCCCCGTATTCTCTTTGATTGACTCAAAGGCTACCGGTACCCACAAATATGTCGCACTAATATAGCTATTGCTTCAACCATATCGGTATACCCCACACAGTTTCCACAATGTATTGCTATTTACCTATGAATGTTTCCCAAATCCGGGTAGAGGATTTAAAGCCCAAACAATAGAACCAAAATGTAAAGCAATCAAAGCAAACAAGATAAGCATGTAAAGGTGATCTAAACCCTAAGGTCACTCCACTTTTAAGATAATCCCCAGCAGAGTCGCCAGTTCTGTGATACGGTGGGAGAACTGACTTGAGGTTTCGCGTTTGTGTTTGCAAATGTTTCGGTTTAGCAAGAGTCACCACCGACTTTTTATTTTATCCAAAGGAAAGGTCAAAAAGCACAGGAAAGACCTTTGAGATGTTTTCTTGGGTTCAGGGGGTAGATTATGAAAAGGGAAGTTGCAAGCACCCTTTTCATCCATGGTTATCCATGGGCTCTTAGTTACTTGTTTAGATCACTTGCGTTTGCTTTTCAATTGTTTGAAATGGTGCTTTGTGTGTGGTTTTGAAAATGTTTTGAAAAGAGGCCATCGTTGTGGCAACCTTTGTAATGATTCTTATTTGAATATATACAAAAGTGTATTGTCTTTTGAAAAGATTTCAATGTTTGAAAGTTTGATTTTGGGAAATGTTTTGAAATTATGTTGTGAGGTATGTTTGAAAATAGCAAGGATAATTTTGCAAGTTTGATCAAGTAACTAAGAGTTGTCTACCCTATCTACTCAAGGATCTTTCCTACACATTTTTAACCCTTTTGACAGTGTTGTTTTACCATTGCATTTGGTAAACAACCTTGTATTAGGATGTTAAATGAGACAGGCGCGGGTCATCGTATTGACCATGATAGCAATTGTTCTAAGTATCTTTAGCAATTTTTTTAGGGACTAGATCATTTTGTTTAGGCAACCAAGATAGCGTCATCGAGGGACTATGATCTTTTGTTTTGTTTTTGTTTTGCCAAGATACTCAACATGCATAACATGGCCATTTTTAAAGGCAACAAGTGGATGAAACCCTAGGGGTGCAAGTGTGCATTGTGTTGTCAATTTACATGCTTTTTGTCTTTGTATTAGTCAAGCTATTTGTTTTGATTTTGGATTTTTGCATACAAACCCTAATCTCTAATCATGGCATAATTGAAAGCATAAATACGTAAAAGTAAATCTACCATTATTACAATATGATTATGGGGAGGGGGATGCAATTTTTGAATGGGGATTATTTGCAAGAAATAAAACCCTAATATTACTATTACATCCAAATTGAATAATTGGTACAAATAATAAATGAACAATATTTAAATAAATAAACTAAATAAATATACAAAATATTATGAATATGCAAAAAAAATGTTTTGTTTATTTTTATGTATATAAAAATATTTAATGTAAAAAAAAAGAAATGAAAAGATTATTTTTTTTATTAAGGGCAAAAACCCTAATTTTCTTTTAAGAAAGTAAATATATATTATATATTTTTTATGTACAATAAAATAAAATAATATATAAACAAAAATAAAATATATTTAGAAAAAATATTATTTAAGTATAAATAAAATAAAGAATAAAAATAAAGGTATAAAATTATTATATATTATTTTCAAGTTTTCATTAAATAAAAGTATATACTAATTAAATTATTTTTATGTTATAAGAAATAAAAATAAAATACAAAATAAATGTGAAAATTTATAAAATATTTTTTTGATATTTTTTATGTTTAAAAAATAAGAAAATAAAATCAGAAATGAAAATAAATACAAAAAATATAAAGATGTGAAGAAATGGGCCAGGGGGTGTATTCAGTAATGCAGGGGGGTGTCAATAGTGAGCCAGGACCAAGCCCAGCCCACCAGACTTCATCTTCAACCTTTGTCTCAAAATTGCGCGCGCCCTGTACAAAATGCTAGATCCTGCATACGTGCTCTAATGCAAAAACTCAAAACATCAAAGTTGTAGCATTTTTCAAGACGAATCCAACCATGTAAAGAACTCATTCTAACTCTCAAAGACCAGAGAGAATTTCTCTGGCCCTAAATCCTAACCTAATTTTTTCAGGAAGTTCATGGATCAAATTCTCTTTACACGCTTAATTTAAATAAAAACTGAGCATATGTACAGCTTCATGGCTATGAATACTACATTTTTTATTCACAAACCTAAGCCTAATGATTCCTAAATTGAGAGATAGGAAGTTGATAAGAACTTGTTTCAGTTGAGATCGTGTCTGACAATGTAGAGCTTTTCAATGAGGCCTGAGGTGTTTGGGAGCTTGCTTGAACTTCCTCCGACCTTCCCCAATGCCTAGCTTGCCTTGAATGTGCTTAAACAAGCCTACAGAACTCAACCTGCACAAGCTGATATAAAAAATGGCAAACCTTGTAAAGGGAGTTACAGTCAGTGTTTAAGGGTTGGGATAGCTTGGATAGGTTGTATGGAAGGTGTTTGAACATGTTTGGGGCAAAACGCACGAGCAACTTGTGAGATACAACTTAAGATGCAGAAGTTGCCTTATTTTGCCAATGGAAGGTGATTTTGTGCTATGGGAGGTTTCAGGACTCAAAGGCTCGTGTTTTAGGTTCAATACAATGTGTGAAACTTGTCTCAAAGGCTTGCAAAAGTTGGTTCTTTCTGATGTTCAAGTTTTTTTGTGTTTTACAAATTTCTTGTATATGAAGCAAAAGTGGACAAGTGATGCAAGACAGGCATGTACATGCTATCTATCAGCTTGCACACTATGCTCTTGGCCCCTCAAGTTTGTGTATTTGATTTGCTGCACAAGATATGGTTCAATGCTCAAGGGATGTGGTTTGACATAAAGCAAATTTGACAAAAATGGCAAAGTTGCCTTTTTCTATTTAAGGATTAATCTTGTGTGCAATCCTCTAATGACCAAAACAAATCCTTAGACCAATGGATTTGCATTTAATTATTGAGTATGGAAGGGTTTTGAGACCTTTAATCTAGTGCAAACAAGGCTGATTAGAGTTTGCAACTTGTATCAATATGAACATGTCATGGATCAAAAGTGAGTTTTTGCCAACTTCAAGCCTTCGATTCTCCCTAACCACAAATAATTTTGGAGATTTCTCGGACATTTTGGAAATATTGCAACATGCTCTACAATCCATATTTGAAATGAAATTTGAGATTCCAAGTGGAACTATGTGAAAAATGGTCATGAAGATAGGTTGAAATCCTGCCTAAACTAGGGCAAAATTTCACTTAGTTAAAAGTTTCATGGATCCTTGTTCCAAAAATCATAACTTGATATCCAAGCTTCTTTTGGGAAAACTTTGTGAATCAAAGTTGTATACTTTGTGGAGGAATACAAATTTCATGTTGGAAGTTTTGTTTGAATCCAAATGCTTCATGGTGAAAATGTTGGGCAAAGTTGGGAAAAATTAAGAAAATTTCATAACTTAGAAAAATTCTAAGTTATGAAAATTTTCAAACTTAAACCCTAATTTGCAAAATTGGGTTTCTTGATGAAAAAGTTTCATTTTTTGACACATCTTGATGAAATATGACCCTTGACACTTGATTTTGACCAAAAAGTCAAAGTTTGACTTTTTAGTGTATAGTCAAATTTTGATCAGTTGACTGAAAAATCCATCTGTCAATCTAATGCAGTTGAGATCTTTTGAACCTTGTGAATAGGTCAAGATGATGCCATTGAGTCCTTGAGTCTATGCTTGAACCCACTTTGCCATTGGCTAGGTGAAAAATCAGAAATTGCCCTTGTGCAATCAAAACCCTAAAAATGACCATTTTGCCCTTTTAATGATCTGATCAAATATCTGTAGGAGTTGTGGTCCAAACTTGATAAAATGGTTCATATGAGTCTATAATGTTGATGTGGATCAAAATTTATGAGGTTTGGCTGTAAATTGGCCATAGTTGACTTTTTCCCTAATACAGATGATTTTTAGGTCAACTGTCCAGTTGATTGGGCAAAAATTTGATTTAAGGCTTGAAACTCGGTAGAGGCAATCTTGGGGATCCAAGATGAAGTATGAAAGTCATTTTGAGAATTGAAAGTCTATAAATCCCTGTGCAAATTCAAACCCTAATTTAGGTCAACAGTGCAAGGAGATGTCTTGAGCAGAGCAAAACCCTAACTTGGTCTTGAGTTCAAAGAGTCTTGTGAGGAGAAATCTTGATAAAATGAGAGGACAAATTTTGGGGTATAACATATAGTGTGGGCAAATTGGGCCTTGGATGTGAAATTGGATTGGGCCTCATTTTGACAGTGTTAGTAAATGTGACTACAAAATGCCATGTCATCAATGGTTCGAAATCTTGACTCAAGCTCGACATGAAAAATGAAGATAATAAAATTTGTGATGTGTTTCCGAAAGAACAAGCTCAATCGGATAAACGATGAGAAAGTTATGAATTTTCGAAGATGTGCAGTCACTGTCTCAAACAAACTTTATTCTGGTTTTCAGTTTTTTTTTACTGTCTCAATTGCATAGTGGACCATAAACGAAAGCCTTCGAAGTACCGTTTGAACTCGAGCTCTGAAGCAAAGTTAAAGCCAACAAAATCTGTAATCCAACGCTTAAAGAACCAGACTGGTATGATAACAATTAAGAGAGTTATTAATTTCTGAGCACCGAGAAAATAAACAATTGTTAATCTTTTTCCACTGTAAAAATCTCTGGTAATTTGCACTTTTGGAGACTTTCTGAACAGAATTGGCTCCCAAACCGAACATACAAAATACAGGAGGCATCAAGACGGAATTTATGGCGAAAGAATGGCTCAAAAACATTGAACTAGATGAAAATTATGAATTTTTGAACGTGTGAAACACAACGGTTCAACACACTTTTTCACTGTATTTTTCCACTGTACATCTTCAACAGATTCGCACGTTATGAGATCCTCTTCAAAGATTAACTCTCGATCTAAACACGTGAATTATAGAAGATATCAAGACGGATTTTATGGAGAAAGAGCCACTCTGAGATGTTGAGCCAGCCAGAAGATATGAATTTTCGAACATCCGAAACACAGTAGACCTGCAAAACCAAAACTCTAGTTATTAAAATATTCGGAGGTCTTCCTCACAAAATTAGCTTTCGGTCTGAATAGATGAAATGTAGAAAATACCAACACGGACCCAATTTCTAAAGAACCACTAAAAAAATCCTTTTCTGACCAGAAGTTATGAATTTCTGAAGTCCAGTGCAAAATACTGATTTTCTGCTCAAATTGTTCTGGAATGACCGAAACACCTGATTTTCTCTGCCGTTCAAGACGCATTGGAACACACGGGAACTTGGCATGATGAGAAGTTAGCTAATGATTGATTGGTAACCTGGAGAACATTCTGAGCTTGTATATCAACGAAATAAACGTCATTCATAACCTGACGACGCTTAAAAGAAAAACCTTGATCCCATAACCATAGAACCAATGATATGCATGCATATGATGATGAAATATATGCCAAATAAAGTCGAAATGAAAAGGGTAAACTTTGGGGTACAACAGTAGGCACAAGGCTTTTGAATTCTTACCGAATCAAAAATCATAAAAGTTATTTATTTTCTCATCTCCACAATCTTTTTGCGAACAACCGTTTTTAGCCAAATACACATATTTTCAAAGAGGTTCATATGGAGTACCACATATGTTTAGGGTACTAATACCTTTCCTTTGCATAACCAACCCCATTACCTAGATCTCTTTATTTTATTAGTTTTATTTTAAAACTTCTTTGGGTTCTATTCGCTCTTTTCCCATTCCTTTGGAAAACATAAAGTGCGGTGGCGACTCTTGCTATGTGAATTAAGTTAATCCAGAGCTTAAACTCAATTTTTCACGGTTACACTCATTTTAGAATTCTCCTCCATGATCACTCCTTATGGATTCAATGCTCATTCATTTTTTATTTTGGATAACTTTGGCTAGTTTTCGAAAGGCAACAAACACGTCTCTTTTTTTAGATAAGAATTCGGTCCATGTATAGAGAGAGTAGTCATCCATAATAACCAGAGTGTAAATGTTTCCTCCTAAACTTATGTTTCTTGATGGGCTAAAAAGATCCATATAAAGCAGTTGTAAGGGCCGATCAGTAGAAACTATGTTTTTAGATTTAAACGAAGCCCTTACTTGCTTTCCTTTTTGGAAAGCATCACCTAATTTGTTATTTTTCAAAATGTAAGTTTGGTAGTCCATCTACAAGTTCTTTCATGACCAATTTATTTAAGTGGTCCATGTGAATGTGGGTTGTTCTCCTATGCCATAGCCAAGATCCGTCTTTGTTCCTAAGGAGAAATACATTATTTTAATGGATTTTGTTTAAAGTTATTGTTTAGGTATTTACACTTCTTGAGCTAGTGAATAAAGTTTCATTTGATTTTGATTTTATAACCCTACAACTAGAAGATTCAAATGTTACATTGTTACCTGTGTCACATAATTTACTAATACTGACTAAGTTATGTTTTAGTCCTTTTACCAAGAGGACTTCCCCAATGTTAGGATTGGGGGTCTTACCAGTGGTTCCATAACCTAATATATTTCCTTTGTTATTATCTCCATATGAGTCATATCCTTCTTCTTTTGGAAAGAAGGTTGAAAATAACGTTTTGTCATTTGTCATATGCTTTTGAACAACCGCTATCAAGGTACCTTTTAGTGTTTTTGACTGTAAAGTATTCCTGCAAAAGAAGTTAGTTCTTGACTTTAGGTACCTATATCTTCTTGGGTCCTTGTTTTTTAGTATCATGTACATTTTCCTCTTTTATTTGAGTTGCTTTTTCAAACTTAGATGATATTTTAGCTATATGTTCACAATTTTTTCTATATATATATATGAGGGGGAATGTTCGTCTTTGCTTTTAAGACTTTTCTTTAAGAAATATAACCTTTCTAGGTGACCTTCTTTATTACAATAGTTGCACTTAAATCTTGTACACCGAGATGTTGTTTTGATTTTACACATTTTCTTTAAATTCTTGCTATTATTAGTTGGTTCATACTTTAATCCTGCTTTATTGTATGAAGCTCTCTGATTTCCTAATATACTTATAAATTCTCCCTTTCATTGGTAAATTTGACGAGAGTTTTCTGAAGGTCACAAACTTCTTCTTTTAAGATGCTACAATCATTACATGTGTTGCTTTCTAAAGTGGAACCATTTTGCGTTTGATCTTTTTTCTTTTTCTCTAATACATTTTAATTCCTTTTCTAGGGTTTTATTTTTAGTTTCAAGAAGAGAGATTATATTATTTAGTGTTGAAATGATTTTTTTTCCAGTTTTGTTGTTTCTTTAGATAACTCCTTAGATAGTTTAAATAAATCTTTGTAAGAGATTTTAGAGGTTACTTCATCATCCCGGTATTTTGCCATTAGACTAATGTTGGGTTTTTCTTCGTCATCATCTGAAGACTCCGTATCGTTGTCTCCCCATGCGACATATGCTTTCTTCTTCCTTTGATTTCTTTTGGGTTTATGATTTTCCATTTTGAGTAGATAACAATTTGGTTATGTCCTTTCTTTCCACAATTATAGCTTGTTAGAATGAATGACTTTTCTCCATCTTTTTCTTGCTCTTCTGCTTCCTTTTTCTATTTCTTCATAAGCCTTTTGAATTTTTTACTACTAGATCCACATCGTCATCTGATATGGATTCTTCTATCTTGAGTGCTAGACTTTTAGTTTTCTTATTTTCTTCTTCATCTATGGTGTAATACGGTGGGAGAACTGACTTGGTGTTTTGCGTTTTATCGCAATTGTTGCGGATAACAAGAGTCGCCACCGACTTTTCTTTTATCCAATAAAGGAAAGGGTGAAAAGAACAGGAAAGACCTTTTGAGATATTTTTTTGAGTTCGGGGGGTAGGTTATGAAAAGGGAAGGTGTTAGCACCCTTTTCATCTGTAGATATCTACGGGCTCTTAGTTGCTAGCTCACTTTGAAAATGCTTTGTTTGAAACGTGTTTGTGATTGGTTTTGAAAGTATTTTTGAAAAGTGCCATCGTTTAGGAAAACTTTGTAATGATTCTTGTCTCTATAAGAATGTATACAAAGTGTTGACTTTTGAAAATATTTCTTTTTTTGAAAGTGTTGGTGTGTTTTGAAAGATTTTGTAAATGTTGTAAGCAAGAAACTATGAACGTTCTTCCTACTCAAAAGGGTCTTAGTTCTTTTCCTCCTCCTTTAGATATTGATATCTTACCATTAATTGATAAGAATCCCTATCATGGGATATGAAGGGACGGGCGTGGGTCGTCGTATAGTCATAGAAGGCAACCTATGAGACGCTTTAGCAATTATCGTAAGGGACTAAGATCGTTTTACCGAAAGCAATGTTGAAGGGTCATCGAGGGACTACGATCCTTTTTTTATCGAGGGTCTTTGCTGAAGCATCCCACATTCGAGGGACATGACTATTTATTCATAGGCAATAAGTGAGGTTACCCTAGAGGTGCGCGTTTGAAAAGTGTTTGATTGCATGCATTTTTGTCTTTGAGATTAGGGTTCTCGAAGATTGATTTTATCTTGCCATACACACCCTAATTACTAATTAAAAGTGATAAATTGCGGAAATTAAAATCATACGCTATTACATCATTTGGGGATGGGGGTACAAATTTACAAATAGGGAGATAAAAGCAAATAAAAACATAATTTTACTATTACAACCATATTGAATGAATATATAATATACAAGAATGTAAAAGATAAAAAATAAAAAATAATTTTTTTTTATGTATTGACACATGATGGTTTGCATCGATACATATTTTTCTTTCCCCTGGAAGTCAAAAACAACACAATATGAGTCGACACATAAGGGTTTGTATCCACTCATTTCCATTTTTTATCGACACATGCGCATTTTGTATCGACTCATACTTATTTCCTGCCCCTGGAAGTCAAAATTAACTCAGTATGAGTCGACACATAAGGGTTTGTGTGATACGGTGGGAAGAACTGACTGTTTTTTGGAATGTTGGTTTGCGTTTTGCGTTTGTTTTTGCAAAATGTCGCGGTAAGCAAGAGTCGCCACCGAGTTTTATTTTATCCAACAGGAAAGGAAAAAAGCGCAGAAAAACTCCTTTTTCGAGATATTTCTCGGGTTCAGGGGGTAGATTATAGAAAGGGAAGGTGTTAGCACCCTTTCTATCTGTGGTTATCCACGGGCTCTTAGGTACTTGCTCAAATGTTTTCAAAAATTGCTTTCTTTGTGCTTGTGGGTTTGAAAAAAAGTTTTTGTTTAAAAACTTCGATTTAACTCTTGCTTCTGTCCTCAAGAGTGTAATGAAGTGTTTTTGAAAACTTTGTTCAAAAGTGTAAGTGTGAAAGAGTTTTGTTTTTGAAAGAGCAAGTATCTAAGAACCATCTACCTAATCGAAAAAGGAATCTTTCTATGCTAATGTCCTTTAGACAATTCTATCCTATTATTGATGAATAGGTAGCACCGTCGTTGGAGTTTAAGGGTCAATTCTAATTAGGGACTTACGGTCACTAAAGCAAAGTTAGGATGCCTTAGCGGTAACCCTAATGTCTTAGATCATTTGTTTTGAGGCAACAATATCCGAGGCAACCATTTCGAGGCGACTATGATCTTTTAGACAAGAGGGCGACCTCTAAAACTACCTATACTCAATGACCGCGTATGAAGGCAACCAAGTGGGGGGTACCCTAAGAGTGCGCATGTGCGAGTGTGTCGTTTTCAGTTATTTTTATCTTTGTACATGTTAAGGGTGATCTAAGTTGATTTTAGGTTAAAACATTCAGTCTTGTCATGCCATCCTATTATCAAACATCTAACAGTTTATATTTGTGGAAATAAAATACGGAATTTAAATTACAAGGCGTCGGGTATTTACATCGCCAAAGACAAACCCTTTAAAAATAAATAAAGCGATAAAAAATAAATAAAAGTCCTATTAAGCTATTACAATCCGGGAGCAAGTACAATATTGGATAAAAAGATAAATCGCGGTGTAAGATTTAATCGGACGTAAGATTAGGGTTTTGACCCTTTAAAGAAAATATCTTTTTGTTGGTTTTTTATTTTAAGAAAGAAATTAACCTAAATTAATTACTAAACTATTTTAAATAAATTAATTAATAAAAATATTATTGGTTTTTTGTTATTTTAAGAAAGGAAAATAAAAATGATTAAGTTAGTAATTAAACCTAATTAAATCTAATTTAATTTCAATTATTTACAAAAAAAAGGTTAAAGTTATTCTAATTAAAACCTAAATTAATTTAATTAGTGTTTATTAATAAAAATTAAAATTAAAACTTGATTAAATATAAAAAAATATTTTTGTGATTTTATTTTATAAAGAAAAGAATTTTTGTGATTGGTTAGTAGATTAAACAAAAAATAATAAAACAATTAATATATAAAAAAAATAAAATAGAAAGAGAGAGGGGTTTGGGCCAGAAATGGGGGCATGAATAGCAATGCTGAGGCCCAAATGTAGATGGCCTTTGTTGACTTTTGAGATCAGGTGTTTATGCGCTGACTTGGCTCCATGTAGACCCCCAACGTTTGACCATCAGATTTGGCCTTTGGCCATCTGGCTACTGCATGGGCTATGGTGCACAGTGGTCTACAAGCTTGAATACACACACAATCGCCTGAAAGAAAAAAAACAATGAGAAAGTGGGGGACCTGGGATTTGAACCCAGGTCCTGATGGTGATTGCTTGCTTGCCTTGCCACTACGCTGAACTGATTTGTTTGTTAATATATTACATAATAATAATAATATAACAAAACTGCAATTATTGGTCAGAACAAATAAAAATGCATGCGCGGTTTGAACGCACCAATGGGCAGGGGACACTTCATCGTCCCTGTCCTGAAACCTGTAAAACATTTACCTGCGGATTTGAATTCGCAGCTAAATGCGCAAGCCTGTTCTAAAATCTTCCCTAGGTTACATAAATCAATTCCCAGAGCATGGTTGGGTTCATCTTGGTTCCCTGATCAACATTATGCCCTTCTTGAGTCCTGATTTTACCTGAAATAGGAAACCCCAAAAAACAAACGAAGAACCCTAGCTATGGTGGTTCTTTGTTCAGGCCAGATAAAAGCAATTGGATAATGCCAAACGTTTACAAATGTCATGTAGATTCAAAATATGGTGCTGATTCATGAAAAAATGCATAAATTTAGAGTTGCAAAATCAAGAACAGAGGTGTATTTCGTGATACTTACAGCGCGTTGTGGTGTGTGAGGAAACTTGCTTTTGATCCAGGTAGATTGAGTGAACACCCAGGAAGCGTTTGGGACAAGTCTCAGCCCTTGAAAACACCTCTAAGCACGATTTCGATTTCAAGCTTTTTGCCACTTTTTTCAAACTTTTTTCTTCCTATGCTTGCACTTTCCAACCCTTGTTTCGATTCCTTTTTCTTCCTTATGTACTATGGAGTGTATTAGGGTAACAAACTTGGCTCAAATCTTCTCCCATCAATGCTTGCCAATTTGATTTGATTCACTCTTAACAACTTGCCAAATTTGCCAAATCTCAATCTTTTTGCACATGATATTGTATGATTCAAGTTTGATGATGATCATGATGATAATTGCAACCTGAAACAGCCAAAAGATCCCATGTAATCAAAGTTTTGGATTTTATATGATTTAATTTGATTTAAAATGAATAAATTCAAATAAAAATAAAATAAAATAATAAAAATAAAATATGGGCTCATGGATGAAGCTAGGACACGTGGGCAACGATGAAAGCTCAAATCAAGTGGAAAAGAATGGGCCCATTTGACAAAATTTGAAGTTTTGGGGATAGTTGACTTTTGGCAATTATGCAAAAAGGTCCAACTTCAACAATGCGTAACTTCTTCAATTTTGAACTTTTGGAAGTGTTATTGGACTTTTTAGAAAGCTTGAGATGTCATATAATCAACCCTTTTGGTCTCATATCATATTTGATATTCCATGCTCAAGTTATAAGCTTTGGAAAAAAAGGTGTTTTTGTTGACTTTAAAAAGTGACCTATAATGTCCAAATTTATAACTTCTTGTGAGTGCATTTTTTGATCTTGGGGTATGAATATGGATTGTAGGAAATTGCATCATATTCAAAATGATCTTTGGATGGGTCACTTCTCATAAAGTATGAAAAATTATGCTTGGTAAAAGTTGAGTTGACTTTTCCTGCAAAACCCTAATTTAGCAACTTTTGAGTCCTGATGAATTTTAAGCAATCCTTGATGAATCATGATCAACCCTTGATCAAATGATGAAATATCCTTCAAAATGGGAATGTTGACAAAAAAAATCTTGAAGTTTGACTGTATTTGGGTCACAGTTGACTTTTTCCCTAGCACAGTCGATTTTTGGGCTCTTTGAGCAATTGACTGAGCAAACTTCCTCTGCAAGGCTTGAATTTTGAAATGGATGATCTTAAGAGCATATTAGGACATTGGGGAGAAATTTAGGTCATTTGGACTCAAAGATATTGATGCAACACAAAACCCTAATTTGGGGTTGACTGCCTTAGGAGATAGCTTGACTGTCCAACTCTTAAGCAACCTTGAGCCACTTGGAGATTTTTCTTACAATGTCTTGAGAAATATGAGAGGGAAAATTTTGGGGTACAACAGTTTGTATTGACTCATTTCCATTTTGTATCAACACATGCACGTTTTGTGTCGACTCATAACCTGTTTTGTGCTTGATATTGGTCGACTCGTAGAGATACGTGTCGACTCATAATGTTGTTTTTTACCGCTAACATTGTTCTGCTTCATGTACAAGTCAATTCTCAATATATGATTGATAAAAATGAAAATAAAGCATATGATTAGATTCAAGGCTATGATATCTACATTTTACCTTCACAAATGAACCACTAATGATGCATGTATGAAAAATTCAAGTCAAGAAAAACTTACCTTGAAACTGAAATTCCTGTTTTGAGTTTGAACACCTTTCAAGATGTTGTGATGATCAGAGTAGCTTCAGTGAACCTCCAGGAATTTGCTCCAGTCCTTACTTTGTATTGAAAGTTGTTGAATCACTCCAACCTAGTCAAGTAGTACAATATTGTTTTCTTTTTTAGTTTGGAAGATGGTGTGATACGGTGGGAGAATTGACTTGGGTGTTTTGTGTTTGATCGCAAATGTTGCGATTTGCAAGAGTCGCCACCGATTTTTCTTTTATCCAAAAGGAAAGGTGAAAAAGCACAGGAAAGACCTTGGAGATTGTTTCTTGAGTTCGGGGGATAGATTATGAAAAGGGAAGGTGTTACCACTGTTTTCATCCATGGTTTTCCATGGGCTCTTAGTTACTTGCTAGATCACTTGCTTTTGTTTGAAATTATGCTTTGTGTGGTTTTTGAAAGTATTTTGTAAAGAGGCCATTGTTTAGGCAAACTTTATAATAATTCTTGTTTGTAAGAATGTATACAAAGATGTTGATCTTTTTGAAAATATTTTCAAGTTTGTAATATGTTTTGAAAGTGTAGGTGTTTGTTTTGAAAATAGCAAGGATGTTTTGTTTTGTAATGGAGCAAGTAACTAGGAGCATTCTACCTACTCAAAAGTATTTTATGTTCATTTCCTCTTTCCTTTAACATTGATATCTTACCATTGATTTGGTAAGTAACCTCATCTTTGGATGTAAACAGGACGGGCGTGGGTCATCGTATAACCATGATCAGTAATGTCGCAAGGTATCTTAGCATTATCTTTTAGGGACTAAGATCATTTTAAAGGCAACATAGATAGCGTCATCGAGGGACTATGATCTTATATTTTGCTTGTTTTTTCTAAGATACCTTACATGCGTAATATGGTCATTTTGTAAGTCAACCAAGTGGATTTTACCCTAAGGGTGCTTGTGTGCAAGTGTATTGTTTTTCATACTTGGTTTTGTCTTTGATTAGGGTTTTCTAATTGATTGGTTTTAGTATTTCCATACAAACCCTAATTATTAGCATTTGCATATAAAGCGATAAATTGCGGAATTTAAAATTACTACGCTATTACAATACTTGTGGGAGGGGGTGTACAAATTACAAATGGGGATTACTAGAAAATAGACCTAATTATCTATTACAACCATATTGAATTTGTACAAGAATTGAATAAATAATGTACAAAATGAATAAATATACAAGAATGTAAATGTAAAGAAAATGGATGTTTTGTTTGGATTTATTAGGGAAAATGGGTTTTGTTTTAACCTAATTAACTAAAAGAAAAATAATTAAGTAAATTAGCAAAAAGTAAAACCTAAATTTACTAGGAAAATAATTTAAATAAAACCCTAATCTATTAATTGATTAAAAAAGAAAATAAATTTATAAGAAGAATATTTTTGGTATTTTTTTCTTAAAAATAATTTATAGTATTATAAAATATTTTTGATCTTTTTATATATTAAAATAACATATTTAAATTGTGTAAAAGAAAATAACTAAAAAAAACTAGTTTCTAATTAAACTTACAAATCCATTAGTGAAATAAATAAAGTATGATTAAATAAAATAATTTTTTTTGTGTAAAAAATAAATAAACTATATCAAAATATAAATCTAATGTTTTTATATTTTTTTCTGATTTTTTTATAGTATTTAGATAAAATATTTAAGAAAAAAAATAAATAAAAAGAAAAAGAAAATAAAATGGGCCATGGTGTGAATAGCCAACAAGGGGGTCAGAAGTGGAAAAAAAACATAAGGCCCAAGGATGAGGCTCAGCGCTACCAAAAAAGAAAGAGTCAGAATATGAAAAATATGGAAAAAATCCAAAAGGGTATCACTGGGGCTCGAACCCAGGTCCCTATAGTCACAGGCGCGCGCTTCTACCACTGGGGTGGCTATACATCCATTTATTAATATCAAACCATAAATATATATGGTAAACACGTTCCTGAGACTAACTTCATCTTCAACCTCACGCCCAGCCTGAACCTCTGTATCTTATTCAATTCTCAACAAAAATGAAAAATGTAAACAGGAAACTTGTAGCAAATTTCCTCACGATTTCAGAAATGCAAAGCAATAAAATTAAGGATCAAATACAAGCATGAATTTTAATGGCCCTAATCTGAATCCTAAAAATTTCAGAAACTTCAATCTTAAAATTCTCTAAGCTCAAGCAATATAAATGAAAACTATGGACATGGTTAGCTTTAGGGCATTGATATCTACATTTTTCATTCACAAATAAACCATTAATGATGCATGTATGAAGAGTTCAAAATTCAGAAAACTTACCTTGCAAGAGGGTATCGTGTTTGGAGTTTGAGTAGCTTTTATTGAGTTCTAATGATTGGATTAGCTTCCCCAAGTTCCCAGGAAGCTAATGTGATACTTAGCTTGAGCTGAAAGTGCTTGAGGAGTTTTGGAGAAGTCAAGGTGCAATGTGCTGTTTTTGAAAATGGTGGATGATGATGGATGTGTTACAGTGGTGTTGCATGTTTTGGAATTGTTTGTGTATGTTACTTAGAAGCTTTTGAAAGTAAAAGGCCGAGAAACGCACCAGCAAATTTGGAGATTGGATTAAAAACTCAGAAATGACAAGTTTTGAGGTGTTTTTGGTGATTATGTGTTCTTGGTGTTTTCAGGGGTCAAGCATGCGTGTGGGTTGTGGCAGATGACTTGTGTATGTATAAAAAAAAGGTCTTGAGTGCTTTTGATAGTAAGAAGTACAAGTTACAAGCTAATTGTTATGTTACTTGATTTTCAAGAAAAGTGGGAAAACAAGTTTCAAGAGGAAGTACAAGCATGAGCTGAGTGATTGCAAGTGTCTAGACAAGCTTCTCTTGAGTTATGGGACTTGTATGATCAGAAGAAAGCAATTACAAGGCTCAAGAACAAGTTTTGTGCAAAAATCTACTTTATCAAAATGACATTGTGCATTTTCTTCCCAAAATGGATATAAAGCATGACCTTGCATTGAATGCTTGAATTGAGACCTCTAACAGCTGTGCAAGCAATTAATTATGGAGTTCCTAACAAGTTTGAGGCCTGTAAAGTAGAGGTTATGCAGCATAAGTTTGAATTTTGAATCTTGTTCATCACAAAATGACTTGTAATTCAAGTGTGAAAACCCTAACTTCATCTCTTCGATTCTCCCTACTAAAAAATGATCTCAAGGAATTATTAGACATTTTGGAAAGCTTGTAATATGCTCTACAACCCCTATTTGAATTACTTTTGAAAATTCCCCTTGGAACTATATGAAAAAGTGCCATGAAGTTAGGTCAAAATCCTGACCAAATTAGGGCAAAATTTCACTAAGTGTTTTGTTTCATGACCATGTGTTCTTAAAATTATAACTTGAGATCCAAGCACTTTTGAAAGTAGTTGTGTAAAGAAATGTTTTAGATTTCATGGATATCTACAACTTTCATGTTGAAAGTTTCTTTTGAATCATCTTGCATCATGGTGAAATTTTTGCTCAAAGTTGTGAAAAAATAAGAAATTTCCAACACTTAGAAAAATTTCTAAGTTTAGAAATTTTATCTTTTCAAAATGAAATATTGAATTTTTGATTTCTTGATGAATAAGTTTCATATTTTTACATGTTTTGATGAATTGTGATCTTTGACATTTGATTTTGACCAAAAAGTCAAAGTTCGACTTTTCACTATACAGTTGACTTTTGATCAGTTGACTGAAAATTCATCTGTCAACCCATTGGGCTTGAGTAATGTTTTGAGCCATGTCATTAGGTAAAATGATGCAATTGAACTCTTGAGATCATGCCTTAAACCAATTGATCATTTTCTAGGTCAAAAATCAGAAATTTCCCTTTCCTAGTCAAAACCCTAATTTTAACCATTTTGCCCTTTTGAAGATTTGATCAAATTTCTTGAGGAATTATGATCCAAACTTGATCAAATGATACATATGAGTTTAAAATGTTGATGTGGATCAAAAATTATGAAGTTTGACTGTAAATTGGCCACAGTTGACTTTTTCCCCAATAAAGCTTATTTTTAGGTCAACTGCTCAATTGACTGAGCAAAAGTGTGATCCAAAGCTTGAAACTTGACATGAGTAATCTTGAGGGTCCATAATGGTCCATGAAAGTCACATGGGGCATTGGAAGTTCAAATATCCCTGTGCAATCTCAAACCCTAATTTTGGTCATCAGTGCTTAACGAGGTGTCTTGAGCTGATCAACCCTAGTGCAGTCTTGAGCCAAAAGAGATCTTGTGAGCAAATTCTTGATAAATGATAGGGCAAATTTTGGGGTACAACAACTTCCCCTGTTCAATCTTCTTATGCATGAAGAGTTAGATTGGCGAGTTTTGCCATTCGTGACTCGAAGGTGGAAGATGATTGGACATTAGAGTGCCCAGAAATTTGCACTCGGTGACGTGATGGTTGATGGTATAGGGAATGGGCTTAAAGATGACATTTGGAGGGATGATGGAAAGTTGTTGGAGATGGGCTTGTAGATGCCATCCAGAAATGATTTTTGAACCGTATCTGTAAGCTGAAACTGAATGAATATCAGAATGGAGTCCGTGTCTGGATCATATCTGAACTGTATCTGAAAGTTGAATCTGAATGAGTATCAGGATGGCATCCATGTATGGAGCATATCTGAACTGTATCTGAGAGTTGAATCTGAATGAGTATCAAGATGGCATCCGTATCTGGAGCGTATATGAACTGTATCTGAAAGTTGAATCTGAATGAGTATCAGGATGGCATCCGTGTATGGAGCGTATCTGAACTGTATCTAAAAGTTGAATCTGAATGAGTATCAGGATGACATTCGTGTTTGGAGCGTATCTGAACTGTATCTGAAAGTTGAATCTGAATGAGTATCAGGATGGCATCTGTATCTAGAGCGTATCTGAACTGTATCTGAAGATTGAATCTGAATGAGTATCAGGATGGAATATGTGTCTAGAGAGTATCTGAACTGTATCTAAAGATTGAATCTGAATGAGTATCAGGATGGCATCCGTGTCTGGAGCGTATCTGAACTGTATCTGAAAGTTGAATCTGAATGAGTATCAGAATGGCATCCGTGTTTGGAGCGTATCTGAATTGTATCTGAAAGTTGAATCTGAATGAGTATCAGGATGGAGTCTGTATCTAGAGCATATATGAACTATATCTGAAGATTGAATCTGAATGAGTATCTGGATGGCATCCGTGTTTGGAGCGTACCTGAACTGTATCTGAAAACTTTGAGCATTGTTAATGGTAGCTATTGATTAACCTTATCCTGAAAAGGGTAAAATGTTAGCTAATATGCAATGTCATGTTGTATGAAATGCATGGTGTAATGAGATTATAATACATGCATTCGTGTTATCGGTGTTTATGATATATGGATGCGATATATGCATATGTTAGCTAATTTACTGCACTGCTTGTTGGATAAATCCCCGACTGCTGCTGAGGGTATGGAGTGCAAGTCTTCATGCTTTGAAGTGTTGATGAATTTATACTTAGAGAAATAAACCTTTTTGTAAGGGAAATGCCGTGTGCTGCTTGTAAAATTTTGTTGGGGAATCCTGAGAAATTTGGTGACTTTTAACGGGGAGTGATAATTGGAAGTTTTGTTCCGCATGAGATTAAACTGCACACTGCGGGAGATTTTATGGAAATAGCTTAGAGAGATTTTCCTATCTCTTAAAGCCATTAGTGATTGTCTTTATTTTGTTCATTTGTAGACGGTAGTTACGTTTAAATGCGTATGTTTAAAAATAAATCATTTGACATTTTCGTAAATAAAACACAAGAGTAAAGAAAAGCAGATAGTTTTGCACTTTCAAAGGGACATCTTTGTATTGACTTTGAGTAAGTATTTTTGTACAATGAGACAAACATTCTAGTAAGAGAATGTCGTCGTAAAAAAATGAAAATTTGATACAAAGAAAAGATAGCTATCTGAAATAATCCCATGGGGTTCCCATTCTGCTATAGCCTTCGTGTCTCTGAGCATCTTATCTATTTGTTGCCTTGTCTGAAGTTGATTGAATTGATCAGAACCGTCGAGTTTGCAGGTTGTCCGTAAGGTGATCCAACAGGGATATAGTCATACGCTTTTATTCCCTAACTTTTTCCTGGACCGCCCTTTCGGGTTTTCAGTCCACCGGGATACCCTTTTTTTGCCAAACCCGCTCTTTCGGGTTTTCAGCTTGCCGGGTGTACAGATTTTTTGTTTTATCCCTAATTTTTGCCCGAACCTTTTTGGTTCTCCGGGATGCCCTTATTTTGCCTAGGTGTGTCAACCTAGCGGGTCTCTTATGCGTAGTATCTTTTGACTATGTTTGCATTCACAGTGTGCGGCGGGTCGTCGCCATCCATGGTGGTCAAGATCGTTGCTCCACCAGAGAATATGTTTTTGATCACAAATGGTCCTTCATATGTAGGAGTCCATTTTCCCCTGGGATACCTTGCGGAAATATGATGCGTTTGATCACCAGATCCCCGACTTGATATACTTGGCGTCTGAATTTTTTGTTGAAAGCCTTGATCATCCGTTTTTGATACATCTGACCATGACAGACGGCAGTAAGCCTTTTCTCATCAATCAAGTTCAGTTAATTAAGTCGAGTCTGGATCCAATCGTCTTCGTTCAGCCCCGCATCCTTCATAATTCTCAGAGAGGGGATCTGGACCTCAATAGGCAAAACAACCTCCATGCCGTATATCAGAGAGTAAGGTGTTGCCCCGATCGATGTGCATTCCGTGGTACGATAACCGTGGAGATCGAATGGTAGCATCTCATGCCAGTCTTTGTATGTGACTGTCATTTTCTGTATGATCTTTTTGATGTTCTTATTTGCGGCTTCGACAGCACCATTCATCTTTGGTCGGTAAGGGGAAGAATTGTGATTATGGATCTTGAATTGCTTGCACAGGGCGGTGATCATAGTATTGTTAAGATTCGTACCATTGTCTGTGATGATACTCTCCGGGATACCGTACTGACAGATGAGATTCTGTTTAATGAACCAGGCTACAACATTCTTGGTGACGGAAGCGAAAGAGGCTGCCTTAACCCACTTTGTAAAATAGTCAATGGCCACTAAGATGAAGCGGTGTCCATTAGAGGTTGTTGGTTTGATTTCCCCAATCATATCGCTGCCCCACATAGCGAAGGGCCAAGGATCCGCCAAGACATTCAAAGGAACTGGAGGTACGTGCACCTTGTCAGCATAAGTCTGACACTTGTGGCAAGTTCGAGAGTGTTGATAGCAATCTATTTCCATGGTAGACCAGTTTTGAGGAGGATCCTTTAGTGTGATCAGTTTCACCTTCAGCAATTGTTGTAATGCTTGAGACAAAGGCATGTTGATGTTAGTGTACTGCCTTTCTTGATATTTTACCCTACGCATCTTTGTTGAACAGATGTAGGATTAGAGATCAGGATTGCCCCTACCTGTTGATCATGACGACTCTTTCGGCTGTACACAGCATTGGACTCTTTCTTTCTATTGTCTGTCTTTTTCTGAACGTCGGAGGGTGTAACTCCTTGGATCTTTCCACTTTTGATGCCAGCTTTGACCCTTTCACCAGTCAGTACCAGCTCGGTGAACCCGGCCGAGGAGCTTCCGATTAGGTGTTTGAAGAAAGGCCCTGTCAAAGTTCCCATGAAGATGTCGATCAACTCCCTGTCAGTTAAAGGGGGCTGCACCCTACCAGCCAGATCTCTCCACTTTTGGGCGTATCCTTTGAAGCTCTCGTTGGAACCCATGGTCATGTTCTGCAATTGCACGTGAGTTGGTGCAAGATCAATGTTGTACTGATACTGTTTGTAAAAAGCAGCAGCTAAATCCTCCCAGGTGTGGATGCGAGAACTCTCCAATTGATAGAACCACTCGAGTTGAGTCCCTACCAGACTTTCTTGGAAGAAATGGATCCAAAGCTTTGGATTAGTTGTGTATGGTTGAATCTTGCGGACATAAGACTTTAAATGCATCTTAGGGCAAGAGACTCCATCGTACAGGGCAAAGGTAGGGATTTTGAACTTTGGCAGGATAACCACTCCATAAACCAAACCCATGTCTCCTAAATCCAAGCCAGGTGTCTATTGAATCTCCATAGCACTGAGGCGATCCTCCAACTGTTTGTACTTGTCATCAGTGGGAGGATATTGTTCTTCAGAGTAGTCAGCTTCAGCTTCATCAATCTCCAGATTGTTGTCTTCTTCATGATTATCCCCCATGTTGGATGGAGTTGAAAGATCTAGAGCTCTTTTGACTGGTCCTCTAGGTCTTCTTCTCAAGTTTAGGATGCCTACTGACTTCTTGGACTTCTTCCCCTTGTCTTTGAGAAGGAGAGTTTTCAGATCGTCTTGCCCTTTAGCCATAGCCAGGAACATTTGTTGGAATTGAGCGTTTTGAGCTTGGAGATCTTTCACTGTTTGTTCCATATCCATCTTACTGAAATAAACAGTAGGAAGATAAGGAGACCTGTATGGGAGAAACCTGTCATGATATGATGCATGATATGGGGATGCATGTTTTCAAGGATCTCGCGGGGTAAACACAAGAAAAAGTTAGAGATTGAACTTTGATCAACAAATTTGATTGGAGAACTTTGTATCGATGGATGTCCTTCCACAGGAATCAAACTCACCATGTCAAGTGGGTTGTATCCCTTGACTCAAGTTTGCCATACTTGATCTTTAACGGTGTTTGGTCAGAGGAAAATAAATCCCACTGTCCCTTGCTAGACGTTTGGTTCATCATAACCTGCATCAAAGACCCTCGAGATCCTTGAAATGGTTATTGAAAATGCTATGGTATGATGTTATGATGTTATGATGTTTATGTACAAGTAAATATACACACACAACAAACAAGTCCCTATGTTTTAGGCTTGCATGGGTTTTGTAGGTAAGTACCCTCTTGAAGTTTAGTTGGCTCAACCTGTCCTAGAAATAATGACCGGGTTCTAAAGGATCTCAATATCACCGACCTTTCTCTTAGGCATTGTCTCAACACAACAATTTTTTCTTGCAGTCGAGATATCCCAAAAGTCTAGCCTCAATGAGTGTAGTATCGAGTATCAACCAATTTTCAGCTCTACACCGAAACCGGCTACCTCACTACGTCCTAATGGCCAAGTTTGTTCAATTAGGGTTCTAAGGTCAATTAGTGCTTCATGACACCACTCAGCGGCCCTGTGTTCTCCTCGATTCACCATGAGGGATATCGGTACCCACAAATGCGTCACACTAACATAACCATTGTTTCAACCATATCGGTCTATGTCGTACAGTCTCCACAATCTATTGCTATTTACCTAAAAAGGTGTCCCAGATCCGGGTGGAGGATTAAAGCAAACCCAATACAAGGAACTAAATATAAAGAACACAAATCAAATAATGAAAGCGAGTAAAGGTGATCTAACCCTAAGGTAACCCCACCTTTTTTAGAGTGTTCCCCAGCAGAGTCGCTAGTTCTGTGATACGGTGGGAGAACTGACTTAAGGTTTTGCGTTTTGATCGCATTTATGCGGATAGCAAGAGTCGCCACCGACTTTTCTTTTATCCAAAAGGAAAGGTAAAAAGGCACAGGAAAGACCTTTCGAGATTATTTCTCGGGTTCGAGGGGTAGATTATGAAAAGGGAAGGTATTAGCACCCTTTTCATCCGTAGTTATCTACGGGCTCTTAGTTACTCGCTAGATCACTTGCTTTTGTTTGACAGTATGCTTGTGGTGTGTTTTTTGAAAGTATTTTGAAAATTTCTTTGTAATGGTTCTCGTTTCTATAAGAACGCGTACAAAGTGTTGTTTCGAAAAATAGTTCAAAGATGTGTTTGTGGAAATGTGTTTTTGAAAGTGGTTTTGAAAAGATGTTTTGCAATGGTTCTCGTCTCTATAAGAACGTATACAAAATGCCTTGTCTTTTGAAAATGTTTTGAGATGAAAGTGTTGGTGTAAAAATGTTTTTGTCGTGAGCAAGCGAGTAACTAGGAGCAAAACTTCCTACTCGAAAGGTCCCAAGGTTCTTTTCTTCCTCCTTTTAATGTTGTTATCTTACCATTGATTTGGTAAGAAGCCCCATCGTTGGATGTAAAGGGACAGGCGCGGGTCAATTTTACAGTCATCGAAAGCAACTTATGAGACGCTTTAGCAATTTTCATAAGGGACGAGATCGTTTTATTAAAGGCCACGTCGAGGTTCATCGAGGTACTAAGATCTTTTATTGAAGGGTCATTGCTAAAGCGCCCCATATTCGAGGGACATGACTGTTTTCGAGACAACAAGTGAGATTACCCTCGAGGTGCATGTGTGAATAATGTGTTTGATTTGCATACATTTAGTCTTTGATTAGGGTGGCCTATTTGTTGATTTTATCTTACCATACATCCTAGTTACTAACATTTGTATAAAGCAATAAAAATGCAGGAAATAAATATCCTACACTATTACAACCATATTGAAAGGCAAGAAAATGTAAAGGCAAAAACAAAATAAAAGAAAGTAAAATGAGCTCTTCGACCCAGGAAGTAGAACCCTTCGACTCAAATCTTCATGGCCCCTTTCGAATCTGTCTTTTTTTGTTTCCTTCGACTGCAGGAGTGTTAGCCGATAACCTTCGACTCACCCTTCTTGCTATTTCTTTTGAGAGGATTTAGGAGTCAGCATGGAATGCACACCTTTCGTTTCAAAATCTTTGATGTCTCCTTTGATTGCAGGAATGCAAAGCTCCCAAGTTTAGATTTCGAGAAGGCTCCAATGTTTAGCCAGTCAAAAGATACAGGAAACTTGTCTAAACTTGAAAATGAAACCAACAAATGTAACTTTCGACAGCTACAAATCAGGGGTTAGCACAAGATTATTGGGAACCAGGATCCAAAGTCTAACTAGTCAGGGTTGAGTTTCTGAGTATACAAGCAGTGAGGGTCGAAAGCATGATCGACTGCCTAGATAGGATATCTACATTTTCCTTTTATTTACATTCACAAATGATATTTAAGTGAGCAAAGTTTTTAGTTTAGAGGAAAACTTACCTCTTGAAGTGCTTAGTCGTAGGACTTGTAAGTGGCTTCTTCGATGATGGATGGAGCTTCGCTGGAACCTTCCCGAAGCTAGTTTCGTTGTTGTTTTGTTTGGTCAGTCAGATGTGGTTAACTATCTGGCAGTTGGGGATTGAGTCGAAAGGTTTGCTTATGTATGAAGGGATCTGAGTTGTTTAAAGTTTGAGTGTTTGGGAATGTTTAAGAATTTTTAATAGTTGTGATACGGTGGGAGAACTGACTTGAGGTTTTGCGTTTGTGTTCGCAAATGTTTCAGTTTAGCAAGAGTCGCCACCGACTTTTTATTTTATCCTAAGGAAAGGTCAAAAAGCACAGGAAAGACCTTTGAGATGTTTTCTCGGGTTCGAGAAGTATATTATAGAAAGGGAAGGTATTAGCACCATTTCTATCCATGGTTATTCATGGGCTCTTAGTTACTTGTTTAGATCACTTGCTTTGCTTTTCAATTGTTTGAAATGGTGCTCTTCAATTGTTTGAAATGGTGCTTTGTGTGTGGTTTTGAAAGATGTTTTGAAAAGAGGCCATCGTTGTGGAAACCTTTGTAATGATTCTTGTTTGAATGTATACAAAGGTGTTTTTGTCTTTTGAAAAGTTTCCGATGTTTGAAAGTAGGGTTTTGAAATTGTGTGATGAAGTGTGTTTTGAAAATAGCAAGGATGTTTTTACAAGCTTTTGATCAAGTAACTAAGAACTATCTACCATATTTTACTCAAAGATCTTTCTTATGTTTTTTAACCCTTTTAACAGTGTTGCTTCACCATTGTACTTGGTGAACAACCTTGTGTTAGAATGTTTAAACGGGACAGGCGTGGGTCATCGTATAGACCATGATAGCAATTGTGTCAAGTATTTTTGGCAATTTTCTTAAGGGACTTAATCATTTTTTGTTTTAGGCAACTCAAATAGCGTCATCGAGGGACTATGATCTTTTGTTTTGTTTTTTTTGTGCCAAAGTACTTGACATGCATACCATGGCCCATTTTTGAAGGCAACAAGTGGATTGTAATCCTAGGGGTGTAAGTGTGCATTGTGTTTGTTTTTCATGCATTTTGTCTTTGATTAGGTCAAACTATTTGTTGGTTTTGATTTTGCATACAAACCCTAATTCTCTAATCATGGCATAATTGAAGGCATTAAGTGCGTAAAAATAAATCTAAGCTATTACAACTTTGATATAGGGAGGGGGGTACAATTTTGAATAGGGGATTATTTTGCAAGAAATATAAAACCCTAATTACTATTACATCCAAATTGAATTCTTTGTGCAAATAAAATAAATGGGCAATATTTAATTAAACAAGATAAATAAATATTAAACAAGATGTATTATGCCAAAAAAGAGTTTTTATTTGTTCATGTATGCAAAAGTATTTTTTAATGTAAAAAAAGTATAAAGAAATAAATAAAAGATTAATTTTATTTGTTTTAGGGTAAAAACCCTAATTTCTTTAAGAAAATAAATATAATGTATTATTTATGTACACAAATATATTAATATGTATAAAAATGAAATATATCTAAAAAAGGTATTTTTTAGTATAAATAATAATAAAAATTAAAATGTAATATTTTTGTATTTTATTTCTAAGTATTTAATAAAATATTATTTTTAATATATATATATATATATATATATATATATATATATATATATATATATATATATATATATATATATATATATATATATATATATATATATATATATATATATATATATATATATATATATATATATATATATATATATATATATATATATATATATATATATATATATATTCAAGAAAATATTTTCAATGTGAATAAAAATATTATTTACATTATTTTCAAGTTTTAACAAATAATATAAAGTATTTAAACCTTTAAATGTTAGAAATAATTAAAATAAATACCAAATAAATGTAAAAAAAATATAAAAATATTTTTGGAGTATTTTTTATATTTGAAAATAAAATATCAAAGTCAGAAATGAAATAAAAATGCAAAAATAATAAAAATACAAAGAAATGGGTCAGGGGGTGTGAAACTGAAAAAGAAGGTGTTAGAAGCAAAAAGCCAAGCCCAGCCCATCAGCTTCATCTTCTTCCTCCAGCACTGTGAAAAACCCGCGCTTGCTACACAAACTTGTATCTCCTGTATTTGTGATCTTTTGACAAAACTCAAAACATGAAACTTGTAGAGCATCAAACCACGATTCTAACCATATAAAAAACTTAATTTAACTCTCAAAGACCAGAGAGAATTTCTCTGGCCCTAGTTTTTTCAGAAAGTTCATGGATGAAATTCTCTTAGCACGTTTAATATAAATGAAAACTGAGCATATGTATGGTTTCAGGGTAATGAGTACTAAATCTTTCATTCACAAACCTAAGGCTAAATGTTCCTAAATAGAGAGATAGAAATTCATGAAAAAACCTGTTTCAGCTGAGTTCGAGTTGGACAATGCAGCAGCTTTCAGTGAGGCATGAGGTTCTTTGGAGCTTGCTTGATGTTCCCTGCACCTTTCCCAATGCTTACTTTGTTTTGAAGTGACTTGAATCAACCTCTAGAAGTCAACCTGCATAAGCTTGAAACAGAAATGGTGAACACTGTAAATGGAGTTACAGTTGGCAATGGAGGTTTGGGACAGCTTGAGTGAGTTGAATGGAAGGTATTGGAACTGATTGCAAGCAAAACACACGAGTGGAATGTGATTTGGCTTGTGATTTGCAGGTCCAGCCCTGTTTTGCAAGAAAATGTAGTTTTTGTGCACAAGGGGGTTTGAGAGGTGCAAGGCTAGTGTTTTTGACTTACAAGGATATGCAAAACTTGTTTGAAACCTTGGCTTGAGTTGATTTTATCAGATGTGTGAGTTATGGACTTTTGGTACAATGCCTTGGTTTTGAAGCAAAATGTGAGAGTTGACAATGCAAGGCTGTACTGGCTTGGAACCTAGCTGCACAAAGTTGTTGAGCTTTGCCTGACATTAGGGAGCCTTGTTTGCAGCAAAAGGCTTGGTGTATGGCTCAAGAAATGAAACTTGACATAAAGCATGCTTTATGTAAATGGAAGTGTGATCTTTATGCCCAAAATGGAAATGTTCATTGTATAATGCTCCCTTGATCAGAACAATGCCTCTAACCAATGTATTTGCATTCAATTTTTGAGTGTAAATTGGTTTAGAGGCCTGTAATTAAGGACAAATCTATCTTGGTCAGATTTTGCAACTTGCATGAACATGTATTGCCCATGATTATAAAGTGAGTTTTTGCCAACTTCAAGCATTCGATTCTCCCTAACCACAAATGTGTTTGAGGAGTTCTTGGACAATTTTAAAATCTTGCAACATGCTCTATAATCCATATTTGAAATGCAACTTGAGATTCCAAGTGGAACTATGTGAAAAATGGCCAAGAAGAAGAGTTAAAATCCTGCCTAAACTATGGCAAAATTTCACTAAGTTAAAAGTTTTAGGTACCCTTGTTCCAAAAATCATAACTTGAGATCCAAGCTTATTTTGAGCAAACTTTGTGAATCAAAGTTGTATACTTTGTGGAGGACTACAACTTTCATGTTGGAGGTTTTGTTTGAATCCATTTTCATCATGGTGAAAATGTGGGGCAAAGTTAGGAAAAATTAAGAAAATTTCATAACTTAGAAAAATTCTAAGTTATGAAATTTTTTCAATTTCAAACCCTAATTTGCAATTTTGGGTTTCTTGATGAACAAGTTTCATAATTTGACACATCTTGATGAAAAATGACCCTTGGAACTTGATTTTGACCAAAAAAGTCAAAGTTTGACTTTTCAGTATACAGTCAAATTTTGATCAGTTGACTGAAAAATTCATTTGTCAATCCTATGCATTTGAGATCTTTTGAACTTGTTGAATAGGTCAAGATGATTCCATTGAGTCCTTGAGTCCATGGTTGAGCCTAATTTGCCATTGGCTAGGTCAAACAGTCAAAAATTGCCTTTGTACAGTCAAAACCCTAAAAATGACCATTTTGCCCTTTTGGTGATCTGATCAAATTTCTTGTGGGATTATGGTCCAAAATTGATCAAATGACTAATATGAGTTCATAATGTTGATGTGGGTCAAAATTCATGAGGTTTGACTGTAAATTGGCCACAGTTGACTTTCCCCAATACAGTTGATTTCTAGGTCAACTGTCCAATTGACTGGGCAAAAATTTGAATCAAGGCTTGAAACTTGGTATGGGAAAACTTATGAGTCCAACATGAAGTATGAAAGTCACTTTGGGCATTGTAGGTCAAAAAATCCCTGTGCAAACTCAAACCCTAGTTTAGGTCAACAGTGCAAGGAGGTGACTTGAGCAGAGCAAACCCTAGCTTGGTCTTGAGTTCCAAGAGTCTTGTGATGAGAAATGTTGATAGAATGAGAGGGAAAATTTTGGGGTACAACAGTTGCCCTTGTTCAATCTTATTGAACCTGAAGAGTTAGATTGGCAAGTTTGTCTTTTGTGACTCGAAGGTAAAAGAGGATTGGACACTAGAGTGCCCGTAAATTTGCACTCGTCAAAATATTGCTGAAGGAATGGGCTTAAAGATGCCATTTGGAGATGGTAGAATCTTGCTGGATATGGGCTTAAAGATGCCATCTAAGATTTGTTTGTTGAAAATCGGTAGAATGAACATCAGAATGGTATCCGTATGTGGAACGCATTCGAGTTGTATATGGAGATTAGGTTTGTATGAGCAAGGGAATGTCGTCTGTGTTTAGAGTGTATCCAAGTTGTAACTGAAGTTGAGATCTGTATGAGTAGCAGAATGACTTCCGTGTCCAGAGTGTATCTGAAACTGTAATTGGGATCTGAATAAGTGACAGAATGACTTCTGTGGCGACTGCACTGGGGAGAATCAAACATCTGGTGTAAGGGCCAGAATGGCATCCGTGCTTGGAGCGTATCTGAACTTGAAGTTGATAGTTGAATCTGAATGAGAGATAGAATGGCCACCGTGTCTGGAGCGTACCTAGTCTGTATCGGATTGCTGAAGTCTGAATGAGTAGTAGAATGACCGCCGTGTCTGGGGTGTATTCGTACTGTATTTTGACTTGAAATTCTGAATGAGTAATAGAATGACCGCCATGTCTGGGGTGTATCCACATTGTATCTGAAATCTCTGAATAGTTGTTAATGATAGCTTTTTAATCCTATCCTAAAAAGGGTAGAATGTTAGCCAAAACACAAAGTTATGTTGTATGATATGTATGATGCAATGAATTGTGTTTCATCAATGTTTATGATATATGAATGTAATGGAGGCGTATGTAAGCTGAGTAGCTGTCTTGCTGAGGAAAATAAATCCTTGATAACTAGAGATAATGAAATCTTTGACTGCTGCGGGAGAAAGTAAATTCCTGGCCAATGCTGAGGGTTCAAAAATCTTTGATTGCGGAAGATGAGAAATCCTTGCTGACTGCTTGGGGATTAAAGAATTATGAATGTTGAGAATGAGAAATCTTGGGACCACTGCTGGGGATTGAAAACCCTTGGTGACTGGTGGAGATTAACAAGAGCTTTGATAACTTCTGCGGGGAATGAGAATCCTTCATGACTTTCCTGGGAAATAAGGAAAATCTCTACTGGGGAGTTAAAACCTGGGAGGCTTCTACTGGAGAAATGAGACCAAGAATCTTCGATTTGCTGGGAAATAAACTTTGTGGGGAGAATGTTTACTTGGCCGGTGAAATCAGGAGCCTGGGTTGTACGCCAATCTACTAGGGAAGTTGGGGAACACTGAATGGTTCTCACTGGGGATTGATAGTTGGAATTTTGACTTCGCTGGGGAAGAAGGTTTAGAATATTCTAGCTCCGTTGAGCATATGTATTTCAAGGTTTTTTGGGCTCCATTGGGGCTCAGGAGTTTGAACTTTGATGGGAACTTTGAAACTTAACTCCGCTGGGGGATAAAGTTTAGAACACACTGGCTTCGCTGGGGATCTTGAAATTTAACTCCGCTAGGGATGTACACTTCAAGCTTTTAGCTTTGTTGAGGATTTGAATGATGTATTGTAGGGGATTTCTTCTGGAATAGCACAAAGATATCTTCCTACACCTTCAACCTATCAGTAATTATCCTTTCTCAATTTCGTTTTATTTGTAAGAAGTGATTATATTCAAATGCATATGCCTATTTAACAAAACTTTGGACGTTTTCAAATAAAACACAAGTGTAAAAAGAAAGGAAAGGCAAGCAAATTTCTGCATTTTGAAGTATCTTTATATTAACTTTTGTAAGTATTTTTGTACAAAGGAAACAAACATCCTAGTAAGAGAATGTTGTTGAAAAAAATTTATACAACAAGAAAGATGGATATGTGTAACAATTCCATGGGGTTCCCATTCCGCTATAGCCTTCACAACTCTGAGTATCTGTCTTTTCGTTGCTTCGTCCGCTGATGATTGGATTGATCAGAAGCTTGGAGCTTGTTGGTGAAGAGATTGTCCTTAAAGTGATCCGACGAGACATAGTCATACGCTTTAATTCCCTAACTTTTGCCTGGACCGCCCTTTCGGGTTTTCAGTCCACCGGGAAACCCTTTTTTGCCCAAGTCGCCCTTTCAGGTTTTTAACTTGCCGGGTGTACAGATTTTTTGTTTATCCCTAATTTTTGCCTGAACCGCCCTTTCGGTTTTTCGATTCACCGGGATGCCCATTTTTGCCCAAGTCGCCCTTTCGGGTTTTCAACTTGTCGGTTTGTTTTATGCGTAGTATCTTGTGACTATGTGTGCGTTCGCAGAGTGCGGTAAGTCGTCGCCATCCATGGTGGTCATAATCATTGCCCCACCAGAAAAGATGCTCTTGATCACAAATGGTCCTTCGTAAGTAGGAGTCCACTTGCCCCTGGGATCACTTTGCGGCAAGATGATCCGCTTGATTACAAGATCTCCGACTTGATATACCTAACACCTGACTTTCTTGTGGAAAGCCTTGATCATCCGTTTTTGATACGTCTGACCATGACAAACAACAGTAAGGCGTTTCTCGTTGATCAAGTTAAGTTGATCAAGCCGGGTCTGAATCCAATCGTCTTCACTCAAACCGGCATCCTTCATAATTCTCAAGGAAGGAATATGAACTTCCATAGGTAAAATAGCTTTCATGCCATATACCAAAGAAAAGGGAGTTGCCCCTGTTAAAGTACGTGTCGTGGTACGATATCCATGCAGAGCAAACGGTAACATCTCGTGCCAGTCTTTGTAGGTGACTGTCATCTTTTGAATGATCTTCTTGATATTTTTATTTGCAGCTTCAACAGCACCGTTCATCTTTGGCCGATAGGGAGATGAATTGTGATGATAAATCTTGAACTGCTCACACAGAGAAGTGATCATAGTGTTGTTCAAATTTGTACCGTTATCCGTGATAATCCTGTCGGGGATACCATATCGGTATATGAGATTCTGCTTAATGAAGCGGGCAACCACATTCTTTGTAACTGAGGCATAGGAGGCGGCTTCGACCCATTTGGTGAAGTAATCAATAGCGACCAAGATGAAGCAATGTCCATTGGATGCCGTGGGCTTGATCTCTCCAATCATGTCGATGCCCCACACTGCGAATGGCCAAAGAGCTATTAGAACGTTGAGAGGAACAGGAGGAATATGTACCTTGTCAGCATAGACTTGGCATTTTTGGCAAGTACGGGAATGTTGATGACAATCAGCTTCCATGGTAGACCAAAAGTAGCCTGCCCTTAGAATCTTCTTAGCCATCGTATGTCCGCTCAAGTGGGTGCCAAATGTGCCACTATGTATTTCAGTCATGATCAACTCTGCTTCAACCTTGTCCATACAACGAAGTAGAACACAATCATGGCTGCGCTTATAAAGGATACCATTGCTCAGGAAGAACTTGGCAGCAAATCTCCTTAAGAACTTTTTGTAATTGACGGAAGCTCCTTCAGGGTATTCTCGAGTCTGGAGATACCTTTTGATTTCATGAAACCATGGTTGTTCCACTACTTCTTCGGTATTAATCTCGTGACAGTGTGCAGGTTCGTCCATTCGCTCGATGGTGATTTGGGGAGCTTCGTTATCCCAGTTGAGTTTAAACATGGAATACATTGTAGCCAGAGCATCTGCTAGCTGATTTTCTTCTCGCGGGAAGTGCTCGAAAGTAACCTGCTCGAAATGAGGCAACAATGTCAAGACATGTTCTTTGTATGGGATAAGATTAGGATGTTTAGTGTCCCACTCTCCTTTGACTTGACTGATAACCAAAGCCGAGTCCCCAAATACGACCAAATATTTGATTCCCAAGTCGATAGTAGCCTTGAGACCAAAGATGCAAGCTTCATATTCAGCCATGTTATTGGTACAACTGAAGCAAAGTCGGGCAGTGAAGGGTGTATGGCAACCTTCCAGAGAAATGAGTACCGCACCGATACCATTGCCAAGTGTATTTGAAGCACCATCAAAGTATAGGGTCCATCGGGATCCTTGTTCAGGTCCGTCATACGGTCCGTTACCTTCGATGTTGTCCAATGTCATGATGTTCTCGTCAGGGAAGTCGAATCTCATAGATTGGTAATCTTCGACGGCTTGATGAGCTAGATGGTCTGCTAGTACACTCCCTTTTATAGCTTTTGGGGTAGTATACTGGATATCGTACTCAGTCAGGATCATTTTCCATCTAGCGATTCTTCCAGATAAAGCAGGCTTCTCGAAGATATACTTGATTGGATCCATTTTGGAAATCAGCAAAGTGGTATGAGCCAACATATACTGCCTTAGCCGGCGAGCAGCCCATACCAAAGCGCAGCAAGTTTTCTCGAGCAGTGAGTAACGAGTATCACAGTCGGTAAACTTTTTGCTAAGGTAATAAATGGCATGCTCTTTTCGGCCAGACTCATCATGTTGGCCCAGTACGCACCCCATTGAGTTATCCAAAACAGTCAGATACATGATTAACGGCCTTCCTTCGACGGGTGGCATCAAGATAGAAGGTTCCAGCAGATACTCCTTGATCTTATCAAAATCAACTTGACAATCATTGTTCCATTCAACTACCTGATCTTTCTTCAACAGTTTGAAAATTGGCTCACAGGTAGATGTCAGGTGAGAGATGAACCTTACGATATAGTTTAAGAGTCCCAAGAATCCTCTAACCTCCTTTTCAGTGCGGGGGGCGGGCATTTCTTGTATAGCCTTTACTTTAGCTGGATCAACCTCAATGCCTTTGTTGCTAACAATAAATCCCAAAAGTTTACCAGACCTAACTCCAAAAGTGCACTTGCTTGGATTCAGTCTGAGCTTATACTCCTTCAACCTGGCAAACAGCTTTTGCAGATGATCAAGGTGTTCTTCTTCTGTCTGTGATCGGGCTATCATGTCGTCTACGTAAACTTCAATCTCATGATGTATCATGTCATGAAATAAAGCTACCATGGCGCGTTGATAGGTTTCCCCGGCATTCTTCATTCTAAATGGCATCACTTTGTAGCAGAAGGTACCCCATTGCGTGACAAAAGTAGTTTTCTCCATGTCTTCAGGGGCCATTTTGATCTGGTTGTATCCCGAGAATCCATCCATGAAGGAAAATACCTTGTGTTGAGCTGTGTTGTCAACCAAGATGTCAATGTGTGGTAGTGGAAAATCGTCTTTAGGGCTAGCCCTGTTTAAATCCCGATAATCTACACACATTCTGACTTTGCCGTCCTTCTTAGGTACGGGCACGATGTTAGCAACCCATTGTGGATAGGAAGTAACAGCCAGAAAGCCAGCGTTGAATTGCTTCATTACCTCAGCTTTGATCTTCCCAGACATGTCGGGCCTCATTCGGCGGACCTTTTGCTTGATCGGTGGACAGACTTCTCTTGTAGGGAGACGGTGAACCACGATATTTGTGTCTAATCCGGGCATGTCTTCATAGGACCAGGCGAAGAATTCAACATATTCGTTCAACAACTGCACCAAGCGCTTTTTGACACCTGGTTCCAGGTTGGCACCCACCTTTACCTCTTTCTTGTCTTCCTCTGTTCCCAAGTTGATAGTCTCTAGCAACTCTTCATGAGGCAGAATATCCCTCTCTTCTTGTTGCAAAAGTCTGGCTAACTCTCCCGGCACTTCACAGTCTTCGTCAACTTTGTACTCAACATGGTTGACCAAATCTTCAGAGTTACCGAAGGCAAAAGCAGAATAGTCACCATGGAATCCGGAGTGGATGGGTACCTTCATTTGTGAGTGTGGGTGTGTATAAGGGATAGCCATCCTTAAACAAAACAAAATGCAAAAGGAAAGAAAATGAACACAACAGTTTATAGATGAAAACGTCCAATGATTCATTAAAACATGGCATATGATAATGAAGAAAATCAAGCCCTTACAAATGGACCTATATGCCCCGGGAAAGGCATAAGGTGAAAATAGTGTACGAATTATTTAGTTATTACAGACCAAAGTAGGAAATTGTTCAAAGATAAATTACTGGTTGATGAAGGTGATGGGAATAAAGTCCTTTGCTTCCTAATTGCTTATACCTCCTTCGACGGTTGGAAAGATCCAATCTTCAAAGTTTTCTTCTTCATCATCATCTTCTACAACATTAATTCCATGGTGAGTGATCTTTACGGGTGGTCCTCCAGCCTTGGAGCGACGCATAGCTTTCTGGCCAACAGCAGTAAAACCTAGTCCGAACTTGTCTGTCTTGTGAGGGAATTCAGGCAGTTTCCCCCACACTGTACTCCTTCCTTCTTTGATTACAACCTCTGCGTCCTTGAGAGATGCCATCCTAGACACATGCTTGGGAACACTAGGCACATCAACCATTGTCTTCGCAACTGCGACCTCAGGAGAAACTTCCTCAAAATGTTGGAAGGGCGTTTCTATGAATTCGCCATCCAACTCCACATAGCGGAAGGAGTTGAGGTGACTTATCATGTACTCTTCCTCGCTGTGCACCATTATAATCTTACCCTTAACAGGATACTTTAGCATTTGGTGTAAAGAGGAGGTAACTGCCCCAGCATAGTGGATCCACGGCCTTCCCAATAAGCACGAATATGAAGGACGAATGTCCATCACATAAAAGGTAGAGTTGAAGGTCTCGGTGCCCACTTTGATAGAAATGTCCACTTCCCCATGAACCATCCTCTTAGAACCGTCGAAGGCTCTAACAACGATGTTACTGGGTTTGAGGGTCAATCCTTCGCAGTCCAATCGGTCTAACGCTTTCTTCGGCAGCACATTCAAGGATGAACCGGTATCAACTAAGACATAGGCAAGGTGGTTCCCCTGCATTCAACTGAGACATGCAGTGCGTCATTGTGCTTCCTTCCTTTGGGGGTCAAATCAGCATTAGAAAAACCAAAACCATTATCAGTAGTAAGGCTGGCCACGCACTCTTGAACTGGTCAGCCGAAGTTTCTTGAGGCACGTGTGCCATCTTTAAAAATTTGATTAAGGCCTTAGCATGGGCCTCAGAGCAGAGTAGAAGAGCCAACATTGAGATTTTGGAAGGGGTCTGCCCTAGCTGTTCCACGACGTCGCAGTCACTCCTCTTGATTATTTTTAAGATTTCTTCCATCTCTTTCTGGGTGGTTTCGGGGATTACCACAGTCTGAGCCTTCATCCTGACAGGTGCTTCTAGTATCCCCTTACCCTTATAGGTAGTAGCATCAGAGGGTCTAACTTCAGTCACATCAATTTCTTCAATTATCGGGCCTTGCACAGATGGCTTAACTGGCACAGAAGCTTTCGAGGGTCCGAAGACTGCTCGTGGGGGAGCAATCTCCGGAGAAAAAATCCATCCGCTGCGAGTTATCTTGCTTGTTCTCGCAATGTTCCCTATATCAGGGGTTTCATCATCAGAGTTCTCTTGGACTGATTCAATCTGTTTGATACCATGATAGAAGATTTCTCCTCCGTAGTTCCATGGTATCGTCTTGTTAGATTGAGACGGGACAGGCCCTGGCATGGTGATTTTTAACGGCACAAACTTAGGATCAGGCGTAATCTTGACAGGCCTTTTGAAGGCCTTGGGAAGATTGTCGGAGATGGTTATTATTGCAATGTCATTGGTTAAAGTAGCAAAAGTAGAAGGAGTAACAGGAGTGAAGGTATCAACAGGAGTCTTTTGGAAGAGTATATCTTGGGTATCCATCAGGCGTTGGATACTTGATTTCAACAATAGGAATATCCCGGCTCTCATCAAATTCACTTTAATCACTGGTAACGGAGTCAAAAGGTCAGCAACATTGGTAACATGAAGGTCTTCCATAATGGCATGAACATTATGACCGTGCTTGGGCATTGGGGCGGAAATCACATTTGGCTTTTCGGGCGCATCGAATTCTACCTCCTTGGAGTTAATCAGGTCTTGGATTTTGTTCTTAAGAACCCAACAGTTGTTAGTATCATGCCCTACACTGTCAGAGTGGTAAGCACATTTTGCATTGGAGTGGTAATATGGAGAAGAGGTGTGATCGGTGGAAATAGAACTGACTGTTTAAAGCTGGTTCGCAAAATGTCGCGGAAGCAAGAGTCGCCACCGTCTTTTATTTTCTCCAATATGGAAAGGACAAAAGCACAGCAAAATTCCTTATGAGAATGTTTCTCGGTTCGGGAGGTAGATTTATAGAAAGGGAAGGTGTTAGCACCCTTTCTATCCGTGGTTATCCACGGGCTCTTAGGTACTTGCTCTTATGTTTTCGAAAGATGTTTGCTTTTCAAGTGTATGTGGGTTTTGAAAAAGTTTCATTGAAAGATTTCTGAGTGACTCTTGTATCTTTCCTCAAGAGTGTTTGAAAAATTCGTTTTTGAAAGCTTTTTGAAAGTGTCAGTGTGAAAAGTTGTTTTGTTTGTTTGAAAAGAGAGCAAGTACCCATGAGTCATCTACCTACCCTAAGGAATTAGGCTGTGTAAGAGTCCTTTAGACAGTACTATCCCACTATTGAGAAGTAGGTAGTACCGTCGTTGGAGGTATTCGGGTCAATTCGATTGTAGGGACAGTGTGGTCACCAAAGCAATGGTAGGACACCTTAGAAGCAACCCTAATGTCCTAGATCCTTTTATCCGAGGCAACCGTTTCGAGGCAACTGGATCTTAGACATCAGAGCGACCACTAAAACATCCTATACTTGACGACCACGTTTCGAAGGCAACGAGTGAGGTGTACCCTAGAAGTGGTGTGTGCATTGTGTGTTATGTTCATGTTAACAGTTATCTTTGATCATGGCATTGTGAGCTACGAGTTGTTTTTAATTACCATACATTCTTTCATGCAATTTTAGCAGTTAGGAGTGCAGAAAATTAAATACAGAAAGATAAAAGCTACGCTATTACAAGGCGCGGGTCTATACATCGCCAAAATACAAAGACCCGTTTTTGATAAAGATGCGGAAAGTAAAAAAAATACAATAAACCTAATTACTATTACATCCTTGAACAGTTACATAATAATCAATAAGAAAATAGTGCGCGAATAAATTAAACTGGACGTCCGAGGGTTTTGGACCCTTTGCTTGAAATTAAATTAAATTAAAACCTAATTAATTATTTAATTAAAGAAAAGAAAGTGTTTTTTATGTTTTTGTATTTAATGGAAATAAAGAAAAGAATTTAAAAGTTAGTAAACAACCCTAATTCTAGATTATTTTAATTATTAAAGAAAATGTCAAAGTTGACCTAATTTACTAACTAATTAATTTACATATTTATGTACAAAAATAATAGTAATTAATAATGATAATAATAATTAATAATAATAATTAATTAAGAAAAAGATAAAAGTGTCAAACCCTAATTCTATGTAATTTTTATTTATTAAGAAAAGTATTAGAATTTAAACCTAAATTAAACTAAAGTTAATTGTTAACATTTATTTACAAAAAAATAAGTTAATGATGCAATTAATAAATAAGTAAAAATATTTACAATTTTGAGTTTCTGATTTTTTATTATGGAAAAAATTAATTTAGTGAATTAATAATAATTAAAACCAATTAAAAGAAATAAGATAAAAGAAAATAAAAATAAGAAAAATATTGCTAACCAAAGGGGTGTGTTGGCCCAAAGGGAGGTTTGTGTGAGAAATTCTGGCCCATTGAAGACAAGCCCTGTTGACTTTCAGGAATCATGCGCATGCTGTTTGACTGGGGTACACCATGGACTTCACCTTCTGGCCACTGGATGGATCTCATGGCCACTTGGCAGGCTTAGGCGTGAGGGTGCAAGATGGAATTCTGGGCGTGTACTGCATGTGAATACCTTGTGAAAAAATAGAAAGAATTATATGGGGGACCTGGGAATCGAACCCAGGTCCCAGTACCTGCCAGCCACGTTCCCAACCAAATGAGCCATTCAAGCGTGTTTGTAGTATAACTGGACAATAAATATTATATATAAAAACAAGTATTATGATGCAGAACAAAAAAAAATACGCGTGCAGTTTGAACCACCCAACCATGCACTGCCACGCCATCTCCTTCTTCGTTGAACCTGTAAAAGGAAAACAAGATAGCGGGGGTTTTAAACCCCCACTAACTATAACCACGAAAAATAGCGACTAGAGTTAGGGACAATATAAAAATGGCGCGATGATTCTATTCAGTTCGCCTTGAGCTTTTGAGTTTAATGGTATGTGTCTCAAGGTCTGATTTTTGCTCAGCAAGAAAGCCCTAATTTAAAAACTGGGAAACCCTAAAACGTGTTAATGGCAAATCATGATCCAGAGCGTTATAATGCAATTATACTATTCCATTAGCTTCAGAAGGTTCCTGTGAATACCAAACACTCAACAATATGTATCAAGTGCGCATGAATCATGATATGAAATTCTGGAAATATATGCAAACCGTGTGACTTAGTGTGGACAATTCTTTGCGTATTAAGCTTCGTTCTTGATTGCAATGGCTTTCTGGCAATGTCAGCAATGTATTGGAAACAATTTTAGGCCTTGAATCCACCTGCAAAATAGGAAATTAGTTTCACACTTTTTATCAATTTTTTGCAACTTTGTTATGGAGTTCTATGGCAGCTTTTTCGTCTCCAGCTTTAGGGTTGTCCTTTGCCTTTGTATTGGAACCGAATTAGGTTAAGATTAAGCCCATAAATCCATTGCAATAATGTTTTCAATCCTTGATTTTTCATCATATAATTTCCAATCTTTTTTCAAAGAAAACCTTGCCAACTATGGATGATTTTCCTTTTTTGATTGAGAAACGAGTTTGCCAGCTTGCCCTGATATGATTTGCTTCACAAAAGATCCAAAAAACATATCTTTTTGATTTTCCTATAATTAATATTAATATAAATTCAATTAATTAATTAAAAATAAGAAAATAAATCATTTTAAGTTCAATGGGTCGTGCATAGGCTTTGGGTAAAGATTCAAGAAAGAATTTGAGGCCCATTAGCAAAATTGAAGTGTTTTAGGCAAAGTTGACTTTTGAAAGTTCCCAAAAATTTCCCAACTTCTCCAATGCATATCTTGCTCAATTTTGAAGCTATGAACATGTTCTTGGACATTTTGGAAAGTTCTTGAAGTCCTATAACCAATGTCTTTGGTCCCATGTCATTTTGATTTACCAATCTCAAGTTATAGTCTTTGACTTAAAGTGCCTTTTTGTTGACTTTTGAAAATGACCTATAATGTTGAAATTGACAACTTTTTGTGAGAGCATTTCTTGGACTTGGAGTGTGAAGATGAGTTGTAGGAAATGTCATCCCCTTAAAAATGAGCATTGGATGGGATTTTTATGATGAACCATGAAGAAGTTATGCCTTGGTCAATTTGCAGTTGACTTTTCAATTGTCCAAAAATAGAAACTTTTGCATCTTGAGACTTTTTGAGCCATGTTTGTGGAATCATGATCAAGACTTGATCAAATGATGATTGTGGCTTCAAAATAAGATGTTGACCAAAAAATTTGACTTTTGACTGTCAAATGACCATTTTACCCCTGCAGTTGACTGTGAAGCATTAAGGACTTTTGATTGTGCAATTTGGTGCTGTGAGTCTTGAAACTTGACATATGGATGCTTGACAATGTATGTAGGCATATGGGACTTGATTGGACCCTTGGAAACCTCAATTTCTTTGCAAGAACCAAAACCCTAATTTTGATTGTGTTAGGAGGCAATTGGACTGTGCAATCCTTGAGAGATTTTGAACCATTTGGAGATTGATCTTGGCAAATCTTGAAGAATATGGGAGGGAAAATTTTGGGGTACAACAGTTTCCCATGTTCAATCTTCTTAGACCTGAGGATGTAGATTGGCTGGCGTGCCTTTCGTAATCCGAAGGTGGAAGATGATTGAACACTAGAGTGCCCAGAAATTTGCACTCACATAGTAGAATGTTAGCAGTGTGATGGCAAGAATGGGCTTACAGATGCCATTTGGAGGAATAATGGATAGGAGGATGGGCTTATAGATGCCATCTGGAGCTGTGACAGAGCCTTTTCGGGAATGGGCTTATAGACGTCATTTGGAGACTGTTGGTATGTGGATGGGCTTATAGATGCCATCTAGGTGTCGATCGCGTAAGAGATTCCTTAGCGAGAACTTGCGTACCTGAGAAAAAAAGATAATTACCTGGCCTGTTACAGGGGTTGATCTTCAAACTCTTCATGCAGACATGCCCTGGCTGGATGCAGGCGTCGAATCTACAATTAGTTAATCACAGATGTGCCCTGGCTAGATACAGGAATCGAATCTGGAAATAGTCGTCAACAGATTTGCCCTGGCTGGATACAGGTATCGAATCTTCAAACTCTTCAGACGTGCCCTGGCTGGATACAGGAATCGAATATGGAAATAGTCGTCAACAGATTTGCCCTGGCTGGATACAGGTATCGAATCTTCAAACTCTTCAGACGTGCCCTGGCTGGATACAGGAATCGAGTCCGGAAATAGTCGTCAACAGATATGCCCTGGCTGGATACAGGAATCGAATCTTCAAACTCTTCAGACGTGCCCTGGCTGGATACAGGAATCGAGTCCGGAATAGTCGTCAACAGATATGCCCTGGCTGGTTACAGGAATCGAATCTTCAAACTCTTCAGACGTGCCCTGGCTGGATACAGGAATCGAGTCCGGAAATAGTCGTCAACAAATATGCCCTGGCTGGATACAGGAATCGAATCTTCAAACTCTTCAGACGTGCCCTGGCTGGATACAGGAATCGAGTCTGGAAATAGTCGCTCACAGATATGCCCTAGCTAGATACAGGTATCGAATTCGGAATTGCGACAGTTGATAGTAATTATCTTTGTATTAACCTTTGTCCTGAAAAGACAAAACGTTAGTTGTATGCAATGTCATGATGTACGAAATGTGTGATATTCTCAAAATAAATGAGATTGTATGTTCATGATGCGTATGTGCATGTTATAATGTATGAAAATGTGTTGTTCATGAATGTATTTTCGTCTAGGAAAATAAATTCTTGACGAATGTCGGGAGCTTATTGAATCCTGGGCTGATATTGAAGAGTAGGGTTCTTCGTCTCCGCTGGGGATGATAATTACACGAATAGACCGGTAGGAGAAGATGACTCCGTTGAGGAATAAACTTTGCTGGAGAGATTACTCTGCGGGGAATTACTCTATGGGAAGAGAGGTACCTTGCTGAGATGTTGATGATAACTCCGCTGGGGATACCATTGATAAATTTTGTTGAGGGATTGATGAACTCCGCTAGGGTGGTAGAAAGAACTACGCCGAGGACGATCTTCCCGTGACAATTGGCTGAGGATAACCCAGTTATATCCTGGTGGGGGAATAACCTTTGAATAAAGCCGGGGAGACGCGTTTGCACTCTGCAGGTGATAAGCTTCCAGAATCTACTGGGGATAAGCTTCCTGAATCTACTGGGGAAATTGATTGAACTTCTCCTGGGGAAACTTTGAACTGTACTAGGGAATGGCTCCACTGGATGTCTGTATTCCGCCGGGGAACAATCTTAGATCAAGATTACCGGGGATGCTTGTTAGGAATGTTTGTATACTCCGCTGGGGAATATTGAGATCTTCGGGGGATAATCCAACTTCTTTGAGGCTGACAGTAGACTAACTCTGCTCGGGGAGAGTTGCTGACTTGCTTGGGATACTGTGCCTTATTAGGGATGACGGGAGGCCAACTCTGCTTGGGGAGAATTGTTGAATCTTGTCTTACTCTGCAGGGAGTGAAGGTATCCTGATTACATTCTTCAGCCGAACTTACCTTAGTACCTTGGTGGACAGAGCAACTAGATCGCTTTAGACGACTCATTATTGCCCCTGTTTCTAATGTCACCTGTAATTAATCATTTGTTTCGCATGCAAATATTTATGAGCTAGCAATTAGTGTCAAATGCATATATCACAATTGAACATTGGACGTTCTTTGCAAAACAAAACATAAAAAGGAAAAAACAATTGGCAATTGGTCTGAAAAGTGAATTTGTATTGATTTTTGAATTTTCCTGTAAATAGGCGTTCATGTACAAGAGGCTGACGTCCTAGTAAGAGAACGCCACCGAACAACAGAGTTTATACATTTTTTTGAAAAAGGAAAACAAAACAGCTATGTGAAGAGAATAATCCCACTGGGTTCCAACTCTGATATCGCCTTTATATCTTCGAGCGTCTCATCACTTGGCTGCTTAGTTGAAGATGAAATGCTTGATCGATGCCGTCTGAACTTGATATTGATACCGGATTCTGGATGCAAGGTGATTCAATGAGACATAGTATTACGCTTTAATCCCTAACTTTTACCTGGACCGCCCTTTCGGGTTTTCAGTCCACCGGGATACCCATTTTTGCCCAAGCCGCCTTTTCAGGTTTTCGACTTGCCGGTTGTACAGATTTTTTTTCATTTCATCCCTTATTTTTGCCCGAACCCTTTTGGTTCGCCGGGAAGCCCTAATTTTGCCTAGGTATGTCAACCTAGCGGGTCTTTTATCATGCGTAGTATCTTTTTACTATGTCTGCATTGGCGGGGTGAGGAAGGTCGTCACCATCCATGTTGGTTAGAATCATGGCTCCTCCTGAGAACACATGTTTAACCACAAATGGCCCTTCGAACGTAGGGGTCCATTTGCCCCTGGGATCACTTTGAGGAAGAATGATGCGTTTGATTACCAGGTCCCCAACTTGATACTCTTGTGGTCTGACTTTCTTGTTAAATGCCCTGATCATCCGTTTTTGATACGTTTGACCATGACATATATCAGTAAGTCTCTTTTCGTCAATTAGGTTTAACTGATCAAGTCGAGTCTGGATCCAGTCATCTTCGCTCAAGCCTGCATCCTTCATTACCCGGAGAGAGGGTATCTGGACCTCAATCGGCAAGACTGCCTCCATGCCGTAGACCAAGGAAAAGGGGGTTGCCCCGGTTGACGTTCTTGCTGAGGTACGATATCCATGAAGAGCAAACGGTAACATCTCGTGCCAATCTTTATAGGTCACTGTCATCTTCTGCACAATCTTTTTGATATTCTTATTAGCTGCTTCTACAGCCCCATTCATCTTCGACCGATAAGGAGAAGAGTTGTGGTGCTGTATCTTGAATTGCTCGCAGAGCTCAGTGATCATCTTGTTGTTAAGATTGGTACCATTGTCTGTAATGATCCTCTCAGGTACACCGTATCGACAGATCAGGTTATGCCGAATGAACCGTGCCACGACGTTCTTGGTTACCGTGGCATAGGAAGCTGCTTCAACCCACTTTGTAAAGTAATCGATCGCCACCAGGATGAAGCGATGCTCGTTGGATGCTGTAGGTTTAATCTCGCTGATCATATCAATACCCCACATTGCAAAAGGCCACGGTGCAATTAAGACATTCAGAGGGACTGGAGGAACGTGCACCTTATCTGCATAAATCTGGCACTTATGACATGTCCGAGAATGTTGGTAACAGTCGGCTTCCATGGTGGACCAAAAATATCCTGCCCGAAGGATTTTCTTTGCCATGGTATGTCCACTGGAATGTGTTCCTAAGGTACCTTCATGCAGCTCTGCCATGATCTTTTCTGCTTCAGTCTTGTCCATACAACGCAGTAAAGTTGAATCATGGTTTCGCTTATACAGAATGTCGTTACTAAGGAAGAATTTTTCCGCGAACCTTCTCAGAAACTTTTTGTCATTGATGGATGCACCCTCGGGGTATTCTTGAGCTTCAAGGTACATCTTCACTTCATGATACCAAGGTTTTTCAGTTACCTCTTCAGCCTCAAGATCACAACAATATGCAGGTTCGTCCAACTTCCAGATAATGATCCGGGGAGCCTCATTGTCCCATTTGACTCTGAACATAGAAGACATCGTAGCCAGCGCGTCCGCCAACTGATTCTCCTATCTTGGGAAGTGTTCAAAAGTTATCTCTGTAAAATGGGGGATCAACGTCAACACACATTCTTTATAAGGTATAAGGTTTAGATGTTTCGTATCCCACTCGCCTTTGATCTGATTGATCACGAGAGAGGAATCTCCGAAGACACTCAGAAACTTGATCCTTAAGTCAATTGCAGCTTGAAGACCCATGATGCATGCCTCATACTCCGCCATGTTGTTGGTGCAGTTGAAACATAGCCGGGCAGTAAGTGGAGTATGAGTGCCTTTGGGGGATATGATCACAGTTCCGATACCGTTACCCAAAGCGTTGGAGGCTCCGTCAAAGTGCATAGACCATCGGGATCCTTCCTCAGGTCCTTCATCCGGTCCAGGCACTTCACAATCAGTCACTACCATGATTCTCTCGTCTGGAAACTCAAAGTTCATTGATTGGTAGTCGTCCACTGCCTGGTGTGCCAAATGGTCTGCCAATACACTTCCCTTGATTGCTTTCTGAGTCATGTACTGGATGTCATATTCTGTCAAGATCATCTGCCATCTTGCTATTCTTCCAGACAGAGCAGGCTTTTCGAATATGTACTTTATTGGATCCATTTTTGAAATCAATAGAGTAGTGTGAGTCAACATATACTGTCTCAGCCGGCGAGCAGCCCATACCAAAGCGCAGCAAGTTTTCTCGAGCAGTGAGTATCGGGTCTCACAGTCGGTAAACTTTTTGCTAAGGTAATAAATGGCGTGCTCTTTTTGGCCAGACTCGTCATGCTGCCCCAGCACACACCCCATTGAGCTGTCAAGTACTGTCAAGTATAGTATTAGAGGTCTCCCTTCAACTGGTGGCATAAGAATGGGTGGTTCTTGGAGATACTCTTTGATTCTGTCGAAAGCGGCCTGACATTCATCATTCCAACGTATTACTTGATCTTTCTTCAGTAGCTTGAAGATTGGTTCACAGGTAGCAGTTAGATGCGAGATGAATCGGGCAATATAATTCAGACGTCCTAGAAAGCCTCTGAACTCTTTCTCTGTCTTGGGAACTAGCATCTCTTGTATGGATTTAACCTTAGCAGGGTCCACTTGAATACCTTTGTCGCTCACGACGAAGCCTAGCAACTTTCCAGATCTTACCCCAAATGTGCACTTGTTTGGGTTCAACCTTAGCTTGTACAACTTCAACCGGTCAAACAGCTTCTGTAGATGGTCAAGGTGTTCGTCCTCAGTTTGGGACCTTGCAATCATATCATCGACGTATACTTCTATCTCATGATGGATCATGTCATGAAATAAAGCAACCATGGCACGTTGGTAGGTTGCCCCAGCATTTTTCAATCCAAAAGGCATGACCTTGTAGCTGAAGGTGCACCACTGAGTAAAAAAGGTAGTCTTTTCCATGTCTTCAGGAGCCATTTTGATCTGATTATAACCTGAAAAGCCGTCCATGAAGGAGAACACTTTGTGTTGAGCAGTATTGTCAACCAGAACGTCGATGTGAGGTAGAGGGAAGTCATCCTTGGGGCTCGCCCTATTCAGATCCCTGTAGTCAACACACATTCGGACCTTACCATCCTTTTTTGGTACCGGAACCACATTGGCAACCTACTGAGGGTAAGAAGTCACTGCTAGAAACCCGACATCAAATTGTTTCATAACCTCAGCTTTGATCTTCTCGGACATCTCTGGACGCATACGGCGGACCTTTTGTTTAACCGGAGGGCAGTCTTCCTTGGTAGGCAGGTGATGAACCACAATGTCGGTATCCAACCCAGGCATGTCTTCGTAAGACCAGGCAAAGATTTCCACATAATCATGCAACATCTGAATCAACCGTTGTTTCACGCTGAGCTCCAGATTGGCACCAATCTTAACTTCCTTTCTGTCTGTCTCAGTACCCAGATTTACCGTTTCAACTGGCTCTTCATGTGGCTGAATGGCTCTCTCTTCCTGGAGTAACAGTCTTGCAAGCTCACCAGGCACTTCGCAATCATCTTCACCTTCGTCTTCGGCTAAGTTGATCGGATTTTCGAAGTCATAACTGGCAGTAGCAGAGTCGTTACCAGTGAGATCCAGAGTGGATTGAAACCTGTATGGGTGAGTGTGTGTAAATATAGCTGTTTTGCAATATATAAAGAAAGAAAGAAAGGGAGCGCAAGATTTGAAATGCGAAAAACGTCCAATGTTTTTATTCATGATATATGGAAATGACAAGTAATAAGCCCTCACAAATGAAGCCACGGTGCCCCGGGTAAGACACCGGGCCATAAAGTTCAAATTATTGTTCATTACAAATTTTAAAAAAACAAAGGAATTCATTACTGAGTAACAAAAGTAACAGGTATGTAGTCTTTTGCAGTCCAATTGTTCAGTCCACCGTCGGTCGTCGGGTAGATCCAGCTATCAAACTCAGATTCCTCCGCATCGCCTTCAATAGCATTCACTCCCGGGTTGGTGATGAACACGGGAGGTCTTCCAACCCTTGCTTTACGCACAGCCCTCTGAGCCTCTGCAGTGAAACCCAGCCCAAACTTGTCAGTCTTTGGAGTAAAATCAGGAAGTCTGCCCCAGTTTGCACATTCACCCTTCTCAATCACAGCTCGGGCATCCTTCAAGGAAGCCATCTTCAAAGGAGAAATATCTTCAGTCCCAGTCTCTGCTGCTGCCAATGTTGGAGGCACCTCTTCAAAGTGTTGAAAGGGGGTCTCAATGAACTCCCCGTCCATCTCTATATACCGGAATGAGTTAAGATGGCTAACCATATATTCTTCCTCCCCTTATACTGTGAAAATTTTCCCTCTGACCGGGTACTTGAGTTTCTGATGGAGAGTGGAGGTCACAGCCCCCGCCATGTGGATCCAAGGACGACCCAGTAAACAAGAATAGGATGGTCGGATGTCCATCACATAGAATGTTGAGTCAAAGACTTGAGAACCAACGCGGATTGGAATGTCCACTTCACCATGTCCATCCTCTTCGACCCGTCAAAGGCTCGGACAACGATGTTACTAGGCTTCAACTCCAAACCCTCACAATCCAACCTGTCTAAGGCCTTCTTGGGCAATATATTCAGTGAAGAACCGGTGTCTACCAACACGTGTGCAAGAGTAGTGCCCCTGCATTCAATGGAGACATTCAGGGCATCGTTGTGGTTCTTTCCCTTGGCGGTCAGATCAGCGTCAGAGAAACCCAGACCATTATCGGCAGTTAAGTTGGCCACATAATCAGTAAATTGATCCGCAGACGTTTCTTATGGCACATGGGCCGTCTTCAGGAATGAAATCAGGGCCTTGGCATGGGCCTCTGAGCACAACAACAGTGATAGCATAGAGATTTTAGAGGGGGTGTGCCCCAGCTGCTCAACAACGTTGAAATCACTCTTCTTGATGATCTTGAGAATTTCCTCCATCTCTTGCTGGGAGGCTTCAACATTAACAGTCTTTGGTGCCTCCATCCGGGCAGGCATATCAGTAACGATCCCCTTGCCCCGAGTGTCAGATGACTCGGCACCAGGGGTAGAAACTTGATCAGGAGGGGAAACAGGCGCACTTGTAGGCGTGATGATAAGAGGTCTTCGGATGACCGGTGGCGCAATGTCAGGCGAGAAGAGCCTGCCACTACGAGTAACTTTAGCGGGACCGGTGATGTTACTGATGCCGGTACTAGTGTTGAGCTCCTGCTTCACTCCGAGCACATACACGTCTGCCCCATAATGCCATGGGACAGCCTTGTCGGATTTATAGGGGAGGGGCCCCGGAACAGTAATGATAATAGGTGCAGCAGACATGATTTTGACGGGCTTCCTCGGGGGAGCCTTGGTAGGATTGTTGAAAATGGTGACAACCGATACTTCTTCAGTAGGAACAATAGGAACAACGGTCTTCTTGAACAAGATCTCTTTGCTATCCATCAGGTTTTGGACGCCTGACTTCAGCAACGGACAACCAGTAGGTGAAACAGCACATAGAAGGCAACCCTTGCTACAACCCGGAAATAAACCGGCCAGCAACAGGTTCCTTTTGACAGTTAGTAAAGGAGTAACAATCTCATCCACAGAAACTACATACAGGTCTTCCTCAATAGCATTTACTCCATGCTGGGGCATGGGAGCAGTCACAACGTTGGGCCTTTTGGGCGCCTCAAACTGTATTTCCTTGGCATCGATAAGGTCCTGGACCTTATTCCTCAGGGCCCAGCAATCATCAGTAGAACGCCCCAGGCTATCATAGTGATAAGCACAACGGGCGTTGGGATTGTACTTCAGAGAGGTTGTGTTTATCACCTTCGGAGCTTCTCTGACGGTTACCAAGTTGGTCGATAGCAGTTGCGGCAAGATCTACGACAAGGTCATACTAAGCCGAGTATATTCTCTTCTGGGTCTCTCACCCCTTGGTTGATTAGGTTGCCGAGGAGCGGAAGCAGGCTTTGCAATTACCACCGCGTTAACAGCTTGACGGTGTTCTGGTTTATTTTGTCTTCTGGGCCCATACACAGCACTGGCTTCCTTCTTGAAAGGCTTCTTTTCAGAACTTGAGGACGCACCTTTCTGTATCTTCCCTGATTTCATACCAGCTTCTATCCTCTCTCCCGTCAGAATGAGGTCTATAAACCCTGCAGACGAATTGCCAATGAGATGATTGAAGAACGGCCCGGATAGGGTCCCCAAGAACATGTCCACGAGTTCACGGTCGGTCAATGGTGGCTGCACCCTGCCAGCCAGGTCCCTCCATTTCTGCGCGTACTCTTTAAAACCTTCTCCCGATCCTAGCGACATACCCTGGAGTTGGGTACGTGTATGAGCGAGGTCGGCATTGTACTGATACTGCTTGTAAAAAGCAGTAGCCATGTCCTCCCAGTTACGAACCTTGGTTCCATCCAGCTGATAGAACCATTCGAGATGAGTCCCTGAAAGACTCTCCTGGAAGAAATGGATCCATAAGTTCTTGTCCACAGTGTATGGTTGGATCTTCCGCACATAAGATCTGAGATGTAGCTTAGGGCAGGACGCCCCGTCATACTTTGCGAAAGATGGTGCTTTGAACTTGTGTGGGATCACCACACCAGAAGCTAAACCCAGATCTCCAAAATCCAACCCAGGCACCTGTTGAATTTCCATGGCATTCAGGCGATCCTCTAACTGCTTGTACTTGTCTTCAGCTGGAGGGTATTGCTCTTCATTGAAATCAGTCTCGTTGTCAGAGACCACAGGACTGGGAACCCTTCCCCCTTGGGGACTGCCTATCCCTACAGAAGAACCAGCTTGGTCAGCCTCATTTTGTAGTGTTTTGCCAAACCTCCGGCCAGTGTTGAATAGTACAGTTCTCTTCTTCTTCTTCTTAACCAGCAGAGCCTTCAATTCCTCTTGACCTTGGGCTAAACTCATGATCAACTCTTGGAACTGGGCGTTCTGAGCCTGGAGGGCCTTGATGGATTGTTCAGTAGATGATTCAGGATTCATGATGGCTGCTGAAATAAACAGCGAAGAACATTAAGCAACCTGAAAAGAAGAGTACCTGCTATGCACATGATGAATGGAATGCGTATGATTCATGTTTTCAAAGACAATCGGGATTCAACTTTGTAAACAAAAAGGAAACGCACTTTATTAGATTCAACTTTGAAATTTAGATTGTTCAACAGATTGCCCTTAGGCGTTACAGATTGCCCTTAGGCCTTACGTTACATAAAAACTGTAAAAGAACATCCAAGGCTCATCAGTGATCCCAGGGCCTCCTCTTCTCAGTACGGATGTAGTCATTCAAGGCCCGCTCGTTCTCCAATTGCTTTGTCAGCTTCTGGATTTTCAATTCCTGTTCGTTGAACTTTTCCCGATAAGAATCCCATTCTTCTTGTAGTTGCGCCCAAGACCTCTTTAGTGTATCAACATCAGTAGGTATCTGAGGAGGGAGAACAGTTGGAGGAGCTCCATCTCTATTGGGATATTCAAGAATGATGGGTCTGACAGCTTCATATGGTATACCCAACTTCTGCGCACGGATGCGGACCCATCTGTAGTAGGGTTCCATAGGTAGAGAAGTCTTCGGTCCTAACTCATGTGGGTCAGCTTTGTGAATTTTGTCCCAAGCCTTGATGAACCTACGACGCAGCTCGTCACTATCTACCTGAAACTCAAAACTGATGTGAGGCACCAACATCTCATGAGGCCCTGCTCTTCTGGCTCTTCCAAACTGACGGAGAGCTAGACATGGGTTATAAGAGATTCCTCCTTGGGTACCAATCAAAGGAACATTAGGATATTCTCCGCAACAATCAATAACAGCTACCTCATCCAAACCCCTGAAAGTCCAAATGATGTCATTATCAGTGAGAGACATTAACCTATGAGCCCAACCTCTTCCTTCTTTGTTCTTCATCACGAACTTAGGGAGGTGCAAAATAAACCACCTCACTAACAAAGGAATACAACACCACAGAGTTCCTCGTCTTCGGGCAGTACGAGCATAGAGTTGTTGTAGAATATCACACAAGAGAGTGGGCACAGGGTTCCGAGACATGAAGATCCTTATGGCAGTGATGTTAATGAAGTTATCAGGATTTGGAAATAGAACCAGACCATAGATTAAGAGAGCCAGAGTGTCTTCATACGCCCTGAAGTCTAAGTCATTCCAGAAACTGTTAGCTTTACCGATCAGAAACTTGGCCAAGAAACCCTTAACTCTGCTTCTAGTCACCCAGTTGTCCATTACCTCCTTGGTGGTCAAAGGGAGGGCTGCAGCAATCTCCTCAAGCCTAAGAGTCTTTTCCCAACCAGTGAAGGGAGTCTGATCCAAGATAGGGATACCCAGCAAATCAGAGAACTCTTCCAAGGTAGGGACCAGCTGGAAGTCTTAAAAGGTGAAGCAGTTATACAAGGGATCATAAAACTGGGTCAGGACACTCATCAGTTGTTGGTCCCATTTTGAAGTGACTAAACCGAGAAGAGAACCATGCCTCTGGATGAAGGAAGTGGTGTTTGGAATTCTGCTAACCAATTCCTCAAGTAACTCAGGTGGGTGAACAAAATTAAGCCGGAGAGTGTTCCTTCGCACAGGCATCATGATGTCCTACAAAATAGAGCAAAGGTGAAACCCTCTTGTCTTTGAAATAGGTCAGTCCTTATGCAGGATGCATGCAATGGTATGATGGCATGATGGCATGATAAAGCACACCATAATTATTCACAAAGGCAGACATGATAAGGCACACAAGTCACACAAGATAGCCCTTAGAGTTTAGGCCAGCATGAAGTTCAGGTACTACCCTCTTTCAGTTTGTTGGTTCAGACCTGTCCTATCAAAAGTAACCGGGTTCTAGAGGATCCCAATATCACTGACTACCCTCAATCGGTCATAACTCCAGCGTCGCAATCTTTTCTTACAGCCAGAACCATCGCGAGAGTTTAGTCTCAATGGGTGTAGCATACTGCTACTGTTCTATGGCCAAGTTGGGTCAAATTAGGGTTCTAAGGTCGGTTGGTGCTTAATGACTCCTCAGAAGACCCATATTCTCCTCGTTGCGACACAATGGATATCGGTACAGATCAAGGTGCCACACCAATGTAGCCACTGCTTCACCCGTGTCGGTCTACGCCGGACAGGTCCCTCACAGCTTATGCTACCTAAAAGGGTATCCCCAGATCCGGGTTAGGATCTATGAAACTCCAAGACAATGCCCACAAATATAAAGCAATCAAAACATTCAATTGAAAACATAAGTATGATCTATCCTAAGGTACACCTCACTTTGTATTATCCCCAGCAGAGTCGCCAGTTCTGTGATCGGTGGAAATAGAACTGACTGTTTAAAGCTGGTTCGCGAAATGTCGCGGAAGCAAGAGTCGCCACCGTCTTTTATTTTCTCCAATATGGAAAGGACAAAAGCACAGCAAAATTCCTTATGAGAATGTTTCTCGGTTCGGGAGGTAGATTTATAGAAAGGGAAGGTGTTAGCACTCTTTCTATCCGTGGTTATCCACGGGCTCTTAGGTACTTGCTCTTATGTTTTCAAAAGATGTTTGCTTTTCAAGTGTATGTGGGTTTTGAAAAAGTTTCATTGAAATATTTCTGAGTGACTCTTGTATCTGTCCTCAAGAGTGTTTGAAAAATTCGTTTTTTGAAAGCTTTTTGAAAGTGTCAGTGTGAAAAGTTGTTTTGTTTGTTTGAAAAGAGAGCAAGTACCCATGAGTCATCTACCTACCCTAAGGAATTAGGCTGTGTAAGAGTCCTTTAGACAGTACTATCCCACTATTGAGAAGTAGGTAGTACCGTCGTTGGAGGTATTCGGGTCAATTCGATTGTAGGGACAATGTGGTCACCAAAGCAATGGTAGGACACCTTAGAAGCAACCCTAATGTCCTAGATCCTTTTATCCGAGGCAACCGTTTCGAGGCAACTGGATCTTAGACATCAGAGCGACCACTAAAACATCCTATACTTGACGACCACGTTTCAAAGGCAAGGAGTGAGGCGTACCCTAGAAGTGGTGTGTGCATTATGTGTTATGTTCATGTTAACAGTTATCTTTGATCATGGCATTGTGAGCTACGAGTTGTTTTTAATTACCATACATTCTTTCATGCAATTTTAGCAGTTAGGAGTGCAGAAAATTAAATACAGAAAGATAAAAGCTACGCTATTACAAGGCGCGGGTCTATACATCGCCAAAATACAAAGACCCGTTTTTGATAAAGATGCAGAAAGTAAAAAAAAATACAATAAACCTAATTACTATTACATCCTTGAACAGTTACATAATAATCAATAAGAAAATAGTGCGCGAATAAATTAAACTGGACGTCCGAGGGTTTTGGACCCTTTGCTTGAAATTAAATTAAACTAAAACCTAATTAATTATTTAATTAAAGAAAAGAAAGTGTTTTTTTATGTTTTTGTATTTAATGGAAATAAAGAAAAGAATTTAAAAGTTAGTAAACAACCCTAATTCTAGATTATTTTAATTATTAAAAAAAATGTCAAAGTTGACATAATTTACTAACTAATTAATTTACATATTTATGTACAAAAATAATAGTAATTAATAATGATAATAATAATTAATAATAATAATTAATTAAGAAAAAGATAAAAGTGTCAAACCCTAATTCTATGTAATTTTTATTTATTAAGAAAAGTATTAGAATTTAAACCTAAATTAAACTAAAGTTAATTGTTAATATTTATTTACAAAAAAATAGGTTAATGATGCAATTAATAAATAAGTAAAAATATTTACAATTTTGAGTTTCTGATTTTTTATTATGGAAAAAATTAATTTAGTGAATTAATAATAATTAAAACCAATTAAAAGAAATAAGATAAAAGAAAATAAAAATAAGAAAAATATTGCAAACCAAAGGGGTGTGTTGGCCCAAAGGGAGGTTTGTGTGAGAAATTCTGGCCCATTGAAGACAAGCCCCATTGACTTTCAGGAATCATGCGCATGCTGTTTGACTGGGGTACACCATGGACTTCACCTTCTGGCCACTGGATGGATCTCATGGCCACTTGGCAGGCTTAGGCGTGAGGGTGCAAGATGGAATTCTGGGCATGTACTGCATGTGAATACCTTATGAAAAAATAGAAAGAATTATATGGGGGACCTGGGAATCGAACCCAGGTCCCAGTACCTGCCAGCCACGTTCCTAACCAACTGAGCCATTCAAGCGCGTTTGTAGTATAACTGGACAATAAATATTATATAAATATTATATATAAAAACAAGTATTATGATGCAGAACAAAAAAAATACGCGCAGTTTGAACCACCCAACCATGCACTGCCATGCCATCTCCTTCTTCGTTGAACCTGTAAAAGGAAAACAAGATAGCGGGGGTTTTAAACCCCCACTAACTATAACCATGAAAAATAGCGACTAGAGTTAGGGACAATATAAAAAGGGCGCGATGATTCTATTCCGTTCGCCTTGAGCTTCTGAGTTTAATGGTATGTGTCTCAAGGTCTGATTTTTGCTCAGCAAGAAAGCCCTAATTTAAAAATTGGGAAACCCTAAAACGTGTTAATGGCAAATCATGATCCAGAGCGTTATAATGCAATTAGACTATTCCATTAGCTTCAGAAGGTTCCTATGAATACCAAACACTCAACAATATGTATCAAATGCGCATGAATCATGATATGAAATTCTGGAAATATATGCAAACCGTGTGACTTAGTGTAGACGATTCTTTGCGTGTTAAGCTTCGTTCTTGATTGCAATGGCTTCCTGGCAATGTCAGCAATGTATTGGAAATAATTTTAGGCCTTGAATCCACCTGCAAATAGGAAATTAGTTTCACACTTTTTATCAATTTTTTGCAACTTTGTTATGGAGTTCTATGGCAGCTTTTTCGTCTCCAGCTTTAGGGTTGTCCTTTGCATTTGTATTGGAACCGAATTAGGTTAAGATTAAGCCCATAAATCCATTGCAATAATGTTTTCAATCCTTGATTTTTCATCATATAATTTCCAATATTTTTTCAATGAAAACCTTGCCAATTATGGATGATTTTCCTTTTTTGATTGAGAAACGAGTTTGCCAGCTTGCCCTGATATGATTTGCTTCACAAAAGATCCAAAAAACATATCTTTTTGATTTTCCTATAATTAAAACCAATTAAATGAATTAATATTAATATAAATTCAATTAATTAATTAAAAATAAGAAAATAAATCATTTTAAGTTCAATGGGTCGTGCATAGGCTTTGGGTAAAGATTCAAGAAAGAATTTGAGGCCCATTAGCAAAATTGAAGTGTTTTAGGCAAAGTTGACTTTTGAAAGTTCCCAAACATTTCCCAACTTCTCCAATGCATATCTTGCTCAATTTTGAAGCTATGAACATGTTCTTGGACATTTTGGAAAGTTCTTGAAGTCCTCTAACCAATGTATTTGGTCCCATGTCATTTTGATTTACCAATCTCAAGTTATGGTCTTTGACTTAAAGTGCCTTTTTGTTGACTTTTGAAAATGACCTATAATGTTGAAATTGATAACTTTTTGTGAGAGCATTTCTTGGACTTGGAGTGTGAATATGAGTTGTAGGAAATGTCATCCCCTTCAAAATGAGAATTGGATGGGATTTTTCTGATGAACCATGAAGAAGTTATGCCTTGGTCAATTTGCAGTTGACTTTTCAATTGTCCAAAAATAGAAACTTTTGCATCTTGAGACTTTTTGAGCCATGTTTGTGGAATCATGATCAAGACTTGATCAAATGATGATTGTGGCTTCAAAATAAGATGTTGACCAAAAACTTTGACTTTTGACTGTCAAATGACCATTTTACCCCTGCAGTTGACTGTGAAGCATTAAGGGCTTTTGATTGTGCAATTTGGTGCTGTGAGTCTTGAAACTTGACATATGGATGCTTGACAATGTATGTAGGCATATGGGACTTGATTGGACCCTTGGAAACCTCAATTTCTTTGCAAGAACCAAAACCCTAATTTTGATTGGGTTATGAGGCAATTGGACTGTGCAATCCTTGAGAGATTTTGAACCATTTGGAGATTGATCTTGGCAAATCTTGAAGAATATGGGAGGGAAAATTTTGGGGTACAACAAGAGGTATTAGGGTTTTTTGGCGCTTCCTTCAAATTGGTAAGATTCAGCTTTAGCAAATGAGGGAGTACTTGAGCTGGTGTCATGTTGATTCGGGTGAACTGTCGTTGTGGCCTTTCTACCCGTTGTTGATTAGATCTTGGCTGATTGCTACGTGGTTGATCGTTTGAAGAGCTTTGAATCATCATTGGCCCTACTGTTGGTCGGCGCTCGGTTCTTCCTTGAATTTTCTGAGAATAAACAACAAAAGCTTCCTTCTTAGCTGGGAAGGTCTTCTTAACAGCAGCGGACGCGGAGGTATCTTTCTGAATCTTACCACTTTTAATGCCGGCCTCGACCCTTTCACCGGTCAGAATTAGTTTGGTGAATCCCGCAGAGGAACTCCCGATTAAATGATTGAAGAAAGCGTCGGACAGGGTCCCTAAAAACATGTCAACCAGCTCTTTATCCGACAATGGTGGTTGTACCCTTCCATCCAGATCATGCCACTTCTGGGCATACTCCTTAAATCTCTCATTAGAAGCCATTCCCATACTCTGTAGCTGAGTACGAGTGGGCGCCAAATCAGCATTGTATCGGTATTTCCGGTAGAAAGCAGCGGCTAAGTCTTCCCAGTTATGAACCTCAGACCTCTCCAGTTGATAGAACCAGTCCAGTTGTGTGCCTGACAAACTGTCTTGAAAAAAGTGTACCCAAAGGTCTTTATCAGATGAGTGGGGTTGGATCTTTCTGACATAGGATCTCAGATGCATCTTTGGGCAGGACAGACCGTCATACTTAGTAAATGTTGGTACTTTGAACTTGGGAGGAATGACGATCCCAGCGATTAACCCTAGTTCTTCGAAATCTAAACCAGGTACTCTCTGCAACTCCATGGCTGCCAATCGATCCTCAAGATTTTTATATTTATCATTCGCCGGGGGATATTGCTGTTCAGAGTAGTCTTCATCCTTTTCCTCTTCTTCCTCTTCAACTTCAGATTTAGAAGGTACTGTAGCTCCTTTTCCTTTACCAACCCCTTCATCAGACGTTGAGGGGAACTCGAGAACTTTTCTAGCATTGCTTTCAAACCTTCTTCCAAAAGTGGCTACTCCGGGCCTTTTCTTCTTTTTCTCTTTATTTTTCTCCAACAGTGCTTTAAGGTCCTCTTGACCCTTTGCTAAGGTCATGAGGAGTTGCTGGAATTGAGAATTATGTGCTTGCAGATCCATAACCGTCTACTCCAAATCCATCTTGCTGAAATAAACAGCAGAAAGATAAGGAAACCTGGTGCGAAGACCTGTTTATGCATATGATGAATGGTATGTTATTCATGTAATGCAATCAAGGATTCATAAATTCAAATTTGTTGCAAACAAAAAGAACACACGTCATATTAAGAAGAAATTTGTTAGTACATAAGTGCCCCATGGGCAAAATATTACAAAATTCTTAATGTAAAAAGACATTGCGCATCCTCTTTGGCGCGATGTAAGTGTTGAGAGTTTCCTCCTCATGAAGTCGGCGGGTAAGCTCCAAAACCTTCTTCTCACTGGCATAGAAGCTGGCTTTAAAAGTATTTCGTTCTTCCTTGAGTTGGATCCAACTCTTTTGTAATTCTTCCAATGATGTTGGCATGTCAGGATGTAGGAGGGTGTATGGAACCTCTCCTTCCATAACAGGCTCTTTGATCACAGGGAGAATGTGAGGGTATGACATCATAAGATTTTGGGCGCGGGTTCGTACCCACTTGAGATAAGGCTCAAGGGGGATGGAATTCTTGTGCCCCGGTGTCTTACTATCCACTTTGTTGGGCATCCTCCAAGCTCTGATGAATCTTTGTCGAAGTCCTTGCGCATCGTTGTCGAAGTCAAAAACCAAGTCAGGAATCAGCATATCACGAGGGCCATCCCTTCTAGTATATCCAAAATGTCTTAGAGCTAAACAAGGGGTTGTAGGTAATGCCTCCTCTAATGCCAAGTAGTGGGACATTAGGGAATTCCATGCAACGATCAATGATGATGACATTTTCTCTGGACCGAGAACACCAATGAACATCAGAATGTGTGAGGGTCATCAATCGTTGTGGCCACCTTAAACCCTGCTCATTCTTCAAAACTAATTGTGGAAGGTGAGAAATAAACCACCTTGCTAGGAGAGGAGTACAACACATGAGAACACCTCTTTTCCTCATTGTTCGTGTGTAAAATGAGTGTAGGATGTCCCCAAGAAATGTAGGTACATGATTTTGGGATGTGAAAATCTTGACAGCATTCACATCTATAAGCTGATCAGGGTTTGGGAACAAGACCAACCCATAGATGAGGAATGCCACAATCTCTTCAAAAGCTTATAGATCTAGAGAATTCCAGCAGTCTTGTGCCTTCTCAAACAGAAACTTTACCAAGAAACCCTTGACACCACTTTTGGTTTCCCAATGTCCTTTGATATCAGATGGTTGCAAGTGTAATTCTTGAGCAACATCTTCAGGCTTTGGTTCTTTTTCCATACCGTTGTAGGGTAGTTGATGAAGAATAGGAATCCTCAGGAGTTGAGAAAATTCCTCCAAAGTAGGTACTAATTGATAATCAGGGAATGTGAAGCAGTGGTGTAGGGGGTCAAAGAACTGGAAGAGAACTTTCACCATGTCTTCTTCAATGTTGGAGTTGACCAAGTTGAGAAGTCTACCATGTCTTTCACTGAAGAGAGAATTCTCTGGAATCCTGGAAGTAAGCTCCTTGAGTTGAGGAGGGATTCTCACAAGGTTGACTTGAATTGTTTTCCTGCGAAGAGATTCCATGACCTACAAAACAAGAACAAAGATGAATATCCAAACCCTTGAAATGGTTAATGGATGCAAATAATGCTTTATGATGTTCATGATGTATGCACTAGCACATGTACAAACAAGTCACACAAAACCCTAGTTTCAGGCTTGCATGAGGTTTCATAGGTAAGTACCCTCTTGAAGTTAGTTAGCTCAACCTGTCCTATAAATAGTAACCGGGTTCTAAGGGGCTCAATATCACTGGATTATTTTCTGTGTTCATTGTTTTGGTTTAGCCACTTAACTGGCGACCAAAATATTCCAAGAAAACAACCCTCAATGAGTATAGTATCGAGTATCTACCAACTTCGGACTGTACCAAAGTCGATCATCTCACTACCCCTAATAAAAGGACAAGATGGTCAAGTAAGGTTCTAAGAGTCCATTAGTGCTTCATGACATCACGCAGCAGCCTCGTATTCTCTTTGATTAACTCAAAGGCTATCGGTACTCACAAATATGTCGCACTAACATAGCTATTGCTTCAACCATGTCGGTATACCCCGCACAGTTTCCACAACGTATTGCTATTTACCTATGAATGTTTCCCAAATCCGGGTGGAGGATTTCAAGCCCAAACAAGAGAACCAAATGTAAAGCAATCAAAGCAATTAAGATAAGCATGCAAAGGTGATCTAAGCCCTAAGGTTACTCCACTTTTAAAGTTTTCCCCAGCAGAGTCGCCAGTTCTGTGATACGGTGGGAGAACTGACTTGAGGTTTTGCGTTTGTGTTCGCAAATGTTTTGGTTTAGCAAGAGTCGCCACCGACTTTTTATTTTATCCTAAGGAAATGTCAAAAAGCAGAGGAAAGACCTTTGAGATGTTTTCTCGGGTTCGAGAAGTAGATTATAGAAAGGGAAGGTATTAGCACCCTTTCTATCCATGGTTATCCATGGGCTCTTAGTTACTTGTTTAGATCACTTGCTTTGCTTTTCAATTGTTTGAAATGGTGCTCTTCAATTGATTGAAATGGTGCTTTGTGTGTGGTTTTGAAAGATGTTTTGAAAAGAGGCCATCATTGTGGCAACCTTTGTAATGATTCTTGTTTGAATGTATACAAAGGTGTTTTTGTCTTTTGAAAAGTTTCTGATGTTTGAAAGTAGGGTTTTGAAATTGTGTGATGAAGTGTATTTTGAAAATAGCAAGGATGTTTTTGCAAGCTTTTGATCAAGTAACTAAGAACTATCTACCCTATTTTACTCAAAGATCTTTCTTATGTTTTTTAACCCTTTTAACAGTGTTGCTTCACCATTGTATTTGGTGAACAACCTTGTGTTAGGATGTTTAAACGGGACAGGCGCGGGTCATCGTATAGACCATGATAGCAATTGTGTCAAGTATTTTTGGCAATTTTCTTAAGGGACTTGATCATTTTTTGTTTTAGGAAACTCAAATAGCGTCGTCGAGGAACTATGATCTTTTGTTTTTGTTTTGCCAAAATACTTGACATGCATACCATGGCCCATTTTTGAAGGCAACAAGTGGATTGTAACCCTAGGGGTGTAAGTGTGTATTGTGTTTGTTTTTCATGCATTTTGTCTTTGATTAGGTCAAACTATTTGTTGGTTTTGATTTTGCATACAAACCCTAATTCTCTAATCATGGCATAATTGAAGGCATTAAGTGCGTAAAAATAAATCTAAGCTATTACAACTTTGATATAGGGAGGGGTTACAATTTTGAATAGGGGATTATTTTGCAAGAAATATAAAACCCTAATTACTATTACATCCAAATTGAATTCTTTGTGCAAATAAAATAAATGCGCAATATTTAATTAAACAAGATAAATAAATATTAAACAAGATGTATTATACCAAAAAAGAGTTTTTATTTGTTCATGTATGCAAAAGTATTTTTTAATGTAAAAAAAGTATAAAGAAATAAATAAAAGATTAATTTTATTTGTTTTAGGGTAAAAACCCTAATTTCTTTAAGAAAATAAATATAATGTATTATTTATGTACAAAAATATATTAATATGTATAAAAATGAAATATATCTAAAAAAGGTATTTTTTTTAGTATAAATAATAATAAAAATAAAAATGTAATATTTTTGTATTTTATTTCTAAGTATTTAATAAAATAAAAGTATATATGTATATATATATATATATATATATATATATATATATATATATATATATATATATATATATATATATATATATATATATATATATATATATATATATATATTATATATGTTAAGTGTGTATAAAATAAAAATAAAATATTTATTTTTAATATATATATATATATTCAAGAAAATATTTTCAATGTGAATAAAAATAAGAAATGAAAATAAAAACATTATTTACATTATTTTCAAGTTTTAACAAATAATATAAAGTATTTAAACCTTTAAATGTTAGAAATAATTAAAATAAATACCAAATAAATGTAAAAAAAATAAAAATATTTTTGGAGTATTTTTTATATTTGAAAATAAAATATCAAAGTCAGAAATGAAATAAAAATGCAAAAATAATAAAAAAATACAAAGAAATGGGTCAGGGGGTGTGAAACTGAAAAAGAAGGTGTTAGAAGCAAAAAGCCAAGCCCAGCCCATCAGCTTCATCTTCTTCCTCCAGCACTGTGAAAAACGCGCGCTTGCTACACAAACTCGTATCTCCTGTATTTGTGATCTTTTGACAAAACTCAAAACATGAAACTTGTAGAGCATCAAACCACGATTCTAACCATATAAAAAACTTAATCTAACTCTCAAAGACCAGAGAGAATTTCTCTGGCCCTAGTTTTTTCAGAAAGTTCATGGATGAAATTCTCTTAGCACGTTTAATATAAATGAAAACTGAGCATATGTATGGTTTCGGGGCAATGAGTACTACATCTTTCATTCACAAACCTAAGGCTAAATGTTCCTAAATAGAGAGATAGAAGTTCATGAAAAAACATGTTTCAGCTGAGTTCGAGTTGGACAATGCAGCAGCTTTCAGTGAGGCCTGAGGTTCTTTGGAGCTTGCTTGATGTTCCCTGAACCTTTCCCAATGCTTACTTTGTTTTGAAGTGGCTTGAATCAACCTCTAGAAGTCAACCTGCATAAACTTGAAACAGAAATGGTGAACACTGTAAATGGAGTTACAGTTGGCAATGGAGGTTTGGGACAGCTTGAGTGAGTTGAATGGAAGGTATTGGAACTGATTACAAGCAAAACGCACGAGTGGAATGTGATTTGGCTTGTGATTTGCAGGTCCTGCCCTGTTTTGCAAGAAAATGTGGTTTTTGTGCACAAGGGGGTTTGAGAGGTGAAAGGCTCGTGTTTATGACTTACAAGGATATGCAAAACTTGTTTGAAACCTTGGCTTGAGTTGATTTTATCAGATGTGTGAGTTATGGACTTTTGGTACAATGCCTTGGTTTTGAAGCAAAATGTGAGAGTTGACAATGCAAGGCTGTACTGGCTTGGAACCTAGCTGCACAAAGTTGTTGAGCTTTGCCTGACATTAGGGAGCCTTGTTTGCAGCAAAAGGCTTGGTGTATGGCTTAAGAAATGAAACTTGACATAAAGCATGCTTTATGTAAATGGAAGTGTGATCTTTATGCCCAAAATGGAAATGTTCATTGTATAACGCTCCCTTGATCAGAACAATGCCTCTAACCAATGTATTTTCATTATATTTTTTAGTGTAAATTGGTTTAGAGGCCTGTAATTAAGTACAAAGCTATCTTGGTCAGATTTTGTAACTTGCATGAACATGTATTGGCCATGGTTACAAAGTGAGTTTTTGCCAACTTTAAGCATTCGATTCTCCCTAACCACAAATGTGTTTGAGGATTTCTTGGAAAATTTGGAAAGCTTGCAACATGTAATATAATACATCTTTGAAATGAAACTTGATACTCCAAGTGGAACTATGTGAAAAATGGCCAAGAAGATGGGTCAAAATCCTGCCTAAACTAGGGCAAAATTTCTCTAAGTTAAAAGTTTTAGGGACCCTTGTTCCAAAACTCATAACTTGAGATCCAAGCCTCTTTTGAGAAAACTTTGTGAATAAAAGTTTTATACTTTGTGATGGACTACAACTTTCATGTTGTAAGTTTTGTTTGAATCCATTTTCATCTTGGTGAAAATGTGGGATAAAGTTAGGAAAAATTAAGAAAATTTCATAACTTAGAAAAATTCTAAGTTATGAAATTTTTTTCAATTTCAAACCCTAATTTGCAATTTTGGGTTTCTTGATGAACAAGTTTCATAATTTGACACATATTGATGAAAAATGACCCTTGGCACTTGATTTTGACCAAAAAAGTCAAAGTTTGACTTTTCAGTATACAGTCAAATTTTAATCAGTTGACTGAAAAATTCATCTGTCAATCCTATGCATTTGAGATCTTTTGAACTTGTTGAATAGGTCAAGATGATGCCATTGAGTCCTTGAGTCCATGGTTGAGCCTAATTTTCCATTGGCTAGGTCAAACAGTCAAAAATTGTCTTTGTACAATCAAAACCCTAAAAATGACCATTTTGCCCTTTTGGTGATCTGATCAAATTTCTTGTGGGATTGTGGTCCAAACTTGATAAAATGATTCATATGAGTTCGTAATGTTGATGTGGGTCAAAATTCATGAGGTTTGACTATAAATTGGCCACAATTGACTTTTTCCCCAATACAGCTGATTTCTAGGTCAACTGTCCAATTGACTGGGCAAAAATTTGAATCAAGGCTTGAAACTTGGTATGGGAAAACTTATGAGTCCAACATGAAGTATGAAAGTCACTTTGGGCATTGTAGGTCAAAAAATCCTTGTGCAAACTCAAACCCTAGTTTAGGTCAACAGTGCAAGGAGGTGCCTTGAGCAGAGCAAACCCTAGCTTGGTCTTGAGTTCCAAGAGTCTTGTGATGATAAATGTTGATAGAATGAGAGGGCAAATTTTGGGATACAACAATAGTGTTTGAGATTTTTTGAGAATTTGGTAATTTCTTCACAAACAGAGTTTTTTTTCAACTATCCGGGGCCCCTAAAACGTGTGATGGAGGCTCTTATTTATAGATGAGTTTGGTTGAGGTTTGAGAGGGAAAACAAAAGAAATTTGAACAAATTGGGTATGTTGTTCTTGTAGCCTTCGAGGTACAGTTTTTATATACCAATTTGGTGCAAATATGGGGGCAGCGTGGCAGGACTAATTTGTAGTAGTTTTGGACCATTGTGGCCAGTGCAACAGATTTGTACCTGATACTACTAGCATCTGGACTACTTCTCCTTTGTTTTGACCAACTGGCTCTAGCTTTCGACTAGACTTCTTTTCAGATAACAATGTTTCTTTCAAAATGTCCTTCGATTGGACCACATATGCATCTTACAATTCTTCAGATGGGCCACCAAGGTATAACCTTCGATTGGAACAGCCAGACATGTCATGGTATAGAGGCTATGCATGTGTCGAAGGGAAGATGCAGGAGGCCAGTAGGAATCCACCAAGTTCTGAGTCGAAGGACATCAACAGGGGGATTTTCTCTCTTTGAGTCGAAAAGGGCTACAAGAGACTCTTCCTCTTGGAGTCGAAAAAGGATACAAGAGACCCTTCCTCTTTGAGTTGAAGGAGGCTACCAGAGACTTTTCCTCTTTGAGTCAAAGAAGAATGTTCCAAAGGGAAACCAAATTCAGTCGAAGCTAAAATGGAGGAGCAACTTCTGTTGAAGTTAAGCACCAGTCGAAGCAAACTTATTTTCTTTGATTTTGTCAAAAGCAGTCAAATTTATCTGCTTTACTCTTTCAATAGATTCCTCCTTGACCTAATGCTTGAAAATCCAATATGATCCATGGCGACTTGAGATGATCAAACCTTATGCAGTTTTGGCCCAGTAGAAATCTTGTGAGGAGATTCTTGAAAAAGTGAGAGGGAAAATTTTGGGGTACAACAGCTGCCCCTGTTCAATCTTCTTAAACTTGAAAAGTGAGATTGACGCGTTTGTCGTTCGCGACTTGAAAGTAGAAGATGATTAAAACTAGAGTGCCCAGAAATTTGAGCTTGATGATGCATTGGTCGATTGCATAAGGAAATGGGCTTAAAGATTCAATTTAGAGAGGTAATGGATAGTTGTTGGAGATGGGCTTAAAGATGTCATCCGAAGGTGATTACTGGACTGTACCTGTAAGCTGGAACTGAATGATTATCAGAATGGCATCCGTATCTGGAATGTATTTGAATGAGTGACAGAATGACACCCGGATCTGGATCGTATCTGGACTGTATTTTGAATGAGTGACATAATGACACCTGAATCTGGATCGTATCTGGACTATATCTGGAATAAGTATCAGAATGTTAGTCATATCTGGATCGCATCTGAACTGTCTCTAGAAGGAATCTTGGGTGACTTCTATCTCAACAGGATGATAACGGAATCTTGGACGATTACTACATCAGCAGGATGATGAAGGAATCTTGGACGATTACTACCTCAGCAGGACGATGAAGGAATCTTGGACGATTACTACCTCAGCAGGATGATGAAGGAATCTTGGACGATTACTACCTTAAAAGGATGATGAAGGAATCTTGGACGATTACTACCTCAGCAGGATGATGAAGGTATCTTAGACGATTACTACCTCAGCAGGATGATGAAGGAATCTTGGACGATTACTACCTCAAAAGGATGATGAAGGAATCTTGGACGATTACTACCTCAGTAGGATGATGAAGGAATCTTGGATGATTACTACCTCAAAAGGATGATGAAGGAATCTTAGACGATTACTACCTCAGCAGGATGATGAAGGAATCTTGGATGATTACTACCTCAAAAGGATGATGAAGGAATCTTGGATGATTACTACCTCAGCAGGATGATGACGGAATCTTGGACGATTACTACCTCAGCGAGATGATGAAGGAATCTTGGACGATTACTACCTCAAAAGGATGATGAAGGAATCTTGGACGATTACTACCTCATCAGGATGATGAAGGAATCTTGGACGATTACTACCTCAAAAGGATGATGAAGGAATCTTGGACGATTACTACCTCAGCAGGATGATGAAGGAATCTTGGATGATTACTACCTCAAAAGGATGATGAAGGAATCTTGGACGATTACTACCTCAGCAGGATGATGAAGGAATCTTGGACGATTATTACCTCAAAAGGATGATGAAGGAATCTTGGACGATTACTACCTCAGCAGGATGATAAAGGAATCTTGGACGATTACTACCTCAGCAGGATGATGAAGGAATCTTGGATGATTACTACCTCAGCAGGATGATGAAGGAATCTTGGACGATTACTACCTCAAAAGGATGATGAAGGAATCTTGGACGATTACTACCACAGCAGGATGATGAAGGAATCTTGGACGATTACTACCTCAAAAGGATGATGAAGGAATCTTGGACGATTACTACGTCAGCAGGATGATGAAGGAATCTTGAACGATTACTACCTCAGCAGGATGATGAAGGAATCTTGGATGATTACTACCTCAGCAGGATGATGAAGGAATCTTGGACGATTACTACCTCAAAAGGATGATGAAGGAATCTTGGATGATTACTACCTCAAAAGGATGATGAAGGAATCTTGGACGATTACTACCTCAGCAGGATGATGAATGGATCTTGTACGATTACTACCTCAGCAGGATGATGAAGGAATCTTGGACGATTACTACCTCAGCAGGATGATAAAGGAATCTTTGACGACTGCTACTCCAAAAGGTAATGATAACCTTTATCTGTCGATCGATCTTTCCTGAAAAGGTAAAGAGTTAGTTGTATGCAATGTCATGATGTATGCATTGTGTAATGATGTTATCAAAATAAATGAGATTTATGTTATATGTATTTTGTATGCATATGTTATAAATGTTATTGAGATGTAAGTGTGTCTTCAAACTTTGCTCAAAATGTTTCCACCGGGGATCCCTGTTTTGTTGAGGAGAAATCCGTTGGGGACAGTTGAAAACTCTGCGAGGAGAACGTTTATTCCTGATTGGGAAAAGAGTTCAGGATTCTAGGTTGTCTGTTGCTCTACTGGGGTCGAAGTTGAACTGATATCTGATTGTATCCAGGTTTCACAGTAACTCGGTGGGGATTGTAGAGTAGCCTACTAGGGAAGAGGAGTTGTGGTCCTTTGATTTCTAGTAGTCGGAGAGGAAAAATCAAGCTGGGTATTTTTGCCGTTTGTTAGGGAAATAAACCCTGTTGTCGGTCTGTTTGAGAGGTGACGACTTCGTTGGGGGAAAGTCCTCAAGGATTTTTGAGGTTGTATGAGCTGGGGAAAGGTTTTCAGAGATTAAACTCTTGACGGGAAATCATCCTATGAGAAGGACTTTGGGGAGACTTGGCATTGCCCCTAGCAGCCAATGTTTGTGGTATTGCCAAAAATGTTTAATTGTACGTAACTCTTTGCTGAGATTGACGTTCAATGCCCCAAGTGATGGAAATGGAGACTTGCCCCTGGTTACTCTGCAATTCATGGGAGATTTCTGGGAATCTTGACTGGATTGCCCCAGGTGTGCTGGATAGTAGACATGTCACGCCCCTTTGTTGATAGGAGTTTTCCAATGGAAGTGTCATCCCACTTGAATTGATTTTGGTTCACTGAGAGAGCTTTCGTTCATTGGATATTCATTGTGTGAATTTCTCCGTTGTCAAACAAATAGCCATATGCAAACAGTGATATTCAAGTAATGCAAAGTTTATGTTTGTCTTGGAATTTTGAAAATGCATTTTAGCGAGTAAAGAAATTTTGTAAGAAAAATTCAAACTCAAGATTTAGAGTAAAGCCTTACAGGAGTCAGGATACCTTTTGTAACAGTATGCTTTCGAACTAACCCATGCTTCAATTAAGACTTTTGAAGGGTTGTAACGTGGCTTGGTTCATGATTTAAGAAACAAAGGATAAAGGCTCAAATGTATTTGTACCCACCCGTTCTTCATGATGTTCTTCAGTCCTAAGCTCAGTTAATTGTACGTTTGAACTCCAATTGAGTCTGGGGTGACGTTTTGGTGATGGTTCAAACAAGTTAAGTTTGTTGGAAGGCAATCATTTTTGCAACATTTTTTTCATGTTGTTGAGGATTTGTAGTGACCTCTTTCTTTTGATTTGTTATCCCTAATTTTTGCCTGACTGTTCCTGTTTTGAGATTACAGTCAGCGGGATGCCCCAATTTTCTTAAGTCTCCTTTGTAGGTTTTGACTTAGTGGGCTTTTATTTTTGAGAGACAATGATTGCCTATGTGATAGGGAACCATCACCGTGTTTTTATTCCATAGGAATGTTTCTTGACGTCATTCATTGTATTACGAGATGAGAGTTTGCGACTAAACGCACATTTGAATTAACTGAGAGACTACCCTGCCCCAGGTTTTGTTTAAAGGTTTTAATTTTGTTAAAAAGAAAAACTTCTACTTCTTTGGCTAGAAGGGGTTAACTAGGGATTATCTTCCTTATAACTCCAGTGTTTAGGATTTGAAAGAATGCATGTACATCATTGTGATCGGCGGAAATAGAACTGACTGTTTTTTAAGCTGGTTCGCGAAATGTCGCGGTAAGCAAGAGTCGCCACCGTCTTTTATGTTCTCCAACCTGGAAAGGACAAAAGCACAGCAAAATTCCTTCTTTGAGAATGTTTCTCGGTTCGGGAGGTAGATTTATAGAAGGGGAAGGTGTTAGCACCCTTTCTATCTGTGATTATCCACGGGCTCTTAGGTACTTGCTCTTATGTTTTCAAAAGATGTTTGCTTTTCAAGTGTGTGTGGGTTTTGAAAAAGTTTCGTTTGAAAAATTTCTAGGTAACTCTTGTATCTGTCCTCAAGAGTGTATGAAAAATTTGATTAAAAACTTTTTTGAAAGTGTAAGTGTGAAAAGATGTTTTTTATTTTTTGAGAGAGCAAGTACCCATGAGAAATCCACCTACTCTAAGGAATTAGGCTGTGTAAGAGTCCTTTAGACAGTACTATCCCACTATTGAGAAGTAGGTAGAACCGTCGTTGGAGTTATTCGGGTCAATTCGATTAAGGGACAATGTGTGGTCACCAAAGCAATGGTAGGACGCCTTAGCGGTAACCCTAATGTCCTAGATCCTTTGTATCTGAGGCAACTGTTTCGAGGCGACTGGATCTTTAGACAGGAGGGCGACCTCTAAGACACCCTATACTTGATGACCACGTCGAGGCAACCAGTGAGGCGTACCCTAAGAGTGGCATGTGCATGTGTGTTATTTCAGTTAAGCTTATCTTGTACATGTTATTGGTGAGCTACGCTTTGATTTTATTTGTCATACAAATCTTTCATGCATTTTTAACAGTTAAGAGTGCGGAAAACAAATTGCGGAAATATGAATCTACGCTATTACAAGGCGCGGGTCTATACATCGCCAAAAACAAAAACCCGTTTTGAAAATAAGTGCGAGAAAAGTAAATAAAGCGATAAAACCTAATTAACTATTACATTTCCGGAGCAGATACATAAATATAATGAATCAAAGTTAAGCATGCGTGCGAAAGAATGAATCGGGACGTCCTTAGGGTTTTGACCCTTTTTTTTGAGAAAGAATTGAATTTTGTCCCTTTTTGCAATTAATTAAAATTAAGCCTAATTACTAATTAGTTAATTTATTAAAAGAAAAAAATGTTTTTGTTTTTTTTATGTTTTAATAAAATAAAATAAGAACAAAGAAATTAAAATGTCAAAAGAAAAACCTAAGTCTAAATTTGTTTTTATTTATTGTAAAAGAAAATTAAAGTTACACCTAATTAAACTAAATTAATTTAAATTAGTGTTTATTTACAAAATAATTAAACTAAAGTGAAATTAATAATAATAAATAAAATATTTACATTTTTTAGTTTTTTTGAATTTTTATGAAAAGGTTAATTAATTTGCTGGTTAGTAATTAAAAAAACAATAAAAATAAATAAAGCAAATATAAGAGAGAAAATAAAATAAAATATAAAAAAAGAAATGCAAACCCAAGGGGGGGGGGGGGGGGGTGGGCCGGATTTGAGGGTTTGTTTAGAAATTCCAGCCCATTAAGCTTCAAGGCCTGTTGACTTTGGAAATTGTCTGCACGTTGCATTGACCAAGAACATGGTGTCCATCCATCTTTGGCCATTGGATTGCTATTAGTGGCCACTTGGCATGCTGAGCGCTGGGGCATATGGTGGAATGTTTTTGATAGCCTGCACATGAACACATTAAGCAAAATAACATGGAATTTTGGGTGGACCTGGGAATCGAATCCAGGTCCCAAGACAATTTTCACGCTTTCTTCAACCACTCAACCACTTGTTCGCTTCTGTTAATATAATAACAATTAATTATAATGTATAATAATCAACGCATATACTGGAAAACAAAATACGCGCGCCACTTTGTTTGAATGAGCCAACCATGCCTCACCACGTCATTGTCTTCCTCCTGCGTTCCTGCAAAACAACAAATGGATAGCGGGGGTTTTTAACCCCCACAAACTGAAAAAGGAAAAAAATAGCGATTAGATATGTGCGCCATATAAATTCATCGCGAGGATTGTTTTAGCTTCATCTTGATCAGCCGGTTTTAACCATAGGTCCCTTGAGGCCTAATTTTCCCTGTGCTGGAAATCCCCAATTCGAGACCTTAAGAACCCTAAAAATCTCCAATGGTGATTCACGATTCTGTACATGATAATGAAATTAAACAATACCAAAAGCTTTGTAAAGGTTCAAGCAATGTAAAACAACGATTATAACATGTTAATGATGCATAGAATGTGAGTTTCGAGTCTAGAAAAATTAAGCAAACCGTGAGTTTGTTCTGGACAGTTTCTTGAGCTTTGGCGCTTAGTTTCGATTGCAATAGGTTCCTTATGCCTCCAGCAATGTGTTGGAAACAATCAAAGGCTTTGAATTGGCGTGGAAGTGAGAAAACAGTTTTGACTTTGTTCTTGATTTTTTGAATATGGTTTGGCCGTTTGTGCAGTGCTTGGGTCCGTTCACAGCATCAGGGTTGGCTTGCTTGCATATATGGGAATAGAATTAGGTCAAAGTTTGGGCTAAGGATCCATTGTATTGATGTTTTGAGATTTTGTTGATCACCATTGAAGAACTTTCCATTTTTGGAGCAAAACCAAGATTTCATGCACAAAATAGCCCTAGCACGAATTTGGTAGCTGGCATGTGGTGTATGAAAGTTGTTCAAATCAAAAAGATGTCCTTCCATTAATTTTTAGATTTTATTTGAATTATTATGGATTTAAAATGAATTAAATCAAAATTATTAAATAAAATGGAAAAATAAATGTTTGGTCTTGAAATTAATCATGGGACACGTGGGTGGCATGAAAAGGCTGAATCAAGTGGAAGAAAGTGGGCCCTTTTGTCAAAAATTGAAGTTTTAAGGATAGTTGACTTTTGCCATTTCACAAAAATTTCCCAACTTCTCCAATGCATATCTTGCTCAATTTTGATCCTATGAATATGTTCTTGGACATTTTGGAAAGGTCTTGAAGTCCTCTAACCAATGCCTTTGGTACCATGTCATTTGGATTTACCAATCTCAAATTATGGTCTTTGACTTAAAATGCCTTTTTGTTGACTTTTGAAATTGACCTATAATGTAGAAATTGATAACTTTTTATGAGAGCATTTCTTGGACTTGGAATGTGAAGATGAGTTGTAGGAAATGTCATCCCCTTCAAAATGAGCATTGGATGGGATTTTTCTGATGAACCATGAAAAAGTTATGCCCTGGTCAAGTTACAGTTGACTTTTCAGTTGTCCAAAAATAGCAACTTTTGCATCCTTGATGATTTTTGAGCCATTCTTGAGGAATCATGATCAAGACTTGATCAAATGATGATTGTGGCTTCAAAATAATATGTTGACCAAAAAATTTGACTTTTGACTGCCAAATTACCATTTTACCCCTGCAGTTGATTGTGAACCAAATAGGGCTTTTGACTGTGCAACTTGACCATGTGAGCCTTGACACTTGGCATGTAGATGTTTGACAATGTGTATAGGCCTATGGGACTTGATTGAGCCCTTGAAAACCTCAAATTCATTGAAGGAACCAAAACCCTAATTTTGACTGCCTTAGAAGATGGTTTGACTGTGCAACCCCTTGAGAAATCTTGAACCAATTGGAGATGATTCTTGATAAACCTTGAAGAATATAGGAGGGAAAATTTTGGGGTACAACAGTTGCCCCTGTTCAATCTTCTTAGACCTGAGGATGTAGATTGGCTTGCGTGCCTTTCGTGATCCGAAGGTGGAAGATGATTGAACACTAGAGTGCCTAGAAATTTGCACTCACATAATGTGGTATCAGTAATGTGATGTCGGGAATGGGCTTACAGATGCCATTTGGAGAGATGATGGATAGGATGATGGGCTTATAGATTCCATCTGGAAATGTGACAGAATCTTGTCGGGAATGGGCTTATAGATGCCATTTGGAGATTGTTGGTAGGTGGATGGGCTTATAGATGCCATCTGGAGATTGTTTGTTGAATTGTAATTTTGTAAGTTGAACGAGGGAACCTGTGTAGGGTTGCCTGGTGATGAGCTCGTGTAAAACTGCATCTTTGAAAGAAGGAAACCTGTGTAGGGTTGACTGACGATGAGTCCGTGTGAAACTGCATCTTGGAAGGAAACCTGTGTAGGGTTGACTGATGACGAGTCCGTGTGAAACTACATCTTTGGAAAGAGAGAACCTGTGTAGGGTTTCTTAATGACGAGTCCGTGTAAAACTACGTCTGGAGTTGAGAGAACCTGTGTAGGGTTTACTGATGACGAGTTCGTGTAAAACTATGTGTGGAGTTTGGGAAGGAAACCGGCGTAGGGTTGACTGATGACGAGTCCGTGTAAAACTTCATCTTTGGAAAGAGAGAACCTGTGTAGGGTTTCTTAATGACAAGTCCGTGTAAAACTACGTCTGGAGTTGAGAGAACCTGTGTAGGGTTTCTTTGGGATAAGTTCGTGTAAAACTTCTGGAGGAACCGGGGTAAGGTTACTTCGGGATAAGTCCGTGTAAGACTTCTGGAGGAACCGGGGTAAGGTTACTGCAGGATAAGTTCGTGTAAAACTTCTGGAGGAACCGGGGTAAGGTTACTGCAGGATAAGTTCATGTAAAACTTCTGGAGGAACCGGGGTAAAGTTATTGCAGGATAAGTTCGTGTAAAACTTTGGGAGGAACCGGTGTAGGGTTACCTTGAGATAAGTCCGTGTAAGACTTCTGGAGGAACCGGGGTAAGGTTACCTTGAGATAAGTCCGTGTAAGACTTCAGGATGAACCGGGGTAAGGTTATCTTGAGATAAGTCCGTGTAAGACTTCGTCTGAAAATTGAGAAGGAACCGGTGTAGGGTTGCCTGATGATGAGTTCGTGTAAAACTACATCTGAAGTTGAGAAGGAACCGGTGTAGGGTTGCCTCATGATGATCAAGTAGATATTTGTCCTGTCTGGTTTCAGGTATTAACCCATGATCAGTCGTCCACAGAATTTCCATGGCTTGTTACCGGTGTTGATCTGGAACTGCAAAGGTAGATGGTAATCATCTTTTGATTGACTTTTTCCTGAAAAGGCAAAGCGTTAGCTGTATGCAGTGTCATGATGCGTGAACTGCATGATATTAAGATGTTCTCAAGGATGAATGAGATTTGTGTTGTATGATGCGTACGCATGCTATAATGTATGAAGATGCGATGTTTATGAATGTATTTTCGTCTAGGAAAATAAATCCTTGACGAATGTCGGGAGCTTATTGAATCCTGGGCTGATGTTTGAAGAGTAGAGTTCTTCGTTTCCACTGGGGATGATGGTTGCAAGAATAAACCGGTAGGAGAAGATGACTCCATTGGGGAATAAACTTGTTGGAGAGATTACTCTGCGGGGAATACTCTGTGGGGAAGAGATACTTCGCTGAGATTTTGATGAGAACTCCGCTGGGGATGCCATTGGTAAGCTTGTTAGGGAATTTGATGAACTCCGGTGGGGGATAGGAAGAATTTCGCCGAGGACGGTCTTTCCGTGGTAATTAGCTGAGGATAACCCAGTTATAGGCTCTGGTGGGGAATAACCTCTAAACATGGTCGGGGAGAGACGTATGCACTCTGCAGGTGATAAGCTTCCAGAATCTACTGGGGATAAGCTTCCAGAATTTACTGGGGAGATTGATTCAACTCTCCTGGGGAAACTTTTGACTACACTGGGGAAATGGTTCCACTGGGGTGTCTGTATTCCGCCGGGGAACAATCTTATATTAAGACTGCTGGGGATGCTTGCTTGGGAATATCTGTATACTCCGCTGGGAATGTTGAGATCTTCTAGGGATACCCAACTTCCTTAGGACTGACAGTAGACCAACTCTGCTTGGGGAGAGTATTACTGACTTGCTGGAAATATTGTGCCTTTTTCGGGCTGCCGGGAGACCAACTCTGCTTGGGGAGAGTATTGTCGAATCTTGCCTTACTCTGTGGAGAGTGAAGGTATCCTGGTTACGTTCTTCAGCTGAACCTCTCTTAGTACTTTGGTGGACAGAGCAACTAGATCGTTCAGACAATTCTTATTGCCCCAGTTTCTGCGGGAGAAGAAGGCATGTGAGGTGCTTGATACCTGCCGATTGACGAATCTTCTTCTGGTAGGCAAGTGACGAGATTGTGGGACATAGTCGTACGCTTTGATCCCTAACTTTTGCCTGGACCGCCCTTTCAGGTTTTTAGTCCACCGGGATACCCATTTTTGCCCAAGCCGCCTTTTTCAGGTTTTCGACTTGCCAGGTGTACAGATTTTTTCATTTTCATCCCTTATTTTTGCCTGAACCCTTTTGGTTCGCCGGGAAGCCCTTATTTTTTCCTAGGTGTGTCAACCTAGCGGGTCTTTGATTATGCGTCGTATTTTTTTTACTATGTCCATGTTCTCAGTAGTGTAGTGTTGCCATACTACCAGAAGATCTTTGTTTGGTCGTCTGATGCCCCAAGTGATCCAGATGGAGATTTATCCCAAGCTGGTTGGCCTTTTGAGAGATTCTCTGAATCTTGACTTAACTGCCCCAGATGATGGACAATGATCATGCCATGCCCCTTGGTTGGAAGTACTTTTGTTCACTTAGATATTCGTCGTGCGAATTTCTCTGCTGTTGAACAAATAGTCATATGCAAACAATGTTATTTTAAGAATGCAAAGCTTATGTCTGTCTTGAAGTTTTTTTTGAAAATGCAGTTTTTTTTTTCATAAAAACAAGTGAATTTTTTTGTAAACTGTGATGTCAACTTGTTATTTTACCGCAAGCCTTAAGGAGTCAGGATACCTTTCGTAACAGTATGCTTTCGAACTAACCCATGCTTCAGCTAGGACTTTTAAGGGTTGTAACGTGGCCTGGTTCACGGTTTAAGAAACAAAGGATAAAGGCTCAAAGTATTTGTACCCACCCGCTCTTCGTGATGTTCTTTAAACCTAAACTCAGTTGATCGTGCGTTCGACCTTGTTTGAGTCTTCGCCCTGATATTCCAGTGATGGTTCGGATGCTGACAGTTTATTTTGAACAGGCAGTCAGTTCTTTTTTTGTGGAGGGTTTGTAGGACCTCTTTCTTTTCGATTTCGTTATCCCTGTCTTTGGCCTGAACTGTTTCTTTTGTGATTACAGTCAGCGGGATGCCCCAGTTTTGTAAGTCTCCTTCATAGGTTTTGACTTGTTGGGCTTTAGTTTTTTTTGGTAATGACTGCCTGTCTTGACGATTGTAGGGAACCATCACTGTCTTTTGTTTTAGAAGGACTCATTTGATGTCATTCATTGTGCACCTGGATCAACTGAGATAACTACCCTGCCCCAGGTTATGATTAAGGGTTTTAATTTTTGAAAAGAAAAACTCCAACTTCTTTGGCTCAGAGGGGTTGACGAGGGGTTATCTTCCTTATAACTCCAGTGTTTAGGAATTGAAACAATGCATGTACCTCATCAGCGGGGTCTGTTCAAAAGCATACTGTAGATTGTGGTATCGTTTTCGTCATCCTCCCTCAAGAGGCTTAGAATCATTAACCGAGAGTTGAACATCAAAAAATGAAAGCAATTTTAAGCATAGTAAACATAATTACTTCAAAACAGACACGTGTAATGCATTAATGAAATAACAAAGTTTGATATGAATAAATGTTTGAACAATCAAAGAAAAATACAACTTGAACATCCGAATGAACAAAAGTTTCTTAGTTTGAACTAGTCATCTCAAAGGGAAGATTCTCAGCAGAAGATTTTCATTTGGCCACCCGGCATGAACTCCAGCACCCTTCCGTCGATCAAGTCTTGGATCTTGTTCCTCAGGCTCCAACAGTCGTCGGTGTCATGTCCAAGACTGTCAGAATGGTAGGCACACCTTTCATCAGGATTGTACTTCAGGGAGGTTATGTTGAGATTCTTAGGAGGAGCCTTTAAAGCAATCAGCTTGACCTCCAACAAGCGTCTCAGTATCAGTGATGATGGTATACCAGTCTCCAAGAAATGTCTTCCAGACGTATTTCGCTTACGCCGATTACCCTGTTGACGCTGGTGAGGTTGATGCTGGGCTTGTGACCCTGAAGCAAACTGAGGAGCTTTTCCCTTATCTTCTTGCCCCACAGGTGGTTGAATGATGGCTTGCTCTTCAACCTTAGATGTTTTCCCCAGTCGGTTATCCCGAAGCAGTTGGTTGACGAGAACCCTGAGCTCTCCTTGTCTTTGAGATAAGTCTTGGACAAGAGCCTTTTGCCCCAGCATCTGGGTTCTCATTGTATCCACCTCAGCTTGTAGACGTTTCATCCGTTCGTCCTTATCGTCCTCAGAACTGTTCCTGACCAAAGTCCCCATGAGGAGTGTTCTCAGCTCTTCCTGCCCCTTGGATAGGTTTAGGAGGATCTCCTCGAACCGAGTCTCTTGAGCATGAAGATCCTGGTTGTCTTGTTGGGAAGCCATTGCTGAAATAAACAGCGAAGAAGGTAAGTGACCTGTCAAAAGGGTACCTGTAATGCAATGATATATATGATATGCATGCAGTGTTTTTAAGGATCTCGCGGGGTAAATAGAGAAACTTGTTAGAGTTTGAATCTGGTTGCTTGATTGAAGGAACTTCATGTTGTTGAGAGTCCTTATTCAAGAGTCAAGGCTCACCATATCGAGTGGGTCATAGCCCCTGACTCAAGTCATTAACCTTGGCTAGAGGAAAATAAATCCCCTTTGCCCCTTGCTAGACATTTGATTCATCATGACCTGCATCACAAACCCTTGAGATCCTTGAAATGGATTAGTCCTTATGTAAGATGTATGCAATGGTATGATGGTATGATGTTATGCTATGCATGGAGTGACGTAAGTAAACGCTGTTATAAGCCCAGATTAAGGACTGTAAACAAACCCTGCAAGAAACTCATGTGTTAGGTAACAAGAATGTGCAAATAGTCCAAGTTTAAAGGCACACAAGTCACACAAGACAACCCTTAGAGTTTAGGCCAGCATAAAGTTTAGGTACTGCCCTCTTGAAGTTGGTGGGCTCAAAACCTGTCCTATCAAAAGTAACTGGGTTCTAGAGGATCTCAATATCATCGACTATCCTCAATCAGTCATAACTCCAGCATCACAATCTTTTCTTGCGGCGAGAACCATCGCGAGAGTTTAGCCTCAATGAGTGTAGCATAGTGCTACTGTTCTATGGCCAAGTTGGGTCATTTTAGGGTTCTAAGGTCGGTTGGTGCTTAATGACTCCTCAGAAGACCCATATTCTCCTCGTTGCAACACAAGGGATATCGGTACAGACCAAGGTGTCACACCAACGTAGCCATTGCTTCACCCGTGTCGGTCTACGCCGGACAAGTCCCTCACAGCTTATGCTACCTAAAAGGGTATTCCCCAGATCCGGGTTAGGATCTATGAAACTCCGATGCAAACCCACAAATATAAAAGCAATCAAGACAAGCAATTGAAAACATAAGAGTGGTCTAATCCTAAGGTACACCTCACTTATTAAGTATGTCCCCAGCAGAGTCGCCAGTTCTGTGATCGGTGGAAATAGAACTGACTGTTTTTTAAGCTGGTTCGTGAAATGTCGCGGTAAGCAAGAGTCGCCACCGTCTTTTATGTTCTCCAACCTGGAAAGGACAAAAGCACAGCAAAATTCCTTCTTTGAGAATGTTTCTCGGTTCGGGAGGTAGATTTATAGAAAGGGAAGGTGTTAGCACCCTTTCTATCCGTGGTTATCCACGGGCTCTTAGGTACTTTCTCTTATGTTTTCAAAAGATGTTTGCTTTTCAAGTGTGTGTGGGTTTTGAAAAAGTTTCGTTTGAAACATTTCTAGGTAACTCTTGTATCTATCCTCAAGAGTGTATGAAAAATTTGTTTGAAAACTTTTTTGAAAGTGTAAGTGTGAAAAGATGTTTTTATTTTTTGAGAGAGCAAGTACCCATGAGAAATCCACCTACTCTAAGGAATTAGGCTGTGTAAGAGTCCTTTAGACAGTACTATCCCACTATTGAGAAGTAGGTAGCACCGTCGTTGGAGTTATTCGGGTCAATTCGATTAAGGGACAATGTGTGGTCACCAAAGCAATGGTAGGACGCCTTAGCGGTAACCCTAATGTCCTAGATCCTTTGTATCCGAGGCAACCGTTTCGAGGCGACTGGATCTTTAGACAGGAGGGCGGCCTCTAAGACACCCTATACTTGATGACCACGTCGAGGCAACCAGTGAGGCGTACCCTAAGAGTGGCATGTGCATGTGTGTTGTTTCAGTTAAGCTTATCTTGTACATGTTATTGGTGAGCTACGCTTTGATTTTATTTGTCATACAAATCTTTCATGCATTTTTAACAGTTAAGAGTGTGGAAAATAAATTGCGGAAATATGAATCTACGCTATTACAAGGCGCGGGTCTATACATCGCCAAAAACAAAAACCCGTTTTGAAAATAAGTGCGAGAAAAGTAAATAAAGCGATAAAACCTAATTAACTATTACATTTCTGGAGCAGATACATAAATATAATGAATCAAAGTTAAGCATGGGCGCGAAAGAATGAATCGGGACGTCCTTAGGGTTTTGACCCTTTTTTTTAGAAAGAATTGAATTTTGTCTCTTTTTGCAATTAATTAAAATTAAGCCTAATTACTAATTAGTTAATTTATTAAAAGAAAAAAAATGTTTTTGTGTTTTTTATGTTTTAATGAAATAAAATAAGAACAAAGAAATTAAAATGTCAAAAGAAAAACCTAAGTCTAAATTTGTTTTTATTTATTGTAAAAGAAAATTAAAGTTACACCTAATTAAACTAAATTAATTTAAATTAGTGTTTATTTACAAAATAATTAAACTAAAGTGAAATTAATAATAATAAATAAAATATTTACATTTTTTAGTTTTTTTTAATTTTTATGAAAAGGTTAATTAATTTGTTGGTTAGTAATTAAAAAAACAATAAAAAAAAATAAAGCAAATGAAAGAGAGAAAATAAAAAAATAAAAAAAAGAAATGCAAACACAAGGGGGGGGGGGGGGGGGGGTTTGGGCCGGATTTGAGGGTTTGTTTAGAAATTCCATCCCATTAAGCTTCCAGGCCTGTTGACTTTGGAAATTGTCTGCACGTTGCATTGACCAGGAACATGGTGTCCATCCATCTTTGGCCATTGGATTGCTGTTAGTGGCCACTTGGCATGCTGAGCGCTGAGGCATATGGTGGAATGTTTTTGATAGCCTGCACATGAACACATTAAGCAAAATAACATGGAATTTTGGGTGGACCTGGGAATCGAACCCAGGTCCCAAGACAATTTGCACGCTTCCTTCAACCACTCAACCACTTGTTCGCTTCTGTTAATATAATAGCAATTAATTATAATGTATAATAATCAACGCATATACTGGAAAACAAAATACACGCGCCACTTTGTTTGAATGAGCCAACCATGCCTCACCACGTCATTGTCTTCCTCCTGCGTTCCTGCAAAACAACAAATGGATAGCGGGGGTTTTTAACCCCCACAAACTGAAAAAGGAAAAAATAGCGATTAGATCTGTGCGCCATATAAATTCATCGCGAGGGTTGTTTTAGCTTCGTCTTGATCAGCCGGTTTCAACCATAGGTCCCTTGAGGCCTAATTTTCCCTGTGCTGGAAATCCCCAATTCGAGACCTTAAGAACCCTAAAAATCTCCAATGGTGATTCACGATTCTGTACATGATAATGAAATTAAACAATACCAAAAGCTTTGTAAAGGTTCAAGCAATGTAAAACAACGATTATAACATGTTAATGATGCATAGAATGTGAGTTTCGAGTCTAGAAAAATTAAGCAAACCGTGAGTTTGTTCTGGGCAGTTTCTTGAGCTTTGGCGCTTAGTTTTGATTGCAATAGGTTCCTTATGCCTCCAGCAATGTGTTGGAAACAATCAAAGGCTTTGAATTAGCGTGGAAGTGAGAAAACAGTTTTGACTTTGTTCTTGATTTTTTGAATATGGTTTGGCCGTTTGTGCAGTGCTTGGGTCCGTTCACAGCATTAGGGTTGGCTTGCTTGCATATATGGGAATAGAATTAGGTCAAAGTTTGGGCTAAGGATCCATTGTATTGATGTTTTGAGATTTTGTTGATCACCATTGAAGAACTTTCCATTTTTGGAGCAAAACCAAGATTTCATGCACAAAATAACCCTAGCACGAATTTGGTAGCTGGCATGTGGTGTATGAAAGTTGTTCAAATCAAAAAGATGCCCTTCCATTAATTTTTAAATTTTATTTGAATTATTATGGATTTAAAATGAATTAAATCAATAAAAATTAAATAAAATGGAAAAATAAATGTTTGGTCTTGAAATTAATCATGGGACACGTGGGTGGCATGACAAGGCTGAATCAAGTGGAAGAAAGTGGGCCCTTTTGTCAAAAATTGAAGTTTTAAGGATAGTTGACTTTTGCCATTTCACAAAAATTTCCCAACTTCTCCAATGCATATCTTGCTCAATTTTGATCCTATGAACATGTTCTTGGACATTTTGGAAAGGTCTTGAAGTCCTCTAACCAATGCCTTTGGTCCCATGTCATTTGGATTTACCAATCTCAAATTATGGTCTTTGACTTAAAATGCCTTTTTGTTGACTTTTGAAATTGACCTATAATGTAGAAATTGATAACTTTTTATGAGAGCATTTCTTGGACTTGGAATGTGAAGATGAGTTGTAGGAAATGTCATCCCCTTCAAAATGAGCATTGGATTGGATTTTTCTGATGAACCATGAAAAGGTTATGCCCTGGTCAAGTTACAGTTGACTTTTCAACTGTCCAAAAATAGCAACTTTTGCATCCTTGATGATTTTTGAGCCATTCTTGAGGAATCATGATCAAGACTTGATCAAATTATGATTGTATGCTCAAAATAAGATGTTGACCAAAAATTTTGACTTTTGACTGCCAAATGACCATTTTACCCCTGCAGTTGATTGTGAACCAAATAGGGCTTTTGACTGTGCAACTCGACCCTGTGAGCCTTGACACTTGGCATGTAGATGCTTGACAATGTGTATAGGCCTATGGGACTTGATTGAGCCCTTGAAAACCTCAAATTCATTGAAGGAACCAAAACCCTAATTTTGACTGCCTTAGAAGATGGTTTGACTGTGCAACCCCTTGAGAAATCTTGAACCAATTGAAGATGATTCTTGATAAACCTTGAAGAATATGGGAGGGCAAATTTTGGGGTACAACAATCGTCATAAAGGTCTGTTCAAAAGCATATTGTATGAGATTATGGCATTGTTTTCGTCATCCTCCCTCTAAAGGCTTGTAACTTTTAGCAAGAGTTGAATGTCATAAAGTGAGTAAAAAGCATAGTTTAAATGTAATGAAAATGAAATAATTCAATACAAACATATGCAATGCATTAATGAAACAAAGTTTGACATTAATAGGTAATTGTTTGAATAACAAAAGAAATTACAACTTGAAAATTCAAATGAAACAAAAGCCTTCAACGATTTGGCATAGGAGCAGTAATCACGTTTGGAGTCTCTAGAGGGTCAAACTCGATCTCCTTGGCATCAATTAAGTCTTGAATCTTGTTCTTCAAAGTCCAAAAGTCGTCGGTGTCACGTCTGGGACTGTCAGAATGATAGGCACATCTTACGCTCGGATTGTACTTAGAAGAGGAGGTATCAGGATTTTGAGGAGGATCCTTTAGTGTGATCAGTTTCACCTTCAGCAATTGTTGTAATGCTTGAGACAAAGGCATGTTGATGTTAGCGTACTGCCTTTCTTGATATTTTACCCTACGCCTATTGACCTGTCTTTGTTGAACAGATGTAGGATTAGAGATCAGGATTTCCCCTACCCGTTGATCCTGATGACTCTTTCGGCTGTACACAGCATTGGACTCTTTCTTTCTATTGTCTGTCTTTTTCTGAACGTCGGAGGGTGTAACTCCTTGGATCTTTCCACTTTTGATGTCAGCTTCGACCCTTTCACCAGTCAGTACCAGCTCGGTGAACCCGGCCGAGGAGCTTCCGATTAGGTGTTTGAAGAAAGGCCCTGTCAAAGTTCCCATGAAGATGTCGATCAGCTCCCTGTCAGTTAAAGGGGGTTGCACCCTACCAGCCAGATCTCTCCACTTTTTGGCGTATCCTTTGAAGCTCTCGTTGGAACCCATGGTCATGTTCTACAATTACACGCGAGTTGGTGCAAGATCAGCGTTGTACTGATATTGTTTGTAAAAAGCAGCAGCTAAATCCTCCCAGGTGTGGATGCGAGAACTCTCCAATTGATAGAACCACTCGAGTTGAGTCCCTACCAAGATTTCTTGGAAGAAATGGATCCAAAGCTTTGGATTAGTTGTGTATGGTTGAATCTTGCGGACATAAGACTTTAAATGCATCTTAGGGCAAGAGACTCCATCGTACAGGGAAAAGGTAGGGATTTTGAACTTTGGCGGGATGACCACTCCAGAAACCAAACCCATGTCTCCTAAATCCAAGCCAGGTGTCTATTGAATCTCCATAGCACTGAGGAGATCCTCCAACTGTTTGTACTTGTCATCAGTGGGAGGATATTGTTCTTCAGAGTAGTCAGCTTCAGCTTCATCAATCTCCAGACTGTTATCTTCTTCATGACTATCCCCCATGTTGGATGGAGTTGAAAGATCTAGAGCTCTTTTGACTGGTCCTCTAGGTTTTCTTCTTAAGTTCAGGATGCCTACTGACTTCTTGGACTTCTTCCCCTTGTCTTTGAGAAGGAGAGTTTTCAGGTCTTCTTGCCCTTTAGCCATAGCCATGAACATTTGTTGGAATTGAGCGTTTTGAGCTTGGAGATCTTTCACCGTTTATTCCATATCCATCTTACTGAAATAAACAGTAGGAAGATAAGGAGACCTGTATGGGAGAAACCTGTCATGATATGATGCACGATATGGGGATGCATGTTTTCAAGGATCTCGCGGGGTAAACACAAGAAAAAGTTAGAGATTGAACTTTGATCAACAACTTTGATTGGAGAACTTTGTATAGATGGATGTCCTTCCATAGAAATCAAACTCACCATGACAAGTGGGTTGTAGCCCTTAACTCAAGTTTTCCATACTTGATCTTTAAACGGTGTTTGGTTAGAGGAAAATAAATCCCCCTGCCCCTTGCTAGACGTTTGGTTCATCATAACCTGCATCAAAGACCCTCGAGATCCTTGAAATGGTTATTGAAAATGCTATGGTATGATGTTATGATGTTATGATGTTTATGTACAAGTAAATATACACACACAACAAACAAGTCCCTATGTTTTAGGCTTGCATGAGTTTTGTAGGTAAGTACCCTCTTGAAGTTTAGTCGGCTCAACCTGTCCTAGAAATAATGATTGGGTTCTAAAGGATCTCAATATCACCGACCTTTCTCTTAGGCATTGTCTCAGTACAACAATCTTTTCTTGCGGCCGAGATATCCCAAAAGTCTAGCCTCAATGAGTGTAGTATCGAGTATCAACCAATTTTCAGCTCTACACTGAAACCGGCTACCTCACTACGTCCTAATGACCAAGTTTGTTCAATTAGGGTTCTAAGGTCAATTAGTGCTTCATGACGCCACTCAGCGGCCCCGTATTCTCCTCGATTCACCATGAGGGATACCGGTACTCACAAATGTGTCACACTAACATAACCATTGTTTCATCTATATCGGTCTACGCCGTACAGTCTCCACAATCTATTGCTATTTACCTAAAAAGGTGTCCCAGATCCGGGTGGAGGATCAAAGCAAACCCAATACAAGGAACTAAATATAAAGCACATAAATCAAATAATGAAAGCGAGTAAAGGTGATCTAACCCTAAGGTAACCCCACCTTTTTTAGAGTGTTCCCCAGCAGATTCGCCAGTTTTATGATACGGTGGGAGAACTGACTTGAGGTTTTGCGTTTTGATCGCATTTGTGCGGATAGCAAGAGTCGCCATCGACTTTTATTTTATCCAAAAGGAAAGGTAAAAAAGCACAGGAAAGACCTTTCGAGATTATTTCTCGGGTTCGAGGGGTAGATTATGAAAAGGGAACGTATTAGCACCCTTTTTATCCGTAGTTATCTACGGGCTCTTAGTTACTCGCTAGATCACTTGCTTTTGTTTGACAGTATGCTTGTGGTGTGTTTTTTGAAAGTATTTTGAAAATTTCTTTGTAATGGTTCTCGTTTCTATAAGAACGCGTACAAAGTGTTGTTTCGAAAAATAGTTCAAAGATGTGTTTGTGGAAATGTGTTTTTGAAAGTGGTTTTGAAAAGATGTCTTGCAATGGTTCTCGTCTCTATAAGAACGTATACAAAATGCCTTGTCTTTTGAAAATGTTTTGAGATGAAAGTGTTGGTGTAAAAATGTTTTTATCGTGAGCAAGCGAGTAACTAGTAGCGAATATTCCTACTCGAAAGGTCTCAAGGTTCTTTTCTTCCTCCTTTTAATGTTGCTATCTTACCATTGATTTGGTAAGAAGCCCCATCGTTGGATTTAAAGGGACAGGCGCGGGTCAATTTTACAGTCATCGAAAGCAACTTATGAGACACTTTAGCAATTTTCGTAAGGGACGAGATCGTTTTATTAAAGGCCACGTCAAGGGTCATCGAGGGACTACGATCTTTTATTGAAGGGTCATTGCTAAAGTGCCCCATATTCGAGGGACATGATTGTTTTCGAGACAACAAGTGAGATTACCCTAGAGGTGCATGTGTGAATAATGTGTTTAATTTGCATGCATTTAGTCTTTTATTAGGGTGGCCTATTTGTTGGTTTTATCTTACCATACATCCTAGTTACTAACATTTGTATAAAGCAATAAAAATGCAGGAAATAAATATCCTACACTATTACAACCATATTGAAAGGCAAGAAAATGTAAAGGAAAAAACAAAATAAAAGAAAGGAAAATGAGCTCTTCGGCCCAGGCAGTAGCACCCTTAGACTCAAATCTTCATGGACCCTTTCGAATCTACCTTTTTTTGTTTCCTTCAACTGCAGGAGTGTTAGCCGATAACCTTCAACTCACCCTTCTTGCTATTTCTTTTGACAGGCTTTAGGAGTCAGCATGGAATGCACACCTTTCGTTTCAAACTCTTTGATGTCTCCTTTGATTGCAGGAATGCAAAGCTCCCAAGTTTAGATTTCGAGAAGGCTCCAATGTTTAGCCAGTCAAAAGATACAGGAAACCTGTCTAAACTTGAAAATGAAACCAACAAGTGTAACTTTCGACAGCTACAAATCAGGGGTTAGCACAAGATTATTGGGAACCAGGATCCAAAGTCTAACTAGTCAGGGTTGAGATTCTCAGTATACAAGCAGTGAGGGTCGAAAGCATGATCGACTTCCTAGATAGGATATCTACATTTTCCTTTTATTTACATTCACAAATGATATTTAAGTGAGCAAAGTTTTTAGTTTAGAGGAAAACTTACCTCTTGAAGTGCTTAGTCGTAGGACTTGTAAGTGGCTTCCTCGATGATGGATGGAGCTTCACTGGAACCTTCCCAAAGCTAGTTTCGTTGTTGTTTTGTTTGGTCAGTCAGTTGTGGTTAACTATCTGGCAGTTTGGGATTGAGTCGAAAGGTTTGCTTATGTATGAAGGGATCTGAGTTGTTTAAAGTTTGAGTGTTTGGGAATGTTTGAGAATTTTTAATAGTGTTTGAGAGTTTTTGAGAATTTGGTAATTTCTTCACAAACAGAATATTTTTTCAACTATCTGGGGCCCCTAAAACGTGTGAAGGAGGCTCTTATTTATAGATGAGTTTGGCTGAGGTTTGGGAGGGAAAACAAAATAAATTTGAACAAATTGGGTATGTTGTTCTTGTAGCCTTCGAGGTACAGTTTTTATATACCAATTTGGTGTAAATATGGGGGCAGCGTGGCAGGACTGGTTTGTAGCAGTTTTGGACCATTGTGGCCAGTGCAATAGATTTGTACCTGATACTACTAGCATCTGGACTACTTCTCCTTTGTTTTGACCAACTGGCTCTAGCTTTCGACTAGACTTCTTTTCAGATAACAATGTTTCTTTCAAAATGTCCTTCGAATGGACCACATATGCATCTTGCAATTCTTCAGATGGGCCACCAAGGTATAACCTTCGATTGGAACATCCATACATGTCATGGTATAGAGGCTATGCATGTGTCGAAGGGAAGATGCAGAAGGCCAGTAAGAATCCACCAAGTTCTGAGTCGAAGGACATCAACATGGGGATTTTCTCTCTTTGAGTCGAAAAAGGCTACAAGAGACTCTTCCTCTTGGAGTCGAAAAAGGATACAAGAGGCCCTTCCTCTTTGAGTCGAAGGAGGCTACCAGAGACTCTTCCTCTTTGAGTCGAAGAAGAATGTTCCAAAGGGAAACCAAACTTAGTCGATGGTAAAATGGAGGAGTAACTTCTGTTGAAGTTAAGCACCAGTCAAAGCAAACTTATTTTCTTTGATTTTGTCAAAAGCAGTCAAATTTATCTGCTTTGCTCTTTCAATAGCTTCCTCCTTGACCTACTGCTTGAAAATCCAATATGATCCATGGCGACTTGAGCTGATCAAACCTTGTGCAGTTTTGCCCAGTAGAAATCTTGTGAGGAGATTCTTGAAAAAGTGAGAGGGAAAATTTTGGGGTACAACAGTGTCCAATTCCCCTTTGATATGGATGATGACCAAAGCTGAATCTCCGAATACATTTAAGGATTTGATCCCCGAATCTATGGAAGCTTTGAGACCAAAAATGCATGCTTCGTATTCTGCCATGTTATTTGTACAATTGAAGCAGGGTCTTGCAGTAAAGGGAGTATGACATCCTTTAGGAGATATGAGTACAACACCTATACCATTGCGGAGTGCGTTGGACGCCCCATCAAAAACCAAGGTCCATCGGGATCCTTGTTCAGGTCCGTCATATGGTCTGAATTCTTCATAGTTGTTTACCATCATGATGTCTTCATCTGGGAATTCGAACTTTATGGATTGGTAGTCCTCCATAGCTTGGTGATCCAGGTGATCAGCTAGTACACCGCCCTTTATTGCTTTATAGGTAGTATACTGTATGTCATATTCTGTCAGGATCATCTGCCATCTCGCTATTCTCCCAGAGAGGGCAGGTTTCTCGAAGATGTATTTTATTGGATCCATTTTAGATATCAATAAGGTAGTATGGGTCAGCATATACTGTCTTAGCCAGCGAGCAGCCCATGCCACAGTGCAGCAAGTTTTCTCAAGCAGTGAATATCTTGTTTCACAGTCGGTAAACTTTTTGCTCAGGTAATAAATAGCATGCTCTTTTCGGCCAGACTCGTCATTCTGCCCCAACACACACCCCATTGAATTTTCCAAAACAGTTAGATACATGATCAAGGGTCTTCCCTCGACTGGTGGCATCAAAATCGGAGGCTCTTGCAGGTACTATTTGATCTTGTCGAAGGAAGTTTGGCACTCATCATTCCATTTGACTACTTGATCTTTCTTCAGTAATTTGAAGATTGGTTCACAAGTAGCTGTCAGGTGAGAAATGAATCTGGCAATGTAGTTTAACCGTCCCAAGAATCCTCTGATTTCCTTCTCGGTACGAGGAGCAGGCATTTCTTGTATTGCTTTCACCTTGGTAGGATCTACTTCAATACCTTTACCGCTGACGACAAAGCCTAAGAGTTTACCGGACCTCATTCCAAACGTGCATTTATTTGGGTTCAACCTCAGTTTGTATTTCTTTAGACTTTCAAATAATTTATGTAAATGATCAAGATGCTCTTCTTCTGTTTGAGATATAGCTATCATGTTGTCCATATAGACCTCTATTTTGTGATGTATCATGTCGTGAAATAGAGCTACCATGGCACGCTGATAGGTTACCCCAGCATTCTTCAACCCGAATGGCATGACCTTGTAGCTGAATGTGTCCCACTGTGTGACAAAGGTTGTTTTCTCCATGTCCTAAGGCGCCATTTTGATTTGGTTATAGCCCGAGAAACCGTCCATGAAGGAAAACACTTTATGTTGTACCATATTGTCAACTAGAATATCAATATGGGGAAGTGGGAAATCATCCTTAGGGCTTGCCCTATTCAAATATTTGTAGTCCACGCACATTCGTACTTTGTCTTCCTTTTTAGGTACGGGAACAACATTGGCAACCCATTGTGGATAGGAAGTGACGGCCAAGAATCTGGCGTTGAATTATTTCATGACTTCCGCCTTGATCTTCTCTGACATGTCTGGTCGCATGCAACAGACCTTTTGTTTTACCGTTGGGCAGTCTTCTTTTGTTGGTAGACGATGTACCACGATATCTGCATCAAGTCCTGGCATGTCTTCGTACGACCAGGCAAAGATCTCAACATAATCGTGTAGCAACTGAATCAGACGCTCATTGACACTGGGTTCCAGATTGGGACCCATCTTGACTTCTCTCTTGTCTTCTTCGGTACCTAGGTTAATTGTGTCCACTGGTTCTTCGTGGGGCTGTATGGTCCTCTCTTCTTGTTGCAGTAACCTGGCGAGTTCCCCTGGCACTTCACAATCTTCCTCACCTTCGTCTTCGGCTTGGTAGACTAGATTTTCAGAGTCACAGAAGGCCATAGCAGAATTGTTACCCATAGGATCCCGAATGGATGTAGATCTGCATTTTAAATGTGAGTGTGTGTAAGAGTATAGCTATCTTTGAAAAAAGAAAAAAAAATGCAAAAATAAAAATAATGAGCACAAAGTTTGTATGCAAAAACGTCCATGATTCATTGATGTTATATGGAAATGAGATAATAATCCTTACAAATGGATCATTGTGCCTCGGGTAAGACACAAGGTTTTAAGAGTCTGAATTGTTTAATATTACAGATTCAAAAAAATTTAAAGACAAATTACTGTTGGATAAAAGTGATCAGGACAAAATCTCTAGCTTCCTAGTTGTTGAGACCTCCACTGACAGTTGGGAAAATCCAATCCTCCAGGTTATAGTTGTCTTCATCATCCTCCACTGTATTGACTTTGTGGTTGCTGATCTTCAAGGGTGGTCCTCCGGCATGAGCGCGACGTACAACTTTTTGGGCTCCTGAAGTGAAACCCAAACCAAATTTGTCAAATTTGTATGGGATATCTGGGAGTTGGCCCCAAATAGTTCACCCACCTTCTTCTATCACTGCCTTGGCATCTTTCAAAGACGACATCTTGAGTGGAGGCCTCGTAATCTTTGGGACTTTTGAAACAGCCTTGGTTACTGCCATAGTTTGCGGGACTTCTTCAAAGTGCTGGAATGGAGTTTCAATAAATTCACCATCTAATTCCACATATCTGAAGGAATTTAGATGACTGACCATATACTCTTCTTCTTCATGAACAGTGATAATTTTCCCCTGAATTGGATATTTCAGCATTTGATGCAACGTAGAGGTAACGACACCACCATTGTGAATCCTCGGTTGGCCTAACAAGCAGGAATATGAAGGGAGAATATCCATTACATAAAAAGTTAAATCAAATGTTTGGGTTCCAACTTTTATGGGGATGTCCACTTCCCCATGCACCATCCTTTTTGAGCCGTCGAAGGCCCTCACTACTATGTTGCTAGGTTTCAAGGTCAATCCTTCACAGTCAAGCCTATCAAGAGCCTTTTTAGGAAACACATTCAGAGACGAACCTGTGTCAACCAAGACATGAGCCAAAGTCGTGTCCCTGCATTCGACTGAGACATGTAATGCCTCGTTATGCTTCCTCCCCCCTTGGCGTTAAATCAGCATCCGAAAAACCTAAACCATTATTTGTGATCAAGCTGGCTACGCAGTCTTGGAATTGATCGGCAGATGTTTCTTGGGGTACATGGGCAGTTTTAAGTAATTTTACTAAGGCCTTTGCATGAGCCTCGGAACATGATAATAAAGCCAACATGGAAATTTTTGATGGAGTTTGCCCCAGTTGTTCGACTACGTTGTAGCCGCTTCTTTTTATAATCTTTATAATTTCCTCTATCTCTTTTCGGGATGTCTTAGGGATAGCTATTGATTGTGCCTTCGTCCAGACAGGCTCAACCAGAAAATCTTTGCGTCGAGTCTCGGTTGACTCGGCAGTGGGAATGTCAGTAGGGGTGATAACAGGGACTCCAACAATTTTGTCAACAGGAGTATTAGCAAAGATGATTGCAGGACTGGGAATAGCCTTTGGAGGAGCAACAACAACATGAATGATTACAGGTCCAAAAATAACTTTTGGAGGAGCAATTTCTGGAGAGAATACCCTTCCACTTCGAGTTATCTTGCTAGTCCCTGCGATGTTACTGATATCGAAATCAACTTTCTCAAAACTTGAATTTTTAGCAGCTGGCCAATTTTGCTTTATACCGTGATAGTAGACATCACCTCCATAATTCCATGGGACGGTTTTGTCTGACGAATACGGGATTGGTCCAGGCATTGTAATTATCAACAGAGCTACTTTAGGAACTGATGTAATTCTAACGGGTCTTTTGGTGGAGACCCTGGAAGAATTTTCGGAAATGGTCACTATGGAAACATCATTATAAGAAACAGTTGGAATAGAAGTCTTCTCGAACAAAATCTCCTTGTCATCTATTAGGCATTGAACGCCTGCTTTTAACAAATGACAGCTGGTTGGTGAGGATAAACAGAAATGACAGCTTTCATTACACCCTGGGAATACACCAGCATTCAATAAGTTCTTTTTGATAGTCAGGATGGGGTCACAAGTTCATCAACCAAAGTAACAAACATATCTTCCTCGACGGCATTGACATCACGGTCGTGCTTGGGCATAAGGGCAGTGATAACATTGGGAATTTTTGGCGCATCGAATTCAATCTCTTTGGCTTCAAGAAGGTCTTGTACTTTGTTTTTCAGAGCTCAACAGTTGTTAGTGTCATGGTCGGGAATCTCAAAATGGTATGCACAGTTGGAATTAGGATGATAATGAGGAGAGGTTCTGTTAGGATTCTTCGGAGCTTCTTACAAAGTCACTAGATTGGATCTTAACAAATATGGCAATACTTGAGATAGTGTCATATTAATTCGGGTGAACTATCTGACTGGTCTTTCCGTCCTTGGTTGGTTGCTTCTTTGCTGAGCAGGTGCGGGTTAAGGAATCATGACAGCCCCCACCATTGGAAGGCGTTCAACCCTATCTTGATTTCTCTGAGGATACACAGCAACAACTTCTTTTTTTCCAATGAATGGTTTTCTTACAGCAGCAGAGGATGCGTCTTTTTGAATCTTCCCATTCTTTATCCCGGCTTCCACTCTTTCTCCGGTCAATATCAATTCGGTGAAACCTGCCGAGGAACTCCCAATTAAGTGAGAAAGGACCGGACAAGGTGCCCAAGAACATGTCTACTAACTCTCTTTCAGATAGGGGAGGCTGGACTATTCCTGCTAAGTCCCTCCATTTTTGCGCGTAGTCTTTGAAGCCTTCACTTGAAACCATGGCCATACTCTGGAGTTGAGTATGGGTGGGAGCAAGATCAGCATTGTATTGGTATTTGTTGTACCCAAAAATTTTCCCTCTCATTCTATCAACATTTCTCAGCACAAGGCTCTTGGAACTCAAGATCAAGCTAGGGTTTGCTCTGCTCAAGACTTCTCCTTGCACTGATGACCTTAACTAGGGTTTGCGTTTGCACAAGGATTTTTGGACCTTCAATGCTCAAATTAACTTTCATACTTCATGTTGGACCTATAAGTTTGTCCATACCAAGTTTCAAGCCTTGAATCAAATTTTTACCCAGTTAATTGGACAGTTGACCTGGAAATCAGTTGTATTGGGGGAAAAGTCAATTGTGGCCAATTTATAGTCAAACCTCCTGAATTTTGACCCACATCAACATTATGAACTCATATGAACCATTTGATCAAGTTTGGACCACAACTCCACAAGAAATTTGATCAGATCACCAAAAGGGCAAAATGGTCATTTTTAGGGTTTTGACTGTACAAAGGCAATTTCTGACTTTTTGACTTAGCCAATGGCAAATTAGGTTCAACCATGGACTCAAGGACTCAATGAAATAATCTTGACTTATTCAACAAGTTCAAAAGATCTCAAATGCATGGGATTGACAGATGAATTTTTTAGTCAACTGATCAAAATTTGACTGTACACTGAAAAGTCAAACTTTGACTTTTTGGTCAAAATCAAGTGCCAAGGGTCATTTTTCATCAAGATGTGTCAAATTATGAAACTTGTTCATCAAGAAACCCAAAATTGCAAATTAGGGTTTGAAATTGAAAAAATTTCATAACTTAGAATTTTTCTAAGTTATGAAATTTTCTTAATTTTTCCTAACTTTGCCCCACATTTTCACCATGATGCAAATGGATTCAAACAAAACCTCCAACATGAAAGTTGTATTCCTCCACAAAGTCTACAACTTTGATTCACAGAGTTTTCTCAAAATAAGCTTGGATCTCAAGTTATGATTTTTGGAACAAGGGTACCTAAAACTTTTAACTTAGTGAAATTTTGCCCTAGTTTAGGCAGGATTTTGAGTCATCTTCTTGGACATTTTCACATAGTTCCACTTGGAATCTCAAGTTGCATTTCAAATATGGATTATATAGCATGTTGCAAGCTTTCCAAATTGTCAAATAACTCCTCAAACACGTTTGTGGTTAGGGAGAATCGAAGGCTTGAAGTTGGCAAAAACTCACTTTTCATCCATGGAAAATTCATGTTCATACAAGTTGCATTTTCAAGTCAGCATGCCTTACACTAGTTTGCAGGCCTCTAAACCACTTCACACTCCATAATTAAATGCAAATCCATCAGTCTAAGCTTTTGTTTTGGCCATTTGGACATTGTACACAAAACTAAGCCCTAAGTAGAAAAAGGCACATTTCCATTTTAGCCATAATGTGTTTTATGTCAAACCACAATCCCTTGAACATTGGTCCAAATCTCAGAAGGCAAATCAAATCTACAAGTTGCAGGGACCAAGAGCAAAGTATGCAAGCATATTTGATAGCCTGTAGAGGCCTGTAACCACAACTTCCACATTCTTACTTCAAAAACAAGAAACTTGTCCAAATCCTTAAAACTTGAAAACCAGCCAATGTTAACTTACACAAACAATTTGAACATCTTTCTCACACCCCTTTGAGCTAGAAATACGATTTCTTAAGCCTCTAAACACCCCCATAGCCAGAAATCACATTCCTTTGGCAAAACAGGGCAGGTTCTGTAACTTGAGTGCCATAGCTCATTTGGCTCGTGCGTTTTGCCCCAAGTTGCTTCAAACACCTTCCACTCAACTCACTCAAGTTATCCCAAACCTCAAATACCAACTGTAACTCCATTTACAGTGTTCACCATTTTCATTTTGAGCTTGTGCAGGTTGAGTTCTATAGACTGATTCAAGGACATTCAAGGCAAGCTAGCTATTGGAGAAGGTCAAGTGAAGTTCAGGCAAGCTACCAGACATCTCAAGCCTTGTTGAAAAGCACTACATTGCCCTACACGAATCCAACTGAAACAGGTTTTTCTTCACTTTCTATCTCTCTATTTAGGAACATTTAGCCTTAGGTTTGTGAATAAAAAATGTAGTGTTCATTGCCATGAAGCTATACATATGCTCAGTTTTCATTTATATTAAGTGTGCTAGGAGAATTTCATCCATGAACATGCTGAAAAAACTAGGTTAAATTTTAGGGCCAGAGAAATTCTCTCTGGTCTTTGAGAGTTAGAACAAGTTGTTTATATGGTTGGAATCGTCTTGAAATTCTCTACAAGTTTGATGTTGTGTGTTTTTGCAATAGATCACGTATACAGGATGTCCAAGTTTGTATAGGGCACGCGCGCATTTTTCAAATCTGGAGGTTGAAGATGAAGTGGTGGGTTGGGCTTGGCCTGGCTCACTCTTGACACCCCCTCTTTTCCTTTTTGCACCCCCTGGCCCAATTTCTTGTATTTTCATATTTTTGCACTTTTGTTTTCATTTCTGATTTTGTTTATTTATTTCCAAATATAAAAAATGCTCAAAAATATTTTCATAATTTTTTCACATTTATTTGGCATTTTATTTTAATTTTTCTAACATAAAAAGCATTTAAATACTTTTATATTATTTATTTAAACTTGAAAATAATATGTAAATTATACTTTTATTTTTATTTCTTATTTTTATTCACACTGAAAATATTATTAAAAATATAATTTATTTTTGTACATATTTTATTTTATATTATACATATTTAATATATTTAATATATTTAATATACATATATACTTTTATTTTATTAAATACTTTAGAATAAAAATATAAAATATTACATTTTCACTTTTATTATTATTCATACTAAAAAATACCTTTTTTAAGTATATTTTATTTTTGTACATATTAATATATTTTATTGTATATAAATAATATAATATGTTTATTTTCTTAAAGAAATTAGGGTTTTACCCTTAAACAAATAAAATAAATCTTTTATTTATTTCTTCATTTTTTATATTAAATACTTTTACATACATAAACAAACAATAACTTTTCTTTGCATAATTCATATTATTTGATATATTTATTTATTTTGTTTATTTAAATATGGTCCATTTAAATATTTATGCATTGTGAATTCAATTTGGATGTAATAGTAAATTAGGGTTTATATTTCTTGTCAAATATCCCCCATTCAAAATTGTATCCCCATCCCTATAATCATGTTGTAATAGCTTAGAATTTTAAATTCTCGCACTTTACGCTTTCAATTATGCCATGATTAGAGAATTAGGGTTTGTATGCAAAAATCCAAATCAACAAATAGTTTGACCTAATCAAAGACAAAATGCATGAAAATCAAACACAATACACACTTGCACCCCTAGGGTTACAATCCACTTGTTGCCTTCAAAAATGGGCCATGGTATGCATGTTGGGTACTTTGGCAAAACAAAAACAAAACAAAAGATCATAGTCCCTCGATGACGCTATCTTGGTTACCAAAACAAAAATGATCAAGTCCCTTAAAAAATTTCCAAAGATACTTGACACAATTGCTATCATGGTCTATACGATGACCCACACCTGTCCCGTTTAACATCCTAACAAAAGGTTGTTCACCAAATACAATGGTGAAATAACATTGTCAAAAGGGTTAAAAACATTAGGAAAGATCTTTGAGTAAAATAGGGTAGATAGCTCTTAATTACTTGATCAAAAAGCTTGCAAAAACATCCTTGCTATTTTCAAACACACTTCACAACACAATTTCAAAACATTTTCCAAATCAAACTTTCAAACATTGAAATCTTTTCAAAAGACAAAAACACCTTTGTATACATTCAAACAAGAATCATTACAAAGGTTGCCACAATGATGGCCTCTTTTTAAAACATCTTTCAAAACCACACACAAAGCACCATTTCAAACAATTGGAAAAGCAAAGCAAGTGGTCTAAACAAGTAACTAAGAGCCCATGGATAACCATGGATGAAAAGGGTGCTTGCACCTTCCCTTTTCATAATCTACTCCCTGAACCCAAGAAAACATCTCAAGGTCTTTCCTGTGCTTTTTGACCTTTCCTTGGGATAAAATAAAAAGTCGGTGGCGACTCTTGCTAAACCGAAACATTTGCAAACACAAAACGCAAAACCTCAAGTCAGTTCTCCCACCGTATCACAGTATTGTTTGTAAAAGGCAGCGACAAGATCTTCTCAGTTATGAACATTGGCTCTTTCTAGCTGATAAAACCAATCAAGTTGAGTTTCGGACAGACTGTCTTGAAAGAAGTGTACCCATAAATCCTTGTCAGCAGTATGAGGTTGTATTTTCCTCACATAGGACCGGAGATTCATTTTGGGACATGAAACTCCATCGTATTTGGCGAACACCGGTGCCTTGAATTATGGAGGAATGACAATCCCAGATACTAAACCCAATTCCTCAAAGTCTAGTCCAGGCACTTTTTGAATTTCCATTGCACTTAACTGTTCTTCCAGATGCTTATACTTGTCGTCGGCTAGAGGATATTGTTCTTCAGAATAATCTTCTTCTTCATCTTCCTCTTATGAATCTGGCTGGACAACTGCTTCCTTGCCTTTCCCGTCTTGATTATCTTTCTCACCAGATGACGTTGCAAAGTCTAGGGTCCTTCTTGCTTGTCCTTGGAATCTTCTTCCCATATTTAGAACTCTAGTTATTTTCTTTGTCTTCTTTTTCTTCTCTTCAACCAGAAAGGTCTTCAACTCTTCTTGTCCTTTGGCTAGAGTTAAGAACATCTATTGAAACTGAGCAATTTGTGCTTGGAGGTCTTTCACCATTTGCTCGAGATCCATATTACTGAAATAAACAGTAGAAAGATGAGGATACTTGTCGCAAGAAACCTGCTTATGTTATGATGAATGGTAGATGCATTTGCAATGATTTCAAGGATTTTAAAGATTCAAATTTGTTTTAGACAAAAAGGAAACACACTTTATATTAATAAATTAAAGCTTGAGTACATCAATGTCTCTTTGGGAAAAACAATACAAAAACTCTAAGATAAAAAGGTTGTACCCATCCTCTTTGGTGCGATGTAGGCATTCAGGCTCCGCTCCTCATGAAGTTGCTTAGTGAGTTCCAAAACCTTCTTCTCGCTAGCGTAGAATTGGGCTTCGAAAGTGTCTCTCTCCCCCTTGAGTTGTATCCAATCTCGTTGTAAGTCTTCAAGATAGGTGGGTATGTCAGGATGCAGGATAGTGTATGGAACATCTCCTTCCATAATAGGCTCAATGATTACCAAGAGAATGGAGGGATAAGGCATCATAAGACTCTGAGCACGAGTTCGTACCCATTTGAGGTAAAGCTCAAGAGGGATGGAATTCTTATGCCTCAATGTCTTGCTATCTACCTTGTTCAACATTCTCCAAGCTCGGATAAATCTCTGGCGATGACATTGATCTTTGTTCTCGTAGTCAAATACCAAACCTTGAATCAACATCTCATGTGGACCATCCCTTCGAGCGTAACCAAACTGTCTTAAGGCTAAGAAAGGGTTGTAGGTGATGCATCCTCTAATGCCAAGTAAATGGACATTAGGGAATTCTCCACAATGGTCGACGATGATAACATTCTCTATAGATCGGGAACACCAATGGATGTCTGGATGTTTGAGCATGATCAACCTTTGTGACCACCTTGAACCTTGCTCGTTCTTCAATACAGATTGGGGAAGATGCGAAATAAACCATCTTGCCAAAAGAGGAGTACAACACATAAGGATACCTCTTTTCCTCATAGTGCGAGTGTGAAAGGAATGTAGGATGTCCCCTAGCAAAGTAGGCACCGAGTTGCGGGACATCAAGATTTTGACGGTGTTCACATCTATGAGTTGGTTAGGATTTGGAAATAAAACCATCCCATAAATGCAGAGAGCCACAATTTCCTCAAAAGCTTGCATATCCAAAGAGTTCTAACAGATTTGGGCTTTCTCAAACAAGAACTTTGCTAGGAAACCCTTGACACCACTCTTTGTTTCCCAATTGGTTGTGACATCAGATGGTTGCAAGTGTAGAGCTTGAGCAATCTCTTTTGGCTTTGGATCTCTTTCCTTACCGTTGAAAGGTAGTTGATTGAGAATGGGAATCCTCAAGAGTTGGGAGAATTCTTCCAAAGTTGGCACAAGTTGATAATCGGGAAATGTGAAGCAATGGTGTAGAGGATCAAAGAATTGGAAGATCACTTTCATCGTATCTTTATCAGTTTTTGAAGTAACCAAGTTTTAGGAGATGACCATGTCTTTCAGTGAATGGAGAATTTTTAGGAATCCTTGAAGCTAGCTCTTTAAGTTGTAGAGAGATCCTTACAAGATTGACTTGAATGGTTTTCCTGCGAATACAATCCATGTCCTACAAAATAGAACAAAGATAAATCCCAAGATCCTTGAAATGGTTAGTGAATGAGTATGATGTTATGATGTTCATGATGTTATGTACAAGTAAATATATACAAACAAAGCAAACAAGTCCTTAGGTTTAGGCTTGCATGGAGTTTTATAGGTAAGTACCCTCTTGAAGTTTAGTTGGCTTAAAACTTGTCCTAGCAATAGTAATCGGGTTCTAAGGAGCTCAATATCACTGGTTTGTTTCCTTGGTCATTGTTTCAGCATAGGCATATTTAATGGCGACCGAAATATCCCAAAAAACCAAACCTCAATGAGTGTAGTATCGAGTATCTACCAACTTTGGACTGCACCAAAGCCAGTCATCTCACTACGTCCTAATGGCAAAGTTGGTCAAGTAAAGGTTCTAAAAGTTCATTAGTGCTTTATGACATCACTCAGCGGCCCCGTATTCTCCTTGATTAACTCAAGGGCTACCGATACCCACAAATATGTCGCACTAACGTAGCTATTGCTTAGACCATATCGGTATACCCCGCATAGTTTCCACAGCGTATTGCTACTTACTTATAAGGTATCCCAAATCCGGGTAGAGGATTCAAACCCAAACAAAGAACCATAATGTAAAACATACAAGTCAAACAATGAAAGCAAGTAAATATGATCTAACCCTAAGGTAACCCCACTTTTAGAAGTATCCCCAGCAGAGTCTCCAGTTCTGTGATACGGTGGGAGAACTGACTTGGGTGTTTTGTGTTTAATCGCAAATGTTGCGGTTAGAAAGAGTTGCCACTGACTTTTCTTTTATCCAAAAGGAAAGGTGAAAAAGCACAGGAAAGACCTTTGAGATTATTTCTTGAGTTCGGGGGGGTAGATTATGAAAAGGGAAGGTATTAGCACCCTTTTCATCCATGGTTTTCCATGGGCTCTTAGTTACTTGCTAAATCACTTGCTTTTGTTTGAAATTGTGCTTTGTGTGGTTTTTGAAAGTATTTTGTAAAGAGGCCATTGTTTAGGCAAACTTTGTAATGATTCTTGTTCGTAAGAATGTATACAAAGAAGTTGATCTTTTTGAAAATGTTTTCAAATTTGTAAGATGTTTTAAAAGTGTAGGTGTTTGTTTTCAAAATAGCAAGGATGTTTTGTTTTGAAATGGAGCAAGTAACTAGGAGCATTCTACCTACTCAAAAGTCTTTTATGTTCATTTCCTCTTTCCTTTGACATTGTTATCTTACCATTGATTTAGTAAGTAACCCTATATTTGGATGTAAATGGGACGGGCGTGGGTCATCGTATAACCATGATCAACAATGTCGCAAGGTATCTTAGCATTCTCTTTTAGGGACTAAGATCATTTGAAAGGCAACATAGATAGCGTCATCGAGGGACTATGATCTTATATTTTGCTTGTTTTTGCTAAGATACCTTACATGCGTAATATGGCCATTTTATAAGGCAACCAAGTGGATTTTACCCTAAGGGTGCTTGTGTGCAAGTGTATTGTTTTTCATGCTTGGTTTTGTCTTTGATTAGGTTTTTCTAATTGGTTATTTTAGTCTTTCCATACAAACCCTAGTTACTAGCATTTGCATATAAAGCGATAAATTGCGGAATTTAAAATTACTACGCTATTACAATACTTGTGGGAGGGGGTGTACAAATTACAAATGGGGATTTCTAGAAAATAAACCTAATTATCTATTACAACCATATTGAATTTGTACAAGAATTGAATAAATAATGTACAAAATGAATAAATATACAAGAATGTAAATGTAAAGACAATGGATGTTTTGTTTGGATTTTTTAGGGAAAAGAGGTTTTGTTTTAACCTAATTAACTAAAAGAAAAATAATTAAGTAAATTAGCAAAAAGTAAAATCTAAATTTACTAGGAAAAGAATTTAAATAAAACCCTAATCTATTAATTGATTAAAAAAGAAAATAAGTTTATAAGAAGAATATTTTTGGTATTTTTGTCTTAAAAATAATTTATAGTATTATAAAATATTTTTGGTCTTTTTATATATTAAAATAATATATTTAAATTGTGTAAAAGAAAATAACTAAAAAAAACTAGTTTCTAATTAAATTTACAAATCAATTAGTGAAATAAATAAAGTATGATTAAATAAAATAATTTTTTTGTGTAAAAAATAAATAAACTATATCAAAATATAAATCTAATGTTTTTATATTTTTTCTGATATTTTTTTATAGTATTTAGATAAAATATTTAAGAAAATAAAATAAATAAAAATAAAAAGAAAATAAAATGGGTCAGGGTGTGAATAGCCAGCAAGGGGGTCAGAAGTGAAAAAAAACATAAGGCCCAAGGATGAGGCCCAGCGCTGCCAAAAAAGAAAGAGTCAGAATATGAAAAATATGGAAAAAATCCAAAAGGGTACAACTGGGGCTCGAACCCAAGTCCCTATAGTCACAGGCACGCGCTTCTACCACTGGGGTGGCTATACATCTGTTTATTAATATCATACCATAAATATATATGGTAAACATGTTCCTGAGGCCAACTTCATCTTCAACCTCACGCCCAGCCTGAACCTCTGTATCGTATTCAATTCTCAACAAAAATGAAAAATGTAAACAGGAAACTTGTAGTAAATTTCCTCACGATTTCAGAAATGCAAAGCAATAAAATTAAGGATCAAATACAAGCATGAATTTTAATGGCCCTAATCTGAACCCTAAAAATTTCAGAAACTTCAATCTTAAAATTCTCTAAGCTCAAGCAATATAAATGAAAACCATGGACATGGTTAGCTTTAGGGCATTGATATCTACGTTTTTCATTCACAAATAAACCATTAATGATGCATGTATGAAGAGTTCAAAAGTCAAAAAACTTACCTTGTGAGAGGGTATCATGTTTGGAGTTTAAGTAGCTTTTAGTGAGTTCTAATGATTGGATTAGCTTCCTCAAGTTCCCAGGAAGCTAGTGTGATGCTTAGCTTGAGCTTAAAGTGCCTGAGGAGTTCTGGAGAAGTCAAGGTGCAAGGTGCTGTTTTTGAAAATGGTGGATGATGATGGAGGTGTTACAGTGGTGTTACAGGTGTTGGAATTGTCTGTGTATGTTATTTAGAAGCTTTTGAAAGTATAAAGCCAAGAAACGCACGAGCAAATTTGGAGATTGGATTCAAAACTCAGAAATGACAAGTTTTGAGGTGTTTTTGGTGATTTTGTGTTCTTGGTGTTTTCAGGGGTCAAGCATGCGTGTGATTTGTGGAAAATGACTTGTGTATGTATAAGCAAAATGTCTTGAGTGCTTTTGATAGTCAGAAGTATAAGTTACAAGCTAATTGCTATGTTACTTGATTTTCAAGAAAAGTGGGAAAACAAGTTTCAAGAGGAAGTACAAGCATGGGCTGAGTGATTGTAAGTGTATAGACAAGCTTATCTTGAGTTATGGGACATGTATGATCAGAAGAAAGCAATTTCAAGGCTCAAGAACAAGTTTTGTACAAAAAGCTACTTTATCAAAATGGCATTGTGCACTTTCTTCCCAAAATGGATATAAAGCATGGCCTTGCATTGAATGCTTGAATTGAGACCTATAAAAGTTGTGCAAGAAATTAATTATGGAGTGCCTAACAAGTTTAAGGCCTTCAAAGTAGAGGTTATGCAACATAAGTTTGAATTTTGAATCTTGTTCATCACAAAATGACTTGTAATTCAAGTGTGAAAACCCTAACTTCATCTCTTTGATTCTCCCTACTCAAAAATGATCGCAAGGAGTTCTTGAACATTTTGGAAAGCTTGTAATATTCTATACAACCCCTCTTTGAATTACTTTTGAAAATTCCCCTTGAAATTATATGAAAAAGTGCCATGAAGTTAGGTCAAAATCCTGACCAAATTAGGGCAAAATTTCACTAAGTGTTTTGTTTCATGACCATGTGTTCTTAAAATTATAACTTGAGATCCAAGCACTTTTGGAAGGAGTTGTGTAAAGAAATGTTTTATATTTCATGGAGATCTACAACTTTCATGTTTAAAGTTTCTTTTGAATCATCTTGCATCATGGTGAAAATTTTGCTCAAAGTTGTGAAAAAATAAGAAATTTCCAACACTTAGAAAAATTTCTAAGTTTAGAAATTTTAACTTTTCAAAATGAAATCTTGAATTTTTGATTTCTTGATGAATAAGTTTCATATTTTTACATGTTTTGATGAATTGTGATCTTTGACATTTGATTTTGACCAAAAAGTCAAAGTTTGACTTTTCACTATACAGTTGACTTTTGATTAGTTGACTGAAAATTCATCTGTCAACTCATTGGGCTTGAGCAATGTTTTGAGCCATGTCATTAGGTCAAAATGATTCAATTGGACTCTTTAGATCATTCCTTAAACCAATTGATTATTTTCTAGGTCAAAAATCAGAAATTACCCTTTCCCAGTCAAAACCTTAATTTTGACTATTTTGCCCTTTTGAAGATTTGATCAAATTTCTTGAGGAATTATGATCCAAACTTGATAAAATGATACATATAAGTTTAAAATGTTTATGTGGATCAAAAATTATGAAGTTTGACTGTAAATTGGCCACAATTGATTTTTTTCCCCTATACAGCTGATTTTTAGGTTAACTGCTCAATTGACTGAGCAAAAGTGTGATCCAAAGATTGAAACTTGACATGAGTAATCTTGAGGGTCCATAATGGTCCATGAAAGTCATATGGTGCATTGTAAGTTCAAATATCCCTGTGCAATCTCAAACCCTAATTTTGGTCATCAGTGCTTAAGGAGGTGTCTTGAGTTGATCAACCCTATTGCAGTCTTGAGCCAAAGGAGATCTTGTGAGCAAATTCTTGATAAATGAGAGGGAAAATTTTGGGGTACAACAGATGGTTATATTGGTATTACAGAAATTGTTCTGGTGTCTTAATAATTTCTATGTGATGTGAAGTGTTTGGATAGTTGGTTTATGGGAAAATCTTGCAAGGTGGAACAGTGGGTTGAGGTTTTGTTTTTGTGAATAAAGATAGAGCTGAAGATGAGCAGAGGTTACAAAAGTTTCTGTTAGATTTTTCAAAACTCTCTCTTCTTTCTAAAAAAACCTCCTTTTCTCTCTAAAAAAAACCCCTTTGTGTGTTGTGAAACAACTTATTTATAGCTGAAATTGACTAAAATTTGGGAGGGAAATAGACAAGTTTTTGAACTGTTTGGATAGACTGTTTTATTGCTTTTTAGATGCAGCTCTTATGTGCTAATTTTATGAAAATGTGGGATTGATATAGTGTAGGTTAGGACAGGATTAAGGGCAGCATAGCAGGGCTGTTTTGTAGCAGTTTTGGAGTGGAGTGACAGCTTGGTGCAGGGCTGGCTTTATACAGGACAACATATTATTTTTGACATGGTTTTGGGCTAGTATCAGCAGGCTTGGACTTGGTAGCATATCAAATTTTGGGGATTTTCTGGAGAGCAACATTTGTAGCATGATACAAGTCTGGTTTTGTGGACAGATTTATGCAGCTTGTAACAAAGACAAGGCATATTTGTGGGCAGCATAGTGGAAAAGTTTTGAAGATTGAGTCAAAGGAAAAAGTTAAAACAAGAAAAAGCCTAGGATTTATAACTTGCAATTTTTTAACTTAACAATGCAGCCTTGTTGTTTACTTGAAAACTTGTAACAACTTGAATTATCTTGAATTATGGTGAAAAGATGTCATGAAGTAATGAAATTAACATGTATGAAAACACTTAGAAAAATCTCTAAATCTTGCAAAGTTTGACTTTTCAAAATGACTTTTGACCTACTTCATTTCTTGATGATCAAATTTCATATTTTTGAATGTTTTGATGAAATGTGATCTTTGAAACTAAAATTTGATCAAAAAGTCAAAGTTTGACTTTTCAGTGTACAGTTGACTTTTTTTCCCATCAGTTGACCAAACTTCATCTATCAATCCGCTGATCTCGGGAGATGAATTGAAATATTAGATTAGGTAAAAATGATGTACTTGAATCCTTGAGATCATGTTTCGAACCAATAAGTCATGTATTAGGTCAAAAGTCAAAGATTGGTCATTCTCAGTCAAAACCCTAATTTTGACCATTTCTCCCTTTTGATGATTTAAATAATTTTCTTGGAGAATTATGATCCATCTTGATCAAATGATACATATGAATTCAAAATGTTGATATTGGTTTAAAATCTTAAAATTTGACTGTAGATTTACCACAATCGACTTTTTCCAATACGGTTGATTTTTAGGCCATCGGATCAATTGACTGAGCAATTTTATGATCCAAGACTTGAAACTTGACAGGAGCAATCTTGAGGGTCCATAATGATCCATGAAAGTCATTTGAAATATTATAAGTCCAATTTTCTTCGTGCAACTCAAACCCTAATTTGAGGCATCAGTGTTGAGGAGATGGCTTAACCTAGTCAATACTTGTGCAAGCTTGAACCATTGAAGATCTTTGCGGGAAACATCTTGAGAAAAGGAAGGGAAAATTTTTGGGTACAACATATGGTTAATCTTTTGAGCTCCATTTCATGTTCCTGCAATTTACCAAACAGAGTGTGTGTGTCCATGGTCGCTAAATTCTTTTATTCACAAATTGCATTGACTTTTGGTTGCCAACTACGATTTAAGCATCTAAGAACTTTTATGACTAATTCTTCACCTGATAATGTTTTTCTCAGAGTCCTCATATGACTGACGATATGATTAAATCGCGTTTTCATTTGATTTATATTCTCTTCAGGTTTCATTCTAAAAAGTTTATACTCATGGGTCAATGTGCCTAACCTTGCTCTCTTTACCTCAATAGTGCCTTCATGGGTAATTTGGAGGATGTCTCGCGTTTCTTTCACAGTTTCGCAGTGAGAAACTTGCAAGAATTCATCAAGACCGAGTGCAGTGGTGATGATATTCTTGGCTTTCAAACTAGGTTGCACATTCTATTTATCCTCTTTGGACCAATTATTTTAAGTTTTGTTTAATACAACAACATCAACAATGTGTAGGAACAGATGGTCCTTCTTTCACAACATTCAAAATACCATGATCCATTCCTTCTATGAAGAATTTCATTTTCTCTTTCCACAACCCATACCCTTCTCCATTAAAGGATGAAGGTTTTTTTAGTGAATAGATTGAAGTCATCCTTTCTCCTGAGATAATTAGTCCTTAACAGGAGTTAGGATCGAATACCACTTGTTGAATAAGTGACCTCAAGCACAAGAGGATGGATGAATTGTGATATTTGAAAAATGTGATTAATTTTATCTTTCTCGATTAAGATCGCGTTAGTAAAGTTTTATAGACTAAGCGTAGCATAATTAAATTAAATTATGGAAAAATAAAGAGAGTAAGGATAGAAAGATTGCACCAGAGAGTTATCCAGGTTTGGCCGAATGTTGACCTTGTCATGTCCCTAAGAGGTCTTCTTGAGATTTTTCACTATAGACTTGTGAAATTTTAATAGTTATGCACACAAAACATAATATAATCTGATCTTAAGATTTTAAATAGGTTTATCCCTAACCTATATACAACTTTTACCCCAAACTTATTATATCGAGACAATTAGAGATTTATGGTTGATCTCTTTAATCGAAACAACGATTTTTTCGGCGAAGCTTAACAAACCAATAGCAAAGATTTATGGTTTATCTAAGAACCAAAACTTGAATTCTTAAAGGTATCAAACCCTTAATACTATAAACGACTAGCACGACCACTTACAAAAACATTCTCCTCACAAATAAAATTTCAATCCAAAGCACTAAGCCAACCACAAGTGAAGAAATAAGTTTCTAGTGAGAGAAGGAGAGAAAATAGTGAGATAAATTACAAAAAACTTTGAAAGCGTTGGAAAATGGTGTGATTTCAAGTGAGGAAGTCACCATTTTATATAGTAGTTGGAATCATCAAAGAAGGAAATGATGCATGGTTTGAATTAATTATCTAACAGATTATCCAACTGATTAGAAACGTCAAATATAATCATTTATGTCGCCCAAATAGGAAGGTTTGGATGCAGAGTCGTTGCACGTCATTAAGGAGCTGACCAAATGTATTAGGGCGTAAACTTGGACTAATCTAACTTATTAGACCAAAGGCTTAACCGATTAAATAAGCCAAATTTTTCCCTTATGTCATTTCTTCAGCTCTTAGGTCATCTGGTACAACTTTAAGGCATTTTTGAAATTATTTTCTTTTGATAAAGATGTTTTTAGTGTGAGTGGGTGTTGCCTTAGTAGTTTTAAGCTACTTCTTTATTTTTACAATACTTGGTTCACTCATACATACTCACAAGACCTGATGAGCTTTCACATATTTCCTCGAAGAGGCTTTTAGGATTCTTTGCTAGATATTTTATTGTATCGACACTTTGGCTTTGAGTACTTTGTAGACACATACATTTCTTCATGTGTTGTTGTCATCAAAACTTCAAATGATGATTGTTCCTTGTAAGCACATAGATTCACAGAAGCTTGCACAGTCGAATCAAAATTTGATACCGGTTGTGGTTTCTAAAATGGGATCGAATGTTTGCCATGTGGGTTGAAGGATAGTAATGGCTACTAAGTGGTAGAAAAAATGACATTTTGAGGGACGTTTTGTTTTCAGAAAAAAGAAATGATGGTGGAATTTGGTGGGAAGATATGACTCACAATTATGCATGACAACAAAACTCGTACCCGCGGGTACCCACCCGAACTCGCCGTAAAGTTGACGGGGAAAACCCGCTTTGACTGGATTTTGGTTTTCCCCGATTAAGAAATATGGGGACGGGTCGGGTAATGGGAACACTACACCCACCCTGAACCCTCCCCTGAATCCGCCCCATTTATTTCGATATGTACATAATTATTTATTTTTGATAATTTAGAATATTAAATATGTGGTCAATGTTTTGATACCTTGATTTGTATTCATTATTTAAAATATTTGAAATGTATGTATGGAATTTGTTGAGATTATTTTATTTTATTATTTATAATGTAGTTTGATTTTTGAAGGAAAAAAATCAATTTTTCAATTAAAAAAATTGATTTTACTAAATGGATGGTGGTTGAGCGGGGATACCTGAGCCCAACCCGAACCTGTTTGGGATGGTTTAGGTTTTAATTCTTCATTCCCGTTTGGTTTGGAGCATGGAACATGGATTATTTAAGGATTTGGGTTTGAGTTTGGGGAAGGTAAAAACCATCCCTGACCCGCCCTGTTGCCATGCCTACCCACAAACTCCTAGGAAATAAGAACAATGATGAATAGCTGCAACGACCATCAGAAATGATGTTTTTCTAGAAAGCGCGATGATTACATTGACGTCAGTGAAATAATCTAAATAGTGTTGAAAATCAATCAAAAACACCATATTTCTCCTTTCGATTTATGGATATTCCAAAAATAGAATTCAGAGGGGGGGGATTTGTTACCTCATATTTTCGACATTGTAAAAAAAGGGTTAAAAAATAAACTTTTGGTCATATGATTCTACCTAGTTTGTGCTCTAGTCGAAATGGTTATCAAGGAAGTTACATTTAAGTCGAAGATGTGTTAGAACTGTTGGTGCACAAAGGATAGATGAAAGACAAAAGGAATATATTAAATGACGGCTACAAAATAAGGAGTAATGAATAATTACATTGACCTACTACTAGGCTATTTATACACAAAATTAGGGTATAATAAAATACTAAAATACCCTCTAACAAACTTAGTCAATAAGACATTCCTAAAATATAAATTATTTCCAAGACCATCCATTAATTTATATTTACACAAAACCGACAACACCAATTCCAACCCTCAAATGAAGAAATTGATCAGTCTTGATAGCCTTTGTTAGAACGTCCGCCAACTGCTTCTGGGTGCTACAGTGCACAACTTCTAATATTTCACTCTGAACCTGATTCTTCAGAGAGCGATACTTGGTCTCAATATGCTTGCTTCTCCCATGAAGCATTGGGTTCTTGGCAAGATTGATTACAGACTTGTTATCAATCATCAGCTTCAAAGGCTTGTTTACCTCAATCTTCAGATCTTGCAGCAAGTTCATAATCTACACAGCTTGGCATGCAGTTAGAGCGCCTGTAATATATTCAGCTTCACAGGTTGACAGCGCAATAGCTTGGTAATGAGACCACTTTGGTTTACTCATAAATCTGCTAACCATTCCAACTGCATAGAAAATATCAGGTCTGATATTACACAAATACCTCAGAGAACCAACCCACTGTTTGAAGGTTGTAGCATCCACATCCTCTCCATTAGAGTCAGAGTCCAACTTCTAATTCGTATCAGTAGGTGTGATAGTAGCTTTGCAATTTTCCAGCTTAAATCTCTCCAGAAGCTCAAGTTCATACTTCATCTAATGCAAAATGGTTCCTTTCTCAGAGTACATAAACTCCATCCCTAGAAAGTAACTCATTTTCCCAAGATCTGTCATCTCAAACTCATTCATCAGAACCTTCTTGAACTTAGCTATCTCTTGTTCAGAACTTCCTGTTAGCAATATGTCATCAACATACAAACATAACATAATCATACTACCTTCTGAAGCATGATGAACATAAACACCATACTCCATCTCAAACTTCTAAAACCCTTGTTCCTTGAAAATGAACCAATCTTCAGATTCCAGGCTATGGGTGCTTGCTTCAATCCATACAAGGATTTGTGTAATTTGAACACCATCCCTTTCTGATTCTTTTTCTCAAATTCAGAAGGTTGTGACACATATACCTCTTTTTGTAATGGACCATTCAGAAATGCAGATTTTACATCTAAATACATTAGAGGCCAATTTTTGTTAGCAGCTATTGCAATCACTAGTCTGACTGTTTCATGTCTCACTACAAGTGAAAACACTTTAGAGTAATCTAGCTCGGGCTTATATAGAAAACCTCTTGCTACTAATCTTTCTTTGTGTTTTCCAATTGATCCATCTGGCGTTAGCTTCTACTTAATAACCCATCTGACGCTGATGGCTTTCTTGCTTTTTGGAAGTTTTGTCAGCTTCCAAGTCTTGTTTCTCTCTATAGCACCAAGTTCTTCTTTCATGGCCTGTAACCAAACGTTAGGCTTAAGAGCATCTTTTGTACTCACGGGTTCAGAGTCTACTAACATTGCACACTGAATAACTTCTCCTTCGGAGTCTACTTTAGTGTCTTGCAACATGTCAAACTCTACAAATCTTCTTGGGGTGTTTCTGATTCTTTGTTGCCTCTGAACTTGAACTTCAGAACCTCGGACACCAGAACTTTCCCCTTCAGAAGCTCTTGCTTTAAAAAATGGACTTTCTCTAGAACCTTGACTATCTTCAGAGTCTGGAAAATTTCCAGAGTCAGAATCATCTTCACCTTCTAAACATTCTTCAGACTCAAAGTCACCATCAGACTCGTCTTCAGAGTTAAAAATTTTACCAGCTTCAGAAACACGTGTTTCTTAATTTTCTTCGGGAGTTCTCTCATCAGAGTCAGGAAGAGACTTTTCCCAATTCCAAATTTCTGATTCTTTTACAATGATGTCTCTATTGAACTCAACTTTGTTAGTTTCTGGACTATAAATTTTGTACGAACTTATACTGTGGTACCCCACCAGTAACATTACTTTACTTCTATCATCCAACGTCTGTCTTCTAGCTTCTGGGACATGTTTGTAACATACAGAACCAAACACCTTCAGATGAATAACACTTTGCTTATCTCCAGTCCACTTCTGAATAAGAACTATTTCCTTCAGTTTCTTTGTTGGACATCTGTTGAGCACATAACATGCAGTGGCAACAACTTCTCCCCGCAAAGTATGAGGAAACTTCTTCTCTTTCAGCATGCTTCTCACCATATCAAGCAAAGTATGGTTTCTTATTTCAGCAAGACCATTGTGTTAAGGAGTATAAGGAATAGTAACTTCATGCTCAATTCCATTCTCCTCAAAGAACCTTCTGAATTTTGTGGAGTTATACTCACTGTTGTACCCCAAAATTTGCCCTCTCATTTCTCAAAGGATCAACCCAGACCCTCAGGTTTTCTTCCATCCAATTTCAAGCCATGAATTACAAATTTTCCAAGAAAGCCATTCACAAGGGAAAAATGGTTATTTGCACACTAAAAAGTCAAACTTTGACTTTTGAATCAAAATCAAGCTTCAAGAATCATATTTCGTCAAGACACATTGAAATATGAAGTTTGTTTCACCAAGAAATTCAAAAGTCAAAATTCTAAATACTTAGAATTTTTTCTAAGTATTTAAGAAATATGACAAGCTCAGAACTTCTGATCAGTTTATCACCATGATGCAAGCTGATTTTGAAATAATTTCTGGCATAAAAGTTATAGATTTCAATAAGGTCTAAAGCACTGCAGAACAGAACTTCCCCTAGAAATGCTAGAATTTCAAGTTATAAATGTTCAAGGACACGTCCATGAAAACTAAAGCATTCAACAAATTCTGGGCATTTTCAAGACAGAGTTGGGTCAGAACTTCTGAGCTAGTTTTCATAAAGGTTCAGTCAGAAGTTTGCAAGGGTAATTCTAAGAAGGTTACAGAGCGTGCTACAAGCTTCCTGGAAAGTCTGAGAGCTCCTTCAGAACATGCTGGAACAAGGAGGTACAAAGATCAAAAGTTGGATGTTTATTCTAAGTCACGCTGAAGCTGAACCTTTGACCCAGAATTAAGCAATGATGCAAAATCTCACATTGCAGGATTTCTGGTTTGATCAATCTCATCATCATTTAATGCTCACAACCACTCATGGATCTTTTTTCAAAGGATTTCTCCACGTGTGGCATAAAAGTACCTTTACTGTCTTGGAAAATAAAACTCTTGTACAAAAGTGTGCTGGGCCCATGCGTTACTTTGCTTTTGAAGTTACCTTTCCTTAATTCCTGCTTACAATTCCAGCTTAGGCGCTGCTAAGGCTACTAACCACCATACTTGTTTCAAACAGTAAGGCAGCACCCTAGCATGTGATGGTTGCACTCTCCAAGCTACAAGATCTTTGCCTATAAATTGAAAGCTATTGGCAATAATAAAAGGGTCGAAAATTTGAGAAAGAAAAACCTTGAACCCCTGCAAAAAAATTCCAAGAGTCCAAAAACTGCAAACACAAACTACAAAAAAACCTGTTAACTTTTGATTCCTTGCATTCAAACTTCATTTGTTCTCGAGTGTTTCCTGACTAAAAACCATCCATACAGTTTCCGACTCATATATTAGAAGATATCCTAACTTCTGTATCCGTACTGCAATACACTCTCCATCCATCTTCACCTCAAAGAAGTCAGAACATCACCCCTTGGTTGTTTTAGAAATTGCAAACTTCCAACCTGCTGGATACGTGAAGAATTTGCTCAGAACATCACCAGAGTTCGGGATCAACCTCCAGTTCACAGAATCTTTTCCAGCTGCAAGGTAAGATTCTGCTGACTCTCATCATATTATTTAGGCATTGTCAGATTTTGCATGTTTAAAATACAATGTAGATATTCTGGTTCTGATGATGTACATATTCTGAGATTTCGTGCATCTGCCTGCCTAAGTAGAGGGAATTCTAGTTCAGAACTTCATGAAGAAGTTAGGACTCAGAATTAGGATTATCAAATTCACGTTTGTTTCTGATCTGTATTGCTGATATCTTTTGCTTCTGAAACATTATGAAACTTGTCATAATTATTATATACGTAACTTCTGTTCTATTAATAAATGACTAAATTGCAGATGTTCTGACTAGCATGGAGAGGGAGATGAGGTTCTGTCAGTAGCATCAGAATTTCTGAAAAATTCTTTGTTCCCAGCGGATCCAGAACTTCTGACTTTCCCTATTTCTGTTAACGTTGTTTCTGTTTGTGCAGTATGCCAGAGTCAGAACTTCTGACCTCTTCTTTTCAGCATTTGCACTGATTTTGTCTTTCTTCTCCTTGTTATTTTTTTTACCATCACTTTTATTTTAACATTAATCAAAAAACACCAAAAATATTTCAGATTCATGTATTATATTTTATTCTTTTCAACACAAAAAGATCAAAAATATTTTCTTAAACCAAACTTATCTCTTTTCTAAAATAAGACAAGTTCATTTCATATTTCCTTGTACATTCTTATCCATTTCAATATGGTTGTAATAATAACTTAGGATTTAATTTTATTTGCAACCCCTTTCATAATCTACCCCTCGAACTCAAGAAACAATCTCAAAGGTCTTTCCTGTGCTTTTTCACCTTTCCTTTTGGATATAAGAAAAGTCGGTGGCGACTCTTGCTAACCGCAACATTTGCGATCAAACACAAAACACTCAAGTCAGTTCTCCCACCGCATCACACTCACCACCACAATCAGTTCTAAGAATCTTCAGAGTTTGGCCACTATGATTCTCAACCTTCAGTCCGAACTTCTTGAATTCAACAAACACCTCGTGTTTGAATTTTATAAGAGATACCCATGTTATTCTAGTGAACTCATCAACAAATGACACAAAGTATTTATTCCCTCTAATCGATGCTACTGGAAATGGACCACACACATCAGAATGCACTACTCCCAAGGCATACTTTGATCTTGGAGCTACTTCTGATGCAAATGGAAATCTTGTTTGCTTCCCTTCCATGCACACCTTGCATGAATTCTTAGGCTTCTTGATTGTAGGAATTTCATGTACCAACTTCTTCAATTTCAGATGTCCTAAGCTTCTGAAATTCAGATGACCAAATCTTTTGTGCCATAACTCACTCTCCTTGACAACACTTGTTGCACTAAGACATTTAGAATATGCAGTTCTAACATTCACCTTGAACATTCTATTCCTTCCCTGTTCTGACTCCATAATCAACTTCTGATTATAATCATACAACTTCATAAGATTATCCTCCATGGTAACTGAAAAACCTTTCTCAATCAGTTGTCGCACACTCATCATATTGCTTTTCATGCCAGGTACATATTACACATTTTGGATCATTGTTGCTTTCCCATTGTTTAGAATGACTCTGACATTTCCCATACCTTTTGCATTAAGGTATTTATCATCAACACATCTGATCTTTTTACTCTTACTAAAGTCAAAATCAACCAACCATTTCTTGTTTCCAGTAAGATGGTTTGAATACCCTGTGTCCATATACCATATGTGATCGGTGGAAATAGAACTGACTGTTTTTTGAGCTGGTTCACGAAATGTCGCGGTAAGCAATAGTCGCCACCGTCTTTTATGTTCTCCAACATGGAAAGGATAAAAGCACAACAAAATTCCTTCTTTGAGAATGTTTCTCGGTTCGGGAGGTAGATTTATAGAAATGGAAGGTATTAGCACCCTTTCTATCCGTGGTTATCCACGGGCTCTTAGGTACTTGCTCTTATGTTTTCAAAAATTATTTGCTTTTCAAGTGTGTGTGGGTTTTGAAAAAAATTTCGTTTGAAAAATTTCTAAGTAACTCTTGTATCTGTCCTCAAGAGTGTGTGAAATATTTGTTTGAAAACCTTTTGAAAGTGTAGGTGCGAAAAGTTGTTTTGTTTGTTTGAAAGAGCAAGTACCCGGGAGAATCTACCTACTCTAAGGAATTAGGTTGTGTAAGAGTCCTTTAGATAGTGTTATCCCACCATTGAGAGGTAGGTAGCACCATCGTTGGAGTTATTCGGGTCAATTCGATTAAGGGACAATGCGGTCACCAAAGCAATGGTAGGACGCCTTAGTGGTAACCCTAATGTCCTAGATCCTTTTTTATCCGAGGCAACCGTTTCGAGGCAACTGGATCTTAGACAGGAGGGCGACCTCTAAAACACCCTATACTTGACGACCACGTCGAGGCAACCAGTGAGGCGTACCCTAAGAGTGGCATGTGTATGTGTGTTGTTTCATGTTAATGTTTATCTTTGAACATGCATTTGTGAGCTACGGATTGATTTTATTTGCCATATAAATCTTGTCATGCATTTTTTAACAGTTAAGAGTGCGGAAAATAAATTGCGGAAAGGGTAAATCTAGCTATTACAAGTCGCGGGTATATACATCGCCAAAAACAAAACCCGTTTGGAAAATAAATGCGAGAAAATTAAAGAAAACGGTAAAAGATCCTAATTAACTATTACATTTTTGGAGTAGATACAAAATAATGAACTAAAAAATAAATACGCGCGAAAGAATGAATCGGGACGTCCTAGGGTTTTGACCCTTTTGAGAAGAGAATTGAGTTTTGTCCTTTTTTATAATTAAATGGAATTAAGCCTAATTACTAATTAATTAATTTATTAAAAGAAAAAAATGTTTTTGTGCTTTTTATGTTTTTTATGAAATAAAATAAGAACAAAGAAATTAAAAATGTCAAAAGTAAAAAAAACCTAAGTCTAAATTTGTTTTTATTTATTGTAAAAAGAAGATTAAAATTAAACCTAATTTAAACTAAATCAATTTATTAGTGTTTTATTTACAAAAATAATTAATAGTGAATAATAAAAAATATTTACATTTTTTATTTTCTGAATTTTTATTGTGAAAATGTTAATTAATTAGTTAATAGTTAATCAAGAATTAAATTTAAATAAGTGAAATAAAAATATAAAAGAAAAAAATAAGAGGCAAACTCAAGGGGGGTGATGGGCCAGCAAGGGGTTTTGTTTAGAAATCTGAGGCCCATTTGTTGCCAAGCACGTTTGACCTTTGTGCAATTGTCCATGGCATAGTTGACTGGGGAGCATGGTGTTCCCTCTCTCCTGATCTTTGGATTTCTGCCTTGAGACACTTGGCACCTGGATATCTGGGATACATGGTGGACTGCTTTTGGACATGCTGCATGAAATCACATTAAACAAAATAATAGCAAGTATTTGGGGGACCTGGGATTCGAACCCAGGTCCCAACGTTCAAAGCCTGCACGCCTTAGCCACTGAGCCAATTGTTCCAATTGAAATAGTAATAATAATTGGATGTTATATTAGTAAATCAACGCATGCCCTGGAAAAAAAATAATGCGCGTTATTAATTTGAATGGATCACTCCCAGGCTTCCACGTCCTTCGTCTTCTTCACCTGGCCTGCAAAAAAGAGATTGGATAGCGGGGATTTTTAACCCCCACAAAACAAGACGACAGAAAATAGCGATTAGGCGCACACGAAATAGAAATCGTTCGCGAGGGTCTCAGTGTCTTCGTCTCATTCAGACGGTTTCAACCATGGGTCTTTCAAAGCCTAATTTTTCCTGTATGACAAACCCCCAATTCAAAAGCTTGAAAACCCTTAAATTCATCCATGGTGGTTTGTGATTTAGGGCTCTACAACTCAATTATCTTGTACCAAAAGTTTCGTACAGTCCCTGTGAACACAAAACACTCAACAAAAGACGTTAAATATGCATGAATCAATGTATGTGATTATGAAAAAATTTGACAAACCGTGGGTCTGTGTAGCACGTGTTCTTGAGCTTTGAGGCTTGTTTTTGATTGCAATGTGTTCCTGGGACTTCTAGCAATGTATTAGAGTCCTTAAATCGCTTTGAAAAGGCCTGGAGTATGAAGATCAGTTTCAAACTTTCTTTGACTTTTTTCAATATGGCAATGGCTCTTTGCAACAGTTTTGCACGTGTATTGCATTAGGGTTATGTTGTGTGCATATATGGGAATAGAATTAGGTCAGCAGCTGGGTCAATGATCCATGGAATTGATGTTTTGAGATTTTGTTGATCACCATTAAAGAACTTTCCATTCTTGAAGCAAAACCATGATTTTATGCACAAAATAGCCTTAGCACGAATTTGGTAGCTGGCATATGACACATGAAAGCCATTCAAACCAAAAGATGTTATTCCATTAAATTTTTAGATTTTATTTGAATTATTATGGATTTAAAATGAATTAAATCAATAAAAATTAAATAAAATGGAAAAATAAATGTTTGATCTTGAAATTAATCATGGGACACGTGGGTGGCATGACAAGGCTGAATCAAGTGGAAGAAAGTGGGCCCTTTTGTCAAAAATTGAAGTTTTAAGGATAGTTGACTTTTGCACATTCCCAAAAATTTCCCAACTTCTCCAATGCATATCTTGCTCAATTTTGATCATATGAACATGTTCTTGGACATTTTGGAAAGTTCTTGAAGTCCTCTAACCAATGCCTTTGGTCCCATGTCATTTGGATTTACCAATCTCAAGTTATGGTCTTTGACTTAAAGTGCCTTTTTGTTGACTTTTGAAAATGACCTATAATGTAGAAATTGATAACTTTCTGTGAGAGCATTTCTAGGACTTGGAATGTGAAGATGAGTTGTAGGAAATGTCATCCCCTTCAAAATGAGCATTAGATGGGATTTTTCTGATGAACCATGAAAAAGTTATGCCCTGGTCAGGTTACAGTTGACTTTTTAACTTTCCAAAAATAGAAACTTTTGCATCTTGATGATTTTTGAGCCATGCTTGTATAATCATGATCAAGACTTGATCAAATGATGATTGTGGCTTCAAAATAAGATGTTGACCAAAAATTCTGACTTTTGACTGCAAAATGACCATTTTACCCCTATAGTTGATTGTGAACCAATTAGGGTTTTTGACTGTGCAACTTGATGTTGTGAGTCTTGAAACTTGACATGTAGGTACTTGACAATGTATATGAGCATATGGGAATTGATTGAGCCATTGAAAACCTCAACTTCCTTGAAAAAACCAAAACCCTAATTTTGACTGGCTTAGGAGGATGGTTTGACTGTGCAATCCTTGAGGAATCTTGAAGCCATTTGAATGTGATTCTTTTTAAATCTTGGAAGAACATGGGAGGGAAAATTTTGGGGTACAACAGTTGCCCCTGTTCAATCTTCTTAGACCTGAGGATGTAGATTGGCTTGCGTGCCTTTCGTGATCCGAAGGTGGAAGATGATTGAACACTAGAGTGCCCAGAAATTTGCACTCGCATAGTAGAATATCAGCAACGTGATGGCGGGAATGGGCTTATAGATGCCATTTGGAGAGATGATGGATAGGATGATGGGCTTATAGATGCCATCTGGAGATGTGACAGAACCTTGTCGGGAATGGGCTTATAGATGCCATTTGGAAGTGTAATGGATAGTTGGATGGGCTTATAGATGCCATCTGGAGATGTGACAGAACCTTGTCGGGAATGGGCTTATAGATGCCATTTGGAGACTGTTGGCAGGTGGATGGGCTTATAGATACCATCTGGAGGTTGTCTGTTGAATTGTAATTTTTGTAAGTTGAAAGAGGGAACCTGTGTAGGGTTGCCTGATGATGAGCTCGTGTAAAACTGCATCTTGGAAAGAAGGAAACCTGTGTAGGGTTGACTGATGAGGAGCCCGTGCGAAGCTGCATCTGAAATGGAGAAGAAACCTGTGTGGGGTTACTTTGATGATGAGCCCGTGTGACACTGCATCTGAAGCTGGGAAGTAAACCTGTGTAGGGTTTACTGATGACGATTCCGTGTAAAACTGCATCCTTGGAATAGAGAACCTGTGTAGGGTTTCTGGGTGACGAGTCCGTGTAAAACTTCATCTTTGGAAAGAGAGAACCTGTGTAGGGTTTCTTAATGACGAGTCCGTGTAAAACTGCGTCTGGAGAGAGAGAACCTGTGTAGGGTTTCTTGATGACGAGTCCGTGTAAAACTACGTCTGGAGAGAGAGAACCTGTGTAGGGTTTCTTGATGACGAGTCCGTGTAAAACTACGTCTGGAGAGAGAGAACCTGTGTAGGGTTTCTTCGGGATAAGTTTGTGTAAAACTTCTGGAGGAACCGGGGTAAGGTTACTTCAGGATAAGTCTGTGTAAGACTTCTAGAGAAACCGGGGTAAGGTTACTGCAGGATAAGTTCGTGTAAAACTTCTGGATGAACCGGGGTAAGGTCATCTTGAGATAAGTCCGTGTAAGACTCCTGGAGGAACAGGGGTAAGGTTACTGCAGGATAAGTTCGTGTAAAACTTCTGGATGAACCGGGGTAAAGTCATCTTGAGATAAGTCCGTGTAAGACTTCTGGAGGAACCGGGGTAAGGTTACTGCAGGATAAGTTCGTGTAAAACTTCTGGATGAACCGGGGTAAGGTCATCTTGAGATAAGTTCGTGTAAAACTTTAGGAGGAACCGGGGTAAGGTTACCTTGAGATAGGTCAGTGTAAGACTTTTTCTGAAAGAAAAGAAACCGGTGTAGGGTTACTTGATGATAAGTCCGTGTAAGACTTCTTTTGAAAGAAAAGGAACCGGTGTAGGGTTACTTGTGGAGGGTGAGTCCGTGTAAGACTTCTTCTGAAAATTAAGAAGGAACCGGTGTAGGGTTGCCTGATGATGAGTTCGTGTAAAACTACATCTGAGGTTGAGAAGGAACCGGTGTAGGGTTGCCTGTTGATGAGCCCGTGTAAGACTTCTTCTGAAAGAAAAGGAACCGGTGTAGGGTTGCCTGAGGATGAACAAGTAGATAATTGTCCTGTTTGGTTTCAGATATTAATCCATGATCAGTCGTCCACAGAATTTTCCTGGCTTGTTACCGGTGTTGATCTGGAACTGTAAAGGTAGATGGTAATCATCTTTTGATTGACCTTTTTCCTGAAAAGGCAAAACATCAGTTGTATGCAATGTCATGATGCATGAACTGCATGATTTTAAGATGTTCTCAAAAATAAATGAGATTTGTGTTGTATGATGCGTATGCATGCTATAATGTATGAAGATGTGATGTTTATGAACGTATTTTCTTCTAGGAAAATAAATCCTTGACGAATGCCGAGAAGTTTGTCGAATCCTGGGCTGATGTTTGAAGAGTAGAATTCTTCGTTTCCGCTGGGGATGATGATTGTAAGAATCAACCGGTAGGAGAAGATGACTCCGTTGGGGAATACACTTGTTGGAGAGATTACTCTGCGGGGAATTACTCTGGGAAGAGATACTTCGCTGAGGTTTTGATGATAACTCCGCTGGGGATTCCATTGATAAGTTATGTTGAGGATTTTGATGAACTCCGTTGGGGGATAGGAGGAACTTCGCCGAGGACGATCTTTCTGTTGTAAATAGCTGAGGATAACCCAGTTATAAGCTCTGGTGGGAAATAACCTTTGAACATGGTCGGGGAGAGATATGTACTCTGCAAGGGACAAGGTTCCAGAATCTACTGGGGATACGCTTCCAGAATCTACTGGGGATATGGATTCCACTCTCCTGGGGAAACTTGTGGACTGTACTGGGGTGTCTGGTATTCCGCCGGGGAACAATCTTATATCAAGACTGCCGGGGATGCTTGTTGAGGAACATATGTATACTCCGCTGGGGAATATTGAGATTTTCTGGGGATATCCCACTTCCTTAAGGTTGACAGTAGACTAACTCTGCTTGGAGAGAGTGTTGCTGACTTGCCGGAGATATTGTGCCTCTTTAGGGCTGTCGGGAGACCAACTCTACTTGGGGAGAGCATTGTTGATTTGTCTTACTCTGCAGGGAGTGAGAGTATCCTGGTTATATTCTTCAGCCGAACCTACCTTGGTACTTGGAGGATAGAGCAGCTTGATTGCTTGGACGACTCATTATTGCCCCTGTTTCTGTGGGAGAAGGTACCTGTAGAAGCCTTGATAACTGCCGATTGACAAATCTTCTTCTGGTAGGTAAGTGACGAGATGACGGGACATAGTCGTACGCTTTTATCCATAATTTTTCCTGGACCACCCGTTCGGGTTTTCAGTCCATCGGGATACCCTTTTTTGCCCAAGCCGCCTTTTCAGGTTTTCGACTTGCCGGGTGTACAGATTTTTTCATTTTTCATCCCTTATTTTTGCCCGAACCCTTTTGGTTCGCCGGGAAGCCCTTATTTTTGCCTAGGTGTGTCAACCTAGCGGGTCTTTGATTATGCATAGTATTTTTTCGACTATGTCCATGCTCTCAGGATATAGGGAGTTTCCCCTGATGTTGTGTTGCCACGTGACCAGAAGATGTTTGAGCAGGCAAGATTCGTCGCTGGAGTTCATGTCCAATGCCCCAAGTGACTCAGACGGAGAGTTGCCCCTGGCTGTTTGGCATTTTGAGAGATTCTCTGAATCTTGACTGGACTGCCCCAGATGATGGACAATGATCATGCCATGCCCCTTGATTGGGAGTGCTTTTGTTCATCAGATATTTGTTGTGCGAACTTCTTTGCTGTTCGAACAAAAAGTCATATGCAAACAATGTTATATCAGAAATGCAACGCTTATGTTTGTCTTGAAGATTTTGAAAATGCATTTTTCAGTAACAAACAAATTTTGTAAAATGCGATGTCAACTCGTTGTTTTACCGCAAGCCTTAAGAAGTCGGGATACCTTTCGTAACAGTATGCTTTCGAACTAACCCATGCTTCAGCTAGGACTTTTAAGGGTTGCAGCGTGGCCTGGTTCACGGTTTAAGAAACAAAGGATAAAGGCTCAAAATTCATTTGTACCCACTCGTTCTTCGTGATGTTCTTCAATCCTACACTCAGCTAATCGTGCGTTAGACCTTGTTTGAGTCTTTGCTTTGATATTCTGGTGATGGTTCGGATGTTGAAAGTTTATTTTGAATAGGCTGTCATTTCTTTTTGTTGAGGGTTCGTAGGACCTCTTTCTCTTTTTTTTTGTGTTATCCCTGTTTCTTTGTCTGAACTGTTTCTCTTTGAATTTACAGTCAGCGGGATGCCCCAGTTTTGTAAGTCTCCTTCATAGGTTTTGACTTGTTGGGATTTTATTTTGAGAGATAATGACTGCATGTCCTTATGATTATTCAGAACCATCATCGTCTTTTGTTTTGGAAGGACTCCTTTGATGCTATTCGCTGTGCACTTGGATCAACTGAGAGAACTACCCTGCCCCAGGTTATGATTAAGGGTTTTAATTTTCGAAAAGAAAAACTCCTACTTCTTTGGCTCGAACGGGTTGACGAGGGATTATCTTCCTTATAACTCCAGTGTTTAGGAATTGAAACAATGCCTGTACCTCATCAGTGGGGTCTGTTCAAAAGCATATTGTAGATTGTGGTATCGTTTTCGTCATCCTCCCTCAAGAGGCTTAGAATTATTAATCGAGAGTTTGAACATCAAGAAAAATAAAAGCAATTTTGAACATAGTAAACACAATTACTTCAAAACAGACACGTGTAATGCATTAATGAAATAATAGAGTTTGACATGATAATTGTTTGAATAAGCATAGAAAAATACAATATCAGAATTTAAATGAAACAAGAGCCTCTCAATCCTAGCCATGTTTTGGCAAGGGAGCAATAATCACGTTGGGAGTCTCGGCAGGCTCGAACTCGATCTCCTTAGCATCAATCATGTTCTGAATCTTGTATTTCAGCGCCCAACAATCCTCAATATGGTGCCCCGGGCTACCGGAATGATAAGCATACCTCGCATCTGGGTTGTAGTTTGGAGAAGAGGTCTTGGGATTTGTAGGAGGGTTGATCACCGCAATCAGACTCATCTTCAACATGTGCTGTAACGCTTGTGACAATGGCATGTTGATGTTGGTGAACTGTCTTTTAGGCTCGTCTGGCCTTCGCTGATTTCCCTTTTGCTGTTGTCAGCGTGGTGCAGAACCAGAGATCATGACTGCCCCTGCATGTTGGTCACGACGACTCTTTTGACTGTACGCCGCATTGGACTCTTTCTTGAATGGTTTCTTCTCAGTGTTCGAGGAGTCACCCTTTGGTATCTTCCCAGACTTGATACCAGCTTCTATTCTTTCCCAAGTCAAGATCAGATCTGTAAACCCAGCAGAAGAATTTCCAATCAGATGGTTGAAGAACGGCCCAGACAGGGTCCCCAAGAACATGTCACCGAGTTCTCGGTCAGTCAGAAGTGGTTGCACCCTTCCAGCAAGGTATCTCCACTTTTGCGCATACTCTTTGAATCCTTCACCTGTCCCAAGTGACATACCCTGGAGTTGTGTACGCGTAGGAGCAAGGTCGGAATTATACTGATACTGCTTGTAGAATGCAGTAGCCAAGTCCTCCCAGTTACGAATACTGGCTCCATCCAGCTGATAGAACCATTCGAGTTGAGTCCCTGAAAGACTTTCCTGGAATAAATGGATCCATAGATTCTTGTCAACAGTGTAAGGTTGGATCTTCCTTACATAAGAACGGAGGTGTAGCTTAGGACAGGAAGCTCTGTCGTACTTTGCAAAGGCAGGTGCCTTGAACTTGTGGGGAATCACTACCCCAGAGGATAGACCTAGATCTTCGAAGTCCAGGCCGGGCACTTTCTGTATCTCCATAGCACTTAATCGGTCCTCTAGCTGTTTGTACCTGTCCTCAGCTGAAGGGTACTGTTCATCATTGTAATCCGTCTCGTTGTCGGAGACCACGGGACTAGGAACCCTTCTCTCTTGGGGACTGTCTTTTCCTACAGAGGAAGTAGCCAGATCAGCCTCATTTTGTGATCCATTCCCAGATCTGCATCTAGGATTGAACAAAACAGTCCTCTTCTTCTTCTTCTTCTGTATCAGAGTCTTCAACTCATGTTGACCCTGGGCTAGGCTCATCACCAACTCTTGGAATTGGGCGTTCTGGGCCTGGAGGGCCTTGATAGCTTGTTCATTGGATGATTCAGGATTCATGATGATTGCTGAAATAAACAGCGAAGAAGGTAAGTGACCTGTCAAAAGGGTACCTGTAATGCAATGATATGTATGTATGCATGCAATGTTTTCAAGGATCTTGCGGGGTAAACAAGAAAGTTGTTAGAATTTGCATTTTGTAGCTTGATGGAAGGCACTGCATATTGTTGAGAGTCCTTCTTCAAGATTCAAGGCTCACCATATCGAGTGGGTCATAGCCCCTGACTCAAGCTATCAACCTTGGCTAGAGGAAAATAAATCCCCTTTGCCCCTTGCTAGACATTTGATTCATCATGACCTGCATCACAGACCCTTGAGATCCTTGAAATGGATTAGTCCTTATGCAGGATGTATGCAATGGTATGATGTTATGCTATGCATGGAGTGATGTAAGTAGGCCCTGTAATGAGTCCCAATTAAGGACTGTAAAAAAACCCGCAAGGAACTAGTGTTGTTAGATAACAAGTATGGAAGTAGTTCAAGTATGAAGGCACACAAGTCACACAAAAGAGCCCTTAGAGTTTAGGCCAGCATGAAGTTCAGGTACTACCCTCTTTCAGTTTCGTTGGTTAAGACCTGTCCTAGAAAAAAGTAACCGGGTTCTAGAGGATCCCAATATCATCGACTACCCTCGATCGGTCATAACTTCAGCATCGCAATCTTTTCTTGCGGCCAGAACCATCGCGAGAGTTTAGCCTCAATGAGTGTAGCATACTGCTATTGTTCTATGGCCAAGTTGGGTCAATTTAGGGTTCTAAGGTCGGTTGGTGCTTAATGACTCCTCAGAAGACCCATATTCTCCTCGTTGCAACACAAGGGATATCGGTACAGACCAAGGTGTCACACCAACATAGCCACTGCTTCACCCGTGTCAGTCTACGCCGGACAGGTCCCTCACAGCTTATGCTACCTAAAAGGGTATTCCCCAGATCCGGGTTAGGATCTATGAAACTCCGATGCAATGCCCACAAATATAAAAGCAATCAAAACAAGCAATTGAAAACATAAGAGTGGTCTAATCCTAAGGTACACCTCACTTATAAGTTTCCCCAGTAGAGTCGCCAGTTCTGTGATCGGTGGAAATAGAACTGACTGTTTTTTGAGCTGGTTCGCGAAATGTCGCGGTAAGCAAGAGTCGCCACCGTCTTTTATGTTCTCCAACATGGAAAGGACAAAAGCACAGCAAAATTCCTTCTTTGAGAATGTTTCTCGGTTCGGGAGGTAGATTTATAGAAAGGGAAGGTATTAACACCCTTTCTATCTGTGGTTATCCACGGGCTCTTAGGTACTTTCTCTTATGTTTTCAAAATTGGTTTGCTTTTCAAGTGTGTGGGGGTTTTGAAAAAAGTTTCGTTTGAAAAATTTCTAAGTAACTCTTGTATCTGTCCTCAAGAGTGTGTGAAATATTTGTTTGAAAACCTTTTGAAAGTGTAGGTGCGAAAAGTTGTTTTGTTTGTTTGAAAGAGAAAGTACCCAGGAGAATCTACCTACTCTAAGGAATTAGGTTGTGTAAGAGTCCTTTAGATAGTGCTATCCCACCATTGAGAGGTAGGTAGCACCATCGTTGGAGTTATTCGGGTCATTTCGATTAAGGGACAATGCGGTCACCAAAGCAATGGTCGGACGCCTTAGTGGTAACCCTAATGTCCTAGATCCTTTTTTATCCGAGGCAACCGTTTCGAGGCAACTGGATCTTAGACAGGAGGGCGACCTCTAAAACACCCTATACTTGACGACCACGTCGAGGCAACCAGTGAGGCGTACCCTAAGAGTGGCATGTGCATGTGTGTTGTTTCATGTTAATGTTTATCTTTGAACATGCATTTGTGAGCTACGGATTGATTTTATTTGCCATATAAATCTTGTCATGCATTTTTTAACAATTAAGAATGCGGAAAATAAATTGCGGAAAGGGTAAATCTAGCTATTACAACGCGCGGGTATATACATCGCCAAAAACAAAACCCGTTTTGAAAATAAATGCGATAAAATTAAAGAAAACGGTAAAAGATCCTAATTAACTATTACATTTCCGGAGTAGATACAAAATAATGAACTAAAAAATAAATACGCGTGAAAGAATGAATCGGGACGTCCTAGGGTTTTGACCCTTTTGAGAAGAGAATTGAGTTTTGTCCTTTTTTATAATTAAATGGAATTAAGCCTAATTACTAATTAATTAATTTATTAAAAGAAAAAAAATGTTTTTGTGCTTTTTATGTTTTTTATGAAATAAAATAAGAACAAAGAAATTAAAAATGTCAAAAGTAAAAAAAACCTAAGTCTAAATTTGTTTTTATTTATTGTAAAAAGAAGATTAAAATTAAACCTAATTTAAACTAAATCAATTTATTAGTGTTTTATTTACAAAAATAATTAATAGTGAATAATAAAAAATATTTACATTTTTTATTTTCTGAATTTTTATTGAGAAAATGTTAATTAATTAGTTAATAGTTAATCAAGAATTAAATTTAAATAAGTGAAATAAAAATATAAAAGAAAAAAAATAAGAGGCAAACTCAAGGGGGGTGATGGGCCAGCAAGGGGTTTTGTTTAGAAATCTGAGGCCCATTTGTTGCCAAGCACGTTTTTGCAATTGTCCATGGCATAGTTGACTGGGGAGCATGGTGTTCGCTCTCTCCTGATCTTTGGATTGCTGCCTTGAGACACTTGGCACCTGGATGTCTGGGATACATGGTGGACTGCTTTTGGACATGCTGCATGAAATCACATTAAACAAAATAATAGCAAGTATTTGGGGGACCTGGGATTCGAACCCAGGTCCCAACGTTCAAAGCCTGCACGCCTTAGCCACTGAGCCAATTGTTCCAATTGAAATAGTAATAATAACTGGATGTTATATTAGTAAATCAACGCGTGCCCTGGGAAAAAAATAACGCGCGTTATTAATTTGAATGGACCACTCCCAGGCTTCCACGTCCTTCGTCTTCTTCACCTGGCCTGCAAAAAAGAGATTGGATAGCGGGGGGTTTTTAACCCCCACAAAACAAGACGACAAAAAATAGCAATTAGGCGCACACGAAATAGAAATCGTTCGCGAGGGTCTCAGTGTCTTCGTCTCATTCAGAAGGTTTCAACCATGGGTCTTTCAAAGCCTAATTTTCCTGTATGACAAACCCCCAATTCAAAAGCTTGAAACCCCTAAAATTCATCCATGGTGGTTTGTGATTTAGGGCTCTACAACTCAATTATCTTGTACCAAAAGTTTCGTACAGTCCCTGTGAACACAAAACACTTAACAAAAGACGTTAAATATGCATGAATCAATGTATGTGATTATGAAAAAATTTGACAAACCGTGGGTCTGTGTAGCACGTGTTCTTGAGCTTTGAGGCTTGTTTTTTATTGCAATGTGTTCCTGGGACTGCTAGCAATGTATTAGAGTCCTTAAATCGCTTTGAAAAGGCCTGGAGTATGAAGATCAGTTTCAAACTTTCTTTGACTTTTTTCAATATGGAAATGGCTCTTTGCAGCAGTTTTGCACGTGTATTGCATTAGGGTTATGTTGTGTGCATATATGGGAATAGAATTAGGTCAGCAGCTGGGCCAATGATCCATGGAATTGATGTTTTGAGATTTTGTTGATCACCATTAAAGAACTTTCCATTCTTGAAGCAAAACCATGATTTTATGCACAAAATAGCCTTAGCACGAATTTGGTAGCTGGCATATGACACATGAAAGCCATTCAAACCAAAAGATGCTATTCCATTAAATTTTTAGATTTTATTTGAATTATTATGGATTTAAAATGAATTACATCAATAAAAATTAAATAAAATGGAAAAATAAATGTTTGATCTTGAAATTAATCATGGGACACGTGGGTGGCATGGAAAGGCTGAATCAAGTGGAATAAAGTTGGCCCTTTTGTCAAAAATTGAAGTTTTAAGGATAGTTGACTTTTGCACATTCCCAAAAATTTCCCAACTTCTCCAATGCATATCTTGCTCAAATTTGATCATATGAACATGTTCTTGGACATCTTGGAAAGGTCTTGAAGTCCTCTAACCAATTCCTTTGGTCCCATGTCATTTGGATTTACCAACCTTAAGTTATGGTCTTTGACTTAAAGTGCCTTTTTGTTGACTTTTGAAAATGACCTATAATGTAGAAATTGATAACTTTTTGTGAGAGCATTTCTAGGACTTTGAATGTGAAGATGAGTTGTAGGAAATGTCATCCCCTTCAAAATGAGCATTGGATGGGATTTTTCTGATGAACCATGAAAAAGTTATGCCCTGGTCAAGTTACAGTTGACTTTTCAACTGTCCAAAAATAGAAACTTTTGCCTCTTGATGATTTTTGAGCCATGCTTGTAGAATCATGATCAAGACTTGATCAAATGATGATTGTGGCTTCAAAATAAGATGTTGACCAAAAATTATGACTTTTGACTGCAAAATGACCATTTTACCCCTACATTTGATTGTGAACCAATTAGGGTTTTTGACTGTGCAACTTGATGTTGTGAGTCTTGAAACTTGACATGTAGGTGCTTGACAATGTATAGGAGCATATGGGACTTGATTGAGCCATTGAAAACCTCAACTTCCTTGCAAAAACCAAAACCCTAATTTTGACTGGCTTAGGAGGATGGTTTGACTGTGCAATCCTTGAGGAATCTTGAAGCCATTTGAATGTGATTCTTGTTAAATCTTTGAAGAACATGGGAGGGAAAATTTTGGGGTACAACACCATCATTCTGATAAACTCATATCATCATATTCAAAAGCCAACAATAGCACAGGTTCATCATCAGACTCTCCTCTAGCTATATTTGCTTCTTCTGACTTCCTTTCTTTGTTTGACCAGCAATCGTTGGCATAGTGACCAAAGTTCTTGCAACAGTAACACTGGACATTCTTTTTGTAAGACTTCTCCTTTCCCTTCTATACATTCTTCTGCCTATTAGAGATTGAAGCTTTTGACCTTTGACCATCGTTAGTTTTCTTCCTGACTTTTGACCAAGTCTGCTTCTGATACTTCTTACCAGAAGTTGCTTTCAGAGCCTGTTGCTCTACTTCCCTCTCAGAAGTTCTCTCAGTCATACGCAACTTATATGCCTCTAGACTACTTTGCAACTCTTCAACTCTCATGGTTCTCAGATCTTTGGAATATTCAATTGCTACCACAATGTAATCAAACTGAGAAGTTAAAGATCTCAATATGTTCTCTATGATTACTTGTTCAGAAAGAGTTTCTCCACAAACTTTCATCTCATTAATGATCAGAATCACTCTAGAAATGTATTCAGAAACCTTCTCGTTGTCCTTCATGTTAAGATTCTCATATTGCTTTCTTAAGGACTGGAGCTTCACCTTCTTCACTGATGTGTCACCATTGTAACATCTGACTAGTGTGTCCCACACAGTCTTTACTGTTTCAGAGTCAGCAATCTTCTCAAACACATTCACATTCACACATTGATGGATGTAGAACAATGTCTTCTGATCTTTCTTCCTTATCGTCTTCTGCGTTGTCTTATGTGCTTATGCCACGTCTGCTGCTAACGGAACATAGCCATCGGTGACAAGATCTAACACATCTTGAGAACCGAAAAACACACGCATCTGGATCTTCCAACAATGCTAGTTTTTACCATCAAACGTTGGAGCTTGGAACTGATATCGCCATTTCCGTTCATCTTCAACCTTTGTGCAATTCACTCAAAAATTCACTAACACTCAGTGTTTCCCAAATCTCACAGAATCATAAAAATGTGATTCTAAATCACACAACACCTTACTGTTCACTCGTGTTTCCCGTGGATTTTGAACTGGAGATCTGATACCAATTGTTGGTGCACAAAGGAGAAATGAAAGACAAAAGGAATATATTAAATGACGGCTACAAAATAAGGAGTAATGAATAATTACATTGACCTACTACTAGGCTATTTATGCACAAAATTAGGGTATAATAAAATACTAAAATACCCTCTAACAAACTTAGTCAATAAGACATTCCTAAAATATAAATTATTTCTAACAAGAACCTTAACTGAATCATGAATATCAAGGTCTTTGTCGAAGATAAGAAATGTTTGAATATTGGAACTTTGTGAAAATTGGGAAACTGCTATTGATACAAGTATGCCGAAATAAGATGCAAATGGATATGATCAGACAGTTACTTGGGATGCATGAAAGCTTATCAGAGACGAAAGTTGCATGAAAATAAAGACGTGCTGAATGTTCCTTAGTCGACCGTTGGTGACGGTTATGTTAGAATTAGTATATACAGTAAGCAAGTTATGTTTGTAGAATTAGAGGTCCATAATTTCACACAAATTCTACATACTCACAGCATCCAAGTGTTAAAGAGAAATGAGTAATCTGAAAATGTATGCATTTGCATTCTATTCATAAATTTAGTTTCTTTTACTTTCGGTTTTATTTACTGCATTAAAATATTCTTTTCATTTTGATTTTTATGGTCAAATGTGTTTCAAACTTATAGATTTTGTTCAATCTATCTTGAGATCTTTTCAAATTTAATCTCTTGAGTAAAATCAAACTTGTCTTTATTTATCAAAATTTTAAATAAATAATATAATAATAAAAATATAGTATTTTATTCGATTGATAATGACAAAGTTAATTTAATATTAATTGATTAGAGAGGAAGATTATTATTATTTTTTGAAGGAGAAGAAGAAGAATTCTACCGGATTTGTATTCTTGAAAGAGAATAAAAAATATTTATGAATTTTTAATTATTGATTGATATTGAACAATTTTATTGAGTTTGTTTTTGTACTATAAAGAAGCTAATCTATTGATATTGATTGTTTAAGTTGATTAAACAAAATTAAATTATATTTAATTACATTAATTAAAAAAGTTATAGAAATTTATAATAATTTTATATATGATTTCATATTGTATGATTTAAAAATAATTTAAAAATGATTTAATAATTGCATGTCAAACTATGGTGGAGGAAAATTAATCTGATCCAAGACCCCGGTATAAAACCTCCATTATCACCTCACATAAATAAGTTGAAACCCATAAAATATTGATCACGAGAGATGATGCATCCATGTTACATTAAGAACCCATCAAGTATTGTTCATGAGAAATGTTACATTAAAAACCCATAAATTATTGATCATGAGAAATGATGCATCTATGTTACATTAAAAATAATTAGGATGTAGTTTAGGTTATTTGAACTTTTATTTAATAAGGAGAACCTAAGCCCAAAACATAAAGAAACTACAAAAAAACAAGTCTAGGAAAAAATATCTCTTTGATTCTTCTCCACTAGTTTAGGTTATTTGACCTTCTTAGGAATCATATAATAAATATCTTTCATGATTTAATTTTATACAATTTAAAGATAGTTTAAATATTAAATATAGATTTATCTTATCCTTGATTATTCGTTAATTTATTCGACTTGTACATGTGAAAGGTTTTATGTGCGGATATCTGCTGTACATATGTTTTTGTCATTCATAGATCCAATCACATTTTATTTTAGTGTTTTTGAGCAAATATTAGAATGTAAAACATCATAATGTATTGTGCAAGATCTCTAGATCTAGAGATATAAACTTTACTTCTCTAATTCTAACTATTTTATACCTACTATTTAAAATAATAGGAGTTATTATTTTCTTCTTTTCCACTATGAGCAAAGTCAATATTCAGATTGATGGTACTTGATTATATGGTAAGTATAAGGGTACACCACTAATGGTGGTGGCACAAGATGGAAACAGTAATATTTTCTCAGTTGTTTTTGTCCTAGTGAAAGGTGAGACGGCGGATAGTTGAAGTTTCTTTCTAAAGAACTTGAGAATGCATGTAGTTTCTCAACCTGGACTACATTTGATTTTCGACAAGCATGCTTCTATGTAAAGCGCATACAACAATCCTGAAAATGGTTGGCAGAATCCTCCATTTGTCCGTGTGTTCTGTATCAGACACATTGTGCAAAATTTCATGAGGAAAATCAAGGACCGAAACCTCCGAAAAAAAGTTATTAGTATAGGTAAGTATCTTTTATGCAGACATTAAATGTTAGATAAATTTAGTATATTATAACATTAACCCATATTTTTTGTAACATGTAGGGTATGCTTTAAACGAACTAACGTTTAAATATTATCGTAATGAAATTGGCATGGCTAATGGTGATGCTTTAAGGTGGTTAGACAATATTTTAGTTGAAAAATGGACGAGGGAATTTGACGAGGGTCGACTTTGGGGTCACATGACAACGAACTTTGTCGAGTCACTGAATTATGTATTTAAAGGCACTCGTAATCTGCCCATCACAGCGTTGATAAATGCAACATACTATAGGATGTGAACACTATTTGCTCACAGGGGTGCACAGTGGAGTGCAGTGTTGAATTATGGACAAACATTTATATAGCAGTGCATGAAGGTCATGAAAGAAGAATCAACAAAATCCACCACGCATCATGTAAGTATTTTTTACTACAACCATAACACTTTCAGTGTGAAGGAGATAATTGACCACGGTGAGGGGAAGACTATGGGATGTTATAAGGTCAACCTAATAGATCATTAGTGTGACTGCGGAAAGTTTCAAGCATACATTGTTCCTTATTCACATGTTATCACGGCATGTTCGAATGTGCGCGAAGACGCATATCTTCTATTGTCCAATATTTACAAGGTGACAAACTTATTCGAGGTTTACAACATAAGCTTTTCAGTTCTACCATACGATGAATATTGACCGACTTATGAGGGACCTAAAATTTTCCATAATCCAATCATGAGGAGGAACAAGAAAGGTCGTCCAATGAGCACACATATTACAATAGAAATAGATGCATATGATAAGTTGGAGAGAAAATTTGCATTGTGTCGTCTTCCTGGACATAATCGAACGTGATGCCCCAATTTAGGAACTAGTAATAATTGGTTTTTTATTTTGTTATTAACCTTCAAAGTTGTATGATATGATGACGCCAAGCTTCTCAGTTGTATCCAAAAATTACTACCTCTGTTCCTTTTTATAAGAGACAATTCACTTTTTAGGTTCATTGAATAGTCAATGTATCTAGTCTATAAACAAACTAAATACATTAGTTATTCAATGAATCTAAAAAATGACTTGTCTCTTATAAAAAAGAACAGAGGTAGTATGTTTTATGCCCATTAATACTTCTGCATTCAATATAAATAACAACTCCACAAGACAACACATAAATCAAATACTTAGACAAATAAAATTACTTGACAACAACATTTAACCTAAACAACATCAACAGGTCCAAACAAAACACATAAATATTTCTAGGATATTACAACCATCAACATAATATCGGTTAGTTGAAGCATCATCATGAGGACACATGCATCATTGTGAACCGATCTCCAAGAACAAGTTGGACCGTTTAGGTCAGGCACCATAACTAGCCTCTCAATTTTCTAGATCTTTTCACCTTTTGAGATTTCTTCTCCTAACCATCCCTCCAAGTGCCTCTGACGATGCTCAAATTTTTGCGTGTTCAAGAGTTTGATCTTCATCGAAGACTTTATAGGAGAAAAAATCAGTTGAGCATCTCTTTTCATATAGGACCACGTTGGGAAGTTCATGTAAGACATTTTTAAGAGTGAACTGAAGAGATGGGTGGTAAGTGTAGTGAGAAGCAAATGAGAAAACAATATTATTTATAATACTCAGCAAAAACAAAAAATAATAAAATAATGAAGGTCTCCGCCCATTAGAGTGGCGGAGCTGTACTTAAATGATAAAATAATAAAAGCATCTGCCCATTGCAGTGACGGGACTGTACTAAAATAATAAAATAATGAAGGCCTCCACCCATTACAGTGGCAGAGCTGTACTAAAATAATAAAATAATGAAGACATATGTCCATTGTAGTGACTGAGTTGTACTTAAATAGTAAAATAATGAAAGCTTCTGCCTATTACAGTACCAGAGTTGTACTAAAATAATAATATAATGAAACTCTCAGCCCATTGCAGTGTCGGAGCTATACCTAACTAATAACAAAATTTGTCTGTCAAATAAATCTTTTATAAATATATAAATTTAATAATCTATTGATTATTTTCTAAAATTTCATAAATTATATTTTTAATTGAAAATATTTGTTTTATAATTTACTTAATTTTAATAATTAATTTAATATATTTAAATGTTTTATTAATAATTATAATATTCATTTTAATATTTTTTTTCAGTTGAAATATTAATGTTTTAAAAAAAATTATGTTTCTACACAACCCCGCCCTTTCAATGGGCGGATGTTCTTGTTTTGTAGGAGAGTTCGTCCTTTCATTGAGTAGAAGTACCACTTTACAGTTTTTTTTTGTTTTGAAATCATGTTATATTAGTATTATTGATGGAAGAATGTGGAGAAATTAACTTGACACCCCTCATATTATACATGGCACCCTCCAAGGGGTATGAAAAGACCAAATTGCCAAGACCCAAATCATTCATTACAGATTTCAAATTCTCGTGAACGACCTGATTTTTCAAAATTTTGGGCGATACCGGAAATTTCGAAGGCGCTATCAGAAATTTTGCGAAATAGTAAGAACTTGCGGTATTTTTATGAAATTCCCAGTACTTTGTACCAAAAATTTCAAAAATATCTGGTATTTTCGTACCGAAAATTTCAAAATATCTGGTATTTTTAATTTAGCAGTTATACCGGAATTTTGAAATTTCTGGTGCGTCACACAGTACCGAAAATTTAGAAATTTCCGGTAATTTTTATTTTCCTAATATTTTCTTATTTTGCAGTGAGGACCAGAGGTATAGATGGTTCCATTGCGGGACGAACCACTGACAGAGTTGATGCTAAAGCATGTGCTAACGAGGCACAGGCTTCAAAACTATGGGCTGGACGTCATCCTCCGATCGATTTTCACCGGAAACGGATGGCTAAGAAGAATGTGTAGTTCCGCGCACCCCATCGTTAGGGCCATAGAGTATCCACTGATGAGGTGTAGACTCTTACTCCTGTTGAGAAGGTACAGGCTCCTGCTCCTATTGTGGAGCCGTTAGCTGAGCAGGTACAAACTTCTGCTCATATTGTGGAGTCTGTGGTGCAGGAGCCTGAGCAGGAGGTTGTTGCTGAGCAAGTTGATGAGGTGTTCCCCATTGATACAGACATCACGACTCGTACGTCTACAGATCCATCAGTATACACTGATGGAGGATTCCCTAGAGGACCTTTAGACAGGTCCGTGCTGACAGGATTTGTAGATCATGTCGCGTATAGGATATGGCAAGGCGAGGTATATATTTTTGGTTTCGTTTAATTGTAGTTTTTATTTTTGCTTACAACATCTGATGTATAATAATTTGTTTTTTCTTCTTACAAGAGCGTTCGATGTTGAAGGTCGCTTCTCATGGGTCGAAGTTGAAGAACTTCCCTGAGAGTCCCATGCCCGAGAAGGTGAGGAGCATCGTTAGTAAGTTCCATCTCTTGGAGTTTGCTGGTTGTTCCTTGACCATGTTGGACGCCTCCTTTTTATCAGCTTTTGTTGAGAGGTGACACCCGAAGACATCATCCTTCCATCTTCCATTTGGAGAGATGATGGTGACTTTAGATGATGTGGATGCCCTTTTTCACATTACAATTGCTGGTACATTTTTTATACCAGTTTATAGGGACCAGGCGACGGCCGTGCGTATGGTTATGGAGGATTTGGAGTGTTCTGAGGCGGAGGTGCTGAACGAGTTTGGTGAGACTCTGGGATTTCACCTTCAGATGTCTTGGCTGAGGAGCTTGTATAAGGAGCTTGTGGAGGCACAAAGGTACGAGGCTACCGCTAGGGCGTACATGCTACATCTGGTGGCATGTACTCTCTTTGCAAACAAGTATGGAGTTTATATTGATGTTTGGTACTTGTCTCACTTCAGCGCACTTGACACTCCATGTTGGGCTTAGGGAGTGGCGGCCTTGACCATGCTGTATTCGGCACTTGACGTAGCTTCTCGTCCTGAGACCAGACATCTTGCTAGTTACTTGAGCTTGTTACAAGTATACTATAATTTATTTGATGGTTTTTATTAATTGTTTGAGTGTATTTATATGATGGTTTTATTTATGAAGTGCTGGATATACGAGCACTTCCCTCACATCTATGAGCGGAAGATCCAGTGTGTCACGAAACCTGAGCCATGTGCGAGGAGATGGAAGGCCAAACAAGCCATTCCAGGCGATTTGATGGAGTACCAGAGGAGGCTTGACGCTCTGACCTTGAATGATGTTGTCTAGGCACCTTATACATCTCATCACCCTCATCTTCCATTTGAGGTATCTACTTTATATTCAGGGCATGTTAAATAGGAGAGCCATTAAGCTAGACAATTATCTGAGAGGTGTCTACGCTAGTATGGTTATGTACAGGGCATCCCATGTTCAGTTCCAGAGTCTTCATCTGGTGGGATTGATAGATGATTTCAGAGTCACATCCTCACCTCTCTGCGTGAGATCATGGATACAGTCTTCGAGGTTCAGCAGCCTAGGCAGTGCGAGGATGGATATATGGAGTGGTTTCATAGTGTGTAACATCCTCAGATCATACCACTTATTGTAGCAGTTGATGTTCTGGGGCCTTCTGGTGCTAGCCCATCTACCGAGCCACCACTACTACCTCCACCACCTGCAGGAGATCAGGACAGTCGACTCCAATTCATTTTCGTTCATGCTGACAGTCTCATGGGTTTGGTAAACCTAGATGGTGAGATCTATAGAGGTTTAGCTAGGTTAGTCGATGTAGCCCGTAGATGGCCTATGTAGATCTATTTTATTTTGGTTGTATAATTGTTTACCGTGAAAAATGGTAAACAATCGCTGATCTTCCAAAAGGTAACTTATTTGGTGACTCGCAGGATCGATCAGATTGATCCTAAGACATGGCTGATTTTTATCGTTTAAATGCTTTAAAATAGAGAGTTTCGACTAATCCTAATGGTGATTAACGCAAGTAAGGTAGAGACACTTTAAGTAAATTGCATGGAGAAAAGCTTGATAAAGTAAATAAAAGCATTAAAGGCTTATTAAATAAATGACTTCGACTGAGATAAATAAGTGAAAGCGATAAATTGCTTGAATGTAAAAGATTTCGATTAAGGTAAATGGTGTTTCACACATACATTCTCAATGATTCTTTCTCTCACGCTGGGTACTTGAATCTAAATGAGTGACTTGTATACAATGATGAACACCCTTAATAACTACGTGAACAGTTAGTATTTATACTAAAAATCCTAAGTAACTGCTGGGCAGTTACATCGCTTCGTAGTGACACCACATGGCACGTTCACAACCCTCGACGCCTACTTCCACGCCATGTTGCGCTTGGTAACTGCTGGGAACCGTTTTCCCTCCAACAATTCGAAATTCAAACTGTTCGATCTTGGGCATCATGGACCTTGGTCGAAAGGTTGCTCCTTCGACGTTGAAAACAACATGATTCCAACTTAGAGAAATTTCTCTAAGTATCTTGTCATTCTTTGATAAGCCTTCGATGTGATCAGCTGATCGAAGCCTTCTTGTGTAGGAAACTCTTCTAACTCATAATTAATGATCTATATGATAATAGAACGTGGGTGTCGAATTTAGGAGCCAACAAATTTCCCCCCAAGAATGTCTTATTTCGAAGCTTAGAAGAAAGAGGCATTCTTTGATATTCCATTCGACACCTGTCCTTCACTCTCAGCCACAAATTAGTTTGTGCGCTTTTCGTCTCCTACCAACCATCTGACAATCTCAAAAAATCATCATTTCAACTTTTCCCAAGATGTCACTTCAGTAAGGAACTTCGCACGCACGATGGCCTTTCATACGCTGTCATCATGACCATTCTCTAAAATCGAGGAAGCATGCTGCAACGTTTCCGTTTTTCAGAACGGTTACAGCGCCAATGCGTGCCACGTGCCCCACTCCCGTCTGTGGCATTAAATGACCTCGAGACCTGTGATTTTCCAATCACTATAAATAGCACTAAGTGCTTAATTTGGACTCTTTACGCTTTCTCGCATCCAAACCTTCGATCGAACGAAATCTTCTGCAAATAGCCCTTTACTTCTTGTCGAAGGCTTCTTGTTGCTCTTGCCCCCACTCGAACCCTTCCTTATTTAATCGAAGTAAGGGTGAGAAGGCTTGCGTTTTTCCACTTATCTTTGATATAAATCTCCTTAAGAAGTTTATCTTGCCCAGCAGAGATTGCAGTTCCTTCTTGTTCGTTGGCGCTTTCGCTTCCAAGATTGCCTTCGTCTTGTTTTGGTTGATTTTGATTCCTTTCTCGTGGACGACGAAGCCCAAGAAATCTCCAGCTTTCACATAGAACACACACTTCAAAGGGTTCATCTTCAGACCATGTTTTCTCATTCTTTCGAATGATTGTCGAAGGTGGTCTATATGGTTCTTCCTGGAAACAGATTTTACAACAATATCGTCAATATATACTTGCATGAAAGTGTTAATAAAATCATGGAAGATAGAGTTCATTGCTCGTTGATATGTTGCCCCAACGTTTTTTAGGCCAAAAGGCATTACTACCCATTCGTAAGTGCCTAAGGCCCCAGGGCATCGAAAAGTTGTTTTCGACACATCTTCTTCAGCAATGAAAATTTGATTGTATCCTGAGTAACCGTCGAGCATGCTCAGGTACTCGTGGCCAGCGGCAGAGTCGACAAGCATTTCCGCCAACAGGCATAGGATATTCATCTTTGGGTGTTGCAGCATTCAGATCTCTGAAATCTATGCACACCCTTAATGTACCATTTTTCTTAATAACTGGCACAATGTTTGCAATCCATTCGACGTACCTCGTAGTTCGTATGAATTTGCACTTCAGCAGTCTTTCGACTTCCGTTTTGATCTTCGACAGTATTTTTGGAGCGAAGCGTCTTAGAGTTTGTTTGACAGGCTTTTTCCCAGGTTTGATTGGCAACTGAAGTTCTACCAATCTTCTGTCGAGACCAGGCATCTCGTCGTAATCCCATGCAAAGCAGTCCTTGAACTCCTTCAGTAATTGGATCACTTCGACCCTGAGCTCTGGGTCTATTTTGGCACTGATGTAAGTGGGTCTTTTATCTAACCCTTCGCCCAAGTCGATTTCTTCTAAAGGATCATGTGCTAACATTTTAATGTTGTTCGCCAGGGGGTCCTTTTCGAAACCCAAAGGCTCATCGTCATAGATGGCGTCGAGCCTCTGTTCCTGCATTCCTTCTGTCGAGATATCGGGAGGTTCTGGGTCGAAATCTTTTCCAGGACCTATATCTGGTGGCTCTAGGTCGAAATCTTTTCCCGGACCTGTAAAAGGTAGTACTTGGTCATTGGCCTTGGTGGCCATATATTTTACTTCGGTTTCGAGAGTCGCTGTCATTCTTGTTTCGGCTACGTAAGCCGAAATTCGCTGTAACGCTTGCGACTCAGTCATTATCACTGAATTTGCTTCCCCAACCAGTTGGCTGGATGTCAGTTAGCCCACTGAAATCAATGTGAGACAAGTCTTCTTTATCCCATTGAAACCCATGATCAGGATGCAGGTACAAGGAACAAAAAGCATTTGTCACTGGCGCCATGTCGAAGTCAGGTGCTGGACATGGCCCAATGTGAGCCAAATTTTTGTCGAAGTCAGCTCTCCCTAGGTGATTAACTTTGCCTAAGTAGTAGCTCTGATTTGCTTCTATATTCTCGACAATCCCATCGGGATGCCATAATATCACCCTTTGGTGCATCGATGATGGTACTGCTCTGACACCATGTATCCATTATCGGCCTAACAGTAGGTTGTAATTTGGTTTAGCCGATATGACCATAAACATGGTTGGTCGAAGGATGGATCCCACTTTGAGGTCTAGTTGAATCACACCCATGGTGGTCCCTATTCCTCCTTCGTAGTTCGATAGGACCATATTATGAGGCTTAATGTCTTCATCATTCTTGCCTACTTTTCTTAGCATGAAGTGGGGAATTATGTTGATAGTCGCCCCACAGTCCACCAAGATTTTGTTTACAGTGGCCTCTTCGAGCTTTGCCCTTATGAATAAAGGCTTAAGGTGACTTTTCATCGCCTCAGTTGGTGGTTCGAAGAAACCATTTTGCTCTTCAGTGCAACCATTACCCATGACAAAGTAGCATACTGGCCTATGCTTGGCCATCTCTTATTCGACTTCCCAGTCGTTTGCTTCGACTTCCATTTGGCGGTCGAAGTCTCTTGGCAAGACCGAAACTATATTTATCATGATATCTAATGTGTCGTCAGACTCGGAGCTATCTTCGTCACCAGCTTCGTCTTGATCAGGCCATACCAATCTATTGGCCACTGGTTCCCTCTCCAAAGGCTTTCTTTGCTTTCGCTGGGGGACATTTGAGCTCGACTCTGGTTTTGGTTCGTTGGCAGCCTCTCTCTCAGCCTTGTGCCGCCTTTGGTACCTTCTCCACTAGGATCGAGACATTGGGTTCTTTCCCTTGTAGTTACTCGATACTTGAGCAACTTTGGTGGCACCTACATGAGGTTCTTTCTTGAGTGTCAAAGATGAACCTCTTGGCACTTCAAAGGAATGCCACCTTTCTTCGTTGGGTCTCTTTCGACTCGATGTTTTGAGCCATGTATCGACTGGCACATTGGTTGGAGGCCTGAAAGTTAGTGGCCTCTTTTCCTGACTTGAACCCTTTTGATAGGTTCTTCTAGGATCGTGTCGAACATCAGAGCCTGCACTTGTTTGGGCATTTCTGCTCCACTTTTTGTTTGCTTCTCTCACACCTTCGATGTGTTCAGCAGCTTTCTTGTCAAAAATAGAGCTGCATCGAGGACACAGCATTACTTCTGATTTTTTCTTCTGGCATCGTTGCAAGAATTCTGCCAGATTTTCGTTCTCTCGGGGGAACGTTGTTCTGTTTGCTTGCTCTTTCCTGATGGCTTCCTCTGAAACTTTTGATTCAGAGATTTCGACCATGTTGACATTCATGTTGTCTTTAGTAGTAAGAGTCATTTGCTTCATTTGAGCCTCCAGGTCTTTTGTTTGGCCTTGCACCGCAGCCAAGTAGGAAGTGGGTTTAGTTCCACATTTTGAGACTCCACCTGTTTCCAGTTTTGGGCCCTCAGCGGCCTTTTGGACTGCTTCGATTGTTTTTCTAGAAAGGTTCCCAGAAAAACTGCCAAATATTGGCATATTGATATGATCTTTGGTGACTTCGACCATAGTTATCCCTGGCCTTTTCACCTGACTCCTGGAAGCTTCGATCACATTTACCCCTGAGGGTTCAGCATAGTGGGCTTCCGCCTGAAAAGGGCTCGAATCCACATTCACGGGGGCCTTGTCAGCGAACTTCAGCCTCCCTTCTTTGATAGTATTTTGCACGAGATCCCTGAAAAGAAAACATTGAGATGTTTTATGGCCCAGAAAGTTATGATATTTATAATAGCCTCTTTTCTTTCTTTGATCAAGAGGAGGCACTTTTACCCCTGGGGGTATTATCATTTGGCCATCTTTTACAAGTAAATCAAAAATTTCATCACATTTCGTAATATCGAAACTGTAAGTCTTTTTATGGAACCTATCATTGGCCTTTTCAGACTCAGTGGGGTTTTTTCCACTTGAGGGGACTAGTAATTTGCAAGAGTATGGTGGCCCTCATTTTAACTCATCTAAATCGACCTCACTCTCCTCGACGGCTATAAGTTCATCGAATGTTTCTGGATCTTCATCGTCCATTTCGACATATGCTATCTTTTCTCTTTTATGAGTTTTCGTCGCCCTAGCTTTTTCAGCTTTAAGGCGTTCTACCTGTCGAACCCTATCGGATAATTGGGCCATGTCCCTCAGGTATTGAGTGTCTAATTTCTTCCTAATGGAGTAATTTAGACCTCCAACGGCTATTTCGACTAACTCGTGCTCTGGCACTTGCGTAAAGCATCTTGCCTTGAGCAATCTAAACCTATTTAGGTATTCGTCTATAGGCTCAGTGAATCTCCTCTTTACACTAGCCAACTCTTTCAAGCTTATCTTGGTTTGTCCCATGTAGAATTGCTCATGGAACAATCTCTCCAACTGGGTCCAATGGTGGATCGAATTGGGGGGGGGGGGGGGGGGATTTGTGAACCAAGTAAATGCATTCTTTGTTAGGGAACTTGGGAAATACTTAATCCTTAGTGTTGTACCCCAAAATTTGCCCTCGCATTTTTCCACAAGAAATCACAGCCTCGGGTGTTTCCTGATTTTTCAGATTGGCGTAAGAATCAGTCAAACATATTTTTCTTATCAGTCAGACAAAATTAGGGTTTTCATGACTCTGGAACAGTTCAAACAGTTTGCTTAGGGTTTGGTTGATTTCGGCTCAGTTTTTGATCAGGCGGACGCTTCTTTGACTTTTAATCAAGAACTAGGGTTTGTGCGCAGATTCCTCAGAAAGATTTAATTCCACAGTGCTTGTCAAGTTATTCTGAGATGTGGACTGAAACATTTGGATTGAATTCGCAGCGTTTGACTAAATCAGTGAAAAGAGGCATTTGGATTGAGTTTGCAGTGTTTGATTAAAATCAGTAAAAGGAAGAGACATTGGGGCATGTGTGATTTGATGGTGCATTGCTTTGATTATTCAAAACGTCGGACGTTTATGGATTATTTATTATTCTAAGTTAAATGGTTGGAATTTATTTTCAATTATTATAATTTAAAGAATTATGAATAATAAAATAAACAATTGAAAAGGAGAAAAAGAATTAACTGGTAAAAAATAGATTTTATTCATCTTTAATTTATTTGTTACAATTATTATTTAAATATTTACAAAGTATTTACAATGATAATTTTACAAATATTTAAAATGAAATAAAAAACTATCCTAATTTTTTCTAAGCTTCATAATCTTCATTCTTCTATCCAATGCTCCCTCTGCTCCATTTGATTTCATCTGCAAAAACAAAAAATAATAAGAAAAGAAAAAGTCAATTGAAGCAGATAAATTAAAGAGACAGACGGTTAATTTGGGCTCATCATTAAAGGCAACTGACTGGAATCAGTTAGCCCTCTCTGCAAATCACGGGATTTCTCCCGGTTCACAGAGAGGGATGTATAATGCTTGCTAAACATGAACGCACAAAGTTGAAATGCACAAATTCAAATTTTGTCAAACCTACTGTATAATTTCAAAATTACCAAACAAACTACAAAGTCCAAGACCAAACTGAATGGCCTAAACCAAGTCAAGAGTCCAAACTGAGTTCACATTCAAACTATCCCAAAGAAGCAGGCAGTATGGTAAAGAGATAAAATATGCAGAACTAAACTACATTGCAAGCAACCTCCTATTTTCATCATTTTCCAGCATTGCCTTTTCAGAATAAAGTACAAACATAACATTATTTAATGCTTAAAGCTGTACTGGAGAGAGAAGAAGAGAGGAAAAGAATAGGCTTACAGGTTTAGGCATGAGGACAAGATATATAAAAATAAAACTGCAATAAAACAGTGAGGCAGAAGGCAGAGATATGAAGAAATCAGAATACAAACAAAACTGTCAAGAAAAAGAAACAGAATTATCTATCCACACTTAAACCTTCAAACCGGATTCAAACCCTGAACCCTTTTTGGAGCATATAACACCAAAGCCTTCACTTGTCAAAAGGACCCTGCATTCAACAAGCTCAAAACATACTAGCCTGAACCTATCAAACAGTAAAAACATAACTCAGAAGATAAAGCACCCAAGGCCTTACCCTTCAAAAGAGATAACTTGTCCAAACCTCAACAGGCCTGGAATCTGTAACACAAACCTGAACCATCAAAAAGCCAAGACCTAACAAGCCAAAGCCAAAACTGATATCCAAACAACCATTCAATCCTTACTTGTCCAACAGCCTTCTAAAGCCATCAAACATAAACGGAAGCCATGCCTTAACCATCAAAAAAACCTGCAGTCAAAACCTAAGACCATAACCTGCAAAGCCCTCAACCAGAAGCCAAAGACCTAAACAGCATCAAGCCTTACCAGTTTAAACAAAAAGCATACAAGCCCTTTTCAACACAAGCCTGGTCAGATTAAGGCTACAAACCCTCAGAGGAAGCCTCATCATAGGGCAAACATACAAGGCATCAAGTAAACATATAGAGGTAAACAAGCTAGGCAACATATCAATCATCATCAAGCATACAGAAACGAGGAAGAGAAAGATTCAAGTCAATATCTCAAGGCAACTCAGAGGCAACCGAAGAAAGTGAAAGAGAAGAGGATAAAGAAGCATAAAGGGCGAGGCAACCAGAAAAGAAGAGGAAGAGAGATATACAAAGTTCTCAAGTGTCATCATCGAACCAACAAGCAAAGAAGAGCAATACAGAATACCAAGTTCCAGCAAGCTAGCTTCAGCGTCATCGTTCCCCTCGCCGTCAAAGCCGCCTGAACACCTTCACCCTCATTCCTCCTCCGTCTCCAAAAGGTAGTACCTCTTTCCTTTCATACACCTCAATAACAAACAATAACGAAGCTTAATCAGAATCAATAATCACAAAAACTAAACATGTAAAAAGGGATTAACGAAAACCTTAAGACATAAGAGAGAAAATCATAACCTTCTCGTTACCGCCGTTTGAGTGAGCATGAGGAGGAAGATGCATGATGGCGTTGGTGGCTGGGAAAGGGGCATTGTTCTGGACGCTTGGCCGGAGAAGAGGAAGGAACGAAGACGAACGACAAACGGCACCGCTTCTGTTTCACGAACCCTAGCATTCTCCAAATGAAACAATAATTATCAAACCCTAAACGAAATGAACGAATTTGCCATGGGCCTTGCCCTTTTCCAGTAAGCAAAAGCCCATATAACTTTCAGGCATACCCCCCCCCCCCCCCATCACTCCTGAAGCGTGTTTGTTTTGGTTGGGCCCAAGCCCATTCATTTCTTCCTTTCATTTCTAAATTTTTTGTTTGTTTTCTTTTAACATAACTATTTTTTTTTTTGAAATGATATATTAGTTTGGCATATAAGAATACTAAATAAAAATACATAAAATTAAATCTTTTCTTAAAACTTTCTTTTCTTTCCTTGAAATATTAATTTGTTTATACTTTACAAAAAAATATAAGAATACAATAATACATAATATAATTAGAACTTAAAACATTTCTTTCTTTTTCTTAAAATATTTTTTTGTACATAAATAAATCAATACATAATTTTTTCTCAAGTTTAGAACATTTTCTTTTCTTAAAATACATTAATTTGTACATATTAACAAATATTCCAAGAAAATTAAATAAACACATTAATACATAAAAATGGAACTCAAAACTTTTTCAAATTTTATCTTATTTGTACATAATTAAAATGCATTATTTTTAATACCTAAAAGAATAGAATTTAAAACATTTTCATTTCTCTTAATTAAATTTTCTTAGTTTGTACATACTTAACCAAAATACAAAATTAAATCAAACATACTTAACAATGCATTTAAATTCACATTTCTCAACTTGTAAATAAATTACATATACACTTACACAATACACTTACATTGATACATTATACATTTGCTATACATTGCTATACATTATATTTTACATTGCGATCGATTCTATTTGGTTGTAATCATTTAAGTCTCATCCCCATTTGTGAATTTGTACCCCCACTCCCGGATACTTATTTGTAATAGCGTAGACTTTAAATTCCCGCAATTTACCGCTTTCAAATATACCATGGTTAGACCTAGGGTTTGCATGTACATAAAATCAAACGCTAGATAACCTAATACAAGACAAATACATGAAATCAACACACAATCACACTTGCATCCCCTAGGGTAATCTCACATGTTGCCTTCCAAAATGGGCCATGCTTGCACGTCGAGTTTCTTTGGCAAAACAATTCAAATGATCATAAGTCCCTCGATGACGCTTTCGAAAGTTGCTTATCAAAATGATCAAGTACCTTCAAACAAATTGCCAAAGACACTTGGCACCATTGCATTCATGGTCCATACGATGACCCGCGCCTGTCCCGATCACATCCTAAACGCAAGATTGTCCACCAAATTCAATGGTGGAACAAAATTGGTAAAAGGGTTAAAACATGAGAAAAACCTTTGAGTACAATAGGGGTAGACAAAACTCTTAGTTACTTGGGATCAATCTTGCAAAAACACTTGCCTCCTTTTCAAAACCACACTTCACAAACACTTTCAAAACAAACTTCCAAAAAACATTTTGAAACATCTTTTCGAAAAGATACACATTGTTGTATATACTCAAACACGAGTCATTACAATGGTTGCCGAAACAAAGGCGTCTATTTCAAAAACATTTTCAAAACACACACATACACACACCATTTTCAAGCAATCAAAAATCAAGGCAAGTGATCTAAAACCAAGTAACTAAGAGCCCATGGATAACCATGGATGAAAAGGGTGCTAATACCTTCCCTTTTCATAATCTATCCCCCAGACCCACGAAACATCTCAAAAAGGTTTTTCCTGTGCTTTTTAACCTTTCCTTTAGGATAAAATAAAAAGTCGGTGGCGACTCTTGCTAAACCGAACAAGTGCGAATACAAACGCAAAACTCAAGTCAGTTCTCCCACCGTATCACAGAACTGGCGACTCTGCTGGGGAGAAATTTAAAAGTGGGGTTACCTTAGGGTTTTTAGATCACCCTCTTGCATGATTAATTGTTTGCTTTGTTTGCTTTATCTTTGTGGTTCTCTTGTTTGGGCTTGAAATCCTACACGCGGATTTGGGAAACATTCATAGATAGCAATACGTTGTGGAAACTGTGCGGGGTATACCGACACGGTTGAAGCAATAGCTATATTAGTGCGACATATTTGTGAGTACCGGTAACCCTTGAGTTCAATCAAGGAAAGCACGGGGCCGCTGAGTGATGTCACTAAGCACTAATGACCTAGAACCTTACTTGACCACCTTGGCCTTTTGTTAGGGGTAGTGAGATGACCGGCTTTGGTGCAGTCCGAAGTTGGTAGATACTCGATACTACACTCATTGAGGGTTGTTTTCTTGGAATATTTTGGTCGCTAGTTAAGTGGCTAAACCAAAACAATGAACATTGAAAACAATCCAATGATATTGAGCTCCTTAGAACCCGGTTACTATTTATAGGACAGGTTTTAAGCCAACTACACTAAAGAGGGTACTTACCTATGAAACCCATGCAAGCCTGAAACTAGGGTTTTGTGTGATTTGCATGTACATATGTTTGTGCATACATCATGAACATCATAAAGCATCATATGCATACACTAACCATTTCAAGGGTTTGGATCTTCACCTTTGTTTTTGTTTTGTAGGTCATGGAAATTCCTCGCAGGAAAACTATCCAAGTCAACCTTGTGAGAATCCCTCCCCAACTCAAGGAGCTCACATCCAGAATTCCCGAAAGCTCTCCCTTCAGTGAAATACATGGTAGACTGCTCAGCCTAGTTAACACCAGCATCGAAGAAGACATGATGAAGGTTTTGTTCCAGTTCTTTGACCCCATTCACCACTGTTTCACTTTCCCCGATTACCAGTTGGTGCCCACTTTGGAGGAATTTTCTCAAATCCTGAGGATTCCTATCCTTAATCAACTACCTTTCAACGGTACGGAAAAGGAGCCAAAGCCTGAAGACGTTGCTCAAGCACTACACTTGCAACCATCCGACATCAAGGGGCATTGGGAAACCAGAAGCGGTGTCAAAGGCTTCTTGGCAAAATTCTTGTTTGAGAAGGCACAAGAGTGTTGGAATTCCTTGGACTTACAAGCCTTTGAAGAAATTGTGGCGCTCCTCATTTATGGGTTGGTCTTGTTCCCAAATCCTGACCAGCTTATAGATGTCAACGCCGTCAAGATCTTCTTATCTAGGAATCCCATACCTACTTTGCTTGGGGACATCCTCCACTCATTTTACACACGAACAATGAGAAAGAGAGGTGTTCTCATGTGCTGTACTCCTCTCCTTGCAAGGTGGTTTATTTCGCACCTTCCACAGTCTGTTTTGAAGAATGACCAAGGCCTAAGGTGGTCACAACGGTTGATGACACTCACTCACTCTGATGTACACTGGTGTTCTCAGTCCAGAGAAAGTGTCATCATCGTCGATCATTGTGGAGAGTTCCCTAATGTTCCATTACTTGGCATTAGAGGGGGCATTACCTACAACCCTTGTCTGGCTTTGAGGCAGTTTGGATATGCACGGAGGGATGGCCCTCATGACATGTTGATTCCTGACATAGTTTTTGACTTCGACAACGATGCGCAAGGACTCCGTCAAAGGTTCATCAGAGCTTGGAGGATGCCTAACAAGGTAGACAGCAAGACACTGGGGCACAAAAATTCCATCCCTCTTGAGCCTTATCTCAAGTGGGTCCGAACCCGAGCCCAGAGTCTAATGATGCCTTACCCTCATGTTCTCCATGTGATTAAGGAGCCCGTTAAGGAAGGAGAGGTTCCCTACACCGTCTTGTATCCTGACATGCCAACGACATGGGAGGAGATGCAGAAGAGTTGGATCCAACTCAGGGAAGAAAGGGATACTTTTGAAGCCAGCTTCTACGCCAGCGAGAAGAAGGTTTTGGAACTTACCCGCGACTCCACGAGGAAGAGACCCTTAATACCTACATCGCGCCAAAAAGGATGCGCAACGTCTTTTTACCATGAGAAGTTTTTGTAGTATTTGGCCCATGGGGCATTTATGTACTAACAAAATTTCTTCTTAATATGACGTGTGTTCTTTTTGTCTGCAACAATTGTGAATTTCTAAATCCTTGAACGCATTGCATAAATAAACATATCATTCATCATGTGCATAAGCAGGTCTCCACACCAGGTTTCCTTATCTTTCTGCTATTTATTTCAGTAAGATGGATCTCGAACAAACGGTCAAAGATCTACAGTCTTAGAACTCACAATTTCAACATCTTCTAATGACCTTGGCAAAGGGTCAGGAAGATCTAAAAGCCATGCTCGGGAACAAGGAGCAAGTGAAGAAAAAGAAGAAGAGAGTCGGGGTGGCTACCCTGGGAAGAAGGTTTGAAGGTGAAGCCAGAAGGGTCCTTGAATTTCCCCCTACATCTGAAGAGGGAACCAGTAAAGGAAAAGGGGCCGTGATACCGTCTGAATCCGAAGTTGAAGAGGAAGAGGCGGAAGAAGACGAAGACTACTCAGAACAACAATACCCGCCGGCCGACGACAAGTACAAGAGTTTGGAGGACAGGTTGGCAGCTATGGAGCTGTAGAGAGTTCCAGGATTAGATTTCAAAGATTTGGGATTAATCGCCGGAATTGTGATCCCCCCGAAGTTTAAAGTGCTAGTTTTTGCAAGATATGATGGGTTGTCTTGCTCAAAGATGCATCTAAGGTCATACGTCCGAAGAATCCAACCTCACACATCTGACCGAAACCTTTGGGTACATTTCTTTCAGGATAGCCTGTCTGGCACACAGCTAGATTGGTTCTATAACCTTGAGAGATCAGAGGTACATAGTTGGGAGGATCTTGCAGCTGCTTTTTATCGCCAATATCAGTATAACTCCGACCTGGCACCAACCCGTACTCAGCTACAGAGTATGGGGATGGCCTCAGGTGAAGGGTTCAAGGAATATGCCCAAAAGTGGCGCGATCTGGCCGGGAGAGTGCAGCCCCCTCTGTCTGATAGAGAGCTTGTTGATATGTTTCTAGGGACCCTGTCTGGTCCATTCTTTAATCATCTGATCGGTAGCTCCTCCGCAGGGTTTACCGAATTAATCTTGACTGGCGAGCGGGTAGAAGCCAGTATCAAGAATGGGAAAATTCAGAAGGATGCCTCTGCATCTACTACGGTTAAGAAATCATTTCCGATGAAGAAGGAAAAGGCTGTTGTGTATTCTCAGAGAGGAGCAGGAAGGAGTGAGCGTCGGTCAACTGTGGGGGCCGTAATGATCCAGAATCCATCAAACGATCAACCTCGCAGTAACCAGTCCAGGCCTAAACAGCAATGGGGAGAACGGCCACCACGGCAGTTCACCCGCATCAATATGACACCTGCGCAGGTTCTCCCACATCTGCTGAATTTGAATCTCACCAAGATTAGGGAAGCACCGAAGACTGTGAATACCGCTTCACCGCACTATCATCCCAATGCCAAATGCGCCTACCATTCCGATAGCGTCGGACATGACACAAACGATTGTTGGGCGCTAAAAAATAAAATCCAAGACTTGATAGATGCAAAAGAGGTGGAGTTCGACGCTCCAGAGAAGCCAAACGTGATATCTGCTCCGATGCCGAAGCACGGTCGAAATGTCCATGCTATCGAGGAAGATTTATATGTTTCTGATGTCAATGACCTGAGGACTCCACTATTAACCACCAAGTTGAATCTGCTAAGAGCCTGGATTTTCCCGGGATGCGAAGAAGACTGCTACTGTTGTTACTCTCTGCCGTTTGACTGCCCATCACTGAAGAAAGGCATCCAAGGTCTGATGGACAATCAACAAATTCTGTTTGAAAAGGTTCCTGCTATTCCAACCCCTACTGAAGATGTCTCAATTATCACCATTCACGCCAATCTTTCCAAGGTCGTCAGAAAGCCTGTTAAGATTACATCAGCTACAAAGATTGTTCCATTGAAAATAACTATGCCTGGGCCAGTCCCCTACAGTTCTGACAAGTCAATACCATGGAATTACGGTGGAGACATCTATTACCATGGTGTTAAGCAAGTCGAAGTGACCGAAGAAAGATCTGATGAAGAAGAGGCCAACATTGGAAACATTGCTGGTACAAGCAAGATCACCCGAAGCGGGAGAATATTTTCTCCAGAGATTGCCCCCCTAAAGGCAACCTTTGGACCCTCAGCTGCTGCCAAAGTTAATCCTGCACCAATAAGACTTTTCGCCGAAACTCCGTTGATTGAAGAAACTGTTATTGTCCCTCCTACTTCTGCTGATAAAGGTAAAGGGACCCAAGATGAGCTCGTCCGGACGAGGGCTCAACCTTTGGTCATCCCGGAGACCTCTAAGAAAGAGATGGAGGAGATCCTGAAGATAATTAAAAAGAGTGATTATGACGTGGTAGAGCAACTGGGGCAAACCCCCTCGAAGATCTCCATGTTAGCATTACTGCTTTGTTCTAAGGCGCATGCCAAAGCATTGATCAAATTCCTAAAGACAGCCCATGTCCCTCAGGAAACCTCTGCCGACCAATTCCAAGACTGTGTAGCCAGTCTTACAGCAGACAACGGTTTAGGTTTCTCTGATGCGGACCTGACCTCAAAAGGAAGGAAACACAACGACGCATTACATGTATCAGTAGAATGCCAAGGAACTACTCTGGCCCATGTTCTGGTCGACACTGGTTCTTCTCTGAACGTGCTGCCCAAGAAGGCTCTTGACCGTTTAGATTGTGAAGGCTTGGAGTTGAGGCCAAGTAATATCATTGTAAGGGCATTTGACGGGTCGAAGAGAATGGTACACGGAGAGGTAGACATTCCCATTAAGGTTGGCACAGAAGTATTCCCCTCAACATTCTATGTGATGGACATTCGTCCGTCATACTCTTGTTTACTGGGAAGGCCGTGGATACATAACGCTGGGGCAGTTACCTCCTCCTTACATCAAATGTTGAAGTACCCTGTCAAAGGAAAGATCATAACCGTGCACGGCGAAGAGGAATATATGATCAGCCACTTGAACTCCTTTCGGTATGTAGAGGTGGAAGGAGAATTCATTGAAACACCATTCCAGCACTTCGAGGAAGTCTCTCCTGAAGTGGCAGTAGCAAAAGTGGTAGCTGAGGCACCAAAGCAGATGGCCAGGATGGCATCTCTAAAAGACGCGAAAGCTGCATTGAAGGAAGGGAAGAGCTCAATATGGGGTCAGTTGCCAGATATTCCTCATAAAACGGACAAGTTTGGATTAGGTTTCACTGTTGCGGGACAGAAAGCTATGCGCCGTTCGAAGGTTGAAAGAGCGCCCATCAAGATTTCTCCTTATGGAATCAATGCTCTGGAAGGTGAAGACGAAGAAGCCAACATTGAAGATTGGATCTACCCGACTGTCGATGGAGGACTACGCAACTGGGAGGCAAAAGACTTTGTCCCCATTACTTTTATTAATCAGTAATTATCTGTCGAACATTTCCTGTTGGTTTGTAATATTTACTCTTGAACAATCCGTACACTACTTTTTCACCTTATGCCTTGCCCGGGGCATGTAGGTCCATTTGTAAGGGTTTTGATTATCTTCATATCCATATGCCATATTTAATGATTCATTGGACGTTTTTCATTGATAAACTGCTGTGTTCATTTTCTTTCCTTTTTGCATTTTTGTTTGTTTAAGGATGGCTATCCCTTACACATACCTACACTCACAAATGCAGGTACCCATCCACTCTGGATTCTATGGGTGACTATTCTGCTATGTCCTTCAATAACTCTGAAGATCTGGTCAATCAGGCTGAGTATGAAGATGACGAAGATTGTGAAGTACCGGGAGAGCTAGCCAGACTTCTACAGCAAGAAGAAAGGGCCATCTTGCCTCACGAAGAGTTGTTGGAAACCGTCAACTTAGGAACAGAGGAAGACCGGAAGGAAGTACAAGTGGGTGCCAATCTGGAGCCAAGTGTCAAGGAACGCTTGATACAGCTGTTAAATGAGTATGTTGAAATCTTCGCCTGGTCTTATGAAGACATGCCGGGTTTAGACACAGACATCGTGGTTCACCGTCTCCCTACAAGAGAAGATTGTCCACCGATCAAACAAAAAGTCCGCCGAATGAGGCCCGACATGTCTGAGAAGATTAAAGCAGAAGTGATGAAGCAATTCAACGCTGGTTTTCTGGATGTTACATCCTATCCACAATGGGTTGCTAACATCGTGCCAGTACCTAAAAAAGACGGCAAGGTCCGAATATGTGTGGACTACCGGGACTTGAATAGGGCTAGTCCTAAAGATGATTTTCCGCTACCGCACATCGACATTTTGATTGACAATACAGCTCAGCACAAAGTGTTTTCCTTTATGGATGGATTCTCGGGCTACAACCAGATTAAAATGCCCCCCAAGGACATGGAGAAAACAACCTTTGTTACACAATGGGGTACCTTCTGTTACAAGGTGATGTCGTTCGGATTGAAGAACGCAGGGGCAACTTATCAACGCGCCATGGTAGCTTTATTTCATGATATGATACATCATGAGATCGAAGTTTACGTAGACGACATGATAGCTCGATCACAAACAGAGGGGGAACACCTGGAGCATTTGCAGAAGCTGTTTGCCAGGTTGAAAGAATACAAACTCAGGCTGAATCCAAGTAAATGCACTTTTGGAGTTAGGTCTGGTAAACTTCTAGGGTTTATTGTCAGCAACAAAGGCATTGAGGTCGATCTAGCAAAAGTGAAAGAAATACAAGAGATGCCTGCTCCCCGCACTGAAAAGGAGGTTAGAGGATTCTTGGGGCGCCTGAATTATATTGCCAGATTCATCTCTCATCTGACTTCTACCTGTGAGCCAATCTTCAAACTATTAAAGAAAGATCAGGTAGTCGAATGGAACGACGATTGCCAAGCTGCTTTTGATAAGATCAAGGAGTATTTGCTAGAACCTCCTATTCTGATGCCACCCGTCGAAGGAAGACCATTGATCATGTATCTGACCGTCCTGGATAACTCAATGGGGTGTGTTTTGGGCCAGCATGACGAGTCTGGTCGAAAAGAGCATGCTATTTATTACCTTAGCAAAAAGTTTACCGACTGTGAGACTCGCTACTCACTGCTCGAGAAAACTTGTTGCGCTTTGGTATTGGCTGCTCACCGACTAAGACAGTATATGTTGACTCATACCACTCTGTTGATTTCCAAAATGGATCCTATCAAGTATATCTTCGAAAAGCCTGCTTTATCTGGAAGAATAGCTAGATGGCAAATGATTTTAACTGAGTATGACATCCAGTACACCACTCAGAAAGCCATAAAGGGGAGTGTACTAGCTGACCATCTAGCTCATCAAGCTATCGAAGATTATCAATCCATGAGATTTGACTTCCCAGACGAGGACATCATGAATTTGGACAACATTGAAGATAATGGACCGTATGACGGACCTGAAAAGGGATCCCGATGGACCCTGTACTTTGATGGTGCTTCGAATGCACTCGGAAACGGTATCAGTGCAGTACTCATTTCCCCGGAAGGTTGCCACACGCCTTTCACGGCCCGACTCTGCTTCAGCTGCACCAACAACATGGCTGAATATGAAGCTTGCATTTTTGGTCTCAAGGCTGCTATAGACTTGGGAATCACATCTTTGATCGTATTTGGGGACTCGGCTTTGGTTATCAGTCAAATCAAAGGAGAGTGGGATACCAAACATCCCAATCTTATCCCATACAAAGAACATGTCTTGACATTAGTGCCTCATTTCGAGCAAATCACCTTCGAGCATTTCCCGCGAGAAGAGAATCAGCTAGCAGATGCTCTGGCTACAATGTCTTCCATGTTTAAACTTAATTGGGATAACGAGGCTCCCCAAATAACCATCGAGCGAATGGATGAACCTGCGCATTGTCACGAGATTAATACCGAAGAAGTAGTGGAACAACCCTGGTTTCATGAAATCAAAAGGTATCTCCAGACTAGAGAATATCCTGAAGGAGCTTCAGTAAATGACAAGAAGTTCCTAAGGAAGTTTGCTCCCAAGTTCTTCCTGAGCAATGGCATCCTCTACAAATGCAACCATGATTGTGTTTTACTCCGATGTGTGGACAAAGCTGAGGCGAAACTGATAATGACTGAGATACACAGTGGTGCGTTCGGCACCCACTTGAGTGGACACACGATGGCTAAGAAGATCCTAAGGGCAGGCTACTACTGGTCAACCATGGAAGCTGATTGCCATCAACACTCCCATACCTGCCATAAATGCCAAATTTACGTCGATAAGGTGCACATTCCTCCGGTTCCTCTCAACATGCTGACAGCTCCGTGGCCATTCGCAATGTGGGGCATTGACATGATTGGAGAGATCAAGCCCACGGCATCCAACGGACATCGTTTCATCCTGGTCGCCATTGACTATTTCACCAAATGGGTCAAAGCGGCTTCCTTCGCCTCTGTTACAAAGAATGTGGTTGCCCGCTTCATCAAGCAAAACCTCATATGCCGGTACGGTGTCCCTGACAGGATCATTACAGACAACGAAACCAATCTGAATAATACTATGATCACCGCTCTATGCGAACAGTTCAAGATTTATCATCACAATTCATCTCCCTATCGACCGAAGATGAACGGTGCTGTTGAAGCTGCGAACAAAAACATTAAGATCATTCAAAAAATGACGGTCACTTACAAGGACTGGCATGAGATGCTACCGTTTGCTCTGCACGGATATCGTACCACAACACGTACTTCAACCGGGGCAACCCCATTTTCTCTGGTATACGTTATGGAAGTTGTCCTGCCCATGGAAGTTCAGATTCCTTCCTTAAGAATTATGAAAGTCGCAGGTTTGAATGAAGACGATTGGATTCAGACCCGACTTGATCAACTTAATTTGATCGACAAGAAGCGACTCGCTGCTGTTTGCCATGGTCAGACGTACCAAAAACGGATGATCAAGGCTTTCAACAAGAAAGTCATACGTCAAGTATATCAAGTCGGAGATCTCGTGATCAAGCGGATTATCTTGCCGCAAAATGATCCCAGGGGCAAATGGACTCCTACTTACGAAGGACCATTTGTAATCAAGAACATATTTTCTGGTGGTGCAATGATTCTGACCACCATGGACGGCGACGATTTGCCGCACCCTGCGAATGCAGACATAGTCAAAAAATACTACGCATGAAATAACTCGACAAGTCGAAAACCCGAAAGGGCGACTTGGGCAAAAATAGGTATCCCGGTGAACCGAAAACCCGAAAGGGTGGTTCAGGCAAAAATTAGGGATAAAACAAAAAAATCTGTACACCCGGCAAGTCGAAAACCCGAAAGGGCGATTCAGGCAAAAGTTAGGGAATTAAAGCGTATGACTATGTCTCGTCGGATCACGTTAAGGACAATCTCTTCATTAACCAGCTCCAAGCTTCTGGTTAATTCAGTCACCGGTAGACGAAGCATTGAACGGGTAGATATTCAGAGTTGTAAAGGCTATAGCAGAATGGAATCCCATGGAGTCATTTCACATAGCCATCTTTCTGTTGTATAAAATTTTCAATTTTTACGGCAACATCCTCTTACTAGGATGCCTGTCTCCTTTGTACAAAGATGCCCATAAAAAGTTAATACAAATACTTTTCCAAATGCATAAATTTGCTTTGTTTTCCCTTTTTCCTTTTGCACTTATGTTTACTCGAGAAACGTCCAATGTTTTGTTAAGTAGGCATATGCACTTGAACATTATCATTTCCTTACAAATCAGGAAAAGATGATTATTGATAAGGTAGAAGGTACGGATAGATATCTCAATGCCCTTTCACAAGGATTCCCCGAACAGAGTTAAACTCAAGGATCCTCAGCAGAACAAGAGCTTTCTCAAAGCTGATCTCCCCAGCCAGAGAGCCTTCCAGAACTTAGTTCCCCTCAGAGATAAGTTCCAGATCCCCAGCGGAGCTAAAATTTCCAACTATCAATCCCTAGTGGAATTAGACCAGTAAACATTCTCCCCACAGAGACATTTCCCACCAGACCGAAGATTCACAGTCATACCTCTCCAGCGTAAGTCTACCAGGTTCTGAACTCTCTAGCAGAGATCATCAGAATTCTCTCACCCCACAAGTCATCAAGAAGCTCCGAGCCCCGGCAGTGGTCCCAAGATCCCTCAACCAGTGAAGATCTTGTTCCCCAAGCAGTTAGCAGACAACAAGGATTTTTCATCCTCAGTAACCCCAGAGTTCTTCCATTATGGTATATTAGTATTATTGATGGAAGAATGTGGAGAAATTAACTTGACACCCCTCATATTATACATGGCACCCTCCAAGGGGTATGAAAAGACCAAATTGCCCAGACCCAAATCATTCATTACAGATTTCAAATTCTCGTGAACGACCTAATTTTTCAAAATTTTGGGCGATACCGAAAATTTCGAAGGCGCTATCAGAAATTTTACGAAATAGTAAGAACTTGCGGTATTTTTATGAAATTCCCAGTACTTTGTACCAAAAATTTCAAAAATATCCGGTATTTTCGTACCGAAAATTTCAAAATATCTGGTATTTTTAATTTAGCAGTTATACCGGAATTTTGAAATTTCTGGTGCGTCACACAGTACCGAAAATTTAGAAATTTCCGGTAATTTTTATTTTCCTAATATTTTCTTATTTTGCAGTGAGGACCAGAGGTATAGATGGTTCCATTGCGGGACGAACCACTGACAGAGTTGATGCTAAAGCATGTGCTAACGAGGCACAGGCTTCAAAACTATGGGCTGGACGTCATCCTCCGATCGATTTTCACCGGAAACGGATGGCTAAGAAGAATGTGTAGTTCCGCGCACCCCATCGTTAGGGCCATAGAGTATCCACTGATGAGGTGTAGACTCTTACTCCTGTTGAGAAGGTACAGGCTCCTGCTCCTATTGTGGAGCCGGTAGCTGAGCAGGTACAAACTTCTGCTCATATTGTGGAGTCTGTGGTGCAGGAGCCTCAGCAGGAGGTTGTTGCTGAGCAAGTTGATGAGGTGTTCCCAATTGATACAGACATCACGACTCGTACATCTACAGAGCCATCAGTATACACTGATGGAGGATTCCCTAGAGGACCTTCAGACAGGTCCGTGCTGACAGGATTTGTAGATCATGTCGCGTATAGGATATGGCAAGGCGAGGTATATATTTTTGGTTTCGTTTAATTGTAGTTTTTATTTTTGCTTACAACATCTGATGTATAATAATTTGTTTTTTCTTCTTACAAGAGCGTTCGATGTTGAAGGTCGCTTCTCATGGGTCGAAGTTGAAGAACTTCCCTGAGAGTCCCATGCCCGAGGAGGTGAGGAGCATCGTTAGTAAGTTCCATCTCTTGGAGTTTGCTGGTTGTTCCTTGACCATGTTGGACGCCTCCTTTTTATCAGCTTTTGTTGAGAGGTGGCACCCGAAGACATCATCCTTCCATCTTCCATTTGGGGAGATGATGGTGACTTTAGATGATGTGGATGCCCTCTTTCACATTAGGATTGCTGGTACATTTTTTATACCAGTTTATAGGGACCAGGCGACGACCGTGCGTATGGTTATGGAGGATTTGGAGTGTTCTGAGGCGGAGGTGCTGAAGGAGTTTGGTGAGACTCTGGGATTTCACCTTCAGATGTCTTGGCTGAGGAGCTTGTATAAGGAGCTTGTGGAGGCACAAAGGTACGAGGCTACCGCTAGGGCGTACATGCTACATCTGGTGGCATGTACTCTCTTTGGGAACAAGTATGGAGTTTATATTGATGTTTGGTACTTGTCTCTCTTCAGCGCACTTGACACTCCATGTTGGGCTTAGGGAGTGGCGGCCTTGACCATGCTGTATTCGGCACTTGACGTTGCTTCTCGTCCTGAGACCAGACATCTTGCTAGTTACTTGAGCTTGTTACAAGTATACTATAATTTATTTGATGGTTTTTATTAATTGTTTGAGTGTATTTATATGATGGTTTTTATTTATGCAGTGCTGGATATACGAGCACTTCCCTCACATCTATGAGCGGAAGATCCAGTGTGTCACGAAACCTGAGCCATGTGCGAGGAGATGGAAGGCCAAACAAGCCATTCCAGGCGATTTGATGGAGTACTGGAGGAGGCTTGACGCTCTGACCTTGAATGATGTTGTCTTGGCACCTTATACATCTCATCACCCTCATCTTCCATTTGAGGTATCTACTTTATATTCAGGGCATGTTAAATAGGAGAGCCATTAAGCTAGACACTTATCTGAGAGGTGTCTACGCTAGTATGGTTATGTACAGGGCATCCCATGTTCAGTTCCAGAGTCTTCATCTGGTGGGATTGATAGATGATTTCAGAGTCACATCCTCACCTCTCTACGTGAGATCATGGATACAGTCTTCGAGGTTCAGCAGCCTAGGCAGTGCGAGGATGGATACATGGAGTGGTTTCATAGTGTGTAACATCCTCAGATCATACCAGTTATTGTAGCAGTTGATGTTCTGGGGCTTTCTGGTGCTAGCCCATCTACCGAGCCACCACTACTACCTCCACCACCTGCAGGAGATCAGGACAGTCGACTCCAATTCATTTTCGTTCATGCTGACAGTCTCATGGGTTTGGTAAACCTAGATGGTGAGATCTATAGAGGTTTAGCTAGGTTAGTCGATGTAGCCCGTAGATGGCCTATGTAGATCTATTTTATTTTGGTTGTATAATTATTTACCGTGAAAAATGGTAAACAATCGTTGATCTTCCAAAAGGTAACTTATTTGGTGACTCGCAGGATCGATCAGATTGATCCTAAGACATGGCTGATTTTTATCGTTTAAATGCTTTAAAATAGAGAGTTTCGACTAATCCTAATGGTGATTAACGCAAGTAAGGTAGAGACACTTTAAGTAAATTGCATGGAGAAAAGCTTGATAAAGTAAATAAAAGCATTAAAGGCTTGTTAAATAAATGACTTCGACTGAGATAAATAAGTGAAAGCGATAAATTGCTTGAATGTAAAAGATTTTGATTAAGGTAAATGGTGTTTCACACATACATTCTCAATGATTCTTTCTCTCACGCTGGGTACTTGAATCTAAATGAGTGACTTGTATACAATGATGAACACCCTTAATAACTACGTGAACACTTAGTATTTATACTAAAAATCCTAAGTAACTGCTGGGCAGTTACATCGCTTCGTGGTGACACCACATGGCACGTTCACAACCCTCGACGCCTACTTCCACGCCATGTTGCGCTTGGTAACTGCTGGGAACCGTTTTCCCTCCAACAATTCGAAATTCAAACCGTTCGATCTTGGGCATCATGGACCTTGGTCGAAAGGTTGCTCCTTCGACGTTGAAAACAACATGATTCCAACTTAGAGAAATTTCTCTAAGTATCTTGTCATTCTTTGATAAGCCTTCGATGTGATCAGCTGATCGAAGCCTTCTTGTGTAGGAAACTCTTCTAACTCATAATTAATGATCTATATGATAATAGAACGTGGGTGTCGAATTTAGGAGCCAACAAATGTCCCCCCAAGAATGTCTTATTTCGACGCTTAGAAGAAAGAGGCATTATTTGATATTCCATTTGACACTTGTCCTTCACTCTCAGCCACAAATTAGTTTGTGCGCTTTTCGTCTCCTACCAACCATCTGACAATCTCAAAAAATCATCATTTCAACTTTTCCCAAGATGTCACTTCAGTAAGGCACTTCGCACACACGATGGCCTTTCATACGCTGTCATCATGACCATTCTCTGAAATCGAGGAAGCATGCTGCAACGTTTCCGTTTTTCAGAACGGTTACAGCGCCAATGCGTGCCACGTGCCCCACTCCCGTCTGTGGCATTAAATGACCTCGAGACCTGTGATTTTCCAATCACTATAAATAGCACTAAGTGCTTAATTTGGACTCTTTACGCTTTCTCGCATCCAAACCTTCGATCGAACGAAATCTTATGCAAACAACCCTTTACTTCTTGTCGAAGGCTTCTTGTTGCTCTTGCCCCCACTCGAACCCTTCCTTATTCAATCGAAGTAAGGGTGAGAAGGCTTGCGCTTTTCCACTTAGGTTTGATATAAATCTCCTTAAGAAGTTTATCTTTCCCAGCAGAGATTGCAGTTCCTTCTTGTTCGTTGGCGCTTTCGCTTCCAAGATTGCCTTCGTCTTGTTTTGGTTGATTTTGATTCCTTTCTTGTGGACGACGAAGCCCAAGAAATCTCCAGCTTTCACACAGAACACATACTTCAAAGGGTTCATCTTCAGACCATGCTTTCTCATTCTTTCGAATGATTGTCGAAGGTGGTCTATATGGTTCTTCCTGGAAACAGATTTTACAACAATATCGTAAATATATACTTGCATGAAAGTGTTAATAAAATCATGGAAGATAGAGTTCATTGCTCGCTGATATGTTGCCCCAACGATTTTAGGCCAAAAGGCATTACTACCCATTCTTAAGTGCCTAAGGCCCCAGGGCATCGAAAAGTTGTTTTCGACACATCTTCTTCAGCAATGAAAATTTGATTGTATCCTGAGTAACCGTCGAGCATGCTCAGGTACTCGTGGCCAGCGGCAGAGTCGACAAGCATTTCCGCCACAGGCATAGGATATTCATCTTTGGGTGTTGCAGCATTCAGATCTCTGAAATCTATGCACACCCTTAATGTACCATTTTTCTTAATAACTGGCACAATGTTTGCAATCCATTCGACGTACCTCGTAGTTCGTATGAATTTTCACTTCAGCAGTCTTTCGACTTCTGTTTTGATCTTCGACAGTATTTTTGGAGCGAAGCGTCTTAGAGTTTGTTTGACAGGCTTTTTCCCAGGTTTGATTGGCAACTGAAGTTCTACCAATCTTCTGTCGAGACCAGGCATCTCGTCGTAATCCCATGCAAAGCAGTCCTTGAACTCCTTCAGTAATTGGATCACTTCGACCCTGAGCTCTGGGTCTATTTTGGCACTGATGTAAGTGGGTCTTTTATCTAACCCTTCGCCCAAGTCGATTTCTTCTAAAGGATCATGTGCTAACATTTTGATGTTGTTCGCCAGGGGGTCCTTTTCGAAACCCAAAGGCTCATCGTCGTAGATGGCGTCGAGCCTCTGTTCCTGCATTCCTTCTGTCGAGATATCGGGAGGTTCTGGGTCGAAATCTTTTCCAGGACCTATATATGGTGGCTCTGGGTCGAAATCTTTTCCAGGACCTGTAAAAGGTAGTACTCGGTCATTGGCCTTGGTGGCCATATATTTTACTTCGGCTTCGAGAGTCGCTATCATTCTTGTTTCGGCTACGTAAGCCGAAATTCGCTGTAACGCTTGCGACTCAGTCATTATCACTGAATTTGCTTCCCCAACCAGTTGGCTGGATGTCAGTTAGCCCACTTAAATCAATGTGAGACAAGTCTTCTTTATCCCATTGAAACCCATGATCAGGATGCAGGTACAAGGAACAAAAAGCATTTGGCGCTGGCGCCATGTCGAAGTCAGGGGCTGGACATGGCCCAATGTGAGCCAAATTTTTGTCGAAGTCAGCTCTCCCTAGGTGATTAACTTTGCCTAAGTAGTAGCTCTGATTTGCTTCTATATTCTCGACAATCCCATCGGGACGCCATAATATCACCCTTTGGTGCATCGACGATGGTACTGCTCCGACACCATGTATCCATTCTCGGCCTAACAATAGGTTGTAATTTGGTTTAGCCGATATGACCATGAACATGGTTGGTCGAAGGATGGATCCCACTTTGAGGTCTAGTTGAATCACACCCATGGTGGTCCCTATTCCTCCTTCGTAGTTCGATAGGACCATATTATGAGGCTTAATGTCTTCATCATTCTTGCCTACTTTTCTTAGCATGAAGTGGGGAATTATGTTGATAGTCGCCCCACAGTCCACCAAGATTTTGTTTACAGTGGCCTCTTCGAGCTTTGCCCTTATGAATAAAGGCTTGAGGTGACTTTTCATCGCTTCAGTTGGTGGTTCGAAGAAACCATTTTTCTCTTCAGTGCAACCATTACCCATGACAAAGTAGCATACTGGCCTATGCTTGGCCATCTCTTATTCGACTTCCCAGTTGTTTGCTTCGAATTCCATTTGGCGGTCGAAGTCTCTTGGCAAGACCGAAACTATATTTATCATGATGTCTAATGTGTCGTCAGACTCGGAGCTATCTTCGTCACCAGCTTCGTTTTGATCAGGCCATACCAATCTATTGGCCACTGGTTCCCTCTCCAAAGGCTTTCTTTGCTTTCGCTAGGGGACATTTGAGCTCGACTCTGGTTTTGGTTCGTTGGCAGCCTCTCTCTCAGCCTTGTGCCGCCTTTGGTACCTTCTCCACTGGGATCGAGACATTGGGTTCTTTCCCTTGTAGTTACTCAATACTTGAGCAACTTTGGTGGCACCTACATGAGGTTCTTTCTTGAGTGTCAAAGATGAACCTCTTGGCACTTCAAAGGAATGCCACCTTTCTTCGTTGGGTCTCTTTCGACTCGATGTTTTGAGCCATATATCGACTGGCACATTGGTTGGAGGCCTGAAAGTTAGTGGCCTCTTTTCCTGACTTGAACCCTTTTGATAGGTTCTTCTAGGATCGTGTCGAACATCAGAGCCTACACTTGTTTGGGCATTTCTGCTCCATTTTTTGTTTGCTGCTCTCACACCTTCGATGTGTTCAGCAACTTTCTTGTCAAAAATAGAGCTGCATCGAGGACACAACATTACTTCTGATTTTTTCTTCTGGCATCGTTGCAAGAATTCTTCCAGATTTTCGTTCTCTCGGGGGAACGTTGTTCTGTTTGCTTGCTCTTGCCTGATGGCTTCCTCTGAAACTTTTGATTCAGAGATTTCGACCATGTTGACATTCATGTTGTCTTTAGTAGCAAGAGTCATTTGCTTCATTTGAGCCTCCAGGTCTTTTGTTTGGCCTTGCACCGCAGCCAAGTAGGAAGTGGGTTTAGTTCCACATTTTGAGACTCCACCTGTTTCCAGTTTTGGGCCCTCAGCAGCCTTTTGGACTGCTTCGATTGTTTTTCTAGAAAGGTTCCCAGAAAAACTGCCAAATATTGGCATATTGATATGATCTTTGGTGACTTCGACCATAGTTATCCCTGGCCTTTTCACCTGACTCCTGGAAGCTTCGATCACATTTACCCCTGAGGGTTCAGCATAGTGGGCTTCCGCCTGAAAAGGGCTTGAATCCACATTCACGGGGGCCTTGTCAGCAAACTTCAGCCTCCCTTCTTTGATAGCATTTTGCACGAGATCCCTGAAAATAAAACATTGAGATGTTTATGGCCCAGAAAGTTATGATATTTACAATAGCCTCTTTTCTTTCTTTGATCAAGAGGAGGCACTTTTACCCCTGGGGGTATTATCATTTGGCCATCTTTTACAAGTAAATCAAAAATTTCATCACATTTCGTAATATCGAAACTGTAAGTCTTTTTAGGGAACCTATCATTGGCCTTTTCAGACTCTGGGGTTTTTTCCACTTGAGGGGACTAGTAATTTGTAAGAGTATGGTGGCCCTCATTTTAACTCATCTAAATCGACCTCACTCTCCTCGACGGCTATAAGTTCGTCGAATGTTTCTGGATCTTCATCGTCCATTTCGACATATGCTATCTTTTCTCTTTTATGAGTTTTCGTCGCCCTAACTTTTTCAGCTTTAAGGCGTTCTACCTGTCGAACCCTATCGGACAATTAGGCCATGTCCCTCAGGTACTGAGTGTCTAATTTCTACCTAATGGAATAATTTAGACCTCCAACGGCTATTTCGACTAACTCGTGCTCTGGCACTTGCGTAAAGCATCTTGCCTTGAGAAATCTAAACCTATTTAGGTATTCGTCTATAGGCTCAGTGAATCTCCTCTTTACACTAGCCAACTCTTTCAAGCTTATCTTGGTTTGTCCCATGTAGAATTGCTCATGGAACAATCTCTCCAACTGGGTCCAATGGTGGATCGAATTGGGGGGGAGATTTGTGAACCAAGTAAACGCATTCTTTGTTAGGGAACTTGGGAAATACTTAATCCTTAGTGTTGTACCCCAAAATTTGCCCACGCATTTTTCCACAAGAAATCACAGCCTCGGACGTTTCCTAATTTTTCAGATTGGCGTAAGAATCAGTCAAACAGATTTTTCTTATCAGTCAGACAAAATTAGGGTTTTCATGACTCTGGAACAATTCAAACAGTTTGCTTAGGGTTTGGTTGATTTCGGCTCAGTTTTTGATCAGGGGGACGCTTCTTTGACTTTTAATCAAGAACTAGGGTTTGTGCACAGATTCCTCAGAAAGATTTAATTCCACAGTGCTTGTCAAGTTATTCTGAGATGTGGACTGAAACATTTGGATTGAATTCGCAGCGTTTGACTAAATCAGTGAAAAAGGCATTTGGATTGAGTTTGCAGTGTTTGATTAAAATCAGTAAAAGGAAGAGACATTGGGGCATGTGTGATTTGACGGTGCATTGCTTTGATTATTCAAAACGTCGGACGTTTATGGATTATTTATTATTCTAAGTTAAATGGTTGGAATTTATTTTCAATTATTATAATTTAAAGAATTATGAATAATAAAATAAACAATTGAAAAGGAGAAAAAGAATTAACTGGTAAAAAATAGATTTTATTCATCTTTAATTTATTTGTTACAATTATTATTTAAATATTTACAAAGTATTTACAATGATAATTTTACAAATATTTAAAATGAAATAAAAAACTATCCTAATTTTTTCTAAGCTTCCTAATCTTCATTCTTCTATCCAATGCTCCCTCTGCTCCATTTGATTTCATCTGCAAAAACAAAAAATAATAAGAAAAGAAAAAGTCAATTGAAGCAGATAAATTAAAGAGACAGACGGTTAATTTGGGCTCATCATTAAAGGCAACTGACTGGAATCAGTTAGCCCTCTCTGCAAATCACGGGATTTCTCCCGGTTCACAGAGAGGGATGGATAATGCTTTCTAAACATGAATGCACAAAGTTGAAATGCACAAATTCAAATTTTGTCAAACCTACTGCATAATTTCAAAATTACCAAACAAACTACAAAGTCCAAGACCAAACTGAATGGCCTAAACCAAGTCAAGAGTCCAAACTGAGTTCACATTCAAACTATCCCAAAGAAGCAGGCAGTATGGAAAAGAGATAAAATATGCAGAACTAAACTACATTGCAAGTAACCTCCTATTTTCATCATTTTCCAGCATTGCCTTTTCAGAATAAAGTACAAACATAACATTATTTAATGCTTAAAGCTGTACTGGAGAGAGAAGAAGAGAGGAAAAGAATAGGCTTACAGGTTTAGGCATGAGGACAAGATATATAAAAACAAAACTGCAATAAAATAGTGAGGCAGAAGGCAGAGATATGAAGAAATCAGAATACAAACAAAACTATCAAGAAAAAGAAACAGAATTATCTATCCACACTTAAACCTTCAAACCGGATTCAAACCCTGAACCCTTTTTGGAGCATATAACACCAAAGCCTTCACTTGTCAAAAGGACCCTACATTCAACAAGCTCAAAACATACTAGCCTGAACCTATCAAACAGTAAAAACATAACTCAGAAGATAAAGCACCCAAGGCCTTACCCTTCAAAAGAGATAACTTGCCAAACCTCAACAGGCCTGGAATCTGTAACACAAACCTGAACCATCAAAAATCCAAGACCTAACAAGCCAAAGCCAAAACTGATATCCAAACAACCATTCAAACCTTACTTGTCCAACAGCCTGCTGAAGCCATCAAACATAAACAGAAGCCATGCCTTAACCATCAAAAAAACCTGCAGTCAAAACCTAAGACCATAACCTGCAAAGCCCTCAACCAGAAGCCAAAGACCTAAACAGCATCAAGTCTTACCAGTTTAAACAAAAAGCATACAAGCCCTTTTCAACACAAGCCTGGTCAGATTAAGGCTACAAACCCTCAGAGGAAGCCTCATCATAGGGCAAACATACAAGGCATCAAGTAAACATATAGAGGTAAACAAGCTAGGCAACATATCAATCATCATCAAGCATACAGAAACGAGGAAGAGAAAGATTCAAGTCAATATCTCAAGGCAACTCAGAGGCAACTGAAGAAAGTGAAAGAGAAGAGGATAAAGAAGCATAAAGGGCGAGGCAACCAGAAAAGAAGAGGAAGAGAGATATACAAAGTTCTCAAGTGTCATCATCGAACCAACAAGCAAAGAAGAGCAATACAGAATACCAAGTTCCAGCAAGCTAGCTTCAGCGTCATGGTTCCCCTCGCCGTCAAAGCCGCCTGAACACCTCCACCCTCATTCCTCCTCCGTCTCCAAAAGGTAGTACCTCTTTCCTTTCATACACCTCAATAACAAACAATAACGAAGCTTAATCAGAATCAATAATCACAAAAACTAAACATGCAAAAAGGGATTAACGAAAACCTTAAGACATAAGCGAGAAAATCATAACCTTCTCGTTACCGCCGTTTGAGTGAGCATGAGGAGGAAGATGCATGATGGCGTTGGTGGCTGGGAAAGGGGCATTGTTCTGGACGCTTGGCCGGAGAAGAGGAAGGAACGAAGACGAACGACAAACGGCACTGCTTCTGTTTCACGAACCCTAGCATTCTCCAAATGAAACAATAATTATCAAACCCTAAACGAAATGAACGAATTTGCCATGGGCCTTGCCCTTTTCCAGTAAGCAAAAGCCCATATAACTTTCAGGCATACCCCCCCCCCCCCCATCACTCCTGAAGCGTGTTTGTTTTGGTTGGGCCCAAGCCCATTCATTTCTTCCTTTCATTTCTAAATTTTTTGTTTGTTTTCTTTTAACATAACTATTTTTTTTTTGAAATGATATATTAGTTTGGCATATAAGAATACTAAATAAAAATACATAAAATTAAATCTTTTCTTAAAACTTTCTTTTCTTTCCTTGAAATATTAATTTGTACATACTTTACAAAAAAATATAAGAATACAATAATACATAATATAATTAAAACTTAAAACATTTCTTTCTTTTTCTTAAAATATTTTTTTGTACATAAATAAATCAATACATAATTTTTTCTCAAGTTTAGAACATTTTCTTTTCTTAAAATACATTAATTTGTACATATTAACAAATATTCCAAGAAAATTAAATAAACACATTAATACATAAAAATGGAACTCAAAACTTTTTCAAATTTTATCTTATTTGTACATAATTAAAATGCATTATTTTTAATACCTAAAAGAATAGAATTTAAAACATTTTCATTTCTCTTAATTAAATTTTCTTAGTTTGTACATACTTAACCAAAATACAAAATTAAATCAAACATACTTAACAATGCATTTAAATTCACATTTCTCAACTTGTAAATAAATTACATATACACTTACACAATACACTTACATTGATACATTATACATTTGCTATACATTGCTATACATTATATTTTACATTGCGATCGATTCGATTTGGTTGTAATCATTTAAGTCTCATCCCCAATTGTGAATTTGTACCCCCACTCCCGGATACTTATTTGTAATAGCGTAGACTTTAAATTCCCGCAATTTACCGCTTTCAAATATACCATGATTAGACCTAGGGTTTGCATGTACATAAAATCAAACACTAGATAACCTAATACAAGACAAATACATGAAATCAACACACAATCACACTTGCATCCCCTAGGGTAATCTCACATGTTGCCTTCCAAAATGGGCCATGCTTGCACGTCGAGTTTCTTTGGCAAAACAATTCAAATGATCATAAGTCCCTCGATGACGCTTTCGAAAGTTGCTTATCAAAATGATCAAGTACCTTCAAGCAAATTGCCAAAGACACTTGGCACCATTGCATTCATGGTCCATACGATGACCCGCGCCTGTCCCGATCACATCCTAAACGCAAGATTGTCCACCAAATTCAATGGTGGAACAAAATTGGTAAAAGGGTTAAAACATGAGAAAAACCTTTGAGTACAATAGGGGTAGACAAAACTCTTAGTTACTTGGGATCAATCTTGCAAAAACACTTGCCTCCTTTTCAAAACTACACTTCACAAACACTTTCAAAACAAACTTCCAAAAAACATTTTGAAACATCTTTTCGAAAAGATACACATTGTTGTATATACTCAAACACGAGTCATTACAATGGTTGTCGAAACAAAGGCGTCTATTTCAAAAACATTTTCAAAACACACACATACACACACCATTTTCAAGCAATCAAAAATCAAGGCAAGTGATCTAAAACCAAGTAACTAAGAGCCCATGGATAACCATGGATGAAAAGGGTGCTAATACCTTCCCTTTTCATAATCTACCCCCCAGACCCACGAAACATCTCAAAAAGGTTTTTCCTGTGCTTTTTAACCTTTCCTTTAGGATAAAATAAAAAGTCGGTGGCGACTCTTGCTAAACCGAACAAGTGCGAATACAAACGCAAAACTCAAGTCAGTTCTCCCACCGTATCACAGAACTGGCGACTCTGCTGGGGAGAAATTTAAAAGTGGGGTTACCTTAGGGTTTTTAGATCACCCTCTTGCATGATTAATTGTTTGCTTTGTTTGCTTTATCTTTGTGGTTCTCTTGTTTGGGCTTGAAATCCTACACCCAGATTTGGGAAACATTCATAGATAGCAATACGTTGTGGAAACTGTGCGGGGTATACCGACACGGTTGAAGCAATGGCTATATTAGTGCGACATATTTGTGAGTACCGGTAACCCTTGAGTTCAATCAAGGAAAGTACGGGGCTGCTGAGTGATGTCACTAAGCACTAATGACCTAGAACCTTACTTGACCACCTTGGCCTTTTGTTAGGGGTAGTGAGATGACCGGCTTTGGTGCAGTCTGAAGTTGGTAGATACTCGATACTACACTCATTGAGGGTTGTTTTCTTGGAATATTTTGGTCGCTAGTTAAGTGGCTAAACCCAAACAATGAACATTGAAAACAATCCAATGATATTGAGCTCCTTAGAACCCGGTTACTATTTATAGGACAGGTTTTAAGCCAACTACACTAAAGAGGGTACTTACCTATGAAACCCATGCAAGCCTGAAACTAGGGTTTTGTGTGATTTGCATGTACATATGTTTGTGCATACATCATGAACATCATAAAGCATCATATGCATACACTAACCCTTTCAAGGGTTTGGATCTTCACCTTTGTTTTTGTTTTGTAGGTCATGGAAATTCCTTGTAGGAAAACTATCCAAGTCAACCTTGTGAGAATCCCTCCCCAACTCAAGGAGCTCACATCCAGAATTCCCGAAAGCTCCCCCTTCAGTGAAAGACATGGTAGACTGCTCAGCCTAGTTAACACCAGCATCGAAGAAGACATGATGAAGGTTTTGTTCCAGTTCTTTGACCCCATTCACCACTGTTTCACTTTCCCCGATTACCAGTTGGTGCCCACTTTGGAGGAATTTTCTCAAATCCTGAGGATTCATATCCTTAATCAACTACCTTTCAACGGTACGGAAAAGGAGCCAAAGCCTGAAGACGTTGCTCAAGCACTACACTTGCAACCATCCGACATCAAGGGGCATTGGGAAACCAGAAGCGGTGTCAAAGGCTTCTTGGCAAAATTCTTATTTGAGAAGGCACAAGAGTGTTGGAATTCCTTGGACTTACAAGCCTTTGAAGAAATTGTGGCGCTCCTCATTTATGGGTTGGTCTTGTTCCCAAATCCTGACCAGCTTATAGATGTCAACGCCGTCAAGATCTTCTTATCCAGGAATCCCATACCTACTTTGCTTGGGGATATCCTCCACTCATTTTACACACGAACAATGAGAAAGAGAGGTGTTCTCATGTGCTGTACTCCTCTCCTTGCAAGGTGGTTTATTTCGCACCTTCCACAGTCTGTTTTGAAGAATGACCAAGGCCTAAGGTGGTCACAACGGTTGATGACACTCACTCACTCTGATGTACACTGGTGTTCTCGGTCCAGAGAAAGTGTCATCATCGTCGATCATTGTGGAGAGTTCCCTAATGTTCCATTACTTGGCATTAGAGGGGGCATTACCTACAACCCTTGTCTGGCTTTGAGGCAGTTTGGATATGCACGGAGGGATGGCCCTCATGACATGTTGATTCCTGACATAGTTTTTGACTTCGACAACGATGCGCAAGGACTCCGTCAAAGGTTCATCAGAGCTTGGAGGATGCCTAACAAGGTAGACAGCAAGACACTGGGGCACAAAAATTCCATCCCTCTTGAGCCTTATCTCAAGTGGGTCCGAACCCGAGCCCAGAGTCTAATGATGCCTTAACCTTATGTTCTCCCTGTGATTAAGGAGCCCGTTAAGGAAGGAGAGGTTCCCTACACCGTCTTGTATCCTGACATGCCAACGACATGGGAGGAGATGCAGAAGAGTTGGATCCAACTCAGGGAAGAAAGGGATACTTTTGAAGCCAGCTTCTACGCCAGCGAGAAGAAGGTTTTGGAACTTACCCGCCGACTCCACGAGGAAGAGACCCTTAATACCTACACCGCTCCAAAAAGGATGCGCAACGTCTTTTTACCATGAGAAGTTTTTGTAATATTTGGCCCATGGGGCATTTATGTACTAACAAAATTTCTTCTTAATATGACGTGTGTTCTTTTTGTCTGCAACAATTGTGAATTTCTAAATCCTTGAACGCATTGCATAAATAAACATATCATTCATCATGTGCATAAGCAGGTCTCCACACCAGGTTTCCTTATCTTTCTGCTATTTATTTCAGTAAGATGGATCTCGAACAAACGGTCAAAGATCTACAGTCTCAGAACTCACAATTTCAACATCTTCTGATGACCTTGGCAAAGTGTCATGAAGATCTAAAAGCCATGCTCGGGAACAAGGAGCAAGTGAAGAAAAAGAAGAAGAGAGTCGGGGTGGCTACCCTGGGAAGAAGGTTTGAAGGTGAAGCCAGAAGGGTCCTTGAATTTCCCCCTACATCTGAAGAGGGAACCAGTAAAGGAAAAGGGGCCGTGATACCGTCTGAATCCGAAGTTGAAGAGGAAGAGGCGGAAGAAGATGAAGACTACTCAGAACAACAATACCCGCCGGCCGACGACAAGTACAAGAGTTTGGAGGACAGGTTGGCAGCTATGGAGCTGCAGAGAGTTCCAGGCTTAGATTTCGAAGATTTGGGATTAATCGCCGGAATTGTGATCCCCCCGAAGTTTAAAGTGCCAGTTTTTGCAAGATATGATGGGTTGTCTTGCCCAAAGATGCATCTAAGGTCATACGTCCGAAGAATCCAACCTCACACATCTGACCGAAACCTTTGGGTACATTTCTTTCAGGATAGCCTGTCTGGCACACAGCTAGATTGGTTCTATAACCTTGAGAGATCAGAGGTACATAGTTGGGAGGATCTTGCAGCTGCTTTTTATCGCCAATATCAGTATAACTCCGACCTGGCACCAACCCGTACTCAGCTACAGAGTATGGGGATGGCCTCAGGTGAAGGGTTCAAGGAATATGCCCAGAAGTGGCGCAATCTGGCCGGGAGAGTGCAGCCCCCTCTGTCTGATAGAGAGCTTGTTGATATGTTTCTGGGGACCCTGTCTAGTCCATTCTTTAATCATCTGATCGGTAGCTCCTCCGCAGGGTTTACCGAATTAATCCTGACTGGCGAGCGGGTAGAAGCCGGTATCAAGAATGGGAAAATTCAGAAGGATGCCTGTAATACGGTGGGAGAACTGACTAGTGTTTTTGCGTTCGTATTCGCACTTGTGCGGTTGCGCAAGAGTCGCCACCGACTTTTTATTTTATCTTAAAGGAAAGGTTAAAAAAGCACAGCAAAAACCTTTTGAGATATTTCGTGGGTTCGGGGGGTAGATTATGAAAAGGGAAGGTATTAGCACCCTCTTCATCCATGGTTATCCATGGGCTCTTAGTTACTTGGTTTTTTAGATCACTTGCCTTGATTTTTGATTGCTTAAAAAAGGTGTGCACGTGTGAGTGTTTTTGAAAATGTTTTGGAAGAAGATGCCTTGTCTTAGGCTAACCTTGTAACAATTCTTTACTCGAATATTTTACAAAGGTGTGTATCTTTTCGAAAAGATGTTTCAAAATGTTTTGAGAGTTTGTTTGAAAGTGTCGTGGATTGTGGTTTTTGAAAAGAAGGCAAGTGTTTTTGCAAGTTGATCTCAAGTAACTAAGAGTTTTGTCTACCCTATTGTACTCAAAGTTTTTTGTTATGTTTTAACCCCTTTTTAACAATTTTGTTCCACCATTGAATTTGGTGGACAATCTTGCGTTTAGGAAGTTTATTCGGGACGGGCGCGGGTCATCGTACGGACCACGAATGCAATGATGCCAAGTGTCTTTGGCAATTTGTTTTGAAGGGACTATGATCATTCCGTTTAGGCAACATTTTGAGAGACTTATGATCATTTTGATTTTGTTTTGCCAAAGATTCTCGACGTGCAAGCATGGCCCATTTTGGAAGGCAACATGTGGGATTACCCTAGAGGATGCGAGTGTGATTGTGTATTGATTTCATGTATTTGTCTTGTATTAGGTTATCTAGCGTTTAATTTTATGTACATGCAAACCCTAGGTCTAACCATGGTATAATTGAAAGCGGTAAATTGCGAAAATGTAAAGTCTACGCTATTACAAAATAAGTATCTGGGAGTGGGGGTACATGTGTATGAATGGGGATGAGACTTATAGTATCCAATAAGTTACAACCAAATCGAATTTGCGATCAAATGTAAATGACGAATATCAATGTATATAAACAAATGTGTATAGGGGCAATGTGAATGTATTTGTGTTGTGTAAGTATGAGATGTATTGTATGTGATTATTTACAAATGTGACAAGGTGAAATTAATGTGTATATTTGTTTTCACCTAAAAAATTAAACGTTTACTTAATTAATTAGTCTTGTAATCTTGTATTTTGATATGTATAAAAAGAAAGTTTTAATGAAAAGAAAATGTTTTCAATTATATTATGTATCAAAATGTATCTTTATTTATTATAAAAAGTATATTTAAATAAATATCAAGAAACAAAGTGGAAAAAAGTATTTTTATTTATTAGTAAGAATATTTGAATTTAAAGAAAAAAAGTGTTTTCAATTTTAATTATGTGATGTAAAAAAATGTATTTTTGTCATTATATACAAAAGTATTTTTAAATAAAAATCAAGGATTAAATTATGTATACTAGAAAAAGGGGTATTTTTATTTGTTATATACAAATTAAATAAAAGAAAGGTATTATCTTTAAGGAAAATTTAATGTTCTATGCATAAAAAAAAAAGAGAAAATATAACTTATTTATGGATCAAAATATGTAAAAATATTGTTAGTAAAAAAAAGGGTTATGTTAGTTAATTATATAAAAAGTGGTTAAGCTAATTAATAAAAATAAAAAAAAGATAACGTGTGTTTTATGAAAAAGGGGTTCGTTTTGCATAAGAGGGTTAGAGCTTTTAATGGGCTTTAGAGAGGCCAAAACGGGTTAGGCCCATTGTTCTGAAGCAAACGTTTTAGGGTTTCGCTTGTGGTGTCGTTTGAGGGAAAAGCTTTAGGGTTCGTGTACAGCGGCGCTCATGGAGGTTTTCGTCTATTTCGTCTTCCTCGTTGCATGTCTCGGTATTTCCTTTCGTTCGAGGCCACCGGAGCCACCTATCTCCCTCCTCCTTACACTCGCTCCAACGGCAATATAAAAAAGGTATGAATTCGTTTAAACGCATTAGGGATCTTGTATTTTTGCAAGCTTAGTTCTTTGTTTATTGATTTGGATTATGTGATTCTTTGGTTCGAGGTAAACGAAGAGGGAAAGAATTTTATACCTTTCTTAGATGACGGAGGTGGGACAGAGGTGGAGGCGCCCAGGCGGCCAAGGGCGGAGCGAGATGATGACGGACTTGTAGACTTCCGGGTACTCTTTATCTATTTTGCCTGTTTATTGGGTTTAATGATGATGAGCTGAAAACCTAGCTTTGATATTCATTTCTTTCTTTTTCTCTTTCACTGCCTTGCCCCCGTTGCTGTCGTTGTATGCTTGTTGAAACGTCTTCTATCTCAGTTGCCCTGAACTTGCCTTTGAACGTTTAGCTTTTTGCCTATGATGAAGCCCTCTTCTGAGGCCTTTGAATTGCCTTGAATGCTTCTTTTCCTCTTCTCTTACAGTTGCCCTGAACTTGCCTTCTTGTGTTGCCTTATACTTTTCCTCTTCTTCTGACTTGTTATCTTGCTTTGAGCTGCTTTTGAATATGTTGAGCTTGTTGCCTTGAGATGAATGTGCTTTTGAACTTTGCCATATGATGAACTTCTGAGGGCTTTTGTTGCCCTTCTGAATGCTTTGGTATCAGTATACTTTTGAATGCTTGTTTTTGCCCGATGATGTGTTCTTACTGAGGGCCTGATGTTTGGGGTTTGGAAATTGTGTTTTTGCTTAGGCAGTTCTCAGACAGGTTTGAGGTCTTTGGCATATTTTATGCCTCAGGTTTAGGCAGGTATGCTTTGAGGCTTCAGGCTTCATGTTGGTATGGCTTTGTTAGGCTTCTTTAACAGATATGATGTTGGTTTATTATGCTTCAGGTTTTTAGGCCTAGCAGGTTAACTCAGGTTTTTGACTTAACATGTTAATGGGCTTAGCAGGTTTGGTTGTTATGGTTTTAGCCAGGTTTTTGTTTGACAGTAGGGTGAGTTTGGCCTGGTTTGAATTTGCTTCAGCAAGTTATGTTGGTATGGCCCTGTTTCTGGTTTATGATGTTTAGGCCTTATGGTAATGCAGTAGGCAGGTTGTGCTTCATGTTTTGCATATGCAGGTTATGTGTTTGGAGGATTTTTTTTTGCTTCTGCCGGTTGAATGCTTAACAGTTTTTCTATATCTTTTCTTTTGTGTTGGTTTCCTCCCCCTTTCTTTCGTGAAAGTTCTGCCTCTTTATCTCTTACTGTGTTTTGCTCTTTTGTATATCTTTCTATCTATGCCTGCCTAAAGCCTAAAAACCTGCATCTTTTCTCTTCTTTTTCTCTCTCTTTAGTACAAAAAAACATTAAAAATTGTTTATACTTGTACTTTCTCTGAAAAAGTAGACAGCTGGGAAATGATGAAGTTAATTTGTTTGCTTGCAATACAATTTTTCCTCTGCATTCTTCTCTCTTTTGACAGCTTTTGTGCTTGCTTGATATCTTGCCATATCCTCTTATTTGACAGCTTTTGACAGAAAGTTGGAATTTAGACTTGGTTGGCAATTCAGTTTGGACCTTTAGTTGGGTTTGAATTTGTGCAGTACCATTTGAGATTTGAACTTATGCAATTTTGGACAATTTTGAATTGTGCATTTTTTAAACTTGTGCATTCAAATAATTTGCAACCATTTTCACTCTTCTTTGTGAACCGGGAGAAATCCCGTGATTTGCAAAGAGGATTAACTGATCCCAGTTGTCGCTTTTAATGATGAGTCTAAATTAAACTGCCTGTCTCTTTTATTCAATTTAACTGTTATTTGACTTTTCCCCTTTTCTTTTGCAGATGAAAAATGGAGCACCGGAGCGAAGTGAAGAATGAAGAATTAGGGACTTAGAAAATGTTTAGAAAAAATAGGATAGTTTTTATTTTCAATTTAATTATTGTAAACCATTATTATTTTAAATACTTCGTAAATAAATACTTGTATCCAAATAATAATTGTAACAAATATTAAATATGAAATAAAAATTCTATTGATTCATTTAATTCTCTTCAATTCCTTTTCAATTATTTACTTATCATTCATGGTTCCTTAAAAATAAATGAAAATTAAATTCCAGATATTTAATTCTTAGAACCATAAATAATCAACTAAACATTGATTCTTCGTTGATCAAAATAAATGAACTTGACGTCTCCATCATTCAAAGCAACGCACAGTCAAACGCAATAACTGATCAGACGCAATCCTTTCTTACTGATTTCTTACCAAGCGCTGTAAATCCAAACTGCATATTTCTTTTGACCGGCTCAGACAAACCAACGTGAATTCAAACCAACTTTCTCTTTTGCTGATTAAATCAAAACAATGCGAATACAAACCGAATCTCAGAATAATTTGCAAAGTGCTGTGGAATTTTAATCTTTCTGAGAATATGCCCACAAACCCTAATTCCTGATTAAATTCCAAAGAGCGTTCGCCTGATCGCAATTGAGCCAGAATCAACCAAAACCCTAAGCCAATTATTTGAAGCAATCCAGAGTCCTAAAAATCAATAAAACCCTAATTTTGTTTGACTGACGAGAAAAGTCCGTTTGTCCGATTCTTGAGCCAGTTTGAAAAATCAGGAAATGCCTGAAGCTGAGATTTCTTGTGGAAAAATGCGAAGGCAAATTTTGGGGTACAACAGTTGCCCCTGTTCAATCTTCTTGGACCTGAAGAGTTAGATTGGCAAGTTTGCCTTTTGTGACTTGAAGGTAAAAGAAGATTGGACACTAAAAGTGCCCAGAAAATTTGCACTCGGCGATGTGATGGTAGATGTGAATGGGCTTAAAGATGCCATTTGGTGATGGGCTTAAAGATGCCATCTGGGAATGGGCTTAAAGATGCCATTTGGCGACTGCTGGTAGGAGGATGGGCTTATAGATGCCATCTGGAAATGTTGAACTGTATGTCAATGGTGAGTGGACGAGTGTCAGAAAGGCATCCATGTTTTGGAACATCTCTGAACTGGGGGTCCGAATGAGCAATAGATTGACATCCATGTCTGGAGAATCTGTAAACTATTTTCAGGAGTTGAGATTGAATAAGCAATAGAGCAACGTCCGTTGTTGGGAAGCGTCCGTAAACTGTTTTCAGAAGTTGAGAAGAGTCTGAACGAGTTGGTAGATTAACATCCGTTGTAGGGAAGAATCTGTAAACTGTTTTCAGAAGTTGAGAAGAGTCTGAACAAGTTGGTAGATTGACATCCGTTGTAGGGAAGAATCTGTAAACTGTTTTCAGAAGTCTTGAAGTTGAAGAGGAAACGGTGTAGGGTTTCCTGATGATGCGTCTGAATGGATCTGGAATAAGTATCAGAATGTCGTCGTGTTTGGGTCACATCTGAATTATTTCTGGATGAATCTCGGAAGATGATCTGTGTCTGTCGACTGATCTTACCTGAAAAAGTAAAGGGTTAGTTGTATGCAATGTCATGATGCATGATGCAATGTATGTGACATCAATGTTTATGATACGAATGTGATAAATGCGCATGTAAGCTTGATGAGCTATCTTGCTGAGGATAAATGAATCTTGGACGACTGAAGATAAAAGAATCTTGATTGCTGCCGGGGAAAATAAATCCTTGGCTGCTGCTGGGGAAGAGAATTCCTGATGACCTCTACTGGGGAGTTCCAAATTAGTAGACTCATGCTGGAGAGGTAAGATTGAGAATCTTCAGCTCGGTGGGAAGTAACTCTGGCGACTTCACTGGGGAACTCAAGATTTGCCCTCCCAAAACTCTGTGGGGAGAAGGTTCAATGGTCTGGCTCCGCTAGGGATTGATAATTTGAAGTTTTAGCTTTGCTGGAGATCATGAAGCTTGACTCTGAGTGGAGCTATCTTGAGAAGAATCTGAACAAGCGATAGGTTAACATCCGTTACTTGGAGAACCCGTGAACTGTTTTCAGAAATCTTGAAGTTGAATAAGCAATAGAGCAGCATCCGTTGTTGGGAAGTGTCCGTAAACTGTTTTCAAAGGTTGCATCTGAACAAGCTGATAGATTAACATCCGTTGTTGGGAAGAATCCATAAACTGTTTTCAGAAGTCTTGAAGAAGAATATGAACAAGTGATAGGTTAACATCCGTTACTTGGAGAACCCGTGAACTGTTTTCAGAAATCTTGAAGTTGAATCAGCAATAGAGCCGCATCCGTTGTTGGGAAGCGTCCGTAAACTAATTTCAAAGGTTGCATCTGAACAAGCTGATAGATTAACATCCGTTGTTGGGAAGAATCCATAAACTGTTTTCAGAAGTCTTGAAGAAGAATCTGAACAAGTGATAGGTTAACATCCACTACTTGGAGAACCCGTGAACTGTTTTCAGAAATCTTGAAGTTGAATCAGCAATAAAGCCGCATCCGTTGTTGGGAAGCGTCCGTAAACTAATTTCAAAGGTTGCATCTGAACAAGCTGATAGATTAACATCCGTTGTTGGGAAGAATCCATAAACTGTTTTCAGAAGTCTTGAAGAAGAATCTGAACAAGTGATAGGTTAACATCCGTTACTTAGAGAACCCGTGAACTGTTTTCAGAAATCTTGAAGTTGAATCAGCAATAGAGCCGCATCCGTTGTTGGGAAGCATCCGTAAACTAATTTCAAAGGTTGCATCTGAATAAGCTGATAGATTAACATCCGTTGTTGGGAAGAATCCATAAACTGTTTTCAGAAGTCTTGAAGAAGAATCTGAACAAGTGATAGGTTAACATCCGTTACTTGGAGAACCCGTGAACTGTTTTCAGAAATCTTGAAGTTGAATCAGCAATAGAGCCGCATCCGTTGTTGGGAAGCGTCCGTAAACTAATTTCAAAGGTTGCATCTGAACAAGCTGATAGATTAACATCCGTTGTTGGGAATAATCCATAAACTGTTTTCAGAAGTCTTGAAGAGGAACCGGTGTAGGGCTTCCTGAAGATGAGCTTGTGTAAAACTGCATCGGGTTTTGAACACTTTTGACATTCGAATGCCCCAAGTGGTGATGTAGATAATTTCCTGGCTTATTACAGGTGTTGATCTGGAATTCTTCAGACGTGCCCTGGCTGGATACAGGAATCGAGTCTGGAAATATGGTCAACAGATATGCCCTGGCTGGATACAGGAGTCGAATCTGGAAATGTAATAGTTGATTTGTTGAACACTTTTGACATTCGAATGCCCCAAGTGGTGAAGAAGGAGTCTTGAATCAGATTACTCTGCATATTGAGAGATTTCTTGAAATCTTGACTGGACTGCCCCAGGTTAACTGAACTTTGAAAGATCTGTTGGACCTTGACTGGACTGCCCCAGGTTAATTGAATTGTGACATGTCATGCCCCTTGTTGATAGGAGATTTGATGGAAGTGTTATCCTCTTGAAGTGATTTTGACTTACTGAGAGAGTTTTCGTTCCTCCGAACATTCGATGTATGAATTTCTTCGCTGTCAAACAAAAAGGTCAAATGCAGACAGTGATATTCGAATAATGCTAAGTTTATGTTTGTCTCAAAATTTTAAAAAATGCGTTTTTAGCAGAAAACTTTTCATAAGACTAGTCAACACAAGATTTAGAGCAAAGCCCTACAGGAGTCAGGATACCTTTTGTAACAGTATGCTTTCGGACTAACCCATGCTTCAATTAGGACTTTTGAAGGGTTGTAACGTGGCCTGGTTCACGGTTTAAGAAACAAGGGATAAAGGCTCAAAGTATATTTGTACCCACCCGCTCTTCGTGATGTCCTTCAACCTAAGCTCAGTTAATTGCGTCATACTCTATTTTGAGTTTGGAACGACTTCTGGGCGATGGTTCACCAGTTGAATTTGGGGAGACAGCCATCATCTCCTTTTTCTTTTTCAACATTTTTCATGTTGTTGAGGATTTTGTAACGACCTCACTATTTTTATTTTGATTTGTTATCCCTAACTTTTGCCTGACTGTTACTGTTTTCGAGATTACTGTCAGCGGGATGCCCCAGCTTTTTTTTAAGCCTCCTTTATAGGTTTTGGCTCAGTGGGCTTTTCTCTTTTGAGAGATCGACTGTCTATGTGATAGGGAACCACCCTTGTCTTTTGATTCCAAAGGAATGCTTCTTTTTTTTTTTTGACATCGTTCGTTGTATTACGAACTGAGAGTTTGCGACTTTAATGCGCATTTTCTTCTGAATTAACTGAGATACTACCCTGCCCCAGGTTTATATCAAAGGTTTCGATTGTTTAGAACAGAAAACTCCTACTTCTTTGGCTCGAAGGGGTTGACTAGGGATTAACTTCCTTATAACTCCAGTGTTTGGGAATTGAAAGAGATGCCTGTACATCATCAGCAAGGTCTGTTCAAAAGCATACTGTATAAGATCATGGTATTGTTTCGTCATCCTCCCTCTAAAGGCTTATAGCTTTTTATCAAGAGTCAAATATCATAAAGAAAAGCATAAGAGTAGTGAAACGAATGGATGAATTCAAGACAAACATATGCAATAAATTAATGAAAACAGAGTTTAACATCAACAGATAATTGTTTGACAGCAAAAAGAATTACAACTTTGAAAATTCAAAAAGAAGCGAAAGTCTTTCAGCTTGAGCTTCGTCACTTCAAGCAGAGAACCTTTTAACGGAAGATTTTCATCTCGCCGTCTGGCATGAATTCCAGCACCCCAATGTCGATTAGATCTTGAATCTTGTTCTTCAAGGCCCAACAATCGTTGGTGTCGTGTCCTAGGTTGTAGGAGTGGTAAACACAAAATGCGTTTGGATGATAGTGAGGAGAGGAGATATTGGGCTTCTGAGGAGGATCCTTTACGGTAAGCAAGTTGACCTCCAACAGGCGCTTCAGTATGAAAAATGATGGTATTTCAGTCTCCGTGAACTGTCTTCCCGACGTTTCTTGCTTACGTCGATTACCCCGTTGATGCTGGCGAGGTTGTTGATGGGTTTGTGACCCTGAAGCGAGCAAAGGAGCTTTCCCCTTGTCTTCTTGAGTGGATGGAGGTTGAGCGGTGACTTGCTCTTCGACCTCAGATGCTTGCTGTGATCGGTGGATCTGGAACTGACTGTTTAACGCTGGTTCGCGAAATGTCGCGGAAGCAAGAGTCGCCACCGTCTTTTATTTTCTCCAAATGGAAAGGACAAAAGCATAGAAAAATTCCTTGTAGAGATTGCTCTCGGTTCGGGAGGTAGATTATAGAAAGGGAAGGTGTTAGCACCCTTTCTATCCATGGTTATCCATGGGCTCTTAGATACTTGCTCATTGTGTTTTCAAAAATGGTTTGTTTGCTTTTCAACTGTGGGTTTTAAAAAAGTTTCTTTGAAAATTTCCAGTTCGACTCTTGTATCGGTCCTCAAGAGTGTTTGAAAAGTTGCTTTCGAAAGCTTTTTGAAAAGGTGTCGGTGTGAAAAGTATTTTTGTTTTCGTTTTGAAATTAGAGCAAGTATCTAGAGTCGTCTACCTACCCTAAGGAATTCGTCTGTGTAGATGTCCTTTAAAGTAGTGCCATCCCACCATTGAGAGGTAGGTAGCACCACCGTTGGAGGTGTTCGGGTCAATTCGAGGTTCGGGACATGGTGATCACCAGAGCAATGGGAAGACACCTTAAAAGCTACCCTCATGCCAGGTTCCCGGATCATGAGGACTTACTAAGACATCCTCTACTCGACGATCACCTTTCGAGGCAAGGCAACAGTGAGGCGTACCCTAGGGGTGGTGTGTGATTTGTGTGCCAGATTCGTTTATTTTTGTCTTGTTCATGTCAAAGTGATCTATGCGTTTGTTTTTATTTTTGTCATTCATTCTTGCATGCCTTGATTAACAGTTAAAAATTGCGAGAAAGATAAAATTCTAAAGCTATTACAAAAGGCGCGGGTCCACATCGCCAAAATTTCCAGGACCCGATTTGACAGAAAAATAAAGAATTAAGATGAAGGTAAAATGCGAGAAATTAATTACACGGCTTTGGGAGAGGTACATGAATATTATACGAAAAAGAAATAAACACGCGAATTAAATAAGAATTAAAAACGAGGGCGTTGGACCCTTTTTGCAAAATTAAATTAAATGATTAAATTAATTAAAAGAAAAGAAACTGTTTTTGGTATTTTTGGTATTTAGGAGAATTTAATGCAATTAACCCTAATTCTACAATTTTTATTTTATTATGAAAACATATTAAAGTTTAACCTAAAATTAAACCTAATTAATTAATACGATTTGATTCATAAAAATAAATAGTTAAGTATTAGTGAAAGGAAAAGAAAAAAAGGATAAAAAGTAATTAAAACTAATTCTACCAATTTTAAACTAATTAAGAAAATGTTAAGATTTAAACCTAAGTTAGAAGAAAACTAAGTTAATCATGAATTTTATTTACAAAAAAATACTAATTAAATAAAAATATTTATTATTTTTTATCTTTTCTAATTTTTTGGTGTTTTTTATATATTATGAAAATAATAATTTAAAAGAAATTAAATAAAATAAAGAAAAGAAAAATATATAAAAAAAGATTAAAAGAAACAAACTAGAGGGGGGTGTTGTCCCCAAGTGGAGGGTGAAGTCCAGCAATTTGGGCCCAATAGCTTTGGCCTCTTTGACTTTTTCCACTAGCGTGACCAGGCGTTGACTGAGGTTCACCATATTCTTCAGGTCGTGACCCTTGGATTGATGAGATTGAACGCGTGGCAGGCTGAGATTTTGGACGTATGGTATTCCTCCATGGTGAACCTGCACAGAATCCTTAATAGAAAAATAATGTGAAAGGGGTGGGGGACCTGGGGCTCGAACCCAGGTCCCAGGGGTTACCACTGAGCGTGCTTGCCATTCGTGCTGCGTTGTTCATCTGTATATAATATAACTAATAAACATAATAAAGTAAAAACAAACGCTAGTGCGTTTTTCGCGCGAGATTTCAAACAATCCAATCCTTGATGGCCACCTCATCTTCTTCTTCTACGTTCCCTGAAACACAGAACCATAAGCAACGGTTTTTGAACCGTTCCAAAATATACCATTCCAGAAAATAGCGATTAGGAATCCTGGCATTAGAAATTAGGCGCGAGGGTCGTTTTGTTTTCGTCTAAGAGCGCTGAGTTGGATAGCCTAGGTCCCATGTGCCAATTGTTCAAGGTTTGGAAACCCCTAAATCAATTTTCACGAAACCCTAATATGCTCTCATGGTGGATCCTTTGTTTTAGCATGAAACTCCAATCAAATTATGCAGTTAGCTTGCAAACATCATTCTAAACACAAAAACAACAATGAAATATGTTAAAAACGCATGAATGATGGAAAACGATTTTGGAATTTTTCTCACCAACTTCAATGGTGATTTCGTGTTCTCTTGAGTATGGGACTTAGTGAATGATTGGAAAACGTTCTATGATCCTCAAGGAAGGTGTTTGAACAGCTCTTGCGCTTTGAATTCACCTGTAAAACCAAAATCGAATTTCAAAAATATGTGAGTTTCTTGAGTTCTTGTATGGCTTGGTTGTGCCGCTTCCCAGTCAAAAGGCACGAGGGTTTGCATCCTTATATGTATATGAGTGATTAGGTCAAAGAAAATTGGTCCAAAATCCATGAATTAATGAAAAATATATTTGATTTTCAAGCCATTATTTTGCAATCTTTTTCACATGTTTTTTGATGCCAATCACCTCCAATTGCATTGATTCTTTCTATATTTGGTTAGGCACGAAATCTTGGAGATATTATATGCATAAAAAGATTTGAAACATTAGGTTTAACATTTTTCATGTATTTTAATTAATTTAAATGAATTATTAATAATAAAAATCCAAATAAATAAATAAAAAATGAAGAAAAACTTCCCTTTGGGCCAAATGGTCGTGCACATGCCTTGGATAATGAATTGTGGAAGAAAAAGAGGCCCATTAGCAATTTTAGGTCATTTGAAGCAATGTTGACTTTTCAAAATATCCAAAAATTTCCCAACTTCCACAAGGCATAACTTGCTCAATTATTAAGCTTTGCTCATGTTCTTGGACATTTTGGAAAGGTCTTTGAGTCCTCTAACCAATGTCCTTGGTCTCATGTCATTTCGATTTACCAATCTCAAGTTATGGCCTTTGACTTAAAGTCCCTTTTTGTTGACTTTTGAAAATGACCTATAATGTTGAAATTGATAACTTTTTGTGAGAGTATTTCTTGGACTTGAAGTATGAAGAGGAGTTGTAGGAAATGTCTTTATCTTCAAAATGAGCTTTGGATGGAATTTTTCTGATAATCCATGTGAAAGTTATGCCCTGGTCAATTTATAGTTGACTTTTTCAGCTGTCCAGATAAGGAAACTTTTGCATCTTGATGATTTTTGAGCCAAGCTTTGAGAATCATGATCAAGCATTGATCAAATGATGTTTGTGGCTTCAAAATGAGATGTTTACCAAAAATTTGAACTTTTGACTGCCAAATGACCATTTTGCCCCTACAATTGACTGTAGTGCAATTAGGGTTTTTTGATTGTGCAATTTTGAGCTGTAAGTCTTGAAACTTGATATGAGGATGCTTGACCATGTTTATAAGTATATGGGACTTGATTGGACCCTTGGAAACTTTATTTTCTTGATCAGAACCAAAACCCTAATTTTGACTGTTAGGAGGCCCTTAAACTGTGCAACCCTTGGGGAGATTTTGAAACTTTGACTTTGCAATTCTTGAAGAATATGGGAGGGAAAATTTTGGGGTACAACAGTTGCCCCTGTTCAATCTTCTTAAACCTGAGGATGCAGATTGGCTGACGTGCCTTTCGTAATCCAAAGGTGGAAGATGATTGGACACTAGAGTGCCCAGAAATTTGCGCTCACATAGTAGTGTGATGGTGGGAATGGGCTTATAGATGCCATTTGGAGATTGATGGACAGGATGATGGGCTTATAGATGCCATGCTTGAGAGATGATGGAATGTGGATGGGCTTATAGATGCCATCTGGGTGTCGATCGCGTAAGAGATTCCTTAGCGAGAACCTGCGTACCTGCAAAACAAAAAAAGATTACCTGACCTATTACAGGAGCTGGTCTTCAGATAGATGTGCAGGTGTGTCCTGACTGGTTACAGGAGCTGAATCTGGAGCTTCAAACGATGATGAATGAACTAGGGATGGTTACTACCTCAACAGGAACGGTGAGAGAACCTTGGATGATTTTAACCTCAACAGCAATCGTTGAGAAAATCTTGGGATGATTACTACCTCCGCAGGATCGGGGAGAGAACCATAGGCGACTACAACCTCAACAGCAAACATTGAGAGAATCTTGGTGGGAATTACCATCTCTGCAGTATCGGGGAGAGAACCATAGGCGATTACAACCTCAATAGCAATCATTGAGAAAACCTTGGATGGAATTATCATCTCCGCAGTATCGGGGAGAGAACCATAGGCGGTTACAACCTCAATAGCAATCATTGAGAAAACCTTGGATGGAATTATCATCTCCGCAGTATCGGGGAGAGAACCATAGGCGATTACAATCTCAATAGCAATCATTGAGAAAACCTTGGATGGAATTATCATCTCCGCAGTATCGGGGAGAGAACCATAGGCGATTACAACTCAAAAGCAATCATTGAGAAAACCTTGGATGGAATTATCATCTCCGCGGTATCGGGGAGAGAACCATAGGCGATTATAACTCAAAAGCAATCATTGAGAAAACCTTGGATGGAATTATCATCTCCGCAGCATCGGGGAGAGAACCATAGGCGATTACAATCTCAATAGCAATCATTGAGAAAACCTTGGATGGAATTATCATCTCCGCAGTATCGGGGAGAGAACCATAGGCGATTACAACTCAAAAGAAATCATTGAGAAAACCTTGGATGGAATTATCATCTCCGCAGTATCGGGGAGAGAACCATAGGCGATTACAACTCAAAAGCAATCATTGAGAAAACCTTGGATGGAATTATCATCTCCGCAGTATCGGGGAGAGAACCATAGGCGATTACAATCTCAATAGAAATCATTGAGAAAACCTTGGATGGAATTATCATCTCCGCAGTATCGGGGAGAGAACCATAGGCAATTACAATCTCAATAGCAATCATTGAGAAAACCTTGGATGGAATTATCATCTCCGCAGTATCGGGGAGAGAACCATAGGCAATTACAATCTCAATAGCAATCATTGAGAAAACCTTGGATAACTTCTACTGAGTCTTCATCAGAAAAATCTGTTTGGGGTCGATTTAACTGGACTAGAGAAGGCCTTGGACTGGATAAGAAACAGAGAATCTTAGGGTCGATTAACTGAACCGGTCTAGGTCTTGGAATGTCTTCAACTGGGTCTTTATCAGAAAAAGCTGTTTGGGGTCGATTTAACTGGACCAGAGAAGGCCTTTGACTGGATAAGAAATCTTTGGAGTCGATTAACTGAACCGGTCTAGGTCTTGAAATGTAGCAGAGAACTCTCCTGAAAAGTAAAGGTCAGTCATATGCAATGTATGATATGGATCAAGCAATGATGTTCTCAACCTAAATGAGATTGTAAGATATGATGCATACATGCATGCTGTAATGGTGTATGTGATGTTTAGGAATGTGTGTTTTTCGTCTAGGAAAGTAAATCCTTGACGGGTGCCGGGAAGTCACTCCTGGGCTGATGTTGGCAAGTAGATCTTTGCTTCCGCTAGGGATGATAGTTGCAAGAATACCGGTAGGAGAAGATAACTCCGTTGGGGAATAAACTTGGCGAATGGATCACTCTGCGGGGAGAAAAGTACTCTAGTGATCTTGCTGGGAAGCAATACTCTGTGGGGAGAGAGATACTTTGCTGAGTTGCTGATAATAACTTGCTGGGGATACCCTTGTTGTGCTAGAAGTGTTAGTAGACTTCGATGGGGATAGGAGGACTTCATCGAGGACACTCTTTCCGTGGCTTTTGGATGAGGATAACCCAGTTATATCCTGGTAGGGAAATAACTCTTTGAATAAGGCCGGGAGACGCGTTCGTGCTCTGCGAGGATAAGTTTCCAGAATATACTGGGGATAAGCTTACTGCTTGGGGAGATGGTTTCCAAATTTCCTGGGGAAACTGGATTGGACTCTCCTAGGGAAGTCTTGAATTGTATTGGAAGTAACTTCCACTGAATGTCTGGTAAACCGTCGGGGAACAATCTTAGATCAAGATTGTCGGGATGCTGGTTAAGAATACATATACCGCTGGGGGATGTTGAGATCTACGGGAGTATACTCAACTTTCTTTAAGATTTGATAACTTTGCTTGGAGAGTGTACTGACTTGCTGGCTCACTCTCTGGGGAATTAGGATGTATTGGTTATATTCTTTAGCTGAACCTTGGCACCTTGGTGGATCGAACAATTAGATCGCTTGGACAGCTCATCATTGCCCCTGTTTCTGAGGTGGGAGAGGAAGACCTGTGAGGTGCTGATAGCTATTGATGGACAAACTCTTCTTCTGATAGGCAAGTGACAAGATGCCGGGACATAGTCGTACGCTTTGATCCCTAATTTTTTCCTGGACCGCCCTTTCGGGTTTTCAGTCCACCGGGATACCCATTTTTGCCCAAGCCGCCTTTTCAGGTTTTCGACTTGCCGGGTGTACAGATTTTTTCATTTCATCCCTTCATTTTGCCCGAACCCTTTTGGTTCGTCGGGAAGCCCTAATTTTTGCCTAGGTACGTCAACCTAGCGGGTCTTTGATTTTGCGTAGTATCTTTTCGACTATGTCCATGTTCTCAGAATGTAGGGAGTTGCCCCTGTCAGAAGTGTTTTGTCATGCCACCAGAAAGTGTTTGATCAGGCAAGATTCGTTGTTGGAGTGCCCCAAGTGGCTCAGGCAGAGATTTGCCCCAGGCTGTTTGGCCTTTGAGAGATTCTCCGAATCTTGACTTAACTGCCCCAGATGATGGACAATAGTCATGCCATGCCCCTTGATTGGAGGTACTTCTGTTCATTAGGCATTCGTCGTGCGAACTTCTATGTTGTTCAAACAAAAAGTCATATGCAAACAATGTTATACCAAAAATGCAAAGCTTATGTCTGTCTTGAAGATTTTGAAAATGCATTCTTTTTCATAAAACAAGTGAATGTTTGTAAAACGTGATGTCAACTTCGTATTTACCGTAGGCCTTAAGGAGTCAGGATACCTTTCGTAACAGTATGCTTTCGAACTAACCCATGCTTCAGCTAGGACTTTTAAGGGTTATAACGTGGCCTGGTTCACGGTTTAAGAAACAAAGGATAAAGGCTCGAATTATTTGTACCCACCCGCTCTTCGTGATGTTCTCCAAACCTAAACTCAGTTGATCATACGTTAGACCTTGTTTGAGTCTTTGTTTTGATCTATCAGTGATGGTTCGGATATTGACGATTTATTCTGAATAGGCAGTCATTCCTTTTTGTTATTGTTGAGGGTTTGTAGGACCTCTTTCTTTTTTGATTTCGCTATCCCTATTTTTTTTTGCCTGAACTGTTTCCTTTTTTGGAATTACAGTCAGCGGGATGCCCCAGCTTCGTAAGTCTCCTTCATAGGTTTTTTTGACTTATGGGTTTTTGATTTTGGTAATGACTGCCTGTCGTTATGATTATTCGGAACCATCACTGTCTTTTGTTTATTTAAGGACCTCTTTGGTGCCATTCGTTATGCACTTGGATCAACTGAGAGACTACCCTGCCCCAGGTTATGATTAAGGGTTTTAAATTTCGAAAAGAAAAAACTCCTACTTCTTTGGCTCAGAGGGGTTGACGAGAGATTATCATCCTTATAACTCCAGTGTTTAGGGATTTGAAACAATGTTTGTACCTCATCAGCGGGGTTTGTTCAAAAGCATACTGTACATCGTGGTATCGTTTTCGTCATCCTCCCTCAAAAGGCTTAGAATTATTAATTAAGAGTTGATCATCAGAAAAAATATGAATATAATTTGCATTTAGTGAATACGAATATATTGTTTCAGAACAGATATATGCGATGCATTAATGAAATAACAATGTTTAACATGAATAAATGTCTAAACAATCAAAGAACAACACAACTTGAACATTCGAATGAACAAAAGCTTTTTCATCTCAGGGCTTGTCACTTCAACTGGTGAGTCATGGAGGGATGGTAGAAAAATTCAGCCTGACCGTCTTGGGTGAACTCCAATGCTCCTTCATCAATTAGGTCCTAGATCTTGTTCTTCAGAGCCCAACACTCATTTGTATCATGTCCTGGACAGGAAGAGTGGTAAGCACACCTTTTATTGGGATCATAAGCAGGATGTGCTGTGTTGGGGGTTCTGGGGATGAGCCCTTAATGTGATCAGACTCAATCTCAACAGGCGTTGTAAAGCTTGAAACAGCGATATGTTGAGCGGGGTGAATTGCCTCCTAGACTTGTCTGGTTGAAGCCGGTGAGGTTGGTGCTGAATTTGTGACACTGGAGCCATTTGAGGAGCTCTCCCCTTATCTCCTTGTCTCAAAGGTGGTTGAACGATAACTGGCTTTTTACCCTTAGACTTTTGCCCCAGTTGGTTACCCTGAAGTAGTTGGTTGACGAGAACTCCGAGCTTTTCTTGTCTTTGAGCTAAGCCTTGAATTGCAGTCACCTGCCCCAGCATCTGGGCTTTCATTGTATCCATTTCAGCTTGCAGATGTTTCTGCCGTTCATCCTCAGCACTGTTCCTGACCAAAGTCTCCATGAGAAGTGTCCTTAGCTCCTCCTGCCCCTTGGATAGACTCCGGAGGATTTCCCCGAACCGAGTCTCTTGAGCAAGAAGGTCCTGGTTATCTGGTTGGGAAGCCATTGCTGAAATAAACAGCGGGAAAGGTAAGTGACCTGTAACAAATATACCTGCAACGCAATGATATGTATGATATGCATGCAATGTTTTCAAGGATCTCGCGAGGTAAACAAGAAAAAATTGTCAGATTTTGAATCCGGTAGCTTAATTGAAGGAACTGCATATTATTGAGAGTCCTTCTTCAAAGGGTCAAAGGCTCACCATATCCAGTGGGTCATAGCCCCTGACAACCTTGGCTAGAGGAAAATAAATCCTCTTTGCCCCTTGCTAGGATAGTTGATTCACCATGACCTGCATCACAAGCCCTTGAGATCCTTGAAATGGATTAGTTTTTTTTTTATGCAGGATGTATGCAATGGTATGATGTTATGCTATGCATGGGGTAATGTAGGTAAACCCTGTTATGAGTCCCAATTGGGGACTACAAATGAAACCTGCGAGAAGCTCAAGTAAAACCTGTTATGAGTCCTAATTAAGGACTATAAACGAAATCTGCAAGAAACTTAGTAAACTTTGTTATGAGTCCTAATTAAGGACTACAAACAAAACCTGCAAGAAGCTCAAGTGTCAGACAACAAGCATGCAAATAGTCAAGTACGAAGGCACACAAGTCACACAAGAGGAGCCCTTAGGGTTTAGGCCAGCATGGGGTCTGGGTAATACCCTCTTGAAGTTGGTGGGCTCAACCTGTCCTATTAGAAGTAACCAGGTTCTAAGGGTCCCAATATCACTGGATTGCTTTCATTGTTCATCGTTTCGATTTAGCCACTGAACTGGCGACCGAAATATTCCAGGAAAGCAACCCTCAATTGAGTGTAGTATCGAGTATCAACCAACCTCGGACTGCACCAAAGTCAGTTATCTCACTACCCTAAAGAGGCCAAGATAGTTCAATTAAGGTTCCTAAGGTCTGTTGATGCTTCATGACACCACGCGGAGGCCCCGTACTCTCCTTGACTGAACTCAAGGGTTACCGGTATACACCAAAGTGCCACATCAACGTAGCAGACTGTTTCAACCATGTCGGTATACCCTGCACAGTTCCCTCACAGCCTTGTTGCTACTTTCTAAGAAGGTATCCCCAGATCCGGGTTAGGATCTATAGAACTCCCAAGCAACCCACAATTTTAAAGCAGACAAGTCAATACAATTGAAAACACAGTTATGAACTAACCCTAAGGTACACCTCACTTTAAGTTTAAGTCCCCAGCAGAGTCGCCAGTTCTGTGATCAGTGGATCTGGAACTGACTGTTTAACGCTGGTTCGCGAAATGTCGTGGAAGCAAGAGTCGCCACCGTCTTTTATTTTCTCCAAATGGAAAGGACAAAAGCACAGAAAAATTCCTTGTAGAGATTGCTCTCGGTTCGGGAGGTAGATTATAGAAAGGGAAGGTGTTAGCACCCTTTTTATCCATGGTTATCCATGGGCTCTTAGATACTTGCTCATTGTGTTTTCAAAAATGGTTTGTTTGCTTTTCAACTGTGGGTTTTAAAAAAGTTTCTTTGAAAATTTCCAGTTCGACTCTTGTATCGGTCCTCAAGAGTGTTTGAAAAGTTGCTTTCGAAAGCTTTTTGAAAAGGTGTCGGTGTGAAAAGTATTTTTGTTTTCGTTTTGAAATTAGAGCAAGTATCTAGAGTCGTCTACCTACCCTAAGGAATTCGTCTGTGTAGATGTCCTTTAAAGTAGTGACATCCCACCATTGAGAGGTAGGTAGCACCACCGTTGGAGGTGTTCGGGTCAATTCGAGGTTCGGGACATGGTGATCACCAGAGCAATGGGAAGACACCTTAGAAGCTACCCTCATGCCAGGTTCCCGGATCATGAGGACTTACTAAGACATCCTCTACTCGACGATCACCTCTCGAGGCAAGGCAACAGTGAGGCGTACCCTAGGGGTGGTGTGTGATTTGTGTGCCAGATTCGTTTATTTTTGTCTTGTTCATGTCAAAGTGATCTATGCGTTTGTTTTTATTTTTGTCATTCATTCTTGCATGCCTTGATTAACAGTTAAAAATTGCGAGAAAGATAAAATTCTAAAGCTATTACAAAAGGCGCGGGTCCACATCGCCAAAATTTCCAGGACCCGATTTGACAGAAAAATAAAGAATTAAGATAAAGGTAAAATGCGAGAAATTAATTACACGGCTTTGGGAGAGGTACATGAATATTATACGAAAAAGAAATAAACACGCGAATTAAATAAGAATTAAAAACGAGGGCGTTGGACCCTTTTTGCAAAATTAAATTAAATGATTAAATTAATTAAAAGAAAAGAAATTGTTTTTGGTATTTTTGGTATTTAGGAGAATTTAATGCAATTAACCCTAATTCTACAATTTTTATTTTATTATGAAAATATATTAAAGTTTAACCTAAAATTAAACCTAATTAATTAATGCGATTTGATTCATAAAAATAAATAATTAAGTATTAGTGAAAGGAAAAGAAAAAAAGGATAAAAAGTAATTAAAACTAATTCTACCAATTTTAAACTAATTAAGAAAATGTTAAGATTTAAACCTAAGTTAGAAGAAAACTAAGTTAATCATGAATTTTATTTACAAAAAAATACTAATTAAATAAAAATATTTATTATTTTTTATCTTTTCTGATTTTTTGGTGTTTTTTATATATTATTAAAATAATAATTTAAAAGAAATTAAATAAAATAAAGAAAAGAAAAAAATATAAAAAAAGATTAAAAGAAACAAACTAGAGGGGGTGTTGTCCCCAAGTGGAGGGTGAAGTCCAGCAATTTGGGCCCAATAGCTTTGGCCTCTTTGACTTTTTCCACTAGCGTGCCCAGGCGTTGACTGAGGTTCACCATATTCTTCAGGTCGTGACCCTTGGATTGATGAGATTGAACGCGTGGCAGGCTGAGATTTTGGACGTATGGTATTCCTCCATGGTGAACCTGCACAGAATCCTTAATAGAAAAATAATGTGAAAGGGGTGGGGGACCTGGGGCTCGAACCCAGGTCCCAGGGGTTACCACTGAGCGTGCTTGCCATTCGTGCTGCATTGTTCATCTGTATATAATATAACTAATAAACATAATAAAGTAAAAACAAACGCTAGTGCGTTTTTCGCGCGAGATTTCAAACAATCCAATCCTTGATGGCCACCTCATCTTCTTCTTCTACGTTCCCTGAAACACAGAACCATAAGCAACGGTTTTTGAACCGTCCCAAAATATACCATTCCAGAAAATAGCGATTAGGAATCCTGGCATTAGAAATTAGGCGCGAGGGTCGTTTTGTTTTCGTCTAAGAGCGCTGAGTTGGATAGCCTAGGTCCCATGTGCCAATTGTTCAAGGTTTGGAAACCCCTAAATCAATTTTCACGAAACCCTAATATGCTCTCATGGTGGATCCTTCGTTTTAGCATGAAACTCCAATCAAATTATGCAGTTAGCTTGCAAACATCATTCTAAACACAAAAACAACAATGAAATATGTTAAAAACGCATGAATGATGGAAAACGATTTTGGAATTTTTCTCACCAACTTCAATGGTGATTTCGTGTTCTCTTGAGTATGGGACTTAGTGAATGATTGGAAAACATTCTATGATCCTCAAGGAAGGTGTTTGAACAGCTCTTGCGCTTTGAATTCACCTGTAAAACCAAAATCGAATTTCAAAAATATGTGAGTTTCTTGAGTTCTTGTATGGCTTGGTTGTGCCGCTTCCCAGTCAAAAGGCACGAGGGTTTGCATCCTTATATGTATATGAGTGATTAGGTCAAAGAAAATTGGTCCAAAATCCATGAATTAATGAAAAATATATTTGATTTTCAAGCCATTATTTTGCAATCTTTTTCACATGTTTTTTGATGCCAATCACCTCCAATTGCATTGATTCTTTCTATATTTGGTTAGGCACGAAATCTTGGAGATATTATATGCATAAAAAGATTTGAAACATTAGGTTTAACATTTTTCATGTATTTTAATTAATTTAAATGAATTATTAATAATAAAAATCCAAATAAATAAATAAAAAATGAAGAAAAACTTCCCTTTGGGCCAAATGGTCGTGCACATGCCTTGGATAATGAATTGTGGAAGAAAAAGAGGCCCATTAGCAATTTTAGGTCATTTGAAGCAATGTTGACTTTTCAAAATATCCAAATATTTCCCAACTTCCACAAGGCATAACTTGCTCAATTATTAAGCTTTGCTCATGTTCTTGGACATTTTGGAAAGGTCTTTGAGTCCTCTAACCAATTTCCTTGGTCTCATGTCATTTTGATTTACCAATCTCAAGTTATGGCCTTTGACTTAAAGTCCCTTTTTGTTGACTTTTGAAAATGACCTATAATGTTGAAATTGATAACTTTTTGTGAGAGTATTTCTTGGACTTGAAGTATGAAGAGGAGTTGTAGGAAATGTCTTTATCTTCAAAATGAGATTTGGATGGAATTTTTCTGATAATCCATGTGAAAGTTATGCCCTGGTCAATTTACAGTTGACTTTTTCAACTGTCCAGATAAGGAAACTTTTGCATCTTGATGATTTTTGAGCCAAGCTTTGAGAATCATGATCAAGCATTGATAAAATGATGTTTATGGCTTCAAAATGAGATGTTGACCAAAAATTTGAACTTTTGACTGCCAAATGACCATTTTGCCCCTACAATTGACTGTAGTGCAATTAGGGTTTTTTGACTGTGCAATTTTGAGTTGTAAGTATTGAAACTTGATATGAGGATGCTTGACCATGTTTATAAGTATATGGGACTTGATTGGACCCTTGGAAACTTTATTTTCTTGATCAGAACCAAAACCCTAATTTTGACTGTTAGGAGGCCCTTAAACTGTGCAACCCTTGGGGAGATTTTGAAACTTTGACTTTGCAATTCTTGAAGAATATGGGAGGGCAAATTTTGGGGTACAACACTTGCCCCAGTTGGTTGTTTGGAAGCAGTTGGCGGACAAGAACTCTGAGTTCCTCTTGTCTTTGAGATAGGTCTTGGATGAGAGCCATCTGGCCCACCAACTGTCCCATCACTCGGGTCCTCAATGTTGTCAGATCAAACTGCAGATCCGCGAGCTGATCACTCCTGGCGTTGTTGGAATTCTCCAACCCCTTTGTGAGGAGAGCTTTCATCTCATCTTGCCCCAGAGACAAGTTCAGGAACATCTCCTGCAGCTGAGCAGTTTGGTCTTGGATGTCTTTGACAGACCTTTCTAGAGCCATCTCTTGCTGAAATAAACAGCAGGAGAGTAAGGAAACCTGAAAAAGTAAAGATTGTCAAAATGCAATGCATGGCATGCGGATGCATGCTTTCAAGGATCTCTTGGGGTAAACACAAGAAAATGTTAGAGGTTGAACTCTGCTCTTAGATTGGAGATCTCTGCACCGGTGGACGTCCTCCCACGAGAATCAAGCTCACCATGTCGAGTGGGTCATAGCTACTGATTCAAGTTGTTGCACTTGATCTTTGATTGGAGAGCTTTGTATCGGTGGATGTCTTTCCACGAGAATCAAGCTCACCATGTCGAGTGGGTCACAGCCACCGATTCAAGTTGTTGTACTTGATCTTTGATTGCATCGGTTAGAGGAGAAACCCTTTGCCCCTTGATAGACGTCTGGTTCAACGTAACCCTGCATCAAAAGAACCCTCGAGATCCTTGAAACGGTTATTGAAAATGCTATGGTATGATGTCATGATGTTATGTACATGTATGCAAAAAGCAAGTGAGTGTATATACAGACAAACATATTCACACCAAGCAAACAAGGCCTTAGGTTTAGGCTTGCATGAGGTTCAGGTACTACCCTCTTGAAGTTAGTTGGCTCATCCTGTCCTAAAATAGAAACCGGGTTCTAAGGAGCTCAATATCATTGGATTATTTTCTGTGTTCATCGTTTCGGTTTAACCACTTACTGGCGACCAAAATATTCCAAGAAAACAATCCTCAAAAGAGTGTAGTATCGAGGATCTACCAACTTCGGACTGCACCAAAGTCGGTCATCTCACTACCCCTAAAAAGGCTAAGATGGTCAATTAAGGTTCTAAGAGTACGTTAGTGTTTCATGACATCACACAGCGGCCCTGTACTCTCCTTGACTACTCAAGGGTTACTGGTACTCACAAATATGTCACACTAACATAGCTTACGGCTTCAACCATGTCGGTATACCCCGCACAGTTCCCTCGCAGTTTTTTGCTATTTACCTAAAAAGGTGCCCCAAATCCGGGTGGAGGATTTACAATAAAACCTAAGCAAGAACCCAAAAGATAAATCAATCAAGTCAATTAAAGCAAGAAAATAAAAGGTGATCTAAACCCTAAGGTAACCCCACTTAAAAAATAATCCCCAGCAGAGTCGCCAGTTCTGTGATACGGTGGGAGAACTGACTAGTGTTTTTGCGTTCGTATTCGCACTTGTGCGGTTGAGCAAGAGTCGCCACCGACTTTTTATTTTATCCTAAAGGAAAGGTTAAAAAAGCACAGCAAAAACCTTTTGAGATATTTCGTGGGTTCGGGGGGTAGATTATGAAAAGGGAAGGTATTAGCACCCTCTTCATCCATGGTTATCCATGGGCTCTTAGTTACTTGGTTTTTTAGATCACTTGCCTTGATTTTTGATTGCTTAAAAAAGGTGTGCACGTGTGAGTGTTTTTGAAAATGTTTTGGAAGAAGATGCCTTGTCTTAGGCTAACCTTGTAACAATTCTTTACTCGAATATTTTACAAAGGCGTGTATCTTTTCGAAAAGATGTTTCAAAATGTTTTGAGAGTTTGTTTGAAAGTGTCGTGGATTGTGGTTTTTGAAAAGAAGGCAAGTGTTTTTGCAAGTTGATCTCAAGTAACTAAGACTTTTGTCTACCCTATTATACTCAAAGGTTTTTGTTATGTTTTAACCCCTTTTTAACAATTTTGTTCCACCATTGAATTTGGTGGACAATCTTGCGTTTAGGAAGTTTATTCGGGACGGGCGCGGGTCATCGTACGGACCACGAATGCAATGATGCCAAGTGTCTTTGGCAATTTGTTTTGAAGGGACTATGATCATTCCGTTTAGGCAACATTTTGAGGGACTTATGATCATTTTGATTTTGTTTTGCCAAAGATTCTCGACGTGCAAGCATGGCCCATTTTGGAAGGTAACATGTGGGATTACCCTAGAGGATGCGAGTGTGATTGTGTATTGATTTCATGTATTTGTCTTGTATTAGGTTATCTAGCGTTTAATTTTATGTACATGCAAACCCTAGGTATAACCATGGTATAATTGAAAGCGGTAAATTGCGAAAATATAAAGTCTACGCTATTACAAAATAAGTATCCGGGAGTGGGGGTACATGTGTATGAATGGGGATGAGACTTATAGTATCCAATAAGTTACAACCAAATCGAATTTGCGATCAAATGTAAATGACGAATATCAATGTATATAAACAAATGTGTATAGGGGCAATGTGAATGTATTTGTGTTGTGTAAGTATGAGATGTATTGTATGTGATTATTTACAAATGCGACAAGGTGAAATTAATGTGTATATTTGTTTTCACCTAAAAAATTAAACGTTTACTTAATTAATTAGTCTTGTAATCTTGTATTTTGATATGTATAAAAAGAAAGTTTTAATGAAAAGAAAATGTTTTCAATTATATTATGTATCAAAATGTATCTTTATTTATTATAAAAAGTATATTTAAATAAATATCAAGAAACAAAGTGGAAAAAAAGTATTTTTATTTATTAGTAAGAATATTTGAATTTAAAGAAAAAAAGTGTTTTCAATTTTAATTATGTGATGTAAAAAAATGTATTTTTGTCATTATATACAAAAGTATTTTTAAATAAAAATCAAGGATTAAATTATGTATACTAGAAAAAGGGGTATTTTTATTTTTTATATACAAATTAAATAAAAGAAAGGTATTATCTTTAAGGAAAATTTAATGTTCTATGCATAAAAAAAAGAGAAAATATAAGTTATTTATGGATCAAAATATGTAAAAATATTGTTAGTAAAAAAAAGGGTTATGTTAGTTAATTATATAAAAAGTGGTTAAGCTAATTAATAAAAAAAAGAAGAAGATAACGTGTGTTTTATGAAAAAGGGGTTCGTTTTGCATAAGAGGGTTAGAGCTTTTAATGGGCTTTAGAGAGGCCAAAACGGGTTAGGCCCATTGTTCTGAAGCAAACGTTTTAGGGTTTCGCTTGTGGTGTCGTTTGAGGGAAAAGCTTTAGGGTTCGTGTACTGCGGCACTCATGGAGGTTTTCGTCTATTTCGTCTTCCTCGTTGCATGTCTCGGTATTTCCCTTCGTTCGAGGCCACCGGCGCCACCTATCTCCCTCCTCCTTACACTCGCTCCAATGGCAATATAAAAAAGGTATGAATTCGTTTAAACGCATTAGGGATCTTGTATTTTTGCAAGCTTAGTTCTTTGTTTATTGATTTGGATTATGTGCTTCTTTGGTTCGAGGTAAACAAAGAGGGAAAGAATTTTATACCTTTCTTAGATGACGGAGGAGGGACGGAGGTGGAGGTGCCCAGGCGGCCAAGGGCGGAGCGAGATGATGACGGACTTGTAGACTTCCGGGTACTCTTTATCTATTTTGCCTGTTTATTGGGTTTACTGATGATGAGCTGAAAACCTAGCTTTGATATTCATTTCTTTCTTTTTCTCTTTCACTGCCTTGCCCCCGTTTCTGTCGTTGTATGCTTGTTGAAACGTCTTCTATCTCAGTTGCCCTGAACATGCCTTTGAACGTTTAGCTTTTTGCCTATGATGAAGCCCTCTTCTGAGGCCTTTGAATTGCCTTGAATGCTTCTTTTCCTCTTCTCTTACAGTTGCCCTGAACTTGCCTTCTTGTGTTGCCTTATACTTTTCCTCTTCTTCTGACTTGTTATCTTACTTTGAGCTGCTTTTGAATATGTTGAGCTTGTTGCCTTGAGATGAATGTGCTTTTGAACTTTGCCATATGATGAACTTCTGAGGGCTTTTGTTGCCCTTCTGAATGCTTTGGTATCAGTATACTTTTGAATGCTTATTTTTTCCCGATGATGTGTTCTTACTGAGGGCCTGATGTTTGGGGTTTGGAAATTGTGTTTTTGCTTAGGCAGTTCTCAGACAGGTTTGAGGTCTTTGGCATATTTTATGCCTCAGGTTTAGGCAGGTATGCTTTGAGGCTTCAAGCTTCATGTTGGTATGGCTTTGTTAGGCTTCTTTAACAGATATGATGCTGGTTTATTATGCTTCAGGTTTTTAGGCCTAGCAGGTTAACTCAGGTTTTTGACTTAACAGGTTAAAGGGCTTAGCAGGTTTGGTTGTTATGGTTTTAGCCAGGTTTTTGTTTGACAGTAGGGTGAGTTTGGCCTGGTTTGAATTTGCTTCAGCAGGTTATGTTGGTATGGCCCTGTTTCTGGTTTATGATGTTTAGGCCTTATGGTAATGCAGTAGGCAGGCTGTGCTTCATGTTTTGCATATGCAGGTTATGTGTTTGGAGGATTTTTTTTTGCTTCTGCCGGTTGAATGCTTAACAGTTTTTCTATATCTTTTCTTTTGTGTTGGTTTCCTCCCCCTTTCTTTCGTGAAAGTTCTGCCTCTTTATCTCTTACTGTGTTTTGCTCTTTTGTATATCTTTCTATCTATGCCTGCCTAAAGCCTAAAAACCTGCATCTTTTCTCTTCTTTTTCTCTCTCTTTAGTACAAAAAAACATTAAAAATTGTTTATACTTGTACTTTCTCTGAAAAAGTAGACAGCTGGGAAATGATGAAGTTAATTTGTTTGCTTGCAATACAATTTTTCCTCTGCATTCTTCTCTCTTTTGACAGCTTTTGTGCTTGCTTGATATCTTGCCATATCCTCTTATTTGACAGCTTTTGACAGAAAGTTGGAATTTGGACTTGGTTGGCAATTCAGTTTGGACCTTTAGTTGGGTTTGAATTTGTGCAGTACCATTTGAGATTTGAACTTATGCAATTTTGGACAATTTTAAATTGTGCATTTTTTAAACTTGTGCATTCAAATAATTTGCAACCATTTTCACTCTTCTTTGTGAACCGGGAGAAATCCCGTGATTTGCAAAGAGGACTAACTGATCCCAGTTGTCGCTTTTAATGATGAGTCTAAATTAAACTGCCTGTCTCTTTTATTCAATTTAACTGTTATTTGAATTTTCCCCTTTTCTTTTGCAGATGAAAAATGGAGCACCGGAGCGAAGTGAAGAATGAAGAATTAGGGACTTAGAAAATGTTTAGAAAAAATAGGATAGTTTTTATTTTCAATTTAATTATTGTAAACCATTATTATTTTAAATACTTCGTAAATAAATACTTGTATCCAAATAATAATTGTAACAAATATTAAATATGAAATAAAAATTCTATTGATTCATTTAATTCTCTTCAATTCCTTTTCAATTATTTACTTATCATTCATGGTTCCTTAAAAATAAATGAAAATTAAATTCCAGATATTTAATTCTTAGAACCATAAATAATCAACTAAACATTGATTCTTCGTTGATCAAAATAAATGAACTTGACGTCTCCATCATTCAAAGCAACGCACGGTCAAACGCAATAACTGATCAGACGCAATCCTTTCTTACTGATTTCTTACCAAGCGCTGTAAATCTAAACTGCATATTTCTTTTGACCGGCTCAGACAAACCAACGTGAATTCAAACCAACTTTCTCTTTTGCTGATTAAATCAAAACAATGCGAATACAAACCGAATCTCGGAATAATTTGCAAAGTGCTGTGGAATTTTAATCTTTCTGAGAATATGCCCACAAACCCTAATTCCTGATTAAATTCCAAAGAGCGTTCGCCTGATCGCAATTGAGCCAGAATCAACCAAAACCCTAAGCCAATTATTTGAAGCAATCCAGAGTCCTAAAAATCAATAAAACCCTAATTTTGTTTGACTGACGAGAAAAGTCCGTTTGTCCGATTCTTGAGCCAGTTTGAAAAATCAGGAAACGCCTGAAGCTGAGATTTCTTGTGGAAAAATGCGAAGGCAAATTTTGGGGTACAACAATGCCTCTGCATCTACTACGGTTAAGAAATCATTTCCGATGAAAAAGGAAACGGCTGTTGTGTATTCTCAGAGAGGAGCAGGAAGGAGTGAGCGTCGGTCGACTGTGGGGGCCGTAATGATCCAGAATCCATCAAACGATCAACCCCGCAGTAACCAGTCCAGGCCTAAACAGCAATGGGGAGAACGGCCACCACGGCAGTTCACCCGCATCAATATGACACCTGCGCAGGTTCTCCCACATCTGCTGAATTTGAATCTCACCAAGATTAGGGAAGCACCGAAGACTGTGAATACCGCTTCACCGCACTATCATCCCAATGCCAAATGCGCCTACCATTACGATAGCGTCGGACATCACACAAACGATTGTTGGGCGCTAAAAAATAAAATCCAAGACTTGATAGATGCAAAAGAGGTGGAGTTCGACGCTCCAGAGAAGCCAAACGTGATATCTGCTCCGATGCCGAAGCACGGTCGAAATGTCCATGCTATCGAGGAAGATTTATATGTTTCTGATGTCAATGACCTGAGGACTCCACTGTTAACCACCAAGTTGAATCTGCTAAGAGCCGGGATTTTCCCGGGATGCGAAGAAGACTGCTACTGTTGTTACTCTCTGCCGTTTGACTGCCCATCACTGAAGAAAGGCATCCAAGGTCTGATGGACAGTCAACAAATTCTGTTTGAAAAGGTTCCTGCTATTCCAACCCCTACTGAAGATGTCTCAATTATCACCATTCACACCAATCTTTCCAAGGCCGTCAGAAAGCCTGTTAAGATTACATCAGCTATAAAGATTGTTCCATTGAAAATAACTATGCCTGGGCCAGTCCCATACAGTTCTGACAAGTCAATACCATGGAATTACGGTGGAGACATCTATTACCATGGTGTTAAGAAAGTCGAAGTGACCGAAGAAAGATCTGATGAAGAAGAGGCCAGCATTGGAAACATTGCTGGTACAAGCAAGATCACCCGAAGCGGGAGAATATTTTCTCCAGAGATTGCCCCCCTAAAGGCAACCTTTGGACCCTCAGCTGCTGCCAAAGTTAATCCTGCACCAATAAGACTTTCCGCCGAAACTCCGTTGATTGAAGAAACTGTTATTGTCCCTCCTACTTCTGCTGATAAAGGTAAAGAGACCCAAGATGAGCTCGTCCGGACGAGGGCTCAACCTTTGGTCATCCCGGAGACCTCTAAGAAAGAGATGGAGGAGATCCTGAAGATAATTAAAAAGAGTGATTATGACGTGGTAGAGCAACTGGGGCAAACCCCCTCGAAGATCTCCATGTTAGCATTACTGCTTTGTTCTAAGGCGCATGCCAAAGCATTGATCAAATTCCTAAAGACAGCCCATGTCCCTCAGGAAACCTCTGCCGACTAATTCCAAGACTGTGTAGCCAGTCTTACAGCAGACAGCGGTTTAGGTTTCTCTGATGCGGACCTGACCTCAAAAGGAAGGAAACACAACGACGCATTACATGTATCAGTAGAATGCCAAGGAACTACTCTGGCCCATGTTCTGGTCGACACTGGTTCTTCTCTGAACATGCTGCCCAAGAAGGCTCTCGACCGTTTAGATTATGAAGGCTTAGAGTTGAGGCCAAGTAATATCATTGTAAGGGCATTTGACGGGTCGAAGAGAATGGTACACGGAGAGGTAGACATTCCCATTAAGGTTGGCACAGAAGTATTCCCCTCAACATTCTATGTGATGGACATTCGTCCGTCATACTCTTGTTTACTGGGAAGGCCGTGGATACATAACGCTGGGGCAGTTACCTCCTCCTTACATCAAATGTTGAAGTACCCTGTCAAAGGAAAGATCATAACCGTGCACGGCGAAGAGGAATATATGATCAGCCACTTGAACTCCTTTCGGTATGTAGAGGTGGAAGGAGAATTCATTGAAACACCATTCCAGCACTTCGAGGAAGTCTCTCCTGAAGTGGCAGTAGCAAAAGTGGTAGCTGAGGCACCAAAGCAGATGGCCAGGATGGCATCTCTAAAAGACGCGAAAGCTGCATTGAAGGAAGGGAAGAGCTCAATATGGGGTCAGTTGCCAGATATTCCTCATAAAACGGACAAGTTTGGATTAGGTTTCACTGTTGCGGGACAGAAAGCTATGCGCCGTTCGAAGGTTGAAAGAGCGCCCATCAAGATTTCTCCTTATGGAATTAATGCTCTGGAAGGTGAAGACGAAGAAGCCAACATTGAAGATTGGATCTACCCGACTGTCGATGGAGGATTACGCAACTGGGAGGCAAAAGACTTTGTCCCCATTACTTTTATTAATCAGTAATTATTTGTCGAACATTTCCTGTTGGTTTGTAATATTTACTCTTGAACAATCCGTACACTACTTTTTCACCTCATGCCTTGCCCGGGGCATGTAGGTCCATTTGTAAGGGTTTTGATTATCTTCATATCCATATGCCATGTTTAATGATTCATTGGACGTTTTTCATTGATAAACTGTTGTGTTCATTTTTTTTCCTTTTTGCATTTTTGTTTGTTTAAGGATGGCTATCCCTTACACACACCCACACTCACAAATGCAGGTACCCATCCACTCTGGATTCTATGGGTGACTATTCTGCTATGTCCTTCAATAACTCTGAAGATCTGGTCAATCAGGCTGAGTATGAAGATGACGAAGATTGTGAAGTACCGGGAGAGCTAGCCAGACTTCTACAGCAAGAAGAAAGGGCCATCTTGCCTCACGAAGAGTTGTTGGAAACCGTCAACTTAGGAACAGAGGAAGACCGGAAGGAAGTACAAGTGGGTGCCAATCTGGAGCCAAGTGTCAAGGAACGCTTGATACAGCTGTTAAATGAGTATGTTGAAATCTTCGCCTGGTCTTATGAAGACATGCCGGGTTTAGACACAGACATCGTGGTTCACCGTCTCCCTACAAGAGAAGATTGTCCACCGATCAAACAAAAAGTCCGCCGAATGAGGCCCGACATGTCTGAGAAGATTAAAGCAGAAGTGATGAAGCAATTCAACACTGGTTTTCTGGATGTTACATCCTATCCACAATGGGTTGCTAACATCGTGCCAGTACCTAAAAAAGATGGCAAGGTCCGAATGTGTGTGGACTACCGAGACTTGAATAGGGCTAGTCCTAAAGATGATTTTCCGCTACCGCACATCGACATTTTGATTGACAATACAGCTCAGCACAAAGTGTTTTCCTTCATGGATGGATTCTCGGGCTACAACCAGATTAAAATGCCCCCCAAGGACATGGAGAAAACAACCTTTGTTACACAATGGGGTACCTTCTGTTACAAGGTGATGTCGTTCGGATTGAAGAACGCAGGGGCAACTTATCAACGCGCCATGGTAGCTTTATTTCATGATATGATACATCATAAGATCGAAGTTTACGTAGACGACATGATAGCTCGATCACAAACAGAGGGGGAACACCTGGAGCATTTGCAGAAGCTGTTTGCCAGGTTGAAAGAATACAAACTCAGGCTGAATCCAAGTAAATGCACTTTTGGAGTTAGGTCTGGTAAACTTCTAGGGTTTATTGTCAGCAACAAAGGCATTGAGGTCGATCCGGCAAAAGTGAAAGCAATACAAGATATGCCTTCTCCCCGCACTGAAAAGGAGGTTAGAGGATTCTTGGGGCGCCTGAATTATATTGCCAGATTCATCTCTCATCTGACTTCTACCTGTGAGCCAATCTTCAAACTATTAAAGAAAGATCAGGTAGTCGAATGGAACGACGATTGCCAAGCTGCTTTTGATAAGATCAAGGAGTATTTGCTAGAACCTCCTATTCTGATGCCACCCGTCGAAGGAAGACCATTGATCATGTATATGACCGTCCTGGATAACTCAATGGGGTGTGTTTTGGGCCAGCATGACGAGTCTGGTCGAAAAGAGCATGCTATTTATTACCTTAGCAAAAAGTTTACCGACTGTGAGACTCGCTACTCACTGCTCGAGAAAACTTGTTGCGCTTTGGTATGGGCTGCTCGCCGACTAAGACAGTATATGTTGACTCATACCACTCTGTTGATTTCCAAAATGGATCCTATCAAGTATATCTTCGAAAAGCCTGCTTTATCTGGAAGAATAGCTAGATGGAAAATGATTTTAACTGAGTATGATATCCAGTACACCACTCAGAAAGCCATAAAGGGGAGTGTACTAGCTGACCATCTAGCTCATCAAGCTATCGAAGATTATCAATCCATGAGATTTGACTTCCCAGACGAGGACATCATGAATTTGGACAACATTGAAGATAATGGACCGTATGACGGACCTGAAAAGGGATCCCGATGGACCCTGTACTTTGATGGTGCTTCGAATGCACTCGGAAACGGTATCGGTGCGGTACTCATTTCCCCGGAAGGTTACCACACGCCTTTCACGGCCCGACTCTACTTCAGCTGCACCAACAACATGGCTGAATATGAAGCTTGCATTTTTGGTCTCAAGGCTGCTATAGACTTGGGAATCAAATCTTTGATCGTATTTGGGGACTCGGCTTTGGTTATCAGTCAAATCAAAGGAGAGTGGGATACCAAACATCCCAATCTTATCCCATACAAAGAACATGTCTTGACATTGTTGCCTCATTTCGAGCAAATCACCTTTGAGCATTTCCCGCGAGAAGAGAATAAGCTAGCAGATGCTCTGGCTACAATGTCTTCCATGTTTAAACTTAATTGGGATAACGAGGCTCCCTAAATAACCATCGAGCGAATGGATGAACCTGCGCATTGTCACGAGATTAATACCGAAGAAGTAGTGGAACAACCCTGGTTTCATGAAATCAAAAGGTATCTCCAGACTAGAGAATATCCCGAAGGAGCTTCAGTAAATGACAAGAAGTTCCTAAGGAAGTTTGCTGCCAAGTTCTTCCTGAGCAATGGCATCCTCTACAAATGCAACCATGATTGTGTTTTACTCCGATGTGTGGACAAAGCTGAGGCGAAATTGATAATGACTGAGATACACAGCGGTGCGTTTGGCACCCACTTGAGTGGACACACGATGGCTAAGAAGATCCTAAGGGCAGGCTACTACTGGTCAACCATGGAAGCTGATTGCCATCAACACTCCCATACCTGCCATAAATGCCAAATTTACGTCGATAAGGTGCACATTCCTCCGGTTCCTCTCAACGTGCTGACAGCTCCGTGGCCATTCGCAATGTGGGGCATTGACATGATTGGAGAGATCAAGCCCACGGCATCCAACGGACATCGTTTCATCCTGGTCGCCATTGACTATTTCACCAAATGGGTCGAAGCGGCTTTCTTCGCCTCTGTTACAAAGAATGTGGTTTCCCGCTTCATCAAGCAAAACCTCATATGCCGGTACGGTGTCCCTGACAGGATCATTACAGACAATGGAACCAATCTGAATAATACTATGATCACCGCTCTATGCGAACAGTTCAAGATTTATCATCACAATTCATCTCCCTATCGACCGAAGATGAACGGTGCTGTTGAAGCTGCGAACAAAAACATTAAGAAGATCATTCAGAAAATGACGGTCACTTACAAGGACTGGCATGAGATGCTACCGTTTGCTCTGCACGGATATCGTACCACAGCACGTACTTCAACCGGGGCAACCCCATTTTCTCTGGTATACGGCATGGAAGCTGTCCTGCCCATGGAAGTTGAGATTCCTTCCTTAAGAATTATGAAAGACGCAGGTTTGAATGAAGACGATTGGATTCAGACCCAACTTGATCAACTCAATTTGATCGACGAGAAGCGACTCGCTGCTGTTTGCCATGGTCAGACGTACCAAAAACGGATGATCAAGGCTTTCAACAAGAAAGTCATACGTCAAGTATATCAAGTCGGAGATCTCGTGATCAAGCGGTTTATCTTGCCGCAAAGTGATCCCAGGGGCAAATGGACTCCTACTTACGAAGGACCATTTGTAATCAAGAACATATTTTCTGGTGGTGCAATGATTCTGACCACCATGGATGGCGATGATTTGCCGCACCCTGCGAACGCAGACATAGTCAAAAAATACTACGCATGAAATAACCCGACAAGTAGAAAACCCGAAAGGGCGACTTGGGCAAAAATAGGCATCCCGGTGAACCGAAAACCCGAAAGGGTGGTTCAGGAAAAAATTAGGGATAAAACAAAAAAATCTGTACACCCAGCAAGTCGAAAACCCGAAAGGGCGATTCAGGCAAAAGTTAGGGAATTAAAGCGTATGACTATGTCTCGTCGGATCACGTTAAGGACAATCTCTTCATTAACCAGCTCCAAGCTTCTGGTTAATTCAGTCACCGGCAGACGAAGCATTGAACGGGTAGATATTCAGAGTTGTAAAGGCTATAGCAGAATGGAATCCCATGGAGTCATTTCACATAGCCATCTTTCTTTTGTATAAAATTTTCAATTTTTACGGCGACATCCTCTTACTAGGATGCCTGTCTCCTTTGTACAAAGATGCCCATAAAAAGTTAATACAAATACTTTTCCAAATGCATAAATTTGCTTTGTTTTCCCTTTTTCCTTTTGCACTTATGTTTACTCGAGAAACGTCCAATGTTTTGTTAAGTAGGCATATGCACTTGAACATAATCATTTCCTTACAAATCAGGAAAAGATGATTATTGATAAGGTAGAAGGTACGGATAGATATCTCAATGCCCTTTCACAAGGATTCCCCGAACAGAGTTAAACTCCAGGATCCTCAGTAGAACAAGAGCTTTCTCAAAGCTGATCTCCCCAGCCAGAGAGCCTTCCAGAACTTAGTTCCCCTCAGAGATAAGTTCCAGATCCCCAGCGGAGCTAAAATTTCCAACTATCAATCCCTAGTGGAATTAGACCAGTAAACATTCTCCCCACAGAGACATTTCCCACCAGACCGAAGATTCACAGTCATACCTCTCCAGCGTAAGTCTACCAGGTTCTGAACTCTCTAGCAGAGATCATCAGAATTCTCTCACCCCACAAGTCATCAAGAAGCTCCGAGCCCCGGCAGTGGTCCCAAGACCCCTCAACCAGTGAAGATCTTGTTCCCCAAGCAGTTAGCAGACAACAAGGATTTCTCATCCTCAGTAACCCCAGAGTTCTTTCATTATGGTATATTAGTATTATTGATGGAAGAATATGGAGAAATTAACTTGACACCCCTCATATTATACATGGCACCCTCCAAGGGGTATGAAAAGACCAAATTACCCAGACCCAAATCATTCATTACAGATTTCAAATTCTCGTGAACGACCTAATTTTTCAAAATTTTGGGCGATACTGGAAATTTCGAAGGCGCTATCAGAAATTTTGCGAAATAGTAAGAACTTGCGGTATTTTTATGAAATTCCCAGTACTTTGTACCAAAAATTTCAAAAATATCCGGTATTTTCGTACCGAAAATTTCAAAATATCTGGTATTTTTAATTTAGCAGTTATACCGGAATTTTGAAATTTCTGGTGCGTCACACAGTACCGAAAATTTAGAAATTTCTGATAATTTTTATTTTCCTAATATTTTCTTATTTTACAGTGAGGACCAGAGGTATAGATGGTTCCATTGCGGGACGAACCACTGACAGAGTTGATGCTAAAGCATGTGCTAACGAGGCACAGACTTCAAAACTATGGGTTGGACGTCATCCTCCGATCGATTTTCACCGGAAACGGATGGCTAAGAAGAATTAGGGCCATAGAGTATCCACTGATGAGGTGTAGACTCTTACTCCTGTTGAGAAGGTACAGGCTCCTGCTCCTATTGTGGAGCCGGTAGCTGAGCAGGTACAAACTTCTGCTCATATTGTGGAGTCTATGGTGCAGGAGCCTGAGCAGGAGGTTGTTGCTGAGCAAGTTGATGAGGTGTTCCCCATTGATACAGACATCACGACTCGTACGTCTACAGAGCCATCAGTATACACTGATGGAGGATTCCCTAGAGGACCTTCAGACAGGTCCGTGCTGACAGGATTTGTAGATCATGTCGCGTATAGGATATGGCAAGGCGAGGTATATATTTTTGGTTTCGTTTAATTGTAGTTTTTATTTTTGCTTACAACATCTGATGTATAATAATTTGTTTTTTCTTCTTACAAGAGCGTTCGACGTTGAAGGTCGCTTCTCATGGGTCGAAGTTGAAGAACTTCCCTGAGAGTCCCATGCCCGAGGAGGTGAGGAGCATCGTTAGTAAGTTCCATCTCTTGGAGTTTGCTGGTTGTTCCTTGACCATGTTGGACGCCTCCTTTTTATCAGCTTTTGTTGAGAGGTGGCACCCGAAGACATCATCCTTCCATCTTCCATTTGGGGAGATGATGGTGACTTTAGATGATGTGGATGCCCTCTTTCACATTACGATTTCTGGTACATTTTTTATACCAGTTTATAGGGACCAGGCGACGACCGTGCGTATGGTTATGGAGGATTTGGAGTGTTCTGAGGCGGAGGTGCTGAAGGAGTTTGGTGAGACTCTGGGATTTCACCTTCAGATGTCTTGGCTGAGGAGCTTGTATAAGGAGCTTGTGGAGGCACAAAGGTACGAGGCTACCGCTAGGGCGTACATGCTACATCTGGTGGCATGTACTCTCTTTGGGAACAAGTATGGAGTTTATATTGATGTTTGGTACTTGTCTCTCTTCAGCGCACTTGACACTCCATGTTGGGCTTAGGGAGTGGCGGCCTTGACCATGTTGTATTCGGCACTTGACGTTGCTTCTCGTCCTGAGACCAGACATCTTGCTAGTTACTTGAGCTTGTTACAAGTATACTATAATTTATTTGATGGTTTTTATTAATTGTTTGAGTGTATTTATATGATGGTTTTTATTTATGCAGTGCTGGATATACGAGCACTTCCCTCACATCTATGAGCGGAAGATCCAGTGTGTCACGAAACCTGAGCCATGTGCGAGGAGATGGAAGGCCAAACAAGCCATTCCAGGCGATTTGATGGAGTACTGGAGGAGGCTTGACGCTCTGACCTTGAATGATGTTGTCTTGGCACCTTATACATCTCATCACCCTCATCTTCCATTTGAGGTATCTACTTTATATTCAGGGCATGTTAAATAGGAGAGCCATTAAGATAGACACTTATCTGAGAGGTGTCTACGCTAGTATGGTTATGTACAGGGCATCCCATGTTCAGTTCCAGAGTCTTCATCTGGTGGGATTGATAGATGATTTCAGAGTCACATCCTCACCTCTCTGCGTGAGATCATGGATACAGTCTTCGAGGTTCAGCAGCCTAGGCAATGCGAGGATGGATACATGGAGTGGTTTCATAGTGTGTAACATCCTCAGATCATACCACTTATTTTAGCAGTTGATGTTCTGGGGCTTTCTGGTACTAGCCCATCTACCGAGCCACCACTACTACCTCCACCACCTGCAGGAGATCAAGACAGTCGACTCCAATTCATTTTCGTTCATGCTGACAGTCTCATGGGTTTGGTAAACCTAGATGGTGAGATCTATAGAGGTTTAGCTAGGTTAGTCGATGTAGCCCGTAGATGGCCTATGTAGATCTATTTTATTTTGGTTGTATAATTATTTACCGTGAAAAATGGTAAACAATCGTTGATCTTCCAAAAGGTAACTTATTTGGTGACTCGTAGGATCGATCAGATTGATCCTAAGACATGGCTGATTTTTATCGTTTAAATGCTTTAAAATAGAGAGTTTCGACTAATCCTAATGGTGATTAACGCAAGTAAGGTAGAGACACTTTAAGTAAATTGCATGGAGAAAAGCTTGATAAAGTAAATAAAAGCATTAAAGGCTTGTTAAATAAATGACTTCGACTGAGATAAATAAGTGAAAGCGATAAATTGCTTGAATGTAAAAGATTTCACTACTAAAAAAAAGATATTTGAGAAAATGTTTTTACATCGGGTATCAAAATATATGATGTAAAAAATACAATTAACAAACTTTTTACATCAGGTATTTATTTGCAATGATATAAAAAATATGAAAAAAATATATTTCGCTACCTATTACATCGGGCAAACGCATCCACCGATGTAAAAAGTTTTCAGAAAAAAATACGGTGGCATTTTTGTAAATAAGAACCAAGGTAGTAGAAATATTAATAAAAAACATGCAACATATTACATCGGTTGACTAAAAACCGATGTAATATCTTCACAACAGATATTAATATAAAAAATAAATTAAATAATAAATTATTTTTTTTTGCAACTTATTACATCGGGTATTACAATGCACCGATGTAATAGGTGCATTGTAAAAAAAAAGTCAGAAAAAAAGCTTGCCAACCCTTACATCGGGTATTACAATGCACCGATGTAATAGGTGCATTGTAACAAAAAAAAAAAGCTTGCCAACCCTTACATCGGGTATTACAATGCACCGATGTAATAGCCATCCAACCCTTACATCGGTTATTACAATGCACCGATGTAATAGGTGTCAAACCCTTATTTCCCAAACAGTAGAAAAATTACAACTCCATCGTTATTCTTCCACCACTCCATCGCGCCGCGCCTCCTCAACCTCGCTTCAGATTCCGATTCTGCATGCCCGCCCGATTCCGATTGCCAACCGTCTTCATCACCATCACCGCGACTTTTCGGCCGATTCCGATTGCCCCTTTTCGGTAATATTCTTTGACCGCCGTTTCGGCCGCCGTTTTCGGTCTTCCTCTTCGACCGCCGTTTCTTCTGGAGTCCTTCTTGGAAGGGAGCTTGTAAATTCTCCACCTAATGTTCTCACACCAGGTTCATATCAAACTTCTGATATTGTTTTTAACTTTTAGCTCTAGAGTTTAGGTCAACTGTAATCTTGCAAGGTTTATAATGAACTGTCGAACACCCGCTTGTTTGCAAGATTATCAAAATTCACAGTTTAGGTCAAATTGTAATCTTGCAAAAGTTTGTTACTTAAAAATTTCACTGTTTTGTTTTCTTGCTAGACTCTGCACTTGTGTTATTGTGTTATAACTATACATTATTCTCATAAAAATGATTTCAAGTACTCAATAAATTTGGTGAAAACTATGTCCTTTGAAGCCAAAACCAAGTGCAAATTCTGGCCTACAAATTTGCTTTAGAATTGAAAGTTTGCTGAATTTGATAATTAGTTTGAATTGAACTAGTAAGCGTTTGACAAGAACTGGATTTTCATAGGATTTAACTTGTTTTTCTATTCAAAGGGTTGTAACTGCTGGTGTTTAAAAGTTGAATTGAAATTTCACATGCGTGTACGGGGTGGTTCATAAGGCTCGCGCTTATAGGCCAGGAAGTTGAATAAACTCATTGCTGCATGTGTGAGATACTTCATTTTTTAATATTTAATTTGTTCTTGATGAATTGTATGCTTCAGGAGTATTGGCAGAAGAAGCATCTACGATTGCTTCAACATATAGTGATGTTTTTACTGCCAAAATATTGGATACTGAACAGTGTAAGGAACTGAAAATGGGGTCCTATCTGGCTGTTGCTGCAGCCTCCGCAAATCCTCCACATTTTATCATCTGCATTATAAACCTCCAACTGGACCTGTCAATGTCAAGTTGGCGTTAGTTGGAAAAGGTATGACTTTTTATAGGTAGTTAATCTAACCAAAACCAAGCCTATTGTTATTTCAGCTTTAACTCATAATTTGAGTGAATAATATGAAGTGAAATTTCTTTCATGTGCTACCCACAGTGTAAATTTTTAGCTTATACCAGCCTGTTACTGATTGACTTTGTTGGTCACTGATACAATATACTTGGTCCTTTTTTGCTTCTCTTTCTTTTTTTGTTTGAAACAATGTGCAGTCAGAAATGATTTTTCATGGAGGTGATTCCACACAAATAAACACTTGTCATTTCTTAGGGTAGTGTCCATGATTGACAGTAAACTGGTTTTGCGTGTATCATCCATTGAAGAGTATGGTGCACCACGTAGTTCTAGAAACTAGTAGTATAATTCTACTTTATTCCCAATTAGAATGCTAATTTACTAGACCATTTGCTTTTATGATAATTAGTTTGATACCATCGTCTAGTTTGATGGTTGTTCGTCCCTGATAGAGTCACTTAGAAGCCGGGTATAACTATGCAAATATTGGTGTATCACAAAATGTAGTAGAGGAGCGGTTCAGCGTAGCAGCCGCTATAGCGGCCAAATGTTATATCCTACTAAGTGGGGTCGGCTACATGGATTAAATTATGCCATAATGTTATATCCAAAACCATGTTTCTAATTTCGTATGGTATCCGGCCATACCGCTTCGCGTCCATTGTCTTTTAATTTTGTTTATCTTTAATCTGGTTGTTGTTCTAACATTTTAAATAACCACTTAATTGATTTTTCTCTAATCCTAGCACTCCCTTGATGTTCAAACTTCACATTGAATATTTGCTCTTCACCTGCTTTGTGAGGCTCGGGGTCCTTACCATTTGAAATGCACTTTACATTTCATGTTATGTATTTTCAAATTGTAATAATTACGTTAGGTCATATGATATGGTTATTTAACTTCAATATATGGACAACTTTATGGGTAGGCTGCTATAAGCAATAGTTCGATACATCAAAAAGAAATGTGTTGAGAATTGTGGTTTAGAGGAGGAAGTTTTATTATAGTATAGAACAGGGTGGGTAAGTGAAATTTCTTTCTCGTGGTTTTTTGACATGCTACGCATAAGTTTTTTTTAATCCTTTTTTTAAATGTTATTGTATTAGTGGTGGCTACAACATAAAGACCGGACCTGGCTGTATGATTGAGCTCATGAAATTTGATATGGGTGGATCTGCTGCAGTTCTTGGAGCAGCAAAAGCTCTTGGACAAATCAAACCTCTTGGAGTGGAGGTATATTATTTAAATCACCCTTTATACTTTTTCCTTTTCAAAACAAAACCCAAACCCAAGAGGTTTGATTTGTCCGAGAATTGGATGCAGGTACTAAAAATAACTTTACTTTGTTATTTACTTTTTATTTTTCGACTTAATATGAATTTTTAAAAATTAACTCTATATTGTTATATTTATGTATTATAGGTATTTGATGACCCAACAAAATTAACACAAGATGATTTGTATGATTTGCGACTTCGTTGGGCAAAATGTTTCTTTGAGTTACATGAAAATTAAGTTTATCTTGGTGAGTTTTATAGAATTGTATAAGTTGTGGTTTTTGCACAATACATATGATTTTTGCACATTTATTGAGTTTCTTGATTTTTTTGCTGATGTTAATTGTTATTATTTATTGTCAGGCAATGTGGTTTTGGTGTTGTCTACCGAAGATTTTATATTGGTAATTTAAGTTTGGAAACTTATAAATAGTTGAATATTTTTGTATATTTTGTGAATAATATGTAATTGTAAGTTTTGAAAAAAGACTTATAAATAGTTGAATATTGTTGTATATTTTGTGAAGAATTTGTAATTGTAACTTTGTTTGTTGTAATACAATACAAGTTTGCAATACAATTGTTCAATTTGTAAGTTTGTTGTAAAAAATATGAAAACATCGACCTATAGTCTGTGTGATATTGGAAAAATATGAAAAAATGGGTACAAATTATATTTGTACAGGGAAACATCCAGAAAATAAATACTCTATTCCGAAAAAATTTCATACATTTTACATCGGTTATTAGTAAAAACTGATGTAAAAACTTTCAAAAAGGGACTTTTTACATCGGTTGGGGATAATAACCGATGTAAAAAGTCGCGTCACTGGAGACTTTTTACATCGGGTATTACTTTCAACCGATGTAAAAAACTGGATCAATTTTTTAAAAAAATGTGCATAATAACTGTTTCTTACATCGGTTCATATATTATAACCGATGTAAAAAAGGGACTTTTTACATCGGGTATTACTTCCAACCGATGTAAAAAACTGGATCAATTTTTTAAAAAATGTGCATAATAACAGGTTATTACATCGGTTCTGATATTATAACCGATGTAAAAAAGAGACTTTTTACATCGGTCCCAGAACCGATGTAAAAAGTCTCTGGTTTACTATATCGCCTGACTTTACATCGGACCCAAAACCGATGTAAAAAGTCAATTTCACCCGATGTAAAAAGTCATTTCTGCACTAGTGTTTCGATTAAGGTAAATGGTGTTTCACACATACATTCTCAATGATTCTTTCTCTCACGCTGGGTACTTGAATCTAAATGAGTGACTTGTATACAATGATGAACACCCTTAATAACTACGTGAACACTTAGTATTTATACTAAAAATCCTAAGTAACTGCTGGGCAGTTACATCGCTTCGTGGTGACACCACATGGCACGTTCACAACCCTCGACGCCTACTTCCACGCCATGTTGCGCTTGGTAACTGCTGGGAACCGTTTTCCCTCCAACAATTCGAAATTCAAACCGTTCGATCTTGGGCATCATGGACCTTGGTCGAAAGGTTGCTCCTTCGACGTTGAAAACAACATGATTCCAACTTAGAGAAATTTCTCTAACTATCTTGTCATTCTTTGATAAGCCTTCAATGTGATCAGCTGATCGAAGCCTTCTTGTGTAGGAAACTCTTCTAACTCATAATTAATGATCTATATGATAATAGAACATGGGTGTCGAATTTAGGAGCCAACAAATGTCCCCCCAAGAATGTCTTATTTCGACGCTTAGAAGAAAGAGGCATTATTTGATATTCCATTCGACACCTGTCCTTCACTCTCAGCCACAAATTAGTTTGTGCGCTTTTTGTCTCCTACCAACCATCTGACAATCTCAAAAAATCATCATTTCAACTTTTCCCAAGATGTCACTTCAGTAAGGCACTTCGCACACACGATGGCCTTTCATACGCTGTCATCATGACCATTCTCTGAAATCGAGGAAGCATGCTGCAACGTTTCCGTTTTTCAGAACGGTTACAGCGCCAATGCGTGCCACGTGCCCCACTCCCGTCTGTGGCATTAAATGACCTCGAGACCTGTGATTTTCCAATCACTATAAATAGCACTAAGTGCTTAATTTTGACTCTTTACGCTTTCTCGCATCCAAACCTTCGATCGAACGAAATCTTATGCAAACAACCCTTTACTTCTTGTCGAAGGCTTCTTGTTGCTCTTGCCCCCACTCGAACCCTTCCTTATTCAATCGAAGTAAGGGTGAGAAGGCTTGCGCTTTTCCACTTAGGTTTGATATAAATCTCCTTAAGAAGTTTATCTTGCCCAGCAGAGATTGCAGTTCCTTCTTGTTCGTTGGCGCTTTCGCTTCCAAGATTGCCTTCGTCTTGTTTTGGTTGATTTTGATTCCTTTCTTGTGGACGACGAAGCCCAAGAAATCTCCAGCTTTCACACAGAACGCATACTTCAAAGGGTTCATCTTCAGACCATGCTTTCTCATTCTTTCGAATGATTGTCGAAGGTGGTCTATATGGTTCTTCCTGGAAACAGATTTTACAACAATATCGTCAATATATACTTGCATGAAAGTGTTAATAAAATCATGGAAGATAGAGTTCATTGCTCGCTGATATGTTGCCCCAACGTTTTTAGGCCAAAAGGCATTACTACCCATTCGTAAGTGCCTAAGGCCCCAGGGCATCGAAAAGTTGTTTTCGACACATCTTCTTCAGCAATGAAAATTTGATTGTATCCTGAGTAACCGTCGAGCATGCTCAGGTACTCGTGGCCAGCGGCAGAGTCGACAAGCATTTCCGCCACAGGCATAGGATATTCATCTTTGGGTGTTGCAGCATTCAGATCTCTGAAATCTATGCACACCCTTAATGTACCATTTTTCTTAATAACTGCCACAATGTTTGCAATCCATTCGACGTACCTCGTAGTTCGTATGAATTTGCACTTCAGCAGTCTTTCGACTTCCGTTTTGATCTTCGACAGTATTTTTGGAGCGAAGCGTCTTAGAGTTTATTTGACAGGCTTTTTCCCAGGTTTGATTGGCAACTGAAGTTCTACCAATCTTCTGTCGAGACCAGGCATCTCGTCGTAATCCCATGCAAAGCAATCCTTGAACTCCTTCAGTAATTGGATCACTTCGACCCTGAGCTCTGGGTCTATTTTGGCACTGATGTAAGTGAGTCTTTTATCTAACCCTTCGCCCAAGTCGATTTCTTCTAAAGGATCATGTGCTAAAATTTTGATGTTGTTCGCCAGGGGGTCCTTTTCGAAACCCAAAGGCTCATCGTCGTAGATGGCGTTGAGCCTCTGTTCCTGCATTCCTTCTGTCGAGATATCGGGAGGTTCTGGGTCGAAATCTTTTCCAGGACCTATATCTGGTGTCTCTGGGTCGAAATCTTTTCCAGGACCTGTAAAAGGTAGTACTTGGTCATTGGCCTTGGTGGCCATATATTTTACTTCGGCTTCGAGAGTCGCTATCATTCTTGTTTCGGCTACGTAAGCCGAAATTCGCTGTAACGCTTGCGACTCAGTCATTATCACTAAATTTGCTTCCCCAACCAGTTGGCTGGATGTCAGTTAGCCCACTGAAATCAATGTGAGACAAGTCTTCTTTATCCCATTGAAACCCATGATCAGGATGCAGGTACAAGGAACAAAAAGCATTTGGCGCTGGCGCCATGTCGAAGTCAGGGGCTGGACATGGCCCAATGTGAGCCAAATTTTTGTCGAAGTCAGCTCTCCCTAGGTGATTAACTTTGCCTAAGTAGTAGCTCTGATTTGCTTCTATATTCTAGACAATCCCATCGGGACGCCATAATATCACCCTTTGGTGCATCGACGATGGTACTGCTCCGACACCATGTATCCATTCTCGTCCTAACAATAGGTTGTAATTTGGTTTAGCCGATATGACCATGAACATGGTTGGTCGAAGGATGGATCCCACTTTGAGGTCTAGTTGAATCACACCCATGGTGGTCCCTATTCCTCCTTCGTAGTTCGATAGGACCATATTATGAGGCTTAATGTCTTCATCATTCTTGCCTACTTTTCTTAGCATGAAGTGGGGAATTATGTTGATAGTCGCCCCACAGTCCACCAAGATTTTGTTTATAGTGGCCTCTTCGAGCTTTGCCCTTATGAATAAAGGCTTGAGGTGACTTTTCATCGCCTCAGTTGGTGGTTCGAAGAAACCATTTTGCTCTTCAGTGCAACCATTACCCATGACAAAGTAGCATACTGGCCTATGCTTGGCCATCTCTTATTCGACTTCCCAGTTGTTTGCTTCGACTTCCATTTGGCGGTCGAAGTCTCTTGGCAAGACCGAAACTATATTTATCATGATGTCTAATGTGTCGTCAGACTCGGAGCTATCTTCGTCACCAGCTTCGTCTTGATCAGGCCATACCAATCTATTGGCCACTGGTTCCCTCTCCAAAGGCTTTCTTTGCTTTCGCTGGGGGACATTTGAGCTCGACTCTGGTTTTGGTTCGTTGGCATCCTCTCTCTCAGCCTTGTGCCGCCTTTGGTACCTTCTCCACTGGGATCGAGACATTAGGTTCTTTCCCTTGTAGTTACTCAATACTTGAGCAACTTTGGTGGCACCTACATGAGGTTCTTTCTTGAGTGTCAAAGATGAACCTCTTGGCACTTCAAAGGAATGCCACCTTTCTTTGTTGGGTCTCTTTCGACTCGATGTTTTGAGCCATATATCGACTGGCACATTGGTTGGAGGCCTGAAAGTTAGTGGCCTCTTTTCCTGACGTGAACCCTTTTGATAGGTTCTTCTAGGATCGTGTCGAACATCAGAGCCTGCACTTGTTTGGGCATTTCTGCTCCATTTTTTGTTTGCTGCTCTCACACCTTCGATGTGTTCAGCAACTTTCTTGTCAAAAATAGAGCTGCATCGAGGACACATCATTACTTCTGATTTTTTCTTCTGGCATCGTTGCAAGAATTCTGCCAGATTTTCGTTCTCTCGGGGGAACGTTGTTCTGTTTGCTTGCTCTTGCCTGATGGCTTCCTCTGAAACTTTTGATTCAGAGATTTCGACCATGTTGACATTCATGTTGTCTTTAGTAGCAAGAGTCATTTGCTTCATTTGAGCCTCCAGGTCTTTTGTTTGGCCTTGCACCGCAGCCAAGTAGGAAGTGGGTTTAGTTCCACATTTTGAGACTCCACCTGTTTCCAGTTTTGGGCCCTCAGCAACCTTTTGGACTGCTTCGATTGTTTTTCTAGAAAGGTTCCCAGAAAAACTGCCAAATATTGGCATATTGATATGATCTTTGGTGACTTCGACCATAGTTATCCCTGGCCTTTTCACCTGACTCCTGGAAGCTTCGATCACATTTACCCCTGAGGGTTCAGCATAGTGGGCTTCCGCCTGAAAAGGGCTTGAATCCACATTCACGGGGGCCTTGTCAGCGAACTTCAGCCTCCCTTCTTTGATAGCATTTTGCACGAGATCCCTGAAAAGAAAACATTGAGATGTTTTATGGCCCAGAAAGTTATGATATTTACAATAGCCTCTTTTCTTTCTTTGATCAAGAGGAGGCACTTTTACCCCTGGGGGTATTATCATTTGGCCATCTTTTACAAGTAAATCAAAAATTTCATCACATTTCGTAATATCGAAACTGTAAGTCTTTTTAGGGAACCTATCATTGGCCTTTTCAGACTCAGTGAGGTTTTTTCCACTAGAGGGGACGAGTAATTTGCAAGAGTATGGTGGCCCTCATTTTAACTCATCTAAATCGACCTCACTCTCCTCGACGGCTATAAGTTCGTCGAATGTTTCTGGATCTTCATCGTCCATTTCGACATATGCTATCTTTTCTCTTTTATGAGTTTTCGTCGCCCTAGCTTTTTCAGCTTTAAGGCGTTCTACCTGTCGAACCCTATCGGACAATTAGGCCATGTCCCTCAGGTACTGAGTGTCTAATTTCTTCCTAATGGAATAATTTAGACCTCCAACGGCTATTTCGACTAACTCGTGCTCTGGCACTTGCGTAAAGCATTTTGCCTTGAGCAATATAAACCTATTTAGGTATTCGTCTATAGGCTCAGTGAATCTCCTCTTTACACTAGCCAACTCTTTCAAGCTTATCTTGGTTTGTCCCATGTAGAATTGCTCATGGAACAATCTCTCCAACTGGGTCCAATGGTGGATCGAATTGGGGGGGAGATTTGTGAACCAAGTAAACGCATTCTTTGTTAGGGAACTTGGGAAATACTTAATCCTTAGTGTTGTACCCCAAAATTTGCCCTCGCATTTTTCCACAAGAAATCACAGCCTCGGGCGTTTCCTAATTTTTCAGATTGGCGTAAGAATCAGTCAAACAGATTTTTCTTATCAGTCAGACAAAATTAGGGTTTTCATGACTCTGGAACAATTCAAACAGTTTGCTTAGGGTTTGGTTGATTTCGGCTCAGTTTTTGATCAGGCGGACGCTTCTTTGACTTTTAATCAAGAACTAGGGTTTGTGCGCAGATTCCTCAGAAAGATTTAATTCCACAGTGCTTGTCAAGTTATTCTGAGATGTGGACTGAAACATTTGGATTGAATTCGCAGCGTTTGACTAAATCAGTGAAAAAGGCATTTGGATTGAGTTTGCAGTGTTTGATTAAAATCAGTAAAAGGAAGAGACATTGGGGCATGTGTGATTTGACGGTGCATTGCTTTGATTATTCAAAACGTCGGACGTTTATGGATTATTTATTATTCTAAGTTAAATGGTTGGAATTTATTTTCAATTATTATAATTTAAAGAATTATGAATAATAAAATAAACAATTGAAAAGGAGAAAAAGAATTAACTGGTAAAAAATAGATTTTATTCATCTTTAATTTATTTGTTACAATTATTATTTAAATATTTACAAAGTATTTACAATGATAATTTTACAAATATTTAAAATGAAATAAAAAACTATCCTAATTTTTTCTAAGCTTCCTAATCTTCATTCTTCTATCCAATGCTCCCTCTGCTCCATTTGATTTCATCTGCAAAAACAAAAAATAATAAGAAAAGAAAAAGTCAATTGAAGCAGATAAATTAAAGAGACAGACGGTTAATTTGGGCTCATCATTAAAGGCAACTGACTAGAATCAGTTAGCCCTCTCTGCAAATCACGGGATTCTCCCGGTTCACAGAGAGGGGTGGATAATTCTTTCTAAACATGAATGCACAAAGTTGAAATGCACAAATTCAAATTTTGTCAAACCTACTGCATAATTTCAAAATTACCAAACAAACTACAAAGTCCAAGACCAAACTGAATGGCCTAAACCAAGTCAAGAGTCCAAACTGAGTTCACATTCAAACTATCCCAAAGAAGCAGGCAGTATGGAAAAGAGATAAAATATGCAGAACTAAACTACATTGCAAGCAACCTCCTATTTTCATCATTTTCCAGCATTGCCTTTTCAGAATAAAGTACAAACATAACATTATTTAATGCTTAAAGCTGTACTGGAGAGAGAAGAAGAGAGGAAAAGAATAGGCTTACAGGTTTAGGCATGAGGACAAGATATATAAAAACAAAACTGCAATAAAACAGTGAGGCAGAAGGCAGAGATATGAAGAAATCAGAATACAAACAAAACTATCAAGAAAAAGAAACAGAATTATCTATCCACACTTAAACCTTCAAACCGGATTCAAACCCTGAACCCTTTTTGGAGCATATAACACCAAAGCCTTCACTTGTCAAAAGGACCCTGCATTCAACAAGCTCAAAACATACTAGCCTGAACCTATCAAACAGTAAAAACATAACTCAGAAGATAAAGCACCCAAGGCCTTACCCTTCAAAAGAGATAACTTGTCCAAACCTCAACAGGCCTGGAATCTGTAACACAAACCTGAACCATCAAAAAGCCAAGACCTAACAAGCCAAAGCCAAAACTGATATCCAAACAACCATTCAAACCTTACTTGTCCAACAGCCTGCTGAAGCCATCAAACATAAACGGAAGCCATGCCTTAACCATCAAAAAAACCTGCAGTCAAAACCTAAGACCATAACCTGCAAAGCCCTCAACCAGAAGCCAAAGACCTAAACAGCATCAAGCCTTACCAGTTTAAACAAAAAGCATACAAGCCCTTTTCAACACAAGCCTGGTCAGATTAAGGCTACAAACCCTCAGAGGAAGCCTCATCATAGGGCAAACATACAAGGCATCAAGTAAACATATAGAGGTAAACAAGTTAGGCAACATATCAATCATCATCAAGCATACAGAAACGAGGAAGAGAAAGATTCAAGTCAATATCTCAAGGCAACTCAGAGGCAACCGAAGAAAGTGAAAGAGAAGAGGATAAAGAAGCATAAAGGGCGAGGCAACCAGAAGAGAAGAGGAAGAGAGATATACAAAGTTCTCAAGTGTCATCATCGAACCAACAAGCAAAGAAGAGCAATACAGAATACCAAGTTCCAGCAAGCTAGCTTCAACGTCATCGTTCCCCTCGCCGTCAAAGCCGCCTGAACACCTCCACCCTCATTCCTCCTCCATCTCTAAAAGGTAGTACCTCTTTCCTTTCATACACCTCAATAACAAACAATAACGAAGCTTAATCAGAATCAATAATCACAAAAACTAAACATGCAAAAAGGGATTAACGAAAACCTTAAGACATAAGCGAGAAAATTATAACCTTCTCGTTACCGCCGTTTGAGTGAGCATGAGGAGGAAGATGCATGATGGCGTTGGTGGCTGGGCAAGGGGCATTGTTCTGGACGCTTGGCCGGAGAAGAGGAAGGAACGAAGATGAACGACAAATGGCACCGCTTCTGTTTCACGAACCCTAGCATTCTCCAAATGAAACAATAATTATCAAACCCTAAACAAAATGAACGAATTTGCCATGGGCCTTGCCCTTTTCCAGTAAGCAAAAGCCCATATAACTTTCAGGCATACCCCCCCCCCCCCATCACTCCTGAAGCGTGTTTGTTTTGGTTGGGCCCAAGCCCATTCATTTCTTCCTTTCATTTCTAAATTTTTTGTTTGTTTTCTTTTAACATAACTATTTTTTTTGAAATGATATATTAGTTTGGCATATAAGAATATTAAATAAAAATACATAAAATTAAATCTTTTCTTAAAACTTTCTTTTCTTTCCTTGAAATATTAATTTGTACATACTTTACAAAAAAATATAAGAATACAATAATACATAATATAATTAAAACTTAAAACATTTCTTTCTTTTTCTTAAAATATTTTTTTGTACATAAATAAATCAATACATAATTTTTTCTCAAGTTTAGAAAATTTTCTTTTCTTAAAATACATTAATTTGTACATATTAACAAATATTCCAAGAAAATTAAATAATCACATTAATACATAAAAATGGAACTCAAAACTTTTTCAAATTTTATCTTATTTGTACATAATTAAAATGCATTATTTTTAATACCTAAAAGAATAGAATTTAAAACATTTTCCTTTCTCTTAATTAAATTTTCTTAGTTTGTACATACTTAACCAAAATACAAAATTAAATCAAACATACTTAACAATGCATTTAAATTCACATTTCTCAACTTGTAAATAAATTACATATACACTTACACAATACACTTACATTGATACATTATACATTTGCTATACATTGCTATACATTATATTTTACATTGCGATCGATTCGATTTGGTTGTAATCATTTAAGTCTCATCCCCATTTGTGAATTTGTACCCCCACTCTCGGATACTTATTTGTAATAGCTTAGACTTTAAATTCCCGCAATTTACCGCTTTCAAATATACCATGGTTAGACCTAGGGTTTGCATGTACATAAAATCAAACGCTAGATAACCTAATACAAGACAAATACATGAAATCAATACACAATCACACTTGCACCCCCTAGGGTAATCCCACATGTTGCCTTCCAAAATGGGCCATGCTTGCACGTCGAGTTTCTTTGGCAAAACAATTCAAATGATCATAAGTCCCTCGATGACGCTTTCGAAAGTTGCTTATCAAAATGATCAAGTCCCTTCAAGCAAATTGCCAAAGACACTTGGCACCATTGCATTCATGGTCCATACGATGACCCGCGCCTGTCCCGATCACATCCCAAACACAAGATTGTCCACCAAATTCAATGGTGGAACAAAATTGGTAAAAGGGTTAAAACATGAGAAAAACCTTTGAGTACAATAGGGGTAGACAAAACTCTTAGTTACTTGGGATCAATCTTGCAAAAACACTTGCCTCCTTTTCAAAACCACACTTCACAAACACTTTCAAAACAAACTTCCAAAAAACATTTGAAACATCTTTTCGAAAAGATACACACCGTTGTATATACTCAAACACGAGTCATTACAATGGTTGCCGAAACAAAGGCGTCTATTTCAAAAACATTTTCAAAACACACACATACACACACCATTTTCAAGCAATCAAAAATCAAGGCAAGTGATCTAAAACCAAGTAACTAAGAGCCCATGGATAACCATGGATGAAAAGGGTGCTAATACCTTCCCTTTTCATAATCTACCCCCCGGACCCACAAAACATCTCAAAAAGGTTTTTCCTGTGCTTTTTAACCTTTCCTTTAGGATAAAATAAAAAGTTGGTGGTGACTCTTGCTAAACCGAACAAGTGCGAATACAAACGCAAAACTCAAGTCAGTTCTCCCACCGTATCACACTTAGGTTCTCATTGTTTGAGATTTCTCCCGCTTCGATTAAATATCTTGCCACATGTTCGACAGTGGATTCTGTCGTGTCCCCTGAAAACTTAGTGAACTTAGGGACTTTGCATCTAGGAGGCAAGTCCGTTTGTAACACATATTCCGACAGTGGGGATGTGAAGTTAGGCCTACGGAAGCCCGTATTCATCCCGTTTTGCATCATGATTCTTTCAATCATGGTTGTCAAGTTATTCTCCAAACCAACATTCTGGTATTGGATTTGCTGAACTACTTCGTCAGCGTTTTGGTTTCTATTAACCATCCTTATTTTCGGGGCTACGACTCTCGGCTCTTCGACCCCGAGTTGTTCCATTTGTACCCTAAGGTTCTCTTCGACAGGCTGCTGGACTTGGTTAATAGTGGTTTCTTCCTCTAGAAGTATGCCTTGGTTTCCCCTTATCTGTGCCCTTTGGGGCTGTCGAATGGGTTGGGGTACCCCAAAAAAGTTAGTCAGACGCGACATTTGCGCTGTCATTTGCTGATTCGACTGAGTGGTATTCTGTATTAGAGGATTTAGCACTGTACTTAAAGTTTGCGCCAACATTTGAACCATGTCGTGGTTGCTTTCGTCCATTTGCTGCCTCAAGACTGCTGTCGAGGAATTCGTAAGGCCAGGCATTACGTGGGACGTTCCTCCTAAGAGTTGGTTCCTACCCATGTTCTCCATACCAACTCCAGAGCCTTGGAGTGGCAAAGAGGCACTCACTAAAGGTTCTGAAAATATGGACGTAGCATTCATCAGGCTAGTCAATTCAGAAGTTGGCATGCCGTAGGGTGGTTCTCGATTTAACCAGACTATCGAAAAACCTGGGGGAACATATGGTCTGGTTCCTTGGTTTCCCCTTGGTGGGGGAGTTCCCAAAGGCATTCTGGGGCCTGTAAATGAAGGTATTGGCCCCGTTTGTGTAACCGTTACTGCCGGCGTTGAACCAGCGGTTACCACTTCGCTTATGGTTGGGATAATCGTCGCTCCCACGTTTGTTTGTGGGTTTTCTCCATTGTTTGGCGGATTCGCCATTTCTCTACTTCTTCTCCTAGTATTGGTTTCGTTGGTGTATATTCTACCACTTCTCAATAACATGCAATACTCTCGAAAAAAGGAGTATATTTTATAAAAAACGATTAAACTCGTAAAATCAACACAAGGTCCCACCAGGTGTGCCAATTTGTTTACCGTGAAAAATGGTAAACAACCGCTGATCTTCCAAAAGGTAACTTATTTGGTGACTCGCAGGATCGATCAGATTGATCCTAAGATATGGCTGATTTTTATCGTTTAAATGCTTTAAAATAGAGAGTTTCGACTAATCCTAATGGTGATTAACGCAAGTAAGGTAGAGACACTTTAAGTAAATTGCATGGAGAAAAGCTTGATAAAGTAAATAAAAGCATTAAAGGCTTGTTAAATAAATGACTTCGACTGAGATAAATAAGTGAAAGCCATAAATTGCTTGAATGTAAAAGATTTCGATTAAGGTAAATGGTGTTTCACACATACATTCTCAATGATTCTTTCTCTCACGCTGGGTACTTGAATCTAAATGAGTGACTTGTATACAATGATGAACACCCTTAATAACTACGTGAACACTTAGTATTTATACTAAAAATCCTAAGTAACTGCTGGGCAGTTACATCGCTTCGTGGTGACACCACATGGCACGTTCACAACCCTCGACGCCTACTTCCACACCACGTTGCTCTTGGTAACTGCTGGGAACCGTTTTCCCTCCAATAATTCGAAATTCAAACCGTTCGATCTTGGGCATCAGGGACCTTGGTCGAAAGGTTGCTCCTTCGACGTTGAAAACAACATGATTCCAACTTAGAGAAATTTCTCTAAGTATCTTGTCATTCTTTGATAAGCCTTCGATGTGATCAGCTGATCGAAGCCTTCTTGTGTAGGAAACTCTTCTAACTCATAATTAATGATCTATATGATAATAGAACGTGGGTGTCGAATTTAGGAGCCAGCAATAATATGTATATTTTGTGATAAACAAACACCTTATTTATTGTATGTTTTTTTGGTGAAATCCTAGAATAATACAACAAACATAAAACAGCACAACAAATATAAACCAAAAATAACAAACATAAAACAGTACAACAAACATAAACCAAAAACAACAAAACAAGAAAAACCTAGCTTGGCACTTCCGGAAGATTCATGACGTTTCAGACACTTCATTATGTCGTCGACGGATCTTCGGATCTGCGCATCCAACTTGATCGGACCTTTAGTTATCCTATGGCGAAATGATTTTCACATGGCTTTCACATCTTTATCATTCTTCAACTCGATTAGGTTGTATTTCACTCTTCCATTTGTATCAATTCAATCCTCCTGAAACTCTACCTTTGTCACCTTCTGTTATCGGAATCAGGCAGCAAATTATTCAATGTTTCTTTCAAGGTGGCAAATAATTCAGAACCATCTAGAAGCGTGAATTCAATAGGAGGGTTGAAGTCATTGTGATAGACTTTTGTCTTAATCAGAAATTGAGGAAGAGATATTTTTTTGAGATGTATTTTCTCTATAACAAATGCCTCTATTTATATAAATGGTGATGCATTCTAAACTATACAAATGTGTCGGTGCAATTAAAACTATCCAAATATGTCGGCAAAATCTCATTCGTTTAAAAAACCATATTCTTAATACTATCGGAAATTTCAAATTAATTGAAATTTCTGGTATATCAGAAATTATATATACACTATCAAAAATTTATGATACCGTAAATTTTATAGGAGTGTATCAGAAATTTGAATGGTACTAAATATTTCAATCATTCTATCAAAAATTTTGTCTAAAAATTATGTTCAACTCATTCAAAAATAAAAATAAAATAAAATAAGTTAAGGGAGTGCCATGTATAATTTTGAGAATAATATGTTAAATGAATGTGGTAGTTTGGGATTTTGTGTCTAACAACATGAGGACAGTAAAAAAATTCGGATATCTCACCTCCTAAATGTTTGTAAGTTTTTTTATAGAAAAACCACCTATTTAATGTTTGCAAATGACATCTTACTTTTTCAATAACTATAATTTGTCTTTTGGTTACTCTTAGTCACTTGAATGCCTTGTTTATTAGCATCTTCTTTTGCAAAATTGATACATTGTTGTTTCCATTCCAAAAAAACAAAGTAGTTATAACTAATTATTAAAAGCATCCATTATGAGATAAGGTAGTTTGATTAATATTTAGTAGGGAGTAGTATATGATTTGTAGTGATATAGAGAAATCATGAGATTTAATTTAACTCTCCCTACTAACAAAAATAATAACCAACAACTAATATTTGTAATTTATATCTTTTTTTCAAAAAAAAAAAAAACTATTTATATCCTCCATTTCCAATTCTCTTTTCTTGAAAGGTTTGAATATTTTGAAAAACTTTTTGAGAATGAAAAAAAAAAATTTACATTTTCTTTCTAGTTAACTTGGATCTCTCAATTCATCTACCCACATCTTTGAATCCATGCACACAATAAAAAAAAGAGAGAAAAATCAACACTTTTACATTGAAATCGTCAAAACTAATAATTAAAAAAAAAAAAAAAGCAAAATGCATTAAAATTATTTGTTTATTTCCTCCGATTTGATCCTTTCTCGTTGGATCTTCTTCACTTTGTTCTTAAATTCCTTTCTTTCGAGAATTAAATCTTTCTGAAAAAGTAAATTTTTTTGGTAATTTTTCTCTGATTCTTGAAGAGCTTCAAATTCTGTGGATGAAGTTTGGAGGTGGAAAGATCTTATTTTGAGCCTCACCCTCGATTATTGGCTTCAAATTCAATTCTGGGTCGGTTTCAATTTCTTCAAAAAATCGCAAAACAGTGAGATTCACTTCGTTGCAGAGTGTTCCTGTTTAAGGTATATTTTCAATTTCATTGTCACTAATTTAGCAATGCACTTCTTATTGATGATGTTTTTTGTGGTAGCAGATTGTTGATTGTTGTGGGGTTGTTGGGAAGTGTGTGAAGGTTGTGGTGATGAAGTGTGTGACAAGGAAATGGAGGTTAGATCAGAGGGTTTTCAAGTGATGTATGATAAGCTTCATGCTCCTGTGATTCCAAGGAGCTGTTTTCGTTTTTGGTTCATTCGAGTTTGTTCAAGCATTGTTCTGTGGACTTGTTTGGTTCAGCTTGTTACAGTGAGTGAACTATGGCATTCCAATTTCTTTTCTGGCTTAACAAGTCATATATATCACACGAATCAACGCCCTATTCAAGACGATCTTAGACTTACTCAATCTCATCCCACTATACTTCCTGCAAGTTAGTTTTTCTCTATACTGAATTATCTATCTCAAGTATGTTTCTGTGTTTCCAATGTTTCTTGTTTGATGGAATGGTTATGGATGTGAGTTTGGAAATGTATAGCTTTGATTTTGAGTTTAATATTAAAGCATTGTCGATTGAAACCTTGCAGGAAATTATACTAGTAATGGTTTTCTAAGAGTGTCGTGCAATGGGGGTTTGAATCAAATGCGTGCAGCGGTTTGTACCTCGTCCTATTCTTCCGTTTCTTTATTCCTATTGTATGATAAGCTTCAATGTTTAGTTAGCAGATTTGGCATTTCAGATTTGTGACATGGTGACAGTTGCTCGGCTTTTGAACCTCACATTGGTTGTTCCAGAGCTTGATAAGAAATCCTTTTGGGCAGACCATAGGTATATCCCTTGTTTTGAAAAAGGAGAGAGTATTCTCTAATTTGTCTGTCTTGTCATTTTAAATTTGTACTTTTCTTTTTGCAGTGGCTTTGAGGAAATATTTGATGTAAAGCATTTCATTGATTCTTTACAAGATGAAGTTCGAATAGTGAAAAGAGTTCCCAAAAAGTTTACTAGGAAAGGTGGATACTCCACCATGGCGATGCCTCCTGTTAGCTGGTCAAATGAAAAGTATTACTTGGAGCAGGTCTGCAGAATATTTGTATCAATATTAAAATGCCACTTTACTCTTGCAAATTTTCATAATTGTAGGTCTGCAAAACATGTGTGAGTGTTGGAAACCCCAAGATACCGAGTTTGGTATCTAGTAATAAAAAGTAGTATATATATAGTGTTTGATTATTGACTACACCTGCAGATTTTACCGCTTTTTGCCAAGCACAAGGTGGTACACTTCAACAAAACAGATGCACGCCTAGCAAATAACGGTCTCCCAATTGATCTACAGAAACTTAGGTGTCGTGTTAATTATCAGGCAATTAAATTCACTCCTCAAATTGAGAATCTGGGGCAAAAATTAATTCAGATACTTCACGAGAGGGGATCTTTTGTCGCATTGCATCTGAGATATGAGATGGACATGCTGGCTTTTTCTGGGTGTACTCGTGGCTGCACTAATGAAGAAGCCGAGGATCTCAAGCGGATGAGGTGTTTTATCTTTCCTGTCTTGCTACGCGTTTACTTATATATAAGTTTTTATGAGAGATGGGTCTTTCTTGTATAATTTGTGGTGTTTTATGATTTGTTGAATTTGATATATTTTGACGATTATTACACATTAAATTTAAATACATTCACTTTATAAAAGAGAAAGAATCTTGTAGTCAAATTAATTTGTAACGAGCTGACAAGTGAGAGGTCGATCTCACATGAAATTTTGATTTTGCTTGCACAATTCAGATATGCGTTTCCTTCGTGGAGAGAGAAGGAAATAGTGTCTGAAGAAAGGAGATTGCAGGGTCTATGTCCTTTGACACCAGAGGAGACAGCCTTAGTTATGCAAGCCTTAGGTTTTGGCCGGGAGACACAGATCTACATTGCAGCCGGTGAGATTTATGGCGGTGAACGTAGACTTGCACAACTGAGAGCTGCATTTCCAAATATTGTGAGTTCTCTATCCCCTCTTCTTTTTTAATATATTTTTGATATTCGATATTATAAAAATGCCTCTGAATGATTCTAGCTTGTGCTTATTAGTTTATGCAAAATTTTCCGATAGGTCCATCAAAATACTAAAATAATTTCATATTCTTAACAGTTATATTTTCCAGCACTTGTTGTAAATTGTGGCTCTCAATATGGTTGGAACTCATCTACATTATGCACTTTCTCATCCGTTATGGTTAATGCTCGTTTTATAAGAATCCATTTTACTTTACTTTAGGTTAGAAAAGAGGCATTGCTAGCCGTCGATGAGTTGCAGCAGTTCCAAAATCATTCATCGCAAATGGCAGCATTGGACTTTATGGTTTCAGTAGCCAGTGACACTTTCATTCCTACCTATGACGGGAACATGGCAAAACTTGTTGAAGGTCACCGCAGGTATCTATTTACACGTGCTAGTTGCGATTTCATCTCATGTAAAATGTATTCTGATTTTAGAAACTCAACCATAAAATAATATCCAAGAATTTTTTTCTAATTAGTCTTCCCGCAGGTATAGTGGTTTTAAAAAATCCATCTTATTGGACCGGAAAAAGCTTGTACAATTGATTGATATGCATCAAAATAGAACCCTTCCTTGGAATGAGTTTGCAGATGCCGTACGACATGCTCACGAAAAGAGAATGGGACAGCCAAGTTATCGTAGAGTTATCGCTGACAAGCCAAAGGAAGAGGATTATTTCTATGCCAACCCACACGAATGCCTTTGCGAGGAAACAAAGTGTGATGATTTGCTAGGTCATCAGAATTCTCATCAAGTAAGATGAGTAAAAGTTGAATATAGAAAATATGCACTCTTAGCCCAACCATAAGTATGACAGAGTTATCTGAAAACGGCTCCTTTCCACGGCATAAGTTCTTAGAGATTTATGTATACACAACTTTGTAGAAACCATGGGGGGAAAAGAAAAATAGAAAATGAAAAAGAAAACATATGTTTTATATAGAGGCTTGTAAAGATGTATCTTCAACAACTTCAGTATAGTTGTATAATAACAGTTTATGTTACAATCTTGAATTCGAAGCATAAACTCTAAGGTTCATTCTCTCTGTAATAACAACGGTCACCTGCTTTATAGATAATCACCAATACAGAAATGTAATTTATATTTCACACATTATGTTTTCCTCTTTACAAACTTCAGGCATGTAACGGGTTGGTCTAAGACTCCAGAGTCAAAAATTTAATTACGACTCTCTTAAGATTGATTGAAAAATTGTGGCATCGATCATCTCAGAAGACTCCATTTGTATTTTTAAAAAGTGTTTAGTTTTTTCATCCTTAAGAAATGCAAACAGTGTGTCCTTTACCGGTGCAACTGCTTCCTGCATGATTAGAAGAATTTTCCAAGGTCTCCAAGGATATCGCCATTTTCTCCGCAAAGCCCAAGGTCCTTGAGCCTCCTTTCTTGATAATACTCTAACTGGTCCAATTCCTGTTCTTTCTGCTTGAAGATGCCGTCTATTTGCTGCAGGACCATCTTTTCTCCTTCTCTTATTCCAACTGCTATTGCAAGTCTTGAATCTAGATTTTCTTTTTTCATCTCGCAATCCTGCCATTTATATATTTTGTTCAGTTAATTGTTGATCAGTTGATATCAATCAGCTTCAAAATTTTCACAATTCAAACTCCATGTACTATTGTAAAATGTAATGAGGTTACTTTAATTGTATTTGTCATACCTGTTCAATGGTTGTATGATAACCAGCAAGGGCAGATTTGCAGGCATCTCGAACTGCTCTGCATAGTAGCTCCTCATTGTCACGGCTGACGAACAACTCAAGATGACCCCATATGGAGTCTCTAAACAGTGATTCCAATAAGAAAGCGTCGGTACCCCCCAGCGCTACTAGTCTCAAATACGGAAGCAATCCAGGTGGAAGAGTGCGATTATAGAACATGTCAAAGTATGCTGTCTGAGCAAAACCATTAGACTCAGCAATGTCTAGTTTGTCATCAAAAAAAGGGTCTGACTCAGATATCTCCAGTGTCAGAGTGTATGCATTTCGATTTTCATCTGGTTCAATGAAACCGTAGTCTAGAGCCAACTCTGCATTGCTTTTGTTCAAATCATATTGGATATATACCTGCAATAAAATTTGCTTCCATTGTTGTGTGTGTAACTATATTTTGAACGTAAGTTATGTTACGAACTGCACAGTTATCAACGTGACCATAAAAGAAACTTCACCTGTTCTCCAGCCTTGACAGAAAGAGGGCTCCTTAGAGAAAATAGGTAATCCCGAGAGAAAAGGCCAGCTGCACCTTTAACTTCATAAGCTTGTTCCTCTGTAGTTACTCTAGAACTGTGGTTAATCTGATCCAGAAATTCAATTTTGAAACTAATAGGTATGTTGAATAAAAGATGCAAGATACAGAAAAAGAGAAAAATGAAAAGGTTCTTACCAAGTCTGCCATTGGAACTATAACTAGATTTTCATTGCGAAGACGAGAAAACGCCCTTGATCTGAGAATTCCAAATGCCCAAAAGAAGTCATCCAGCGTCACAGGAGTCGGAAAAAGCCGCTTATTAGGGAGAATGATTTCTTGTTCTAGTTTCAGACATTCATTCTTCACATATTCTTTCACAGACACGGTTGTTTTCAAAAGTTGACTACCTACTCAAAACACATTCATTCAAATTTCAGTTTCATAATATTTATCTTATCTGAATCTATAAAAGAACTGTATTGTTATAGAAATTCGCAGCAGTAACAAACCTTGAAGTTCTTGGAGCTCTTCCTCTGACCTGCACTGGAATAACCAATTACCAACTGAATCAACCATATGAAAAGAATCTAAATTCACATTTTAAGCTCATACTAGTAATAAACCAAACCAAACCAAAGAAAAGAAAAAAAACCCCACCAATATATAGTAGAATCAGTTTCCTGTGGCAGAATACCAAAATAGTGTTTCCAAACAGAATCTTCCCTTGACCTTTCTCTTATGAGAAAGAGTATAACAGACAACCATGGCTTCAACTCACTGCACACTTTTCCAATCTCAGAAGCTGCAACTGCATCTGGATTTATCCACAGCCTTTTTGGCACCTGCAAAATAACATCATTCCTAGAAATGTCTTTGACAGCAACCAATCCTAGACCTTCTGTGACCACACCAGCTTTCACTGGGGTCTTGGCAGTGATGACACCTTCTTCCTGTAGCCACTTCCAGAAGGTTTGAAGTGCTGGAGACAGTGATGGTTCGGTTCCAACAGAGGCTACTGATTTTGCAGAGAAGAATTTCTTGAGATGAAGACTTGGTGGACCTTTGGGTGTAAAAGATGTACCCTTGTTGGTGTGAAAAGGAAAGGGAGAAACTGAACCTCCAGAAAAGATAGTAGCCATTTTCTGGTTTCTAGTTCTTGGTTTTCTTTTGTGTTGTGTCACATAGTAAGCCTTCGATCTTATTTTTGTGTTGTGGATAAGACTCCTCTATTATTGTTGATGCTTCAAATTCTCAATCAAAAATTTAATTTATCCACTATATGTATCATGTATTCATGTATATGTGTATACTTTTTTTTTGGAAAATTTACCCTCAGAGTCCTTTAAATTATTTAATTATAACAAATCGTTTCTTAATATGTTTTTTTTGCTATATGTTCGGGTATCAAGGGTCCCGAGAGTTGGACCGAAAGCCTTATCAGGTAAACTGGAACCGGACTAAAACAGTGATGATTAAATTTTAAGACTAAAATTGAACTGACATTTTCGGATAAATCGAAACCGGATCGGAAAATTGATTATTGGACATGGAGATCCGAGACCGGACCGTTAATTTTCGGCTCGGGTACCCGGCCCATCCGAATTAAAGGAAAAAATTGAAATTTTTTTAATTTCAGATGCAAAATTACATTTTAAATAATCCATTCAAAATATGCATTTGACATTACATTGTAAATATCATTTACATAAGTTATGAAATTTATGCTTTCAAAAGTAAAATTTGTTCAAAAATATAAAACTTGTTCAAACATAAGTTATGTTTCAAAAAACAACAAAATAACATTACATTTGTTAATGATGCCTCAAAACAATCTCATCATTGGCATTTCAAAAAACAACAAAATAACATTACAAAGTTGTTATTGTCAAAGAAGAGACACCGGGATCCTCCTCAAAATGAAATGATAAAGGTTCATCTTGTGGTTCTTCAAGCTACATCAGTAAAAGCATAAGTTAAACAAGGCAACATGAATGGAAAAGTGTAAGCCATATAAATATTCAACTAAGATAGATCATAAGCAAAAAATACTTACAATACTAGCAGCGCAGCCCTTTTTAATTCCATATTTCTCCTTCACCCAATCACTCCCACAAAGTACCATTTCAACTATCTTAGTTTTCATAGAAGATCGTTTCAGATCAAAAATCCTTTTACCAGCATTAAAAGTTGCTTCTGAAGCAACAATTGTAACTGAAACAGTTAGGATATCCTTGACCAACTTACTAAGAACATGATACTTGACTTCATTCCTCATCCACCATGTTAAAATATCAAACTTAACTTAGGGAAGACTTTCAAGGGAGGCTCCTCAAAATATAATTCAAGATCAGATTTTGAATTAGTATTACAAACAACAATTTCTAAAAACATCTAAAAACTCCTCTTTCCCAACCCAGAATTAGATCCTAATTCTAGAGTTTCAGACACATGCATTCTCACCATTAGTTCAATAAGTATCTTAATACAATTGGAAGAGAGATTTTAAGTTGGTTGTCAACTCTTGTTCATAGGCAGTGGCTTGAGTAGCATTTGGATACAAGAAAGGATATACTCATTTGATGAAGAACATTTTATACCTAGTTGAACAAGTAGAGTTGTAAACCAACTTAACTTACATAATTTATTTCATCCAATATTTGGCCTGAGAATTCAATTTCATAATAGGAAACTAAAGGCAAGATAATTTAATCATAGGCACAATTAAATCATAACTCACAAGGCAACATAATTTAATCCTATGCATAATTAAGTCACAACTCACAAGGCAGGCAACACAATTGAATCCTAGGCATAATTAAGTCATAAGATCACAAGATCACAAGAAAATATAATTGAATCAATTCACAAGAAGTTCAGACAGTAGTGACCTCATATAGACAATTAATCATAGGCAAAAAATTCATCATAACTCACGAGACACAACAAGGCAGACAATATAATTTAAACAATTGATCAAAATCAATTTACAAGCAGTTCAGACAATAGTGGCCTCAGATAAGCAATTTATCATAGGCAACAAATTCATCATAACTCACAAGTCACAACAAGACAGACAATATAATTTAAAACAATTGAATTGAATCAATTCACAAGCAGTTCGAACAATAGTGACCTCAGATAAACAATTCATCATAGGCAACAAATTCATCATAATTCACAAGTCACAACAAGGCAGACAACATAATTTAAACAATTAAATTGAATCAATTCACAAGCAGTTCAGACAGTAGTGGCCTCAGATAAGCAATTCATCATAGACAACAAATTCATCATAACTCACAAGTCACAACAAGGCATGCAATAGAATTTAAACAATTGAATTGAATCAATTCACAAGCAGTTCAGACAGTAGTGGCCTCAGATAAACAATTCATCATAGGCAACAAATTCATCATAGCTCACAAGTCACAATAAGGCAGACAACATAATTTAAACAATTGAATTGAATCAATTCACAAGAAGCTCAGACAATGGTGGTCTCAAATAAGAAATTCATCATAGGCAACAAATTCATCATAACTCACAAGTCACAACAAGGCAGAAAATGATCGAGACTTTATGAGTCTATCAGGATACTAACTGCAAGTATACAGTTCAGTCGTTCTAGTTTTAAAAGATTATCGAACCCACAAAGACTGAGGATCAATCGCATACGATCTAATGCTACAGTTTGTTTAACTAAGCGATGAATATTCGATTTTTAGGGGAAACAGTTTAATTAAAAATAATAGTAATAGTTATACCGGTATGTGATAATCGGACTTCGAGAATTCGGTGAATCGCTTGGCCTATAAAGTATTTCGGTAAAAACTAATTGTTTAAAAACCTGAGACATTCACTCTCGTATTTATGAAATAAGTTATGCTACTAAACCTAGTGGATGCACTTTAAATTTAATAACACTTTTTAAAAACAATTTGAGTCTAATTAATTTATTAAAACACTCTCGTGTATTTAAAAATTAATGTTTCGTTATCACTATATGGGTTGAACCCCAGCTCTCGCATGCAGGTTCTTGCCTTAATTAATTTCCCACTCTCGTGGCAAAATCGTGTTAATTAACCTCTCACTCTCGTGACAAGGGTAGTTAAATTAATCTTGGAAATTGGAAACCAGAAATTGTTTTATAAATATTTTTGGCCAAGGTATCACTGAATTCTCTCAGTTCTTAAGAGTCACATACCGGTACGAATAATTTAGCCGGACATAATAAATTTAACAGCAATGCAATTCAAAATATAATTCATAACAACAATTGGCATAATATAAAAAATCTGAATAAATATTAATTGCAATAGAAACCTGGAATCAAAGTTGTTATGGTAATCTTGAAGTGTTACAATAATCCTTGAGCTTGATTGCAGTAAATAAATTGTGTTAATTCTTGAATGAAGAATTAACACCTAAAACTAAAAACTAAAGCTTGGAATGAAAATTACAGCAACGTAGAAAAACTCTAAAACAAGGAAATAGAAATAATTGCAAAAGAATAATAAATTTGTTCTGAGAAAATTCCTTCGACCCTTGGTACTTTGCACTTGCACACATATATATAGCAGAGGAAAAATAGCAGTTGAAAAGTCTTTAGGAAAGGTTGAATGGAGAAAATATAGGGAGCATGGTTAGTGGGTGGAGGAAAAATAGGAGAACGAGTCTGCCCTTGCGTTGCCCACGTCTCCACCCATTTACAACGTCCATCTTCACGCGCGTGACGGTCGTCACAGGTGGGTGACGGTCATAACGCGCTTAAGTAGCGCATTACGCTCGTCAGTGATGTGTGACGAGCGTTATTCTAAGTTGGGGGGCGTTACGCCCGTCACAAGGGTGTGACGACCGTCACTGCTCCAAAAATCCAAACTTTGTATTTTTAGTTCTTTTTCTCTTTGTTTATTGTCTAGCCTTCTTCATGTTGTCCTTTTCCATTGGTTTGAGTTGGCAAATGTTATACCTGTAAAAAGAAAAATAATCTCGGAATAATCGGGGGTTAGACGACTTAATGAAATATAAAATCGGTAAAAAGCGTAGTAATTATATGATATGTTTTCTCGTTATCAAATTCCCCCATACTTAAACCTTTACTTGTCCTCAAGTAAATAGTCATTCGAAAGGTCGGACAAGTTTTGTCAAGCGCGTAAGCATGACATACCTTGGATGTTTAAAGTAATTTCGGGAAATCCTCGTCGGTTCGGCCAATACTTGAGTAAAACACTAAAGATACGTTAATGACACAAGCAACAAGCTTAATCGTAGGCTTCCCTTTCAAACGAGCTATCCAATGGTTCCGTTATAATTCTGCCCGGAGTTCCTCGTATCTATTTCACCCGATTTCGTTCTGGCGCAATCACATTAAGCCCTTTGTCTTAGCACACACGTAGTGGAGTAACCGGTTAGTGACTTTGATCCTTTTAGCACGGGGTATGGTACATGAATGTGGAAACCCTACATATGTTATCCAAATTGGAGGTTGTGGGGGATCGGGCCGTAGCACGCCCTACCGAGTTCAGAACCAGATACCTCTGAACCAACCAACACTGGATTCCTTCATTATTTGCTCAGCTCTTATATGTGCCCGTATATTTTGGTACACAAATTTTATTTTCTTTTAGCAGTGAGATAGGAAGGATATTTTTAGAATCAGGCATCAAACACTTATATTCATCGATTCTCCACGTGGTTTATGTCAAGACGGTGCTGACTGCTAGTATAAACTACTAGGGGTTACTTCTAGAACTTTAAACTCCAGATATTGGTATAATGGTTATTGAAACGGATCGCGTAAGTAGGAAGTCTACGGTGTCATAACTGTATCGATCTTGGTATGTCGTTTTCGGCTTCCTCAACTGGGATTTCGTTAAAATAGGTATGTCGGGCTAATGCGAAGATAAAATTTTTTCGGTATGGCTAAATAAATAGAAGAATTTGAATCGAGACATATCGTAAGAATTTACTAGTTTATAAAAGATTGAAAGGTACCTCTCCCACACAAAATTCGACATTGTCCTCAATGTTGCGGTATATAGACGGGGAAGTACAATTACAAAAACAAACGGAAAAGAAATGAAATAGAAAAATAATAAATTACATAGAAATTAAAGAAAGACTACTGGTGACCACGTCCTCTACTCCTGGTGCGAGAGCGTTTGGTAGGAGTGGCTTCAGTGTCAGTGTCTTGGAAACTAAGGGTGCTGACGTCCATCCTTAAGGCGTTAAGCTCTGACAGGGCCTCATCTAACCTCTCATTCATGTTGCGCTGCCCAGTCAAGATCTGAGCGTTTTGAGCACACAGAGACTCAAATTGTTCATGTTGCCTTCTTTCAAGTGCCGCGTTCATTTGGTTCTGCATACGGAGGGCGCGGAGGATGTCTTCAAGATTTATAGGAGGAGGTGCAGATGAGGATCCTGGAATGTCGTGGACTGGAGGAGCACTATCCAACTCTTCTTGCATTTCGTCTGCGGGGGCTGCAGGTTGGTCTTCATGAGCAGGTGCACGCTCTGCGGGAATTTCAGGCTCGAACAACCAGTTTGCTCAGTTACTTGGATCGATTCGGTCCCTGCAAGGCAAAATGATGTTCTGATAGACAGTGTTCCTGATTACAGGGTGGAATCTGCCATCTTCCCGCTCGTAAATGAGATGTGCGGCTTTGCAGTGATCCAAAGTTAGCAAAGTCGGTGCCATAGAAGGCAAGGTTGCGAGAGCAGCACCGTAGTTTAGACCTATGGCAAGTGAAGTGACCAGCCCTCCGAAATAAAATGGTTTTCCGCCTCTAGCACAAATAGAGTGGATGTGAGCAAGTAAGAACGGGGCGGCATTGATCTTTTGCCCAGTGAACACGCAATGCAAAAAGAAGAGCTCCTTGGAGTTGAGCTTATGGTTGCTGTCGCGGGCGAAGATTGTGTTGCTAAGGATGCGGTGGAAATAGCGGATGGCCGGATTATGAATATGGGTGGCATTCAGGTGGTCGTAGGATCCGACACGGATATTCGTCAAACTGTGCCATAAGTTGAAAGCTTCCTCACCAAAATTATCCGGCACTCGGAGATGAACACCTTCGTCCGAACAAAAGCCTAAAAGTCGCGCGATGTCGGATTGAGGCAACTCGTGCTCAATGCCAAACATGCGGAATTTGGCCAGGCCTGACAGTTGGTTCGTGGCACCTTGCGGAGTGATGTAAACAAATGAACTCAAGAACTCAAGAGTAAGAGTTTCATAGATCAGTCTTGGTTTGCGGCACAAGTTCCACAAATCCATACTTTGAAATAATTGGCGGACACTGTCAAGTAGTCCCAAACTCCTCAGGCAGTCGATGTCAACGTACCTTGTGGGTTGGAGACCTCGACGTTGAAATTTCTGAAACTTTGCCCGTTGATTTTCACCTTGTTCGCCGATTCTGAAAGTGAGGGCGGGGGCTTGTGGGTTGTTTGCCATGGTGTAGGTAGAATTTGATTGCAAAAGGCTTGGAATATAAAATTGGGGTACTGTGTGGATAGTAATTTAGTGTTGGGAGTTTTAGAAGTTAGAAGAAAAATGGAGTGGAGTGGGTAGTTTTCGTGTGATGTGGTAACAATGGGGGAAATGGGTTTATGAAGGGAATGGTTGGAACGGTTCTGTAATAGCCGTTCTGATACATTGTATGCGTGACGGTCGTCACGAGGGTGTGACGGTCGTCATAAGGCAAAAAGGCGTGTTACGCTCGTCACAAGGGTGTGACGGTCGTAACGCGTTCAGTGTCATTAATGAGATGACAGTTACAGGACCGTTGGGGGTGTTTATATATATTTATATATTTTTATTGTCTTCTTAGTAATAAAGTTTGACGTAATTTAAAATTTTGAAATATTTTAATTAATTAAAGTTTTGAATACATTAAAGTAATCTAATAATTAAAGTTTTGTAATATTAGTTACCAGCACATAACGAAATAGTAATATTGCGGTAAACATAAACCGTAAATAAAAAGAAATAAACAGTAAGCTGGAAATGAAAAGAAATGAAAATTTAAAATAAACTTGGTACTTGATAAATAATTGAATAAAGTCATAAGAAATTGTTTCGAAATAACTAAGGATAAAAATGATAAAATGCTGAAATAATAACTAGAATCCCTCCCACACTAAAACTAAACAGTGTCCCCACTGTATGTACAAATGCGAGAGAAAAGAATAGGATAACAATGGCAACTCTAGCCACGGGGAGGCGGAAACATATGCTGGTGCATGTAATCCAACTGATCGGTCACCAAATCCATGAAGGCTATGAAGTCCACCCGGAGAGATGTCAGCTCGCCTCGCATGTCAGTAATTGCTTCATGCAAAGAGTGCAGGGTAACAGTAGGTGAAGGTGGTGTAATCTCTGGAGCCTGGGTGGCGGTCTCAGCGGAAGTAGCCTGTTGTTCCCAAGGATCGGGGAACTCATGGTATCCTGGTGGTGTGGCAGGATCTTCATCAGCATTAGTAGTGTTTGGGACCTCGTAAATGTCAACAGTAGATGGTGAGGAGGGCGGTGTAGCAGGATGGTGAAGGTCAAAAAGCCAGTTATCTCTGTTATGCACACTGGTGATAGGGTCCGGAAGCTTAAACTGGTGGACGATCTGATGATTAACTAACAACTCAAATTGATCTGGTCCAAGGTTCCCGATAATGCTAGTGTTGAAGCAGAATGCAATGTCCATCGGCTTTATTCCATAAAGTGGGGCTGGTCCTAGCATAGGCATGCGGAGTCCAATTGCATTTGATAGCATGGTAACTAAACCACCCAACAGGATTGGTGCATTTGGAGTCTGGATGATACGCTCCATATTAGTGAGCATATAAGCGGCACCGTTTACCGGACGGCTCTGGGATGCACAATACATAATGAATAACTCATCGCGGGATACAGATGTGACATTCTGTTGTTTGCCAAAGATGGTGTGGGCGATGATCTTGTGAAAATACCTGAAAGCCGGGTTATGGATGCATTCAAAATAAAGATCAGACGGCTCAGGATGGTTATTACCAGTGATGCTTCCCCAGAAAAAATCAAGATCAGAGTCAGGCAAGAGGTCCTCCTGGGTCATAGTGATAACATCAGGTCCAAAAGGGAACCTAAGCAGGTGGCTAAACTCCCGAAGGTTATAAGTGTAGTCCATGTCAAACATCCTGAAAGTGATCAACCCACGGTTGAATCCTATCCCATGATTTGGAATGAAGCTCAGGGTGCTCAGGAACTCAAGGGTCAGCTTCTTGTAAGTACAGTACCGTCTTCGGATAGGAGCAGTGTCCCAGCCAATCTGATGCAGCAAGTACATGACACTCTCACGAATGCCAAGAGCGGTCATAGCATGGTCATCTGTGTAGATAGTAGGGCACATTTCCCACTCAGCCAGGTCCTCAAATCGTCTTCTTTGGTGTCTGCTTCTCAAATTGACATTCATGAAGTTTACACGGGCCATAGCGCTAAATATGAAAGCAAAAGAATTACCCCCTGAAAATATTTAATAAATGTTTGAAAAAAAAGGAGAAACTAAGTTAGTATTTTCGGGTTAAGAAATTGCCAAAGTTAAATCAAAAAGAAAAAGAAAGTTTAAAGGGAAAATAAAAACAGAAGAAAAAATAGAAAGGAATAAGAGATGCAATCATGAAAATGTTTTAAAGATTAAGAAAAAGAAAAGAAAAATAAAAACATGTTAAAGCAGTAAAAATAATTAAAGTAAAACATGGGTTGCCTCCCACGAAGCGCCTTTATTTTATGTCGACGGCTCGACAGTTAATACCTATTCAATTAGGTATCGGGGAAGGCGGCTCACTTAACTGAAGATAAGCCGAATAGTTGATATTTCCGACGTTAAAGTAGTGCTTTAAGCATTGGACATTGACTATGAATGGTTCGATAGAACTGGCTTTAATTTCTATCGCACCACTTGGGAAAACTTTGTTAATTTCGAATGGTCCGGACCATTTGGAACGTAATTTTTCCGGGAAAAGTTTCAGTCTAGAGTTGAATAGGAGTACGATGTCTCCTTCCTTAAATTCTTTCCGCGAGATACGCTTATCGTGCCATTTTTTTGTTCTTTCTTTATAGATTCTAGCATTTTCATAAGCGTCTAAACGCAATTCTTCTAATTCATGGATATCTGTTGTACCCCAAAATTTTCCCTCCCATTTCTCATTGATTTCTCACCACAAAGCCCTTGAAGCTCAAGATCCAGTTAGGGTTTCATCTGCTCAAGACCTCTCCTTGCACTGTTGACTCAAATTAGGGTTTGTGTTTGCACAAAGATGATTTGACCTAAAATGCCCAAGATGACTTTCATGCTTCATATTGGACTCCCAAGTTTACCCATATCAAGTTTCAAGTCTTGATTCCAAGTTTTGCCCAATCAATTGGACAGTTGACCTAGAAATAAACTGTATTGGGGAAAAAGTCAACTGTGGCCAATTAACAGTCAAACCTCATGAAATTTGACCCACATCAACATTATGAACTCATATGAACCATTTGATCAAGTTTGGATCACAATTCCATAAGAAATTTGATCAGACCACCAAAAGGGCAAAATGGTCATTTTCAGGGTTTTGACTGTACAAAGGCAATTTTTGACTGTTTGACCTAGCCAATGGCAAACCAAGCTCACATATGGACTCAAGGACCCCATGGAATTGTCTTGACATTCTCAACAAGCTCAAAAGATCCCAAGTACACAAGATTGACAGTTGAATTTCCCAGTCAATTGATCAATTTTGACTGTACACTGAAAAGTCAAACTTTGACTTTTTGGTCAAAATCAAGAGTCAAGATTCATTTTTCATCAAAACATGCCAAATCATGAAACTTGTTCACCAAGAAACCAATAAATGCAAATTAGGGTTTAAAATGGAATTTTTCATAACTTAGAATTTTTCTAAGTTATGGAAAACCCTAATTTTTTCCCAACTTTGCCCCACTGTTTCACTATGATTCATTTGGATTCAAACAAAAGTCAAAACATGAAAGTTGTAGCTTGTTGCATGATCTACAACTTTGATTCACAAAGTTTTCTCATTTGAAGCTTGTATCTCAAGTTACAAATTTTTGAATAAGGGCACTAAACCATTCTTAACTTAGTGAATTTTTGACCTATTTTGACAAGTTTTTCTACCCCACTTCAAGGCCATTTTCCATACACTTCCACTTGGAATTTCAAATTGCATTTCAAAGATGGATTGTAGTACACATTCCAAGCTTTCCAAAATGTCCAAGAACTCTTCAAACAACCTCATGGTTAGGGAGAATCGAATTTCACAATATAGCAAAAACTCACTTTTGAATTGGCCATTTTTCATGTTCATAAGTTATGCAAACTTCTCAAAACCAGCATGCCCTTGATTACAGGTCCTTAAACCAAGTTACACTCAATAATTTAATGCTTGTTCATTGTGTCAAAGTATTATTCTATGAGTTCAAGCATTACATACAAGTTTAATCCATTTTTAGATAAAGCAAAATAACCATTTTTGAAAAGTTATGCTTTATGTCAATTGGTAAATCAAGAAGGTACAGATCAAATCTCTTTAGCACAAGATTATGAACAAATCACACTGATCAAGGAGAGATTATGCAGCACATTAGGGGGCCCTCTACATGCCTAGAAGACAAGTTGGCTTTTTTTGGTTGCTTAAGAAAGAAGAAAAATGTCATAACATCACACAACTCTGATATCAGTGAACTAGAGCTTAGAGAAAGTTATCAAACACCTTTCAAACATTGATCTTAAGAAAAAGCACAAGCCTTTCCCTTCCAATACCTTCAAGAACTCAGAAAACCAGATAACTGTCAAAAACCAAAAAAACCAGTATTTCAATACAACTTCCACTGGTGGAAGTATAGTATAAAAAGTGTCAAAAACCAAAAAAGACCAGTTTTTCAATACAACTTCCACTGGTGGAAGTATAGTATAAAAACTGTCAAAAACCAAAAAAAGCAGTTTTTCAATACAACTTCCACTGGTGGAAGTATAGTATAAAAAGTGTCAAAAACCAAAAAAGACCAGTTTTTCAATACAACTTCCACTGGTGGAAGTATAGTATAAAAACTGTCAAAAACCAAAAAAACCAGTTTTCAATACAACTTCCACTGGTGGAAGTATAGTATAAAAAGTGTCAAAAACCAAAAAAGACCAGTTTTTCAATACAACTTCCACTGGTGGAAGTATAGTATAAAAACTGTCAAAAACCAAAAAAGACCAGTTTTTCAATACAACTTCCACTGGTGGAAGTATAGTATAAAAACTGTCAAAAACCAAAAAAACCAGTTTTTCAATACAACTTCCACTGGTGGAAGTATAGTATAAAAAGTGTCAAAAACCAGAAAACCAGTTTTTCAATACCAACTTCCATCTCAGCTTACACACACTTAAACAAAGTTATCAAACACATTCCACAGATCATAACCAAGCTATTGCACGAGCCTTTGACCTCCAATCTCTCCCAATACTCAGAATCACCTTGAAACTGCTCAAACAGAGCAACCTCTGCAGATTGGGTTCCAACTCTCAATCCTTTCAAGCATTCTTGCCCAAACCAGTTCACATACCTTCCTTACCATCTATGCAAGCTATCCAAAAGCTAAAGCACGACCTGTAATCACTCTAACCACTTCCACCATTTTCACATTTCTGACTTGCAGGTGAAGATCTCTAGCTCGATTCAGAAGCTTTCAAGACAAAGTAAACATTGGAATATCATCCCTGGACCTCAAGGAAGCTTTTCCAATCATCACCTTGCATTGAAAATTCCTACATTGCCAGATTGAACCTCAACTGAACAGGTAAGTTTTTGAATTCGTATCTCTCTTATTAGGCATTGTTAGCTTTAGGTTTGTGAAGAGAATATGTCATAATCGTTGCCCTGAACATGCCCATATAATTAGATTTTATTTATATTATGTGTGCTGCAAGAATTTGATACCTGAACTTTGAACAAAAATTAGGTTAAAAATTGGGAGAGAAGAAATTCTCTCTCATTTCTGAGAGTTAGATCATGTTCTTTATATGTATGAAATCGTGAGATGATGCTTTACATTTTTTGTGTTGAAAGTTTTCATTAAAAATCAAAGAATCAGGATCTTGATGTTGAAGCAAGAGGCGCGCGTATTTTTTCAAACATTATTTGCTGGAGGTTGAAGACAGGTCTTCTGGGCTGGGCCTGGAGCATTTTTCTTATTTGCACCACATAATTTCTTTTGAACCCCTTGAGCCCATTTCACTTATTTTTAATGATTTCTGACTTTTTCTTTTTTTGATTGATTCATTTATTTTTTCTCATGTTATTAAAAATATAAAAATCTTTTTTCTCACCATTTTTTAATTTATTAGGTATTTATGTTATTTTCTTTTGATTAATACATAAATAAATGGATATATTACATTTCATTAAAATATTGAGAAATATGTAAAAATACTTTTATTTTCATTTTTATTTTATTTTACCTTCTGAAAATATTTTACATAAAAAATACCTTTTTACAAATATTAAAAAAATTATTATTATTTATATATATAACACATGTAAATAATCACATATACATATACATCTCACACTTACACAATACAAATACATTCACATTGCCCTATACACATTTGTTTATCTTATATTTGATATTCGTCATTTGCATTTGATCGCAAATTCGATTTGGTTGTAACTTATTGGATGCTATAAGTCTCATCCCCATTCATACACATGTACCCCCACTCCCGGATACTATTTTGTAATAGCGTAAACTTTACATTTTCGCAATTTACCGCTTTCAATTATACCATGGTTAGACCTAGGGTTTGCATGTACATAAAATCAAACGCTAGATAACCTAACACAAGACAAATACATGAAATCAATACACAATCACACTTGCACCCCCTAGGGTAATCCCACATGTTGCCTTCCAAAATGGGCCATGCTTGTACGTCGAGTATCTTTGGCAAAACAAATTCAAATGATCATAAGTCCCTCAAAGTGTTGCCTAAACGGAATGATCATAGTCCCTTCAAAGCAAATTGCCAAAGACACTTGGCATCATTGCATTCATGGTCCATACGACGACCCGCGCCCGTCCCGAATAAACTTCCTAAATGCAAGATTGTCCACCAAATTCAATGGTGGAACAAAATTGTTAAAAAGGGTTAAAACATAACAAAAACCTTTGAGTACAATAGGGTAGATAAAACTCTTAGTTACTTGAGACCCACTTGCAAAAACACTTGCCTTCTTTTCAAAAACCACAATCCACAAGCACTTTCAAACAAACTCTCAAAACATTTTGAAACATCTTTTCGAAAAGATACACGCCTTTGTAAAATATTCGAGTAAAGAATTGTTACAAGGTTAGCCTAAGACAAGGCATCTTCTTCCAAAACATTTTCAAAAAACACACACACACACCACATTTTCAAGCAATCGAAAAAACAAGGCAAGTGATCTAAAAAACCAAGTAACTAAGAGCCCATGGATAACCATGGATGAAAAGGGTGCTAATACCTTCCCTTTTCATAATCTACCCCCCGAACCCAAGAAAAATCTCAAAAGGTTTTTGCTGTGCTTTTTTAACCTTTCCTTTAGGATAAAATAAAAAGTCGGTGGCGACTCTTGCTCAACCGCACAAGTGCGAATACGAACGCAAAACACTAGTCAGTTCTCCCACCGTATCACAGAACTGGCGACTCTGCTGGGGATAAATTTAGAAGTGGGGTTACCTTAGGGTTTAGATCACCTTTACTTTCTTGCTTTGATTGACTTGATTGCTTTATCTTTTGGATTCTTGTTTGGGTTTGTTGTAAATCCTACACCCGGATTTGGGGCACCTTTTTAGGTAAATAGCAAAAAACTGCGAGGGAACTGTGCGGGGTATACCGACATGGTTGAAGCAGTAAGCTATGTTAGTGTGACATATTTGTGAGTACCGGTAACCCTTGAGTAGTCAGGGAGAGTACGGGGCCGCTGTGTGATGTCATGAAGCACTAACGAACTCTTAGAACCTTAATTGACCATCTTAGCCTTTTTAGGGGTAGTGAGATAACCGACTTTGGTGCAGTCCGAAGTTGGTAGATACTCAATACTACACTCATTTGAGGATTGTTTTCTTGGAATATTTTGGTCGCCAGTAAGTGGCTAAACCGAAACAATGAACACAGAAAACAATCCAATGATATTGAGCTCCTTAGAACCCGGTTTCTATTTTAGGACAGGATGAGCCAACTAACTTCAAGAAGGTACTTACCTGAACCCCATGCAAGCCTAAACCTCAGGAATTGTTTGCTTTGTGTGAATATGTTTGCCTGTATATACACTCACTTGCTTGTGCATGCATGGACATAACATCATGACATCATACCATAGCATTTTCAATAACCATTTCAAGGATCTCGAGGGTTCTGTTGATGCAGGGTTACGTTGAACCAAACGTCTACCAAAGGGGCAAGAGGATTCTCCTCTAAACAAAGTTCTCCAAACAAAGGTCAAGTACAACAACTTGAATCAGTGGCTATGACCCACTCGACATGGTGAGCTTGATTCTCGTGGAAGGACGTCCACCGGTGCAGAGATCTCCAATCCAAGAGCAGAGTTCAACCTCTAACATTTTCTTGTGTTTACCCCAAGAGATCCTTGAAAGCATGCATCCATATATCATGCATTGCATTTTGATAATATTTCCTTTTTCAGGTTTCCTTACTCTCCTGCTGTTTATTTCAGCAAGAGATGGCTCTAGAAAGGTCTGTCAAAGACATCCAAGACCAGACTGCTCAGCTGCAGGAGATGTTCCTGAACTTGTCTCTGGGGCAAGATGAGATGAAAGCTCTCCTAATCAAGAGCTTGGGGAATTCCAACAACGCCAGGAGTGATCAGCTTGCGGAGCTGCAGTTTGATCTGACAACACTGAGGACCCAAGTGATGGGACAGTTGGTGGGCCAGATGGCTCTCATCCAAGACCTATCCCAAAGACAAGAGGAACTCAGAGTTCTTGTCCGCCAACTACTTCCAAACAACCAACTGGGGCAAACATCTGAGGTCGAAGAGCAAGTCACCGCTCAGCCTCCACCAACTCAAGAAGACAAGGGGAAAGCTCCTTTGCTTGCTTCAGGGTCACAAGCCCATCAACAACCTCGCCAGCGTCAACGGGGTAATCGGCGTAAGCAAGAAAAGTCGGGAAGACAGTTTACGGAGACTGAAATACCATCATTCTTTATACTGAAGCGCCTGTTGGAGGTCAATTTGCTTACCGTAAAGGATCCTCCTCAGAAGCTCAATACCTCCTCTCCTCACTGTAATCCTGACGCATTCTGTGTTTACCACTCCTACAGCCCGGGACACGACACCAACGACTGTTGGGCCTTGAAAAATAAGATTCAAGATCTAATCGACATTGGGGTGCTGGAATTCATGCCAGACGGCGAGATGAAGATCTTTCGTTAAAGGGTTCTCCGCTTGAAGTGACGAAGCTCAAACTGAAAGACTTTTGCTTCTTTTTGAATTTTCAAAGTTGTAGTTTCTTTTGCTGTCAAACAATTATTTGTTGATGTTAAACTCTGTTTTCATTAATGCATTGCATATGTTTGTCTTGAATCCATCCATTCGTTTCACTAATCTTATGCTTTTCTTTATGATATTTGACTCTTGATAAAAAGCTGTAAGCCTTTAGAGGGAGGATGACGAAACAATACCATGATCTTATACAGTATGCTCTTGAACAGACCTTGCTGGTGATGTACAGGCATTTCTTTCAATTCCCCAAACACTGGAGTTATAAGGAAGTTAATCCCTAGTCAACCCCTTCGAGCCAAAGAAGTAGGAGTTTTCTGTTCTAAACGATCAAAACCCTTGACATAAACCCGGGGCAGGGTAGTATCTCAGTTAATTCAAAAAAAAATGTGCATTGAAGTCGCAAACTCTCCGTTCGTAATACAACGAACGATGTCAAAAAAGAAAGCGTTCCTTCGGAATCAAAAGACAAGGGTGGTTCCCTATCACGTAGACAATCAATCTCTCAAAAGAGAAAAGCCCACTGAGCCAAAACCTATGAAGGAGGCTTAAGAAAGCTGGGGCATCCCGCTGACAGTAATCCCGGAAAACGGTAACAGTCAGGCAAAAGTTAGGGATAACAAATCAAAATCAAAATAGTGAGGTCATTACAAAATCCTCAACAACATGAAAAAATGTTGAAAAAGAAAAGAGGAGATGATGACTGTCTCCCCAAATTCAACTGGTGAACCATCTCCCAAAAGTCGTTCCAAACTCAAAGCAGAGTGTGACGCACAATTAACTGAGCTTAGGTTGAAGAACATCACGAAGAGCGTGTGGGTACAAATATACTTTGAGCCTTTATCCTTTGTTTCTTGAACCGTGAACTAGGCCACGTTACAACCCTTTAAAAGTCCTAATTGAAGCATGGGTTAGTTCGAAAGCATACTGTTACAAAAGGTATCCTGACTCCTGTAGGGTTTTGCTCTAAATCTTGTGTTGATCTGTCTTATAAAAAGTTTTCTGCTAAAAAACGCATTTTTCAAAACTTCGAGACAAACATAAACTTTGCATTGCTTGAATATCACTGGCTGCATTTGACTTTTTTGTTTGACAGCGAAGAATTTCATACAGCGAATGTTCGGAGGAACGAAAACTCTCTCAGTAAGTCAAAATCACTTCAAGAGGATAACACTTCCATCAAATCTCCTATCAACAAGGGGCATGACCTGTCACTATCCATCACACCTGGGGCATTCGAATGTCAATCTCAAGGGTTCGACGGATCTTTCAAAGTTCAGTTAACCTGGGGCAGTCCAGTCAAGATTTCAACAAAATCTCTCAATTGCAGAGTAACCTGGGGCAGGTCTCCGTCACCATCACTTGGGGCATTCGAATGTCAATCTCAAGGGTTACGAACAGACCAAGTTTCCCAGCAACATCACATGCATTTGATACTGGGGGCAGTGATGACACCTCTCTAGAAGACCTGCAATCATGGGTTTATTTCCCCAACATTTGCCAAGGATTTATGCTCCAGCACAAATTACCTTTCAACGGCATTCTTAGCATATGCAATCATCAAGGTTCCTTCATCTTGAAGTAGTAATCATCAAGGTTCCTTCATCTTGAAGTAGTAATCATCCAGGTTCCTTCATCTTGAAGTAGTAATCATCCATGTTCCTTCATCTTGAAGTAGTAATCATCAAGGTTCCTTCATCTTGAAGTAGTAATCATCAAGGTTCCTTCATCTTGAAGTAGTAATCATCCAGGTTCCTTCATCTTGAAGTAGTAATCATCCAGGTTCCTTCATCTTGAAGTAGTAATCATCAAGGTTCCTTCATCTTGAAGTAGTAATCATCCAGGTTCCTTCATCTTAAAGTAGTAATCGTCCAGGTTCCTTCATCTTGAAGTAGTAATCATCCAGGTTCCTTCATCTTGAAGTAGTAATCATCAAAATTTTCTTCATCACCTGCTGAAAATTGCAACCACCAACAGAATACCGGGCAATTAAAACTCCCAATTTCTGACCCTCAACAAAATCAAGATCTATGATATAGTTCAAGATGTGACCCAAGACATGGCGACATTCTATAACTTATCCAAACCTGCTTCCAGAAATAGTTCAAGATGTGACCCAGAGATGGCAACATTCTATGACTCATTCAGAGATTCCTTCCAGAAATAGTTCAGATGTGACCCAAGATTTGGCGACATTCTGCAACTCATTCAGAATTTCACTCAAGATATAGTTCAGATGTGACCCTGATTTGGCGACATTCAGTAACTTATTTCAGACCAACACCTACAGCAATCAGAGGACTCTCACAATCCCCATCCAGAGAACCTTCCAGAAGCTAACTCCACTCAGAGTCAAGTTTCATTATCACCAGCGAAGCTAAAACTTCAAATTATCAATCCCTAGCGGAGCCAGACCATTGAACCTACTCCCCACAGAGTTTCGGGAGGGCAAATATTGAGTTCCCCAGTGAAGTCGCCAGAGTTACTTCCCCCCAAGCTGAAGATTCTAAATCTTACCTCCCCGACATGAGTCTACTAGTTTGGAACTCCCCAGTAGAGGTCATCAGGAATTCTCTTCCACAGCAGCAGCCAAGGAATTATTCTCCCCGGCAGCAGTCAAGATTCTTTTATCTTCAGCCACCCAGGATTCATTTATCCTCAGCAGAATAGCTCTCCAGCTTACATGCGCATTCATCACATTCATATTATAAACATTGATGTCACATAAATTGCATCATGCATCATGACATTGCATACAACTAACCCTTTACTTTTTTAGGTAAGATCAGTCGACAGACAAAGATCACCTCCCGAGATTCATCCAGAAATAGTTCAGATGTGACCCGGACACGGCAACATTCTGATACTTATTCCAGATCCATTCAGACGCATCATCAGGAAACCCTACACCGGTTCCTCTTCAACTTCAAGACTTCTGAAAACAGTTCACGGGTTCTCCAAGTAAACAGATGTTAACCTATCACTTGTTCAGATTCTTCTTTAAGACTTCTGAAAACAGTTATGGATTCTTCCCAACAACGAATGTTAATCTATCAACTTGTTCAGATGCAACTTTTGAAAACAGTTTACGGACGCTTCCCAACAACGGATGCTGCTCTATTGCTTATTCAACTTCAAGATTTCTGGAAACAGTTCACGGGTTCTCCAAGTAAACGGATGGTAACCTGTCACTTGTTCAGATTCTTCTTCAAGACTTCTGAAAACAGTTTATGGATTCTTCCTAACAACGGATGTTAATCTATCAACTTGTTCAGATGCAACTTTTGAAAACAGTTTACGGACGCTTCCCAATAACGGATGCTGCTCTATTGCTTCTTCAACTTCAAGATTTCTGAAAACAGTTCACGGGTTCTCCAAGTAAACGGATGTTAACCTATCGCTTGTTCAGTTTCTTCTCCAAACCACTGAAAGCAGTTTACAGATTCCTCCCAACAACGGATGTCAATCTATTGCTTGTTCAGACTCCCAGTTCAGAGATGGTCCAAAGCTTGGACACTTTCCTGATATTCCCTTCCAGATGGCATCTCTAAGCCCATCCCCGACAAGATTCATGTCACTCTCCCAGATGGCATCATTAAGCCCATCTCCAAATGGCATCTCTAAGCCCATTCCCGCATCCATTGCTTTGATGAGTGCAAATTTCCGGGCACTCTAGTGTCCAATCTCCTTTTACCCTCGAGTCACGAAAGGCAAGCTTGCCAATCTAACTCTTAGGATTCAAGAAGATTGAACAGGGGCAACTGTTGTACCCCAAAATTTTCCCTCCCATTTCTCATTGATTTCTCACCACAAAGCCCTTGAAGCTCAAGATCCAGTTAGGGTTTCATCTGCTCAAGACCTCTCCTTGCACTGTTGACTCAAATTAGGGTTTGTGTTTGCACAAAGATGCTTTGACCTAAAATGCCCAAGATGACTTTCATGCTTCATATTGGACTCCCGAGTTTACCCATATCAAGTTTCAAGTCTTGATTCCAAGTTTTGCCCAATCAATTGGACAGTTGACCTAGAAATCAACTGTATTGGGGAAAAAGTCAACTGTGGCCAATTAACAGTCAAACCTCATGAAATTTGACCCACATCAACATTATGAACTCATATGAACCATTTGATCAAGTTTGGATCACAATTCCATAAGAAATTTGATCAGACCACCAAAAGGGCAAAATGGTCATTTTTAGGGTTTTGACTGTACAAAGGCAATTTTTGACTGTTTGACCTAGACAATGGCAAACCAAGCTCACATATGGACTCAAGGACCCCATGGAATTGTCTTGACATTCTCAACAAGCTCAAAAGATCCCAAGTACACAAGATTGACAGTTGAATTTCCCAGTCAATTGATCAATTTTGACTGTACACTGAAAAGTCAAACTTTGACTTTTTGGTCAAAATCAAGAGTCAAGATTCATTTTTCATCAAAACATGCCAAATCATGAAACTTGTTCACCAAGAAACCAAGAAATGCAAATTAGGGTTTAAAATGGAATTTTTCATAACTTAGAATTTTTCTAAGTTATGGAAAACCCTAATTTTTTCCCAACTTTTCCCCACTGTTTCACCATGATTCATTTGGATTCAAACAAAAGTCAAAACATGAAAGTTGTAGCTTGTTGCATGATCTACAACTTTGATTCACAAAGTTTTCTCATTTGAATTTTGTATCTCAAGTTACAAATTTTTGAATAAGGGCACTAAACCATTCTTAACTTAGTGAATTTTTGACCTATTTTGACAAGTTTTTCTACCCCACTTCAAGGCCATTTTCCATACACTTCCACTTGGAGTTTCAAATTGCATTTCAAAGATGGATTGTAGTACACATTCCAAGCTTTCCAAAATGTCCAAGAACTCATCAAACAACCTCATGGTTAGGGAGAATCGAATTTCACAATATAGCAAAAACTCACTTTTGAATTGGCCATTTTTCATGTTCATAAGTTATGCAAACTTCTCAAAACCAGCATGCCCTTGATTACAGGTCCTTAAACCAAGTTACACTCAATAATTTAATGCTTGTTTATTGTGTCAAAGTGTTATTCTATGAGTTCAAGCATTACATACAAGTTTAATCCATTTTTAGATAAAGCAAAATAGCCATTTTTGAAAAGTTGTGTTTTATGTCAATTGGTAAATCAAGAAGGTACAGATCAAATCTCTTTAGCACAAGATTATGAACAAATCACACTGATCAAGGAGAGATTATGCAGCACATTAGGGGGCCCTCTACATGCCTAGAAGACAAGTTGGCTTTTTTTGGTTGCTTAAGAAAGAAGAAAAATGTCATAACATCACACAACTCTGATATCAGTGAACTAGAGCTTAGAGAAAGTTATCAAACACCTTTCAAACATTGATCTTAAGCAAAAGCACAAGCCTTTCCCTTCCAATACCTTCAAGAACTCAGAAAACCAGATAACTGTCAAAAACCAAAAAAACCAGTTTTTCAATACAACTTCCACTGGTGGAAGTATAGTATAAAAAGTGTCAAAAACCAAAAAAGACCAGTTTTTCAATACAACTTCCACTGGTGGAAGTATAGTATAAAAACTGTCAAAAACCAAAAAAACCAGTTTTTCAATACAACTTCCACTGGTGGAAGTATAGTATAAAAAGTGTCAAAAACCAAAAAAGACCAGTTTTTCAATACAACTTCCACTGGTGGAAGTATAGTATAAAAACTGTCAAAAACCAAAAAAACCAGTTTTTCAATACAACTTCCACTGGTGTAAGTATAGTATAAAAAGTGTCAAAAACCAAAAAAGATCAGTTTTTCAATACAACTTCCACTGGTGGAAGTATAGTATAAAAACTGTCAAAAACCAAAAAAGACCAGTTTTTCAATACAACTTCCACTGGTGGAAGTATAGTATAAAAACTGTCAAAAACCAAAAAAACCAGTTTTTCAATACAACTTCCACTGGTGGAAGTATAGTATAAAAAGTGTCAAAACCAGAAAACCAGTTTTTCAATACCAACTTCTATCTCAGCTTACACACACTTAGACAAAGTTATCAAACACATTCCACAGATCATAACCAAGCTATTGCACGAGCCTTTGACCTCCAATCTCTCCCAATACTCAGAATCACCTTGAAACTGCTCAAACAGAGCAACCTCTGCAGATTGGGTTCCAACTCTCAATCCTTTCAAGCATTCTTGCCCAAACCAGTTCACATACCTTCCTTACCATCTATGCAAGCTATCCAAAAGCTAAAGCACGACCTGTAATCACTCTAACCACTTCCACCATTTTCACATTTCTGACTTGCAGGTGAAGATCTCTAGCTCGATTCAGAAGCTTTCAAGACAAAGTAAACATTGGAATAGCATCCCTGGACCTCAAGGAAGCTTTTCCAATCATCACCTTGCATTGAAAATTCCTACATTGCCAGATTGAACCTCAACTGAACAGGTAAGTTTTTGAATTCGTATCTCTCTTATTAGGCATTGTTAGCTTTAGGTTTGTGAAGAGAATATGTCATAATCGTTGCCCTGAACATGCCCATATAATTAGATTTTATTTATATTATGTGTGCTGCAAGAATTTGATACCTGAACTTTGAACAAAAATTAGGTTAAAAATTGGGAGAGAAGAAATTCTCTCTCATTTCTGAGAGTTAGATCATGTTCTTTATATGTATGAAATCGTGAGATGATGCTTTACATTTTTTGTGTTGAAAGTTTTCATTAAAAATCAAAGAATCAGGATCTTGATGTTGAAGCAAGAGGCGCGCGTATTTTTTCAAACATTATTTGCTGGAGGTTGAAGACAGGTCTTCTGGGCTGGGCCTGGAGCATTTTTCTTATTTGCACCACATAATTTCTTTTGAACCCCTTGAGCCCATTTCACTTATTTTTAATGATTTCTGACTTTTTCTTTTTTTGATTGATTCATTTATTTTTTCTCATGTTATTAAAAATATAAAAATCTTTTTTCTCACCATTTTTTAATTTATTAGGTATTTATGTTATTTTCTTTTGATTAATACATAAATAAATGGATATATTACATTTCATTAAAATATTGAGAAATATGTAAAAATACTTTTATTTTCATTTTTATTTTATTTTACCTTCTGAAAATATTTTACATAAAAAATACCTTTTTACAAATATTAAAAAAATTATTATTATTTATATATATAACACATGTAAATAATCACATATACATATACATCTCACACTTACACAATACAAATACATTCACATTGCCCTATACACATTTGTTTATCTTATATTTGATATTCGTCATTTGCATTTGATCGCAAATTCGATTTGGTTGTAACTTATTGGATGCTATAAGTCTCATCCCCATTCATACACATGTACCCCCACTCCCGGATACTATTTTGTAATAGCGTAAACTTTACATTTTCGCAATTTACCGCTTTCAATTATACCATGGTTAGACCTAGGGTTTGCATGTACATAAAATCAAACGCTAGATAACCTAACACAAGACAAATACATGAAATCAATACACAATCACACTTGCACCCCCTAGGGTAATCCCACATGTTGCCTTCCAAAATGGGCCATGCTTGTACGTCGAGTATCTTTGGCAAAACAAATTCAAATGATCATAAGTCCCTCAAAGTGTTGCCTAAACGGAATGATCATAGTCCCTTCAAAGCAAATTGCCAAAGACACTTGGCATCATTGCATTCATGGTCCATACGACGACCTGCGCCCGTCCCGAATAAACTTCCTAAATGCAAGATTGTCCACCAAATTCAATGGTGGAACAAAATTGTTAAAAAGGGTTAAAACATAACAAAAACCTTTGAGTACAATAGGGTAGATAAAACTCTTAGTTACTTGAGACCCACTTGCAAAAACACTTGCCTTCTTTTCAAAAACCACAATCCACAAGCACTTTCAAACAAACTCTCAAAACATTTTGAAACATCTTTTCGAAAAGATACACGCCTTTGTAAAATATTCGAGTAAAGAATTGTTACAAGGTTAGCCTAAGACAAGGCATCTTCTTCCAAAACATTTTCAAAAAACACACACACACACCACATTTTCAAGCAATCGAAAAAACAAGGCAAGTGATCTAAAAAACCAAGTAACTAAGAGCCCATGGATAACCATGGATGAAAAGGGTGCTAATACCTTCCCTTTTCATAATCTACCCCCCGAACCCAAGAAAAATCTCAAAAGGTTTTTGCTGTGCTTTTTTAACCTTTCCTTTAGGATAAAATAAAAAGTCGGTGGCGACTCTTGCTCAACCGCACAAGTGCGAATACGAAAGCAAAACACTAGTCAGTTCTCCCACCGTATCACAATATCTAACACTCATTTCTCGCAAGCAGTCTTGTAATTTAAGTTAAGGGTTTTTATGGCCCAATAAGCTTTATATTCTAATTCTACTGGCAAATGACAAGATTTTCCATAAACTAACTTGAACGGCGTTGTTCCAATAGGGGTTTTAAAAGCTGTCTGATATGCCCAAAGATCATCATTTAGCTTGGAGGACCAGTCTTTTCTGGATGAGGTTACAGTTTTCTCAAGGATTTGTTTTATCTCCCTATTTGACGCTTCCACTTGCCCGCTCGTTTGAGAATGGTATGGTGTGGCTATGCGATGTTTAACGCCATATTTTGAAAGTGACTTTTAGAAGATTCTAAAGATAAAATGGGACCCACCATCACTGATTACTAGTCTTGGTACACCGAATCGTGGGAAGATAATATGCTTGAATAGTTTTATTACCACACGTGTATCGTTTTTGGGTGCGGCGATGGCTTCAATCCATTTTGATACGTAGTCGACGGCTACCAAAATATACTTATTTCCAAAATATGCGGGGAAAGGTCCCATGAAATCAATTCCCTATACATCGAAAACTTCTACTTCGAGGATTCCTTTTTGCGGCGTTTCGTCGCGTCTAGATATATTTCCTGTGCGTTGACATCTATCGCAGTTCATAATTGCTACGTGGACGTCTTTCCATAAGGTAGGCCAAAAGAAGCCAACTTGAAGTATTTTTGCACAGGTTTTCGACGTACTAGCGTGTCCACCATAAGGGGCGGAATGGCAATGGGAAATGACGTCGTCTATTTCATCGTTAGGGACGCAGCGACGGTAGATATCATCGGCGCCTCTTTTAAAGAGTAATGGTTCATCCCAAAAGTAGTGTTTATGATCATGGAAAAATTTCTTCCGCTGTTGGTACGTTAAATCAGGTGGTAAAACACCGGCAGCTAAATAGTTGACGAAGTCAACGTACCATGGTAATGTGGTGTTAGTACAAATGGCTTTTACTACCGCAGTTGTTAAAGGTTCATTGTGTTGATCTAAACTGTCGGTAGGGTTTATCTCTAGCTTAGCAACAAGGCGTTCATAAGGGAAGTCTTCGTTTATGGGAACACTCTCGGTTTGGATTCCATCTAATCTCGATAAATGGTCAGCTACCACGTTTTCAGTTCCTCTCTTGTCTTTTATTTCTAAGTCAAACTCTTGTAGGAGTAAGATCCATCTGAGTAGTCGTGGTTTGGCGTCTTTCTTGCTTAGTAAGTATCGGATCGCAACATGATCCGTGTAAATAATGATTTTGGCGCCTACTAAGTAGGAACGAAATTTATCCAATGCGAATACCACAGTTAAGAGTTCCTTCTCCGTAGTGGCGTAATTCATTTGTGCGGGATCGAGTGTTCTGCTTGCATAGTAGATAGCGTGAAGCTTTTTTTCTTTGCATTGTCCTAGGACTGCGCCTACAGCATAATCGCTCGCATCGCACATTATTTCAAATGGTAGGTTCCAATCAGGAGGTTGCATAATAGGTGTTGAGATTAAGGCTTCTTTAAGTGTCTCAAATGCGTTCAAGCATTTATCGTCAAAAATAAACTCAGCCTCTTTCATTAATAATTCAGTTAGTGGCTTGGTGATTTTAGAGAAATCTTTTATAAAACGTCGGTAAAAACCCGCGTGTCCTAGAAAGCTTCTTATTTCTCTAACTGTTTTGGGTGGTTGAAGGTTTTTGATAATTTTGATCTTTGCTTTGTCGACTTCAATCCCTCTGTTTGATACAATGTGACCCAACACAATTCCTTGTCTCACCATGAAGTGACATTTTTCCCAGTTGAGCACTAGGTTGACATTGACACAGTGTTTCAGTACTAATTCAAGATTTGATAAACATCCGTCGAAACTCTCTCCACAGACAGAGAAATCGTCCACGAATACTTCCATAATTCCGTCTAAAAAATCTGCGAAAATCGCCATCATGCATCGTTGGAAAGTTGCAGGTGCGTTACATAGTCCAAATGGAATTCTTCGGTATGCAAAGGTACCATAGGGACATGTGAATGTGGTTTTCTCTTGATCATCAGGATGAATGGGAATTTGAAAGAATCCTGAGTACCCGTCAAGATAGCAGAAATGGGAATGTTTGGCTAAACGCTCGAGCATTTGGTCAATGAATGGTAATGGGAAATGGTCCTTGCGCATAGCTTTGTTTAGTTTTCTATAATCTATACACATTCTCCATCCTGTTTGGGTACGTTGTGCTACCGATTCTCCTTTTGTGTTCGTTATAATCGTAACACCTCCTTTCTTAGGCACCACATGAACTGGACTGACCCAGTTGCTATCTGATATTGGGTATATGATGCCTGCCTCTAGTAGTTTCTGCACTTCCTTCTTAACGACTTCACTTAGGATAGGATTTATTCGTCTTTGATGTTCTCTAGAAGTCTTGCAGTCCTCCTCCAGCATAATGTGGTGCATACAGAGAGAAGGGCTTATTCCTTTTAGATCTGATATATTATAGCCTAATGCGGCTGGATATTTCCTTAACACACTAAGAAGTTTTTCGATTTCGATCTCTCCTAATTTGGCATTGACTATAACTGGTCGTTCGAGTTCTTTATCTAAGAATTCATACTTAAGATCTTCAGGTAATGTTTTAAGTTCTATACCAGGTTTCTTATTAGTTGGGGAAGGATCGGGTGTTAAGGCTAAACATTCGCTTAGGTCGGTATCTAAGTGTTCTTATTTCCAGTCCTCGTTCTTAAGGATAGTTGGTGTCTGAATTTTCAGCATCGCAGAATAGGTGTCCTCTTGGCATTCAAGTTCTTTGACACATTCATCAATAATATCTAGGAGACAACATGAGTCATCTATAGCAGGGGCTTTAAATAATTGGGAAAGAATGAATTCTACTTTTTCTTCTCCTACCTCGAAGGTAAGTTTTCCTTTCTTAACGTCTATGATGGCTCCTGCAGTAGCTAAAAATGGTCTTCCTAATATGATGGGAATGTTTGAATCTTCTTTGATGTCCATTATTATAAAGTCAGTCGGTATGTAAAATTGTCCTATTCGGACAAGAATGTTTTCTAGCATACCAACAGGAAATTTGACTGATCTGTCGGCTAGTTGTAGGGACATCTTGGTAGGTCTCATGTCGCCTAATTTGAGCTTCTCGCAAATAGATAATGGCATTAGACTGACACTGGCTCCTAAGTTGCATAGAGCTTTGTCTATGACAGATTTTCCAATTACACATGGTATGGAGAAACTACCAGGATCTTTTAGCTTTGGAGGCATGTTATTTTGAATTATGGCGCTACATTCGGCAGTTAGCATAACGGTTTCGTTTTCAATGATTTTTTTCTTATTAGACAATATTTATTTTAGGAATTTAGCATATGACGGCATTTGGGTTATAACTTCTGTAAACGGGATAGTAACGTTTAATTGTTTCATAAGTTCTACAAATTTCTTGAATTGTCCCTCGTTCTTGGATTTTGCAAGTCTTTGGGGGTATGGAATTGGTGGTTTATATGGTGGTGGAGGCACATAAGGTTTTTCTGAAGCCTCTCTGTTCTCATTCGCGTCTTCCTCTACATTTTCAGATTGATCTTTCGACTTCTCTATTTCTTTTTCAGGTTTTTGATACATGGTCGGGTTTTGGAGTCTAGGATCTACCGGTCCATCAAGGGCTGTCCCACTTCGTAATGTGATAGCATTTGCATGTCCTTTAGGATTGGGTTGTGGCTGTCCAGGAAATGTACCAGCAGGTGCGGCAGAACTAGCTTGGTGTTGTGCTGCTTGGGAGATTTGGGTTTCTAACATTTTATTGTGAGTTGCTAGGGCATCTACCTTATTTGCTAATAGCTTCAACTGTTCACCGGTGTGAACGTTTTGATTGAGGAATTCTTTGTTTTGTTGGGCTTGATTAGCGATAAAATTTTCCATTAGGATTTCAAGGTTAGATTTCTTAGGAATGTTAGGAACATTAACAACGGGTTTTTGATACCCTGGAGGTACAACAGGTGCTTGGCCAGGTGCATATAAAGCGTTATTGCTCTTGTACGAGAAGTTAGGATGGTTCTTCTAACCAGGATTATAGGTATTGGCATAAGGATTACCTTGAGCGTAATTTACCTGATCAGCTGATACTCCTGCTAAGATTTGACATTCGGTTCCAACATGACCAGGAACTCCACAAACTTCGCAGCTTGGGGTAACTGCAGCCACGGTAGCTGCAGGAGGTAAGGTCAAGCTTTCTATCTTTTGGGTAAGAGCATATACCTTAGCATTAACTTTATCTAGGCTACTAATTTCGTACATCCCACCTTTGGTTTGAGTTTTCTCCACAGATGTTCTTTCTCCTCCCCACTGATAGTGGTTTTGAGCCATGTTTTCAATGAGTTGGTTAGCTTCGTCATAAGGCTTATCCATCAGTGTACCACCTGCAGCGGCATCTATAGAGAGTCTTGTGTTGTACAAGAGTCCATTATAAAATGTGTGGATTATCAGCCATTTTTCTAATCCGTGATGTGGGCACATTCGCATCATATCTTTGTAGCGCTCCCATGCATCGAATAATGATTCAGTATCCTTCTGCCTAAATCCGTTGATTTGGGCTCTTAGTGCAGCGGTCTTGCTTGGGGGGAAGTATCGTGATAAGAATACAATCTTCAGTCCTTCCCACGTAGTGACGGAATTTGATGGCAAGGATTGCAACCAAGCCCAAGCTCTATTTCTTAGTGAGAAAGAGAAAAGACGTAATCTTATCGCATCTTTACTAACACCATTTGCTATAACTGTGTCGGCAAATTGAACGAATTTTGTAAGATGTTCATTCGGATCCTCAGAAGGATCTCCAGAGAATTGGCGTTGTTGGATAGCTGATATCAATGACGGTTTCAACTCAAAATCGTTTCGGTTTATTGCTGGAGCAGCAATGCTGTTGTGGGGTTCTTGTTGTGATGGAGCTGCATACTCCTTCAGTGGACGGGTCCTTTGTTCTTCGGCCATGTCTAATTCTGGATTGGTTTCGGTCTCAGAGGAAGAATTAGAATATGTTTCAGAATCAATCTTGATTTCGGGTTTGGGTAAAGGAATAACGTGATTTAAACAGTAATCCCTGACTGCACGTCTTACGGAAAGAATACGTTCAGGTTCGTCCGTCGATTTGTCAAGTGGTTCGCCTTATGAGCGAGTCCTTGGCATACAAATCGAAAAAGGGTATTTGTTGCCTAGTCTAAATGCGCAACAGAAGAATCATAATTAATTGACTACCAGTCCCCAGCAACGACGCCAAAACCTTGATCGGGACTTTATGAGTCTATCGGGATACTAACTGCAAGTATACAGTTCAGTCGTTCTAGTTTTAAAAGATTATCGAACCCACAGAGACTGAGGATCAATCGCATACGATCTAATGCTACAGTTTGTTTAACTAAGCGATGAATATTCGATTTTTGGGGGAAACAATTTAATTAAAAATAATAGTAATAGTTATACCGGTATGTGATAATCGGACTTCGGGAATTCGGTGAATCGCTTGGCCTATAAAGTATTTCGGTAAAAACTAATTGTATAAAAACCTGAGACATTCACTCTCGTATTCATGAAATAAGTTATGCTACTACACCTAGTGGATGCACTTTAAATTTAATAACACTTTTTGAAAACAATTTGAGTCTAATTAATTTATTAAAGCACTCTCGTGTATTTAAAAATTAATGTTTCGTTACCACTATCTGGGTTGAACCCCAGCTCTCGCATGCAGGTTCTTGCCTTAATTAATTTCCCACTCTCGTGGCAAAATCGTGTTAATTAACCTCTCACTCTCGTGACAATGGTAGTTAAATTAATCTTAGAAATTGGAAACCAGAAATTGTTTTATAAATATTTTTGGCCAAGGTATCACTGAATTCTCTCAGTTCTTAAGAGTCACATACCAGTACGAATAATTTAGTCGGACATAATAAATTTAACAGCAATGCAATTCAAAATATAATTCATAACAACAATTGGCATAATATAAAAAAATTGAATAAATATTAATTGCAATAGAAACCTGGAATCAAAGTTGCTATGGTAATCTTGAAGTGTTACAATAATCCTTGAGCTTGATTGCAATAAATAAATCGTGTTAATTCTTGAATGAAGAATTAACACCTAAAACTAAAAACTAAAGCTTGGAATGAAAATTACAGCAACGTAGAAAAACTCTAAAACAAGGAAATAGAAATAATTGCAAAAGAATAATAAATTTGTTCTGAGAAAATTCCTTCGACCCTTGGTACTTTGCACTTGCACACATATATATAGCAGAGGAAAAATAGCAGTTGAAAAGTCTTTAGGAAAGGTTGAATGGAGAAAATATAGGGAGCATGGTTAGTGGGTGGAGGAAAAATAGGAGAACGAGTCTGCCCTTGCGTTGCCCACGTCTCCACCCATTTACAACGTCCATCTTCACGCGCGTGACGGTCGTCACAGGTGGGTGACGGTCGTAACGCGCTTAAGTAGCGCATTACGCTCGTCAGTGATGTGTGACGAGCGTTATTCTAAGTTGGGGGGCGTTACGCCCGTCACAAGGGTGTGACGATCGTCACTGCTCCAAAAATCAAAATATTGTATTTTTAGTTCTTTTTCTCTTTGTTTATTATCTAGCCTTCTTCATGTTGTCCTTTTCCATTGGTTTGAGTTGGCAAATGTTATACCTGTAAAAAGACAAATAATCTCGGAATAATCGGGGGTTAGATGACTTAATGAAATATAAAATCGGTAAAAAGCGTAGTAATTATATGATATGTTTTCTCGTTATCAGGCAACATAATTTAAACAATTGAATTGAATCAATTCACAAGTATTTCAGACAGTAGTGGCCTCAGAATCAATTCACAATCAGTTCATCATAGGAAATTCATTCATCATAACTCACAAGTCACAACAAGAACTGCATGCCTTAGATCAAGAACTGCATCAATAGAAATCAATGTATTAGACTCTAACCAATACTTGTCATAATTCAACTTCATTTCATTAGCAAGCGCCCAGAACTGAGGATTATTTGAGATGCTTGAGGATTTATCAAGTAGAACTTTCACCCTGTAAAGCTCATCCAAAAAAATTAACAGTGGGGTAAGAGGTGCCACTAATAATTAATGTTACATCAGCAAAAACCTCTAAAAACTTGCAAATATCATGAACATCTTCCCAATCATTTGTATCAGGCAAAAAACTGAGAAATGCCCAATTTTCCTCGACATATCTAGGCCAAACATCTCTGTAGTGATATGAAGTGGACAACATCAGCCAAGTTGAGTTCCACATTGTCTTGGTATTCAATACTTGCATTCTACCTTTAAGTTGCAACCCAACAATAAATTTTTTGAATACTTTGCATCTAGTTTCAGAATTCAGCAAGTACTTGACACCACTCCTAATCTTATCAAGAGTCACCTTAATTATATCAAGTCCATCCTGCACCAATAAATTTAAGATGTGTGCACAACATCTCACATGAAAAAGTTTATCATCCAATGGTAGATTTCTCCTAACAGAATAATCTCTCTTCAATCTAGTAATACAATTATCATTGGCACTAGTATTATCAACAGAAATTGAAACCACCTTATCCCTTATGCCCCAATCATCCATCACCTTAATCAATTCCCTACACAAAACCTCACCAGAATGTGGTGGTGACACATTCTGAAAAGATAAAAATCTTTTGTGAAGTTGCCGTTTTGAATCAATGAAATGACCAGTCACAGTCATATAACCAATTTTCTATTCACCAGACCACCACAGATCAGTTGTAAGACTGATCATGTTAATCAAAGACATAGAATTTTTCATCTTAACTCTCTCAGTCTCATAAAATGTCTCACAATCTAACTTAACCTGTTGTCTAGTAATTTTTTTGTACCATGGATAAATTTCTCTAAGAAACTCATTAAAGATAACATCTTCCATAATAGAAAAAGGAAGTTCATGACCTAGAATCATATAAGTTACAACTTTTCTAACCCTAACATGATTATATGTCCAAGTTGCCAAACTAGGAGTACTATCAAAACATCTACATTTAATCTAGACTGTGCAACCTCTTTGTCAGTATTACCTCTCAAACTTAGCTTTCTTTGAATGAAATTTTTTAAATGTTTCTCACCATTAGAAGTACTTTTCTATCTCACATCATAAGTGTAAAGCTTACCACGCCATTTGCAATTCTATTTTTTGGTACCATCAGACATTTCAATAAGTAGCATCTTAGTACGAACATTAGTTTTCTTGGGACGAGGAGCTTTACCAAAGGCATTTATCTGACTCTGTAAATTCTGAGCTGGGTCAACTGGAGGAGTTTCCCCATTAGGAGTAGTTGTATTTTGAGTAGTAGTAGTATTTTGAGTTGTGTTGTCAGTTGGAAGTAAAACTGAAAGTTCCAAATCAATCATCTCACCAATCTCTATATTTCCTCCATACATTGTCTCTTATCCCTCATCAAGCAACATGTTTATATCAATAAGATCATCCATGATTGGAGTCGATAAAGAATCTTGAAAAGACATGACATAAAAAATAAATATCAATCAAACAATAGTGTAATACGAAATATGAACAAAATTTATTATCAATCAAACAACCTCAGCAAAACAATTTATTATTAGACCAGATTACAACCTCAGGACTCAGCAACAAAATTTACAAAATACAATCTCAAATCAAAATCCTAGGCCGAACCCTAATGAAGTTCAAAACTGAGCAACAGAATCAAATATTTTTTATCAAAACACTGGGTCAAAATTGATACTAGGTAGATAACTACTCGATAACTCAAACATGCAAACAAAGTAAAAAATATAATGACAGGAAAAAAAGAGAATAGAGTTTGGATACATTACACGAACAAGATTGAAGCCTTCAATAATCCATAGTGTGCCTCTTAACACAAATGATTCTAATAGATAATGAAAGTCAACATGTTGTGTTGATCGGAGATGAAGCCCTGGGAGAGAGACGGAATGGAGGAAAACATATTGTGAGAGACAAGAGAGAGTGACTGAAAAAGTAGAAAAGGAAAAATGAGAACATGTAAAATTTTTAAAATTTATACCAATGCCTACTGGTTACTTATTGGATATTTTGGTTCGGTTCTTCATGCTGGATACAGATACAAATTTTATCCATTACCAGATCAAAAGGTATTTCAGCCGGTCCAATGGTCCGGCTCCATCGGACCGGTTCTTAGGTGATTTTTGATTTTGCAGCTCCAAATACAGCCATACCTGCACCGTTGATATTTTTTTCAAACTCCTTTCTAAAAAAGTTGAAGTGACACTAGTGATACTGATATGTCATTTAACATAGATTAGAGACTATCATTGCACAATATAATAAAATTTTCAAAAAATTTTAGTGCGTAAAAGTATTTTTTAAACTAATCAAAATGCACGCAAAAATAAAAAATTAAAGAAAATTAGTAAAACAGAAAATTACACGAAGATTAAAATGAGAAAAAATATTTTTAGGAGTTTTTTCATAATTTTTAGATAAAAAGTGAATTTAATATAAATTTTAGAAGTTAAAAATAAATTAAAATAAAATTAATAGAATAAAATAAAGCAGAAAAAATGTCAATGAAGCAGATGTTAAGTAACTTAAAGGACTCTAGAAATAATTTTTTATTATAACATGGAAGTAACATATTTATTTTATTTTTTAAAAATTAAAATTTAGATTAGGAGACACACCCTTCAAAAAGTAAGAGAAAATCATAAGCTTTATTTAAGATTTATAAATCAATTTATACAAGTTATATTGGTACCGGTGGAAGATTCAACCATATTTGCCACCGCAGTTACTAAAGTAACACATATTTAATACTATATATATGAACCAATTTCTTTTAGAGTCAGATATATAATTCAAAACTTGATGATTCGACGGAGTTATATTACTTGCATGTAGGGTGGTTTGTCCAAAAGGTTCATCTCCCATTACGTACATTTGTAGGTTTGAGAGCGAAGCTTATAGAACTATGGAAATTTATTGGCAAATAGGGGGCATCACATCTCTATGTAAAGATTATTCCGAATTTTCATTTCTATCTTTGGAGGATGTTAGAAGAGTTGGGTTTGTGATAAAATTATTTCAGATAAAATTATTTCTAGAGTCCTTTAAGTTATTTAATTGACTCACTAATTACTAAAACAGTCACAGCACCGACTGACGAAAACAATAGCACTCAACATAAACCCAGTTAGCACTTAGCACATTAAAAAGAAAAAAATTAAATTAAAGTCAAAGAGATTCAACCCAAGGTTCTATTAAGGTCAAACACTTCAACCCAAAAGAGATTCACATATCCCTTTTCCTATTCATTGTTACTGGTTGCCGAATCTAGTTTTTCTTTCTCCAATTCGATGACAGCTTGCTCTTCAATTTGCTTCTCAGCCACAAGGAGGGGTGCGTAATAATCAGAATGGGAATGCATACACTGTTTCAAAAGGGAGGTGACCTGAGAGCATTTTTCAACAATGTCCTCTTTGTTCTCCTCCGCCTCTTTCACACAATTCTCCCAATCGACGAAGGTGTCTCTGCAACCGCCTCCTTTCATGAATACGCAGAATCCACACTCACCTTCCTCCTCCTCTTCCTCTTTGTCTTCTGCTTTTGAAGCCTCCGAAGCTGGTTGATCAGGAGAATGATTTTCTGCTTCTGAATTGGATTGCTCCTTTTCATCTTCCTTAGGGGGCGTTGGCGTAGCCTTCAACACCAACTCACAGTCGCTGCAGTTCAACAATTAACTTTAAGAAACTTTAAATAACAGAAGTGTCAACAAGCAGACCCAGTGTGTCTCACCATACTTTAACACTAACTTTGAGTAACTGCATATTCGCTATCACCTGAGTGGATGGATCAAACTAAATAGGTTTTGGAAACCTGTCTAATGAGTTGCTTGCATACTGGACTTATAGTATAGGATGAGAAGGAATTTCAAGTAGTAGAGTAAAGTTATGTAGTTAGTGGAATCAAGAATCCCATACTGCTAGTTACCAAGAGAACAATCAAAATGTGGTTACATTAAATCACTAATTACTGAATTAGTTGGCACGAACAGAAGAAGTCACAAACACTCGAAACATAAACCCAAGTCAACAAGTTAAACTAAATAGAAAACAACCAAAAAGAAATAAAAGCACATATCACCAAAACTCCATTTAATCACACACTTGAACCCACAATACCTTCACATATCTATTAACTGTCATTACTATGAATTTTGCCTAACTCGACCTTACAAAATTGGCTTGTAAGGTGGGATCCTCGTCTACAGATTAAAGTGTAATCTCAACTAGAAACATAGGTTCCAAGTGTACAGTGCTAACTTCTGGAGACATAGGTCATTTGCTCTATGATTAGAGTGTATGCTAGGGAAGATTTGTTTGTATAGTGTTTAACTGGTTAGATTTGTGTGTCAGTAAGCATAGGGGTGGGCAATGTAATAGTACGATTGATTAAAGATTAGCATGCTATTCTTCAATGACCACGGGCTAAAAGCAGACTGTGCCTTGTAAATGGCGTGGCCTCCCACCTTAAGAGCTAGCGGCTCATCATTCCAAATCTTACCACACCACACAGAAGTAGATACTAAGCATAAGAGGTAAGGTGGTAAATCTACTCTATTTGCTTTCAGGAAATGCAGAGCCCTGTGCTTGACATGGCTTTCCTAACAAGTTAACATGTCTTCATGTCAAGGCACAGTTTTAAGATAGATCTCCAAAGCACAACGATATTTGATAAATCATATCTAAAATCTGCTAAAATTGATGTCTAAAGAAATAGCCCCATGTTTAGTTTCTACGTTTGGCGATTGCAATGATATAATGAAATAAGATGCATCAAAAAATGCAGAACAGCACCCCCCCCTTCTCTTTTCTCTTAATTTCAATTCTAAGCTACAACTATTTATATTTCATCACCTAAAAATCACCAAGTCTATCAAAATAAGTATATGATTCATCTATAACAAATAATGAGGAAGAAATTAACTGCTTTCTAAAGTCTCACTTTTACCTAAATTGCAGGTGAACTTTTCCTTATCTCTATCATTTTGTTTTATTTATACCATTACCACCTAATACAAGGATCACAGGTTCTACGGGATACATGATTCAGTAATTCTGTCATTTCTACAAGAGATTAGTAACTCAAAGAAAGCATGATTAAGATATCCAAATTCACTAATCACTAATACCTTTCAATGTGATGACTCATCAAGCACCTTCTTTTTGAGCTTACAATTTAGTATTCCACGTTAGATAACATTTTTTTACTCCGCATCCCTCTTCTAGCATGCCAATGTCACTTGTCCGGAAAATGGTAACTAGCAATACACTAAACTAAGAGCATCTCCAATGGTAAAAGATAGAAATAGAAATCAACTTAAAATTCTTAACTTACTTTTAGTAAGCCCTGCAATGCCACATCAGTTTCAAAAACTTTAGCAACTTTTCACTTCAATGATGCAACTCTTTAACAACTTTATGTGAGTCCCACATGTTATCTCACATTTTTATATTTCTTGAAAATGAGTCTGATAAGCTACCTCAATTTCTTTATTGTCACAAACCAGCTCTTACATAGGAATAATTCTTGTAATAGTAGAACTTGCAAGAACCAATTGTTACGTTATCGCTACAAATCTTACTAGGAAATGTCATTGTAGATGACCTCTGATACAGCAGCCCAATAACACAAAATTTCAAATAACCTGCAACCTAAAGCTATACATCCTTCAAGTATTCATGTTAAATGAATCAAATATCGCCCAACTTCACATTGCCGCATGTAATGCAAAATATTTCTAAAAAGAAAACCTATTCAGTATTTCTCTTAAAACACCAAGCTATCTGAACATAGAACATGAACAAACAAAAAAAAAACTATCAAGCAAAAGGATCACCAAACATAAGCAATCAAACAGCAAAGAACAATATCAGCCACCCAGTCCTACATTCACTTTCCAAAATGGCTGACACACAATCAAAACATAACTGAATAACATCTGCATCACTAGATGAAACAAAAACATACTCATATTTCCAAATCATGTAAAACAATCCTACCATTATTAAAGTCAAATTCAATTCATCGCCAATCAAATTGAAAATCCAAAGACAAAAAATCATGTTGAACAATCCTACCATTATTACAAAAAATGAGTACCCTCAATCTTTCATACAAAGTCTCAATTTTTAAAATGGTTTTAGTTTTACCTATTGAAACAACGTGATGCTACAACACAGTAACAACACTAGCAGTATACCAACAATGAATTGATATATTAAAACAAACAAAAAAAAAAAAGAAAGTGAAATTGAAAATAATCACTTTTGATTAGATTGAGAAGGGGCTTCCTGTTGATTGTTACTAGCTTCCGAATTCTGTTTTTCTTTCTCTAATTCAATAGCAACCTGCTCTTCCGCGTGCTTCTCAGCCCTAAGAATCGGTTCATAGTAATCGGAATGAGAATCCATACACTCCTTCAACTTTGCCGTTACCTCAGAGCACTTTTCAACAAGGTCTTCGCTTTTGTCTTCGGCTTCTTTCACGCAATTTTCCCAATCGATGAAGGTGTCTTTGCAACCACCACCTTTCATGAATAGGCAGAATCCGCACTCTCCTTCTTCTTCCTCTCCGGCGAGTTCCGGTTCGGGAGACTCCGAAGGTGGTTGATTGAGAGAAGGATCGGAAGGTTTGGCATCGGATTGGTGGTTTTCGGGTTGATTCTGCGGCGGAGACATTGGGTTTGAGTTCAGCGTACTCTGGCCGCGTTTCTGAGATTCTTTTTACGCTATAAACCTCCTCAAAACCCTTGCCTTGTTCTTTACTCTATATTTTTATAGTTAATTAAACTGTATTTATTTATTTTTTAATTTTATTGAAGTTGTATTTTTTGTAGGGTTTGGTTGCTCTCTTTTGTTCAAAATTAATAAACAATTTTAACTGACTTTTAAAATAAAAATAATAACTGTAATTAAATTCCTTAATTCGCTTTTCACTATTATAACTACTTAAGGGACATATTAGTATTTAATAAATGATTTAATTTTTTTATATTTTTCTTTCAATCCTCGGCGGATAAGATAACATTTATTATTCTCTTCAAATTAGATTTTCCCTCCATCTCACATCCATTTCTTTTCCATTATATCTTCATCACTTTTTTTTGTTAAAATTAAATCAATAATAACCAATCAAATATATATGATCAACAAATTAAACATATAATTTAGTGGGAAAAAAATAGATAGTCATACAATTATGTATAAAATTAAAGGACCTACAACTTAATTTTAGAAATATTTGAATCTATTGAGAAAAAATTCTTTGGCAATAATCCAGAACCACAAAGGTTAAAAGACTAGTAACGAACACTCGATGACTTATGTGGTTCTTCTTCAACTGATACTCCTAATAGTTTGAATACTCTTTAAATGGAGAGAGTAGAAAATATGTGTGTGTACGTTATATTGAGACCATAACATATTATTATAATAATAGTAACTCATAAGTTTTTATTTCTACAGAAAATTAAACATAACATAAAATTTGTACTGAAATAAAATCAAAGCATATAACGTAGAAAAATAAGAAAAAACTTTCACTAATATAAGGCACTCTCAAAACTAAGACACATGTGAGCAACATGCTCATGAAAAGCGTTACTTGTCAAACTCTTAGTTAGTAGGTCAATTAGCATTAAGTTTGTTCCTATATATTATATAAAAAATTAGTTTCTTCTTAACTCTTTCTTTCACAACAAGATACTTGACATCGATAAAATTTTAACTTTGCAGAACTCATATTGTTGTTGGAGTAAAGCACAACTTCACTATTGTCACAATAAACCTTCAAGGATCTTTCGATACTCTCAATGATGTGTAGGTGTAACGGCGTAATTTAATTAATTATTTATTTAATTAAATTATTATTTTTGGATTATTTGTAAAGTTGCCAGATGTTAAGAATTATGGGTATGAGTTGTTGGATTATTATTAATTAATTAATTAATTAGTTGATTAATAATAATTATAATGTTGGGATTAAGGGAATATTTATATAATGTTGGACTTATGCTATTGGTTGCAAGTAGTAAAGTGGGGGTGTGGAGGTTAGGCCCAATAGGATTGATATATAAGGCTAAGTTGACACAAGGAATTGTTTTAGTTGGTGTTTAACAAGCTCTGTACGTTGACCGGAAGAGCTGTGTGGAAGAGGAGCAAGCTGCCCAGTATCGAGAAGAGCAAAGCAAGGATTACGGTCGGAGCTTTGGTTGAGCGAACTTCAATCCATATAAGGGTGGGGTTCTGACCTTATAATTGGATTTATGATATGTATCATGTGGGAATTGGTCATTTTGTATGACTGTGTGCATGGATGTTTCTGGACCTGTTATCGAAGTTGCCTGTTTATTCATATTATGGTCGTTTAGGGAGTTATCGTACGACGTTTTAATGAACATGTTTTAGGAAGTTGCCCGATTGTTATGTTGAGGTTGTTTCGAGTGGTCTGTATCATTGCCCGGTAGAATCGATGATTAGGTCAGTGTAGTTTATCACTGGGTGGTGTGGTCGTTATGATGTTGTGGTGTTCCAAGCAGTTGGCAGGAAATTAGGAATTGTTGTTGTGGTCGTATTAAGAGGGTTTATGTGTGACAGTCTTATACAATGAACAAATTTGTTGATAGGAAATATAGTTGCCCGTTACTATAGTATCAAGCAGTTGGTCGGAAGTTATGAATTGTTTTGATGTGGTCGTTATGATGTCGTGTTGTTCCATGTTGTTGGCCTAACTAGTGGTCGAGGAGGATGCTGAAGTGCTAGGTGCCGAGCGGCATTTAGGCTGCAAAGTGTGTCGGAGAATATATGTGTTGGATGTCGAGCGACATTAGGTTGCGAGGCGTGCCGAGGAGCACGACATTGTTGTTGAGCGGAATGAAGTTACAGGTTATGCACAGGAACATAAGTTAGTTGTTATCCTTCTTTGTTTTTGCCTATGTCGAGGAGCATGAGTTAGTTATTATTCGATCTTATGCCGAACAGGTCGAGGGGCATAATTCTCCCTAGACCTAGTGCCCGTATATGTTGTTTGGTCAATACCAGTGTTGTAAGTTGTTTTGAATTGAGAAATTGCAGGTTGATGGTGTATGTTGAGATGCCTCTAATAATGGGCAGATATTAAGTTGTAGGTTTATGGCCGGCGTTGATTTATGTTGATTTATGTTGAATCATTATTAAGTTATAGGCTTATGCCAATGTTGTTGTGTTTCGTGATTGTTGCTGTGAATTTTGTTGATAATGTGAAGTTGCAGGGAGTTTTAAATGACGATGAATTACCTCTATTTACTCGTAATAATAGTGATATAGGCTTCTGCCTTGCGATGAATGATGATTGTTGTGAGTATGTGATAATGCATTCATTGAGTCACATGCGTTTTCATATTTTGTGATGGCCTGGATTGGAAAACTGTGAAGAAGGCTTATGCCTTGTTGATGTCTCTATTAATTGGAAGTTTTTAAGATGGGAGTTCTACTCCATTTTTAAGTTGGGAGTTTTATTCCATTTTTAAGATGGGAGTTCGGTTCTATTGGTACCACATGCATATGCATAGTAACAAGTTGCATTTCACGTTGCATATTGAGTTGTCGTGTTGATGAATTAATTATTATGTTTCGTTGATGTTTTGTTGTGATTGATGTTGTTTAAAGTTGTGAAGTGGTGATTTTTCATAGACTAATTCTAATGTAATATTTATCATATATTCGATTATATTGTTCGATATCTCACCCCTTTGATTTGAATGTTACCTCGATATTGGTAACGTGCAGGTAATCCAGAGTAAAGGCGGTTTACCTTCAGTAGTTCGAGTCAGTGTCATTGCTCTGATACGTAACACTCGGGGGGGGGGGGGGGGGGATGAACACTTGCTATTTTATTATTGTTATCATTTCAGTTGTTGAACTCTAAGTTGTTTTTAGTTGAATGCTTGTTATTTGAAGTTGTTGGACAAAGATGATATATTGATTCCGCTGTGAAGTTATGAAAGTTGTTGATTTTAAAAAGATTAATTTATGTTTGTTGTTGGTTCATCCAAGTTAATGTGTTATGCATCTGTAATGAATGTCATTGTTTTAAGTTGAAATTTGTAGCATCCTGATCTAGTTGTGGAATTTTATAACTCTGATTTCATATATAATTGTCGGGTAGAATTGAGGTGTTACAAAGTCGGTATCAGAGTAAGTCAGTCCGTCCGGCCAGGTTGTCTAATGTTGTTTGTTCCTTAGTATGCGACAAGTGTGTGAAACATTGTCGGTTCTTGCTTGCTTTTCTAATCACTTGTATGCAGGAGTTGGTTTGAAGATAAGTAGGGGAGAAGCTTTGCTTCTCGAATATATTTCGGTTGTAAGATGTTAGTTCAGTATGTTGTTGATGGCGACAGTGCGAGTATTGTTGAAGTTTTGTTGTTTCCGGAATCCGAAGGTGACATGGATTAAAGATTTTGGTTGTTAATCAAGTTGGTAAGTCTTGAGGGAGGATGATCAGACATTGTTGATGTTTACTTCTTGAAGGATGAGGAGCAATGTAACAGTTGTTGATATACGAGTAGAGTGTAAATCCATGATGTGTCTGAAGGTGATTGTTAAGTAACAAGGATAATTTTTAGAAGATGGAATTTAGAAAGTTGTGATGTTTCAGCGCTACTGGTGGACTGTGAAGTTTTCGGTTTGAGTAGCCCTTGCATAAGATGTCGATGTTTGAACGGTGATAAAGTGACAGATTATTGTAGACCTTGTAGTGGGATCCTTGTGAATGATTATAAAAGTTGTTGAAGTTGTTGGAATATTTTGAATCGCGGATCAGAGTCGAAAATGCAAGGAGATTAGTACGATTTCAAGGATGGAAAGTGTTGGTACTAGTACAAAGAAATTTTGTTATGAAGTTATTGTAAGTTGTGTAATAGTATGTCGCTGCACGACGTCGGTGTTCACATTTTCTGATAACTTTGGAAATTCATATCTTGTGTTTCGAGTATCAGATTGGTGTTTCGTTTGAACCTATGAGGAGATAGAAATACATTCTATCATATGAAAGTGTTTTCAAATATGGTTGATGCATTCCCATTTAAAGGAAATTTGAAGTCATTTACGGAACTAGAGGCTTTTTGGGCATAAATGGTTATTATCGCAGTTGTTCGAGACGAGGTCAAACATAATATGTTATTGGCGAATAAGTTGAGAAATAAGATGTTCGGCATTAAAAAGGATAGTCGTTCATAATTTCAGATATGGAATGTTGCATGTGAAGAAAGTTTTGTAGAACTAAAGAAAAGATTGACGACTGCTCTGGTATCGATTTTGCCTAATCCGAGTGAGTCATTTGTAGTGTATTATGAATGCGTTTAAGATGGGACTTAGTGGTGTGCTAATTCTGAATGTACAAATTGTTGCTTGTGCTTCTAGACGACTCATAGTTCATGAGAGGAATTATCCTACGCGTGACTTAGAGTTAGCAACGGTGGTGTTTATGTTGAAGATTTGGAGACATTGTCTTTTTGGTTCTAGATTTGAAGTATTTAGCAACCATAAGAGTTTAAAGTATTTATTTAATTAGAAGGAATTGAATATGAGACAACGAAGATGGTTGGAGATGTTGAAATATTATGATTTCGATTTGAATTATCATGCAGGAAAAGTGAACATGGTGGCTGATGCGTTAAGTCGAAAGACTTTACATATGTCAGCAATGATGGTTAAAGAGTTGGATTTGATTGAACAGTTCAAAGATGTGAGCTTAGTTTGCATTGGGACACCGAAGAGTGTTATGTTGGGGATGTTGAAGATTAACAATGATTTTCTAGACGATATCAAAGAAGCTCATAAGTTAGATGCGTAGGGTGTGTTGAGATTTCATAATCGAATTTGTATTCCTGATGATCCGGAGATGAAGAAAGTAATTCTTGAGTTGGAGGATACTTAACCTTCGTGTGAGGCTAAGTAAGTTTAATATGGACCGTGTAATAGGGTGAGTGTTGGTTTCTCATCGACAAAATCGAATGAGAGGGAAATTATGGGAGTATTTGTAAACCTCATTGGAAATTATTGGATTATGGTGTTTTAGGTGACTTGAGTACAAGTTCTAAAGGAAGACTATTATGGTTTGGTAACAATGGTTTATACTCCATTATGGTTTTTGCCTATTGTCGCACCCCAAAATTTGCCCTCCCATCTTCCTCAAGAAATTGCCAAGCCAAGTCACAAAATTCCCCAAGGGTTGCACAGTGCAGAGGTCTCCTATACAGTCAAAACTAGGGTTTGTGTTCTGATCAAGAAAAGGAAGTTTTCAAAGGCCCAATCAAGTCTTACATGCCTACAAATATGGTCAAGTGTCCTCATATCAAGTTTCAAGGCATTCAGCTCAAAACTGCACAGTCAAAACCCTAAATTGCACTACAGTCAACTGTAGGGGCAAAATGGTCATTTGACAGTCAAAAGTTCAAATTTTTGGTCAACATATCATTTTGAAGCCACAAACATCATTTGATCAATGCTTGATCATGATTCTCAAAATTTGGCTCAGAAAATCATCAAGATGCAAAAGTTGCTATATTTGGACAGTTGAAAAAGTCAACTGAAATTGACCAGGGCATAACTTTCACATGGATTATCAGAAAAATTCCATCCAAAGCTCATTTTGAATAGAAAGACATTTCCTACAACTCATCTTCATACTTCAAGTCCAAGAAATGCTCTCACAAAAAGTTATCAATTTCAACATTATAGGTCATTTTCAAAAGTCAACAAAAAGGGACTTTAAGTCAAAGGCCATAACTTGAGATTGGTAAATCAAAATGACATGGGACCAAAGGCATTGGTTATAGGACTCAAATACCTTTCCAAAATGTCCAAGAACATGAGAAAAGCTTAAAAATTGAGCAAGTTATGCCTTGTGGAAGTTGGGACATTTTTGGATATTTTGAAAAGTCAACTTTGATCCAAATGACCTAAAATTGCTAATGGGCCCATTTTTCTTCCATGATTCATCATTCCAAACATATGCACGACCACTTGGCCCAAAGGGAAGTATTTTCGCATTTTTTTATTTATTTATTTGGATTTTTATTTATATTAATTCAATTAAATCAATTAAATATATGAAAAATGTTTAAATTAACCAAACCAATCTTTTTATACATGTTTTAAGGTCAAGATTTCGTGCACATGCTGATTAGGAAAGAATTGGAGTGATTGGCATGATTTGAACAAAGAACACATGAAAAAGATTCAAAAAGATCCTTAGAAAATCAATTATCAAAAATCATTATGGCAAGAGATTTGATGGAATTTTGTTGACCTAATAGCTTCACTACAAAGCCAGGAACACAAACCTAATCGTGCTAGACTGAAAGCTGCGCAGGAAACACATTTACAAACTTGGAATTTTTGTCAAAAAAAGCAAAACTGAAAACCACTTTAGAGGTGGATTCAAGCCTCCATTCTGATCCCATTAGCTTCCTTGAAGGCTCCTGAACGCATTCCAGTCATTAACATCCATTCAAACGCCAGGAATTGGTATATTGAATCAAAACTGTGCAGAGGAAAACTCGAAATCGTGCATCATGATTTAAGCATTTTTGCAGCATTTTTTCCATTGATTCTTATTCCTCATTTGTTTTTGAAGCTAACCATGATGTTTAATTGAATTATTGTTCTGTATATACAATTTCGCCATGATCGTTCTCTAGGGTTTACAAAGCTCAAAATTAGGGATTCTTAAAAGAGGAAAAATTGGACGTCCTCAGTACCATGGTTGGATTCAGCGTATAGAGACGAAGAAGAATCAATTGTCGCGCCTAATTTATATTCAATGAGGACCTAATCGCTATTTCTTGGAAACCGGCCTAAGGCAACGCGTTTAAAACCGTTGCTCAATGATTTTTGTTTCAGGGACAGTGGAGACGACGATGCGTTGGCAGACGGTGATAGGCGGATTTAAAAATTCGCGCGTTTTCCAGCACTAATCTTGTTTTTATTTTATATTATTTGTTTGTATATTATATATCAAATGGCTTCAGTGGCTCAGCTGGCAAATGCTCATTGCTTCAACGTCTAAGACCTGGGTTCGAGTCCCAGGTCTGTATAATCTTCATAATATTTTTCAATCCAAATTCCTATGCAGGCACAATCTTAAGGACTACCATACGTCCTCCTCATCTATCCATCCACGTGCATGTTAGAACCAGATCAAAGGCGTGGATTCAACGAACACGTTATGCCTTAGTCAACGCACTACATGTGACTCAAAAAGGTCCACCAGGCCATTCTTAATAGGCCTGAGTTGCTAACAAAAGACCTCACAATTGGGGCCTGAACCCCCCCTGGTTTGCCCTCTCTATTTTTTATATTTTATTTTTTTAGTTGTTATTTTATTTGCTTTGTTGTTATAAATTAATTAATTATTTTTCTACAAAATATAAAAACTTCATAAAAATCAGAAAAAAAGATAAAAACATAATAAAATATTTAATTTTCATATTTTCTTGTAAATAATTGCTTGTAAATAAATTTAGTATTAAATAGGTTTTAATTTTAATTCTTTTTTTTAATAACTAAAAATCCAAAAATATAGAATTAGGTTTAATAACTTTTTATTCCTTTTTTTGTTTTCTTTTTTCTTTCTAATAATATTATTTATTTATTTTTATAATTAATTGTACATAAAAAAATTAGGTTTAATTTAGGTTTCAATTTAATACTTTCATAATAAATTTAAAAGCCATTAGAATTAGGGTTTGACGTTTTATTTTAATTTTAATTAATTCTCTTTTTCTACTAAAACTAAAAAACACTAAAAATACCTAAAACATTTGCTTTTAACATTAATTTTGATTCCTTATTAGTTTAATTTTGCAAAAGGGTCCAACGCCCATGTTTTTAATTGTTTAATTGCGCATATTTATTTTATGTCATTTAAATAATTATGTATCTCTCCCAAAGCCATGTAACTCGGACAATTTAACTTTTCGCACTTTTATTTGCTTTCTTTACTTTCCGTCAAATCGGGTCCGGTTTAATTTTGGCGATGTGGACCCGCGCCATTTGTAATAGCTTTAGATTTACTTTTCCTCGCAAACTTTTAACTGTTAACAAATAAGCATGAAAGAATGAATGGCCATAATAAAATCGAGCGTAGATCACAATGAACATGACAAGACAAATATCAATGAAAACGACACACGAATCGCACACACCACCCCTAGGGTACGCCTCACTGTTGCCTTGCCTCGAAAGGTGATCGTCGAGTAGAGGACGTCTTAGTAAGTCCTCATGATCCGGGAACCTGGCATGAGGGTAGCTTCTAAGGTGTCTTCCCATTGCTCTGGTGATCACCATGTCCCGAACCTCGAATTGACCCAAACACCTCCAACGGTGGTGCTACCTACCTCTCAATGGTGGGATGGCACTACTTTAAAGGACATTTACACAGACGAATTCCTTAGGGTAGGTAGGTTCTCAAGGATACTTGCTCTAATTTCAAACAAAAATACTTTTCACACCAACACATTTTCAAAAGCTTTCAAAGCAATTTTTTCAAACACTCTGACGTACGAGTCGAACTGAAATTTTTCAAAGAAACTTTTTTTAAACCCACAGTTGAAAAGCAAACAAACATTTTTGACAACACATTGAGCAAGTATCTAAGAGCCCATGGATAACCATGGATAGAAAGGGTGCTAACACCTTCCCTTTCTATAACCTACCTCCCGAACCGAGAGCAATCTCTTTAAGGAATTTTTCTGTGCTTTTGTCCTTTCCATTTGGAGAAAATAAAAGACGGTGGCGACTCTTGCTTCCGCGACATTTCGCGAACCAGCGTTAAACAGTCAGTTCCAGATCCACCGATCACAGAACTGGCGACTCTGCTGGGGAATATCTTATAAAGTGGGGTGTACCTTAGGGCTAGCTCATAACTATGTTTTCAATTGTCTTCTTTGCTTGCTTTATTATTGTGGGTTGCTTGGGAGTTCTATAGATCCTAACCCGGATCTGGGGATACCTTCTTAGAAAGTAGCAACAAGGCTGTGAGGGAACTGTGCGGGGTATACCGACATGGTTGAAACAGTCTGCTACGTTGATGTGGCACTTTGGTGTGTACCGGTAACCCTTGAGTTCAGTCAAGGAGAGTACGGGGCCTCCGCGTGGTGTCATGAAGCATCAACAGACCTTAGGAACCTTAATTGAACTATCTTGGCCTCTTTAGGGTAGTGAGATAACTGACTTTGGTGCAGTCCGAGGTTGGTTGATACTCGATACTACACTCAATTGAGGGTTGCTTTCCTGGAATATTTCGGTCGCCAGTTCAGTGGCTAAATCGAAATGATGAACAATGAAAGCAATCCCGTGATATTGGGACCCTTAGAACCCGGTTACTTCTAATAGGACAGGTATGAACCAACAAACTGAAAGAGGGTAGTACCCAGACCCCATGCTGGCCTAAACTCTAAGGGCTCTCTCTTGTGTGACTTGTGTGCCTTCGTATTTGACTACTTGCATGCTTGTTATCTGACACATGAACTATTTGCAGGTTTTGTTTATAGTCCTTAATAGGGACTCATAACAGGGTTACTAAGTCTTGCAGGTTTTGTTTATAGTCCTTAATAGGGACTCATAACAGGGTTACTAAGTCTTGCAGGTTTTGTTTATAGTCCTTAATAGGGACTCATAACAGGGTTACTAAGTCTTGCAGGTTGTGTTTATAGTCCTTAACTGGGACTCATAACAGGGTTTACTAGATCTCTTACAGGTTTTGTTTATAGTCCTTAATTGGGACTCATAACAAAGTATACTGAATTTCTTGCAGGGTTTGTTTATAGTCCTTAATTGGGACTCATAACATGGTTTACCTACATCACCCCATGCATAGCATGACATCATACCATTGCATACATCCTAACCCATTTCAAGGATCTCAAGGGCTTGTGATGCAGGTCATGGTGAAGCAATTATCCCAGCAAGGGGCAAAGAGGATTTATTTTCCTCTAGACAAAGTTGTCAGGGGCTATGACCCACTGGATATGGTGAGCCTTTGACCCTTGAAGAAGGACCCTCTACAACAGGAAGTTCCTTCAATCAAGTTGCCAGTTTCCAACTCTAACAAGTTTCTCTGTTTACCCTGCGAGGTCCTTGAAATCATTGCATGCATGTCATACATCTCATTGCATTGCAGGTGTCCCTTTGACAGGTTGCTTACCCTTCTTCGCTGTTTATTTCAGCCGATCGTCATGAATCCTGAATCATCAGCTGAGCAGTCCATCAAGGCCCTCCAGGCTCAGAACGCCCAGTTCCAAGGGTTGATCATGAATTTGACCCAGGGGCAACAAGATCTGAAGGCTCTGCTCTTGAAGAAAGAAAAGAAGAAGAGGAGGACTGTTTTGTTCAGCCCTAGACGCAGATCTGGGAATGCACCGCAGATTGAAACTGAGAGGACAACTCCATCTGTGAGGGAAGGTAGTCATCAGGGGGAAAGGGTTCCCAGTCCAGTGGTCTCCGACAACGAGACAGATTTCAACGACGAACAATACCCTCCTGCCGAAGACAAGTACAAACAGTTGGAAGATAGGCTGAATGCTATGGAGATCCAACAGGTACCTGGGCTGGATCTTGGAGATCTGGGTTTGTCAACTGGTGTGATTATTCCTCGGAAGTTCAAAGCACCATCCTTTACCAAGTATGACGGGGCGTCTTGTCCCAAGTTACATCTCAGGTCCTATGTTCGGAAGATTCAACCATATACGGTGGACAAGAATTTGTGGATCCACTTCTTTCAGGAGAGTCTTTCAGGGACTCATCTCGAATGGTTCTATCAGCTAGACGGGACCAAGGTTCGTAACTGGGAGGAGTTGGCTACTGCTTTCTACAAGCAGTATCAATATAATGCCGACCTTGCTCCTACGCGTACCCAACTCCAGGGTATGTCGTTAGGATCAAGTGAAGGTTTTAAAGAATATGCGCAGAAATGGAGGGATCTTGCTGGAAGGGTACAACCACCTCTGACTGATCGGGAACTTGTCGATATGTTCTTAGGGACTCTGTCTGGTCCGTTCTACAACCACCTAATTGGGAATTCGTCTGCTGGATTCACATATCTTATCTTGACTGGAGAGCGAATAGAAGCTGGCATCCGGTCTGGGAAAATTCAAGAGGTTGCACCTTCTGATAAAAAGCCTCATCATGGAAAGAAAGAATCCAATGTTGTGCACGGTAAAAAGAGCCGTCATGAGGTAGGGGCAATCCAGATCTCCAATCCTGGACCTGCTCAACAAGGACAGGGGCAGCAGCGCAAGGAGAAACGACAGTATACCAAACTCAACATGTCGCTGGATCAAGCACTGCAACAAATGTTGAAGGTAGGGCTGATCACCTTAAGGGCTCCTCTCCGGAATCCGAACACTTCTGCTCCCAACTATCATCCCAATGATAGGTGCACATATCATTCTGATAGCCCGGGGCATACTACGGACAACTGCTGGCCTCTCAAGAACAAGATTCAAGACATGATCGACGCCGGGGAGATTCAGTTTGAAGTGCCTGAGACTCCAAACATAATCACTGCTCCGTTACCCAATCGTTGAAGACTTTTTGTTTATTTGAATTTCTGAGTTGTGTTTTTCTTTGCTTATATAAACAATTAATGTCATAGCAAACTCTTTTATTCTATTAATGCATCACATATGTCTGTTTTGGGAATTAATACAATTGTTTTCATTATATTCAAAATTCTTTTCATATTTTTTCTGATGATCAACTCTTGGTTAATAATTCTGAGCCTCTTGAGGGAGGATGACGAAAACGATACCATAATCTACAGTATGCTTTTGAACAGACCCCGCTGATGAGTTACAGGCATTGTTTCAATTCCTAAACACTGGAGTTATAAGGATGATAATCCCTCGTCAACCCCTCTGAGCCAAAGAAGTAGGAGTTTTTCTTTTCGAAATTTAAAACCCTTCATCATAACCTGGGGCAGGGTAGTTCTCTCAGTCGATCCAAGTGCATAACGAATGGCACCAAAAGCGGTCCTTACAAAACAAAGAAAGACAGTGATGGTTCCGAATAATCAATAAAGAAAGGCAGTCATTATCTCAAAAAAATAAAAAAAACCCATTAAGTCAAAATCCATGAAGGAGACTTACCAAACTGGGGCATCCCGCTGACTGTAACTCCAAAAAGGGAAACAGTTCAGGCAAAATTTAGGGATAGCGAAATCAAAAAGAAAGAGGTCATACAAACCCTCAACAATAACAAAAATAAAATGACTGCCTATTCAAAATAAGTTATCAACATCCGAATCATCACCGGAAAATCAAAGCAAAGACTCAAACAAGGTCTAACGTATGATCAACTGAGTTTAGGTTTGGAGAACATCACGAAGAGCGGGTGGGTACAAATAAAATTTGAGCCTTTATCCTTTATTTCTTAAACCGTGAACCAGACCACGTTGTAACCCTTAAAAGTCCTAGCTGAAGCATGGGTTAGTTCGAAAGCATACTGTACGAAAGGTATCCTGACTCCTTAAGGCTTACTATAAAGAAGGAGTTGACATCATGTTTTACAAACATTCACTTGTTTTATGAAAAAGAATGCATTTTCAAAATCTTCAAGACAGACATAGGCTTTGCATTTTTAACATAACTTTGTTTGCATATGACTTTTTGTTTGAACAGCAGGGAAATTCGCACGAGAAATACCTAGTGAACAAAAGCACTTCCAATCAAGGGGCATGACATGATCATGGTCTATCATCTGGGGCAGTCCAATCAAGATTCGGAGAATCTCTCAAAAGGCCAAATAGCCTGGGGCAAATCTCCGCCTGAGTCACTTGGGGGCACTCCAGCAACGAATCTTGCACGATCAGACACCTTCTGGTAATATGGCAACACAAGCAGCCAGGGGCACCTACCTGCATTCTAAGAGCGTGGACATAGTCGAAAAATACTACGCAAAATCAAAGACCCGCTAGGTTGACATACCTAGGCAAAAATAAGGGCTTCCCGGCGAACCAAAAGGGTTCGGGCAAAATGAAGGGATGAAATGAAAAATCTGTACACCCGGAAAGTCGAAAACCTGAAAAGGCGGCTTGGGCAAAAATGGGTATCCCGGTGGACTGAAAACCCGAAAGGGCGGTCCAGGCAAAAGTTAGGGATCAAAGCGTACGACTATGTCCTGTCATCTTGCCATCTGTCTACCAGAAGAAGGTTTGTCCATCAACAACTATCAGCACCCCACAAGTGCCTCCCCCATAGAAACAGGGGCAATAAAGAGTGGTCTAAGCAATCTGATTGTTCTATCCTCCAAGGTATCAGGGTAGGTTCCATTGAAGAACATAACCAATACAGTTCAATACTTCCCCAGGAGAGTCCAATCCAGCTTCCCCAGGAAAGTTGGAATCCATCTCCCCAAGCAGTAAGCTTATCCCCAGTTGATTTTGGAAGCTTATCCTCGCAGAGCACGAATGCGTCTCTCGGCTTTATGCAAAGAGTTATTTCCCTAACAGGATATAACTGGGTTATCCTCAGCCAAAAGCCACGGAAAGATCGTCATCGACACAGTCTTCTTACCCCAGCGAAGTCCATCAACACTTCCAACAACAAGGATATCCTCAGCAAGTTACTATCAACAATCAACAAAGCATCTCTCTCCCCACAGAGTATTACTCCCCATCAAGATTACTAGAGTACTTTTCTCCCCGCAGAGTAATCCATTCGCCAAGTTCATTCCCCAACGGAGTCATCTTCTCCTACCGGTATTCTTGCAATTATCATCCCCAGCGGAAGCAAAACCTATTCTTCAACATCAGCCCATGATACGACTTCCCGGCACCCGTCAAGGATTTATTTTCCTAAGACGGAAACATATGTTCATAAACATCACATCTTCATACATTATAGCATGCATATGCATCATACTACACGAATCTCATTAATTTTAAAGACATACAGTTCATGCATCATGATCTTGCATTCAACTAATGCTTTACCTTTTCAGGAAAAGATCAATACAAAAATGACTACTACCAACTATCGCAATTCCTTCTAGATATAGTTTCAGATATGATCCAGATATGGTGACGTTCTGACGCTGCTTCCAGAATTCCTTCTAGATATAGTTTCAGATATGATCCAGAGATGGTGATGTTCTGATGCTGCTTCCAGACTTCCTTCTAGATATAGTTTCAGATATGACCCATATATGGTGACGTTCTGACGCTGCTTCCAGAATTCCTTCTAGATATAGTTTCAGATATGACCCAGAGATGGTGATGTTCTGATGCTGCTTCCAGATTTCCTTCTAGATATAGTTTCAGATATGATCCAGATATGGTGACGTTCTGACGCTGCTTCCAGATTTCCTTCTAGATATAGTTTCAGATATGATCCAGATATGGTGACGTTCTGATGCTGCTTCCAGATTTCCTTCTAGATATAGTTTCAGATATGATCCAGATATGGTGACGTTTTGACGCTGCTTCCAGAATTCCTTCTAGATATAGTTTCAGATATGATCCAGAGATGGTGATGTTCTGATGCTGCTTCCAGACTTCCTTCTAGATATAGTTTCAGATATGACCCAGATATGGTGACGTTCTGACGCTGCTTCCAGAATTCCTTCTAGATATAGTTTCAGATATGACCCAGATATGGTGACGTTCTGACGCTGCTTCCAGAATTCCTTCTAGATATAGTTTCAGATATGACCCAGAGATGGTGATGTTCTGATGCTGCTTCCAGATTTCCTTCTAGATATAGTTTCAGATATGACCCAGATATGGTGACGTTCTGATATTGCTTCCAGATTTCCTTCTAGATATAGTTTCAGATGTAAACCAGATATGGTGACGTTCTGATGCTGCTTCCAGATCTCCTTCCAGATATAGTCCAGATGTAAACTAGATATGGCAACGTTCTGACACTTATTCCAGTTGAAGATATTTCAAGACCTCCTCTAGTCCAGCTAAATAGACTCCCAACAGATTTTTCTAATAAAAACTCAGTAGAAGTTATCCCAGATGTTTCCCTCTCCGACGAGGAGTGTGAGGTGATAGTCTCCTACGGTCCCCTCTCCAACAGTGCGTGAGGTGGTAATTCCTTTTTCAAGATTGTTTCCCTCTCCGACGGTGAGTGTGAGGTGATAGTCTCCTATGGTCCCCTCTCCGACAAGTGCGTGAGGTGGTAATTCCTTTTTCAAGATTGTTTCCCTCTCCGACGGTGAGTGTGAGGTGTAGTCTCCTATGGTCCCCTCTCTGACAAGTGCGTGAGGTGGTAATTCCTTCTTCAGATGTTTCCCTCTCCGACGGCGAGTGAGGTGATCCCCTTTCAGATTATAATTTTCTATGGTTCTCTTCCCGATATTGCAAAGATGGTAATTCCCGCCAAGATTTTTCTCAACGAGCGTTGTTGAAGTTAAAATCACCCAAGGTTCTCTTACCATTCATGCTAAGGCAGTAACCATACCTGGTTCATTCATCGCCGTTTGAGGCTCCAGACTCAGCTCCTGTAACCAGTCAGGACACATCTATACCAAGCATCTAAAATCAGCTCCTGCAACGTGTCAGGTACTCATTTTTCTTTTGCAGGTATGCAGGTTCTCGCTAAGGAATCTCCTACGCGATCAACATGGCATCTATAAGCCCATCATCCTATCCAGCAATCTCCAAATGGCATCTATAAGCCCATTCCCTCATCACACTGCCAACGTGTGAGCGCAAATTTCTGGGCACTCTAGTGTCCAATCATCTTCTACCCTCGGATTACGAAAGGCACGTCAGCCAATCTACATCCTCAGGTCTAAGAAGATTGAACAGGGGCAACTGTCGCACCCCAAAATTTGCCCTCCCATCTTCCTCAAGAAATTTCCAAGCCAAGTCACAAAATTCCCCAAGGGTTGCACAGTGCAGAGGTCTCCTATACAGTCAAAACTAGGGTTTGTGTTCTGATCAAGAAAAGGAAGTTTTCAAAGGCCCAATCAAGTCTTACATGCCTACAAATATGGTCAAGTGTCCTCATATCAAGTTTCAAGGCATTCAGCTCAAAACTGCACAGTCAAAACCCTAAATTGCACTACAGTCAACTGTAGGGGCAAAATGGTCATTTGACAGTCAAAAGTTCAAATTTTTGGTCAACATATCATTTTGAAGCCACAAACATCATTTGATCAATGCTTGATCATGATTCTCAAAATTTGGCTCAGAAAATCATCAAGATGCAAAAGTTGCTATATTTGGACAGTTGAAAAAGTCAACTGAAATTGACCAGGGCATAACTTTCACATGGATTATCAAAAAAATTCCATCCAAAGCTCATTTTGAATAGAAAGACATTTCCTACAACTCATCTTCATACTTCAAGTCCAAGAAATGCTCTCACAAAAAGTTATCAATTTCAACATTATAGGTCATTTTCAAAAGTCAACAAAAAGGGACTTTAAGTCAAAGGCCATAACTTGAGATTGGTAAATCAAAATGACATGGGACCAAAGGCATTGGTTATAGGACTCAAATACCTTTCCAAAATGTCCAAGAACATGAGAAAAGCTTAAAAATAGAGCAAGTTATGCCTTGTGGAAGTTGGGAAATTTTTGGATATTTTGAAAAGTCAACTTTGATCCAAATGACCTAAAATTGCTAATGGGCCCATTTTTCTTCCATGATTCATCATTCCAAACATATGCACGACCACTTGGCCCAAAGGGAAGTATTTTCGCATTTTTTATTTATTTATTTGGATTTTTATTTATATTAATTCAATTAAATCAATTAAATATATGAAAAATGTTTAAATTAACCAAACCAATCTTTTTATACATGTTTTAAGGTCAAGATTTCGTGCACATGCTGATTAGGAAAGAATTGGAGTGATTGGCATGATTTGAACAAAGAACACATGAAAAAGATTCAAAAAGATCCTTAGAAAATCAATTATCAAAAATCATTATGGCAAGAGATTTGATGGAATTTTGTTGACCTAATAGCTTCACTACAAAGCCAGGAACACAAACCTAATCGTGCTAGACTGAAAGCTGCGCAGGAAACACATTTACAAACTTGGAATTTTTGTCAAAAAAAGCAAAACTGAAAACTACTTTAGAGGTGGATTCAAGCCTCCATTCTGATCCCATTAGCTTCCTTGAAGGCTCCTGAACGCATTCCAGTCATTAACATCCATTCAAACGCCAGGAATTGGTATATTGAATCAAAACTGTGCAGAGGAAAACTCGAAATCGTGCATCATGATTTAAGCATTTTTGCAGCATTTTTTCCATTGATTCTTATTCCTCATTTGTTTTTGAAGCTAACCATGATGTTTAATTGAATTATTGTCCTGTATATACAATTTCGCCATGATCGTTCTCTAGGGTTTACAAAGCTCAAAATTAGGGATTCTTAAAAGAGGAAAAATTGGACGTCCTCAGTACCATGGTTGGATTCAGCGTATAGAGACGAAGAAGAATCAATTGTCGCGCCTAATTTATATTCAATGAGGACCTAATCGCTATTTCTTGGAAACCGGCCTAAGGCAACGCGTTTAAAACCGTTGCTCAATGATTTTTGTTTCAGGGACAGTGGAGACGACGATGCGTTGGCAGACGGTGATAGGCGGATTTAAAAATTCGCGCGTTTTCCAGCACTAATCTTGTTTTTATTTTATATTATTTGTTTGTATATTATATATCAAATGGCTTCAGTGGCTCAGCTGGCAAATGCTCATTGCTTCAACGTCTAAGACCTGGGTTCGAGTCCCAGGTCTGTATAATCTTCATAATATTTTTCAATCCAAATTCCTATGCAGGCACAATCTTAAGGACTACCATACGTCCTCCTCATCTATCCATCCACGTGCATGTTAGAACCAGATCAAAGGCGTGGATTCAACGAACACGTTATGCCTTAGTCAACGCACTACATGTGACTCAAAAAGGTCCACCAGGCCATTCTTAATAGGCCTGAGTTGCTAACAAAAGACCTCACAATTGGGGCCTGAACCCCCCCTGGTTTGCCCTCTCTATTTTTTATATTTTATTTTTTTAGTTGTTATTTTATTTGCTTTGTTGTTATAAATTAATTAATTATTTTTCTACAAAATATAAAAACTTCATAAAAATCAGAAAAAAAGATAAAAACATAATAAAATATTTAATTTTCATATTTTCTTGTAAATAATTGCTTGTAAATAAATTTAGTATTAAATAGGTTTTAATTTTAATTCTTTTTTTTAATAACTAAAAATCCAAAAATATAGAATTAGGTTTAATAACTTTTTATTCCTTTTTTTGTTTTCTTTTTTCTTTCTAATAATATTATTTATTTATTTTTATAATTAATTGTACATAAAAAAATTAGGTTTAATTTAGGTTTCAATTTAATACTTTCATAATAAATTTAAAAGCCATTAGAATTAGGGTTTGACGTTTTATTTTAATTTTAATTAATTCTCTTTTTCTACTAAAACTAAAAAACACTAAAAATACCTAAAACATTTGCTTTTAACATTAATTTTGATTCCTTATTAGTTTAATTTTGCAAAAGGGTCCAACGCCCATGTTTTTAATTGTTTAATTGCGCATATTTATTTTATGTCATTTAAATAATTATGTATCTCTCCCAAAGCCATGTAACTCGGACAATTTAACTTTTCGCACTTTTATTTGCTTTCTTTACTTTCCGTCAAATCGGGTCCGGTTTAATTTTGGCGATGTGGACCCGCGCCATTTGTAATAGCTTTAGATTTACTTTTCCTCGCAAACTTTTAACTGTTAACAAATAAGCATGAAAGAATGAATGGCCATAATAAAATCGAGCGTAGATCACAATGAACATGACAAGACAAATATCAATGAAAACGACACACGAATCGCACACACCACCCCTAGGGTACGCCTCACTGTTGCCTTGCCTCGAAAGGTGATCGTCGAGTAGAGGACGTCTTAGTAAGTCCTCATGATCCGGGAACCTGGCATGAGGGTAGCTTCTAAGGTGTCTTCCCATTGCTCTGGTGATCACCATGTCCCGAACCTCGAATTGACCCGAACACCTCCAACGGTGGTGCTACCTACCTCTCAATGGTGGGATGGCACTACTTTAAAGGACATTTACACAGACGAATTCCTTAGGGTAGGTAGGTTCTCAAGGATACTTGCTCTAATTTCAAACAAAAATACTTTTCACACCAACACATTTTCAAAAGCTTTCAAAGCAATTTTTTCAAACACTCTGACGTACGAGTCGAACTGAAATTTTTCAAAGAAACTTTTTTTAAACCCACAGTTGAAAAGCAAACAAACATTTTGAAAACACATTGAGCAAGTATCTAAGAGCCCATGGATAACCATGGATAGAAAGGGTGCTAACACCTTCCCTTTCTATAACCTACCTCCCGAACCGAGAGCAATCTCTTTAAGGAATTTTTCTGTGCTTTTGTCCTTTCCATTTGGAGAAAATAAAAGACGGTGGCGACTCTTGCTTCCGCGACATTTCGCGAACCAGCGTTAAACAGTCAGTTCCAGATCCACCGATCACACCTATCTATTAACAAATTGAGGAACTGATCACCCTTAATCTCTTGTTGATAATAGACGAGATCGTGTTGGATGGTATAGAATTGTCTTGCTATCTTAATGGTGTGTAAAGTGACTGATGTTATATTGCGAGGATAGTTGCTCATCAGTTGTGCGAAGTGATAAAGGAGTGGCTAGGAAAGAGTTTAGACGTATTGAACAATTTAGAGTATCAAGTTTATATGCAAGCTAACGTCGTAAAGTGGAAGATTGAGAATATCAAGTGAACAATGATTTTATGGTGGATGTTGAGGAAAGTCTGAAACTATAATGAGACTTGTAAACTGCATAATTGGTAGAAATTTTAGTGAGGACGGTGACTTAAGATGGATGATTAGAGTTGCGCAGCTGAAGCGTGATATGGCGCAATTGTATGCATGTACGACTCGTTAGAAGTGAAGGACAAAATATCAGAAGCCTATGGGAATGATATGTCTTGATCTACATGTTTGATTTGGTAGATTGTTGATATAGGGATGATGTGCCAGGGTACTATGTTTTCTCGTAAATATTTGTTGGTTTTATAAGTATACCAATATGGTTTTTGGTTGATGGTGAGTTCTGTGTATACTTGTTGAGTTATACTGTTAAGTTGACATTATAATAATTTTGTTCTCGTAGTTGTGATGTTGTTGTTGGTTACCGTAAATTGCAGATATTACTCCATTATATGACAAAGTTGATTATGTTGGCTATGTTGATGTCACTATAAGGGTGATACGATGATATGAATAGAGTTGTCGATAATTGACACACACACACACACACACACACACACACACACACACACACACACACACAGATATATATATATATATATATATATATATATATATATATATATATATATATATATATATGGATGAAATTGTGTATGTGTTATGGTGTTGAAATGTTGTTAAGATGACAATGTGGTGTTGTATATTCAAGTATAAGTGTGTTATGATTGTTTTGAATGTTGATATGACAAGATATGGTTGAAGTGGTTGATAAGTTGTTAATGATTATGTTGCAAAGTGTTGAATGAATAGTGTGATACGGTGGGAGAACTGACTTGGGTTTTGCGTTTTATGTTCGCAAATGTTTCGGTTTAGCAAGAGTCGCCACCGACTTTTTATTTTATCCTAAGGAAAGGTCAAAAAGCACAGGAAAGACCTTTGAGATGTTTTCTTGGGTTCGGGGAGTAGATTATAGAAAGGGAATGTATTAGCACCCTTTCTATCCATGGTTATCCATGGGCTCTTAGTTACTTGCTTAGATCACTTGCTTTGTATTTTCAATTGTTTGAATGGTGCTTTGTGTGTGATTTTGGAAAATGTTTTGAAAAGAGGTCATAGTTGTGGCAACCTTTGTAATGATTCTTGTTTGAATGTATACAAATGTGTTTTTGTCTTTTGAAAAGTTTTCAATGTTTGAAAGTAGGGTTTTGAAATTGTGTTTGTGGAATGTGTTTTAAAAAGTAGCAAGAAGGTTTTTTTGCAAGTTTGATCAAGTAACTAAGAGTTATCTACCCTATTTTACTCAAAGGTCTTTCTTATGTTCTTAACCCTTTTAACAGTGTTGTTTCACCATTCTATTTGGTGAACAACCTTGTGTTAGGATATTAACGGGACAGGCACGGGTCATCGTACAGACCATGATAGCAATAGTGTTAAGTATTTTTGGCAATTTCTTTAGGGACTTGATCATTTTTGTTTAGGCAACTCAGATAGCGTCATCGAGGGACTATGATCTTTTGTTTTGTTTTTGTTTTGCCAAAGTACTTGACATGCATATCATGGCCCATTTTTGAAGGCAACAAGTGGATTGAAACCATAGGGATGCAAGTGTGCATGTGTGTTATTTTCATGCTTTGTTTTTTTTTATTAGTGATTGTCTACTTGTTGATTTTATCTGGCCATACATATCCTATTTACTAGCAAGCATATAAAAATAATAAAGCACAGAAAGATAAGATCCTACACTATTACAACCATATTGAATTGCATGAAAATATAAAGGCAAAAATAAAATAAAAGCAAGAAAAATGAGGGTCTTTCGATTGAGGCAGAAAACCCTTCGATTCTGCACTTTCTGGCTCTCTTCGATTTGGCCTGAAAAGGGTGAAGGCATGACTTTCGACTGAGACCTCACGGTCAGCATGTTGTGCCTTTCGATTGGGACCAGTGGGACAGCATGTTGTGCCTTTCGATTGGGACCAGTGGAACCAGTATAAGATGTAATCTGCCTTTCTGCCTCCTTCGATTGGGCCTGGAGTCAGTGAGGAATCCTGAGGCTTCGTTTCATACTCCTGTCTCCTTGCTTGAGGCTGGAATGTGTGCGGGGCCTTTAAGTGGTTTCCTTGAATGCTTCTGGATTCGAAGGGAGGAACCAGGGGTTATGTCTTCGATACTGGATTCGAAAGAGAAGAACAAATGTGAGGTTCTTCCTACTGGATTCGAAGGGTAACAAGGTATAGGGATGTTTCAAATTCTAAGGGGATAAGTGTTTGGATTCTGGGTATGTGTTTGATGAGTGTTTAAGTGTTTGAGAATTTTATGGTGTTTGAGAATTTTTTGAAGATTCGTTCCCCTGGCCAAAAAGTCCTCCTAAACATGTGTTGGAGCCTCTTATTTATAGACAAAGTTGGCTGAAGCTTTTGGAGGGAAAACAAAATAATTTGAACAATTTGAGTAAACTGCTCTTTGTAGCCTTCGAGGGACAGTGCTTGTATGCTATTTCGGTGCAAGAATGGGGCAGTGTTTCAAGACTGTTGTGCAGCAGTTTTGGCCAGCGTACCATGCCTGAACTTGGCAGCAAGCATCTTTGAATATTTCATCCTTTCATTTTGACCCTCTTTCGACCAGATTCTTCTTCCAAACATATTGTTTGACTTTCCTCCAACAAGTGTCCTTCGAACGAATCACCTTTGTGCATCGTTTGAAGGGGCCAAATGTGTTCCCCTTGGATGGGTAACCAAAACATGCCTTAAGGTGGGCTTTATAAATCCTTCGAATGGGCCCTCAAGCATGTCCTTCGAATGGGATTCTGAGACATGTCCCTTGAATGGATCATGTATGCTTCTTTGAAAAGGGCCAAATGTGTCCTTCGAATGGTCTAGTAAGGTGTACCCTTCGACAGGGACTAATATGTATGCCCCTCAAGTCCACCACTATATGTCTTTTGAAGGGGCCATCAACCATGTGCTGAAGTTTGTCAAGGATAGAAATGCAGCATACTAAAGAGAAATGTTGTCCAGTCGAAGCTAGTACAAACATAGTCAATGTCTTGTCGAAGCCTGCATGGAGGAGGTCTAAACTTTATGACTCCAAGCAAGCACACAAAAGGTCAATGCTCAAACAAAGACTTGCACGAAGGGAGCCACATGCCCAAACGAAAGAGGCATGCAGGAGGCAAAATGTCCAGATTCGAAATAGGCATACATGAGGCAAAAAAGTGCAAATCAAAGGACACCAAAAGGGAGTTTTTTGCCTTGGAATCGAAGGAAGTTATAGGAGACTTTGTACCTTGTGCATGCTAGCAAGGGGGATGCCTTTTGCGTGCAAGTTGTGGCTCAAATGAAAGTTTGTATGTAACTAGTCATTACTTCATGAGTCAAGGAAAGCATGGAGGGAAAGTTTGTATAGGCATGCAAGCATCAGACATCCAAACGAAACATGCAATAGGCAGTCATGGCATTGTGAACCCAGTAAGACCAGAGATGCAATCGAAGGTGGCATGTAGGAAACTCCTGCCTTGTAAATCAAAGCCAGCGTGCCAGAGGCCAACGCCCAGTCGAAGGATGCAACCAAAGCCTGTATCAAAAGAGGCCAAAAGGCCAATCGAAGGAGCTGAAACGAAGAACACTTGTATTTCTCCAAATTTTGTCAAAATCATATTTTTATCTGTTTTCTCCCTTTTTCACAGTTTCCTTTTAATTTTGGTACTGGAAAATTTCAAAGTACTTGTGCAAGCTTGAACCTTGAGAATCCTTGTGAGAAAGGCCTTGAAGAATGAGAGGGCAAATTTTGGGGTATAACAGCTACCCCTGTTCAATCTTCTTGAACTTGAAGAGTTAGATTGGCAAGTTTACCTTTCGCGACTCGAAGGTAAAAGAGGATTGGACACTAGAGTGCCCGTAAATTTGCACTCGTTAAAATATAGTTGAGGAAATGGGCTTAAAGATGCCATTTGGAGATGGTGGAATCTTGCTGGAGATGGGCTTAAAGATGCCATCCAAGAATGTTTGTTGAATTGCAATGTTGTAGGTCAGAAGAATGAGCATCAAAATGGTATCCGTGTCTGGAATGCATTTGAACTGTATCTGGAGACTGAGTCTATATGACCCAAAGAATGGCGTCCGTGTCTGGGGCGTATCTGAGCTGTAACTGTATTTGAACGTTGAATGAATATCAGAATGACTGCCGTGTCTGGAGTGTATCTGTATTGTATCTGGGTAATAGAGAAATATCTGTGCACGGAGCAACTGTGTGCTGGGGATAAACTCTAAATGAGTGACATAATGGCAACCTCGTCTAGAGCATATCTGGACTATATCTGAAGTTGAGATCTGTATGAGTAGTAGAATGACTTCCGTGGCGACTGCGCCGAGGGAATCAAACTGCTGATGTAAGGGTCAGAATGGCATCCGTGTCTGGAGCATATATGAACTTGAGGTTAATAATTGAATCTGAATGAGAGATGGAATGGCTGTCGTGTCTGGAGCGTATCTAGTCTGTATCGGATTGCTGAAGTCTGAATGAGTAGTAGAGTGACCGCCGTTTCTGGGGTGTATCTAGTCTGTATCAGATTGCTGAAGTCTGAATGAATAGTAGAATGACCGCCGTGTCTGGGGTGTATATGTATTATATTTGACTTGAAATTCTGAATGAGTAATAGAATGACCGTCGTGTCTGGGGGTGTATCTGTACTATATTTGACTTGAAATTCTGAATGAGTAATAGAATGACCGCCGTGTCTGGGGTGTATCTGTACTGTATCTGAAAAATTGTTAACAATGGCCTTTTTATCTTATCCTGAAAAGGGTAAAAATGTTAGCTAAAACACAAAATCATGTTGCATGATATGTATTATGGAATGAATTGCGTTTCATCAATGTTTATAATATATGAATGTGATGATTATGCATGCAAGCTGAGTAGCCGTCTTGCTGAGGAAGATAAATCCTAGTAAGGAAATCTTTGACTGCTGCCGGGGAAAATAAATCCATGACCGAAGTTGGGCACTCCAAAAATATTTGATTACTGAAGATGAGAAATCCTTGCTGACTGCTGACTGCTTGGGGAATAAGGAAAACTTTGAAAATCTCTACTGGGAAGCTAAAACCTGGGAGACTTATGCTGGAGAAGTGAGACTGAGAATCTTCGATCTGCTGGGAAGTATCTCTGTGGGGAGAATGTTCACTATTCTGGTTCCGCTGGGGATATGATTTTCAGGTTTTTTTTTGGGCTCCGCTGGGGATCTTGAAACTTGACTTTGAGGGGAATTAAGTTTTGGAATGCACTGGCCCTGCTAAAGATCTTGAAGCTTAACTCTGCTGGGGAAATATACCCCAAATTTAGCCTTGTTGAGGGTCTGAATGATGTAACACAGGGAATTTCTTCTGAAATGGCATAAATATATCTTCCTATACCTTCCACCTATCAGTAACCATCCTTTCTCAAATTAGTTTTACTTGTAAGCAATGATTTTGTTCAAATGCATATGCCTATTTAACAAAACATTGGACGTTTTTCAAATAAAACATAAGTGTAAAAAGAAAAGGAAGGCAAGCAAATTTCTGCACTTGGAAGTGTATTTGTATTAACTTTTATGAGTATCTTTGTACAAAGGAGACAAACATCCTAGTAAGAGAATGTTGTCGTAAAAATTGAAAGAATTTTATACAAAAGAAAGATGGCTATGTGTAACAATTCCATGGGATTCCCATTCTGCTATAGCCTTCACAACTCTGAATATCTTGTCCATTCGTTGCTTCGTCCATAGATGTTTGGATTGGTCAGAAGCTCGGAGCTTGTCGATGAAAAGATTGTTCTTTAAAGTGATCCGACGAGACACAGTCATACGCTTCAGTTCCCTAACTTTTGCCTGAATCGCCCTTTCGGGTTTTCGATCCACCGGGAAACCCTTTTTTGCCCAAGTCGCCCTTTCGGGTTTTCAACTTGCCGGGTGTACATATTTTTTTGTTTTATCCCTAATTTTTGCCTGAACCGCCCTTTCGGGTTTTCGGTTCACCAGGATGCCCATTTTTGCCCAAGCCGCCCTTTCGGGTTTTTCGACTTGTCGGGTTATTTCATGCGTAGTATATTTTGACTATGTCCATGTTCGCAGGGTGTGGCAAGTCATCGCCGTCCATGGTGGTCAGAATCATTGCCCCACCAGAAAAGATACTCTTGATTGCAAACGGTCCTTCGTAAGTAGGAGTCCATTTGCCCCTGGGATCACTTTGCGGCAAGATGATTCGCTTGATTACAAGATCTCCAACTTGATATACCTGACGCCTGACTTTCTTGTTGAAAGCCTTGATCATCCGTTTTTGGTACGCCTGACCATGGCAAACAGCAGTAAGTCGCTTCTCGTCGATCAAATTAAGTTGATCAAGCCGGGTCTGAATCCAATCGTCTTCACTCAAACCAGCGACTTTCATAATCCTTAAAGAAGGAATCTGAACTTCCATAGGTAGGACAGCTTCCATGCCATATACCAAAGAGAATGGGTTTGCCCCTGTTGAAGTACGTGCCGTGGTACAATATCTATGCAGAGCAAACGGTAACATCTCATGCCAGTCTTTGTAGGTAACTGTCATTTTCTGAATGATCTTCTTGATATTTTTGTTCGCGGCTTCAACAGCACCGTTCATCTTCGGCCGATAGGGAGATGAATTGTGATGATAAATCTTAAACTGTTCGCATAGAGCGGTGATCATAGTATTGTTTAAATTTGTACCATTGTCTGTGATGATCCAGTCAGGGACACCATACCGACATATGAGGTTCTGCTTGATGAAGCGGGAAACCACATTCTTTGTAACTGAGGCATAGGAAGCTGCCTCGACCCATTTGGTGAAGTAATCAATAGCAACCAAGATGAAGCGATGTCCATTGGACGCCGTGGGCTTGATCTCTCCAATCATGTCAATGCCCCACATTGCGAACGGCCAAGGAGCTGTCAGAACGTTGAGAGGAACAGGAGGAATATGTACCTTGTCGGCGTAGACTTGGCATTTATGGCAAATACGAGAATGTTGATGACAATCAGCTTCCATGGTAGACCAGTAGTAGCCTGCCCTCAGAATCTTCTTTGCCATTGTATATCCGCTCAATTGGGTGCCGAATGTGCCGCTGTGTATCTCAGTCATGATCAACTCTGCTTCAGCTTTGTCCATATATCGAAGTAGAACACAATCATGGATGCGCTTATAAAGGATGCCATTGCTTAGGAAGAACTTGGCAGCAAATCTCCTTAAGAACTTTTTGTCATTGACGGAAGCTCCTTCGGGGTATTCTCTAGTCTGGAGATACCTTTTGATTTCATGAAACCAGGGTTGTTCCACTACTTCTTCGGTATTAATCTCATGGCAGTGTGTAGGTTCATCCATTCGCTTGATGGTAATTTGGGGAGCCTCGTTATCCCAGTTGAGTTTAAACATGGAAGACATTGTAGCCAGAGCATCTGCTAGCTGATTCTCTTCTCGCGGGAAATGCTCGAAAGTAATCTGCTCGAAATGAGGCAACAAAGTCAGGACATGTTCTTTGTATGGGATAAGATTAGGATGTTTGGTGTCCCACTCTCCTTTGACTTGACTGATAACCAAATCCGAGTCCCCAAATACTACCAAAGATTTGATTCCCAAGTCTATAGCAGCCTTGAGACTAAAGATGCAAGCTTCATACTCAGCCATGTTATTGGTACAGTTGAAACAAAGTCGGGCGGTGAAGGGTGTATGGCAACCTTCTGGAGAAATGAGTATCGTGCTGATACCGTTGCCAAGTGCATTTGAAGCACCATCAAAGTACAGGGTCCATCGAGATCCTTGTTCAGGTCCGTCATACGGTCCGTTACCTTCGATGTTGTCCAGAGTCATGATGTCTTCGTCAGGGAAGTCGAATCTCATAGATTTATAATCTTCGACGGCTTGATGAGCTAGATGGTCAGCTAGTACACTCCCTTTTATAGATTTTTGAGTAGTATACTGGATGTCATACTCAGTCAGGATCATCTGCCATCTAGTGATTCTTCCAGATAAAGCAGGCTTCTCGAAGATATACTTGATTGGATCCATCTTAGAAATCAGCAAAGTGGTATGAGTCAACATATACTGCCTTAGCCGGCGAGCAGCCCATACCAAAGCGCAACAAGTTTTCTCGAGCAGTGAGTAGCGAGTCTCACAGTCGGTAAACTTTTTGCTAAGGTAATAAATGGCATGCTCTTTTCGACCAAACTCGTCATGTTGGCCCAGTACGCACCCTATTGAGTTGTCCAAAACAGTCAGATACATGATCAACAGCCTTCATTCGACGGGTGGCATCAAGATATGAGGTTCTAGTAAATACTCCTTGATCTTATCAAAAGCAACTTAACAATCATTGTTCCATTCAACTACCTGATCTTTCTTCAACAGTTTGAAAATTGGTTCACAGGTAGACGTCAGGTGAGAGATGAACCTGGCGATATAGTTCAAGCGTCCCAAGAATCCTCTAACCTCCTTTTCAGTACGGGGGGCAGGCATTTCTTGTATAGCCTTTACTTTAGCAGGATCGACCTCAATTCCCTTGTTGTTGATAATAAATCCCAGAAGTTTACCAGACCTAACTCCAAAAGTGCACTTGCTTGGATTCAGTCTGAGTTTATATTCCTTCAACCTGGCAAACAGCTTCTGCAAATGTTCAAGGTGTTCTTCTTCTGTTTTTGATCGAGCTATCATGTCGTCTACGTAAACTTCGATCTCATGATGTATCATATCATGAAACAAAGCTACCATGGCGCGTTGATAGGTTGCCCCTGAGTTCTTCAGTCTGAACGACATCACCTTGTAGCAGAAGGTACCCCATTGTGTAACAAAGGTTGTTTTCTCCATGTCCTCGGGGGCCATTTTGATCTGGTTGTAACCCGAGGATCTGTCCATGAAAGAAAATACTTTGTGCTGGGCTGTGTTGTCAACCAAAATGTCGATATGTGGCAGCGGAAAATCATCTTTAGGGCTAGCCCTGTTCAAATCCCGATAGTCTACGCACATTCTGACCTCGCCGTCCTTTTTGGGTACTGGCACAATGTTAGCAACCCATTATGGATAGGTTGTAACAGCCAGAAAGCCGGCGTTGAATTGCTTCATTACTTCAGCCTTAATCTTTTCAGACATGTTAGGCCTCATTCGGCGAACCTTTTGCTTGATCGGTGGACAATCTTCTCTTGTAGGGAGACAGTGAACCACGATATCAGTGTCTAGTCCTGGCATGTCTTCATAAGACCAAGCGAAGATTTCAACGTATTCATTTAACAACTGCACTAAGCGCTCCTTGACACTCGGTTCCAAGTTGGCACCCACTTTTACTTCTTTCCTGTCCTCCTCTGTCCCTAAGTTGATGGTTTCTAACAACTCTTCATTAGGCAAAATGGCCCTCTCTTCTTGTTGTAGAAGTCTGGCTAACTCTCCCGACACTTCACAATCTTTGTCAACTTCGTACTCAGCGTGATTGACCAAATCTTTAGATTTATCGAAGGCTAAAACAGGATAGTCACCCATGGAATCCGGAGTGGATGGATCCCTGCATTTGTGAGTGTGGGTGTGTGTAAGGGATAACCATCCTTAAACAAACAAAAATGCAAAAGGAAAGAAAATGAGCAGTTTATAGATGAAAAACGTCCAATGATTCATTAAAACATGGCATATGATTATGAAGGAAATCAAACCCTTACAAATGGACCTACATGCCCCGGGCAAGGCATGAGGTGAAAATAGTGTGCGAATTGTTTTAGTTATTACAGACCATAAAAATGGGAAATTGTTCAAAGATAAAATTACTGGTTGATAAAGGTGATAGGAACAAAATCCTCTGCTTCCCAATTGCTCAAACCCCCTTCGATAGTCGGAAAAATCCAATCCTCAAGGTGGCTCTCCTCATCTTCATCTTCTACAGCATTGATTCCGTGGTGAGAAATCTTGACATGTGATCTTCCAATCTTAGAGCGACGCATAACCTTCTGTCCTGCAGCAGTAAACCCTAAACCAAACTTGTCCGTCTTATGGGGAAAGTCAGGCAATTGTCCCCATACTATGCTCTTCCCCTCCTTAATCACAGCCTCTGCGTCCTTGAGAGATGCCATCTTGGACACATGCTTGGGAAAGATAGGTACCTCAACTGTTGTCTTCGCAACTGCTACCTCGGGGGAAACTTCCTCGAAATGTTGAAAAGGCATTTCGATGAACTCGCCATCTAACTCCACATATCGAAAGGAATTGAGATGACTAATCATGTACTCTTCCTCGCCATGCACAATTATGATTTTACCCTTAACAAGATACTTCAACATCTGGTGCAAAGAGGATGTAACTGCCCCGGCATAATGGATCCACGGTCTTCCCAGCAAACATGAGTATGACAAACGGATGTCCATCACATAGAAGGTGGAGTTTAACACTTCAATGCCTACTTTGATAGGAATATCAACCTCTCCATGAACCATTATTTTGGAACCATCGAAAGCTCTAACAACTATGTTACTAGGTTTGAGGATCAAACCTTCACAATCCAAACGGTCTAAGGCCTTCTTTGGAAGCACATTCAGGGAAGAACCAGTATCAACCAAGACATGGGCGAGGGTGGTCCCTCGGCACTCGACTGAAACATGTAACGCATCATTGTGTTTCCTTCCTTTGGGAGTTAAGTCAGCATCGGAAAAGCCCAGGCCATTGTCAGCGGTAAGACTGGCCACATAATTTTGAAATTGGTCAGCCGAGGTCTCTTGGGGGACATGTGCCGTCTTCAAGAATTTAATCAGGGCCTTAGCATGGGCCTCTGAACAGAGCAGGAGAGCTATCATTGAAATTTTAGAAGGGGTTTGCCCTAATTGTTCCACAACGTCGTAGTCACTTTTTCTGATTATTTTCAGGATTTCATCCATCTCCTTCTGAGTGGTTTCGGGGATAACCACGACATGAGCCTTCATCTTGACAGGCATTTCCAGTATCCCCTTACCTTTGTTGGTGCTATCAGTGGATGGTCTTTCTTCAGGAGTGTTTAACTCTTCAATCACTGGGCCTTGCACAGAGGGTCCAACAGGTGCAGAAGCTTTTAAGGGTCCGAAGACTGCTCGGGGAGGAGCAATCTCCGGAGAAAATATCCGGCCACTGCGGGTGATCTTGCTAGTACCCGCGATGTTTCCTATATCAGGGTCTTCTTCAGAGATTTCTTGGACTGTTTCGATTTGTTTGATGTCGTGGTAGAAGATTTCTCCCCCATAGTTCCATGGTATCATTTGGCTTGATTGGTATGGGACAGGTCCCGGCATTGTGATCTTTAGAGGTACACATTCAGAGTTGGGTGTAATCCTGATAGGCCTTTTGCAAGCCTTGGGAGGATTGTCGGAAATGGTTATGATGGCAATATCGTTGGTTGAGGTATCACAAGTATCAGGAGTAATTGGATTGAAAGTGTTAACAGGGGTTTTCTGGAAAATTATTTCTTGAGTATCCATCAGGCGTTGGACACCCGACTTTAACATTGGACAATCACCTTGAATGTTCAAACAAAAATAACATTCTTCATCATAACCAGGAAAGATCCCGACTTTCAACAAATTTTCTTTAATTACAAACAATGGAGTCAACAGATCGGCAATATCAGTAACATGGAGATTTTCCAAAACAGCATGCAAATTGTGGCCGTGCTTGGGCATTGGCGCAGATATAACATTGGGTTTTTCAGGAGCGTCAAATTCAACCTCTTTGGCGTCAATTAAATCCTGAATTTTGTTCTTGAGTGCCCAACAATTATTGGTATCGTGTCCAATGCTGTCGGAATGGTAAGCACACTTGGCTTTTAAGCTGTAGGATGAAGAGGTGGTATTTACATTCTTTGGCGCCTCTTTTAAATTAGCAAGATTCAATTTCAAGAGATGTGGAAGGATTTGAGCAGGTGTCATATTTACTAGGGTAAACTGTCGTGGCGGCCTTTGCTGATAAGTTTTGGGCTGATCATTCATTGGTTGGTTGTTTCTAAGCTGGTCTGATGCTGACTTTTGTATTAATATGTCCCCTACTGTTGGCCGACGTTCCTCTCTTTCCCGGTTTTTCTGGGTGTATACAATAGATGCTTCTTTCTTGGATGGGAATGGTTTTCTAGTAGCCGTGGATGCGGAAGCATCCTTTTGAATTTTTCCACTTTTGATACCGGCTTCTACCCTCTCGCCGGTCAAAATCAACTCAGTAAATCCCGCAGAAGAGCTTCCGATTAGATGGTTGAAGAAGGGGCCAGACAGGGTTCCCAAAAACATGTCAACTAATTCCCTATCTGATAGCGGTGGATGCACCCTTCCAGCCAGGTCGCGCCACTTCTGGGCGTACTCCTTAAACCCTTCCTTTGAAGTCATCCCCATACTCTGTAGCTGAGTACGGGTAGGCGCCAAATCAGAATTGTACTGATACTGACGATAGAAAGCGGCTGCCAAGTCTTCCCAATTGTGGACCTCTGATCTCTCGAGCTGATAAAACCAATCTAACTGAGTGCCAGACAAGCTGTCTTGGAAAAAGTGCACCCAGAGGTCTTTGTCAGATGAATGTGGCTGGATCTTTCTAACGTACGACCTCAAGTGCATCTTAGGGCAAGACAAACCGTCATACTTAGCGAATGTTGGCACCTTGAACTTATGAGGGATAACAATCCCAGCTACAAGCCCCGGCTCCTCAAAATCCAATATGGGCACCCTCTGCAACTCCATAGCTGCCAATCTGTCTTCAAGGTTCTTATACTTGTCATCCGCTGGTGGATACTGTTGTTCTGAATAGTCCTCGTCTGCTTCCTCTTCCTCCTCTTCTACCTCAGATTCAGAAGGTACAGTAACTCCTTTCCCCTTTCCAATCCCTTCGTCGGATGTTGATGGAAACTCAAGAGTCCTTCTAGCATCACCCTCAAATCTTCTTCCGATAGTAGCTACCCCCGGTCTCTTTTTCTTTTTCTTCTCTTTATTCTTCTCTAGCAGAACTTTGAGATCCTCTTGACCCTTTGCCAAGGTCATGAGGAGTTGCTGAAATTGTGAATTTTGTGCCTGTAAGTCCTTCACTATTTGCTCTAAATCCATCTTGCTGAAATAAACAGCAGAAAGATAAGGAAACCTAGCTTGAAGACCTGTTTGTGCATATGATGAATGATATGTTATTCATGTAATGCATTCAAGGGTTCAAAAATTCAAATTCGTTGTAAACAAAAAGAACGCACGTCATATTAAGAAGAAATTGTTAGTACATAAATGCCCCATGGGCGAAATATTACAAAATTCTTAATGTAAAAAGACGTTGCGCATCCTCTTTGGTGCGATTTAGGTGTTAAGAGTTTCCTCTTCGTGAAGTTGGCGGGTGAGTTCTAAAACCTTCTTCTCACTGGCATAGAAGTTGGCTTCAAAAGTATCACGTTCTTCTTTGAGTTGGATCCAACTCTTTTGCATTTCTTCCCATGATGTTGGCATGTCAAGATGTAGGATGGTGTATGGAACCTCTCCTTCCTTAACGGGCTCTTTAATCAAGGGGAGAATGTGAGGATATGGCATCATAAGATTCTGAGAGCGGGTTCGTACCCATTTGAGGTAAGGCTCAAGGGGGATGGAATTATTGTTCCCCAGTGTCTTACTATCCACCTTGTTAGGCATCCTCCAAGCTCTGATGAACCTTTGTCGAAGTCTTTGCGCATCATTGTCGAAGTCAAAAACTAGGTCAGGAATCAGCATGTCATGAGGGCCATCCCTCCGAGCATATCCAAATTGTCTCAAAGTTAGACAGGGGTTGTAGGTAATGCCTCCTTTAATGCCAAACAATGGGACATTAGGGAATTCACCACAATGATCAATGATGATGACATTTTCTTTGGACCGAGAACACCAATGTACATCAGAATGTGTGAGGGTCATTAACCGTTGTGACCACCTTAAACCTTGCTCATTCTTCAAAACTGATTATGGAAGGTGAGAAATAAACCACCTTGCCAGGAGAGGAGTACAACACATGAGAACACCTCTTTTCCTCATTGTTCGTGTGTAAAATGAGTGTAGGATGTCCCTAAGCAATGTAGGTATGGGATTCTTGGACATGAAAATCTTGACAGCATTCACATCTATAAGTTGGTCAGGATTTGGGAACAAGACCAACCCATAAATAAGGAGTGCCACAATCTCTTCAAAGGCTTGTAGATCAAGAGAATTCCAGCATTCTTGTGCCTTCTCAAACAAGAATTTTTCCAAGAAGCCCTTGACACCACTTTTGGTTTCCCAATGCCCCTTGATGTCAGAAGGTTGCAAGTGTAAGGCTTGAGCAACATCTTCAGACTTTGGTTCTTTTTCCATACCGTTGTAGGGTAGTTGATTAAGCATAGGAATTCTCAAGAGTTGAGAAAATTCCTCCAAAGTAGGCACCAATTGGTAGTCAGGGAATGTGAAACTGTGGTGTAGGGGGTCAAAGAACTGGAAGAGAACTTTCACCATGTCTTCTTCAATGATGGTGTTGACTAAGTTGAGGAGTATACCATGTCTTTCACTAAAGAGAGAATTCTCTGGAATCCTGGAAGTAAGCTCTTTGAGTTGAGGAGGGATTCTCACAAGGTTGACTTGAATTGTTTTCCTGCGAAGAGATTCCATGACCTACAAAACAAGAACAAAGATGAAGATCCAAACCCTTGAAATGGTTAATGGATGTGTTGCACCCCAAAATTTGCCCTCCCATATTTCTCAAGGTTTGTCAAGAATCATCTTCAAATGGTTCAAGATTTCTCAAGGGTTGCACAGTCCAAATGCCTCCTAAACCAGTCAAAATTAGGGTTTTGTTTCTTTCAAAGAATTTGAGGGTTTCAATTGTCCAATAAAGTCTCATATGCCTATATGCATTCTCAAGCATCTACATACCAAGTTTCAAGACTCACAGTGTCAATTTGCACAGTCAAAAGCTCCATTTGACCTATAGACAACTGTAGGGGCAAAATGGTCATTTTGCAGTCAAAAGTCAGAATTTTTGGTCAACACCTTATTTTGATTCCACAATCATCATTTGATCAAGTATTGATCATGATTCCACAAGCATGGCTCAAAAATCATCAAGATGCAAAAAGTTACTATTTTTGGACAGCAGAAAAGTCAACTGTATCTTGACCAAGGCATAACTTTTTCATGGTTCATCATAAAAATCCCATCCAATGCTCATTTTGAAAGGGATGACATTCCCTAAAATCCATCTTCACATTCCAAGTCCAATAAATTCTCTCATCAAAAGTTATCAATTTCTACATTATAGGTCAATTTCAAAAGTCAACAAAAATGCACTTTAAGTCAAAGACCATAACTTGAGATTGGTAAATCAAAATGACATGGGAATAAAAGCATTGGTTAGAGGACTTCAAGACCTTTCCAAAATGTCCAAGAACATGTTCATATGATCAAAATTGAGCAAGATATGCATTGGAGAAGTTGGGAAATTTTTGTGAATTTGCAAAAGTCAACTTTGCTCAAAACACCTTGTTTTTGCTAATGGGCCTCAAATTTCTTCTTGAAACTTTATCCATGGCCTATGCACGACCCATCAAGGGCTATAGCTCTAAAACTTCATTATAAAATAATATAAAATAAAAAAAAAAACACAATTAAATTACAACATCTAAAACAATTAAATATTAAACTAATTAAAAATTATTAATCTTTTTGTGAAGCAAGAATGACCTAATCATGCTGGAAATTTCGTGTACCAATCAAGGATATCAAAATCTCCCAATTTAGCAATTTTCTTCAATAAAAAAGATTCAAAAATATTTGATTTTTAATCAAATATTCAAACATCAATTCCATGGATTTCTTTGCAAGATTGTGACCTAATTTCAGTCTACTATATATACATGAGCCAACCCTAATGCCACATACGTGAATTTGCTGCAGAAAAGCCATAACCACATTCAAGAAAATTCAAAGAAAAGTCAAAACTGATTTCCATATTCTAGCACGATTCAAAGACTTTTGTTGATTCAAATACATTGCTGGAAGTGTCAGAGACGTATTGCAATCAAAACCAAGTGCTAAAGCTCAAGAAATCCCCAAGAACAGTTTCACGGTTTGAACATCTTTTCCAGAATTGCAACTCATTATTCATGCGCATTTGACATATTTTGTTGATTGTTTTGTGTTAATAGGGACTGTACAAAGCTATTGGCATAGTTTAATTGAAAAAAAACTAACAGAATCAAAAGATGCCATTGATGAATGTTAGGGTTCGTAAGCTTTTAAATTAGGGCTTTCCAAATCCTGTAAAATTGGGACCTGTGAGATGGATCACTGAAATCGCGAGGCCAAAACGGTTGTAACCCACCCTTCGCGAAACATTTATGTTCACCCTATTCCTAATCGCTATTTTTCGTCATCATGCTTTGTGGGGGTTAAAAACCCCCGCTATCTAACATGTATTTTGCAGGTTCAGAAAAGACGATGATGAGGTGGTGATACGTGGTTGGGTAATTCAAAAAGAGCGCGCGTTTTCTTTTGTACAACATATTGGATTGTTTTCTTAATATTATATTTGATTATTATCATAATAACAAACGCAAGCAAATGGCATAGTGGTTGTTGCGCTGGCTGGTAACCATTGGGACCTGGGTTCGATTCCCAGGTCCACCCCAAAACCCTTATATTATTTTGTTTAATATGTTCACATACAGGTTGCCCAAAAGAGTTTACCATGTGCCTCAAATGTCCAAACGCCATGTGGCTTCAAGCAGCAATCTAATGGTCATCAGTGGAGGAGCACCATGCTCCCAGTCAACAAGCGCTCTGGAGGATCTCAAAAGTCAATAGACTGGGATGGTTATTGGGCTTGAAGATTGCTAACAAACCTCCATATTTGGGCCATCACCCCCCCTGGTTTATTATTCCTTTTTATTCTCTTTTCCTTTTTATTTTCTTTTAGTAATTATTATTATTATTATTTAATTAACTCAATTAATTATTTTCATAATAAATTCAGAAAAATAAAATATTATTATTATTATTTATTAATGTCACTATTAATTTATTATTTTTGTAAATAAATGTAATTAATTAATTTAGTCTTTTTTAATTAGGTTAACTTTAATTATTTTCATAACAAATAAAATAAATTAGAATTAGGGTTTTCTTGACAATTTTAATTTATTTTCTTTTATTTCATTAAAACATAAAAAACATAAAAAAATACTTTTTTCTTTTAATTAATTAATTAATTAGAATTAGGTTTAATTAAATACAAAAAGGACAAAACTTTCATTCTTTTCTCAAAAGAGGTTAAAACCCTAAAGACTTTTCCCGATTCAATTTCTTTTCGCGCACATTAATTTTTGATCATATTTATGTAATTGCTCCGAGGATGTAATAGCATAATTAGGACTTTTATCGCTTTCTTTATTTTTCTCGCATTTACTTTTTCAAGGGTTGTTTTTGGCGATGTAAATACCTGACGCCTTGTAATAGCGTAGATTTACTTTCCGCAATTTATTTTCCGCACAATTATTAACTGTTAACTATGCATGACAAGACTTGCCTGAAAATTAAAATCAACTCGTAGCTCACAATAACATGTGCAAAGATAATCTAAACTGAATCCTGACACACATGCACATGCCACTCTTAGGGTACGCCTCACTTGGTTGCCTCAACGTGGTCATTGAGTATAGGGTGTTTTAGAGGTCGCCCTCCTGTCTAAAGATCCAAGTTGCCTCGAAACGGTTGCCTCGGATAAAAAGGATCTAGGACATTAGGGTTACCGCTAAGGCGTCCTACTATTGCTTTGGTGACCACACATGTCCCTATAATCGAATTGACCTGAATAACTCTGACGACGTTGCTACCTACTTCTCAATAGTGGGATAGTACTGTCTAAAGGACATTTACGCAGCTTAATTTCTTTTGAGTAGGTAGATTTCTCCTGGGTACTTGCTCTTTCAAAAAAACAAAAACAACTTTTCGCACCTACACTTTCAAAAAGTTTTCAAACAAACAATTCATACACTCTTGAGGACTGATACAAGAGTTACCTAGAAGTTTTCAAAACAAACTTTTTCAAAACCCACAAACACAAGAAAAGCAGACATTTTGAAAACATAGTGAGCAAGTACCTAAGAGCCCGTAGATAACCACGGATAGAAAGGGTGCTAACACCTTCCCTTTCTATAATCTACCTCCCGAACCGAGAAACATCTCGAAAAGGAATTTTGCTGTGCTTTTGTCCTTTCCTTGTTGGAGAAAATAAAAGACGGTGGCGACTCTTGCTTACCGCGACATTTCGTGAACCAGCATTCCAAAACTGTCAGTTCTATTTCCACCGATCACAGGAATCATATGATGCTTTATGATGTTCATGATGTATGCACAAACACATGTACAAGAAAGTCACACAAAACCCTAGTTTCAGGCTTGCATGAGGTTTCATAGGTAAGTACCCTCTTGAGTTTAGTTGGCTTAAAACCTGTCCTATAAATAGTAACCAAGTTCTAAGGAGCTCAATATCATTGGATTGTTTTCTATGTTCATTGTTTTGGTTTAGCCACTTAACTAGCGACCAAAATATTCCAAGAAAACAACCCTCCATGAGTGTAGTATCGAGTATCTACCAACTTCTGACTGCACCAAAGCCGGTCATCTCACTACCCCTAATAAAAGGCCAAGATGGTCAAGTAAGGTTCTAGTTCATTAGTGCTTAATGACATCACTCAGCGGCCTCGTATTCTCTTTGATTGACTCAAAGGCTACCGGTACTCACAAATATGTCGCACTAATATAGCTATTGCTTCAACTGTGTCGGTATACCCTGCACAGTTTCCACAATGTATTGCTATCTATGAATGTTTCCCAAATCCGGGTGGAGGATTTCAAGCCCAAACTAGAGAACCAAAATGTAAAGCAATCAAAGCAAATAATAATCATGCAAAGGGTGATCTAAGCCCTAAGGTTACTCCACTTTTATAAATGATCCCCAGCAGAGTCGCCAGTTCTGTGATACGGTGGGAGAACTGACTTGGGTTTTGCGTTTTGTGTTTTCAAATGTTTCGGTTTAGCAAGAGTCGCCACCGACTTTTTATTTTATCCTAAGGAAAGGTCAAAAAGCACAGGAAAGACCTTTGAGATGTTTTCTTGGGTTCGGGGAGTAAATTATAGAAAGGGAAGGTATTAGAACCCTTCCTATCCATGGTTATCCATGGGATCTTAGTCACTTGCTTAGATCACTTGCTTTGCATTTTCAATTGTTTGAAATGGTGCTTTGTGTGTGATTTTGGAAAATGTTTTGAAAAGAGGCCATCGTTGTGGCAACCTTTGTAATGATTCTTGTTTGAATGTATACAAAGGTGTTTTTGTATTTTGAAAAGTTTTCAATGTTTGAAAGTAGGATTTTGAAATTGTGTTTGTGGAATGTGTTTTGAAAAGTAGCAAGGAGGTTTTTTGCAAGTTTGATCAAGTAACTAAGAGTTATCTACCCTATTTTACTCAAAGGTATTTCTTATGTTTTTAACCCTTTTAACAGTGTTGTTTCACCATTGTATTTGGTGAACAAACTTGTGTTAGGATGTTAACGGGACAAGCGCGGGTCATCGTACAGACCATGATAGCAATAGTGTCAAGTATTTTTGGCAATTTTCTTGAGGGACTTGATCATTTTTGTTTAGGCAACTCAGATAGCGTCATCGAGGGACTATGATCTTTTGTTTTGTTTTTGTTTTGCCAAAGTACTTGACATGCATATCATGGCCCATTTCTGAAGGCAACAAGTGGATTGAAACCCTAGGGATGCAAGTGTGCATGTGTGTTATTTTCATGCTTTGTTTTTTTTCATTAGTGATTGTCTACTTGTTGATTTTATCTGGACATACATATCCTATTTACTAGCAAGCATATAAAAATAATAAAGCACAGAAAGATAAGATCCTACACTATTACAACCATATTGAATTGCATGAAAATATAAAGGCAAAAATAAAATAAAAGCAAGAAAAATGAGGGTCTTTCGGTTGAGGCAGAAAACCCTTCGATTCTGCACTTTCTGGCTCTCTTCGATTTGGCCTGAAAAGGGTGAAGGCATGACTTTCGACTGAGGCCTCACGGTCAGCATGTTGTGCCTTTCGACTGGGACCAGTGGGACAACATGTTGTGCCTTTCGATTGGGACCAGTGGAACCAGTATAAGATGTAATCTGCCTTTCTGCCTCCTTCGATTGGGCCTGGAGTCGGTGAGGAAGCCTGAGGCTTCGTTTCATACTCCTGTCTCCTTGCTTGAGGCTGGAACGTGTGCTGGGCCTTTAAGTGGTTTCCTTGAATGCTTCTGGATTCGAAGGGAGGAACCAGGGGTTATGTCTTTGATACTGGATTCGAAAGAGAAGAACAAATGTGAGGTTCTTCCTACTAGATTCGAAGGGTAACATGGTATAGGGATGTTTCAGATTCTAAGGGGATAAGTGTTTGGATTCTGGATATGTGTTTGATGAGTGTTTAAGTGTTTGAGAATTTTATGGTGTTTGAGAATTTTTTGAAGATTAGTTCCCCTGGCCAAAAAGTCCTCCTAAACATGTGTTGGAGCCTCTTATTTATAGGAAAAGTTGGCTGAAGCTTTTGGAGGGAAAACAAAATAATTTAAACAATTTGAGTAAACTGCTCTTTGTAGCCTTCGAGGGATAGTGCTTGTATGCTATTTCGGTGCAAGAATGGGGCAGTGTTTCAAGACTGCTGTTGTGATACGGTGGGAGAACTGACTTGAGGTTTTGCGTTTGTATTCGCACTTGTTCGGTTTAGCAAGAGTCGCCACCGACTTTTTATTTTATCCTAAAGGAAAGGTTAAAAAGCACAAGAAAAACCTTTTGAGATGTTTCGTGGGTTCGGGGGGTAGATTATGAAAAGGGAAAGTATTAGCACCCTTTTCATCCATGGTTATCCATGGGCTCTTAGTTACTTGGTTTTAGATCACTTGCCTTTGTTTTTCAATTGTTTGAAATGGTGTGTGTGTGTGTGTGTGTGTGTGTGTGTGTGTGTGTGTGTGTGTGTGTTTTGAAAATGTTTTGAAGAAGATGCCTTGTCTTAGGCAACCATTGTAATGACTCGTGTTTGAGTGTTTTACAAAGGTGTGTATCTTTTCAAAAAGATGTTTCAAATATTTTTTGAAAGTTTGTTTTGAAAGTGTTGTGGAGTGTGGTTTGAAAAGTAGGCAAGTGTTTTTGCAAGTTTGATCAAGTATTTAAGAGTTTGTCTACCCCTAAATTTACTCAAAGGTTTTTCTCATGTTTTAACCCTTTTAAACAATTTTGTTCCACCATTGCATTTGGTGGACAATCTTGCGTTAGGATGTTTAACGGGACAGACGCGGGTCATCGTATGGACCATGAATGCAATGGTGCCAAGTGTCTTTGGCAATTTTGCTTGAAGGGACTATGATCATTTTGATAGGCAACTTTCGAAAGCGTCATCGAGGGACTTATGATTATTTGAATTGTTTTGTTTTGCCAAAGATACTCAACGTGCAAGCATGGCCCATTTTGGAAGGCAACAAGCGGGATTACCCTAGGGGTGCAAGTGTGATTGTGTATTGATTTCATGTATTTGTCTTTGTATTAGGTAATCTAGCGTTTGATTTTATGTACATACAACCCTAGATCTATCATGGCATAATTCGAAAGCGATAAATTGCGGGAATTTAAAGTCCTAAACTATTACAAATGAGTATCCGGGGATGGGGGTACAATTATTTACAAATGGGGGATGAGACTTATTAGGAGAATAGTATCCAAGTATTTACAACCAAATCGAATCAATCGCAATCTCAAATGTAAAGCAATGTAAAAAGACAAGCAAATGTAAATGCATCAATGTACTTGTGTAAGTGTATGATTATTTACAAATGTGGGAAATGTTAACTTAATGAAAAATTAAGTATTGCTTACTCTTTTTGTATTTTTGTATTTTTGTTAATATGTACAAACCAAAAGATTTAAGAAAAGAAAATGCTTTAAGTTAAAGAAAAGTATTTTTATGGATTTACATATTAATGTATTTTGATTAGTATTTTTATGTACAAAAGTAAAATTGATGAATGTTAGGGTTCGTAAGCTTTTAAATTAGGGCTTTCCAAATCCTGTAAAATTGGGACCTGTGAGATGGATCACTGAAATCGCGAGGCCAAAACGGTTGTAACCCACCCTTCGCGAAACATTTATGTTCACCCTATTCCTAATCGCTATTTTTCGTCATCATGCTTTGTGGGGGTTAAAAACCCCCGCTATCTAACATGTATTTTGCAGGTTCAGCGAAGACGATGATGAGGTGGTGATACGTGGTTGGGTAATTCAAAAAGAGCGCGCGTTTTCTTTTGTACAACATATTGGATTGTTTTCTTAATATTATATTTGATTATTATCATAATAACAAACGCAGGCAAATGGCATAGTGGTTGTTGCGCTGGCTAGTAACCATTGGGACCTGGGTTCGATTCCAAGGTTCACCCCAAAACCCTTATATTATTTTGTTTAATATGTTCACATACAGGTTGCCCAAAAGAGTTTACCATGTGCCTCAAATGTCCAAACGCCATGTGGCTTCAAGCAGCAATCTAATGGTCATCAGTGGAGGAGCACCATGCTCCCAGTCAACAAGCGCTCTGGAGGATCTCAAAAGTCAATAGACTGGGATGGTTATTGGGCTTGAATATTGCTAACAAACCTCCATATTTGGGCCATCACCCCCCCTGGTTTATTATTCCTTTTTATTCTCTTTTCCTTTTTATTTTCTTTTAGTAATTATTATTATTATTATTATTTAATTAACTCAATTAATTATTTTCATAATAAATTCAGAAAAATAAAATATTATTATTATTATTTATTAATGTCACTATTAATTTATTATTTTTGTAAATAAATGTAATTAATTAATTTAGTCTTTTTTAATTAGGTTAACTTTAATTATTTTCATAACAAATAAAATAAATTAGAATTAGGGTTTTCTTGACAATTTTAATTTCTTTTCTTTTATTTCATTAAAACATAAAAAACATAAAAAATACTTTTTTCTTTTAATTAATTAATTAATTAGAATTAGGTTTAATTAAATACAAAAAGGACAAAACTTTCATTCTTTTCTCAAAAGAGGTTAAAACCCTAAAGACTTTTCCCGATTCAATTTCTTTTCGCGCACATTAATTTTTGATCATATTTATGTAATTGCTCCGAGGATGTAATAGCATAATTAGGACTTTTATCGCTTTCTTTATTTTTCTCGCATTTACTTTTTCAAGGGTTGCTTTTGGCGATGTAAATACCCGACGCCTTGTAATAGCGTAGATTTACTTTCCGCAATTTATTTTCCGCATAATTATTAACTGTTAACTATGCATGACAAGACTTGCCTGAAAATTAAAATCAACTTGTAGCTCACAATAACATATGCAAAGATAATCTAAACTGAATCCTGACACACATGCACATGCCACTCTTAGGGTACGCCTCACTTGGTTGCCTCGACGTGGTCATTGAGTATAGGGTGTTTTAGAGGTCGCCCTCCTGTCTAAAGATCCAAGTTGCCTCGAAATGGTTTCCTCGGATAAAAAGGATCTAGGACATTACGATTACCGCTAAGGCATCCTACTATTGCTTTGGTGACCACACATGTCCCTATAATCGAATTGACCCGAATAACTCCGACGATGTTGCTACCTACTTCTCAATAGTGGGATAGTACTGTCTAAAGGACATTTACACAGCTTAATTTCTTTTGAGTAGGTAGATTTCTCCTGGGTACTTGCTCTTTCAAAAAAACAAAAACAACTTTTCGCACCTACACTTTCAAAAAGTTTTCAAACAAACACTTCATACACTCTTGAAGACTGATACAAGAGTTACCTAGAAGTTTTCAAAACAAACTTTTTCAAAACCCACAAACACAAGAAAAGCAAACATTTTGAAAACATAGTGAGCAAGTACCTAAGAGCCCGTCGATAACCACAAATAGAAAGGGTGCTAACACCTTCCCTTTCTATAATCTACCTCCCGAACCGAGAAACATCTCGAAAAGGAATTTTGCTGTGCTTTTGTCCTTTCCTTGTTGGAGAAAATAAAAGACGGTGGCGACTCTTGCTTACCGCGACATTTCGCGAACCAGCATTCCAAAACAGTCAGTTCTATTTCCACCGATCACAGAACTGGCGACTCTGCTAGGGAAATTTAATAAGTGAGGTGTACCTTAGGATTAGATCATTCTATGTTTTCAATTTTATACCTTGTTTGCTTTTATATTTGTGGGCTTGTATTGGAGTTTCATAGATCCTAACCTGGATCTGGGGAATACCCTTTAGGTAGCAATAAATTATGAGGGACCTGTCCGACATAGACCGACACGGGTGAAGCAGTAGCTACGTTGGTGTGACACCTTGGTCTGTACCGATATCCCTTGTGTTGGAACGAGGAGAATATGGGTCTTCTGAGGAGTCATTAAGCACCAACTGACCTTAGAACCTTAAATTGACCCAACTTGGCCATAGAACAGTAGCAGTATGCTACACTCCTTGAGGCTAAACTCTCGCGATGGTTCCGGCCGCAAGAAAAGGTTGCGAAGCTGGAGTTATGACCGATTGAGGGTAGTCAGTGATATTGAGATCCTCTAGAACCCGGTTACTATTTTTAGGACAGGTCTTAACCAACTGAAACTGAAAGAGGGTAGTACCTAAACTTCATGCTGGCCTGAAATCTAAGGGCTCTTTTGTGTGACTTGTGTGCCTTCAAATCTGAACTACTTGCACATTCTTGTTATCTGACAATATGAGTTCCTTGCAGGTTTTGTTTACAGTCCTTAATCTGGACTTATTACAGGGCTTACTTACACCTCACACCTTTGCATCCACGTACATAACATCATAGGCATCATAACATCATACCATAGCATTTCCTTAACCATTTCAAGGATCTCAAGGGTTTGTGATGCAGGTCATGATGAACCAAATGTCTAGCAAGGGGCAAAGGGGATTTATTTTCCTCTAACCGAGGTTGTCCAGAAATCCAAGCACGATAACTTGAGTCAGGGGCTATGACCCACTCGATATGGTGAGCCTTGAATCTTGAAGAAGGACTCTCAGCAACAGGAAGTTCCTTCAATCAAGCTACAAAATTCAAAATTCTAACAATTTTCTTGTCTACCTCGCGAGATCCTTGAAAACATTGCATACATATATCATACATATCATTGCATAACAGGTCATCTGATACAGGTCTCTCACGTTCTCGCTGTTTATTTCAGCAATGGCTTGCCAACAAAACAACCAGGATCTTCATGCTCAAGAGACTCAGTTCAGGGAAATCCTCCTAAACCTATCCAAGGGGCAGGAAGAGTTGAGAACACTCCTCATGGGGAATTTGGTCAAGAAAAGTCCTGAAGACGATAAGGACGAACGACTGAAACATCTGCAAGCTGAGGTAGATGCAATAAGAACCCAGATGCTGGGGCAGATGACCCTCGTTCAAGACTTAGCTCAAAGACAAGAAGAGCTCAGGGTCCTCGTTAGCAAGCTGCTTCAAAATAACCAAGTGAGGCAGACAACTAGGGTTGAAGATCAAGCTATCATTCAACCACCTTTGGGGCAAGAAGACAAGAGAAAAGCTCCTCAGCTTGCTTCAGGGTCACAATCTTAGCATCAACCTCACCAGCATCAATAGGGTAATCGGCGTAAGCGAAATACGTCTGGAAGACATTTCTCTGAGAATGATATACCATCATCGCTCATACTGAAACGCTTGTTGGAGGTCAATCTGATTGATTTAAAGGGGCCTCCCCGGAATCCCAACACCTCTGCTCCTACCTATCATCCCCATGAAAGGTGTGCATACCACTCTGACGGTCCGGGACATGACACCGACAACTGTTGGAGTCTGAAGAACAAGATCCAGGACTTGATCGACGGAAGGGTGCTGGAGTTCATGCCGGATGGCGAGATGAAAATCTTCCGCTGAGAATTCTCCATCTGAGATGACTAGTTCAAACTAAGAGACTTTTGTTCATTTGAATTCTGAAGTTGTATTTTTCTTTGCTTATTCAAACAATTATTGTCATGGCAAACTTTTTTATTATATCAATGCATTGCATATGTCTGTTTTGAATCAATCCATTCGTATTCACTATATTCAAATTCTTTCATTTTTTGTGATGATCAAACTCTCGATTAAAAGCTCTAAGCCTTTTGAGGGAGGATGACGAAAACGATACCATGATCTTTACAGTATGCTTTTGAACAGACCCCGCTGATGAGGTACAAGCATTGTTTCAAATCCTAAACACTGGAGTTATAAGGAAGATAATCCCTCGTTAACCCCTTTGAGCCAAAGAAGTTGGAGTTTTTCTTTTCACAAATTAAAACCCTTAATCATAACCTGGGGCAGGGTAGTTCTCTCAGTTAATCTAGGTGCACAATGAAGGGCATCACTCAGTTGATCCAGGTGCACAATGAATGGCATAAAAGAAGTCCTTCCGAGACAAAAAGACAATGATGGTTCCCTATAATCATAAGGACAAGAAGTCATTATTTCTCAGAAATAAAAGCCCATTAAGTCGAAACCTATGAAGGAGACTTACAAAAACTGGGGCATCCCGCTGACTGTAATCATAAAAGAAACAGTTCAGGCAAAAAAAAGACAGGGATAATAAAATCGAAAAGAAAGAGGTCCTAAAAACCCTCAACAAAAATAAAATAAAAAATAAAAAAAATAAAAAAATGACTGCCTGTTCAAAATAAATTGTCAATATCCGAACCGTCACTGGTATATCAGAGAAAAGACTCAAACAAGATCTAATGTACGATTAGCTGAGTTTAGGATCGAAGAACATCACGAAGAGCGGGTGGGTACAAATATACTTTGAGCCTTTATCCTTTGTTTCTTGAACCGTGAACCAGGCCACGTTATAACCCTTAAAAAGTCCTAGCTGAAGCATGGGTTAGTTCGAAAGCATACTGTTACAAAAGGTATCCTGACTCCTTAAGGCTTGCTGTAAAATACTGAGTTGACATCACATTTTACAAAAATTCACTTGTTTTATTGAAAACTGCATTTTCAAAAAATTTCAAGACAGACATAAGCTTTGCATTCTTAAAATAACATTGTTTGCATATGATTATTTGTTCGAACAACAGAGAAATTCGCACGAAGAATATCTAGTGAACAAAAGCACTTCCAATCAAGGGGCACGACATGATCATTGTCCATCATCTGGGGCAGTTAAGTCAAGATTCAGAGAATCTCTCAAAAATGCCAAATAGCCAGGGGCAAATCTCCGCCTGAGTAACTTGGGGAATTGGACATGAATTCCAGCAACGAACCTTGCACGATCAAGCATCTTCTGGTAGTATGGCAACACAATACTACCGACAGTGACACCTCTCTACATCCTGAGAGCATGGACATAGTCAAAAAAATACTACGCATAATCAAAGACCCGCTAGGTTGACTGGCCTAGGCAAAAATAAGGGCTTCCCGGTGAACCAAAAGGGTTCGGGCAAAAATAAGGGATAAAAAAAAATCTGTACACCCGGCAAGTCGAAAACCTGAAAAGGCGGCTTGGGCAAAAAAGGGTATCCCGATGGACTGAAAACCCAAAAGGGCGGTCCAGGCAAAAGTTAGGGATCAAAGCGTACGACTATGTCCCGTCATCTCGTCACGTGCTTACCAGAAGAAGGTTCGTCAGTCGGCAGTTATCAAGCATCTCATGGGTACCTTCTTCTCCCGCAGAAACTGGGGCAATAAGAATTGTCCGAACTGTACAAGCTGCGCTGTCCTCCATGGTACAAGGTAGATTCAGCTGAAGAATATGACCAAGATACCTTCACTCCCCGCAGAGTAAGGCAAGATTCAGCAATACTCTCCCCAAGCAGAGTTGGTCTCCTATCAGCCCTAAAAAGGCACAGTATCCCCAGTAAATCTTATCATTCCCCAGTGGAGTATAGATATTCCTCAGCAAGCATCCCCGACAGTCTTAACGGAATATAAGATTGTTCCCCGACGGAATACAGGATACCCCCAGTGGAGCCATTTCCCAATGCAGTCCAAAAGTTTCCCCAGGAGAGTTGAACCATCTCCCTAGTAGATTCTGAAAGCTTATCCCCTGCAGAGCACAAATGCATCTCCGCAACCATATTTAGAAGGTTATCCCTCACTAGAGTCTAACTGGGTTATCCTCAGCAATTTGCAACGGAAAGATCGTCCCCAGCGAAGTTCTTTCTATCCTCCAGCGGAGTTCATCAAATTCCCCAACAGAGCTTATCAACGGTATCCCCAGCGGAATTATCATTAAAATCTCAGCAAAGCATCTCTTCCCACAGAGTAATTCCTCACAGAGTAATCTCTTCACCAAGTTTATCCCCCAACGGAGTCATCTTCTCCTACAGGCTTATTCTTACAATCATCTTCGTTCATTATCCCCAGCGGAAACAAAGAACTCTACTCTTCAACATCAGCCCAGGATTCAACGAACTTCCCGGCATTCGTCAAGGATTTATTTTCCCAGACGAAAATACATTCATAAACATATCACATATCATACCTCCTATTTACATACATGATAAAGTGCATACGACACGTTCTCGTTTTGAGAACATCGTGACATCATGCATTTCATACATCATGACATTGCATACAACTAATGTTTTGCCTTTTCAGGAAAAAGTCAATCAAAGGATGAATCCCATCAACCTTTTGAAGTTCCAGATTTGATACCTGTATCTAGCCAGGGCATATTTGTGAGCGATTGATTGTAGATTTATACCTGTATCTAGCCAGAAAAGTTATCTACATGAAGAGTTTGAAGATCAACACCTGTAACAGACCAGAAAATCATCTTTCATTCTCAGGTCAGAGGTCTACACCTGTATCCAGCCAGGAAAGCTATCTCGACCAACCTTTTGAAGTTCCAGATTCGATACCTGTATCTAGGCAGGGCATATCTGTGATCGATTGATTGTAGATCTATACCTGTATCTAGCCAGGAAAGTTATCTACATGAAGAGTTTGAAGATCAACACCTGTAACAGGCCAGGAAATTATCTTTCATTCTCAGGTCAGAGGTCTACACCTGTATCCATCCAGGAAAGCTATCTCGACCAACCTTTTGAAGTTCCAAATTCGATACCTGTATCTAGCCAGGGCATATCTGTGAGCGATTGATTGTAGATCAATACCTGTATCTAGCCAGGAAAGTTATCTACATGAAGAGTTTGAAGATCAACACCTGTAACAGGCCAGGAAATTATCTTTCATTCTCAGGTCAGAGGTCTACACCTGTATCCAGCCAGGAAAGCTATCTCGACCAACCTTTTGAAGTTCCAGATTCGATACCTGTATCTAGCCAGGGCATATCTGTGAGCGATTGATTGTAGATCTATACCTGTATCTAGCCAGGAAAGTTATCTACATGAAGAGTTTGAAGATCAACACCTGTAACAGGCCAGGAAATTATCTTTCATTCTCAGGTCAGAGGTCTACACCTGTATCCAGCCAGGAAAGCTATCTCGACCAACCTTTTGAAGTTCCAGATTCGATACCTGTATCTAGCCAGGGCATATCTGTGAGCGATTGATTGTAGATCTATACCTGTATCTAGCCAGGAAAGTTATCTACATGAAGAGTTTGAAGATCAACACCTGTAACAGGCCAGGAAATTATCTTTCATTCTCAGGTCAGAGGTCTACACCTGTATCCATCCAGGAAAGCTATCTCGACCAACCTTTTGAAGTTCCAGATTTGATACCTGTATCTAGCCAGGGCATATCTGTGAGCGATTGATTGTAGATCTATACATGTATCTAGCCAGGAAAGTTATATACATAAAGAGTTTGAAGATCAACACCTGTAACAGGCCAGGAAATTATCTTTCATTCTCAGGTCAGAGGTCTACACCTGTATCTATCCAGGAAATCTATCTCGACCAACCTTTTGAAGTTCCAGATTCGATACCTGTATCTAGCCAGGGCATATCTGTGAGCAATTGATTATAGATCTATACCTGTATCTAGCCAGGAAAGTTATCTACATGAAGAGTTTGAAGATCAACACCTGTAACAGGCCAGGAAATTATCTTTCATTCTCAGGTCAGAGGTCTACACCTGTATCCAGCCAGGAAAGCTATCTCGACCAACCTTTTGAAGTTCCAGATTCGATACTTGTATCTAGCCAGGGCATATCTATGAGCGATTGATTGTAGATCTATACCTGTATCTAGCCGGGAAAGTTATCTACATGAAGAGTTTGAAGATCAACACCTGTAACAGGCCAGGAAATTATCTTTCATTCTCAGGTCAGAGGTCTACACCTGTATCCAGCCAGGAAAGCTATCTCGACTAACCTTTTGAAGTTCCAGATTTGATACCTGTATCTAGCCAGGGCATATCTGTGAGCGATTGATTGTAGATCTATACCTGTATCTAGCCAGGAAAGTTATCTACATGAAGAATTTGAAGATCAACACCTGTAACAGGCCAGGAAATTATCTTTCATTCTCAGGTCAGAGGTCTACACCTGTATCCAGCCAGGAAAGCTATCTCGACCAACCTTTTGAAGTTCCATATTCGATACCTGTATCTAGCCAGGGCATATCTGTGAGCGATTGATTGTAGATATATACCTATATCTAGCCAGGAAAGTTATCTACATGAAGAGTTTGAAGATCAAAACCTGTAACAGGCCAGGAAATTATCTTTCATTCTCAGGTCAGAGGTCTACACCTGTATCCAGCCAGGAAAGCTATCTCGACCAACCTTTTGAAGTTCCAGATTCGATACCTATATCTAGCCAGGGCATATCTGTGAGCGATTGATTGTAGATCTATACCTGTATCTAGCCAGGAAAGTTATCTACATGAAGAGTTTGAAGATCAACACCTGTAACAGGCCAGGAAATTATCTTTCATTCTCAGGTCAGAGGTCTACACCTGTATCCAGCCAGGAAAGCTATCTCGACCAACCTTTTGAAGTTCCAGATTCGATACATGTATCTAGCCAGGGCATATCTGTGAGCGATTGATTGTAGATCTATACCTGTATCTAGCCAGGAAAGTATATGCATGAAGAGATTGAAGATCAATACCTGTATCTAGCCAGGAAGTTATCTTTCATTCTCAGGTCAGAGGTCTACACCTGTATCCAGCCAGGAAAGCTATCTCTACCAAACTTTTGAAGTTCCGGATTCGATACCTGTATCTAGCCAGGGCATGTCTGTGAGTGATTGATTGTAGATCTATACCTGTATCTAGCCAGGAAAGTATCTGCATGAAGAGATTGAAGATCAACACCTGTAACAGGCTAGGAAATTATCTTTCATTCTCAGGTCAGAGGTCTACACCTGTATCCAGCCAGGAAAGCTATCTTGACCAACCCTTTTGAGTTCCGGATCAATACCTGTATCTAGCCAGGGAGTATCTGTGAACGACGGATTGTAGACCTACACCTGTAACTAGCCAGGAAAGTATCTACATGAAGAAATTGAAGACCAATACCTAAAACCAGACAGGAAAACTATCTTTCTTTCTCAGGTATGCAAGTTCTCGCTAAGAAATCTCTTACGCGATCGACACCCTTGGATGGCATCTTTAAGCCCATCTCCACAACTATCCATTACATTTCCAGATGGCATCTATAAGCCCATCCCCGACAAGATTCTGTCACATCTCCAGATGGCATCTATAAGCCCATCCTCCTATCCATCATATCTCCAAATGGCATCTGTAAGCCCATTCCCGACATCACAATGCTGATACTATACCATGCGAGTGCAAATTTCTGGGCACTTTAGTGTTCAATCATCTTCCACCTTCGGATCACTTAAGGCACGCAAGCCAATCTACATCCTCAGGTTTAAGAAGATTAAACAGGGGCAACTGTTGCACCCCAAAATTTTCCCTCCCATATTTCTCAAGGTTTGTCAAGAATCATCTTCAAATGGTTCAAGATTTCTCAAGGGTTGCACAGTCCAAATGCCTCCTAAACCAGTCAAAATTAGGGTTTTGTTTCTTTCAAAAAATTTGAGGGTTTCAATGGTTCAATCAAGTCTCATATGCCTATATGCATTCTCAAGCATCTACATACCAAGTTTCAAGACTCACAGTGTCAATTTGCACAGTCAAAAGCTCCATTTGACCTATAGACAACTGTAGGGGCAAAATGGTCATTTTGCAGTCAAAAGTCAGAATTTTTGGTCAACATCTTATTTTGAGTCCACAATCATCATTTGATCAAGTCTTGATCATGATTCCACAAGCATGGCTCAAAAATCATCAAGATGCAAAAAGTTACTATTTTTGGACAGCAGAAAAGTCAACTGTATCTTGACCAAGGCATAACTTTTTCATGGTTCATCAGAAAAATCCCATCCAATGCTCATTTTGAAAGGGATGACATTTCCTACAATCCATATTCACATTCCAAGTCCAAGAAATGCTCTCATAAAAAGTTATCAATTTCTACATTATAGGTCAATTTCAAAAGTCAACAAAAATGCACTTTAAGTCAAAGACCATAACTTGATATTGGTAAATCCAAATGACATGGGACCAAAGGCATTGGTTAGAGGACTTCAAGACCTTTCCAAAATGTCCAAGAACAAGTTCATATGATCAAAATTGAGCAAGATATGCATTGGAGAAGTTGGGAAATATTTGTGAATTTGCAAAAGTCAACTTTGCTCAAAACACCTTGTTTTTGCTAATGGGCCTCAAATTTCTTCTTGAAACTTTATCCATGGCCTATGCACGACCCATCAAGCCTAATTAAATTTATTTTCTTATTTTTTATTAATTAATTGGATTTTTAATCAATATTAATTCATTTAATTAATTTAAACTGTAGGAAATACAAAGATTTGATTTTTTAATCTTTTTGTGAAGCAAGAATGACCTAATCATGCTGGCAATTTCGTGTACCAATCAAGGATATCAAAATCTCCCAATTTAGCAATTTTCTTCAATAAAAAAGATTCAAAAATATTTGATTTTTAATCAAATATTCAAACATCAATTCCATGGATTTCTTTGCAAGATTGTGACCTAATTTCAGTCTACTATATATACATGATCCAACCCTAATGCCACATACGTGAATTTGCTGCAGAAAAGCCATAACCACATTCAAGAAAATTCAAAGAAAAGTCAAAACTGATTTCCATATTCTAGCACGATTCAAAGACTTTTGTTGATTCAAATACATTGCTGGAAGTGTCAGAGACATATTGCAATCAAAACCAAGTGCTAAAGCTCAAGAAATCCCCAAGAACAGTTTCACGGTTTGAACATCTTTTCCAGAATTGCAACTCATTATTCATGCGCATTTGACATATTTTGTTGATTGTTTTGTGTTAATAGGGACTGTACAAAGCTATTGGCATAGTTTAATTGAAAAAAAACTAACAGAATCAAAAGATGCCATTGATGAATGTTAGGGTTCGTAAGCTTTTAAATTAGGGCTTTCCAAATCCTGTAAAATTGGGACCTGTGGGATGGATCACTGAAATCGCGAGGCCAAAACGGTTGTAACCCACCCTTCGCGAAACATTTATGTTCACCCTATTCCTAATCGCTATTTTTCGTCATCATGCTTTGTGGGGGTTAAAAACCCCCGCTATCTAAAATGTATTTTGCAGGTTCAGCAAAGACGATGATGAGGTGGTGATACGTGGTTGGGTAATTCAAAAAGAGCGCGCGTTTTCTTTTGTACAACATATTGGATTGTTTTCTTAATATTATATTTGATTATTATCATAATAACAAACGCATGCAAATGGCATAGTGGTTGTTGCGCTGGCTGGTAACCATTGGGACCTGGGTTCGATTCCCAGGTCCACCCCAAAACCCTTATATTATTTTGTTTAATATGTTCACATACAGGTTGCCCAAAAGAGTTTACCATGTGCCTCAAATGTTCAAACGCCATGTGGCTTCAAGCAGCAATCTAATGGTCATCAGTGCAGGAGCACCATGCTCCCAGTCAACAAGCGCTCTGGAGGATCTCAAAAGTCAATAGACTGGGATGGTTATTGGGCTTGAAGATTGCTAACAAACCTCTATATATGGGCCATCACCCCCCCTGGTTTATTATTCCTTTTTATTCTCTTTTCCTTTTTATTTTCTTTTAGTAATTATTATTATTATTATTTAATTAACTCAATTAATTATTTTCATAATAAATTCAGAAAAATAAAATATTATTATTATTATTTATTAATGTCACTATTAATTTATTATTTTTGTAAATAAATGTAATTAATTAATTTAGTCTTTTTTAAGTAGGTTAACTTTAATTATTTTCATAACAAATAAAATAAATTAGAATTAGGGTTTTCTTGACAATTTTAATTTCTTTTCTTTTATTTCATTAAAACATAAAAAACATAAAAAATACTTTTTTCTTTTAATTAATTAATTAATTAGAATTAGGTTTAATTAAATACAAAAAGGACAAAACTTTCATTCTTTTCTCAAAAGAGGTTAAAACCCTAAAGACTTTTCCCGACTCAATTTCTTTTCGCGCACATTAATTTTTGATCATATTTATGTAATTGCTCCGAGGATGTAATAGCATAATTAGGACTTTTATCACTTTCTTTATTTTTCTCGCATTTACTTTTTCAAGGGTTGTTTTTGGCGATGTAAATACCCGACGCCTTGTAATAGCGTAGATTTACTTTCCGCAATTTATTTTCCGCATAATTATTAACTGTTAACTATGCATGACAAGACTTGCCTGAAAATTAAAATCAACTCGTAGCTCACAATAACATGTGCAAAGATAATCTAAACTGAATCCTGACACACATGCACATGCCACTCTTAGGGTACGCCTCACTTGGTTGCCTCGACGTGGTCATTGAGTATAAGGTGTTTTAGAGGTTGCCCTCCTGTCTAAAGATCCAAGTTGCCTCGAAACGGTTGCCTCGGATAAAAAGGATCTAGGACATTAGGGTTACCGCTAAGGCGTCCTACTATTGCTTTGGTGACCACACATGTCCCTATAATCGAATTGACCTGAATAACTCCGACGACGTTGCTACCTACTTCTCAATAGTGGGATAGTACTGTCTAAAGGACATTTACACAGCTTAATTTCTTTTGAGTAGGTAGATTTCTCCTGGGTACTTGCTCTTTCAAAAAAACAAAAACAACTTTTCGCACTTACACTTTCAAAAAGTTTTCAAACAAACACTTCATACACTCTTGAGGACTGATACAAGAGTTACCTAGAAGTTTTCAAAACAAACTTTTTCAAAACCCACAAACACAAGAAAAGCAAACATTTTGAAAACATAGTGAGCAAGTACCTAAGAGCCCGTGGATAACCACAAATAGAAAGGGTGCTAACACCTTCCCTTTCTATAATCTACCTCCCGAATCGAGAAACATCTCGAAAAGGAATTTTGCTGTGCTTTTGTCCTTTCCTTGTTGGAGAAAATAAAAGATGGTGGCGACTCTTGCTTACCGCGACATTTCGCGAACCAGCATTCCAAAACAGTCAGTTCTATTTCCACCGATCACAGGATGCATATGATGCTTTATGATGTTCATGATGTATGCACAAACACATGTACAAGCAAGTCACACAAAACCCTAGTTTTAGGCTTGCACGAGGTTTCATAGGTAAGTACCCTCTTGAGTTTAGTTGGCTTAAAACCTGTCCTATAAATAGTAACCAGGTTCTAAGGAGCTCAATATCATTGGATTGTTTTCTATGTTCATTGTTTTGGTTTAGCCACTTAACTAGCGACCAAAATATTCCAAGAAAACAACCCTCAATGAGTGTAGTATCGAGTATCTACCAACTTCGGACTGCACCAAAGCCGGTCATCTCACTACCCCTAATAAAAGTCCAAGATGGTCAAGTAAGGTTCTAGTTCATTAGTGCTTAATGACATCACTCAGCGGCCCCGTATTCTCTTTAATTGACTCAAAGGCTACCGGTACTCACAAATATGTCGCACTAATATAGCTATTGCTTCAACTGTGTCGATATACCCCGCACAGTTTCCACAATGTATTGCTATTTATGAATGTTTCCTAAATCCGGGTGAAGGATTTCAAGCCCAAACAAGAGAACCAAAATGTAAAGCAATCAAAGCAAATAATAATCATGCAAAGGGTGATCTAAGCCCTAAGGTTACTCCACTTTTATAAATGATCCCCAACAGAGTCGCCAGTTCTGTGATACGGTGGGAGAACTGACTTGGGTTTTGCGTTTTGTGTTCGCAAATGTTTCGGTTTAGCAAGAGTCGCCACCGACTTTTTATTTTATCCTAAGGAAAGGTCAAAAAGCACAGGAAAGACCTTTGAGATGTTTTCTTGGGTTCGGGGAGTAGATTATAGAAAGGGAAGGTATTAGAACCCTTTCTATCCATGGTTATCCATGGGCTCTTAGTTACTTGCTTAGATCACTTGCTTTGCATTTTAAATTGTTTGAAATGGTGCTTTGTGTGTGATTTTGGAAAATGTTTTGAAAAGAGGCCATCGTTGTGGCAACCTTTGTAATGATTCTTGTTTGAATGTATACAAAGGTGTTTTTGTCTTTTGAAAAGTTTTCAATGTTTGAAAGTAGGGTTTTGAAATTGTGTTTGTGGAATGTGTTTTGAATATTAGCAAGGAGGTTTTTTGCAAGTTTGATCAAGTAACTAAGAGTTATCTACCCTATTTTACTCAAAGGTCTTTCTTATGTTTTTAACCCTTTTAACAGTGTTGTTTCACCATTGTATTTGGTGAACAAACTTGTGTTAGGATGTTAACGGGACAAGCGAGGGTCATCGTATAGACCATGATAGCAATAGTGTCAAGTATTTTTGGCAATTTTCTTGAGGGACTTGATCATTTTTGTTTAGGAAACTCAGATAGCGTCATCAAGGGACTATGATCTTTTGTTTTGTTTTTGTTTTCCCAAAGTACTTGACATGCATATCATGGCCCATTTTTGAAGGCAACAAGTGGATTGAAACCCTAGGGATGCAAGTGTGCATGTGTGTTATTTTCATGCTTTGTTTTTTTTCATTAGTGATTGTCTACTTGTTGATTTTATCTGGACATACATATCCTATTTACTAGCAAGCATATAAAAATAATAAAGCACAGAAAGATAAGATCCTACACTATTACAACCATATTGAATTGCATGAAAATATAAACGCAAAAATAAAATAAAAGCAAGAAAAATGAGGGTCTTTCGATTGAGGCAGAAAACCCTTCGATTCTGCAATTTCTGGCTCTCTTCGATTTGGCCTGAAAAGGGTGAAGGCATGACTTTCGACTGAGGCCTCACGGTCAGCATGTTGTGCCTTTCGACTGGGACCAGTGGGAAAGCATGTTGTGCCTTTCGATTAGGACCAGTTGAACCAGTATAAGATGTAATCTGCCTTTCTGCCTCCTTCGATTGGGCCTGGAGTCAGTGAGGAAGCCTGTGGCTTCGTTTCATACTCCTATCTCCTTGCTTGAGGCTGGAACGTGTGCTGGGCCTTTAAGTGGTTTCCTTGAATGCTTCTGGATTCGAAGGGAGGAACCAGGGGTTATGTCTTCGATACTGGATTCGAAAGAGAAGAACAAATGTGAGGTTCTTCCTACTAGATTCGAAGGGTAACAAAGTATAGGGATGTTTCAGATTCTAAGGGGATAAGTGTTTGGATTCTGGATATGTGTTTGATGAGTGTTTAAGTGTTTAAGAATTTTATGGTGTTTGAGTATTTTTTGAAGATTCGTTCCCCTGGCCAAAAAGTCCTCCTAAACATGTGTTGGAGCCTCTTATTTATAGGCAAAGTTGGCTGAAGCTTTTGGAGGGAAAACAAAATAATTTGAACAATTTGAGTAAACTGCTCTTTGTAGCCTTCGAGGGACAGTGCTTGTATGCTATTTTGGTGCAAGAATGGGGCAGTGTTTCAAGACTGCTGTTGTGATACGGTGGGAGAACTGACTTGAGGTTTTGCGTTTGTATTCGCACTTGTTCGGTTTAGCAAGAGTCGCCACCGACTTTTTATTTTATCCTAAAGGAAAGGTTAAAAAGAACAGGAAAAACCTTTTGAGATGTTTCGTGGGTTCAGGGGGTAGATTATGAAAAGGGAAGGTATTAGCACCCTTTTCATCCATGGTTATCCATGGGCTCTTAGTTACTTGGTTTTAGATCACTTGCCTTTGATTTTCAATTGTTTGAAATGGTGTGTGCGTGTGTGTGTTTTGAAAATGTTTTGAAGAAGATGCCTTGTCTTAGGCAACCATTGTAATGACTCGTGTTTGAGTGTTTTACAAAGGTGTGTATCTTTTCGAAAAGATGTTTCAAATGTTTTTTGAAATTTTGTTTTGAAAGTGTTGTGGAGTGTGGTTTGAAAAGTAGGCAAGTGTTTTTGCAAGTTTGATCAAGTAATTAAGAGTTTGTCTACCCCTAAATTTACTCAAAGGTTTTTCTCATGTTTTAACCCTTTTAAACAATTTTGTTCCACCATTGCATTTGGTGGACAATCTTGCGTTAGGATGTTTAACGGGACAGGCGCGGGTCATCGTATGGACCATGAATGCAATGGTGCCAAGTGTCTTTGGCAATTTTGCTTGAAGGGACTATGATCATTTTGATAGGCAACTTTCGAAAGCGTCATCGAGGGACTTATGATTATTTGAATTGTTTTGTTTTGCCAAAGATACTCAACGTGCAAGCATGGCCCATCTTGGAAGGCAACAAGCGGGATTACCCTAGGGGTGCAAGTGTGATTGTGTATTGATTTCATGTATTTGTCTTTGTATTAGGTTATCTAGCGTTTGATTTTATGCACATACAACCCTAGATCTATCATGGCATAATTCGAAAGCGATAAATTGCGGGAATTTAAAGTCCTAAACTATTACAAATGAGTATCCGGGGATGGGGGTACAATTATTTACAAATGGGGGATGAGACTTATTAGGAGAATAATATCCAAGTATTTACAACCAAATCGAATCAATCTCAATCTCAAATGTAAAGCAATGTAAAAAGACAAGCAAATGTAAATGCATCAATGTACTTGTGTAAGTGTATGATTATTTACAAATGTGGGAAATGTTAACATAATGAAAAATTAAGTATTGCTTACTCTTTTTGTATTTTTGTATTTTTGTTAATATGTACAAACCAAAAGATTTAAGAAAAGAAAATGCTTTAAGTTAAAGAAAAGTATTTTTATGGATTTACATATTAATGTATTTTGATTAGTATTTTTATGTACAAAAGTTTTAACTAAAAAAAGAAAAGAAAAATGCTTTAAATTTAAAAATTCTATTATCTATGTTTTTAGTTAATGTACAAAGTTTTAATTGAAAATGTTTTAAGACATTCTAATTTTATATATTTTAATTATACTAGCTTAAAAATAAAAAGTAATTAAGACCAATTTATATCAAAGAGTTAATGTATTATATAAAAAAAGAGTTAGGTTATCAAATTAATGAAAATTAAGAGAAGATTAAGAAATGTTTGTTAATAGAAAAGAAAAGAGGTTATGTGGGCCTTATGCTTTTTTCTTGGCCCAAAACAATATTTTGAAAGAGAATCAGCAGGGGGTGCGCGTCAGATTGAAGGGGTCAGGCGCTAAGGGTCATTGGGCTTAGGCTTCTGGAAAAGGGCAAGGCCCGTTGTCTCACAACATGTTTTAGGGTTGTAATGTTTTGTTCATTTTGGGTATGGGGTTACAGCAACGCAGAGAACAGCGCCGTCTTCTTCGCTGTCTTCTCCTCTTCGTTCATTCTCAAGCTAGGTTTCTGAACTCCTCTCCATCCCTGGACGCCAAGTGCCATCGCTACTTCCTCTTCCCTCCATGGATCGTCCAGTGATGTTGTATACAGGTAACGATTTCGTTCTTTGGGTTTTCGAAATTCTATCGCATGTTTTATTATGGATTCTGATTTTAGATCTTTTTGTTCATATGAGAGGTGGAAGGAGGGAGAAGAAATACTACCTTTGTTGGAGACGGAGGAGGACGGTGGTTTGGAGGTGCTTTAGATGGCCAGGCGGAGGGGAATGGGGTGCTGTGCTTGCTCCGGCAAAACTGGTATCTTTGTACTTCACTCCTTAGGTTGTTGGTTCGATGATGATGCTTGAGAACTTTATAACTTTATTTTCCTCTTCTGGTTGCCTATTTTTGTTGCCTTTGGTTGTTTGCTTCGCTTATGTATGCTTGCTTGCTTTTTCCTCTTCCACTGTGGGCTTGCTGAGATGCTTTGATGATTTTTGCCCAGTGATGAATCACAGTTCTGAGGGCTTGGTTGCTTCAGTATACTTGTATGCTTATTTGCTTGCTCTGAGCTTGATAGTGTTGATGTTTACCCCTAGTTGCTTCTGAGTATTGTTGCCCTATGATGATTGTATTCTGAGGGCTTGGTTATTTTGATTCTTTGAAAGGCTTAAGGCTGGATGCTTGACAGTTTGTTTGTGAATTTGTTTGATGGCCTTTTGGTTTGAAGCAGGTTTATGTTACAGTAGGATTTGAAGTTACATGCATGGTTTTGAGGTTTATTGATGGTTAAGGCTTGTTTTTAGACTGTTTGTATATTACAGTTTTGAATGGTTACAGGCTTTAGGCTTGATGTTTGTTTAGAGGCAGGTTAAGGCTTGAGCGGTTTGATGGTTATCTTGATACTGTTTTTGTTTTACAGTGGTTCAGGCTTGTATGGTTTGTATGGTTTTGATACTTCATGGTTTAGACTAACAGGTTTAGAGCTTGTCTTTTGGTTGAAGTTTTTGAGTTTATGAGCTTTTGAACTAGTTTATTTGCAGCAGGTAAGGCTTGAGGGCTTTTGAGATCTGTGTTATGCAGGTTAATGGCCTTTGTTTTATATCTTCCAGGGTCTTGGCCTTATGGTCTTTGAAAGGCAGGAGCTGTTATATTTTTTGTATATTCGTTCTTTTTGAACTTGGTCAATGCTTGGACAGGTTTGCAAGGTTTGAGGTTTTCACTCTCTATGATTTCTTCTGCTGTATGCCTTCTGCCTCTTCTCTCTATGTGCTCTGATACATCATGCTTATATCTTTTGTTTAGCCTCTAGCCTGCTGTACTGTAAGCTGCTTTCCTCTCTCTTTCTCTCTCCAGATTAAAGAAAAGCACTTGTATTGCTTAAATTTGTCTTCTTTCTGAAAAAGTAAACTGGCCTTGGAAAGTGATGATTTGAATATTGTTTGCAATATTGTTTTCCTCTGCATAATTCCATATTTCTTGCATACTTTGTGTACTTTATTGACAGCTTTTTGGATTTGTTGATATCTTGATATCCTTGGACAATTTTGACAGCTTTTGGCTTAGTTTGAAATTGTAATTCAGTTTGCCTTTACTTGTACATGCTGTTTGGAAACTTGGTTGACAATTTTTTGATTTATGCAGTATGTTTGAAAATTTGAATTTGTGCATTTCACATTTTTGCAAGACATTCTATCCCTCTTTGTGAACCGAGAGCAATCTCGTGATTTGCAGAGAGGGCAAACTGATTCTGGCCAGTTGCTTTTAATGATGAACTTTTAAATTAACTGTCTGTTTCTTTTATCTGCTTTTGACTTCTTTTTTTCTTTGTTTTGCAGATGAAAAATAATTGAGCAACAAGGGAGCATTGGATAGAAGATGAAGACTTAGGAATTTTAGGACATAGTTTTATTTTCCTTTTAATCATTGTAACATTATTATTGTAAATACTTTGTAAATAATTACTGTATTTAAATAACAATTGTACAAATAATTAAGGATAAATAAAAAAGTCTTTTTATTGACATTCATTTTTAATTCTTCTTCAAATGTTTATCTAATTGTTTATAATTCTTAAATTATAATAAAATGGAAATAAATTCCAATTATCTAACTTAAAATAAATAAACCATTGATAAACATTGTGGTCTTAGCATTAATCAGTAATAAACCCGACGCTCCAATTATCCAAAGCAATGCACAGTTAATCTCAACAAACGTCCATATTCCTTTTCTTTTAATGATTCAATCAAACACTGTAAGCTCCCAATCAGAAACCTCAGTCCATATTCCAGAGTAAATTGAAAAGCACTGTAGACTTGATTCTTTTTGAGAATACGCGCACAAAACCCTAATTCTTGATTAAATGTTAGAGAAGCGTCCGCCTGATCAAAACCTGAGCCAACTCAACCAAACCTTAGCAATCTGCTTGAACTGTTTTAAAATCAATGACAACCCTAAATTTTGTCTGACCGACAAGAAAAGTCTGTTTGACCGATTCTTGAACCAGTCTGAAAAATCAGGAAAAGCCCGAAGCTGTGATTTCTTGTGGAAAAAGAGGAGGGAAAATTTTGGGGTACAACAGTTGCCCCTGTTCAATCTTCTTGAACCTGAAGAGTTAGATTGGCAAGTTTGCCTTTCGCGACTCGAGGGTAAAAGGAGATTGGACACTAGAGTGCCCAAAAAATTTGCACTCGATGATGTGATGGTAGAGGGAATGGGCTTAAAGATGCCATTTGGTGATGGGCTTAAAGATGCCATCTAGAATGTGACAGAATCTTGTCGGGGGATGGGCTTAAAGATGCCATCTGGAAATGTTGAACTGTATGTCATTGGTGAGTGGACGAGTATCAGAAAGGTATCCATGTTTTGGAACATCTCTGAACTGGGGTTCTGAACAAGCGATAGATTGACATCCATGTTTGGAGAATCCGTAAACTGTTTTCAGGAGTTGAAGTTGAATAAGTAATAGATCAACATCCATGTTGGGAGGCGTCCGTGAACTGTTTTCAAAAGTTGAGAAGAATCTGAACAAGCGATAGGTTAACATCCGTTACTGGAGAACCCGTGAACTGTTTTCAGAAGTCTTGAATCTGAAGCTTACTAATCTTTATCCTGAAAAAGGGTAGGATATTAGCTGAAACACAAAGTCATGTTGCATGAAATGTATGATGCAATGTATGTTATATCAATGTTTATGATATGAATGTAATGAATATGCATGTATGCTGATGAGCTGTCCTGCTGAGGATAGATGAATCCTGGATGGTTGGAGATAAAAGAATCTTGACTGCTGCCGGGGAAAATAATTCCTTGACTACTGCTGGGGAGGGCAAGAATCTTTTGATCGTTGAAAATGAGAAGTCCTAGGACCACTGTTGGGGGATCAGGAGTTTGGGTTGTATGCCAATCTACTAGTGTTGTACCCCAAAATTTGCCCTCCCATATTCTTCAAGAAAATGCTAAGTCAAGCTTCAAGATTCCCCAAGGGTTGTACAGTTCAAGGGCCTCCTAACAGTCAAGATTAGGGTTTTGATTCTGATCAAGAAAATGAAGTTTCCAAAGGTCCAATCAAGTCTCACATGCCTATAAATATGGTCAAGCATCCTCATACCAAGTTTCAAGACTTTCAGCACAAAATTGCACAGTCAAAACCCTAATTGCACTACAGTCAACTGTAGGGGCAAAATGGTCATTTGGCAGTCAAAAGTTCAAATTTTTGGTCAACATCTCATTTTGAAGCCACAAACATCATTTGATAAATGCTTGATCATGATTCTCAAAGCTTGGCTCAAAAATCATCAAGATGCAAAAGTTTCCTTATTTGGACAGTTGAAAAAGTCAACTGTAAATTGACCAGGGCATAACTTTCACATGGATTATCAGAAAAATTCCATCCAAAGCTCATTTTGAAGAGAAAGACATTTCCTACAACTCCTCTTCACACTTCAAGTCCAAGAAATGCTCTCACAAAAAGTTATCAATTTCAACATTATAGGTCATTTTCAAAAGTCAACAAAAAGGGACTTTAAGTCAAAGGCCATAACTTGAGATTGGTAAATCAAAATGACATGGGACCAAAGGCATTGGTTAGAGGACTCAAAGACCTTTCCAAAATGTCCAAGAACATGAGCAAAGCTTAAAAATTGAGCAAGTTATGCCTTGTGGAAGTTGGGAAATTTTTGGATATTTTGAAAAGTCAACATTGATTCAAATGACCTAAAATTGCTAATGGGCCTATTTTTCTTCCACAATTCATCATCCAAGGCATGTGCACGACCACTTGGCCCAAAGGGAAGTTTTCTTCACTATTTATTTATTTATTTGGATTTTTATTATTAATAATTCATTTTAATTAAATAAATACATGAAAAATGCTAAACCTAGGTTTTAAATCTTTTTATGCACATAATATACTCAAGATTTCGTGCCTAACCAAATATAGAAAGAATCATTTGAATTGGTCATGATTTGGTAGCAAAAGCATGTGAAAAAGATTTGAAAATCATGGTTAAAAAATCAAATATCATATTCATTAATGCATGGATTTTGATCAAATTTCTTTAACCCTAATCATTCACAGGTACATATAGAGGCAAAACCTAATCCTAAAAAACCCTAAGCTGCACATAAAACTCCATTATCAAACTCAATTTTTTTTGGCAAAAATTCCAATTCTGAAAACCTAGTTCTAGGACGATTCAAGGCCAAATAGTTATTCCATTAGCTTCCTTGAGGATCATAGAACGTGTTCCAATCAAAATCAATCATCCCAACACCCAGAATTGGTATACAGAAATCAAGTTTTCTCATATTTTTTTCAGAATCGTGTTTTGAGATTTAAACATTTTCATTGCATAATTTTAATGGATTCTTACTAAATGATGCATTCTGAAGCTAACCATCTACTTTAATTGCGTTTTTATACACTGTATGCGAATCTACCATTGTTGCTTTTTAGGGTTTATGAAGCTTTGAATTGGGGGTTTTAAAATATGGAAAAATTGGAGCTTGAAACCTAGGCCATTCAATTCAGTGCGCTTGGACGGAGAGAATGAGGCCATCGCGCCTAATTTATGGAGCCCCAGGGGCTATTCGCTATTTTTTAATATAGTGCCTAAAAGAACGTTTAAAAACCGTTGCCTATGTTTTGTTGTATTTTCAGGAAAAATAAGCCAAGGAAGAAGAAGGATGCGTGGCCATCAGTAATTGGCTGGTTTAAAAATCGCGTGCTAAAAATCCACTATCGTGTTTGTTTATTTTATATTGATTGTTGGTTATTTAATTTACAAAGAAACAAAGTAGCTCCACTGGAAAGCACGCTCATTGGTAAACCATAGGACCTGGGTTCGAGCCCCAGGTCCCCACCCCCTTTCATGTTATTTTTCACATAATATTCTTGTGCAGTTTCAACGCTAAGGTGTATTATACAGCCTCAAAATCAAGCCGTCCACGCGTTCAATTTCATCAATTCAAGGGCACAGATTTGGAGAGCATGGTGGACCCTAGTCAAAGAACTCACACGCGTCCTGAAAAGTCAAAGAGGCCAGGAATTTTAATGGGCCAGATTGCTAAAGATCAACCTCACAATTAGGGGCAGACCCCCTAGGTTTGCCATTTTTTTTACATTCTTTCTTTTTTCATTATTTCTATTTTCTTTTAATTATTGTTTTGTTTAATTAATTTATTATTTTTCATAAAAAACACAAAACCATAAAAAATCAGAAAAGATGAAAAAATAATAAATATTTTATTTTAGTATTTTTGCAAATAAATTACATTAATTAATTTTAGTTATTAAATTAGGTTTAATTGTAATATTTTCATAATAAAAATCTAAAATTGGTAGAATTAGGGTTTAATTAATTTTTTATCCCTTTTTTATTTTCTTTCATAATAATTAAAAATTAAAATATTTATTTTTGTAATTAAATTGCATGTAAAATAATTAGGGTTAATTTTAGGTTAAACTTTAATATGTTTTCATAATAAATTAAAAACAACTAGAATTAGGGTTAGCATTCATTTTAATTAATTCTTTTTTCATTAAAATCATAAAATACCAAAAAATACCAAAAACAATTTCTTTTCTTTTCTTAATTAATTAATTTCATCATTTAATTTAATCTTGCAAAAAAGGGTCCAACGCCCTCGTCTTTAATTCTTATTTAATTCGCATATTTATTTTATTTCTTTTAATATTTATGTATCTCTCCCAAGGCCTTGTAAATTAATTTCTTGCACTTTACTTTTCTTTACTTCTTTATTTTTCTGTCAAATCGGGTTCAAGAAATTTTGGCGATGTGGACCCGCGCCTTTTGTAATAGCTTAGAACTTTACTTTTCTCGCAATTTTTTAACTGTTAATCAAGGCATGAAAGAATGAATGGACAAAAATAAAAACAAATGCATAGCTCACTCATAACCTGACAAGACAAAAATAAATGAATCTGACACACAAATCACACACCACCCCTAGGGTACACCTCACTGTTGCCTTGCCTCGAAAGGTGATCGTCGAGTAGAGGATGTCTTAGTAAGTCCTCATGATCCGGGAACCTGGCATGAGGGTAGCTTCTAAGGTGTCTTCCCATTGCTCTGGTGATCACCATGTCCCGAACATCCGAATTGACCCGAACACCTCCAACGGTGGTGCTACCTACCTCTCAATGGTGGGATGGCACTACTTTTAAGGACATCTACACAGACGAATTCCTTAGGGTAGGTAGACGACTCTAGATACTTGCTCTAATTTCAAAACAAATCAAAAATACTTTTCACACCGACACCTTTTCAAAAAGCTTTCGAAAGCAATTTTTCAAACACTCTTGAGGACCGATACAAGAGTCGAACTGAAATTTTCAAAGAAACTTTTTAAAACCCACAATTGAAAAGCGAACAAACCTTTTGAAAACACAATGAGCAAGTATCTAAGAGCCCATGGATAACCATGGATAGAAAGGGTGCTAACACCTTCCCTTTCTATAATCTACCTCCCGAACCGAGAGCAATCTCTATAAGGAATTTTTATGTGCTTTTGTCCTTTCCATTTGGAGAAAATAAAAGACGGTGGCGACTCTTGCTTCCGCGACATTTCGCGAACCAGCGTTAAACAGTCAGTTCCAGATCCACCGATCACAGAACTGGCGACTCTGCTGGGGACTTAACTTAAAGTGAGGTGTACCTTAGAGTTAGTTCATAACTGTGTTTTCAATTGCTTTCCTTGTTTGCTTTAAATTGTGGGACTGTCTTGGGAGTTCTATAGATCCTAACCCGGATCTGGGGATACCTTCTTAGAAAGTAGCAACAAGGCTGTGAGGGAACTGTGTGGGGTATACCGACATGGTTGAAACAGTCTGCTACGTTGATGTGGCACTTTGGTGTGTACCGGTAACCCTTGAGTTCAGTCAAGGAGAGTATGGGGCCTCCGCGTGGTGTCGTGAAGCATCAACAGACCTTAGGAACCTTAATTGAACTATCTTGGCCTCTTTAGGGTAGTGAGATAACTGACTTTGGTGCAGTCCGAGGTTGGTTGATACTCGATACTACACTCAATTGAGGGTTGCTTTCCTGGAATATTTCGGTCGCCAGTTCAGTGGCTAAATCGAAACGATGAACAATGAAAGCAATCCAGTGATATTGGGACCCTTAGAACCCGGTTACTTCTAATAGGACAGGTTGAGCCCACCAACTTCAAGAGGGTAATACCCAGACCCCATGCTGGCCTAAACTCTAGGGGTTTCTCTTGTGTGACTTGTGTGCCTTCGTACTTGACTATTTGCATGCTTGTTGTCTGACACTTGAGCTTCTTGCAGGTTTGGTTTGCAGTCCTTAATTAGGACTCATAACAGGATTTATCAAGTTTCTTGCAGGTTTTGTTTTTTGTCCTTAATTGGGACTCATGACAGGTTTTACTTGAGTTTCTTGCAGGTTTCTATTTATAGTCCTTAATAAGGGCTCATAACAGGGTTCATTCATATTACCCCATGCATCATGACATCATACCATTGCATACATCCTAATCCATTTCAAGGATCTCAAGGGCTTGTGATGCAGGTCATGATGAATCAAACATCTAGCAAGGGGCAAAGAGGATTTATTTCCCTCTGGCCAAGGTTGCCAGGGGCTATGACCCACTTGATATGGTGAGCCTTTGACCCTTGGAAGAAAGACTCTCAACAAATATGAAGTTCTTTCAATCAAGCTACTGGATCCAAATGCTGACAAATTTTCTTGTTTACCCCACGAGGTCCTTGAAAACATTACATGCATATCATACATATCATTGCATAACAGGTACCCTTGATTGTAGGTCACTTATCCTTGTTCGCTGTTTATTTCAGCAATGGCTCCCCAACCAGATAACCAGGACCTTCACACTCAAGAGACTCAGTTCAAGGAGATCTTCCTAAGCCTTTCCAAGGGGCAGGAAGAGCTGAAAACACTCCTCATGGGGACTTTGGTCAGGAACAATGCTGAGGACGACAAGGACGAACGGCTGAAACGTCTACAAGCTGAGGTAGACACATTGAAAACCCAGATGCTGGGGCAAAGGACTCTCATCCAAAGTTTAGCTCAGGAGCAAGGAGAGTTGGGGGCCATGATCAGTCAGCTTCATCAAGACATGAAGCAACCATCCCAAGTCAGGGACCCAGTCATTAATCAACTTCCAAGAAGTCAAAGGTTTGGGCCTCTCCAAGCTGCTATTACTTCACAGGTCCAACAACGGCCTCGCCGAGAACAACGGGCTGATCAGAGCAAGCCCGACAAGCCTAAAAGGCAGTTCACCAAACTCAATGTGTCACCGTCTCAAGCTTTACAACAATTGTTGAGGTTGAATCTGGTGACGTTAAGGGACCCTCCTAAGCATCTCAACACAACCTCCCTAAAGTACAATCCTGAGGAAAGATGTGCATACCACTCTGACAGTCCGGGACATGACACCGACGACTGCTGGGCTTTGAAGAATAAGATTCAAGATCTGATTAATGAAAGAGCTGTGGACTTCACCCAGATAGGCCAAGCTGAATGCTCCTGCCATCCCTACAAGATGCACCAATCGAAGTAACAAGCCCTGAGACTAGAAGACTTGTGTTTATTAGAATTTTCAAGTTGTAACTTTCTTTTGACTGTTCAAACATTTATTCATGATTAAACGTTGTTAGTTCATTAATGCATCGCATATGTCTGTTTTGAAGCAATATATTCGCATTCACTATATGCAAACTGTTTTCATATTTTTGTGACAGTCAACTCTCAATAATTCTAAGCCTCTTGAGGGAGGATGACGAAAACGATACCACGATCTTTACAATATGCTTTTAAACAGACCCCGCTGATGAGGTACAGGCATTGTTTTAATCCCTAAACACTGGAGTTATAAGGATGATAATCCCTCGTCAACCCCTCTGAGCCAAAGAAGTAGGAGTTTTTTATTTTCGAAAATCAGAACCCTTAATCATAACCTGGGGCAGGGTAGTTCTCTCAGTTGATCCAAGTGCATAACGAATGGCACCAAATAGGTCCTTACAAAACAAAGGAAGACAGTGATGGTTCCGAATAATCAATAAAGACAGGCAGTCATTACTTCTCAAAAAATAAAAAACCCAATAAGTCAAAACCTATGAAGGAGACTTACAAAACTGGGGCATCCCGCTGACTGTAATTCCAAAAAAGGAAACAGTTCAGGCAAAAAAAGAAAGGGATAACAAAAAAATCAGACAAGAAAGAGGTCTTACCAACCCTCAACAAGAAAGGAATGACTGCCTATTCAAAATAAGTTGTCAACATCCGAATCATCACCGGAAAATCAAAGCAAAGACTCAAACAAGGTCTAACGTATGATCAACTGAGTTTAGGTTTGGAGAACATCACGAAGAGCGGGTGGGTACAAATAAAATTTGAGCCTTTATCCTTTGTTTCTTAAACCGTGAACCAGGCCATGTTATAACCCTCAAAAGTCCTAGCTGAAGCATGGGTTAGTTCGAAAGCATACTGTTACGAAAGGTATCCTGACTCCTTAAGGCCTACGGTACAATACGGAGTTGACATCACGTTTTACAAACAATCACTTGTTTTATGAAAAGAATGCATTTTCAAAATCTTCAAGACAGACATAAGCTTTGCATTTTTAACATAACTTTGTTGGCATATGACTTTTTGTTTGAACAGCAGGGAAATTCGCACGACGAATGCCTAATGAACAGAAGCACTTCCCATCAAGGGGCATGATATGATCGTGGTCCATCATCTGGGGCAATCCAATCAAGATTCGGAGAATCTCTCAAAGGCCAAATAGCCTGGGGCAAATCTCCACCTGAGTCACTTGGGGCATTCCAACAACGAATCTTGCCTGATCAAATACCTTCTAGTGGCATGACAAAACACTTCTAACAGGGGCAACTCCCTACTTTCTGAGAGCGTGGACATAGTCGAAAAGATACTACGCAAAATCAAAGACCCGCTAGGTTGACATACCTAGGCAAAAATTAGGGCTTCCCGGCGAACCAAAAGGGTTCGGGCAAAATGAAGGGATGAAATGAAAAATCTGTACACCCGGCAAGTCGAAAACCTGAAAAGGCGGCTTGAGCAAAAATGGGTATCCCGGTGGACTGAAAACCCGAAAGGGCGGTCCAGGCAAAAGTTAGGGATCAAAGCGTACGACTATGTCCTGGCATCTCGTCACTTGCCTACCAGAAGAGGAGTTGTCAATCGGCAGTCATCAAGCACCTCACAGGTCTTCCTCTCCCACCTCAGAAACAGGGGCAATACGAGTTGTTTAAAGCAATCTAACTGTTCTATCCTCCAAGGTATCGAGGTAGGTTCAGCTAAAGAACATAACCGGTACGTCCCAATTCCCCAGAGAGTAAGTCAGCAAGTCAGTACACTCTCTTCAAGCAGAGCTAACCTTCTAGCAGCTCTAAGGAAGTTGGGTATCCCCAGCAGTACATGTATTCTTAACAGGCATCCCCGACAGTCTTGATCTAAAGATTGTTCCCCGGTGGTATATCAAACATCCAATGGAGCTACTTCCCCAGCATATCAAATAAACTTCCCCAGGAGAGTCCAATCCAGTTCCCTAGGAAAGTTGGAATCCATCTCCCCAAGTAGTTAAGCTTATCCCCAGTAGATTCTGGAAGCTTATCCCCGTAAAGCACGAACGCGTCCCCCGGCTTTATTCAAAGAGTTATTTCCCTACCAGGATATAACTGGGTTATCCTCAGCCAAAAGCCACGAAAAGATCGTCCCCGACAAAGTCTCCTTATCCCCAGCGAAGTCTATTAACACTTCCAGCGCAACAAGGGTATCCCCAACAAGTTATTATCAACAATTCAACAAAGTACCTCGCTCCCCATAGAGTTCTGCTTCCCAGCAAGATCGTCAGAGTACTTTTCTCCCCGCAGATTTATTCCATTCGCCAAGTTTATTCCCCAACGAAGTCATCTTCTCCTACCGGTATTCTTGCAACTCTCATCCCCAGCGGAAGCAAAATCTATTCTCCAACATCAGCCCAGGAGTGACTTCCCGGCACCCGTCAAGGATTTACTTTCCTAGACGAAAAACATACATTCAAAAACATCACATACATCATTATAGCATGCATGTACGCATCATATCTTACAAATCTCACTTATGTTGAGAACATCATTGCTTGGTCCATATCATGCATTGCATATGACTGACCTTTACCTTTCAGGAAGGATTCAGCTAAATTCTCAATCATATTTCAAAATTCCAAGACCTAGACCGGTTCAGTTAATCGACTCCAAAGATTTCTTATCCAGTCCAAGGCCTTCTCTAGTCCAGCTAAATCGACCCCAAACAGATTTTTCTGATGAAGACTCAGTAGAAGTTATCAAAGGTTTTCTCAATGTTTGCTTTTGAGATTATAATTTCCTATGGTTCTCTCCCCAATGCTGCGGAGATGATAATTCCACTCCAGGTTTTTCTCAATGTTTGCTTTTGAGATTATAATTTCCTTTGGTTCTCTCCCCAATGCTGCGGAGACGATAATTCCATTCCAGGTTTTTCTCAAACGTCCGCTTTTGAGATTATAATTTCCTATGGTTCTCTCCCCAATGCTGCGGAGACGATAATTCCATTCCAGGTTTTTCTCAAACGTCCGCTTTTGAGATTATAATTGCCTATGGTTCTCTCCCCAATGCTGCGGAGACGATAATTCCATTCCAGGTTTTTCTCAAACGTCCGCTTTTGAGATTATAATTTCCTATGGTTCTCTCCCCAATGCTGCGGAGACGATAATTCCATTCCAGGTTTTTCTCAAACGTCCGCTTTTGAGATTATAATTTCCTATGGTTCTCTCCCCAATGTTGCGGAGACGATAATTCCATTCCAGGTTTTTCTCAAACGTCCGCTTTTGAGATTATAATTTCCTATGGTTCTCTCCCCAATGCTGCGGAGACGATAATTCCATTCCAGGTTTTTCTCAAACGTCCTCTTTTGAGATTATAATCGCCTATGGTTCTCTCCCCGATCCTGCGGAGATGGTAATTCCCACCAAGATTTTCTCAAATTGCTGTTGAGGTTAAGGTCATCCAAGATTCTCTCAATATTTGCTGTTGAGGTTGTAGTCGCCTATGGTTCTCTCCCCGATACTGCGGAGATGGTAATTCCCACCAAGATTCTCTCAATATTTGCTGTTGAGGTTGTAGTCGCCTATGGTTCTCTCCCCGATCCTGCGGAGGTGGTAATCCCAAGATTCGCTCAACGATTGCTGTTGAAGTTAAAGTCATCCAAGGTTCTCTCACCGTTCCTGCTGAGGTAGTAACCACCCCTGGTTCATTCATCATCTTTTGAAGCTCCAGACTCAGCTCTTGTAACCAGTCAGGACACATCTACACAAAGCATCTGAAGACCAGCTCCTGCAACATGTCAGGTACTCATTTTTATTTTGCAGGTACGCAAGTTCTCGCTAAGGAATCTCTTACGCGATCAACATCCAGATGGCATCTATAAGCCCATCATCCTATTCATCAACCTCTAAATGGCATCTATAAGCCCATTCCATCATCACTGCTACTATGTGAGCGCAAATTTCTGGGCACTCTAGTGTTCAATCATCTTCCACCTTCGGATTACGAAAGGCACGTCAGCCAATATGCATCCTCAGGTCTAAGAAGATTGAACAGGGGCAACTGTTGTACCCCAAAATTTGCCCTCCCATATTCTTCAAGAAAATGCTAAGTCAAGCTTCAAGATTCCCCAAGGGTTGTACAGTTCAAGGGCCTCCTAACAGTCAAGATTAGGGTTTTGATTCTGATCAAGAAAATGAAGTTTCCAAAGGTCCAATCAAGTCTCACATGCCTATAAATATGGTCAAGCATCCTCATACCAAGTTTCAAGACTTTCAGCACAAAATTGCACAGTCAAAACCCTAATTGCACTACAGTCAACTGTAGGGGCAAAATGGTCATTTGGCAGTCAAAAGTTCAAATTTTTGGTCAACATCTCATTTTGAAGCCACAAACATCATTTGATAAATGCTTGATCATGATTCTCAAAGCTTGGCTCAAAAATCATCAAGATGCAAAAGTTTCCTTATTTGGACAGTTGAAAAAGTCAACTGTAAATTGACCAGGGCATAACTTTCACATGGATTATCAGAAAAATTCCATCCAAAGCTCATTTTGAAGAGAAAGACATTTCCTACAACTCCTCTTCACACTTCAAGTCCAAGAAATGCTCTCACAAAAAGTTATCAATTTCAACATTATAGGTCATTTTCAAAAGTCAACAAAAAGGGACTTTAAGTCAAAGGCCATAACTTGAGATTGGTAAATCAAAATGACATGGGACCAAAGGCATTGGTTAGAGGACTCAAAGACCTTTCCAAAATGTCCAAGAACATGAGCAAAGCTTAAAAATTGAGCAAGTTATGCCTTGTGGAAGTTGGGAAATTTTTGGATATTTTGAAAAGTCAACATTGATTCAAATGACCTAAAATTGCTAATGGGCCTATTTTTCTTCCACAATTCATCATCCAAGGCATGTGCACGACCACTTGGCCCAAAGGGAAGTTTTCTTCACTATTTATTTATTTATTTGGATTTTTATTATTAATAATTCATTTTAATTAAATGAATACATGAAAAATGCTAAACCTAGGTTTTAAATCTTTTTATGCACATAATATACTCAAGATTTCGTGCCTAACCAAATATAGAAAGAATCATTTGAATTGGTCATGATTTGGTAGCAAAAGCATGTGAAAAAGATTTGAAAATCATGGTTAAAAAATCAAATATCATATTCATTAATGCATGGATTTTGATCAAATTTCTTTAACCCTAATCATTCACAGGTACATATAGAGGCAAAACCTAATCCTAAAAAACCCTAAGCTGCACATAAAACTCCATTATCAAACTCAATTTTTTTTGGCAAAAATTCCAATTCTGAAAACCTAGTTCTAGGACGATTCAAGGCCAAATAGTTGTTCCATTAGCTTCCTTGAGGATCATAGAACGTGTTCCAATCAAAATCAATCATCCCAACACCCAGAATTGGTATACAGAAATCAAGTTTTCTCATATTTTTTTCAGAATCGTGTTTTGAGATTTAAACATTTTCATTGCATAATTTTAATGGATTCTTACTAAATGATGCATTCTGAAGCTAACCATCTACTTTAATTGCGTTTTTATACACTGTATGCGAATCTACCATTGTTGCTTTTTAGGGTTTATGAAGCTTTGAATTGGGGGTTTTAAAATATGGAAAAATTGGAGCTTGAAACCTAGGCCATTCAATTCAGTGCGCTTGGACGGAGAGAATGAGGCCATCGCGCCTAATTTATGGAGCCCCAGGGGCTATTCGCTATTTTTTAATATAGTGCCTAAAAGAACGTTTAAAAACCGTTGCCTATGTTTTGTTGTATTTTCAGGAAAAATAAGCCAAGGAAGAAGAAGGATGCGTGGCCATCAGTAATTGGCTGGTTTAAAAATCGCGTGCTAAAAATCCACTATCGTGTTTGTTTATTTTATATTGATTGTTGGTTATTTAATTTACAAAGAAACAAAGTAGCTCCACTGGCAAGCACGCTCATTGGTAAACCATAGGACCTGGGTTCGAGCCCCAGGTCCCCACCCCCTTTCATGTTATTTTTCACATAATATTCTTGTGCAGTTTCAACGCTAAGGTGTATTATACAGCCTCAAAATCAAGCCGTCCACGCGTTCAATTTCATCAATTCAAGGGCACAGATTTGGAGAGCATGGTGGACCCTAGTCAAAGAACTCACACGCGTCCTGAAAAGTCAAAGAGGCCAGGAATTTTAATGGGCCAGATTGCTAAAGATCAACCTCACAATTAGGGGCAGACCCCCTAGGTTTGCCATTTTTTTTACATTCTTTCTTTTTTCATTATTTCTATTTTCTTTTAATTATTGTTTTGTTTAATTAATTTATTATTTTTCATAAAAAACACAAAACCATAAAAAATCAGAAAAGATGAAAAAATAATAAATATTTTATTTTAGTATTTTTGCAAATAAATTACATTAATTAATTTTAGTTATTAAATTAGGTTTAATTGTAATATTTTCATAATAAAAATCTAAAATTGGTAGAATTAGGGTTTAATTAATTTTTTATCCCTTTTTTATTTTCTTTCATAATAATTAAAAATTAAAATATTTATTTTTGTAATTAAATTGCATGTAAAATAATTAGGGTTAATTTTAGGTTAAACTTTAATATGTTTTCATAATAAATTAAAAACAACTAGAATTAGGGTTAGCATTCATTTTAATTAATTCTTTTTTCATTAAAATCATAAAATACCAAAAAATACCAAAAACAATTTCTTTTCTTTTCTTAATTAATTAATTTCATCATTTAATTTAATCTTGCAAAAAAGAGTCCAACGCCCTCGTCTTTAATTCGCATATTTATTTTATTTCTTTTAATATTTATGTATCTCTCCCAAGGCCTTGTAAATTAATTTCTTACACTTTACTTTTCTTTACTTCTTTATTTTTCTGTCAAATCGGGTTCAAGAAATTTTGGCGATGTGGACCCGCGCCTTTTGTAATAGCTTAGAACTTTACTTTTCTCGCAATTTTTTAACTGTTAATCAAGGCATGAAAGAATGAATGGACAAAAATAAAAACAAACGCATAGCTCACTCATAACCTGACAAGACAAAAATAAATGAATCTGACACACAAATTACACACCACCCCTAGGGTACACCTCACTGTTGCCTTGCCTTGAAAGGTGATCGTCGAGTAGAGGATGTCTTAGTAAGTCCTCATGATCCGGGAACCTGGCATGAGGGTAGCTTCTAAGGTGTCTTCCCATTGCTCTGGTGATCACCATGTCCCGAACATCCGAATTGACCCGAACACCTCCAACGGTGGTGCTACCTACCTCTCAATGGTGGGATGGCACTACTTTTAAGGACATCTACACAGACGAATTCCTTAGGGTAGGTAGACGACTCTAGATACTTGCTCTAATTTCAAAACAAATCAAAAATACTTTTCACACCGACACCTTTTCAAAAAGCTTTCGAAAGCAATTTTTCAAACACTCTTGAGGACCGATACAAGAGTCGAACTGAAATTTTCAAAGAAACTTTTTAAAACCCATAATTGAAAAGCGAACAAACCTTTTGAAAACACAATGAGCAAGTATCTAAGAGCCCATGGATAACCATGGATAGAAAGGGTGCTAACACCTTCCCTTTCTATAATCTACCTCCCGAACCGAGAGCAATCTCTATAAGGAATTTTTATGTGCTTTTGTCCTTTCCATTTGGAGAAAATAAAAGACGGTGGCGACTCTTGCTTCCGCGACATTTCGCGAACCAGCGTTAAACAGTCAGTTCCAGATCCACCGATCACAACTGAGGATTCCTGTTTTGAGGAGATCTTCACTGGAGAATATTCGAATATTCTGTGAGGGACTGAGAATGAAAGTCTTCATTCTGCTAATGCTTAACTGTTATCTGGTCGATCTCCAGGCTTTCACAGAAGCTTGTATTGTCATCTGGTCGTAATCCAGGCTTCTCAATAGCTTACTAAACTGCTATCCGGTCAAATCCGGGCTTCACGGCTTGTGTTAAAAGATATACCACTATCTGGTCGACTCCAGGCTTCGTAGTATTCTTGACTGCTGTCTGGTCGTAATCCAGGCTTCACAGAAATTTGTATTGCCATCTGGTCGCAATCCAGGCTTCACAATAGCTTAGTTAAGCTGATATCCGGTCAAATCTGGGCTTCACGGCTTGTGTTAAAGATATACCACTATCTGGTCGATTCCAGGATTCGTAGTATTCTTGACTGCTGTCTGGTCGTAATCCAGGCTTCAGAGAAATTTGTATTGTTATCTGGTCGTAATTCAGGCTTCACAATAGCTCGGTTAGGGATTAAACTATTATTCGGTCGAATCCGGACTTCATAGCTTGCTCTGAGGGGACATCCTTATCTGGTCGTAATCCAGGCTTGATGGTTGTATGGCATTGTTATCCGGTCGTACTCCGGGCTTCACAATATGCTGTAGGGATTAAGATACTATCCGGTCAAATCCGGGCTTTGTAACTTAAATCTTGTGAGAATTTGATCTTTGACGACTGTAGCTTCCAACAGATGATGAAGGAGCTTTTGAACGACCGATCAATCTGAAATGTAATTTGTTTTGGAGAATAAATCCTGGACAAATGTTGGGGAAATAAACCCATAACCAAAGTTGGGGATATAAGAACTCTGGGGTTACTGAGGATGAGAAATCCTTGTTGTCTGCTAACTGCTTGGGGAACAAGATCTTCACTTGTTGAGGGATCTTAGGACCAACGCTGGGGATCGAAACTCCTTGGTGACTTGCGGGGTGAGAGAATTCTGATGATCTCTGCTGGGGAGTTCAGAACCTGGTAGACTTATGCTGGAGAGGTATGACTGAGAATCTTTAGTCTGGTGGGAAGTATCTCTGTGGGGAGAATGTTCACTGGTCTAGTTCCACTGGGGATTGATAGTTGGAAGTTTAAGCTCTGCTGGGGATAGGATTTTCAGATTTTAGGGCTCCACTGGGGGTGCTGAAACTTAGCTCTGAGGGGGACTAAGTTCTGGAAGGTTCTCTGGCTGGGGAAATCAGCTTTGAGAAAGCTCCTGTTCTGCTGAGGATCCTGGAGTTTAACTCTGTTTGGGGATCCTTCTGAAAGGGCATCAAGATATCTATCCGTACCTTCAACCTATCAGTAATCATCCTTTCCTGATTTGTAAGGAAATGACTATGTTCAAATGCATATGCCTACTTAACAAAACATTGGACGTTTCTCAAGTGAACATACGTGCAAAAGAGAAAAAAGGAAGACAAAGCAAATTTGTGTATTTGGAAAAGTATTTGTATTAACTTTCTATGAGCATCTTTGTACAAAGGAGACATGCATCCTTGTAAGAGGATGTTGCCGTAAAAATTGAAAGTTTTATACAAAAGAAAGATGGCTATGTGAAACAACTCTATGGGATTCCATTCTGCTATAGCCTTCACAACTCTGAATATCTGTCCATTTAATGCTTCGCCTGCCGGTGACAGAATTGACCAGAAGCTTGGAGCTGGTTGATGAAGAGATTGTCCTTAAAGTGATCCGACGAGACATAGTCATACGCTTTAATTCCCTAACTTTTGCCTGAATCGCCCTTTCGGGTTTTCGATCCACCGGAAAACCCCTTTTTGCCCAAGCCGCCCTTTCGGGTTTTCGACTTGCCAGGTGTACAATTTTTTTTTTGTTTTATCCCTAATTTTTGCCTGAACCGCCCTTTCGGGTTTTCGGTTCACCGGGATGCCCATTTTTGCCCAAGCCGCCCTTTCGGGTTTTCGACTTGTCGGGTTATTTTATGCGTAGTATCTTTTGACTATGTCTGCATTCGCGGGGTGCGGAAAATCATCGCCGTCCATGGTGGTCAGAATCATTGCACCACCAGAAAACATGCTTTTGATCACAAATGGTCCTTCGTAAGTAGGAGTCCATTTACCCATGGGGTCACTTTGTGGTAAGATAATCCGCTTGATCACGAGATCTCCGACTTGATATACTTGACGTTTGACTTTCTTGTTGAAAGCCTTGATCATCCATTTTTGGTACGTCTGACCATGGCAAACAGTAGCGAGTCGCTTCTCGTCGATCAAATTGAGTTGATCAAGTCGGGTCTGAATCCAATCATCTTCATTCAAACCTGCGTCTTTCATAATCCTTAAGGAAGGAATCTGAACTTCCATGGGCAGGACAACTTCCATGCCGTATACCAAAGAAAATGGGGTTGCCCCGGTTGAAGTACGTGTTGTGGTACGGTATCCGTGCAGAGAAAACGGTAATATTTCATGCCAGTCTTTGTAAGTGACTGTCATTTTCTGAATGATCTTCTTAATGTTTTTGTTTGCAGCTTCAACAACACCGTTCATCTTCGGCCGATAGGGAGATGAATTGTGATGATAAATCTTGAACTGTTCGCATAGAGCGGTGATCATAGTATTATTCAGATTGGTTCCGTTGTCTGTGATGATCCTGTCGGGGACACTGTACCGACATATGAGGTTTTGCTTGATGAAGCGGGCAACCACATTTTTTGTAACAGAGGCGAAGGAAGCCGCTTCGACCCATTTGGTGAAATAGTCAATGGCAACCAGGATGAAGCGATGTCCATTGGATGCAGTGGGCTTGATCTCTCCAATCATGTCAATGCCCCACATTGCAAATGGCCAAGGAGCTGTCAGCATGTTGAGAGGAACTGGAGGAATGTGCACCTTATTGGCGTAGATTTGGCATTTATGGCAGGTACGGGAGTGTTGATAGCAATCAGCTTCCATGGTAGACCAGTAATAGCCTGCCCTTAGAATCTTCTTAGCCATCGTGTGCCCGCTCAAATGGGTGCCGAACGTACCGCTGTGTATCTCAGTTATGATCAACTCTGCCTCAGCTTTGTCCACACATCGGAGTAAAACACAATCATGGCTGCGTTTATAGAGGATGCCGTTGCTCAGGAAGAACTTGGCAGCAAACTTCCTTAGGAACTTCTTGTCATTTACTGAAGCTCCTTCGGGATATTCTCTAGTCTGGAGATACCTTTTGATTTCATGAAACCAGGGTTGTTCCACTACTTCTTCGGTATTAATCTCATGACAATGTGCAGGTTCATCCATTCACTCGATGGTTATTCGGGGAGCCTCGTTATCCCAATTAAGTTTAAACATGGAAGACATCGTAGCCAGAGCATTTGCTAGCTGATTCTCTTCTCGCGGGAAATGCTCGAAGGTGATTTGCTTGAAATGAGGCAACAACGTCAAGACATGTTCTTTGTATGGGATAAGATTAGGATGTTTGGTATCCCACTCTCCTTTGATTTGACTGATAACCAAAGCCGAGTCCCCAAATACGATCAAAGATTTGAACCCTAAGTCTATAGCAGCCTTGAGACCAAAAATGCAAGCTTCATATTCAGCCATGTTGTTGGTACAGCTGAAGCAAAGTCGGGCCGTGAAAGGTGTGTGGCAACCTTCCGGGGAAATGAGTACCGCACCGATACCGTTTCCAAGTGCATTTGAAGCACCATCAAAGTACAGGGTCCATCGGGATCCCTTTTCAGGTCCGTCATACGGTCCGTTACCTTCAATGTTGTCCAAATTCATGATGTCCTCATCTGGGAAGTCAAATCTCATGGATTGATAATATTTGATAGCTTGATGAGCTAGATGGTCAGCTAGTACACTCCCTTTTATAGCTTTTTGGGTGGTGTACTGGATGTCATACTCAGTTAGGATCATTTGCCATCTAGCGATTCTTCCAGATAAAGCAGGCTTTTCGAAGATATACTTGATAGGATCCATTTTGGAAATCAACAAGGTGGTATGAGTCAGCATATACTGCCTTAGTCTGCGAACAGCGCATACCAAAGTGCAACAAGTTTTCTCGAGCAGTGAGTAGCGAGTCTCACAGTCGGTAAACTTTTTGCTAAGGTAATAAATAGCATGCTCTTTTCGACCAGACTCGTCATGCTGGCCCAAAACACACCCCATTGAGTTATCCAAGACGGTCAGATACATGATCAATGGTCTTCCTTCGACGGGTGGCATCAGAATAGAAGGTTCTAGCAAATACTCCTTGATCTTATCAAAGGCAGCTTGGAAATCGTCGTTCCATTCGACTACCTGATCTTTCTTTAATAGTTTGAAAATCGGCTCACAGGTAGAAGTCAGATGAGAGATGAATCTGGTAATATAGTTTAAGCGCCCCAAGAACCCTCTAACCTCCTTTTCAGTACGGGGAGCAGGCATCTCTTGTATTGCTTTCACTTTTGCTGGATCGACTTTAATGCCTTTGTTGCTGACAATAAACCCTAGAAGTTTACCAGACCTAACTCCAAAAGTACACTTACTTGGATTCAGCCTGAGTTTGTATTCTTTCAACCTGGCAAACAGCTTCTGCAAATGCTCAAGGTGTTCCTCCTCTGTTTGTGACCGAGCTATCATATCGTCTACATAAACTTCGATCTCATGATGTATCATATCATGAAATAAAGCTACCATGGCGCGTTGATAAGTTGCCCCTGCATTCTTCATCCCGAACGGCATCACCTTGTAGCAGAAGGTACCCCATTGTGTAACAAAGGTTGTTTTCTCCATGTCCTCAGGGGCCATTTTAATTTGGTTGTAGCCCGAGAAGCCATCCATGAAGGAAAACACTTTGTGCTGAGTTATGTTGTCAATTAAAATGTCGATATGGGGTAGCGGAAAATCATCTTTAGGGCTAGCCCTATTCAAATCCCGGTAGTCCACACACATTCTGACCTTGCCATCTTTTTTAGGAACTGGCACAATGTTAGCAACCCATTGTGGATAGGATGTAACAGCCAGAAAGCCCGCGTTGAATTGCTTCATTACTTCTGCTTTAATCTTCTCAGACATGTCGGGCCTCATTCGGCGGACCTTTTGCTTGATCGGTGGACAATCCTCTCTTGTAGGGAGACAGTGAACCACTATATCTGTGTCTAAACCCGACATGTCTTCATAAGACCAGGCGAAGATTTCAACGTATTCATTTAACAGCTGTATCAAGCGTTCCTTGACACTTGGCTCCAGATTGGCACCCACTTGTACTTCCTTCCGGTCTTCCTCTGTTCCTAAGTTGACAGTTTCCAATAACTCTTCGTGAGGCAAGATGGCCCTTTCTTCTTGTCGTAGAAGTCTGGCTAGCTCTCTCGGTACTTCACAATCTTCGTCATCTTCATACTCAGCCTGATTGACCAGATCTTCAGAGTTATTGAAGGACGTAGCAGAATAGTCACCCATAGAATCCAGAGTGGATGGGTACCTGCATTTGTGAGTGTGGGTGTGTGTAAGGGATAGCCATCCTTAAACAAACAAAATGCAAAAAGGAAAGAAAATGAACACAACAGTTTATCAATGAAAAACGTCCAATGAATCATTAAACATGGCATATGGATATGAAGATAATCAAAACCCTTACAAATGGACCTACATGCCCCGGGCAAGGCATAAGGTGAAAAAGTAGTGTACGGATTGTTCAAAAGTAATTATTACAAACCAACAGGAAATGTTTGACAAATAATTACTGATTAATAAAAGTAATGGGGACAAAGTCTTTTGCCTCCCAGTTGCGTAGTCCTTCTTCGACGGTTGGGTAGATCCAATCTTCAATGTTGGCCTCTTTGTCTTCACCCTCCAAAGCGTTGATTCCATAAGGAGAAATCTTGATGGGCGTTCTTTCAACCTTTGAGCGGCGCATAGCTTTCTTCCCCGCAGCAGTGAATCCTAAACCAAACTTGTCTGTTTTGTGAGGAATATCAGGCAACTGACCCCATGTTGAGCTCTTCCCTTCCTTCATCGCAGCTTTCACGTCTTTTAGAGATGCCATCCTGGCCATCTGCTTTGGTACCTCAGCTACCACTTTTGCTACTGCCACCTCAGGAGAGACTTCCTCGAAGTGCTGGAATGGTGTTTCAATGAATTCTCCTTCCACCTCTACATACCGAAAGGAGTTCAAGTGGCTGATCATATATTCCTCCTCACCATGGACGGTTATGATCTTTCCTTTGACAGGGTACTTCAACATTTGATGTAAGGAGGAGGTAACCGCCCCAGCGTTATGTATCCATGGCCTTCCCAATAAGCAAGAGTATGACGGACGGATGTCCATCACATAGAAAGTTGAGGGGAACACTTCTGTGCCAACCTTAATGGGAATATCTACCTCCCCGTGTACCATTCTCTTTGACCCGTCAAATGCCCTTACAATGATATTACTTTGCCTCAACTCCAAGCCTTCACAATCTAAACAGTCGAGAGCCTTCTTAGGCAGCACGTTCAGAGAAGAACCAGTGTCGACCAGAACATGGGCCAGAGTAGTTCCTTGGCATTCTACTGACACATGTAATGCGTCGTTGTGTTTTCTTCCTTTTGAGGTCAGGTCAGCATCAAAGAAACCTAAACTGTTATCTGCGGTAAGGCTGGCCACGCAATCTTGGAATTGGTCTGCAGAGGTTTCCTGGGGCACATGGGCTGTCTTCAGGAATTTTATCAATGCTTTGGCGTGCGCCTCAGAGCAAAGCAGTAATGCTAACATGGAGGTCTTCGAGGGGGTTTACCCCAGTTGCTCTACCACGTCATAATCACTCTTTTTAATTATCTTCAAGATCTCCTCCATCTCTTTCTTAGAGGTCTCCGGGATGACCAAAGGTTGCACCCTCGTCCTGACGAGCTCATCTTGGGTCCCTTTACCTTTATCAGCAGAAGTAGGAGGGACAACAACGGGAATAACAGTTTCTTCAATCAACGGAGTTTCGGCGGAAAGTTTTATTGGTGCATGATTAACTCTGGCAGCAGCTGAGGGTCCAAAGATTGCCTTTGGAGGGGAAATCTCTGGAGAAAATATTCTCCCGCTTCGGGTGATCTTGCTTGTACCAGCAATGTTTCCAATGCTGGCCTCTTCTTCATCAGAGCTTCCTTCGGTTACTTCAACTTGTTTAACACCATGGTAGTAGATTTCTCCACCGTAATTCCATGGTATTGACTTGTCAGAACTGTAGGGGATAGGCCCAGGCATAGTTATTTTCAAGGGAACAATCTTTGTAGCTGATGTAATCTTAACATGCTTTCTGACAGCCTTGGAAAGATTGGCGGAAATGGTGATAATTGAAACATCTTCAGTAGGGGTTGGAATAGCAGGAACTTTTTCAAACAGAATTTGTTGACCGTCCATCAGGCCTTGGATGCCTTTCTTCAGTAATGGGCAGTCAAATGGCAGAGAGTAACAACAGTAGCAATCTTTTTTGCATCCCGGGAATATCCCAGCCTTCAACAGATTTAACTTGATGGTTAACAGCGGAGTTATCAGGTCATTGACATCAGAAACATACAAATCTTCCTCAATAGCATGGACATTTTGACCATGCTTCGGCATTGGAGCAGATATCACATTTGGCTTCTCTGGAGCATCGAACTCCACCTCTTTTGCATCTATCAAGTCTTGAATTTTATTTTTTAGCGCCCAACAATCGTTTGTGTCATGTCCGACGCTATCAGAATGGTAGGCGCATTTAGCATTGGGATGATAGTGCGGTGAAGCAGTATTCACAATCTTCGGTGCTTCCCTAATACCGGTGAGATTCAATTTTAACAAATGTGGAAGAACTTGCGCAGGTGTCATATTGATGCGGGTAAACTGCCATGGTGGCCGTTCTCCCCATTGCTATTTAGGTCTGGACTGGTTATTGCGAGGATGATCATTTGATGGATTCTGGATCATCACGGCCCCCACAGCCGACCATCGCTCATTTCTTCCTGCTCCTCTCTGAGAATACACAACAACCATTTCCTTCTTCGCCGGAAATGATTTCTTAATAGTTGTAGATGCAGAGGCATCCTTCTGAATCTTCCCATTCTTGATACCGACTTCTACCCGCTCGCTAGTCAGAATTAATTCGGTAAACCCTGCGGAAGAGCTACCGATCAGATGATTAAATAATGGACCAGACAGGGTCCCCAGGAACATATCAACAAGCTCTCTATCAGAAAGAGGTGGCTGCACTCTTCCGGCCAGATCGTGCCACTTCTGGGCATATTCCTTGAATCCCTCACCTGAGGCCATCCCCATACTCTGTAGCTGAGTACGGGTTGGTGCCAGGTCAGAGTTATACTGATATTGGCGATAAAAAGCAGCTGTCAGATCTTCCCAACTATGTACCTCTGATCTCTCAAGATTGTAGAACCAATCCAGCTGTGTGCCAGACAGGCTATCCTGAAAGAAGTGTACCCAAAGGTTTCTGTCAGACGTGTGAGGTTGGATTCTTCGGACATACGACCTTAGGTGCATCTTTGGGAAAGACATCCCATCATATCTTGCAAAAACTGGCACTTTAAACTTCGGGGGGATCACAATTCCAGCAATTAATCCCAAATCTTCGAAATCTAAGCCGGGAACTCTCTGCAGCTCCATAGCTGCCAGCCTGTCTTCCAAGTTTTTGTACTTATCGTCGGCGGGCGGGTATTGTTGTTCTGAGTAGTCTTCGTCTTCTTCAGCCTCTTCCTCCTCAGCTTCGAATTCAGACGGTACCGCATCCCCTTTTCCTTTACTGGTTCCCTCTTCAAATGTAGGGGGAAATTCAAGAACTCTTCTGGCTTCACCCTCAAACCTTCTTCCCAGGGTAGCCACCTGTGATCGGTGGATCTGGAACTGACTGTTTAACGCTGGTTCGCGAAATGTCGCGGAAGCAAGAGTCGCCACCGTCTTTTATTTTCTCCAAATGGAAAGGACAAAAGCACAGAAAAATTCCTTATAGAGATTGCTCTCGGTTTGGGAGGTAGATTTATAGAAAGGGAAGGTGTTAACACCCTTTCTATCCATGGTTATCCATGGGCTCTTAGATACTTGCTCATTTGTGTTTTCAAAATTGTTTGTTTGCTTTTCAATTGTGAGTTTAAAAAAGTTTCTTTGAAGATTTCAGTTCGACTCTTGTATCAGTCCTCAAGAGTGTTTGAAAATTTGCTTTCGAAAGCTTTTTGGAAGTGTCGGTGTGAAAAGTATTTTTTGATTTGTTTTGAAATTAGAGCAAGTATCTAGAGTCGTCTACCTACCCTAAGGAATTCGTCTGTGTAAATGTCCTTAAAGTAGTGCCATCCCACCATTGAGAGGTAGGTAGCACCACCGTTGGAGGTGTTCGGGTCAATTCGAAGGTTCGGGACATGGTGATCACCGGAGCAATAGGAAGACACCTTAGAAGCTACCCTCATGCCGTGTTCATGGACATGAGGACTTACTAAAACTTCCTCTACTCGACGACCACCTTTCGAGGGGCAAGGCAACAATGAGGCGTACCCTAGGGGTGGTGTGTGATTCGTGTGTCATGTTCAGATATTTTTGTCTTGTTCATGCATTGGTGGTCTACGCGTTGCTTTTATTTTAGCATTCATTCTTTCATGCAAATTATTAACAGTTAAAAGATGCGGAATTAAAAAGTCCTACGCTATTACAAAGGCGCGGGTCTACATCGCCAAATTAATCCAAGACCCGATTTGAAATAAAATAAAGCGGAAAGATAAATGTCCTAATTAATCTATTACATAGCTTTGGTAGAATTACATGAAATTTATAAAAAAAGAATAAGCGCGCGAAATAGACTTGTGATCGAATGCGAGGGCGTTGGACCCTTTTAAGGAAATTAAATTACGATTAATAAATTAATTAAGTTAAATAAAAGAAAGAGTTTTTTTTTTTTGGAATTTTTGTATTTTATGGAGTTTAATGAGAATATTAAATGAAATTTAAAAAGAAAAGTTAATTAACCCTAATTCTAAATTGTTTTGTTTATTTATTAAGAAAATGTTTATAGCTTGACCTAATTTTCACTAATTATTTACATGGAAATTTATTTACAAAATAATTAATAATTAAATATGGTAAAAGAAAAGAAAAAGAACAAAAGTATAAAACCCTAATTCTACATTTTTTAGTTTATTAAGAAAAATATTAGGATTAAACCTAGAATTAAAAACTAAATTAATTATTAAATTTATTTACAAAAATGTATTAAATATAATATTTTTGTTTTTTTGTCTTTCTGATTTTTATTTTATTTTTTATGTTAAAGAAAACCAATTAATTTAAAGAATTAAATTAAAACTAAATAAAACAAATAAAATAGGAAAAATAAAAAGAATGAAAGAAAGCAAACCAATGGGGGTGTTGACCCTAATTTGGAGGTGAGTTGCCAGCAATCTGGCCCATTTATTGGAGGCCTGGTTGACTTTTGGTAGTCACGTGTGGCTCCATTGACCAATGCATAGGGTGCTCCTCAGATCATGGCCATTGGATTGAGATCAGTGGGCGCGTGGCAAACACAGACATGGAGACGCATGGTAGGCCCTGGGGTTGAAACTGCATGGAATCACGTGGAAACAAAATATATTAAGAAAGTGAGGGGACCTGGGAATCGAACCCAGGTCCCAAGGCTTACCAGCGCTACGTTCCACCAACTGAGCTGCCTTGTTACTTTGTGATAATAATGGATAACAATTAATATATAAAAAAAAAACAAAACGCTAATGCTATTAATCAAAAAAGCGCGCTGAAGTTTGAACAACCCTATCACATTGAGACAAATCATCATCTTCTCCACTCGTTCATTTTGACCTGAAAAAAAGAAAAAGGATAGCGGGGGTTTTAAACCCCCACTAAGTGGTAAACATGAAAATAGCGAATAGGCCCTGGTTGCTCATAAATTGAGCGTGACCTATGGATTGAGTTCGTGTGAAGCTTCTGGTTCTAATGGCCCTGGTCTCGTGTCTCAATTTTTCCTGAAGAGGAAAACCCTAATTTCACAGCCTTGAAAACCTAGCAAGCTTCCATGGTAGATTCATGTATAAAGCACGAAAACTCAATTAAATGGCATGGTTAGCTTTAGAATGATTAACTTAATACAAATCAAGCATTAGAAATTGAAAATAACGCATGAATCATGAGACATGAATATGAGAAAGGTTATGAACAGGACGGGTTCGTTCTACCAATTCCTTGCGTTAGAAGCAGTGGTTTTGATCCAGAAACGTTCCTTGAGGCCTTGGCAAGCTATTGGAATCAATACTTTTCTTCGAATTGTGCTAGAATGCAGTTTTCAGTTTTTGAAAATTTGAAAAAAATGCAAACTTGGTTTTTGATATGAGGCGCAGCTTGAAGATTGTGAGCTTTAGGGTTATGATCAGTATATGTATGCCAATGGATTAGGGTTGCAAAACATGTCCAAAACCTTGGTAATCAATGCTTTTGAGATTTGATTTTCATGGTATCTTTTTCCAATCTTTTTCATGTGAAGAATATGCCAATCATTGCCAATCACCTTGATTCTTTCCATATTGAATAGTTCACGAAATCTTGAAGGTATTCTATGCACAAAAAGATTTGAAAAGCATGGATGAGTATTTTTTTTCATATTTTATTTAATTAAATGAATTAATGGTGATTAAAAATTCAAATAAATAATAAAAAATGATGAAATAACTCCCCTTTGGGCCAAATGGTCGTGCATAGCCTTTGGATAATGATTCTTGGAAGAAAATGTGGCCCATTAGCAATTTTGAGGCATTTGAAGTAAAGTTGACTTTTCAAAATTCCCAAACATTTCCCAACTTCCACAAGGCATATCTTGCTCAATTTTTAAGATTTGATCATGTTCTTGGACATTTTAGGAAGGTCTTGAAGTCATATAACCAATGCCTTTGGTCCCATGTCATTTTGATTTACCAATCTCAAGTTATGGTCTTTGACTTAAAGTGCCTTTTTGTTGACTTTTGAAAATGACCTATAATGTTGAAATTGATAACTTTTTGTGAGAGCATTTCTTGGACTTGAAGTGTGAAGAGGAGTTGTAGGAAATGTCTTTATCTTCAAAATGAGCTTTGGATGGAATTTTTCTGATAAATCATGTGGAAGTTATGCCCTGGTCAAGTTACAGTTGACTTTTTCAACTGTCCAAATATGGAAACTTTTGCATCTTGAGACTTTTTGAGCCATGCCTTGAGAATCATGATCAAGAATTGATCAAATGATGTTTGTGGCTTCAAAATAAGATGTTGACCAAAAATTTGAACTTTTGACTGTCAAATGACCACTTTGCCCCTGCAGTTGACTGTTGAGCAATTAGGGTTTTTGACTGTGCAATTTTGTGATGTAAGTCTTGAAACTTGGCATGAGGATGCTTGACCATGTTTATAGGCATGTGGGACTTGATTGGACCCTTGGAAACTTCAATTTCTTTGCCAGAACCAAAACCCTAGTTTTTGACTGTTAGGAGGCCCTTGAACTGTGCAACCCTTGGGGAGATTTTGAAGCATGCTCTTTGCAAATCTTGAAAAATATGGGAGGGAAAATTTTGGGGTACAACAGTTGCCCCTGTTCAATCTTCTTAAACCTGAGGATGCAGATTGGCTGACATGCCTTTCATAATCCGAAGGTAGAAGATGATTGAACACTAGAGTGCCCAGAAATTTGCGCTCACATAGTAGTGTGATGGTGGGAATGGGCTTACAGATGCCATTTGGAGACTGATGGATAAGATGATGGGCTTATAGATGCCATGCTGAGAGGTGTCGATCGCGTAAGATATTCCTTAGCGAGAACTTGCGTACCTGAAAAAGAAAATGATTACCTGACCTGTTACAGGAGCTGGTCTTCAGACTCTTTGTATAGATGTGTCCTGACTGGTTACAGGAAGTGAATCTGGAGCTTCAAATGGTGATGAATGAACCAGGGGTGGTTACTACCTCAACGGGACGGTGAGAGAACCTTGGACGATTACTACCTCAACAGGAACGCTGAGAGAACCTTGGGCGACTTCAACCTCAACAGTAACGCTGAGAGAACCTTGGGCGACTTCAACCTCAACAATAACGCTGAGAGAATCATAGGCGACTTCAACCTCAACAGTAACGCTGAGAGAATCTTGGGCGACTTCAACCTCAACAGTAACGCTGAGAGAATCTTGGATGTCTTCTACTGGGTAAGAAACAGGGAGATCTTAGGGTCGATCTGACTGAACTAGAGAAGGCCTTTGACTGGATAAGAATCAGGAAAATCTTAGGGTCGATTTAACTGAACCGGACAAGGTCTTGGAATCTTCAACTGGATAAGAAACAGGGAGATCTTAGGGTCGATCTGACTGAACCAGAGAAGGCCTTTGATTGGATAAGAATCAGGAAAATCTTAGGGTCGATTTAACTGAACCGGACAAGGTCTTGGAATCTTCAACTGGATAAGAAACAGGGAGATCTTAGGGTCGATCTGACTGAACCAGAGAAGGCCTTTGACTGGATAAGAAACAGAAAAATCTTAGGGTCGATTTAACTGAACCAGACTAAAGTCTTGAAATATAGCTGGGAACTTAACTGGATCTTTCCTGAAAGGTAAAGGTCAGTCATATGCAAGGCATGATATGAATCAAGTGATGATGTTCTCAACATGAATGAGATTTGTACGTTCATGATGCATATATGCATGCTATAATGTATGGAAATGCGATGTTTATGAACGTATATTTTCATCTTAGGAAAATAAATCCTTGACGGGTGCCGGGAAGTCACTCCTGGGCTGATGTTGAAGAATAGATTTTTTTGCTTCCGCTGGGGATGATAGTTGCAAGAATACCGGTAGGAGAAGATAACTCCGTTGGGGAATAAACTTGGCAAATGGATTACTCTGCGGGGAGAAAATTAACCTAGCGATCTTGCTGGGAAGCCATATTCTGTGGGGAGAGAGGTACTTTGCTGGAATGTTGATGGTAACTTCGCTGGGGATAAGAAGACTTCGTCGGGGACGATCTTTCCCTGGTTATTGGCTGAGGATAACCCAGTTATATCCTGGTAGGGAAATAACTCTTTGAATAAAGCCGGGAGACACGTTCGTGCTTTGCGAGGATAAGCTTCCAGAATCTACTGGGGATAAGCTTACTGCTTGGGGAGATGGATTCCAACTTTCCTAGGGAACTGGATTGGACTCTCATGGGGAAGTTTTGAGTTGTATCGGGGAAATGACTCCATTGAATGTTTGATATACCGCCGGGGAACAATCTTTAGACCAAGACTGCCGGGGATGCTTGTTAGGAATGTCTGTATATCGTACTGGGGAATGTTGAGATCTGCTGGAGGATACCCAACTTCCTTAAGGCTGATAATAGCTTTGCTTGGGGTGAGTGCACTGACTTGCTGACTCACTCTTTGGGGAATTAAGATATACTGGTTATGTTCTTCGGCCAAACCCACCTTGGTACCTTGGTGGATTGAGCAATTAGATCGCTTAGACAACTTTTTATTGCCCCTGTTTCTAATGTTACCTGTAATTAATCCTTTGTTTCGTATGCAAATATTCATGAGTTAGCAAATTATTGTCAATGCATATATCGTAAATTGAACCTTGGACGTTCTTCGCAAAACAAAACAGAAATGGAAAAACAATTGGCAATTTTAACTGAAAAGTGATTTTTGTATTGATTTTTGAATTTGCCTGTAAAATAGGCGTTTATGTACAAGAGGCTGATGTTCTAGAAAGAGAACGCCACCGAATAAAAGAGTTTATACAAATTTGTACAAAGGAAAATAACAGCTGTGTGAAATGAATGATCCACTGGGTTTCAACTCTGCTATCGCCCTTATATCTTCGAGCGTCTCATCACTTGATGACCTAGTTGACGATGAAGCTGATTGACCGATGTCGTCTGAACTTGATGTAGATACCGGATTCTGGATGCAAAGTGATCCGACGAGACATAGTATTACGCTTTATCCCTAACTTTTGCCTGGACCGCCCTTTCGGGTTTTCAGTCCACCGGGATACCCATTTTTGCCCAAGCCGCCTTTTCAGGTTTTCGACTTGCCGGGTGCACAGATTTTTTTCATTTCATCCCTTCATTTTGCCCGAACCCTTTTGGTTCGCCGGGAGCCCTAATTTTTGCCTAGGTATGTCAACCTAGCGGGTCTTTATTATGCGTAGTATCTTTTTACTATGTCTGCATTGGCGGGGTGAGGAAGGTCGTCACCATCCATGTTGGTTAGAATCATGGCTCCTCCTGAGAACACATGTTTAACCACAAATGGCCCTTCGTACGTAGGGGTCCATTTGCCCCTTGGATCACTCTGAGGAAGGATGATACGCTTGATTACCAGATCCCCAACTTGATATTCTTGTGGTCGGACCTTCTTGTTAAATGCCCTGATCATCCGTTTTTGATACGTCTGACCATGACAGATAGCAGCAAGTCTCTTTTCGTCAATTAAATTTAGCTGATCAAGTCGCGTCTGGATCCAATCATCTTCGCTCAGATCTGCATCCTTCATTATCCGGAGAGAGGGTATCTGCACTTCGATCGGTAAGACTGCTTCCATACCGTAGACCAAGGAGAAAGGAGTTGCCCCGGTTGACGTCCTGGCTGAGGTACGGTACCCATGTAGAGCGAACGGTAACATCTCGTGCCAATCTTTATGAGTCACTGTCATCTTCTGCACGATTTTCTTAATGTTATTATTTGCTGCTTCTACAGCCCCATTCATCTTCGGTCTGTAAGGAGAAGAGTTGTGGTGCTGTATCTTAAACTGCTCGCAGAGCTCAGTGATCATCTTGTTATTAAGATTGGTACCGTTGTCTGTAATGATCCTTTCTGGGACGCCGTATCAACAGATCAGATTATGCCGAATGAATCGTGCCACAACCGTCTTGGTTACCGTAGCGTAGGAAGCTGCTTCAACCCACTTCGTGAAGTAATCAATCGCTACCAGGATGAAGCAATGCCCATTGGACGCTGTAGGTTTAATCTCACCGATCATATCTATGCCCCACATTGCAAACGGCCAAGGTGCTGTCAAGACATTCAGAGGAACTGGAGGAACATGCACCTTGTCTGCATAAATCTGGCATTTATGGCATGTCCGAGAATGTTGGTAGCAGTCAGCTTCCATTGTGGACCAGAAATACCCTGCTCGAAGGATTTTCTTTGCCATAGTGTGTCCACTGGAATGTGTTCCGAAGGTCCCTTCATGTAGCTCTTCCATGATCCTTTCTGCTTCAGTTTTATCCACACAACGCAGTAAGGTCGAATCATGGTTTCGCTTGTACAGGATGCCGTTGCTAAGGAAGAACTTCGCTGCGAACCTTCTCAGAAACTTCTTATCATTGACAGACGCACCTTCAGGGTATTCCTGAGCTTCCAAATATCTCTTCACCTCATGGTACCAAGGCTTCTCAGTTACCAATTCAGTCTCGAGATCACAACAGTATGCTGGTTCGTCCAGTTTCCAGATGATGATCTGGGGAGCCTCATTGTCCCATTTGACCTTGAACATAGAAGACATTGTAGCTAACGCGTCTGCCAACTGATTCTCCTCTCTTGGGAAATGTTCAAAGGTTATCTCTGTGAAGTGGGGGATCAAAGTCAACACACATTCTCTGTAAGGAATAAGATTCGAATGTTTCGTATCCCACTCTCCTTTGATCTGATTGATCACGAGAGCGGAATCTCCGAAGACACTCAGAAACTTGATCCTTAAGTCGATCGCAGCTTGGAGACCCATAATGCACGCCTCATACTCCGCCATGTTGTTGGTGCAGTTGAAACATAGTCGGGCAGTAAGTGGAGTATGAGTGCCTTGAGGAGATATGATCACAGCGCCGATACCGTTACCCAAAGCATTGGAGGCTCCGTCGAAGTGCATAGACCATCGGGATCCTTCCTCAGGTCCTTCATCCGGTCCAGGTACTTCACAATCAGTCACTATCATGATACTCTCGTCGGGAAACTCGAAGTTCATTGACTGATAGTCGTCTACTGCCTGATGTGCCAAGTGGTCTGCCAATACACTTCCTTTGATGGCTTTCTGAGTTGTGTACTGGATATCGTATTCTGTCAAGATCATTTGCCATCTTGCTATTCTCCCAGACAGAGCAGGCTTTTCAAATATGTACTTTATAGGATCCATCTTTGAGATCAACAAGGTAGTGTGAGTCAGCATATACTGTCTCAGCCGGAGAGCAGCCCATACCAAAGCGCAACAAGTTTTATCAAGCAGTGAGTATCGGGTCTCACAGTCGGTAAACTTTTTGCTAAGGTAATAAATGGCATGCTCTTTTCGGCCAGACTCGTCATGCTGCCCCAGCACACACCCCATTGAGTTGTCAAGTACTGTCAGGTATAGTATCAGAGGTCTCCCTTCAACTGGTGGCATAAGAATGGGTGGTTCTTGGATATACTCCTTGATTCTGTCAAAAGTAGTCTAACATTCATCATTCCAACGTACTACCTGATCTTTCTTCAGCAGCTTGAAGATTGGTTCACATGTGGCAGTCAGGTGTGAGATGAACCGGGCGATGTAATTCAGGCGTCCTAAAAAGCCTCTGACATCCTTCTCTGTCTTAGGAACCGGCATCTCTTGAATAGCTTTAACCTTGGCAGGGTCCACTTGAATACCCTTATCACTTACAATGAAGCCTAGCAACTTTCCAGATCTTACCCCGAATGTGCACTTGTTCGGGTTCAACCTCAGCTTGTACAACTTCAATCGGTCAAACAATTTCTGCAGATGATCTAGGTGTTCCTCCTCAGTCTGGGACCTTGCGATCATGTCGTCAACATACACTTCTATCTCATGATGGATCATGTCATGAAATAAAGCAACCATGGCACGTTGGTAGGTTGCCCCAGCATTTTTCAGTCCAAAAGGCATGACCTTGTAGCAGAAGGTGCCCTACTGAGTAACAAAGGTAGTCTTTTCCATGTCTTCAGGAGCCATCTTGATCTGATTGTACCCTGAAAAACCATCCATGAACGAGAACACCTTGTGCTGAGCAGTATTGTCAACCAGGACATCAATGTGAGGTAGAGGGAAGTCATCCTTGGGGCTGGCCCTGTTCAAATCCCTGTAGTCGACACACATTCTGGCCTTTCCATCTTTCTTCGGTACCGGCACCACGTTAGCAACCCACTGAGGATAAGAAGTTACTGCAAGGAACCCGACATCGAATTGCTTCATAACCTCGGCTTTGATCTTCTCAGACATCTCTGGACGCATACGACGGACCTTTTGCTTCACCGGAGGGCAGTCTTCCTTGGTAGGCAAGTGATGGACCACAATGTTAGTATCCAAACCAGGCATGTCTTCGTAGGACCAGGCAAAGATCTCCATATACTCATGTAGCATCTGAGTCAACCGTTGCTTCACGCTGAGCTCTAGGTTGGCACCAATCTTAACTTCCTTCCTGTCCGTCTCAGTACCCAGATTTATTGTTTCCACTGGCTCTTCGTGTGGTTGAATTGCCCTCTCTTCCTGGAGTAACAGTCTTGCAAGCTCACCAGGCACTTCGCAATCATCTTCACCTTCGTCTTCGGCTAAGTTGATCGGATTTTCGAAGTCATAACTAGCGGTAGCAGAGTCGTTACCAGTGAGATCCAGAGTGGATTGAAACCTGTATGAGTGAGTGTGTGTAAATACAGCTGTTTTGCAATATATAAAGAAAGGAAAGAAAGAAAAGGAGCATAAGATTTGAAATGCGAGAAAACGTCCAAGGTCTTTATTCATGATATATGAAATGACAATTAATATACCCTCACAAATGAAGCCACGGTGCCCCGGGTAAGACACCGGGCCATAGAGTTTTAATTGTTTATTTACAAATAACAAAACAAAGGAGTTTATTACTGCGTAACAAAAGTAACAGGAGTATGATCCTTAGCAGTCCAATTGGTCAATCCACCATCAGTCGTCGGGTAGATCCAGCTTTCAAACTCTGACTCTTCCACTTCATCTTCGTCCCCAACAGCATTCACTCCTGGATTGGTAATGAGCACAGGAGGTCTTCTGGTCTTTGTCTTGCGCATAGCCTTCTGACCCTCTGCAGTAAAACCCAGTCCAAACTTGTCAGTTTTAGGTGTAAAATCAGGGAGCCTGCCCCAGTTAGCACATTCACCTTTCTTGATCACAGCCCGGGCATCCTTCAAGGAAGCCATCTTCAATGGAAAGTCCTCTTCAACCATTGTTTCTGCTGCTGCCAAAGTTGGAGGTACCTCTTCAAAATGCTGAAAGGGGATTTCAATAAACTCCCCGTCCATCTCAATATACCTGAAGGAATTCAAATGGCTCACCATATACTCCTCCCCTCCCTGCACAGTGACAATCTTCCCTCTGACGGGGTACTTGAGCTTCTGGTGCAGGGTAGAGGTCACTGCCCCAGCTTTGTGGATCCAAGGCCGACCCAGTAGACAAGAATACGATGGATGGATATCCATCACATAGAAAGTAGAGTCGAATACTTGAGAACCCACACGAATAGGAATGTCTACCTCTCCATGAACCATCCTCTTAGAACCGTCAAAGGCTCTGACGATGATGTTGCTAGGTTTCAGCTCCAGGCCCTCACAATCCAAACGGTCTAAGGCCTTTTTGGGTAGCACATTTAGGGAAGAACCAGTGTCCACCAACACGTGCGCAAGAGTAGTGCCCCTGCATTCAATAGAGACATGCAGGGCGTCATTGTGGTCCTTTCCCTTAGCAGTAAGGTCAGCATCCGAGAAACCCAAACCATTGTCGGCTGTCAAATTGGCTACGCAATCAGTAAACTGGACTGCAGATGTCTCCTGTGGAACGTGAGCCGTCTTGAGAAATGAAATCAGGGCCTTAGCATGGGCCTCTGAGCATAGCAGCAAGGAGAGCATTGAGATTTTTGAGGGGGTATGCCCCAGCTGCTCAACAACATTAAAGTCACTCTTCTTGATTATCTTCAGAATTTCCTCCATCTCTTGTTGGGAGGCCTCAACATTCACAGATTTTGGTGCCTCCATCCGGGCAGGCTCATCTTCAATCCCTTTGCCCCGAGCATTAGATGACTCGGCAGCAGGGGAAACAACTTGATCAGAACTGGGAACAGGTACACTTGCAGGTGTTATAGTGAGGGGTCTTCGAATAGCGGGTGGCGCAATGTCAGGCGAGAAGAGCCTGCCACTGCGGGTAACTTTGGCTGGACCAGTGATATTGTTGATGCTGGTGCCAGTGTTGAACTCTTGCTTGATTCCATGCACATACACGTCTGCCCCATAGTGCCAGGGGATAGCCTTATCAGATTCGTAGGGGAGAGGCCCCGGAACAGTAATAACAACGGGTGCGACAGTCATGATTTTAACCGGCTTCCTTGGGAGAGCCTTGATCGGATTATTAAAGATTGTAACAACAGAAACTTCTTCCACCGGAACAAACTGAACAACAGTCTTTTTGAACAGAATCTCTTTGTTGTCCATCAGGCTTTGGATACCCAACTTCAGCAAAGGACAACCAGAAAGGGAAACAGCACAGAAAAGGCAACCTTCACTACAACCCGGAAATAAACCGGCCGACAGTAGGTTCCTCTTAACAGTCATCAAGGGAGTAGCTACATCGTTCACAGAAACGGCGTATACATCTTCATCAACGACATTCACTCCATGCTGGGGCATAGGAGCAGTCACCACATTTGGCCTCTCAGGCGCTTCAAATTGTATTTCTTTTGCGTCAATGAGGTCTTGCACCTTATTCCTTAAGGCCCAGCAATCATCAGTAGAATGCCCCGGGCTATCGGAGTGATAAGCACAACGGGTATTTGGGTTGTACTTGGGAGAGGCAGTGTTTACAACCTTTGGGGCCTCCCTGACAGTCACCAAATTGGTGGATAGCAACTGCGGCAAGATTTGCGACAAAGTCATACTTAGACGGGTAAACTCTCTTCTGGGTCTTTCAGCCCTGGGTGGATTGGTTTGCCGAGGAGCGACAGCAGGTTTAGCAATCATTACCGCGTTGACAGATTGGCGGCGCTCAGGTTTCTCTTGTCTTCTAGACCCATATACAACACTAGCCTCCTTCTTAAAGGGTTTCTTCTTAGAGCTTGCAGATGCACCTTTCTGAATTTTGCCGGACTTCATTCCAGCCTCTATTCTCTCTCCAGTCAGAATAAGATCAGTGAACCCTGCAGATGAGTTACCGATAAGATGATTGAAAAATGGCCCAGATAGGGTCCCCAAGAACATGTCTACCAACTCCCGGTCAGTTAACGGAGGCTGCACCCTGCCAGCCAGATCCCTCCACTTCTGTGCATACTCTTTGAAACCTTCGCTTGAACCTAGCGACATACCCTGGAGTTGGGTACGTGTAGGGGCAAGGTCGGCATTATATTGATACTGCTTGTAAAAAGCAGTAGCCAACTCCTCCCAGTTACGAACCTTGGTCCCATCCAGCTGATAGAACCATTCGAGATGAGTCCCTGAAAGACTCTCCTGGAAGAAGTGGATCCACAAGTTCTTGTCCACTGAGTACGGTTGAATCTTCCGCACATAAGATCTGAGGTGTAGCTTAGGGCAAGACGCCCCGTCATACTTGGTGAAAGATGGTGCCTTAAACTTGTGAGGAATAATCACACCAGTAGATAAGCCCAAATCTCCGAAATCTAGCCCAGGCACTTGTTGGATCTCCATAGCATTCAGTCTGTCTTCCAACTGCTTATACAGGTCTTCAGCCGGAGGATACTGTTCCTCATTAAAGTCTGTCTCGTTGTCAGAGACTATTGGACTAGGACCTTTTCCCCCTTGGGGACTGCTCTTGCCTATAGAAGAACCAGCCTCTTCATTCTGCAGAGTGTTGCCAAACCTTCGGCTCGAGTTGAAAAGAACAGTTCTCTTCTTCTTCTTATTCTCCTTCTTCAGGAGCAAAGCCTTCAGCTCTTCTTGGCCTTGAGCCAAACCCATGATCAGTTCCTGAAATTGCGCGTTCTGCGCCTGAAGAGCCTTGATAGACATCTCGGTTGATGATGAGTCAGGGTTCATGATGCTGAAATAAACAGCGAAGAACAGTAAGCAACCTGAAAAGAAGAAAACCTGCTATGCACATGATGAATGATATGTGTTTATGCAATGCATTCAAGGGTTCGAAAGTTCAAATTTGTTGTAGACAAAAAAGGGAACACACGTTATCATTAAGGAAATAATTGTTCAGTACATCAAAGCCTCATGGGCACATATTACAAAGCAAATCAATCCCAAAAGACACTACGCATCCTCTTTGGAGCTATGTAGGTGTTGAGATTCCTCTCCTCATGCAATAGGCGGGTGAGCTCCAAGACCTTCTTTTCACTAGCATGTAGACTGGTCTCAAGAGAATTCCGTTCTTCCTTAAGCTGGATCCAGCTCTTCTGCATCTCTTCCCAGGATGTGGGCATGTCAGGATGTTGAATGGTGTAGGACACCTCTTTTTCCAAGACTGGCTCTTTGATCACAGGGAGCACATGAGGATAAGGCATTATTAACTTCTGGGAGCGGGCTCGTACCCACTTGAGATAAGGTTCCAATGGGATGGAATTCTTGTGCCCCAATGTCTTGCTGTCTATCCTACTTGGCATCCTCCAAGCTCTGATAAATCTCTGGCGAAGTCCTTGTTCATCGTTGTCGAAGTCAAAAACTATGTCAGGAATTAACATATCATGAGGGCCATCCCTCCGAGCATAGCCAAACTGTCTCCAAGCTAGGCATGGGTTGTAAGTAATACCTCCTCTGATTCCAAGTAAAGGAACATTAGGGTACTCCCCGCAACAATCAATGATAATGACATCCTCTCTGGACCGAGGGCACCAATGTATATCTGCGTGTGTAAGAGTCATCAACCGTTGTGACCATCTCAAACCCCACTCGTTCTTTAAAGCTGATTGTGGAAGGTGCGAAATAAACCACCTTCCCAGGAGAGGAGTGCATCACATAAGGACACCTCTTTTTCTCATGGTTCTAGTGTAACATGAGTGAAGGATGTCCCCCAGCAACGTAGGTATAGGATTCCTGGACATGAAGATCTGGACAGCACTGATATCTATAAGCTGATCTGGGTTAGGGAACAACACCAAACCATAGACAAGGAGGGCCACAACTTCTTCAAAAGCTTGTAAGTCAAGGGAGTTCCAACATTCATGGGCCTTTTCAAACAGAAACCTGGCTAAGAACCCTTTGATACCACTTCTAACTTCCCAATGTCCCTTGAGGTCAGATGATTGTAGGTGTAAGGCTTTAGCAATCTCTTCAAGCTTGGGTTCCTTTTCCGTACCGTTGTAGGGTAGTTGATCAAGGATAGGGATCTTCAGAAGCCGGGAGAACTCCTCCAATGTAGGTACCAGCTGATAATCCAGGAAAGTGAAACAGTGATGCAGAGGGTCAAAGAACTGGAACAGGACCTTTATCATATCTTCCTCAATGTTGGTGTTGACCAAGCTGATGAGTCTTCCATGTCTTTCACTGAATGAAGAGCTCTCGGGAATCCTGGATATAAGCTCTTTAAGCTGAGGAGGGATCCTTACAAGGCTGATTTGAATTATCTTTCTGCGAACAGTTTCCATGTCCTACAAAACAAGAACAAATATGAAGATTCGAACCCCTGAAATGGTCAGTCAATGCATATGATGCTGGATGATGTCATGATGCTATGATTAAACACACCATAAATATTTACAAAGGCAAACATGTAAGGCACACAAGTCACACAAGACAAGCCCTTAGAGTTTAGGCCAGCATGGGGTCTGGGCATTACCCTCTTGAAGTTGGTGGGCTCAACCTGTCCTATCAGAAGTAACCGGGTTCTAAGGGTCCCAATATCATTGGATTGCTTTCATTGTTCATCGTTTCGATTTAGCCACTGAACTGGCGACCGAAATATTCCAGGAAAGCAACCCTCAATTGAGTGTAGTATCGAGTATCAACCAACCTCGGACTGCACCAAAGTCAGTTATCTCACTACCCTAAAGAGGCCAAGATAGTTCAATTAAGGTTCCTAAGGTCAGTTGATGCTTCACGACACCACGCGGAGGCCCCGTACTCTCCTTGACTGAACTCAAGGGTTACCGGTACACACCAAAGTGCCACATCAACGTAGCAGACTGTTTCAACCATGTCGGTATACCCTGCACAGTTCCCTCACAGCCTTGTTGCTACTTTCTAAGAAGGTATCCCCAGATCCGGGTTAGGATCTATAGAACTCCCAAGACAGTCCCACAATTTAAAGCAAACAAGTCAAAGCAATTGAAAACACAGTGATCTTAGTCCTAAGGTACACCTCACTTTTATAAGAGTCCCCAGCAGAGTCGCCAGTTCTGTGATCGGTGGATCTGGAACTGACTGTTTAACGCTGGTTTGTGAAATGTCGCGGAAGCAAGAGTCGCCACCGTCTTTTATTTTCTCCAAATGGAAAGGACAAAAGCACAGAAAAATTCCTTATAGAGATTGCTCTCGGTTCGGGAGGGAGATTTATAGAAAGGGAAGGTGTTATCACCCTTTCTATCCATGGTTATCCATGGGCTCTTAGATACTTACTCATTTGTGTTTTCAAAATTGTTTGTTTGCTTTTCAATTGTGAGTTTAAAAAAGTTTCTTTGAAGATTTCAGTTCGACTCTTGTATCAGTCCTCAAGAGTGTTTGAAAAGTTGCTTTCGAAAGCTTTTTGGAAGTGTCGGTGTGAAAAGTATTTTTTGATTTGTTTTGAAATTAGAGCAAGTATCTAGAGTCGTCTACCTACCCTAAGGAATTCGTCTGTGTAAATGTCCTTAAAGTAGTGCCATCCCACCATTGAGAGGTAGGTAGCACCACCGTTGGAGGTGTTCGGGTCAATTCGAAGGTTCAGGACATGGTGATCACCGGAGCAATAGGAAGACACCTTAGAAGCTACCCTCATGCCATGTTCATGGACATGAGGACTTACTAAAACGTCCTATACTCGACGACCACCTTTCGAGGGGCAAGGCAACAATGAGGCGTACCCTAGGGGTGGTGTGTGATTCGTGTGTCATGTTCAGATATTTTTGTCTTGTTCATGCATTGGTGGTCTACGCGTTGCTTTTATTTTAGCATTCATTCTTTCATGCAAATTATTAACAGTTAAAAGATGCGGAATTAAAAAGTCCTACGCTATTACAAAGGCGCGGGTCTACATCGCCAAATTAATCCAAGACCCGATTTGAAATAAAATAAAGCGGAAAGATAAATGTCCTAATTAATCTATTACATAGCTTTGGGAGAATTACATGAAATTTATAAAAAAAGAATAAGCGCGCGAAATAGACTTGTGATCAAATGCGAGGGCGTTGGACCCTTTTAAGGAAATTAAATTACGATTAATAAATTAATTAAGTTAAATAAAAGAAAGAGTTTTTTTTTTGGAATTTTTGTATTTTATGGAGTTTAATGAGAATATTAAATGAAATTTAAAAAGAAAAGTTAATTAACCCTAATTCTAAATTGTTTTGTTTATTTATTAAGAAAATGTTTTTAGCTTGACCTAATTTGCACTAATTATTTACATGGAAATTTATTTACAAAATAATTAATAATTAAATATGGTAAAAGAAAAGAAAAAGAACAAAAGTATAAAACCCTAATTCTACATTTTTTAGTTTATTAAGAAAAATATTAGGATTAAACCTAGAATTAAAAACTAAATTAATTATTAAATTTATTTACAAAAATGTATTAAATATAATATTTTTGTTTTTTTGTCTTTCTGATTTTTTTATTATTTTTTATGTTAAAGAAAACCAATTAATTTAAAGAATTAAATTAAAACTAAATAAAACAAATAAAATAGGAAAAATAAAAAGAATGAAAGAAAGCAAACCAATGGGGGTGTTGACCCTAATTTGGAGGTGAGTTGCCAGCAATCTGGCCCATTTATTGGAGGCCTGGTTGACTTTTGGTAGTCACATGTGGCTCCATTGACCAATGCATAGGGTGCTCCTCAGATCATGGCCATTGGATTGAGATCAGTGGGCGCGTGGCAAACACAGACATGGAGACGCATGGTAGGCCCTGGGGTTGAAACTGCATGGAATCACGTGGAAACAAAATATATTAAGAAAGTGAGGGGACCTGGGAATCGAACCCAGGTCCCAAGGCTTGCCAGCGCTACGTTCCACCAACTGAGCTGCCTTGTTACTTTGTGATAATAATGGATAACAATTAATATATAAAAAAAACAAAACGCTAATGCTATTAATCAAAAAAGCGCGCTGAAGTTTGAACAGCCATATCACATTGAGACAAATCATCATCTTCTCCACTCGTTCATTTTGACCTGAAAAAAAGAAAAAGGATAGCAGGGGTTTTAAACCCCCACTAAGTGGTAAACATGAAAATAGCGAATAGGCCCTGGTTGCTCATAAATTGAGCGCGACCTATGGATTGAGTTCGTGTGAAGCTTCTGGTTCTAATGGCCCTGGTCTCGTGTCTCAATTTTTCCTGAAGAGGAAAGCCCTAATTTCACAGCCTTGAAAACCTAGCAAGCTTCCATGGTAGATTCATGTATAAAGCACGAAAACTCAATTAAATGGCATGGTTAGCTTTAGAATGATTAACTTAATACAAATCAAGCATTAGAAATTGAAAATAACGCATGAATCATGAGACATGAATATGAGAAAGGTTATGAACAGGACGGGTTCGTTCTACCAATTCCTTGCGTTAGAAGCAGTGGTTTTGATCCAGAAACGTTCCTTGAGGCCTTGGCAAGCTATTGGAATCAATACTTTTCTTTGAATTGTGCTAGAATGCAGTTTTTAGTTTTTGAAAATTTGAAAAAAATGCAAACTTGGTTTTTGATATGAGGCGCAGCTTGAAGATTGTGAGCTTTAGGGTTATGATCAGTATATGTATGCCAATGGATTAGGGTTGCAAAACATGTCCAAAACCTTGGTAATCAATGCTTTTGAGATTTGATTTTCATGGTATCTTTTTCCAATCTTTTTCATGTGAAGAATATGCCAATCATTGCCAATCACCTTGATTCTTTCCATATTGAATAGTGCACGAAATCTTGAAGGTATTCTATGCACAAAAAGATTTGAAAAGCATGGATGAGTATTTTTTTTCATATTTTATTTAATTAAATGAATTAATGGTGATTAAAAATTCAAATAAATAATAAAAAATGATGAAATAACTCCCCTTTTGGCCAAATGGTCGTGCATAGCCTTTGGATAATGATTCTTGGAAGAAAATGTGGCCCATTAGCAATTTTGAGGCATTTGAAGTAAAGTTGACTTTTCAAAATTCCCAACAATTTCCCAACTTCCACAAGGCATATCTTGCTCAATTTTTAAGCTTTGATCATGTTCTTGGACATTTTGGAAAGGTCTTAAAGTCCTCTAACCAATGCCTTTGGTCCCATGTCATTTTGATTTACCAATCTCAAGTTATGGTCTTTGACGTAAAGTGCCTTTTTGTTGACTTTTGAAAATGACCTATAATGTTGAAATTGATAACTTTTTGTGAGAGCATTTCTTGGACTTTAAGTGTGAAGAGGAGTTGTAGGAAATGTCTTTATCTTCAAAATGAGATTTGTATGGAATTTTTTTGATAAACCATGTGGAAGTTATGCCCTGGTCAAGTTACAGTTGACTTTTTCAACTGTCCAAATATGGAAACTTTTGCATCTTGAGACTTTTTGAGCCATGCCTTGAGAATCATGATCAAGAATTGATAAAATGATGTTTGTGGCTTCAAAATAAGATGTTGACCAAAAATTTGAACTTTTGACTGTCAAATGACCATTTTGCCCCTGCAGTTGACTGTTGAGCAATTAGGGTTTTTGACTGTGCAATTTTGTGCTGTAAGTCTTGAAACTTGGCATGAGGATGCTTGACCATGTTTATAGGCATGTGGGACTTGATTGGACCCTTGGAAACTTCAATTTCTTTGCCAGAACCAAAACCCTAGTTTTTGACTGTTAGGAGGCCCTTGAACTGTGCAACCCTTGGGGAGATTTTGAAGCATGCTCTTTGCAAATCTTGAAGAATATGGGAGGGAAAATTTTGGGGTACAACACCACCCCGACTCTTTTCTTCTTCTTTTTCACTTGCTCTTTGTTCCCAAGCAGGGCTTTTAGATCCTCCTGACCCTTTGCCAAGGTCATCAGGAGATGTTGAAACTGTGAGTTTTGAGACTGCAAATCTTTGACCGTCTGTTCGAGATCCATCTTACTGAAATAAACAGCAGAAAGATAAGGAAACCTGGTGTGGAGACCTGCTTATGCACATGATGAATGATATGTTTATTTATGCAATGCATTCAAGGATTTAGAAATTCACAATTGTTGCAGACAAAAAGAACACACGTCATATATAATAAGAAGAAATTTTGTTAGTACATAAATGCCCCATGGGCCAAATATTACAAAAACTTCTCATGGTAAAAAGACGTTGCGCATCATCTTTGGTGCGATGTAGGTGTTAAGGGTTTCTTCCTCATGGAGTCGGTGGGTAAGCTCCAAAACCTTCTTCTCACTGGCGTAGAAGCTGGCTTCAAAAGTATCCCTTTCTTCCTTGAGTTGGATCCAACTCTTCTGCATCTCCTCCCATGATGTTGGCTTGTCAGGATATAGGATGGTGTAGGGAACCTCACCTTCCTTAACGGGCTCTTTAATAACAAGGAGAATATGAGGGTAAGGCATCATTAGACTCTGGGCTCGGGTTCGTACCCACTTGAGATAAGGCTCAAGAGGGATAGAATTTTTGTGCCCCAGTATCTTGCTGTCTACCTTGTTAGGCATCCTCCAAGCTCTGATGAATCTTTAGCGAAGTCCTTGCGCATTGTTGTCGAAGTCAAAAACTATGTCAGGAATCAGCATGTCATGAGGGCCATCCCTCCGTGCATATCCAAATTGTCTTAAAGCTAGACAAGGGTTGTAGGTAATGCCCCCTCTAATGCCAAGCAATGGAACATTAGGGAACTCTCCACAACGATCGATGATGATGACATTTTCTTTGGACCGAGAGCACCAATGTACATCAGAGTGAGTGAGGGTCATCAATCGTTGTGACCACCTTAAGCCTTGGTCATTCTTCAAAACAGATTGTGGAAGGTGCGAAATAAACCACCTCGCAAGGAGAGGAGTACAGCACATGAGAACACCTCTCTTTCTCATTGTTCGTGTGTAAAATGAGTGGAGGATGTCCCCAAGTAATGTTGGTATTGGATTCCTGGATAAGAAGATCTTGACGGTGTTGATATCTATAAGCTGGTCAGGATTTGGGAACAAGACCAACCCATAAATGAGGAGTGCCACAATTTCTTCAAAGGCTTGTAGATCTAAGGAATTCCAACACTCTTGTGCCTTCTCAAACAAGAATTTTACCAAGAAGCCTTTGACACCGCTTCTAGTTTCCCAATGCCCCTTGATGTCAGATGGTTGTAAGTGTAGTGCTTGAGCAACATCTTCAGGCTTTGGTTCCTTTTCCGTACCGTTGAAAGGTAGTTGATTAAGAATAGGAATTCTCAGGAGTTGAGAAAATTCCTCCAAAGTGGGCACCAATTGGTAGTCGGGGAATGTGAAACAGTGGTGAAGGGGGTCAAAGAACTGGAACAAAACCTTCATCATGTCCTCTTCAATGCTGGTGCTGACTAGGCTGAGCAGTCTACCATGTCTTTCACTGAAGGGAGAGCTTTCGGGAATTCTGGATGTGAGCTCCTTGAGTTGAGGAGGGATCCTCACAAGGTTGACTTGGATAGTTTTCCTGCGAGGAATTTCCATGACCTACAAAACAAGAACAAAGGTGAAGATCCAAACCCTTGAAATGGTTAGCGGATGCATATGATGCCTTATGATGTTTATGATGTATGCAAAAACGCATGTACGAGCAATTCACACAAAACCCTAGTTTCAGGCTTGCATGGGTTTTCATAGGTAAGTACCCTCTTGAGTGTAGTTGGCTTAAAAACCTGTCCTATTAATAGTAATCGGGTTCTAAGGAGCTCAATATCATTGGATTGTTTTCCATGTTCATTGTTTTGGTTTATCCACTTAACTAGCGACCAAAATATTCCAAGAAAACAACCCTCAATGAGTGTAGTATCGAGTATCTACCAACTTTGGACTGCACCAAAGCCGGTCATCTCACTACCCCTAATAAAAGGCCAAGATGGTCAAGTAAGGTTCTAGGTCATTAGTGCTTAGTGACATCACTCAGCGGCCCCGTACTCTCCTTGATTGAACTCAAGGGTTACCGGTACTCACAAATATGTCGCACTAATATAGCTATTGCTTCAACCGTGTCAGTATACCCCACACAGTTTCCACAACATATTGCTATCTATGAATGTTTCCCAAATCCGGGTGTAGGATTTCAAGCCCAAACAAGAGAACCACAAAGGTAAAGCAATCAAAGCAAACAATTAATCATGCAAGAGGGTGATCTAAAACCCTAAGGTAACCCCACTTTTAAATTAATCCCCAGCAGAGTCGCCAGTTCTGTGATACGGTGGGAGAACTGACTTGAGGTTTTGTGTTTGTATTCACACTTGTTCGGTTTAGCAAGAGTCGCCACCGACTTTTTATTTTATCCTAAAGGAAATCTTAAAAAGCACAGGAAAAACCTTTTGAGATGTTTCGTGGGTTCGGGGGGTAGATTACGAAAAGGGAAGGTATTAGCACCCTTTTCATCCATGGTTATCCATGGGCTCTTAGTTACTTGGTTTTAGATCACTTGCCTTTGATTTTCAATTGTTTGAAATGGTGTGTGTGTGTGTGTTTTGAAAATGTTTTGAAGAAGATGCCTTGTCTTAGGCAACCATTATAATGACTCGTGTTTGAGTGTTTTACAAAGGTGTGTATCTTTTCGAAAAGATGTTTCAAATGTTTTTTGAAAGTTTGTTTTGAAAGTGTTGTGGAGTGTGGTTTGAAAAGTAGGCAAGTGTTTTTGCAAGTTTGATCAAGTAATTAAGAGTTTGTCTACCCCTAAATTTACTCAAAGGTTTTTCTCATGTTTTAACCCTTTTAAACAATTTTGTTCCACCATTGCATTTGGTGGACAATCTTGCGTTAGGATGTTTAACGGGACAGGCGCGGGTCATCGTATGGACCATGAATGCAATGGTGCCAAGTGTCTTTGGCAATTTTGCTTGAAGGGACTATGATCATTTTTATAGGCAACTTTCGAAAGCGTCATCGAGGGACTTATGATCATTTGAATTGTTTTGTTTTGCCAAAGATACTCAACATGCAAGCATGGCCCATTTTGGAAGGCAATAAACGGGATTACCCTAGGGGTGAAAGTTTGATTGTGTATTGATTTCATGTATTTGTCTTTGTATTAGGTTATCTAGCATTTGATTTTATGCACATACAACCCTAGATCTATCATGGCATAATTCGAAAGCGATAAATTGCGGGAATTTAAAGTCCTAAACTATTACAAATGAGTATCTGGGGATGGGAGTACAATTATTTACAAATGGGGGATAAGACTTATTAGGAGAATAATATCCAAGTATTTACAACCAAATCGAATCAATCTCAATCTCAAATGTAAAGCAATGTAAAAAGAAAAGCAAATGTAAATGCATCAATGTACTTGTGTAAGTGTATGATTATTTACAAATGTGGGAAATGTTAACTTAATGAAAAATTAAGTATTGCTTACTCTTTTTGTATTTTTGTATTTTTGTTAATATGTACAAACCAAAAGATTTAAGAAAAGAAAATGCTTTAAGTTAAAGAAAAGTATTTTTATGGATTTACATATTAATGTATTTTGATTAGTATTTTTATGTACAAAAGTTTTAACTAAAAAAAGAAAAGAAAAATGCTTTAAATTTAAAAATTCTATTATCTATGTTTTTAGTTAATGTACAAAGTTTTAATTGAAAATGTTTTAAGACATTCTAATTTTATATATTTTAATTATACTAGCTTAAAAATAAAAAGTAATTAAGACCAATTTATATCAAAGAGTTAATGTATTATATAAAAAAAGAGTTAGGTTATCAAATAAATGAAAATTAAGAGAAGATTAAGAAATGTTTGTTAATAGAAAAGAAAAGAGGTTATGTGGGCCTTATGCTTTTTTCTTGGCCCAAAACAATATTTTGAAAGAGAATCAGCAGGGGGTGCGCGTCAGATTGAAGGGGTCAGGCGCTAAGGGTCATTGGGCTTAGGCTTCTGGAAAAGGGCAAGGCCCGTTGTCTCACAACATGTTTTAGGGTTGTAATGTTTTGTTCATTTTGGGTATGGGGTTACAGCAACGTAGAGAACATCGCCGTCTTCTTCGCTGTCTTCTCCTCTTCGTTTGTTCTCAAGCCAGGTTTCTGAACTCCTCTCCATCCCTGGACGCCAAGCGCCATCGCTACTTCCTCTTCCCTCCATGGATCGTCCAGTGATGTTGTATACAGGTAACGATTTCGTTCTTTGGGTTTTCGAAATTCTATCGCATGTTTTATTATGGATTCTGATTTTAGGTCTTTTTGTTCATATGAGAGGTGGAAGGAGGGAGAAGAAATACTACCTTTGTTGGAGACGGAGGAGGATGGTGGTTTGGAGGTGCTTTAGACGGCCAGGCGGAGGGGAATGGGGTGCTGTGCTTGCTCCGGCAAAACTGGTATCTTTGTACTTCACTCCTTAGGTTGTTGGTTCGATGATGATGCTTGAGAACTTTATAACTTTCTTTTCCTCTTCTGGTTGCCTATTTTTGTTGCCTTTGGTTGTTTGCTTCGCTTATGTATGCTTGCTTGCTTTTTCCTCTTCCACTGTGGGCTTGCTGAGATGCTTTGATGATTTTTGCCCAGTGATGAATCACAGTTATGAGGGCTTGGTTGCTTCAGTATACTTGTATGCTTATTTGCTTGCTCTGAGCTTGATAGTGTTGATGTTTACCCCTGGTTGCTTCTGAGTATTGTTGCCCTATGATGATTATATTCTGAGGGCTTGGTTGTTTGGATTCTTTGAAAGGCTTAAGGCTGGATGCTTGACAGTTTGTTTATGAATTTGTTTGATGGCCTTTTGGTTTGAAGCAGGTTTATGTTACAGTAGGCTTTGAATTTACAGGCATGGTTTTAAGGTTTATTGATGGTTAAGGCTTGTTTTTAGACTGTTTGTATATTACAGTTTTGAATGGTTACAGGCTTTAGGCTTGATGTTTGTTTAGAGGCAGGTTAAGGCTTGAGCGGTTTGATGGTTATCTTGATACTGTTTTTGTTTTACAGTGGTTCAGGCTTGTATGGTTTGTATGGTTTTGATACTTCGTGGTTTAGACTAACAGGTTTAGAGCTTGTCTTTTGGTTGAAGTTTTTGAGTTTATGAGCTTTTGAACTGGTTTATTTGCAGCAGGTAAGGCTTGAGGGCTTTTGAGATCTATGTTATGCAGGTTAATGGCCTTTGTTTTATATCTTCCAGGGTCTTGGCCTTATGGTCTTTGAAAGGCAGGAGCTGTTATATTTTTTGTATATTCGTTCTTTTTGAACTTGGTCAATGCTTGGACAGGTTTGCAAGGTTTGAGGTTTTCACTCTCTATGATTTCTTCTGCTGTATGCCTTCTGCCTCTTCTCTCTATGTGCTCTGATACATCATGCTTATATCTTTTGTTTAGCCTCTAGCCTGCTGTACTGTAAGCTGCTTTCCTCTCTCTTCTCTCTCCAGATTAAAGAAAAGCACTTTTATTGCTTAAATTTGTCTTCTTTCTGAAAAAGTAAACTGGCCTTGGAAAGTGATGATTTGAATATTGTTTGCAATATTGTTTTCCTCTGCGTAATTCCATATTTCTTGCATACTTTGTGTACTTTATTGACAACTTTTTGGATTTGTTGATATCTTGATATCCTTGGACAATTTTGACAGCTTTCGGCTTAGTTTGAAATTGTAATTCAGTTTGCCTTTACTTGTACATGTTGTTTGGAAACTTGGTTGACAATTTTTTTATTTATGCAGTATGTTTGAAAATTTGAATTTGTGCATTTCACATTTTTGCAAGACATTATATCCCTCTTTGTGAACCGAGAGCAATCTCGTGATTTGCAGAGAGGGCAAACTGATTCTGGCCAGTTGCTTTTAATGATGAACTTTTAAATTAACTGTCTGTTTCTTTTATCTGCTTTTGACTTCTTTTTTTCTTTGTTTTGCAGATGAAAAATAATTGAGCAACAAGGGAGCATTGGATAGAAGATGAAGACTTAGGAATTTTAGGACATAATTTTATTTTCTTTTTAATCATTGTAACATTATTATTGTAAATACTTTGTAAATAATTACTGTATTTAAATAACAATTGTACAAATAATTAAGGATAAATAAAAAAAGTCTTTTTATTGACATTCATTTTTAATTCTTCTTCAAATGTTTATCTAATTGTTTATAATTCTTAAATTATAATAAAATGGAAATAAATTCCAATTATCTAACTTAAAATAAATAAACCATTGATAAACATTGTGGTCTTAGCATTAATCCGTAATAAACCCGACGCTCCAATTATCCAAAGCAATGCACAGTTAATCTCAACAAACGTCCATATTCCTTTTCTTTTAATGATTCAATCAAACACTGTAAGCTCCCAATCAGAAACCTCAGTCCATATTCCAGAGTAAATTGAAAAGCACTGTAGACTTGATTCTTTCTGAGAATGCGCGCACAAAACCCTAATTCTTGACTAAATGTTAGAGAAACGTCCGCCTGATCAAAACCTGAGCCAACTCAACCAAACCTTAGCAATCTGCTTGAACTGTTTTAAAATCAATGACAACCCTAAATTTTGTCTGACCGACAAGAAAAGTCTGTTTGACCGATTCTTGAACCAGTCTGAAAAATCAGGAAAAGCCCGAAGCTGTGATTTCTTGTGGAAAAAGAGGAGGGAAAATTTTGGGGTACAACAGCTGTGCAGCAGTTTTGGCCAGCGTACCATGCCTGAACTTGGCAGCAAGCATATTTGAATATTTCATCCTTTCATTTTGACCCTCCTTCGACCAGATTCTTCTTCCAAACATATTGTTTGACTTTCCTCCAACAAGTGTCCTTCGAACGAATCACCTTTGTGCATCGTTTGAAGGGGCCAAATGTGTGCCCCTTAGATGGGTAACCAAAACATGCCTTAAGGTGGGCTTTGTAAATCCTTCCAATGGCCCCTCAAGCATGTCCTTCGAATGGGATTCCGAGACATGTCCCTTGAATCGATCATGTATGCTTCTTTGAGAAGGGCCAAATGTATCCTTCGAATGGACTAGTAAGGTGTACCCTTCGACAGGGACTCATATGTATGCCCCTCAAGTCCACCACTATATGTCTTTTGAAGGGGCCATCAACCATGTGCTGAAGTTTGTCAAGGATGGAAATGCAGCATACTAAAGAGAAATGTTGTCCAGTCGAAGCTAGTACAAACATAGTCAATGTCTTGTCGAAGCCTGCATGGAGGAGGTCTAAACTTTATGACTCCAAGCAAGCACACAAAAGGTCAATGCTCAAACAAAGACTTGCACGAAGGGAGCCACATGCCCAAACGAAAGAGGCATGCAGGAGGCAAAATGTCCAGATTCGAAAGAGGCACACATGAGGCAAAAAAGTGCAAATCGGAGGACACCAAAAGGAAGTTTTTTGCCTTGGAATCGAATGAAGTTATAGGAGGCTTTGTACCTTGTGCATGCTAGCAAGGGGGGTGCCTTTTGCGTGAAAGTTGTGGCTCAAATGAAAGTTTGTATGTAACTAGTCATTACTTCATGAGTCAAGGAAAGCATGGAGGGAAAGTTTGTATAGGCATGCAAGCATCAGACATCCAAACGAAACATGCAATAGGCAGTCATGGCATTGTGAACCCAGTAATGCCAAAGATGCAATCGAAGGTGGCATGTAGGAAACTCCTGCCTTGTAAATCAAAGCCAGCGTGCCAGAGGCCAACGCCCAGTCGAAGGATGCAACCAAAGCCTGTATCAAAAGAGGCCAAAAGGCCAATCGAAGGAGCTGAAACGAAGAACACTTGTATTTCTCCAAATTTTGTCAAAATCATATTTTTATCTGTTTTCTCGCTTTTCACAGTTTCCTTTTAATTTTGGTACTGGAAAATTCCAAATTACTTCTGCAAGCTTGAACCTTGAGAATCCTTGTGAGAAAGGCCTTGAAGAATGAGAGGGCAAATTTTGGGGTACAACAAATAGCATGTGCGTATTTGATTTAAATTGTGTTGAGTTATTGTTATGTCGAGGAAGTAGTGGTCGAAGTGTTGCCAGACGCGACTTGGGAATCAGAGAATGAGATGCAAAATTCGTGTTAAGAGTGGTAGTATCGAGTAGATTTTCGAGGACGAAAATATTCTAAGTGGGGGCGAGTTGTAACGCTGTAATTTAATTAATTATTTATTTAATTAAATTATTATTTTTGAATTATTTGTAAAGTTGCGAGATGTTAAGAATTATGGGTATGGGTTGTTGGATTATTATTAATTAATTAATTAGTTGATTAATAATAATTATAATGTTGGGGTTAAGGGAATATTTATATAATGTTGGACTTATGCTATTGGTTGCAAGTAGTAAAGTGGGGGATGTGTAGGTTAGGCCCAATAGGATTGATATATAAGGCTAAGCTGACACAAGGAATTATTTTAGTTGGTGTTTAACAAGCTCTGTACATTGACCAGAAGAGCCGCGCGGAAGAGGAGCATGCTGCCTTATATCGAGCAAAGCAAAGCGAGGATTACGGCCAAAGCTTTGGTTGATCGAACTTCAATCCAGGTAAGGGTGGGGTTCTGACCTTATAATGGGATTTATAATGTGTATCATGTGGGAATTGGTCGTTTTGTATGGCTGTGTGCGTGGATGTTTCTGGACCTGTTATCGAAGTTGCGCGTTAATCATACTGTGGTCGTTTAGGGAGTTATCATACGAAGTTTTAATGGACATGTTTTAGGAAGTTTCCCGGTTGTCATGTTGAGGTCGTTTCGAGTGGTCTGTATCATTTCCTGGTGGAATCAATGATTAGGTTAGTGTAGTTTATCACTGGGTGGTGTGGTCGTTATGATATTATGGTGTTCCGAGCAGCTGGCAGGAAATTAGGAATTGTTGTTATGGTCGTATTAAGAGGGTTTATACGTGACGGTCTTATACAATGAACAGATATGTTGATAGGAAATATAGTTGCATGTTACTGTGGTATTCCGAGCAGTTGGCCGAAAGTTATGAATTATATTGATGTGGTCGTTATGACATCATGTTGTTGTGTTGTTGGCCGAACTAGTGGTCGAGGAGGATGCTGAAGTGCTAGGTGTCGAGCGGCATTTAGGCTGCGAAGTGTGTCGGAGAATATATGTGTTGGATGTCGAGTGGTATTAGGCTGCGAGGCATGCCGAGGAGCACAACACTGTTGTCGAGCAGAATGAAGTTGCAGGTTGTGCTGAGGAACATAAGTTAGTTGTTATCCTTCTTTGTTTCTACCTGTGTCAAGGAGCATGCGTTAGTTATTATTCGGTCTTTATGAGCAAGCGATTAACAGTTCTACCCACTCAAGGTCGTTCTTGTACTTTTCCTTCTCCTTTAGATAGTGTTATTCGTACCATTAGTTAGTAAGAAGCCCTGTCGTTGGATGTGAAGGGACATGTGTAGGGTCGTCGTACAGTCATCGAAGGCAACTAGTAAGAACACTTTAGCAATTTCGTAAGGGACTAGATCATTTATCAAAAGGCAATTTCGAAGGGTCATCGTGGGAATATGATATTTTATTCGAGGGACTTTGCTAAAGCATCCCTACTTTTGAGAGACATGACCATTTTATTCTGAAGGCAACGAGAGAGGTTACCCTAGAGGTGTGGGTGTGCAAGTGTGTTAATTTCAGTTATTTAAGTCTTGAATTTAGGTTATCTATCGATTGGGTTTTTATCTTTTCATATAAACCATAGTTACTAAGCAGTAATAGCAAATATAAAAATCAGTAAAGTGCGGAAATTAAAGTTCATACGTGTTGTACCCCAAAATTTTCCCTCTCATTTATCAAATATTTTCTCATAAGATCTCCTTTGGTTCAAGACTGCACAAGGATTGATCAGCTCAAGACACCTCCTTAAGCACTGATGACTGAAATTAGGGTTTGAGATTGCACAAGAATAATTGAACTTTCAATGCCTCATATGACTTTTATGGACAATTATGGAACCCCAAGATTACTCATGTCAAGTTTCAAGCTTTGGATCACATTTTTGCCCAGTCAATTGAGCAGTTGACCTAAAAATCAACTGTATTGGGGAAAAAGTCAATTGTGGCCAATTTACAGTCAAACTTCATAATTTTTTATCCATAGAAACATTATAAACTCATATGTATCATTTTATCAAGTTTGAACCACAATTCCTCAAGAAATTTGATCAAATCATCAAAAGGGCAAAATGGTCAAAATTAGGGTTTTGATTGAGAATGAGCAATTTTTGATTTTTGACCTAGCAAATGGTTAATTAGTTTGAGGCATGATCTCAAGAGTTAACTTTCATCATTTTGACCTAATGGCACGACTCAAAATATTGCTCAAGATCAATTGGATTGATAGTTGATTTTCAGTCAATTGATCAAAAGTCAACTGTACACTGAAAAGTCAAACTTTGACTTTTTGGTCAAAATCAAGTGTCAAAGATCACAATTCATCAAAACATGTCAAAATATGAAACTTGTTCATCAAGAAAACAAAAATTCAAGATTTCATTTGAAAAGTCAAAGTTTTCAAACTTAGAAATTTTTCTAAGTGTTGAAAACTTCATGTTTTTTCACAACATTGAACATTTTAGGTGAGGATTTTGACCTAACTTCTGACCCAAGTTTCACATAGTTCCATTTGGATTTTTCAAAAGTGATTCAAAGAGGGGTTGTATATAACATTACAAAATTTCCAAAATGTCCAAGAACTCCTTGAGATCATTTGTGAGCAAGGAGAATCGAAGGTCAGAAGTTGGGGTTTCAAGTTGTTTTACAAGGCAAATTTTGTGATGAACAAAATTTAAATCTCAAACCTATGTTGCACAATCTTGCTTTGTAGGCATCTAAACCTCAATATCTTTCCATTATTAGAATATTACACTTGCTTTTGAGCTATTATCCACTTGATTCAAGCTTTATCCAAGTTAATTTTCCATTAATGGCACAAAGGCACCATTGTCATTTACATAAAGCAAGCTTTATGCAAAGTCAACTTGCATTGAGATTTGTGATCAGGACTTTATGAGTCTATCGGGATACTAACTGCAAGCATCCAATTTAGTCGTCTAGTTTTAAATGATTATCGAACCCACAGAGACTGAGGATCAATCGCATACGATCTAATGTTACAAATGTTTAACTAAGCGATGAATATTTGGTTTTAGGGGGAAAAGGTTTTAATTAAAAGCAATAGTAATAGTTATACCGATATGTGATAGTCAGACTTCGGGAACTCGGTGAATCACTTGGTATATAAAGTATTTCGGTAAAAACGAATTGTTTAAAAACCTGAGACATACACTCTCGTGTTCATGAAATAAGTTATGCTACTAAACCTAGTGGATGCACTTTAAATTTAATAACACTTTTTGAAAACAACCCGAGTTTAATTAATTTGTTAAAACACTCTTGTGTATTTAAAAATTAATGTTTCGTTACCACTATCTAGGTCGAACCCCAGCTCTCGCATGCAGGTTCTTGCCTTAATTAATTTCCCACTCTCGTGGCAAAATCGTGTTAAATATCCTTTCACTCTCGTGACAAGGGTAGTTAAATTAAATATGGAAATTGGAAACCAGAAATTATTTATAAAAGATTTTAGCCAAGTTATCACCGAATTCCTTCGGTGCTTAAGAGTCACATACCGGTACAAATAAAATTATCCAGACATAATGTATTTAGCAAACATGCAACGTAAAATACAGTTCATGAAAATAATCAACATATCATATAAACAACAAAGATCGAATTGCATAAAAAACCTGTAATTTATATTGCCGTGGTAATCTTGAATTCGTATAGTAGCTTTTGCGATACAATTAATTGAAATATAGAACTAAGTGTGTGTTAATCCTTCGATGTGAAGAATTAACACTTTAGGGAACTGGAAAATTACAGAGGCTTGAAAGGAAAATGACAGTTCAAAAGCAAGAAAACAAAGTAAAGTAATGCAGAAAGAAATTATGGTTCTGAAACAAATTCTCCGACTCTTTCAAAGTGAAATCTTGAACATATATATAGGCTCTCTCTTGTAACTGTCATGTTCCATTATTCCAGTACGTGCGTTAAATTCTCAACTGATGGAATGAGGTCGTGTGGACTTCGTGTGGGTTGCTTCGTGGCTGAACGAGTTTTTTAAGTGTTACGTTTGTAATGGAATTCATTACGTTCATAACAGCTAGGCCCTTTGTTATGTTCGTAACGCGTTCCGTTACGTTCGTAACAGTGTGCGCTAGGCGTTACGTTCGTAACACTAAGCGTTGCGCTCGTAACATCATCTGGTGTGAGTTTCTTGGCATAATGTCATTTTTCTTCTTTCTTCTTGCCATTTCTTAGCTTGTTTTTATCCTTTTAGCTTATTTGCCATCTTATGCCTTGGAAAATATAATTTACCTGAAAACAAATAAAAATACCTTCGTGATGCATATTATTCGATAAAAACGTACAAATAACTCGTGTAAATTAGGCCTAAAAAGCGATACGTTTTCGTGTTATCAAACTCCCCTACACTTGAACCTTTGCTTGTCCTCAAGCAAAAAGATAAGGCGGTTTATAAAAACGACGAATTAAACACACTCGAAGATGTTCATAAACTAGCTAGTTTGTAAATTTTGATTAGGCCAAGAGATTTAGACGCAAAAGAGGTACAATGACGACATTAGAGTACTCCAATTTTGCAAACCGTTCCGAGTCATGTTGTTATAACACCAATCAACCCTTTAAACTAAATTTCACCCGTGTTCATTCAAGCGCAATCACATTAAGCCCTTTATCTCCACACGCACATAGCAAAGTAACTGGTTAGCGACTATGATCAGTTGATTCTTGGGGTTCTGGCACTTATAAGTGGTAACCCATTCTTTCTATAACTTAATTGTAAATTGTGGGGGATCGGTCTGTAGTCCGCCCTACCAAGTTCAGTACCAGATACTTCTGAACCAATTTACAATAAGTTTTCTTTTATCTTGTGAGGATTACATCCTTTGGGCTAAATGACCGAGTGAGGGTCACCTAACTTACTTTGGGAATTTCACGACAAAGATTGCTATTTTATCATCATCTCTTTCGGATCATTCACTTATATTCATCGGTTCCTTGCGTAGTTTATGTTTTGACGGTGCCGACTGCTAGATAAACTACTAGGGGCTAATTTAAAGTAAAATTCACGGTTGGTGATATAATAAGTACCCAAAATGGCATCATATAAGGTGGAGTTTTAAAATGTCAAAATCGTAACGATTTTGTCAACCTTCCTCAAGTGGCCTAAACTGAATTGAATATTTGGTTTTAGCTAGCCGTTTGGACACATCGCGTTGTGTGATAATCGTATATTTTTTGTTATGGCTCAAGAATTGTAAAGTTTGGGGAAATCCAATAATGCACAAAAAATAACTTAGCAATTAAGGACTTAATTGTACATGAAGTTGTTTTATTGAAGGGAAAGTACAAGAAAGGAAAAACGATCCAAAAAATTAAATCTAATCTAGAAAGCGAAATAAAATGATAGAGTTTCCTCCCCCACACTTAAATCTAACATTGTCCTCAATGTTTCGAAATAAGGTAAAGGAGGTAAGGATGGGAGGAGATATCTTCATTCAGGCCCTCTCCCTCTAGCTCTTCCACGACCTCTTCTCTGCCCATCAAAGCCAGGAGATCCAAGATGACGCAGGGTCTCTTTAAAATCGTCCACGCGTACACTCAAACCACCCATTTCTGTCGTCAAAGTATCCATACGGGCCTCATACCTAGCTCCTTGTTCAATTTGTTGCTGCTGCATCTGTTGCATGAGTTGCATCATTGCAGTTTGCTGAGCTTGGATATCAGTGGCCTGTTGGGATTGGCGGGTAAGATGAGCATTCATATCTGTCATCCTTTGGTTTTGATCCATCATTGCCTCATAAAGGTATTCATTAGTCGGGCAACGAGGCCTTCTTCTGCGCCTAGTAGAAGTGCTTGGTATATCCTGTTGAGGTGTTGTCTGTTGTTGTGCATCCATTTCTTCTTCTACCTCATCAACATGTTGAGGATTTTGATTCATCTGAGAAGCTAGGTCGGGTTCAGGGGCATTTAAATCATAAATCCACTTATCCATATTTGCCACATTTGTGAGCAACCTATTCGGCATAATCACACTTGGAACAATCGTGTTCTTCACCATCAAATTATACCTGCCATCATCTCGGTTCCTAATCAAACGCATGTATTTGCAGTTATCCAAATCCATGAGAAGAGACGGTAGAGCATCAAGAGTCTCCAGTTGGGTTTGCAAATTAAGCCCATGAGCTAATGTGGTTATCAGTCCTCCAATCAAAAATGGTTATTGTCCCCTTGCACAAAGGGACTCAATATAACGTAAAAGGAACGAAGTAGCATTTACCTTGGTTTTCCCAGCTAAGCAGCAATGAAGGAAAAATATCTCCTTTGAGTTGACTTTGTTGCTATTAGCTCGTCCAAAAATAGTGTTGGAGAGAATCTTGAAGTAGTACCTAGTGGTGGAGTTGCGAATGTGAGATGCCAGACATTCATCCCAATTTCCTGTCGAGACATTGGTGATTTTCTTCCACAATTCAAACAAAACAACGGCCCAATATTCGGTAGCAGGGACCTTGTGGTGCACCGTCTCAGATTCGTCTTCCTTAATTGAAAATTTGAGTAGCTTCGTGATTCTTTCTTGGTCTAACGTATATTCGGTGTTGAACATACGGAAAGATGCGGTGCCCGTGAGGAACATGGCGTTATCACTTGGTGTTGAATACGAGAACGAACTAAGGAACTCGAGCGTCAGCTTAGGGTACGTCGGGTGATGTTGCATGCATGCGAATGAGAGGCCAGAGAGACGGAGCAGCCAATGCACTCCATCAAATATTCCCAATTTGTTGAGACAATCGTCATCGGGATATCTCGTGGCCAAGACTCCCCTACGGTGAAACTTCAAATATTGCTCCCTTTGGTGTCCACCGTCTTGATTCCTAAAAACAATTCCAGCCATGTCAGCCTCTCTGTTCTCCATTGATAATTTGTTGACTGAAGCAAGGTTCTACTGTGAAAGTGGTAAGGGAGAGATTTTGCAGAGAGTGTTTGAATGGAATGAGAGGAAACTATGTGAAGCTTTTTATAGGATGTAAATGCGGGTTGCTCTTAAATGGGAATGAATGATCTTAATGCAAGAAGTTTGAAAAATGGGAATGGTGGAGAATTTTGAACGTGAGTAAGTGTTAGGGTTTACAGCGCGCGTTTGGAAGAATGAGAGGGGAAAGAAAAAATGAAGCGATGCGCCTCTGTTTCTGTTTCGTAACAGAGAGGAGCCCCGTTACGTTCGCAATGCAGGGGCGTTACGTTTGTAACTCAAAAGGGATTGTTACGTTTGTAACAACGGTGTTACGTTTGTAACACCTCTGTTTATGGGAAAATAGCTTAGAATCAAACAGACTCAATTTTCCATATTCATTATCGTGCCATTCTCCTTAGCATCATTAGCTGCACTTATTATTATTAGGGAAGATAAAACACATAACAACATAGTTGAATATAGTAACAGTAGTGTAAAGCAACAATATTAGCACTAAACAGTAACAATAATAGCTCGTAATAGCAGAAAAAATAATGACAGTAAAATTGAAACTGATGATAAATAAATGAAATATCATTAATTAATGGAATTGTTTAGAATTTGAAACAAACAAAAACAGTAACAATTTGGAACAAACAATAACTAAATGCATGGAATAAAAAAAAACTAAAACTAAGGTTCCTCCCCCACACTTAGACGAAACAGTGACCTCATTGTGTACATAAATGCAAGAAACGGAACACATAAACATAACTATGGAAACTCCTAGCCACGATGAGTAGAGAACAGATGTTGGTGAATGAAATCCAATTGTTCAGTTACCAAATCCATAAAACCATGGAAATCCGCACGTAAAGAGGTAAGCTCACCCTGCATGCCAGTTATTTCAGTATTCAAAGAGTCGAGTGTGACAGCAAGTGGAGGTGGTGGTGGTGTCTCAGGAACTGGGAAGGTAGACTCAGTGGACACTACAGGCTGATCCCATGGGTCAGGAAATTGGTGGTATCCAGGTGGTGTTTCAGGATCGGATTCTTCAGCAGCTGGAGGGGTATTTGGGACTTCATAAATTTGAACAGTGGATGGAGTCGAAGGCGGTGTAAGAGGATGGTGGAGATTAAAAAGCCAATTTGCTCTGTTATGGACACTAGTAATAGGATCTGGGAGTACAAACTGGTGAACAGTTTCATGGTTAATCAGCAGCTCAAATTCATTCGGCCCAAGGTTTCCTATGAAGCTAGTGTGAAAGCAAAACTCAATATTTATTAGCCTAATCCCACAGTGCGGATGTGTTCCTAACATAGGTCTTCGAAGTCCAATAACATTGGAGATCATAGTAACTAACCCACCTATGAGGATTGGTGCATTCTCTGTTTGGATAATGCGCTCCATATTAGCAATCATGTAGGTGGCACCATTAACTGGACGGTTCTGCGAAGCACAATACATGATGAAAAGCTCATCACGTGACACAACTGTAACATTCTGCTCTTTTCCGAAGAGGGTATGGGCAATGATTTTGTGGAAGTACCTAATAGCAGGGTTATGGATGGACTCCGAGTAAAGATCATTTGGCTCATGATGGTTGTTTCCAGCAATACTACCCCATAAGTAATCAAGGTCGTGATCTAGCAGTAGGTCTTCTTAGGTCATGGTGAAAACATCAGGGCCATTAGGGAATCCTAACAGATCCACAAACTCCCTATGATTGTAGCGGTAGTCCATATTAAACATTCTGAAGGTGATCAGCTTGTGGTTGAAACCTAACCCATGGTTTGGCAGATAGCTTAGTATGCTCAAAAACTCAAGGGTCAGCTTACGGTAGGTACAATAGCGTCTCCGAATTGGAGCAACGTCCCAACCTATTTGGTTAAGCAGATACATAACGCTCTCACGAATTCCTAAGGCATTCATCGCATGGTCGTCAGCATAAATGGTTGGACGCATCTCTCGCTCAGCTAGATCCTCAAAGCGCCTTCTCTGATGCCTACCTCTCAGGGTTATGTTCATGTAGTTCATACGTGCCATGGAGCTAAAAAAAATAAAAAAAATAAAGCTAATGAATTACCCTGAAAATATTTAATAAATGTATGAAAAACTAAGTTAGTATTTTCAGGTTAAAATTCCGAAGTTAATCAAAAGAAAAAGAAGTTCAAATAAAAAGAAATAAAGGATGCGACATGTTTAACGCTGGTTCGCGAAATGTCGCGGAAGCAAGAGTCGCCACCGTCTTTTATTTTCTCCAATATGGAAAGGACAAAAGCACAGAAAAATTCCTTATTGAGATTAGTTCTCGGTTCGGGAGGTAGATTTATAGAAAGGGAAGGTGTTAGCACCCTTTCTATCCATGGTTATCCATGGGCTCTTAGATACTTGCTCATTTGTGTTTTCAAAATTGTTTGTTTGCTTTTCAAAGTGAGTGGGTTTGAAAAAGTTCCGTTTAAAATTTCAGTTCGACTCTTGTATCAGTCCTCAAGAGTGTTTGAAAAGTTGTTTTTGAAAGCTTTTTGCAAAGTGTCGGTGTGAAAAGAAATTTTTTGATTTGTTTTGAATTAGAGCAAGTATCTACGAGTCATCTACCTACCCTAAGGAATTAGTCTGTGTAAGTGTCCTTAAGGTAGTGCCATCCCACCATTGAGAAGTAGGTAGCACCATCATTGGAGGTGTTCGGGTCAATTCGAGGGTTCGGGACATTGTGGTCACCAGAGCAATAGGAAGACACCTTAGAAGCTACCCCCATGCCATGTTCATGGACATGAGGACTTACTAAAACGTCCTCTACTCGACGACCACGTTTCGAGGGCAAGGCAACAGTGAGACGTACCCTAGGGGTGGTGTGTGAATTGTGTGTCATTTTCAATTATGTTTATCTTGTCATGCATTGGTGATCTACGCTTTGTTTTTATTTTTGACATTCATTCTTTCATGGGGTTATTAACAGTTAAAAGGTGCGGGAAGATAAAAGTCATACGCTATTACAAAGGCGCGGGTCTACATCGCCAAATTAAACCAAAACCCGATTTGAAATAAATAAAATGTGGAAAGTAAATATCCTAATTATCTATTACAAAGCTTTGGGGTAATTACATGAAATTTAAAAAAAAAGAAATAAAGTAAATGCGCGAAATGCGATTATAATCGAAGATGCGAGGGCGTTGGACCCTTTAAAGAAATTAAATTGAAATTATAAAATTAATTAAATTAAATAAAAGAAAGAACTTATTTTTTGGAGTTTTTGTATTTATGGAATTTAATGAGAAAATTAATTGGAATTAAAAGTTAATTAAAACCCTAGTTCTAAATTGTTTTTAATTTATTAAAAAAAATGTTTAAGTTGTAACCTAATTTAACCTAATTAATTAATGACAAATTTATTTACAAAAATAATTAATTGTTAATAATAATGATGATGAGGAAATTTAATTATTTGGAAGAAAAAAAATTAAATGCTACAAAACCTAATTTTTATGTGTTTTAATTTATTTTAAAAAATGTTAAAGTTTAAACCCTAATTTAAAGCTAAATTAATTATCAAATTTATTTACAACAAAAAAAAAAACATTAATACATTAAATAATAAATAAATATATTTTTATTTTTGACTTTCTGATTTTTTTTTGTATTTTTATATTATAAAACTTATTTTATGAATTAAAAGAAAAAATCATTAAATTAAAACAAACAAGAAAGAGAAAAAAAGAATGAGAAAAGAAATACAAACATAGGGGGTGTGTTGACCCTTTTGGAGGCTTGTAGAAAGCAATTAGGCCCACTGATTCCTGGCCCTGTTTGACTTTCCCATGATCTCGTATGGATCATTGACCAAGGTGCATGATGGAAGTCCTGTACTGGCCTTTGGATTCATCTCCTGGGACATGTGGCGTACCAAGAGATGGAGTTGTATGGTGGTCCTTGGGCAAGGACTCGTACCTGAGCGCATTATGAACAAAAATATTGAAGAATATGGGGGACCTGGGAATCGAACCCAGGTCCCGTTGCTTGCAATCACTCCTTTCCACCAACTGAGCCAGCGCGTTAGTTTTGATATATAATAAGATAGAAATAATATATATGAAACATGCAATTATTCTGGAACCCAAATAAAAACGCGCCAACGATTTGAATTAGCCAACCATATGCCTACAACTCATCTTCTTCTCCACTTCTTCGCTTTGGCCTGAAAAAAAATAGAATGGATAGCGGGGGTTTTAAACCGCCACTAAATGAAGAACACAAAAATAGCGATTAGGCCCTGGGCTCATATAAATTGAGCGCGAGGTGTGGTTTTGAATCGTTGGAATGTCACGAATCCAATGGTGTATGTCTCGCTGCCTGATTTTTCCTTATGTAAAAGTCCCCAATTTCAAGCTTGTGAAAACCTAGAAAATTTCCATGGCAGATTCTCGTACAGGGCACGTTAGTTCAATTAGAAGATATCAACAGCTTTAGAATGCTCATGTTAGTGCAAAACAACAGTTAAAAGACATTGATCATGCACATAAAATGGAATACGATTATCAATTTTTTTAAGAAAAGTGAAACACGGTTATACCAATTCTTGAGGTTAGAGGACGTGGTTTTGATTCAGAAAGCTTCCTTGATGCGTCAGGAATGTAATGGAATCGTTCTTTTGCTTGGAAAAGTGCTTTATGTGTGTTTTCAGTTTTCAAACTTTTGATAAAAAATGCCAAGTGATTTGTTGGTTTGAGGCGCAGCTTCCAGGTTCTCAGCATTAGGGTTGTGTTTGTGTATGTATATGGAATGAATTAGGGTAGAAATCCAAGTCCATAAACCTTTGCAATCAATGTTTCAATATTTGATTTTTAATGGTATCTTTTTCAATCTTTTTCATGTGAAGAACATGCCAATCATTGCCAATCACCTTGATTCTTTCCTTATTGAATAGTGCACGAAATCTTGAGTGAATTCTATGCACAAAAAGATTTGAAAAGCATGGATTAGTATTTTCTTATAATTAATTTTAATTAAATGAATTAAATAGATTAAATATTCAATTAATTAATTAAAAATAGGAAAATAACTCCCCTTTGGGTCAATGGGTCGTGCATAGCTTTTGGATGATGATTCTTGGAAGAAATTGAGGCACATTAGCAATTTTGAGGCATTTGAAGCAAAGTTGACTTTTCAAAATTCCCAAAAATTTCCAAACTTCCACAAGGCATATCTTGCTCAATTTTTAATCTTTGATCATGTTCTTGGACGTTTTGGAAAGGTCTTGAAGTCCTCTAACCAATGCCTTTGGTCCCATGTCATTTTGATTTACCAATCTCAAGTTATGGTCTTTGACTTAAAGTTCCTTTTTGTTGACTTTTGAAAATGACCTATAATGTTGAGATTGATAACTTTTTGTGAGAGCATTTCTTGGACTTGAAGTGTGAAGATGAGTTGTAGGAGATGTCATTCTCTTCAACATGAGCTTTGGATGTAATTTTTCTGATAAACCATGTGGAAGTTATGCCCTGGTCAATTTACAGTTGACTTTTTCAACTGTCCAAATATGGAAACTTTTGCATCTCGAGACTTTTTGAGCCATGCCTTGAGAATCATGATCAAGCATTGATCAAATGATGTTTGTGGCTTCAAAATAATATGTTGACCAAAAATTTGGACTTTTGACTGTCAAATGACCATTTTGCCCCTGCAGTTGACTGTTGAGCAATTAGGGTTTCTGACTGTGCAATTTTGTGCTGTAAGTCTTGGAACTTAGCATATGGATGCTTGACCATGTTTGTAGGCATATAGGACTTGTTTGGACCCTTGGAAACTTCAATTTCTTTTCCAGAACCAAAACCCTAGTTTTTGACTGTTAGGAGGCCATTGAACTGTGCAACTCTTGAGAGATTGTGAAGCATGCTCTTTGCAAATCTTGAAGAATATGGGAGGGCAAATTTTGGGGTACAACAGTTGCCCCTGTTCAATCTTCTTAGACCTGAGGATGTAGATTGGCTGGCGTGCCTTTCGTAATCCGAGGGTGGAAGATGATTGGACACTAGAGTGCCCAGAAATTTGCGCTCACATAGTAGTGTGATGGTGGGAATGAGCTTATAGATGCCATTTGGAGATTAGTGGATAGGAAGATGGGCTTATAGATGCCATGTTGAAAGGTGATGGATAGGTGGATGGGCTTATAGATGCCATCTGGGTGTCGACCGCGTAAGAGATTCCTTAGCGAGAACTTGCGTACCTGAAAAAGAAAATGATTACCTGGCCTGTTACAGGAGCTGGTCTTCAAACTCTTTGTGTAGATGTGCCCTGACTGGTTACAGGAATTGAATCTGGAGCTTCAAAAGGTGATGAATGAACCAGGGATGGTTACTACCTCAACGGGATGATGAGAGAACCTTTGGCGATTACTACCTCAACAGTAACAATGAGAGAATCTGGGGCGATTACTACCTCAACAGTAACGATGAGAGAATCTTGGGCGATTACTACCTCAACAGGAACGCTGAGAGAATCTTGGATGTCTTTTATTGGGATAAGAATCAGGGAGATCTTAGGGTCGATCTGACTGAACTAGAGAAGGCCTTTGACTGGATAAGAATCAGGAAAATCTTAGGGTCGATTTAACTGAACCGGGCAAGGTCTTGGAATATCTTCAACTGGACAAGAATCAGGGAGATCTTAGGGTCGATCTGAATGAACCAGAGAAGGCCTTTGACTGGATAAGAATCACGAAAATCTTAGGGTCGATTTAACTGAACCGGGCAAGGTCTTGGAATATCTTCAACTGGATAAGAATCAGGGAGATCTTAGGGTCGATCTGACTGAACCAGAGAAGGCCTTTGACTGGATAAGAATCAGGAAAATCTTAGGGTCGATTTAACTGAACCAGGCTAGGTCTTGAAATCTTCAACTGGATAAGAATCAAGGAGATCTTAGGGTCGATCTGACTGAACCAGAGAAGGCCTTTGACTGGATAAGAATCAGGAAAATCTTAGGGTCAATTTAACTGAACCAGGCTAAAGTCTTGGAATATAGCGGAGAACTTAACTGGATCTTTCCTGAAAGGTAAAGGTCAGTCATATGCCATGCATGATATGGATCAAGCAATGATGTTCTCAACATAAATGAGATTGTAAGATATGATGCGTTTATGCATGTATCATGATGTATGTGATGCTTTTGAACGTATGTTTTCGTTTTAGGAAAATGAATCCTTGACGGGTGCCGGGGAGTTAAATCCTGGGCTGATGTAGAGCTTCTGTTTCCACTGGGGAGTGATGGTTGCAAGAATACCGGTAGGAGAAGATAACTCCGTTGGGGAATAAACTTGGCGAATAGATTACTCTGCGGGGATTGAAATTTGTGGGGAAAGAGAAGTACTTTGCTGAGGTTGATGAGGATAACTCCGCTGGGGATACCGTTGTTATGTTGGAAGTGTTAATAGACTTTGCTGGGGATAAGAAGACTTCGTCGGGGACGATCTTTCCGTGGCTTTTGGCTGAGGATAACCCAGTTATATCCTGGTAGGGAAATAACCTTTAAATAAAGCCGGGGGACGCGTTCGTGCTCTGCGGGTGGCAAGCTTCCAGAATCTACTGGGGATAAGCTTCCTGCTGGGGAGATGATTCAAACTTTCCTGGGGAAATCTTGATTGGACTCTCCTGGGGAAATTTTGAGATGTATTGGGGAAGTGGCTCCGCTGAATGTCTGGTATACCGTCGGGGAACAATCTTAGATCAAGATTGCCGGGGATGCTTGTTAAGAATGTTTGTATATTGTTGGGGAATGTTGAGATCTGCTGGAGGATACCCAACTTCCGTAAGGCTGATTGCATAGCTTTGCTTGGGGAGAGTGCATTGACTTGCTGACTCACTCTCTGGGGAATTAAGATATAATGGTTATGTTCTTCAGCCGAACTTACCTTGGTACCTTGGAGGACAGAACAATTAGATCGCTCAGATAACTCTTTATTGCCCCTGTTTCTAATGTTACCTGTAATTGATCCTTTGTTTCGTACGCAGATATTTATGAGTTAGCAATTAGTGTCAATGCATATATCACAAATTGAACCTTGGACGTTCTTCGCAACACAAAACAGAAAAAGGAAGAAACAAAAGGCAGTTTGTAGCTGAAAAGTGAATTTATATTGATTTTTGAATTTGCCTGTAAATAGGCGTTCATGTACAAGAGGCTGACGTCCTAGTAAGAGAAACGCCACCGAACAAAAGAGTTTATACAAATTTGTACAAAGGGAAAACAAAACAGCTGTGTGAACAGAATAATCCCACTGGGTTCCAACTCTGCTATCGCCTTTATATCTTCGAGCGTCTCATCACTTGATGACCTAGCTGAAGATGAAGCTGATTGATCGATGCCGTCTGAACTTGGTGCTGATACCGGATTCTGGATGCAAAGTGATCCAATGAGACATAGTGTTACGCTTTATCCCTAACTTTTGCCTGGACCGCCCTCTTGGGTTTTCAGTCCATCGGGATACCCATTTTTTCCCAAGCCACCTTTTCAGGTTTTCGACTTACCGGGTGTACAGATTTTTTCATTTCATCCCTTCATTTTGCCCGAACCCTTTTGGTTCGCCGGGAGCCCTAATTTTTGCCTAGGTATGTCAACCTAGCGGGTCTTTATTATGCGTAGTATCTTTTTACTATGTCTGCATTGGCGGGGTGAGGAAGGTCGTCACCATCCATGTTGGTTAGAATCATGGCTCCTCCTGAGAACACATGTTTAACCACAAATGGCCCTTCATACGTAGGGGTCCATTTTCCCCTTGGATCACTCTGAGGAAGGATGATGCGTTTGATTACCAGATCCCCAACTTGATATTCTTGTGGTCTGACCTTTTTGTTAAATGCCCTGATCATCCGTTTCTGATACGTCTGACCATGACAGATAGCAGCGAGTCTTTTTTCATCAATAAGGTTTAGCTGATCAAGTCGTGTCTGGATCCAATCATCTTCGCTTAGATCTGCATCCTTCATTATCCGGAGAGAGGGTATCTGCACTTCGATCGGCAAGACTGCCTCCATGCCGTAGACCAAGGAGAAAGGAGTTGCCCCGGTTGACGTCCTTGCTGAGGTACGGTACCCATGAAGAGCGAACAGTAACATCTCGTGCCAATCTTTATAAGTCACTGTCATCTTCTGCACAATTTTCTTAATGTTCTTGTTCGCTGCTTCTACAGCCCCATTCATCTTCGGCCAGTAGGGAGAAGAGTTGTACTGCTGTATCTTAAACTGCTCGCAGAGTTCAGTGATCATCTTGTTGTTGAGATTGGTACCGTTGTCTGTAATGATTCTTTCAGGGACACCGTATCGACATATCAGATTATGCCAAATGAACCGTGCCACAACGTTCTTGGTTACCGTAGCGTAGGAAGCTGCTTCAACCCACTTCGTGAAGTAATCAATCACTACCAGGATGAAGCGATGCCCGTTGGATGCTGTAGGTTTAATCTCGCCGATCATATTTATGCCCCACATTGCAAACGGCCAAGGTGCAGTTAGAACATTTAGAGGAACTGGAGGAACATGCACCTTGTCTGCATATATCTGGCATCTATGGCATATCCGAGAGTGTTGGTAACAGTCGGCTTCCATGGTGGACCAGAAATACCCTGCCCGAAGGATTTTCTTTTCCATAGTGTGTCCACTGGAATGTGTTCCGAAGGTACCCTCATGCAGTTCTGCCATGATCCTTTCTGCTTCAGTCTTATCCACACAACGCAGTAAGGTCGAATCATGGTTTCGCTTGTACAGAATGCCGTTGCTGAGGAAGAACTTCGCTGCGAACCTTCTCAGAAACTTTTTGTCATTGACAGATGCACCTTCAGGATACTCTTGAGCTTCCAAATATCTCTTCACCTCATGGTACCAAGGTTTCTCAGTCACCAACTCAGTCTCAAGATCACAACAGTATGCCGGTTCGTCCAATTTCCAGATGATGATCTGGGGAGCCTCATTGTCCCATTTGACTTTGAACATGGAAGACATCGTAGCTAACGCGTCCGCTAACTGATTCTCCTCTCTTGGGAAATGTTCAAAGGTTATCTCTGTGAAGTGGGGGATCAATGTCAACACACATTCTCTGTAAGGAATAAGATTCGGATGTTTCGTATCCCACTCTCCTTTGATCTGATTGATCACGAGAGCGGAATCTCCGAAGACACTCAGAAACTTGATCCTTAAGTCAATCGCAGCTTGGAGACCCATGATGCATGCCTCATACTCCGCCATGTTGTTGGTGCAGTTGAAACATAGCCGGGCAGTGAGTGGAGTATGAGTGCCTTGGGGGGATATTATCACAGCACCAATACCGTTACCCAAAGCATTGGAGGCTCCGTCAAAGTGCATAGACCATCGGGATCCTTCCTCAGGTCCTTCATCCGGTCCAGGTACTTCACAATCAGTCACTATCATGATACTCTCGTCTGGAAACTCGAAGTTCATTGAATGATAGTCGTCTACTGCCTGATGTGCCAAGTGGTCTGCCAATACACTTCCCTTGATGGCTTTCTGGGTTGTGTACTGGATGTCGTATTCTGTCAAGATCATTTGCCATCTTGCTATTCTCCCAGACAGAGCAGGCTTTTCAAATATATACTTTATTGGATCCATCTTTGAAATTAACAAGGTAGTGTGAGTCAGCATATACTATCTCAGCCGGCGAGCAGCCCATACCAAAGCGCAGCAAGTTTTCTCGAGTAGTGAGCATCGGGTCTCACAGTCGGTAAACTTTTTGCTAAGGTAATAAATGGCGTGCTCTTTTCGGCCAGACTCGTCATGCTGCCCCAGCACACACCCCATTGAGTTGTCAAGTACTGTCAGGTATAGTATCAGAGGTCTCCCTTCAACCGGTGGCATAAGAATGGGTGGTTCTTGGAGATACTCTTTGATTCTGTCAAAAGCGGCCTGACATTCATCATTCCAACGTACTACCTGATCTTTCTTCAGCAGCTTGAAGATTGGTTCACAGGTAGCGGTTAGGTGCGAGATGAATCGAGCAATGTAATTCAGGCGTCCTAAAAAGCCTCTGACTTCTTTCTCTGTCTGAGGGACTGGCATCTCTTGAATGGCTTTAACCTTGGCAGGGTCCACTTGAATACCCTTATCACTTACAACGAAGCCTAGCAACTTTCCAGATCTTACCCCGAAGGTGCACTTGTTCGGGTTCAACCTCAGCTTGTACAGCTTCAGACGGTCAAACAATTTCTGCAGATGATCAAGGTGTTCCTCCTTAGTTTGGGACCTTGCAATCATGTCATCGACATACACTTCAATCTCATGATGGATCATGTCATGAAATAAAGCAACCATGGCACGTTGGTAGGTTGCCTCAGCATTTTTCAACCCGAATGGCATGACCTTGTAGCAGAAGGTGCCCCACTGAGTAACAAAGGTAGTCTTTTCCATGTCTTCAGGAGCCATCTTGATCTGATTATACCCTGAAAAACCATCCATGAAAGAGAACACCTTGTGCTGAGCAGTATTGTCAACAAGGACATCAATGTGAGGTAAGGGAAAGTAATCCTTGGGGTTGCCCCTATTCAGATCCCTGTAGTCAACACACATTCTGACCTTACCATCCTTCTTCGGTACCGGCACCACATTAGCAACCCACTGGGGGTAAGAAGTCACTGCAAGAAACTCGGCATCAAATTGTTTCATAACCTCGGCTTTGATCTTCTCAGATATCTCTGGACGCATACGGCGGACCTTTTGCTTAACCGGAGGGTAGTCTTCCTTGGTAGGCAAATGATGGACCACAATGTCAGTATCTAAACCAGGCATGTCTTCGTAGGACCAGGCAAAGATTTCCATGTAATCATGTAACATCTGAGTCAACCGTTGCTTCACGCTGAGCTCTAGGTTGGCACCAATCTTAACCTCCTTTCTGTCCGTCTCAGTACCCATATTTATTGTTTCCACTGGCTCTTCATGTGGTTGAATCGCCCCCTCTTCCTGGAGTAACAGTCTTGCAAGCTCGCCAGGCACTTCGTAATCGTCTTCACCTTCGTCTTCGGCTAAGTTGATCGGATTTTCGAAGTCATAACTGGCAGTAGCAGAGTCGTTACCAGTGAGATCCAGAGTGGATTGAAACCTGTATGAGTGAGTGTGTGTAAATACAATTGTTTTGCAATATATAAAGAAAGGAAAGAAAGAAAAGGAGCATAAGATTTGAAATTCGAGAAAACGTCCAAGGTCTTTATTCATGATATATTAAATGACAATTAATATACCCTCACAAATGAAGCCACGGTGCCCCGGGTAAGACACCGGGCCATAGAGTTTTAATTCATTGTTTATTACAAATAACAAAAACAAAGGAGTTTATTACTGCGTAACAAAAGTAACAGGAGTATGATCTTTAGCAGTCCAATTGGTCAATCCACCATCAGTCGTCGGGTAAATCCAGCTATCGAACTCTGACTCTTCCACTTCATCTTCATCCCCAATGGCATTCACTCCTGGATTGGTGATGAGCACAGGAGGTCTTCTGGTTCTAGCTTTGCGCACAGCCTTCTGAGCCTCTGCAGTAAAACCCAGTCCAAACGTGTCAGTTTTAGGTGTAAAATCAGGGAGCCTGCCCCAGTTAGCACATTCACCTTTCTTGATTACAGCCCGGGCGTCCTTCAAGGAAGCCATCTTCAATGGAAAGTCCTCTTCAACCACTGCTTCTGCTGCTGCCAATGTTGGAGGTACCTCCTCAAAATGTTGAAAAGGGGTTTCAATAAACTCCCCGTCCATCTCAATGTATCGGAAGGAATTCAAGTGACTAACCATATACTCCTCCTCTCCCTGCACAGTGACAATCTTCCCTCTGACAGGGTACTTGAGCTTCTGGTGTAGGGTAGAAGTCACTGCCCCAGCTTTGTGAATCCAAGGTCGACCCAGTAAACAGGAATAAGATGGACGGATATCCATCACATAGAAAGTTGAGTCGAATACTTGAGAACCCACACGAATAGGAATGTCTACCTCTCCGTGAACCATCCTTTTAGAACCGTCAAAGGCTCTGACAATGATGTTGCTAGGTTTCAGCTCCAGGCCCTCACAATCCAACCGGTCTAAGGCCTTTTTGGGTAACACATTCAAGGAAGAACCGGTGTCCACCAACACGTGCGTAAGAGTAGTGCCCCTGCATTCTATAGAGACATGCAGGGAATCGTTGTGGTTCTTTCCCTTAGCAGTAAGGTCAGCATCCGAGAAACCCAAACCATTGTCGGTTGTCAAATTGGCTACGCAATCAGTAAACTGGACTGTAGATGTCTCATGTGGAACATGGGCCGTCTTTAGAAATGAAATCAAGGCCTTAGCATGGGCCTCTGAGCACAACAGCAAGGAGAGCATTGAGATCTTGGAGGGGGTATGCCCCAGCTGTTCAACAACATTAAAATCGCTCTTCTTGATTATCTTCAGAATTTCCTCCATCTCTTGTTGGGAGGCCTCAGCATTCACAGATTTTGGTGCCTCCATCCGGGCAGGCTCATCTTCAATCCCTTTGCCCCAAGCATTAGATGACTCGGCGGCAGGGGAAACAACTTGATCAGAAGTGGAAGCAGGTGCACTTGCAGGTGTTATAACGAGAGGTCTTCGAATAGCTGGTGGTGCAATGTCAGGCGAGAAGAGCCTGCCACTGCGGGTAACTTTGGCTGGACCAGTGATATTGCTGATGCTGGTGCCAGTGTTGAATTCTTGCTTTTTTCCATGTACATATACATCTGCCCCATAGTGCCATGGGACAGCCTTATCAGATTCATAGGGGAGAGGCCCCGGAACAGTAATCACAATGGGTGCGACAGTCATGATTTTAACTGGCTTCCTCGGGGGAGCCTTGATTGGATTATTGAAAATTGTAACAACAGATACTTCTTCCACAGGAACAAACGGAACGGTGGTCTTCTTGAATAGAATCTCCTTGCTGTCCATCAGGCTTTGGATGCCCAACTTCAGCAAAGGACAACCAGAAAGGGAAACAGCACAGAAAAGGCAACCTTCGCTACAACCCGGAAATAAACCGGCCAACAGTAGGTTCCTCTTAACAGTTATCAGAGGAGTAGCTACATCATTTACAGAAACGGCATACACATCTTCATCAACGGCATTTACTCCATGCTGGGGCATAGGAGCAGTCACCACATTTGGCCTCTCAGGCGCCTCAAATTGTATCTCCTTTGCATCAATAAGGTCCTGTACCTTATTCCTCAAGGCCCAACAGTCATCAGTGGAATGCCCCGGGCTATCGGAATGATAAGCACAACGGGCATTTGGATTGTACTTGGGAGAGGCAGTGTTCACAACCTTTGGGGCCTCCCTAACAGTCGCTAGGTTGGTGGACAGCAACTGCGGCAAGATTTGCGATAGGGTCATACTTAGACGGGTAAACTATCTTCTAGGTCTTTCAGCCCTGGGTGGATTGGTTTGCCGAGGAGCGGCAGCAGGCTTTGCAATCATCACCGCGTTGACAGATTGGCGGCGTTCTGGTTTCTCTTGCCTCCTAGGCCCATACACAGCACTGGCCTCCTTTTTAAAGGGTTTCTTCTCAGAACTTGAAGATGCACCTTTCTGAATTTTACCGGACTTCATTCCAGCCTCTATCCTCTCCCCAGTCAGAATAAGGTCAGTGAACCCTGCATATGAGTTACCGATAAGATGATTGAAAAATGGCCCAGATAGGGTCCCCAAGAACATATCCACCAGCTCACGGTCAGTTAACGGAGGCTGCACTCTGCCAGCCAGATCCCTCCACTTCTGCGCATACTCTTTAAAACCTTCGCTTGATCCTAGCGACATACCCTGGAGTTGGGTACATGTAGGAGCAAGGTCGGCATTATATTGATACTGCTTATAAAAAGCAGTAGCCAACTCCTCCCAGTTACGAACCTTGGTTCCATCCAGCTGATAGAACCATTCGAGATGAGTCCCTGAAAGACTCTCCTGGAAGAAGTGGATCCACAAGTTCTTGTCCACTGTGTACGGTTGGATCTTCCGCACATAAGATCTGAGGTGTAGCTTGGGACAAGACGCCCCGTCATACTTGGTGAAGGATGGTGCTTTAAACTTGTGAGGAATGATCACACCAGTAGATAAGCCCAAATCTCCGAAATCTAGCCCAAGCACTTGTTGGATCTCCATGGCGTTCAGTCTGTCTTCCAACTTCTTGTATCTGTCTTCAGCCGGAGGATACTGTTCCTCATTGAAGTCAGTCTCGTTGTCAGAGACTACCGGACTAGGACCTTTTCCCCCTTGGGGACTGCTCTTGCCTACAGAAGAACCAGCTTCCTCATTCTGCAGAGTGTTGCCAAACCTTCGGCCCGTGTTGAAAAGAACAGTTCTCTTCTTCTTCTCCTTCTTCAGGAGTAAAGCCTTCAGCTCTTCTTGGCCTTGAGCCAAACCCATGATCAGCTCCTGAAATTGCGCGTTCTGCGCCTGAAGGGCCTTGATAGACATCTCGGTTGATGATGAGTTAGGGTTCATGATGCTGAAATAAACAGCGAAGAACAGTAAGCAACTTGAAAAGAAGAATACCTGCTATGCACATGATGAATGGAATGTGTATGATTTATGTTTTCAAAGACAATCGAGAATCAACTTTGTAAACAAAAAGGAACACACTTCATTAGATTCAACTTTGAAACTTAAATTGTTCAACAGATTGCCCTTAGGCGTTACATAAAAGGGAAATACTGAAAAGGGAAATAAAACTGTAAAAGAACATCCAGAGCTCCTTATTGATCCCAGGGTCTCCTCTTCTTAGTACGGATGTAGTCGTTCAGAGCTCGCTCATTCTTCAACTGCTTTGTCAGCTTCTGGATCTTCAATTCCTGCTCGTTGAACTTTTCCCGATAAGAATCCCGTTCTTCTCGCAGTTGCGACCAAGACCTCTTTAATGTCTCATAATCAGTAGGTATCTGAGGAGGGAGGACAGTTGGAGGAGCCCCCTCTTTTGCTGGATACTCAAGAATTATGGGTCTGACAACTTCGTACGGCATACCTAACTTCTGAGCACGGATGCGAACCCATTTGTAGTAGGCTTCCATAGGCAGAGAAGTCTTTGGCCCTAACTCCTGTGGGTCAGCTTTATGAACTCTGTCCCAAGCCTTGATGAACCTACGATGCAGCTCGTCACTATCCATCTGAAACTCAAAACTAATGTGAGGCACCAACATCTCATGAGGCCCTGCTCTTCTGGCTCTTCCAAACTGACGGAGCGCTAGACATGGATTATAAGAGATTCCTCCTTGGGTACCAATCAAAGGAACATTAGGGTATTCTCCACAACGATCAATAACAGCTACCTCATCCAAACCTCTGAAAGTCCAAATGATGTCCTTATCAGTGAGGGACATTAACCTATGAGTCCAACCTCTTCCTTCTTGGTTCTTCAGCACGGACTTAGGGAGGTGCGAAATAAACCACCTCACCAACAAAGGGATACAACACCACAGAGTTCCTCGTCTTCGGGCAGTACGAGCATAAAGTTGTTGCAGGATGTCGCCCAAGAGAGTGGGCACAGGGTTCTGAGACATGAAGATCTTTATGGCAGCGACATTGATGAAGTTGTCAGGATTAGGAACCAAGACTAGCCCATAGATTAAGAGAGCCAAGATGTCTTCATATGCCCTAAAATCCAGGTCATTCCAGAAACTGTTAGCTTTACCAATCAGAAACTTGGCCAAGAAACCCTTAACTCCGCTTCTAGTCACCCAATTGTCCATTACTTCTTGGTGGGTCAAGAGGAGAGCTGCAGCAACCTCCTCAAGCCTGAGGGTCTTTTCCCAACCAGTGAAGGGATTCTGATCCAAGATAGGGATACCAAGCAAGTCAGAGAACTCTTCCAGGGTAGGGACCAGCTGGAAGTCTTGAAAGGTGAAACACTGGTACAGAGGGTCATAGAATTGGGTCAAGACACTTATCAATTGTTGGTCCCGCTTTGCAGTGACTAAACTGAGAAGAGAACCATGCCTCTGGATGAAGGAAGTGGTGTTTGGAATTCTGCTAACCAACTCTTCAAGCAACTCAGGTGGGTGAACAAAGTTGAACCGGATAGTATTCCTTCGCATAGGCATCATGATGTCCTACAAAACAGAGCAAAGGTGAAACCCTCTTGTCTTTGAAATGGTCAGTCCTTATGCAGGATACATGCAATGCTCATGATGTTATGATAAAGCACACCACAAATATTTACAAAGCAAACATGGTAAGGCACACAAGTCACACAAGACAAACCCTTAAAGTTTTAGGCCAGCATGAGGTCTAGGTATTACCCTCTTTCAGTTTGTTGGTTCATACCTGTCCTATCAAAAGTAACCGGGTTCTTAGAGGATCCCAATATCATTGACTACCCTCAATCGGTCATAACTCCAGCATCGCAATCTTTTCTTACAGCCAGAACCATCACGAGAGTTTAGCCTCAATGGGCGTAGCATACTGCTACTGTTCTAGTGGCCAAGTTGGGTCATTTAAGGTTCTAAGGTCGGTTGGTGCTTAATGACTCCTCAGAAGACCCATATTCTCCTCGTTGCAACACAAGGGATATCGGTACAGACCAAGGTGCCACACCAACGTAGCCACTGCTTCACCCATGTCGGTCTACGCCGGACAGGTCCCTCACAGCTTATGCTACCTAAACAGGGTATCCCCAGATCCGGGTTAGGATCTATGTAACTCCGATGCAACCCACAATTTAAAGCAAACAAGTCAAAACAATTGAAAACACAGTTATGAACTAATCCTAAGGTACACCTCACTTATAAGATAGTCCCCAGCAGAGTCGCCAGTTCTGTGATCGGTGGATCTGGAACTGACTGTTTAACGCTGGTTCGCGAAATGTCGCGGAAGCATGAGTCGCCACCGTCTTTTATTTTCTCCAATATGGAAAGGACAAAAGCACAGAAAAATTCCTTATTGAGATTAGTTCTCGGTTCAGAAGGTAGATTTATAGAAAGGGAAGGTGTTAGCACCCTTTCTATCCATGGTTATCCATGGGCTCTTAGATACTTGCTCATTTGTGTTTTCAAAATTGTTTGTTTGCTTTTCAAAGTGAGTGGGTTTGAAAAAGTTCCGTTTAAAATTTCAGTTCGACTCTTGTATCAGTCCTCAAGAGTGTTTGAAAAGTTGTTTTTGAAAGCTTTTTGCAAAGTGTCGGTGTGAAAAGAAATTTTTTGATTTGTTTTGAATTAGAGCAAGTATCTACGAGTCATCTACCTACCCTAAGGAATTAGTCTGTGTAACTGTCCTTAAGGTAGTGCCATCCCACCATTGAGAAGTAGGTAGCACCACCATTGGAGGTGTTCGGGTCAATTCGAGGGTTCGGGACATTGTGGTCACCAGAGCAATAGGAAGACACCTTAGAAGCTACCCCCATGCCATGTTCATGGACATGAGGACTTACTAAAACGTCCTCTACTCGACGACCACGTTTCGAGGGCAAGGCAACAGTGAGACGTACCCTAGGGGTGGTGTGTGAATTGTGTGTCATTTTCAATTATGTTTATCTTGTCATGCATTGGTGATCTACGCTTTGTTTTTATTTTTGGCATTCATTCTTTCATGGGGTTATTAACAGTTAAAAGGTGCGGGAAGATAAAAGTCATACGCTATTACAAAGGCGCGGGTCTACATCGCCAAATTAAACCAAGACCCGATTTGAAATAAATAAAATGTGGAAAGTAAATATCCTAATTATCTATTACAAAGCTTTGGGGTAATTACATGAAATTTAAAAAAAAAGAAATAAAGTAAATGCGCGAAATGCGATTATAATCGAAGATGCGAGGGCGTTGGACCCTTTAAAGAAATTAAATCGAAATTATAAAATTAATTAAATTAAATAAAAGAAAGAACTTATTTTTTGGAGTTTTTGTATTTATGGAATTTAATGAGAAAATTAATTAGAATTAAAAGTTAATTAAAACCCTAGTTCTAAATTGTTTTTAATTTATTAAAAAAAATGTTTAACTTGTAACCTAATTTAACCTAATTAATTAATGACAAATTTATTTACAAAAATAATTAATTGTTAATAATAATGATGATGAGGAAATTTAATTATTTGGAAGAAAAAAAAGTAAAATGCTACAAAACCTAATTTTTATGTGTTTTAATTTATTTTAAAAAATGTTAAAGTTTAAACCCTAATTTAAAGCTAAATTAATTATCAAATTTATTTACAACAAAAAAAAAACATTAATACATTAAATAATAAATAAATATATTTTTATTTTTGACTTTCTGATTTTTTTTTGTATTTTTATATTATAAAACTTATTTTATGAATTAAAAGAAAAAATCATTAAATTAAAACAAACAAGAAAGATAAAAAAAGAATGAGAAAAGAAATACAAACATAGGGGGTGTGTTGACCCTTTTGGAGGCTTGTAGAAAGCAATTAGGCCCACTGATTCCTGGCCCTGTTTGACTTTCCCATGATCTCGTATGGATCATTGACCAAGGTGCATGATGGAAGTCCTGTGCTGGCCTTTGGATTCATCTCCTGGGACATGTGGCGTACCAAGAGATGGAGTTGTATGGTGGTCCTTAGGCAAGGACTCGTACCTGAGCGCATTATGAACAAAAATATTGAAGAATATGGGGGACCTGGGAATCGAACTCAGGTCCCGTTGCTTGCAATCACTCCTTTCCACCAACTGAGCCAGCGCATTAGTTTTGATATATAATAAGATAGAAATAATATATATGAAACATGCAATTATTCTGGAACCCAAATAAAAACGCGCCAACGATTTGAATTAGCCAACCATATGCCTACAACTCATCTTCTTCTCCACTTCTTCGCTTTGGCCTGAAAAAAAATAGAATGGATAGCGGGGGTTTTAAACCCCCACTAAATGAAGAACACAAAAATAGCGATTAGGCCCTGGGCTCATATAAATTGAGCGCGAGGTTTGGTTTTGAATCGTTGGAATGTCACGAATCCAATGGTGTATGTCTCGCTGCCTAATTTTTCCTTATGTAAAAGTCCCCAATTTCAAGCTTGTGAAAACCTAGAAAATTTCCATGGCAGATTCTCGTACAGGGCACGTTAGTTCAATTAGAAGATATCAACAGCTTTAGAATGCTCATGTTAGTGCAAAACAACAGTTAAAAGACATTGATCATGCACATAAAATGGAATACGGTTATCAATTTTTTTAAGAAAAGTGAAACACGGTTATACCAATTCTTGAGGTTAGAGGACGTGGTTTTGATTCAGAAAGCTTCCTTGATGCGTCAGGAATGTAATGGAATCGTTCTTTTGCTTGGAAAAGTGCTCTATGTGTGTTTTCAGTTTTCAAACTTTTGACAAAAAATGCCAAGTGATTTGTTGGTTTGAGGCGCAGCTTCCAGGTTCTCAGCATTAGGGTTGTGTTTGTGTATGTATATGGAATGAATTAGGGTAGAAATCCAAGTCCATAAACCTTTGCAATCAATGTTTCAATATTTGATTTTTAATGGTATCTTTTTCAATCTTTTTCATGTGAAGAACATGCCAATCATTGCCAATCACCTTGATTCTTTCCTTATTGAATAGTGCACGAAATCTTGAGTGAATTCTATGCACAAAAAGATTTGAAAAGCATGGATTAGTATTTTCTTATAATTAATTTTAATTAAATGAATTAAATAGATTAAATATTCAATTAATTAATTAAAAATAGGAAAATAACTCCCCTTTGGGTCAATGGGTCGTGCATAGCTTTTGGATGATGATTCTTGGAAGAAATTGAGGCCCATTAGCAATTTTGAGGCATTTGAAGCAAAGTTGACTTTTCAAAATTCCCAAAAATTTCCCAACTTCCACAAGGCATATCTTGCTCAATGTTTAATCTTTGATCATGTTCTTGGATGTTTTGGAAAGTTCTTGAAGTCCTCTAACCAATGCCTTTGGTCCCATGTCATTTTGATTTACCAATCTCAAGTTATGGTCTTTGACTTAAAGTGCCTTTTTGTTGACTTTTGAAAATGACCTATAATGTTGAGATTGATAACTTTTTGTGAGAGCATTTCTTGGACTTGAAGTGTGAAGATGAGTTGTAGGAGATGTCATTCTCTTAAACATGAGATTTGGATGGAATTTTTCTGATAAACCATGTGGAAGTTATGCCCTGGTCAATTTACAGTTGACTTTTTCAACTGTCCAAATATGGAAACTTTTGCATCTCGAGACTTTTTGAGCCATGCCTTGAGAATCATGATCAAGCATTGATCAAATGATGTTTGTGGCTTCAAAATAAGATGTTGACCAAAAATTTGGACTTTTGACTGTCAAATGACCATTTTGCCCCTGCAGTTGACTGTTGAGCAATTAGGGTTTCTGACTGTGCAATTTTGTGCTGTAAGTCTTGAAACTTAGCATATGGATGCTTGACCATGTTTGTAGGCATATAGGACTTGTTTGGACCCTTGGAAACTTCAATTTCTTTGCCAGAACCAAAACCCTAGTTTTTGACTGTTAGGAGGCCATTGAATTGTGCAACTCTTGAGAGATTGTGAAGCATGCTCTTTGCAAATCTTGAAGAATATGGGAGGGAAAATTTTGGGGTACAACACAATCCTTTCTAGATGTGGCTACGGTTTTCTCATGGATTTGTTTAATTTCCCTATTTGACACTTCCACTTGTCCACTTGTTTGAGGATGGTATGGTGTGGCTATGCGATGTTTAACGCCATATTTTGAAAGTAGTTTTTCGAAAATTCTAGAGATAAAATGGGAACCACCATCACTAATTACTAATCTTGGTATACTGAATCGTGGGAAGATAACATTCTTGAATAATTTAAGTACCACTCGTGTATCTTTTGTGGGTGCAGCGACGACTTCAATCCATTTTGATACATAATCAATAGCTACCAGTATATACTTATTTCCAAAGGATGCGGGAAACGGTCCCATGAAATCAATTCCCCATACATCGAAAATTTCAACTTCGAGAGTCCCTTTTTGCGGCATTTCGTCACGTCTAGATATATTTCTTGTGCGCTGACATCTATCGCAGTTCATAATTGCTACGTGGACGTCTTTCCATAAAGTGGGCCAAAAGGACCAGCTTGTAGTATTTTTGCACAAGTTTTCGAAGTGCTAGCATGTCCACCATAAGGGGCGGAATGGCAATGAGCAATGACGTTGTCCACTTCATCGTTTGGAACACAGCAACGGTAGATACCATCGGCGCCTCTTTTAAAGAGTAGTGGTTCATCCCAAAAGTATTGTCTAAGATCATGGAAGAATTTCTTTCGTTGTTGGTACGTTAAATCGGGTGGTAGAACACCAGCGGCTAAGTAGTTAACAAAATCAGCGTACCATGGTAATGTGGTGTTGGTACATATAGCTTCTAATATCGCAGTTGTTAAATGCTCATCGTGTTGTTCTAAACTGTCGGTAGGAGTTATCTCTAGTTGAGCAATAAGGCGTTCATATGGGAAATCATTGTTTATGGGAACACTCTCGGTTTGGATTCCATCCAATCTTGATAAATGGTCCGCTACTACGTTTTTAGTTCCCCTTTTGTCTTTTATTTCCAAGTCAAACTCTTGTAGGAGTAAGATCCATCTGAGTAGTCTTGGTTTGGCGTATTTCTTACTTAGCAAGTTATGGATCGTAACATGATCCGTGTAAATAGGCGCCTACTAACTAGGAACGAAATTTGTCCAACGCGAATACAACAGCTACGAGTTCCTTTTCCGTAGTGGCGTAATTCATTTGTGTGGGATCAAGTGTTTTGCTTGTGTAGTAAATAGCGTGAAGCTTTTTATCCTTGCGTTGTCCTAGGACTGCGCCTACAGCATAATCGCTCGCGTCGCACATTATTTCAAATGGTTGGTTCCAATCAGGAGGTTGCATTATAGGTGTTGAAACTAATGCTTCTTTAAGCGTCTCAAATGCGTTTAAGCATTTATCATCGAAAATAAACTCAGCATCTTTCATCAATAGTTCAATTAATGGCTTAGTGATTTTAGAGAAATATTTTATAAAACGTTGGTAAAAACCAGCGTGTCCTAGAAAACTTCTTATTTCTCTAACTATTTTGGGTGGTTGAAGGTTTTTGATAATTTCGATTTTTGCTTTATCGACTTCAATCCCTTTGTTTGATACAATGTGACCCAACACAATTCCTTGTCTCACCATGAAATGACATTTTTCCTAGTTGAGCACTAGGTTGACATTGACACAGTGTTTTAGTACCAACTCAAGATTTGATAAACATTCGTCAAAACTTTCTTCGCAGACAGAAAAATCGTCCATGAATACTTCCATAATTCCGTCCAAAAAGTCTGCGAAAATCGCCATCATGCATTGTTGAAAAGTTGCAGGTGCGTTACATAGTCCAAATGGCATTCTTTGGTATGCAAAGGTACCATAGGGGCATGTGAACGTAATTTTCTCTTGATCATCAGGATGAATGGGAATTTGAAAGAATCCTGAGTATCCGTCAAGATAGCAGAAATGGGAATGTTTAGCTAAGCGCTCGAGCATTTGATCTATGAATGGTAATGAGAAATGGTCCTTGCGCGTAACTTTGTTTAGTTTTTTGTAATCGATACACATTATCCATCCTGTTTGGGTACATTGTGCTACCGATTCGCCTTTTGTGTTTGTTATAACTGTAACACCTCCTTTCTTAGGTACTACGTGAATTGGACTGACCCAATTGCTATCGGATATCGGGTATATGATGCCTGCCTCTAGTAGTTTCTGCATTTCTTTCTTTACGACTTCACTTAAAATAGGATTTATTCGTCTTTGATGTTCTCTAGAAGTCTTGCAGTCCTCTTATAGCATAATGCGGTGCATACAGACAGAAGGACTTATTCCTTTTAGATCCGATATGTTATATCCCAACGCGGTTGGATACTTCCTTAACACATTAAGAAGTTTTTCGGCTTCGATCTTCCCTAAGTTAACATTGACTATAACTGGCCGTTCGAGTTCTTTATCTAAAAATTCATACCTTAGATCTTTAGGTAACGTTTTAAGTTTTATACTAGTTTTCTTAGCAGTTGGGGTAGGATCGGGTGTTAAGGCGAAACATTTGCTTAGGTTGGCATCATGATATTCATGTCTCCAATCATCATCCTCGAAAATAGATGGTGTCGGAATTTTCAATATTCCATAATAGGTGTCTTCTTGACTTTCTAGTTCTTTGACACATTCATCTATAATATCTAGGAAACAACTTGAGTCGTCTATAGCAGGGGCTTTGAAGAATTGGGAAAGAATAAATTCTACTTTTTCTTCTCCTACCTCGAAGGTAAGCTTTCCTTTCTTAACATCGATAATGGCTCCTGCAGTGGCTAAGAATGGCCTTCCTAATATGATGGGAATATTTGAATCTTTCTTTATGTCTATTATTATAAAGTCAGTAGGTATGTAAAATTGTCCTATTCGGACTGGAATGTTTTCTAGCATACCAACAGGGAATTTGACTGATCTGTCGGCTAGTTGTAAGGACATCTTGGTAGGTCTCATGTCACCTAGTTTGAGCTTCTCGCAAATAGATAAGGGCATTAGACTAACACTTTCTCCTAAATCGCATAGAGCTTTGTCTATGACAGATTTTCCAATTACACATGGTATGGAGAAACTACCAGGATCCTTTAGCTTTGGAGGCATGTTATTTTGAATTATGGCGCTACATTCGGCAGTTAGCATAACGATTTTGTTTTCAACAATTTTTTTCTTATTAGATAGTATTTCCTTTAGGAATTTAGCATATGAAGGCATTTGAGTTATAGCTTCTGTAAATGGAATAGTGACGTTTAGTTGTTTCAGAAGTTCTACGAATTTCTTGAATTGTCCCTCGTTTTTGGATTTTGAAAGTCTTTGAGGGTATGGAATTGGTGGTTTATATGGCGGTGAAGGTACATAAGGTTTATCTTTTTCTGAAACCTCTCCGCTCTCGTTTGCGTCTTCCTCTACATTCTCAGATTGTTCCCTCGATTTCTCTGCTTCCTTTTCAGGTTTTTGATACATGGTCGGGTTTTGGAGTCTAGGATCTACTGGTCCATCAAGTGCTATCCCACTTCGTAATGTGATAGAATTAGCATGTCCTTTAGGATTGGGTTGTGGTTGTCCAGGAAACGTACCAGCAGGTGCGGAAGAACTAGCTTGGTGTTGTGCTACTTAGGAGATTTGGGTTTCTAACATTTTATTGTGAGTTGCTAGGGCATCTACCTTATTTGCTAATTGCTTCAATTGTTCACCGGTGTGAACATTTTGATTGAGGAATTTTTTGTTTTGTTGAGCTTGAGTAGCAATAAAGTTTTCCATTAGGATTTCAAGGTTAGACTTCCTAGGAATGTTAGGAACATTAGCAGCGGGTTTTTGATAGCCTGGAGGTACAGCAGGTGCTTGTCCAGGTGCATATAAAGCGTTATTATTCTTGTACGAGAAGTTAGGATGGTTTTTCTAACCAGGATTATAGGTATTAGCATAAGGATTAGCTTGAGCGTAATTCACCTGATCAATTGATATTCCTGCTAGGATTTGACATTCGGTTCCAACATGACCAGGAACTCCACAAACTTCGCAGTTTGGGGTTACGGCAGCCACGGTGGCTGCAGGAGGTAAGGTCAAGCTTTCTATCTTTTGGGTAAGAGCATCTACCTTAGCATTAACTTTATCTTGGCTACTAATCTCGTACATCCCACTTTTGGCTGGATTTTTCTCCACAGGTGTTCTTTCTCCTCCCCACTGATAGTGGTTTTGAGCCATATTTTCAATGAGTTGGCTAGCTTTGTCGTAAGGCTTGACCATCAGTGTACCACCTACGGTGGCATCTATAGAGAGTCTTGTGTTATACAAGAGTCCATTGTAAAATGTATGGATAATCATCCAGTCTTCTAATCTGTGATGTGGGCACATTCACATCATATCTTTGTAGCGTTCCCATGCATCGAATAGCGATTCAGTATCCTTCTGCCTAAATCCATTGATTTGAGCTCTTAATGCAGCAGTCTTGCTTGGGGGAAAGTATCGTGCTAAGAATACAGTCTTAAGTCCTTCCCACGTAGTGACGGAATTTGATGGCAAGGATTGCAACCAAGCCCAAGCTCTATCTCTTAGCGAAAAAGGAAAAAGACGTAATCTTATTGCATCTTTACTAACACCATTTGTTATGACTGTGTCGGCAAATTGAACGAATTTCGTAAGATGTTCATTTGGATCCTCGGTAGGATTTCTAGAGAATTGGCGTTGTTGGATAGCTGATATCAACGACGGTTTCAACTCAAAATTGTTTTGATTAATTGCTGGAGCAGCAATGCTATTGTGGGGTTCTTGTTATGATGGAGTTGCGTACTCCTTCAGTGGACGGGTCCTTCGTTCTTCGGCCATGTCTATTTCTGGATTGGTTTCGATTTCAGAGGAAGAATTAGAATATGTTTCAGAATCAATCTTGATTTCGGGTTTCGGTAAAGGAATAGCGTGATTTAAACAGTAATCCCTGATTGCATGTCTTACGGAAAGGATGCGTTCAGGTTCGTCCGTCGATTTGTCAAGAGGTTCGCCTTGTGAGCGAGTCCTTGGCATACAATCGAAAAAGGGTTTATGTTTCCTAGTCTAAACGTGCAACAGAAGAATCGTACTTAATTGACTAATCAGTCCCCGGCAACGGCGCCAAAAACTTGATCGGGACTTTATGAGTCTATCGGGATACTAACTACAAGTATACAGTTTAGTCGTTCTAGTTTTAAATGATTAACGAACCCATAAAGACTGAGGATCAATCGCATACGATCTAATGTTACAAATGTTTAACTAAGCGATGAATATTTGGTTTTAGGGGAAAAAGGTTTTAATTAAAAGCAATAGTAATAGTTATACCGATATGTGATAGTCGGACTTCGGGAACTCGGTGAATCACTTAGCATATAAAGTATTTCGGTAAAAACGAATTGTTTAAAAACCCGAGACATACACTCTCGTGTTCATGAAATAAGTTATGCTACTAAACCTAGTGGATGCACTTTAAATTTAATAACACTTTTTGAAAACAACTCGAGTTTAATTAATTTGTTAAAACACTCTCGTGCATTTAAAAATTAATATTTCGTCACCAATATCTGGGTCGAACCCCAGCTCTCGCATGCAGGTTCTTGCCTTAATTAATTTTCCACTCTCGTGGCAAAATCGTGTTAAATATCCTTTCACTCTCGTGATAAGGGTAGTTAAATTAAATATGGAAATTGGAAACCAGAAATTATTTATAAAAGATTTTAGCCAAGTTATCACCGAATTCCTTCGGTGCTTAAGAGTCACATACCGGTACAAACAAAATTAGCCAGACATAATGTATTTAGCAAACATGCAACGTAAAATACAGTTCATGAAAATAATCAACATAGCATATAAACAACAAAGATTGAATTGCATAAAAAAACTGTAATTTATATTGCCGTGGTAATCTTGAATTCGTACAGTAGCTTTTGCGATACAATTAATTGAAATATAGAACTAAGTGTGTGTTAATCCTTCGATGTGAAGAATTAACACTTTAGGGAACTGGAAAATTATAGAGGCTTGAAAGGAAAATGATGGTTCAAAAGCAAGAAAACAAAGTAAAGCAATGCAGAAAGAAATTACAGTTCTGAAACAAATTCTCCGACTCTTTCAAAGTGAAATCTTGAACATATATATAGGCTCTCTCTTGTAACTGTCATGTTCCATTATTCCAGTACGTGCGTTAAATTCTCAACTGATGGAATGAGGTCGTGTGGACTTCGTGTGGGCTGCTTCGCGGCTGTCTGAGTTTTTTAAGAGTTACGTTCGTAATGGAATTCATTACGTTCGTAACAGCTATGCCCTTTGTTACGTTCGTAACGCGTTATGTTATGTTCGTAACAGTGTGCGCTAGGCGTTACGTTCGTAACACTAAGCGTTGCTCTCGTAACGTCATCTGGTGTGAGTTTCTTGGCAGAATGTCATTTTTCTTCTTTCTTCTTGCCATTTCTTAGCTTGTTTTGCTCCTTTTAGCTTATTTTCCATCTTATGCCTTGGAAAATATAATTTACCTGAAAACAAATAAAAATACCTTCGTGATGCATATTATTCGATAAAAACGTACAAATAACTCGTGTAAATTAGGCCTAAAAAGTGATACGTTTTCGTGTTATCAATTTGCACTTGTTCCTTCTGTACAAGCTTCCTCTACAAAGTCAGATAAGCTTATTTAAAGTTGGCAACCACTCTACATGCTTGTACTGGCTGCCTTGAAACCAGATTTTTCACTTTTCTTCAAAATCAAGCAATTGAGCCATAACCCTAGAACTCATAAATCTTTTGTGAAATAGTTCTCCAACCTTTTCCATACATAAACACAAGTCATATGCAAGAAAACACACGCATGCTCAAGCCCTGAAACCTCCTAAAACACAGAACCACCAAAAACATCTCAAACTTGCCATTTATGAGTTTTGAATCTAATCTCCAAATTTGCTCGTGCGTTTCTTAGCCTTTTACTTTCAAAAGCTTCTAAATAACATATGCAAACAATTCCAACACCTGCAACATGACTGTAACACCTCCATCATCATCCACCATTTTCAAAAACAACACCTTGCACCTTGACTTCTCCAGAACTCCTCAACCACTTTCAGCTCAAGCTAAGCATCACATTAGCTTCCTGGGAACTTGAGGAAGCTAATCCAATCACTGGAACTCATCAAATGTTGCTCAAACTTAAAACACAATACCCTCTTGCAAGGTGAGTTTTCTGACTTTTGAACTCTTCATACAAGCATCATTAATGGTTTATTTGTGAATAAAAAATGTAGATATCATTGTCCTGAAGCTAACCATATCCTTAGATTTCATTATTATTGCCTGAGTAGTTAGAATTTTGAATATGAACCTCTGAAAATAATTAGGTCAGAATTTGGTACTTTCAAAAATTCTCATTCATATTTGATTTATAGCTTATGATATTTATATGGTTGGATTCGTATGGAAAAATGGAGCAACTTTCATGTTTGCATCTTCCATTTTTGTTGAGAAATGGTGAAGTTACAGGTGGTCTGGCTGGAGGTTGAAGATGAAGTGTGTTCAGGACTTGTTTTGCCTTATATATTTATCATTTCAATCATATTAACGGATGTATAGCCACCCCAGTGGTAAGACAACGCACTAGTAATCAAGAGGTCACAGGTTCGAACCTCAACGCACTGCCTTTTATATTTTTCCATATTTTTTTTGACATTTCTTTGTTTTTGCAGCGCCTAGGCCTCCAAATGCTTGGGCCTTACCTTTTTTTTATGTTATGACCCCCTGCCTTGATGTTTACACTCCTGGCCCATTTATTTTTCTTTTATTATTTTATTTTCTTTTTTTTTTTTTTTTTTCATTTTACATCTTCTTTATTATTATTATTATTATTATTATTATTATTATTATTATTATTATTATTATTATTATTATTATTATTATTATTATTATTATTATTATTATTATTATTATTATTATTATTATTATTATTTTCATTAATAAAAAAAATCCAAAAATATTTATATTTTAATATTTATTTTTATTTAGTTTATTTTTCATAAAACTAAAAGAACAAAAACATTTTCTTTAATTAATTTCTTTTTTAATACTTAGATAATAAATTTTAATTATTATTTTTCTTGTAAATTAAAATCAATTTAGAATTTAGGACTTTTATTTTATTATTTTTAATTACTAATTTAATTAAATTCACAAAAAAATCTTAAAAAACTTGTTTTCTTTAAATTAATTTATTTTACTAACTTAATATTAATTTCCTAATTTTTAGTTAATTATTACTTTAATTAGTTAGGTCAAAAACCCTTTTCATGAAAAACCAAACAAAAACCACATTTCTTTTTACATTTACATTCTTGCATTTTTACTTATTTAATTTTGTACATTTTATTCAAATTCAATATGGTTGTAATAATTTATTTAGATTTAATTTCTTGCAATTCCCCATTTGTAATTTGTACACCCCCTCCCCTAAATCATGTAATAGCTTAGTATTTTTATTTTCCGCAATTTAAATGTTTTATATACAAATGCTAGTAATTAGAGTTTTGTATGGAAAAATTAAAATCAACAAATAGCAAACCCTAATCAAAGACAAATCAAGCATGTAAATCAATACACTTGCACACATACACCTTTAGGGTAAACCCACTTTGTTGCCTTACAAAATTGGCCATATTATGCATGTGAGGTATCTTAGCAAAAACAAGCAAAATACAAGATCATAGTCCCTCGATGACGCTATCCGTGTTTCCTTTCAAAATGATCTTAGTCCCTAAAGAAAATGCTAAGATATCTTGCAACATTGCTAATCATGGTTATACAATGACCCACGCACGTCCCTTTTACATCCAAAGATAGGGTTACTTACCAAATAAATGGTAAGATAACAATGTCAAAGGAAAGAGGAAATGAACATGAAAGACATTTGAGTAGGTAGAATGTTCCTAGTTACTTGCTCAACTTAAAAATAAAAACATCCTTGCTATTTAAAAAAAAAACAAACACCAACACTTTCAAAATACCTTTCAAACTTGAAAACATTTTCAAAAGATCGACACCTTTATATACATTCTTACGAACGAGAATCATTACAAAGTTTGCCTAAACAAAGGCATCTTTACAAATAATTTCAAAAACCACACAAAGCACATTTTCAAACAAAAGCAAGTGATCTAGCAAGTAACTAAGAGCCCATGCAAAACCATGGATGAAAAGGGTGCTAATACATTCCCTTTTCATGATCTACCCCCCGAACTCAAGAAAATATCTCAAAGGTCTTTCCTGTTCTTTTCAGCCTTTCTTTTTGGATAAAAGAAAAGTCGGTGGCAACTCTTGCTAACCGCAACATTTACGGTCAAACACAAAACAACCAAGTCAGTTCTCCCACCATGTAACAGAACTGGCGACTCTGCTGGGGAGAATTTTAAAAGTGGGGTTACCTTAGGGATAAATCACATTTATATGCTTTCATTGTTGGACTTCTATGCTTTACATTTGGTTCTTTGTTTGGGTTTGAATCCTCTACCCGGATTTAGGATACCTTATAGGTAAGTAGCAATACATTGTGGAAACTGTGTGGGGTATACCGACATGGTCTAAGCAATAGCTACGTTATTGTGACATATTTGTGGTTAACGGTAGCCTTTGAGTAGTCAAGGAGAATGCGGGGCCGCTGAGTGATGTCATGAAGCACTAACTAACTTCTAGAACATTTACTTGACCAACTTGGCCATTAGGACATAGTGAGATGACCGACTTTGGTGCAGTCCGAAGTTTGTAGATACTCGATACTACACTCATTGAGGTTTGGTTTTTTGGGATATTTTGGTCGCCATTAAAGAAGCTTGCGCTGAAACAATTCCCGGGAAAAAAACCCAGTGATATTGAGCTCCCTTAGAACCTGGTTACTATTGTTAGGACAAGTTTGAGCCAACTAAACTTCAAGAGGGTACTTACCTATGAGACTCCATGCAAGCCTAAACCTAAGGACTTGTTTGTTTTATTTGTATATATTTACTTGTACATAACATCATAAACATCATAACATCATACTCATACTCACTAACCATTTCAAGGATTTTGAGATTTATCTTTGTTCTGTTTTGTAGGACATGGATTCTATTCACAGGAAAATCATTCAAGTCAATCTTATAAGGATCCCTCCTCAACTTAAAGAGCTAGCATCAAGAATTCCATCCCTCTTGAGTCTTATCTCAAATGGGTACGAACTCGTGCTCAAAGTCTTATGATGCTTTACCCCCCCCCCCCCCCCCCATTATCCCGGTTATCATAGAGCCTATTGTGGAAGGAGATATTCCATACACTATCCTGCATCCTGACATGCCTACCTCTTTCCAAGACTTGCAAAGGGATTGAATACGGCTTAAAGGGGAGAAAGACACTTTCGAGGCCCAATTCTACGCCAGCGAGAAGAAGGTTCTGGAACTCACCAAGCAGCTTCGTGAAGAGCAGAGTCTGAACGCCTACATCGCACCAAAGAGGATGCGTATAACTTTTTTATCTTAGAGTTTTTGTATTTCTTTGTAAGCCCAAAGAGGCATGATGTACTCAAACTTTAATTTATTAATATAACATGTGTTCCTTTTTGGTCTAAAGCAAATTTAAATATCTAATTTCCTTGAAATCATTGCATATGCATCTCCATTCATCATAACATAAGCATGTTTCTTACAATAAGTCTTCTCATCTTTCTACTGTTTATTTCAGTAAGATGGATCTCGAGCAGATAATAAAAGACCTCCAGGCGCAGAATGCTCAGTTTAAACAGATGTTCTTAACTCTAGCCAAAGGACAAGAGGATTTGAAAACTTTGTTGATTGAAAAAAAGAAGAAGAAAGCAAAGAAAAAAACCGGAGTTCTGAATTTAGGAAGAAGGTTCCAAGGACAAGCCAGACTGACCCTGGACTTCACAACGTCATAAGGTGAAAAGGATAATCAAGAAGGGAAAGGCAAGGAAGTGACTGCCCAACCAGAATCTGAAGAGGAAGAAGAAGAGGACTACTCTGAAGAGCAATATCCCCTGGCTGATGACAAATACAAACATCTGGAAGAGCGTCTAAATGCAATGGAGATTCAGAAAGTGCTCGAGCTGGACTTTGAAGAGTTGGTTTGGTTTCTAGGATTGTTATTCCACCAAAGTTCAAAGATCCAGTATTTGCTAAGTACGATGGGGTTTCGTGTCCCAAGATGAACCTCCGATCTTATGTGAGAAAGATACAGCCTCACACTGTTGACAGAGATTTGTGGGTCCACTTTTTTCAGGATAGTCTATCCGGGACTCAACTAGATTGGTTCTATCAACTGGAAAGGGCTAATATTCATAACTGGGAAGACCTTGCCGCTGCTTTTTATAAACAATATCAGTACAACATAGACCTTGCTCCCACTCGTACTTAACTCCAGAGTATGACTATGGTTTCAAGTGAAGGTTTCAAAGACTACGCTCAGAAATGGAGGGACTTAGCAGGAAGAGTCCAGCCTCCCCTGTCTGAAAGGGAACTAGTGGATATGTTTCTAGGGACCTTGTCTGGTCCATTTTTCAATCATCTAATTGGAAGCTCCTCAGCAGGCTTCACTGAATTAATCTTGACTGGGGAAAGAGTGGAAGCTGGGATTAAGAGTGGGAAGATCCAAAAGGACGCATCCTCTAGTGCCGTGAGAAAACCATTTATTGGGAAGAAAGAAGTTAGTGTTGTGTATCCTCAAAGGAATTAGGATAGAACTGAACGCCGACCAATGGTAGGGGCTGTCATGATCCCTAAGCATTGACCTACTCAACAAAGGAGCAATCATCCTAGAATAGAAAGATCGGTAAGACAATTTACCCGGATTAATATGACACTATCTCAAGTCCTGCCACATTTGTTGAGATCTAACCCGGTAACTTTGAAGGAAGCCCCGAAGAATCCCAACACAACATCTCCTCATTACCACCCTAATTCTCGCTGTTCTTACCATTCAGAAAGTCCAGGACATGATACCAACAAATGCTGGGCTTTGAAAAACAAGGTGCAAGACCTTCTCAAAGCAAAAGAAATTGAATTTGATGCTCCTGAGATCCCAAATGTTACACTGCTCCTATGCCCAAGCATGGCCGTGATGTTAACGTTGTTGAGGATGATATGTTTGTTACTGCTATTAATGAACTTGTTACTCCTCTCCTGACTGTCAAGAGTAACCTGTTGAAAGCCGGTTTATTTCCGGGCTGTGGCGAAGGCTGCCACTTCTGTCTATCCCTACCAACTGCTTGCCATTTACTGAAAGCAGGTGTCCAGCGCCTAATGGATGACAAAGAGATTTTGTTTGGAAAGACTCTTGTTCCAACCATTTCTACAATGATGTTTCAATATTAACCATTTCCGCCAATCCTTCCAGGGTCTCCACCAAAAGACCCGTTAGGATTACATCAGTTCCTAAAGTGGCTCCACTGATAATTACTATGCTCGGACCAATCCCGTACTCATCAGATAAAACTGTCACCTGGAATTATGGGGGTGATGTCTACTATCATGGTGTCAAATAGGATTGGCTGGCTGATGGAAACTCAATTCTTGAGAAGACTGACCCCGACATCGACAACATTGCGAGAACCAGCAAGATAACCCGAAGTGGCAGAGTATTCTCTCCCAAGATTGCTCCTCCAAAAACTGTTACCGGTCCTGTGATCATCCCTGCTTTTGTTCCCGTTGACACTACTACTACAATTCCCATGGTTACCCCTACTGACACCCCTATCACCGAGTCGACCGAGACTCGAGGCAAAGGCATTCTGGTTGAGCCTGTCTAGATAAAGGCGTAATCAGTATCTATCCCTGAAGCCTCCCAAAAGGAGATCGAAGAAATTCTGAAAATTATAAAGAGAAGCGACTAAAACATAGTCGAACAGCTAGGGCAGACCCCGTCAAAGATTTCCATGCTGGCTTTATTGTTGTGCTTTGAGGCTCATGCGAATGCCTTGGTGAAATTTCTTAAAACTGCCCATGTACCACAAGAAACCTCTACTGATCAGTTTCAAGACTGTGTGGCCAGTTTGACCGCTGACAACGGTTTAGGCTTTTCCGATGCTGACCTGACATTTAGGGGGAGGAAACATAACGAGGCATTGCATATCTCTGTCGAATGCAGGGGAATAACTTTGGCCCATGTGTTGGTGGATACCGGTTCGTCTTTGAATGTGCTACCTAATAAAGCTCTTGATAGACTCGACTGTGAAGGTTTGACCTTAAAACCCAGCAACATAGTGGTAAGGGCCTTCGACGGTTCAAAGAGAATGGTGCATGGGGAGGTGGACATCCCCATAAAAGTTGGAACTCAAACCTTTGATTCAACTTTTTATGTGATGGACATTCGTCCTTCCTATTCCTATTTATTGGGCCGACCTTGGATTCACAATACTGGTGCCGTCACCTCTACATTACATCAAATGCTGAAATAACCAAGGGAAAAATCATTATTGTCCATGGAGAAGAGGAATATATGGTCAGTCACTTGAACTCCTTCAAATACGTGGAATTGGATGATGAATTCATTGAAACTCCGTTTCAACACTTCGAGGAAGTCCCATAAACAATGGCAGCTACCAAGACTGTTTCCCAAGTCCCGAAGATTACAAGACATCCGCTAAAGATGTCTTCACTGAAAGATGCCAAGGCCGTAATCGAAGAAGGTGGGTGCACTATTTGGGGCCAACTCCCGGATATCCCTTACAAATCTGACAAATTTGGTTTGAGTTTCACTTCAGGAGCCCAGAAAGCTGTTTGTCATGCTCGTGCCAGGGGACCACCTTTGAAGATCAGCAACCACTGAGTCAACGCAGTGGAGAATGATGATGATGATAGTTATGACCTAGAAGACTGGATTTTCCCAACCATCAACAGAGGACTCAACAACTGGGAAGCTAAAGATTTTGTCCCAATTACTTTTATCCAACAGTAATTGTCTTTAATTTTTTGTCGAATCTGTAATAATTAAACAATTCAGACTTTTAAAACCTTCTGTCTTACCCGAGGCACAACGTTCCATTTGTAAGGGTTGTTACTTCATTTTCATATGTCATCAATGAATCATGGACATTTTTGCATACAAGCTTTGTGCTCTTTGTCTTTATTTTTCTACATTTTTATTTCCTTCAATGATAGTTATACTCTTACACACACTCACATTCAAAATGTAGATCTACATCCATTCGGGATCCCATGGGTAACGATTCTTCTATGACCTTTTGTGACTCTGAAAATCTAATCTACCAAGCCGAAGATGAAGGTGAGGAAGATTGTGAAGTTCCAGGGGAACTAGCCAGGTTATTACAACAAGAAGAAAGGACCATACAGCCCCACGAAGAACCAATGGACACAGTTAACTTGGGTACCGAAGAGGACAAGAAAGAAGTCAAGGTAGGAGCCAATTTGGAACCCAGTGTCAAGAAGCGTCTAACTCAGTTGCTACATGACTATGTTGAGGTCTTTGCCTAGTCGTACGAAGACATGCCAGGACTTGATGCCAATATTGTGGTCCATCGTCTACCGACAAAAGAAGATTGCCCCCCGGTAAAATAGAAAGTCCGTCGCATGCGGCCAGACATGTCAGAGAAGAACAAGGCCGAATTCATGAAACAATTCAATGACGGATTCTTAGTCGTTACCTCCTATCCACAATGGGTCGCCAATGTTGTTCCAGTGCCTAAAAAGGATGGCAAAGTACGCATGTGTGTGGAATACATAGATTTGAATAAGGCAAGCCCTAAGGATGATTTCCCACTTCCCCATATCGATATTTTGGTTGACAATACCGCACAACATAAAGTGTTCTCATTTATGGATGGTTTCTCAGGCTACAATCAAATCAAAATGGCGCCCAAGGACATGGAGAAAATGACCTTTGTCACACAGTAGGGCACATTCTATTACAAGGTTATGTCATTCGGGTTGAAGAACACTGGGGTAACCTATCAGCGTGCCATGGTAGCTCTATTTCACGACATGATACATCACGAAATAGAGGTCTATGTAGACGACGTGATAGCTAGATCTCAAACTGAAGAGGAACATCTTGACCATTTGCAGAAAATATTTGAGAGACTAAAGAAATACAAGCTGAGGTTGAACCCGAATAAAGGCAAATTTGGGGTGAGGTCCCGTAAACTCCTAGGCTTTGTCGTTAGCGGTAAAGGTATCAAAGTGGATCCTGCCAAGGTGAAATCAATACAAGAAATGCCTACTCCTCGTACTGAGAAGGAAGTTAGAGGATTCTTAGGATGGCTAAACTACATTGCCAGATTCATTTCTCACTTAACAGCTACTTGTGAGTGCCAAGCTGCCTTCGAAAAGATCAAAGAGTACCTACAAGAGACTCCTATTTTGATGCCACCAGTCGAGGGAAGACCCTTGATCATGTATCTAAATGTCTTGGAAAATTCAATGGGGTGTGTGTTGGGGTAGCATGACGAGTATGGCCAAAAAGAGCATGTTATTTATTACTTGAGCAAAAAGTTTACCGACTGTGAAACAAGATATCCACTGCTCGAGAAAATTTGATGCGCTCTGGCATGGGCTGCTCGCCGGCTAAGACAATATATGTTGACCCATACTACCTTATTAATATCCAAGATGGATCCAATAAAATACATATTTGAGAAGCCTGCCCTCTCAGGGAGAATATCAAGATGACAGATGATCCTAACAAAATACGACATTCAATACACTATCCAAAAAGCAATAAAGGGAAATGTACTAGCCGATCAACTTACTCATCAAGCTGTGGATGACTATTATTCCATGAAATTCGAATTCCCAGATGAAGACATCATGATGGTAAACAACTGTGAAGAACTCAGACCATATGACGGGCCTGAACAAGGATCCCAATGGATCCTGGTTTTTGATGGGGCATCCAACGCACTCGGCAATGGCATATGTCTTGTACTCATATCCCCTGAAGGATGTCATACTCCTTTTACCGCAAGATTTTGCTTCAACTGTACAAATAACATGGCAGAATACGAATCATGTATTTTTGGTCTCAAAGTTGCCATAGATTTGGGAATTAAGTCCTTAAGTGTGTTCAGAGACTCAGCCTTAGTCATTAGCCAGATCAAAGGAGAATGTGATACGAAGCACCTTAATCTCATCCCCTACAAAGAACATGTGTTTACATTAATCCCACATTTCAAGGAAATTACCTTTGAGCATTTTCTATGAGAGGAAAATCAACTAGAGGACGCGCTAGCCACAATGTCATCCATGTTTAAACTTAAGTGGGGTAACGAGGCTCCCCAGATCACGATTGAACGGATGGATGAACCAGCTTCCTGTTACGAGATCAATATTGAAAAATTAGTGGACCAACCTTGGTTCCATGAAGTTAAGAGGTATCTCAAGGCTCAAGAGTATCGGGAAGGAGCTTCAGTCAATGATAAGAAGTTATTAAGGAGATTCTCTGCTAAGTTCTTCCTCAGTAATGGAATTCTCTACAAACGCAACCATGACTCTGTTTTGCTTCGTTGTGTAGACAAGGTTGAGGAAGAAAAGATCATGGCTGATCTACATGAAGGCACTTTTGGCACCCATTCCAGTGGGCATACGATGGCTAAGAAGATCCTGCGGGTAGGATATTACTGGTCTACCATGGAGGCGGATTGCTATCAGCATTCGCGAACCTACCACAAATGTTAGATCTATGCAGACAAAGTGCATGTGCCTCCAGTTCCTCTAAATGTCCTGACTGCTCCATGACCATTAGCAATGTGGGGCATCAATATGATTGGAGAAATCAAACCTACAACTTCTAATGGACACCGCTTCATCTTAGTGGCCATTGACTATTTCATGAAGTGGGTTGAGGCAGCTTCTTTCGCTTTCGTTACCAAGAATGTTGTCGCCCGATTCATCAAACAGAATCTCATATGTCGGTACGGTATCCCAGAGAGGATCATCACAGACAATGGTACGAATCTCAACAACACTATGATCACCGCACTGCACGCACAATTCAAAATCCAGCACCATAATTCATCTCCTTACCCGCCAAAGATGAATGGTGTTATCGAAGCCGCAAATAAGAACATCAAAAAGATCATACAAAAATGACAGTAACCTATAAGGACTGGCATGAGATGCTACCATTCACTCTCCACAGTTATCGTACCACTGTGCGCACATCAACAGGGGCAACTCCCTTTTCCTTGGTATATGGCATGGGAGTTGTCTTACCAATTGAAGTCCAGATACCTTCTCTGAGAATCATAAAGGATGTAGGGCTGAGTGAAGACGATTGGATCCAAACTCGACTTGACTAGTTAAACCTAATTGATGAGAAGAGGCTTACGGCTGTCTGTCATAGCCAGATGTACCAAAAACGTATGATCAAGGCTTTTAACAAAAAGGTCAGACGTCAAGTATATCAGGTTGGTGACTTGGTAATCAAGTGTATCATATTACCACAAGGTGATCCCAGTGGCAAATGGACTCCTACATACGAAGGACCGTTTGTGATCAAAAGCATATTCTCTGGTGGGGCAATGATCTTAACCACTATGGATGGCGACGACCTTCCATACCCTGTGAACGCAGACATAGTCAAAAGATACTACGCATAAGAGACCCGCTAGGTTGACACACCTTGGCAAAACAAGGGCATCCCGGTGAACCAAAATGGTTCGGGTAAAAATTAGGGATAAAATTAAAAAAAATATGTACACCCGACAAGTTGAAAACCCGAAAGGGCGACTTGGGCAAAAAAGTGTATCCCGGTGGACTGAAAACCCGAAAGGGCGGTCCAAGCAAAAGCTAGAGAATTAAAGCGTATTACTATGTCCCATTAGATCACCTTATAGACAACCTTCAGTATCGACTGACAAACTCAACGGGTCTAATCAATCCAATCAACTTTGGACAAGGCAACAAGTGGACAAGACGCCCAGAGACACGAAGGCTATAGCAGAATGGGAACCCCATGGGATTATTTCACATAGATATCTTTTATTTGTATCAAATTTTCATTTTTCTACGACGGCATTCTCTTACTAGGATGTTCGTCTCATTGTACAAAAAATACTTATTCAAGTTAATACAAAGATATCCCTTTTAAAGTGCAAAACTATCTATTTTTTTCTTTTTCCGTGCTTTGTTTGCGAAAACGTCCAATGACTTATTTTTAAACATATGCATTTGAACGTAACTACTGTTTACAAATGAACAAAAAGGAACAGAAAATAGAAAGACAATCACTAATGGCTTTAATAAATAGGATAATATCTTTAGACTATTCCATAAAATCTCCCACAGTGTGCAGCTTAATGATATCAAGCTCTCTCACATCCCCGGCAGGACAAAACTTCCAGTTATCACTCCCCAGTAAAAATTGCCCAATTTCTCAGGATTCCCCGACAGGATATCACAAGCAATACACAGCATTTCCTTTACACAACAGAGTTTATTTCTCTAACAAATAGTAGCTCATCAGCAAATTCAAAGCATGAAGACTTACACCCTTTGTACCCAGCAGTACTCAAGGATTTATCTTCCCCAGCAACAACGCGGCATAACAATTAACATGTCCATACATTACATCCATACGTCATAACATTGACAACACAAATACATACGACACAATCTCATTTATTTTGAGGACATCATTACACCATGCATTTGATACATCATGACATTTCATACTACAAACCTTTCATCTTTTTTAGGAAAGATCAATCAACAGAAAATTGTCATCAAATTTTCAATAAGTCAATTACAGATGAATTCCCAAGAAAGGATTGGACAACCATCTACACAACAGATGTTTCTTTCAGACTCCTGCCGGTTCAGTTTAAATATCTCAACAATTTATTCTGATTCTTTTCCCACAGTTGTCTTCTCTGGTTCAGATAAATCTCTCAATGATTTGTTCTGATTCTTCTCCAGATCCCTGCCGGTTCAGATAAATCTCTCAATGATTTATTCTGATTCTTTCCCACAGACACTTTCTCTGGTTCAAATGAATCGCACAAAGATTTATCCTAATTCTTTCCAGTTAAAGATTATTCAAGATCTCTTTTGGTTCAGTTTAAACCCCTCAATAGTTTATCATGATACTTTCCAAAGGAACATTTTGGATTCAGATGAATCTGTCAACGGTTTATTCTGATTCTTTCCCGCAGACACTTTCTCTGGTTCAGATAAATCGCACACAGGTTTACTCTGATTCTTTCCAGTTAAATAATATTCAAGATCTCTTTTGGTTCAGTTTAAACCCCTAAACGGTTTATCCTGATACTTTCCAAAAGGATACTTCGGGTTCAGATAAATCTCTCAACGATTTATTCTGATTCTTTTCCAGTTGAAACCAAGTTCAGGCTTAGTACATTATCTATCAACAGTCACCTTCGGATGACATCTACAAGCCCCTCTCCGAAAGATCTCCATCATTCCTCCAAATGGCATCTATAATCCCATTCACAATCCATCTTCGAGTGTAAATTTCTGGGCACTTTAGTGTCCAATCATCTTCCACCTTCAAGTCACGAATGGCGGATCCGCCAATCTTACTCTTCAGGTTTAAGAAGATTGAACAGGGGAAGCTGTTTTACCCCAAAATTTTCCCTCTCATTTATCAAATATTTTCTCACAAGATCTCCTTTGGTTCAAGACTGCACAAGGATTGATCAGCTCAAGACACCTCCTTAAGCACTGATGACTGAAATTAGGGTTTGAGATTGCACAAGAATAATTGAAATTTCAATGCCTCATATGAATTTTATGGACCATTATGGAACCCCAATATTACTCATGTCAAGTTTCAAGCTTTGGATCACATTTTGCCTAGTCAATTGAGCAATTGACCTAAAAATCAACTGTATTGGGGAAAAAGTCAATTGTGGCCAATTTATAGTCAAAATTCAGAATTTTTGATCCATAGCAACATTATAAACTCATATGTATCATTTGATCAATTTTGAACCATAATTCCTCAAGAAATTTGATCAAATCATCAAAAGGGCAAAATGGTCAAAATTAGGGTTTTGGCTGAGAAAGGGCAATTTTTGATTTTTAACCTAGCAAATGGTTAATTAGTTTGAGGCATGATCTCAAGAGTTCAATTGCATCATTTTCACATAATGGCATGACTCAAAACATTTCTCAAGATCAATTGGATTGATAGTTGATTTTCAGTCAACTGATCAAAAGTCAATTGTACACTGAAAAGTCAAACTTTGACTTTTTGGTCAAAATCAAGTGTCAAAGATCACAATTCATCAAAACATGTCAAAATATGAAACTTGTTCATCAAGAAAAAAAAAAGTCAAGATTTCATTTTGAAAAGTCAAAGTTTTCAAACTTAGAAATTTTTCGAAGTATTGAAAGCTTCATGTTTTTTCACAATTTTGAGCCAATTTTTCACCAAGATGTAAGATGATTCAAAAGAAACTTTCAACATGAAAGTTGTAATTTACACAACTTCTCTTAGAAATTATTATATCTCAAGTTTTTAACCCATGAAGTCATGATCTTGAAACTAAAACACTTAGTGAAATTTTGAACATTTTAGGTAAGGATTTTGAACTAACTTCTGACCCAAGTTTCACATAGTTCCATTTGGATTTTGCAAAAGTGATTCAAAGAGGGGTTGTAGATCATATTACAAGCTTTCCAAAATATCAAAGAACTCCTTGAGATCATTTGTGAGTAAGGAGAATCGAAGGTCAGAAGTTGGGGTTTCAAGTTGTTTTACAAGGCAAATTTTGTGATGAACAAAATTCAAATCTCAAACCTATGCTGCACAATCTTGCTTTGCAGGCCTCTAAACCTCAAGATATCTCCATAATCAAAAGATTACACTTGATTTTGAGTTATTATCCACTTGATTCAAGCTTTATCCAAGTTAATTTTCCATTAATGGCACAAAGGCACCATTGCCATTTACATAAAGCAAGTTTTATGCAAAGTCAACTTGCATTGAGCTTTGAACTTGTTCCTTCTGCACAAGCTTCCTCTACAAAGTCAGATAAGCTTGTTTAAAGTTGGCAACCACCCTACATGCTTGTATTGGCTGCCTTGAAACCATATTTTTCACTTTTCTTCAAAATCAAGCAATTGAGCCATAACCCTAGAACTCAGAAATCTTTTGTGCAATAGCTCTCCAACATTTTCCATACATAAACACAAGTCATATGCAAGAAAACACACGCATGCTCAAGCCCTGAAACCTCCTAAAACACAGAACCACCAAAAACATATCAAACTTGCCATTTATGAGTTTTGAATCCAATCTCCAAATTTGCTCGTGCGTTTCTTGGCCTTTTACTTTCAAAAGCTTCTAAATAACATATACAAACAATTCCAACTCCTGCAACACGACTGTAACACGACTGTAACACCTCCATTATCATCCACCATTTTCAAAAACAACACCTTGCACCTTGACTTCTCCAGAACTCCTCAGCCACTTTCAGCTCAAGCTAAGCATCACATTAGCTTCCTGGGAACTTGAGGAAGCTAATCCAATCACTGGAACTCATCAAAAGTTGCTCAAACTCAAAACACGACACCCTCTTGCAAGGTGAGTTTTCTGACTTTTGAACTCTTCATACAATCATCATTAATGGTTTATTTGTGAATAAGAAATGTATATATCATTGTCTTGAAGCTAACCATGTCCTTAGATTTCATTATTATTGCCTGAGTAGTTAGAATTTTGAATCTGAACCTCTGAAAATAATTAGGTCAGAATTTGGTACTTTCAAAAATTCTCATTCATATTTGATTTATAGCTTATGATATTTATATGGTTGGATTCGTATGGAAAAATGGAGCAACTTTCATGTTTGCATCTTCCATTTTTGTTGAGAAACAACGAAGTTACAGGTGGTCTGGATGGAGGTTGAAGATGAAGTGTGTTCAGGACTTGTTTTGCCTTATATATTTATCATTTTAGTTATATTAACAAATGTATAGCCACCCCAGTGGTAAGGCAGTACACTGGTAATCAAGAGGTCATAGGTTCGAACCTCAGCGCGTTGCCTTTTGCATTTTTCCACATTTTTTTGACATTTCATTATTTTTGCAGCGCCTGGGCCTCCAAATGCTTGGGCCTTACCTTTTTTTTATTTATGTTCTGACCCCCCTGCCTTGCTGTTTACACTCCTGGCCCATTTATTTTTCTTTTGTTATTTTCTTTTTTTTTTTAATTTTATTTTCATTTTACATCTTCTTTATTATTAATATTATTATTATTGTTATTATTATTATTATTATTATTATTATTATTATTATTATTATTATTATTATTATTATTTTCATTAATAAAAAAAATCCAAAAATATTTATATTTTAATATTTATTTTTATTTAATTTATTTTTCGTAAAACTGAAAGAACAAAAACATTTTCTTTAATTAATTTCTTTTTTAATACTTAGATAATAAATTTTAATTATTATTTTTCTTGTAAATTAAAATACATTTAGAATTTTTGACTTTTACTTTATTATTTTTATTTACTAATTTAATTAAATTCACAAAAAAAACCTAAAAAACTTGTTATCTTTAAATTAATTTATTTTACTAACTTAATATTAATTTCCTTATTTTTAGTTAATTATTTTATTTTAATTAATTAGGTCAAAAACCCTTTTCATGAAAAACCAAACAAAAACCACATTTCTTTTTATATTTACATTCTTGCATTTTTACTTATTTAGTTTTGTACATTTTATTTAAATTCAATATGGTTGTAATAATTTATTTAGATTTAATTTCTTACAATTTCCCATTTGTAATTTGTACACCCCCTCCCCTAAATCATGTAATAGCTTAGTATTTTTATTTTTCACAATTTAAATGCTTTATATACAAATGCTAGTAATTAGGGTTTTGTATGGAAAGATTAAAATCAACAAATAGCAAATCCTAATCAAAGACAAATCAAGCATGTAAATCAATACACTTGCACACATACACCCTTAGGGTAAACCCACTTTGTTGCCTTATAAAAATAGCCATATTATGCATGTGAGGTATCTTAGCAAAAACAAGCAAAATACAATATCATAGTCCCTCGATGACGCTATCCGTGTTGCCTTTCAAAATGATCTTAGTCCCTAAAGAAAATGCTAAGATATCTTGCAACATTGCTAATCATGGTTATACGATGACCCACGCCCGTCCCTTTTACATCCAAAGATAGGGTTACTTACCAAATCAATGGTAAGATAACAATGTCAAAGGAAAGAGGAAATGAACATGAAAGACATTTGAGTAGGTAGAATGTTCCTAGTTACTTGCTCAACTTCAAAACAAAAACATCCTTGATATTTTCAAAAAAAAAAAACACCAACACTTTCAAAACACCTTTCAAACTTGAAAAATTTTTCAAAAGATCGACACATTTGTATACATTCTTATGAACGAGAATCATTACAAAGTTTTCCTAAACAAAGACATCTTTACAAAATACTTTCAAAAACCATACAAAGCACATTTTCAAACAAAAGCAAGTGATCTAGCAAGTAACTAAGAGCCCATGGAAAACCATGGATGAAAAGGGTGCTAATACCTTCCCTTTTCATAATCTACCCCCCGAACTCAAGAAAACATCTCAAAGGTCTTTCCTGTTGTTTTCAGCCTTTCCTTTTGGATAAAAGAAAAGTCGGTGGCGACTCTTGCTAACCGCAACATTTGCGATCAAACGCAAAACAACCAAGTCAGTTCTCCCACCATGTTACAATATGCTATTACATGGCCTTGGGGAAGATACATGATAAAGATGCGAGAAAATACAATGCGGAAATTAAAACCTACAATTATTACATCCCGGAGAAATTACATAATAATAAAAGAGAGTGAAAGATAAAACCTAGACTATTACATTCGCAAAACTTATACAGTCGATCTAAGAAATATAAAAGTAAAAATAGAAAAGAAAATATTTTTAATGATTTTCTTATGAAAAGAATGATAATTAAGAGACTATAAAAAACCTAATTAATTTTAATTAATAAGGATTTAATTAAAAAAAATTGAAAACCTATAAACCTAATTAATTTTAATTAAAAAAAAGAGTTAATTAATTAAATTAATTATAAAAAAACTAAAACCTAAATAATTAGGATTTGTAAAAAAGGGTTTTGTTTTTATGGTTAAGTGAAAATAGGGTTAAAAAAGAAACAAGTTAGAAAGAAAATCAAGTAAAATGCCAGGGGTGGGTGTTGAACCCACACCCTTAGCCTTTTTCAATGCCTGCCTTGTCACTGCGTCAGGCGCACGCCTGTGTTAGGAGGATGCGCACAACACAACATGTATCAAATCTGCAAGAATTAGAAAATTACAAAAAATAAAATGCTAAAAGGCAGGATCGAACCCATACATTGGTACATGAACGCCTTATCATGCGCGTGCTTGCCACTGGGTGGCTGTTTCATACGGTACCTAAGTGATAACAAATAAACAAATAATAAACTAAAATAACTGGGTCGGAGAAGCGTCGGAGCCCTAGCTCCGATCGTCTTCTCCGGCAAGCTCGGTTTTTATCCCTGCAAAATAAGCATAGTCAGTGATTCAAGAGTACCCTACTCCCCTAATTCAGGCCTTGCAAACTCAATGGAAGTATTAGTTTTGGCCAAAGCATGCTGTATTATGAGATATGACAAAAATAACATGAAACAGACCAAGCATGGCAATTCACGATTCAACCATTATGGGGATCATGCAATGGTCCTATCCTGTACCAACACATCTCAAAAACAAATTAGTATCGTTAGCATGCATTAAAACATAAAGAAAACAAAAGTACAAATTCATGCGAGAATGGAAAAACTGTGATGTATGATCGTGTATTTCAGGCTCTTTGGATCCTCAAGATTAATCCATTCTTACCCTACAATACTTCAGAGATCGATTGGAAAGGTTGGTTTGCTTTGAAAGTGACTGCAATTAGGGTTCTTGATTTGCCCTGATTTTTTAGAATTTTTGAGATTTTAGAATGGTGTTTTGCAAGGGTTTTTCGTGGCTTCTCATATCTGAAATAATGAGAATATATAGAGCTTGAATTAGGTCAAAAGGGGTTGGGCTTGGACCTTTGTAAGAAAGGCTTGACTTTACCTTATTTAATTTTGACTTTAAATAAATAAAAATCAAAATAAATAGAATAAAAATCCAAGGGGTGTATGAATAAGTTATGAGGCTCATATTTAGGCCTATAACACGCATGGACCTTGAAACACAAGCTCACTAGCCCAAAAATTCAATTATGGTCACTTAGGTTTCATGTATTTTCTCAAAATTTTCCCAACTTGCACCAATCACAACTCTCTCATTTTTTATCATTTTAAAGTAATATTGAACTTTTTGGAAAGCTCAAGATGTCCTATACAATCTCTATGTTTATCATTTTTGTATTTGAAGAATTTATCTTGATGTAAGTTGCCTTGATAAAAAGTGTCTTTTTGTTGACTTTTGAAATGACCTATAATGTTTTGACCCATATCTCTCAAATGAAGCATTTTTTGGACTTGATCTTAGAGAGACAAAATTTATAGAATTGAATTTACTTCAAAATGAGCTTTGGTTGAGAAAAATATGATGAAGCATGTGAAATTTATGCTTGGTCAAAGTTCAGTTGACTTCTCTTTAAGAAACTCCTAATTTGGTAACTTTTGACTTTTGATGAATCTTGTGTTTTCTTGATGAATCATGATCAACCCTTGATTAAATGATGAATTTTAATTCAAAATCTTGATGTTGACCAAAAATCTTGAGGTTTGACAGTATGTTGACCACAATTGATTTTTGTCCTACACAGTTGATTTTCAGTCATCTGAGCATTTGACTTGTGAGGCAAGGCTTGAAATTTGGCATGAGAATTCCTTGAGACATATGAGGAACCATGAAATCCACTTGAGGCATTATAGGCTCAACTTTCCTTGAGAAAAGCAAAACCCTAGTTGTAGTACCATTGCTTAGGAGGAGAATTTGTCTGATCAATTCTTGAGCAACTGTGATACGGTGGGAGAACTAACTTGAGGGTTTTGCGTTTGATCGCAAATGTTGCGGTTAGCAAGAGTCCCCATCGACTTTTATTTTATCCAAAAGGAAAGGTGAAAAAGCACATGAAAGACCTTTGGGATTGTTTCTTGAGTTCGGGGGGTAGATTATGAAAAGGGAAGGTATTAACATCCTTTTCATCCATGGTTTTCCATGGGCTCTTAGTTACTTGTTAGATCACTTGCTTTTGTTTGAAATTATGCTTTGTGTGGTTTTTTGAAAGTATTTTGTAAAGAGGCCATTGTTTAGGAAAACTTTGTAATGATTTTTGTTCGTAAGAATGTATACAAAGTGTTGATCTTTTGAGAATGTTTTCAAGTTTGAAAGGTGTTTTTGAAAGTGTAGGAGATTATTTTTGAAAATAGCAAGGATGTTTGTTTTGAAATGGAGCAAGTAATTAGGAGCAATATACCTACTCAAATGTCTTTCTTGTTAATTTTCTTTTGCTTTGACATTGTTGTCTTACCATTGATTTGGTAAGCAACCCTATCTTTGGATATAAACGGGACGGGCGTGGGTCATCGTATAACCATGATTAACAATGTTGAAAGGTATCTTAGCATTCTTTTTGAGGGACTAAGATCATTTGTGAGGCAACTTAGAGAGTGTCATCAGGGGACTATGATCTTGTATTTTCTTGCTTTTTACTAAGATACCTCGCATGCGTAATATGGCCATTTTGTATACGGCAACCAAGTGGAATAACCATAGGGGTGCTTATGTTAAAATGTGTTGTTTTAATGCTTTGTTTTTTCTTGAATATGGGTTGTCTATTTGTTGTTTTTATCTCATCATGCACACCCTAATTACTAACAATACATGAAAGCAATAAAAATGCGGAAAAGTAAAGTCCTACGCTATTACAAACATTAGGGGGGATGGGGTGTACAAAATCACAAATGGGGATTACAAATTAAATCAAGTCCTAAGTTACTATTACAACCATATTAAATGGATAAGAATGTACAAGAAACGTAAAATGAACTTTGTTTTGTTTAAGAACAGAGATAAGTTTTGTTTAAGAAAATATTTTTGATATTTTGTTTTAAGAAGTAAGATAAAAGCATGTAAAAAATGGAAAAAAAAGTTTTTGGTGTTTTTGATTAATAACAAAAATGATGGCAAAAATAATAAGGTTAAAGGAAAATAGAATCAGCGCTTTGCTAAAATAAAAGAGGTCAGAAGTTCTGACTCTGGCATGCTTCAAAAATTCAAATAAGCGTTAGTAGAAACAAGGAAGGTCAGAAGTTCTGGATCCGTTAAGAACAAAGAAGATTTCAGAAGTTCTGATACCACTGGAAGAACTTAGTCTCCCTCTCCATGCTAGTCAGAACATCTGCAACTTGGTCATTTCTTAACAAAACAGAAGATGCGCATATAACAGTTATGGCAGGTTTCATAATGTTTCAGAAATAAGAGATATCAGAACTATAAATTAGAAGTAAAGCATGAATTTGCTAATCCTAATTCTGAGTTCTAATTTCTTCAAGAAGTTCTGAACTGAAATTCTCTCTACTTAGGCAGGCAAATATATGAAACTTCAGAATATGTACAGCATTAGAATCAGGATGTCTACATTGTATTTTTGAACAAAGTTTCCTGAAAATGTCTAATTAATATGATGAGAGTCAGCAGAAGCTTGCCTTGTAGCTGGAAAACATTTTGTGAGCTAGAGTCTGGTTCTAACCGCTTATGATGTTATGAACAACTTCCTCTCGTGTTCAGCAGGCTGGAAAATTTCAACTTGGGTTGTGAGTGATTAGAAAATTCTGGAATAGCCAAGGAGCAAAGTTCTGACTTCTTTGAGGTGGATATTGATGGTTAGTGTGTTACAGTTTGACTACAGAAGTTAGGATGGCTTTTGAATGTATATCAAAAACTGTATGGGTGGTTTTGGTTGAGAAACACTTGAGGGAAAATGGAATTTGAATGCAAGAATCAAAAGCTATCAGGTTTGGTATTTTGTGTTTGCAGTTTTTGGACTCTTGGAATTTTAGCAGGGGTTCAGGTCTTTTCTTTCTCAAATTTCCAACCCTTTTTTAGTTGCCAATGGCTTTTAATTTATAGGCAAAGATCTTGTAGCTTGGAGAGTACAACCATCACATGCTAGGGTGCTGCCTTACTATTGAAGCAATTATGGTGGTTAGTAGCCTTAGCAGCGCCTAAGCTGGAATTGTAAGCAGGAACTAAGGAAAGGTAACTTCAAAAGCAAAAGAAACGCATGAGCCCAACAAACTTTTGTACAAGGGTTTGCTTTTCCAAGACAATAAAGGTACTTCTATGCCACGCGTGGAGAAATCCTTTGAACAAAGACCCAGAAGTGGTTGTGAGCATTAAATGATGATGAGATTGATCAAACCAGAAATCCTGCAATGTGATATTCTGCATCATTGCTTAATTCTGGATCAGAAATTCAACTTCAGCGTGACTTAGAATAGACATCCAAATTCTGATCTTTGTATCTCCTTGCTCCAGTATGTTCCGAAGGAGCTCCCAGACTTTCCAGGAAGCTTGCAGCATGCTTTGTAACCTTCTTTGAATTACCCTTGCAAACTCTGACTGAACCTTTGTGAAAACTGGCCCAGAAGTTCTGACCAAACTCTGTCTTGAAAGTATCCAGAATTTGTTGAGTGCTCTAGTTTCATGGACGTGTCTTTGGACATTTATAACTTGAAATTCTAGCATTTCCAGGAGAAGTTCTGTTCTGTAACGTTTTAGATCTTATTGAAATCTAAAACTCTTGAGTTAGAAATTATTCCAGAATCAGCTTGTATCATGGTGGTAATCTGATCAGAAGTTCTGAGCTTGTCATATTTCTTAAACACTTAGAAAAATTCTAAGTTTATAGAAATTTGACTTTTCCAAAGTAACTTTTGAATTTTGAATTTCTAGATGAAACAAACTTCATATTTCAACATGTCTTGATGAAATATGACTCTTGAAACTTGATTTTGATCAAAAGTCAAAATTTGACTTTTGAATGCGCAAATGACCATTTTAACCTCGTGAATGACTTTCTTGGAAAATTTGTTAATCCAGGCTTGAAATTGGAGGGGAGCAAACCTGAGGATTCAGGGTGATTCTTTGAGAAATGAGCTGGCAAATTTTGGGGTACAACAGCTGCCCCTGTTCAATCTTCTTACACCTGAAGAGTTAGATTTGGCGAATCTGTCATTCGTGACTTGAAGGTGGAAGATGATTGAACACTTGAGTGCCCAAAAATTTACACTCGATGATGTTGTGGTTTATTGTATAGGGAATGGGCTTAAAGATGCCATTTGGAGAAATGATGGACAATTGTTGGATATGGGCTTATAGATGCCATCCAGAGGTGATTGTATCTGGACTGTATTTGAGTGACAAAATGACATCCTTATCTTGTCTATATTTAAATGAGTGACAGAATGACATCCGAATCTGGATCGTATCTGAACTGTATCTAAAGTTGAAATCTGAATGAGTATCAGAATAACATCAGTGTCTGTAGCGTATCTGAACTGTATCAAAAGTTGAGTCTGAATGAGTATCAGAATGGCATCTGTGTCTGGAGCGTATCTGAACTGTATCAAAAACTGAAATCTGAATGAGTATCAAAATGGAATCCGTGTCTGGAGCATATTTGAAGTGTATCTAAAAGCTGTCTTTGAATGAGTATCAGGATGGCATCCGTATATGGTGCATATCTGAACTGTATCAAAAGTTGAAATCTGAATGGGTATCAGAATGGCATCCATATTTGGTGCGTATCTGAACTGTATCTGAAAGCTGTCTTTGAATGAGTATCAGGATGGCATCCATATCTGGTGCGTATCTGAACTATATCAAAAGTTGAAATCTGAATGAGTATCAGAATGGCATCCGTATCTGGTGCGTATCTGAACTGTGTAGGGTTGCTTGATGAAGAGTCAGTGTAAAACTGCATCTTGGAAATAGGAGGAACCTGTGTAGGGTTGCTTGATGATGAGTCAGTGTAAAACTACATCTTAGAAATAGGAGGAACCTGTATAGGGTTGCTTGATGATGAGTCAGTGTAAAACTTCATATGGAATTTCCTGAGAAGGAACCTAGGTAGGATTACTTCATGATGAGTCAGTGTAAAACTGCATCTAGAAGTGAGAAGGAACCTGGGTAGGGTTGCTTAAATGATGAGTCCAATGTGAAACTGCATCTTGGAAATAGGAGGAACCTGTGTATGGTTTCCTGATGATGATTCCATGCGAAACTGCATCTTGGAAATAGGAGGAACCTGTGTAGGGTTGCTTGATGTTGAGTCCGTGTAAAACTTCATCTGGAAAGGAGGAACCTGTGTAGGGTTGCTTCAATGATGAGTCCAATGTGAAACTGCATCTTGGACATAGGAGGAACCTGTGTAGGGTTTCCTGATGATGAGTCCATGCGAAACTGCATCTTGGAAATAGGAGGAACATGTGTAGGGTTGCTTGATGATGAGTCAGTGTAAAACTGCATCTAGAAAGGAGGAACCTGTGTAGGGTTGCTTCATGATGAGTCAGTGTAAAACTTCATCTGAAATTTCCTGAGAAGGAACCTGGGTAGGATTACTTCATGATGAGTCAGTGTAAAACTGCATCTGGAAGTGAGAAGGAACCTGGGTAGGGTTGCTTCAATGATGAGTCCATGTGAAAATGCATCTTGGAAATAGGAGGAACCTGTGTAGGGTTGCTTCATGATGAGTCAGTGTAAAACTTCATCTTGGAAATAGGAGGAACCTGTGTAGGGTTGCTTGACGATGAGTCCGTGTAAAACTGCATCTGGAAAGGAGGAACCTGTGTGGGGTTGCTTCAATGATGATGAAGGGATCTGGGATGATTGCTACTCCAAAATATGATGAAGGAATCTTGGACGATTGCTGCTCCAAAAAAGGTGATGGACTTTATCTGTTGACCTTTTCCTGAAAAGGTAAAGGCAAAGTCGTATGCAATGTCATGAGATGAGATGCATTATGTAATAATGTTCTCAAAGATGAGATTATGTTGTATGCACTTATCATGTATGAAATGTTAGTGAATGTATCTTTGTCTAGGAAAATAAATCCTTGACAAATGCCAGGGAGTCAATAAATCTCGGACTGTTGTTGAAGAGTAGGTGTGTCTTCAAACTTTGCTTAGAATATTTCCACCGGGGATTCCCGTTTTGAGGAGAAATCCGCTGAGGGATATTGAAAACTCTATGGAGAGTGTTGATTCTTGCTTGGGGAAAAGAGTTCAGGAGTCTCGGTTGCCCGTTGCTCTACTGGAGGGATTACCTTTAGTTGGAGAGAATCAAAAGTTAGCTGTTATCTGGTTGGATTCCAGGCTTCACAACGACTTGCTGGGGATAAGGAAGTTTATTGTTATCTGGCTGGATTCACAGTAACTTGCTTGAAAGGATGAAGTTGAACTGATATATGGTCAGGTTCATGCTTCACAGTGTTTTTTGGAGAAGGGAACTACTATCTGGTCAAAATCCAGGCTTCGCAGTACCTTATACTATTATCTGGTCGAAATCCAGGCTTCACAGTGTTCTTCGGGATTGTAGAGTATTCTGTTGGGGAAGAGGAGTTATGGTTCTCTGATTTATAGTAGTCGGAGAGGCGAACTCAAGATGGGGGATCTTGCTGTTTGTTGGGGAAATAAATCCTGTTGCTCAGTCTGTTGGAGAGGCGGCGACTTCACTGGCAGAAATCCTCGAGGATTCTTGAAGTCGACTCAGTTGAAAAAGTTTTCAGAGATTTAAAATCTGGCTGGGGAAACCTCCTATGAGAAGGATTCTGGGGAGATTTGTCGCTGCCCCTAGTGGCAAATGTTTGTGACACTGCCATGAACTGTTTGATTGTAAGTAAACCTTTGTTGAGATTGGCGTTCAATGCCCCCAGTAATGGAGATGAAGACCTGCCCCTGGTTATTATGCACTTCTTGAGAGATTTCTTGGAATCTTGACTGGATTACCCCAGGTGTGCTGGATAGTGACATGTCATGCGCCCTTGTAGATAGGAGATTTGTTATTGGAAGTGTCGTCCTACTTAAAGTGATTTAGTTCACCGATAGAGCTTTGGTTTACTGGTTATTCGTTGTATGAATTTCTCCATTGTCAAACAAATAGCCATATGCAAACAGTGATATTCAAGTAATGCAAAGTTTATGCTTGTCTTGAAATTTTTGAAAAATGCGTTTTAGCAAGTAAAGAAATTTCAACTCAGGATCTAGGGTAAGCCTTACAGGAGTCAGGATACCTTTTGTAACAGTATGCTTTAGAACTAACCCATGCTTCAATTAGGACTTTTGAAGGGTTGTAATGTGGCTTGGTTCACGGTTTAAGAAACAAAGGGTAAAGGCTCAAAGTGTATTTCTACCCACCCGCTCTTCGTGACGTTCTTCAGTCCTAAGCTCAGTTAATTGTGCGTTTGAACTCCAATTGAATCTGGAATGACGTTTTAGTGATGGTTCAGACAAGTTAGGTTTGTCGGAAGGCAGTCATTTTTTTTGCAATATTTTTTTTTGTTGAGGATTTGTAGTGACCTCTTTCTTTTGATTTGTTATCCCTAATTTTTGCCTGACTTTCTTGTTTGAGATTACAGTCAGCAGGATGCCCCAGTTTTCTTTAAGTCTCCTTGGTAGGTTTTAACTTAGAGGGATTTTCTTTTTGAGAGATAATGACTGCCTATTTGGTAGGGAACCCTCACTGTCTTTTGATTCCAGAGGAATGTTTTTTGATGTCATTCGTTGTATTACGAAATGAGAGTTTGCGGCTAAACGCGCATTTGAATCAACTGAGAGACTACTCTGCCCCAGGTTTTAATTAAAGGTTTCAATTTGTCTAAGAAAGAAAACTTTTGCTTCTTTGGCTCAAAGGGGTTGACTAGGGATTATCTTCCTTATAACTCCAGTGTTTAGGATTTGAAAGAATGCTTGTACATCATCAGCAAGGTCTGTTCAAAAGCATACCGTATGAGATTAATGGTATTGTTTTCGTCATCCTCCCTCTAAAGGCTTGTAACTTTTAGAAAGAGTTGAATGTCATAAAGAGAGCAAAAGCATAATTATAAATATAGTGAAAAACAAATGGATGAATTCAAGACAAACACATGCAATGCATTAATGAAACAGAGTTTGACATTAATAGATAATTGTTTGAATAATAAAAGAAATTACAATTGAAAATTCAAAATGAACAAGACGCTCTCAATGATTTGGCATAAGAGCAGTGATCACGTTTGGAGTCTCCGGAGGGTCAAACTCGATCTCCTTGGCATCAATCAAATTCTGAATCTTGTACTTCAACGCCGAACAATCGTTAGTGTCATGCCCGAGACTTCCAGAATGATAAGCACACGTTGCATTAGGATTGTAGTTAGGAGAAGAAGTTTTGGGGTTTGGATGAGGTCCTATCAATGCAATCAGATTCATCCTCAACAAGTTTTGTAACGCTTGAGACATAGGCATGTTGATGTTGGTAAACCGTCTTTTGAGCTCGTCTGGCCTTTGTTGATTTCCCCATTGCTATTGTCGGTGCGACGCAGAACCAGAGATCAAGACTGCCCCACGTGTTGGTCATGACGACTCTTTTGACCAGACACTACATTGGACTCTTTCTTCCCATTGTATAGCTTTTTCTAAGCATCAGGAGGTGTAGCTCCTTGGATCTTTCCACTTTTGATGCCAGCTTCGACCCTTTCGTCGGTCAGTATTAGCTCGATGAATCCGGCTGAGGAGCTTCCGATTAGGTGTTTGAAGAAAGGCCCTGTCAAAGTTCCCATGAAGATGTCAATCAGCTCCCTGTCAGTTAAAGGGGGCTGCACTCTACCAGCCAGATCTCTTCACTTTTGGGCGTATCCTTTGAAGCTCTCGTTGGAACCCATGGTCATGTTCTGCAATTGCACACGAGTTGGTGCAAGATCAGCATTGTACTGATACTGCTTGTAGAAAGCAGCAACTAAATCCTCCCAGGTGTGGATGAGAGAACTCTCCAATTGATAGAATTGAAGAAGTGAAAAACACAAGAATGGGGGTTGAATTGTAAAACTTGAAATCAAATGCAGACAACACTTTATTTTTATCCTGGTTCGTTTGATCTCAAACTACTCCAGTCCACCCGTCAAGGTGATTTCGCCTCTCTCCAACGAGGTCTTAATCCACTATATTCAACTGAATATTACAACTGCTTTAACAACTGCTAAATCCTTCTTGAGTCAAAACCACAAACCGGTTTCTCAAGGAAATACTTTCTTACAGATAAATGAAATCTAAGTGTGTTGAATGTTTTCTACAAAACTTTTTATCACAACTGTGATACTACACAAATTAAGCTTATGAGAACTGGAATGCTAAAACAATAGAGTAAGTAATTTGAGAGCTTTAGTAGACTGGGAATGAGGATGAAGATGAATCGCTTTAGGCGTGTAGAGAGTTGTAGAGCATTAGCCAATCCGTTCCTCACTTGCTTGTTTATATAGCATTGGAAATGATACGTTGGAGTCAGTTATTCCGTTTCAATGCCAATTACATTCTTTCCATATTGAGAAGATCTTTGTCTGGAATAATGCCGTTGATAATAAAGTATCTTGAATGCACAGTACCGTTGCCAATAAAGCGTGTTCTCGCTTTGGCTTATTCTGACGTTGCTAGGTGCTGATGAATTATTGTTGTCTTGATCAGAGTTTAGATTGTTACGCGCAGATCTGTTCATCAAGCTTCAGCGTAAGCACATGCTTTGATCTTCTGATTCTGGCATCTGATATAACATCCTCTGATGCTGATGTTGATATTTCATCTTCTGATGCTGATGATGATATTCTTATGCTGATACTCATCAGAGTTTCTGTAAAACACAATATAATTTTTAGGTAGCATATATGTCTTACATGAATCATACAATTTATATATTCTTGCATTTTGTTATCATCAAACCTTTAACTTAGGGTAGTAGATTCAAACTTTGTTCTAACAATCTCCCCCTTTTTGATGATGACAAAAACTAGATTTTTTCAATTGAAAATTAACGAGAAAAGTATCAGAGATAACCAAATAATAAATTGTATCAGAATTAAATAGGAAGTTATCAAAGATAAGAAGATAAGGGATAAAGATGTATCAGAGTTTAGATCGGAAATACTCCCCCTGAATTTATTACTTCCCTTTAAATCCATGAGTTCTTTAGGATCAGATCTTTATTGACTTTCTTTGAACATCAGAACATCAAAGCTTCAGTGTATTAGAGTTCATCAGATTCTTGTACCTGTAAGCTATGCAGAACAAGAACATTCAAGTATATCAGAGTGTTAGAATGTTTGAGACTTTTGTCTCAGTAAACCGTTATTGAAAAATATCAGTCTTTCTCCCCCTTTTTGTCAGCAATCAAAAAGTGCACATATTGGAGGAAGTAAAAAAATAATTGAAGTAAGAGAATCAGTGCAGAAAAACGATTGTATTCAGTTCAGAGCCAGAAAAATAGTACAGTTGATATGAAAAGAAAACAATGAAAATATCAAGAGAAAAAACTAAGGGGCGGGTGGAAGGCGTGTGAACAGAGCCTCAAGCATGTTCTTAATCTGATCAGTGGTTTCCTTCTGCTGATGCACCATGCTGGCTACTGAGTCAATCTTGCTGTCCTGAACATCCATCCTTGCTTTCATCCTTTGATCACTTTCATCCATTCTCTCCTGCAGACGAAGATCATTTTGCTTCAGCTCTTCAAGAGTCTGCCTGTCCAAGGCAGCTTGAGAGATGTCAGAGTCAGGGTGCTTCTGAGATCTTTCTGCAATGTCTTCTTCTTAACACACATCTTCTGCTGGTTGAACTGTTGATGCTGGACGCTTTTCAGACCAAGGCTCACTGTCCAGAAGAAGCACTTCCTCCTTCAGCAGCTGACTCATGACTGGACCTTCAACTTCTTTCAGCAGATTGCTGAAGTTCTGTTGAGCCTGTTCATAGTTTATGTCTTGCAGCTTAAAGGTTTCAGCGCGTACCCACTTTCTGAATTGTGTCCAGAGTTGGTCTGAAGCAGCAGGATCAATCACTCCCGGACAAGCCTGCTTTAGAGAAGCAATCCAATTCTGCATGCCTGTTTCAAAATTCAAGATGCTAGAACCAACATCTACTTGTTTGGGTTTAGGAATAGCGGTTTTATATTTAAGGGCAGCAAGCCGGTCAAGGACTGTTAGATCAATGAAGGTCTTGTTGTTGTCATTTGGATTTTGTTTGGGTGAGGGAGTAGGAGAGTTAGAAATGATTATTGGACTGTGTGGAGTGTTAGGTGGAGTAGTTTCTGGTGAGGATGGTAGTTGCGGTATGTTTACAGTTGTACCACATGGCAGTTGAATTTCCAAGGGTTGTGGTTCAGAGGATTGAGGTGATTGAGGTTCATGGGTTTGAGGTTCAGGTGATGGAGTTTCAGAGTGTTGAGACTCAGGTTGTGGAGATGATGGTTGAGGTGAAGGTGGATTAAGTTATGGTTATGGAGAGGGAGGTGGAGGAGTTTCTGGTTCTGGTGATTGTGGATTTTCTGGTATTGGTGAGAGTGTATATTCTGGTTGAGGTGAATGGGCAGTTTCTGGTTGAGTGTTTGGATTTTCTGAGAGGGGAGCGGAAGAACGTTGATCAATTTCAAAAAGAACTTTATCAAGTTCTGATTCTGTGGATGTAGTGGGTTTTGGATTTTGAGGTTTGGTGCGGGATCTCCTGAGAGTTAGTGACTCAGAAGGGTCAAACTCTGGTTCGGTATCATCAATGGTTGGTATGGGAATTGGGAGTTCATATGAAGCTGGGGTTGGAATCAATGTTGGAACAGCAGATGAATTTAAAACATTAACAGCAGATAGATTACCTCTCTTCTTTGGGGTCTGCTGGGATGGTCCTTCTGAAGCAGCCTTTCTCTTCTTAGTCTTCTTCAAAGTAACCTCTGGTGCTTGCTGGTGCAGATCTTTGATGTTCAGATCAGGATCTGTGCCATCAGCTTTACACGCGTCCAAGTATCTGAGAACAGTGACTGGTTTAGAGTCAATCTCAGAGAATATGGGAAAGTCGCTCAGAGGGACTCTTCTGCTGGTGATGTCAGCAAGAGGAGTGACGTTGGGCTCCTTTCTGATATTCTCTATCAGTTTCATCTTCTTCAGATTCTTGGCGTTCAGCTGCTTGCCAACAGCTGGTTCCAGAGAGCTTATTTCCTGTGCCTCTGTCAGGTGTTCTATCAGCCTATTCTCAGTTAGAATATCTGATATTAATCTGCCGAAGGGTATCCAATCCCTTTTAGTCTTTTCTTCTTCTCTCGTCTCCTTGACGCTGGTCTTCAAATGATTGAACAGAAGATGAGCAAGGTTGATCTTGGTCTTCTTTGCAATAAAATAGAGCAGAAATTGCTGATCTATATTGATGTAGTCAGGAGAGCTTGTGGGCTTCCTGTGGTTGAAGCAGCCCAAGATGATCTTTGCCTAGATTCTGTGCTGATCCATCAAATCTCTGATCTTGCTGAATGGAACCCCATGCGTGAAAATCTGTCTAGCAACTATGGCAGTGTTTCCAGCTCTTTCTGCCATGTCAATACAGCGGATGCCACCACTGTTGTATCCAATCAGTCTAGCAATGTGATCTTCAGTAATCACAATCTTCTTGCCCATGACATATGAAGTAACCTGATGTGTTGATGAAGACGCATGTATCCAGAATTCTTTGACCAATACAGGGAACGTTGGACCCACCAACCTATCAAAGTACCTTTCCCATCCTTGTGCCCTAATTTCTTCAGTCAAATCGAATCTATTTTCTTTCAAACTGTTGAAATCAACGATCAGTTCAGACAGAACTTCCAAGTTCTTCACCGGTGTGAGTAGAGTTCTGAAGGGAATTTGGTACTGATCAGAAGAAGCATCTTGCTGGGAACCTGCAGAAACAGTGCTAGAGGACGCCATGTTCACACTAGGGTTTTTGAGAAAAAGCTTGAAAAAGGGTTTTCTTGAAAAAGATGAACACACAGTAAGAACACAGAAATATTTTGATGATTGTAAGAGACGGTAAAAAATTAATGAATGATGTTATGGTGTTTAAATAAGTTTCAAAAAGTGTTTTGAAAACATAAACATTTTTAAGAGAGAGAATTAACTCATGATTACACGCATTTAATGTTTGCTGATTTTGGGGGATTTGAGAAAGATATTTGGAACGGTTACCAGTGACATGTGCCTCAATGCATCCAATCAGCGCTTTGCCTTCTCAGAAACGTGCACGCGTGTTCTGCCTCAGGAATAAGCTGATGACTGGATGACACCTGTTTGATTTAGTGAATAGCAAGTCTATCCTTGAAATGAAACGCTCAGATCTTTATGGATAGACTCTGATACAATCTGCATGTCTAACTTTCTGAAAGAAGATTGATCAGAAGTTCACAGTAAAATAAGACACATTCTGAAGGTTAATATATAAAATTAAAACATTTTCACTCTGGGCAGAGCTTCAAGCTGAGATGTTTCATAATTAAGTTAAACATATCTTCATAAAGTGGTTTTGTGAAAATATCAGCCCATTGATGGTCTGTATCAATAAATTTTAAGTTCAAAATTCCTTTCTGAATATAGTCCCTAATGAAATGGTGTTTTATTTCTATATGCTTAGCCCTAGAATGCAAAATTGGATTTTTACTTAAACAAATGGCAGAAGTATTATCACAGAGTATAGGGATGTTACTCTAAAAAATCTAGAAGTCTTCAAGCTGACTTTTCATCCAGAGCATTTGTGTGCTGCATCCTGCTGCTGCTATGTACTCAGCTTCTGCTGTTGATAGTGCAATTGTGGATTGCCTTTTGCTGGACCAAGAGATCAGATTTTCTCCCAGAAACTGGCAGCTTCCAGAAGTACTTTTACGCTCTACTCTGTCTCCAGCAAAGTCAGCATCGCAGTAACCTACTAAGCTGTAATCACTAGATTTTCTATAAAATAAACCCAGATTAGTAGTACCTTTCAGATACTTGAAAATTCGCTTAACAGCTGTTAAGTGAGATTCTCTAGGATCTGATTGGAATCTTGTACAAATACATACGCTGAATAAAATATCAGGCCTTGAAGCCGTCAGATAAAGAAGAGAACCAATTATACCTCTGTAGACCTTCTGTTCTACCTTTTTGCTTACCTCTTCTCTTTCCAGAATGCACGTGGGATGCATTGGAATCTTTGATGACTTACATTATGAGAGATCAAATTTCTTCAGAAGTTCTCTGACATATTTGCTCTGATGAATGTAAGATCCCTCTGGAGTTTGATTGATCTGAATTCCCAGAAAGAATTTCAGTTCCCCCATGAGGCTCATCTCAAATTCTGCCTGCATACACTTAGCAAATTTTCTTCCAAGAGAAGGATTAGTAGATCCAAAAATAATATCGTCAACATAAATTTGAAAAACTAAGATGTCATTCTTAACTGACTTACAGAATAAGGTAGTGTCAACCTTCCCTCTGGTGAATTCTTTTTCTAACAGAAAGTTACTTAGTCTTTCATACCAAGCTCTGGGAGCTTGTTTCAGACCATATAGTGACTTCTTTAGTTTGAAAAAATATTCTGGATTTTTTGTACTTTCAAAACCAGGGGGTTGGTGCACATAAACCTCTTCTTCTATATATCCATTTAAGAATGCACTCTTGACATCCATCTGATACAGAGTGATGCCTTTATTAACATCAAACGAAAGTAAAAGTCTGATAGATTCTAACCTGGCGACTGGGGCAAAGGTTTCTGTATAGTCTATCCCCTCTTGCTGACTATAACCTTGTGCTACCAGTCGTGCTTTGTTTCTGATAACTTCACCTTGTTCGTTCAGCTTGTTTCTGAACACCCATTTTGTTCCAATGATGTTGAATCCTTTTGGTCCGGGAACAAGATCCCATACGTCATTTCTGGTGAATTGATTCAGCTCTTCTTGCATTGCTAGAATCCAGTCGTTGTCCAGAAGTGCTTCATCAGTTGAGGAAGGTTCAATCAGAGAAACAAATCCCATGAGGGATTCTTCAAAGTTTCTGAAGCTGGCTCTTGTTCTGATTGGATCTTCCTTTCTTCCTAAGATAGTTTCTTCTGGGTGATCCAAGCTGCTTCTGGGTAGTCTTTTCTGAGGTTGGTAAACAGATGTTGCTGGATTGCTAGCTGTGCCTCTTTCTAATGTTGAAGGAGTGTCTTTATTTAGAGCTTCTGATGACTTGTCTTCAGAACCTGTAAATTCAACTTCCATACCTGCAAAAACTTCATTCTGCTTTGACTTTTCAGAGTCAAGCTTATCAACAAAATGAACACTGATTGATTCTTCCGCAATCTGTGTTTCTGTATTGTATACTCTGTACCCTCTTGAGCGTTCAGAGTATCCTAACATAATACACTTATGTGCTTTACAGTCAAACTTGTTCAAATAATTTTTTGTATTTAACATAAAGCAAGTACATCCAAATGGGTGAAAATATGAAATGTTGGGCTTTCTGTTCTTCCACAATTCATATGGAGTCTTTTCCAGAATAGGTCTTATGGAGATTCTATTCTGAATGTAGCATGCTGTGTTTATTGCCTCTGCCCAGAAGATCTTAGCAACGTTTGTCTCATTGATCATGGTTCTGGCCATTTCTTGCAATGTTCTGTTCTTTCGTTCTACAACTCCATTTTGCTGGGGAGTTCTAGGACAAGAGAAATCATGCAGAATGCCTTTGTCATTAAAGAATGACTCAAAATCTTTGTTTTTAAACTCTCCACCATGATCACTTTATGACTTTAACGATTCTAAGATCCTTTTCATTCTGAACTTGGTTACAGAAGGTGACAAACACAGAGTGTGACTCGTCCTTGTGTCTTAAGAACTTTACCCATGTCCATCTGCTATAGTTATCTACGATTACTAACCCATACTTCTTGCCACTGACTGAAGCAGTTTTAACTGGTCCAAATAAGTCAATGTGCAGAAGTTCTAATGGCTTAGAGGTAGAAACAACATTTTTAGATTTGAAAGAAGGTTTTGCAAACTTGCCTTTCTGACATGCTTCACACAGAGCATCTGAATTGAACTTCAGATTAGGAAGTCCTCTGACCAGATTGAGTTTGTTAATCTGAGATATTCTTCTCATACTAACATGCCCCAATCTTCTATGCCAGATCCATTGCTCGTTGTTAACAGACAGAAGACACTTTACATTCTGACTTTTCAGCTCAGAAAGTTTGATTTTATAAATGTTGTTTTTCCTCTTTCCATTAAATAGGATAGTCCCATCTTTCTGACTAACAACTTTACATGATTTTTGATTAAAGATTATATCATAACTGTTATCACTTAATTGACTAATGGATAACAGATTATGCATTAATCCATCTACTAACAGAACATTGTTTATAGAGGGAAGATTTCCATTACCTACAGTTCCAGAGCCAATGATCTTTCCCCTCTGATTGCCTCCAAAGCCTACGTGGCCTCCAGGCTTAAGTTCCAGGCTTTGGAACATATGCCTTCTTCCCGTCATGTGTCGTGAGCAGCCAGAGTCCTGGTACCATGACTGGTGTTTCTGATTTGCTGCTAAAGATATCTGCAACATGTATTATTTTATCCTTAGGTACCCATATTTTCTTGGGTTCTGATTTGTTAGCTTTATCAAAACTCTGGTTGAATTTTGGTTTCACAGAATACTTACTACTAGTATATTTAATATCATTTAATATCATATGTGTGACCATACACAAAGTTTGAATTCAGAGGAGTGCGTTTAATAATTAAATCCATGGCATTCTTTGGTGTAGGTACCTTACCTTGGTATCCTATTCCCTTTCTACCGTTTCTGCTAACTCCATAGATCATTGAAGCCATTTTGCTTCTATCTATGCTTTTAGCAAGGAACTTCTGAAAGCTATGATCATACTCCTTGATGATCTCATCAGCGCTGCTGGGAGTTTCAGAAATTGTTTCCTTCTGAGAGTTTTGTAAAACATTTTCTAATTTTGAAAATTTATTTTTCAACTCAGAATTTTCCAATTTGAGAATCTCAGTTTTGTCAGAGTCAGAATCAAGATTCCTTTTCAGGTTTCTGAATTTAACTCTGATCTGCTGGTACCTTTCAAGAATTTCGTTAAGGCTTTCAGCAAGTTCAGCCTTAGTAAAATTAATTGCAAAGTCAGGAAATACCTCTTCGGTATCTGATTCTGAGTCTGATTCAGAAGCTTCACTGTCTTCTGATATGTTGGCCATGAGAGCTATGTTTGCTCTCTCATCATCTGATTCTGAGTCAGCTTCAGACGAGTCAGAGTCATCCCATGTAGCCATGAGACTTTTCTTCTTTTCTCTTCCAGACTTCTTTTTGAGCTTTTCCCTCTGAAGCTTTGGACAGACACTCTTATAGTGTCCTTGCTCGTTGCATTCATAGCAAGTGATGTCCTTGGTGTTTGGCTTTCTGCTTCCTAAAGAGCCTTCAGATCTTCTATATCCAGAGGAAGAGTCTGACCTTCTGTATCTGGAAGAGGACTCATTCTGATCAGATCTTCTGGGATTCCTGAACTTCCTTTGCCTCTGCTTCCATAGTTGGTTCACTCTTCTAGAGAGGAGGGAAAGTTCGTCTTCTTCTGATGAGGACCCATCAGATGTTTCTTCAACTTGCTGCAAAACTTTAGAGTCAGATTTTCTGTTAGATTTTAATGCTAAAGGCTTACCTTGCTTCTGAGGTTCATCAGCTTCTAGCTCTATCTCGTGACTTCTGAGGGAGCTGATAAGTTCCTCCAGAGATATTTTGTTGAGATCTTTAGCTAGCTTCAGCGCTGTCACCATTGGCCTCCACTGTTTTGGCAAGCTTCTGATGATCTTCTTGACATGATCAGCAGTAGAGTATCCTTTGTCCAGAACCTTGAGACCAGCCACCAGAATTTGGAATCTTGAGAACATTGTTTCAATGGATTCACTTTCTTCCATTTTGAATGCGTCATACTTCTGAATGAGCGCAAGAGCTTTAGTTTCTTTGACCTGAATGTTGCCTTCATGAGTCATTCTGAGTGAGTCAAACATGTTCTTTGTTGTGTCTCTGTTAGATATCTTTTCATATTCAGCGTAAGAGATGGCGCTGAGAAGAATGGTTATGGCCTTGTGGTGATTTTTGAAGTCACACTTTTGTTGATTAGACATTGCTTTCCTGTCAATCTTCTGACCGCTTGCATTCATTGGGTGCGTGTATCCATCTGTCACCATGTCCCACAGATCAGCATCATGTGCCAGAAAGAAGCTTTCGATTCTGTCTTTCCAGTAATCAAAATTCTCTCCATCAAAGACTGGAGGTTTACCGCTGAATCTGTCTTTATCTTCATTGTTGTCATTGCTGCTGTGTTTATATGTTCCTGCCATTGTGTTTTTATGACGCTGGATCTTGTACTGACACGATTAAGTGCTTTAGCTCAGAATCAGGCGCTCTGATGCCAATTGAAGAAGTGAAAAACACAAGAAGGGGGGTCGAATTGTAAAACTTGAAATCAAATGCAGACAACACTTTATTTTTATCCTGGTTTGTTTGATCTCAAACTACTCCAGTCCACCCGTCAAGGTGATTTCGCCTCTCTCCAACGAGGTCTTAATCCACTATATTCAACTGAATATTACAATTGCTTTAACAACTGCTAAAGCCTTCTTGAGTCAAAACCACAAACCGGTTTCTCAAGGAAATACTTTCTTACAGATAAATGAAATCTAAGTGTGTTGAATGTTTTCTACAAAATTGTTTATCACAATTGTGATACTACACAAATTAAGCTTATGAGAACTGGAATGCTAAAACAATAGAGTAAGTAATTTGAGAGCTTTAGCAGACTGGGAATGAGGATGAAGATGAATCGCTTTAGGCGTGTAGAGAGTTGTAGAGCATTAGCCAATCCGTTCCTCACTTGCCTGTTTATATAGCATTGGAAATGATACGTTGGAGTCAGTTATTCTGTTTCAATGCCAATTACATTCTTTCCATATTGAGAAGATCTTTGTCTGGAATAATGCCGTTGATAATAAAGTATCTTGAATGCATAGTACCGTTGCCAATAAAGCGTGTTCTGGCTTTGGCTTATTCTGACGCTGCTAGGTGCTGATGAATTGTTGTTGTCTTGATCAGAGTTTAGATTGTTACGCGCAGATCTGTTCATCAAGCTTCAGCGTAAGCACATGCTTTGATCTTCTGATTCTGGCATCTGATATAACATCCTCTGATGCTGATGTTGATATTTCATCTTCTGATGCTGATGATGATATTCTTATGCTGATACTCATCAGAGTTTCTGTAAAACACAATATAATTTTTAGGTAGCATATATGTCTTACATGAATCATACAATTTATATATTCTTGCATTTTGTTATCATCAAAACTTTAACTTAGGGTAGTAGATTCAAACTTTGTTCTAACAAGAACCATTCGAGTTGAGTCCCTACTAGGCTTTCTTGGAAGAAATGGATCCAAAGCTTTGGATCAGTTGTGTATGGTTGAATCTTGCGGACATAAGACTTTAAGTGCATCTTAGGGCAAGAGACTTCACCGTACAAGATAAAGGTAGGGATTTTAAACTTTGGGGGGATGACCACTCCAGAAACCAAACCTATGTCTCCTAAATCCAAGTCGGGTATCTGTTGAATCTCCATAGCACTAAGGCAATCCTCTAGTTGTTTGTACTTGTCAACAGTGGGAGGAGATTGTTCCTCAGAGTAGTCAGCTTCGGCTTCATCAATCTCCAGATTATTGTCTTCTTCATGACTATCCCCCATGTTGGATGGAGTTGAAAGATCTAGAGCTCCCTTGACTGGTCCTCTAGGTCTTCTTCTCAAGTTCAGGATGCCTACTGACTTCTTGGAATTTTTCTTCTTGTCTTTGAGAAGGAGAGTTTTCAGGTCCTCTTGCCCCTTAGCCATAGCCAAGAACATTTGTTGGAATTGAGCATTTTGAGCTTGGAGATCTTTCACCGTTTGTTCTATATCCATCTTACTGAAATAAACAGTAGGAAGATAAGGAGACCTGTATGGGAGAAACCTGTCATGATATGATGCATGATATGTGGATTCATGTTTTCAAGGATCTCGCGGGGTTAGTAGTCACTTACAGTTTTGGATTGGAGAACTTTGTATTGGTGGATGTCCTTCCACGAGAATTAAGCTCACCATGTCAAGTGGGTTGTATCCCTTGACTCAAATTATTGTACTTGATCTTTGATGACGTTTGGTTAAAGGAAAATAAATCCTCCCGCCCCTTGGTAGACGTCTAGTTCAACGTGACCCTGCATCATAGGCCCTCGAGATCCTTGAAACGACTATTGAAAATGCTATGGTATGAAGTTATGATGTTGTGTACAAATATGCGAGGTAAGCAAGTTTATATACAAATAATCATATTCACACAAAGTAGACAAGTCCTTAGGTTTAGGCTTGCATGGAGTTTGTAGGTAAGTACCCTCTTGAATTTTAGTTTGTTTCAAACCTGTCTTAGAAAAGTAACCGGGTTCTAAGGATTCTCGATATCACTGATCATCCTCTATCAGGCATTGTTTCAGCTTAGGCAATCTTTTCTTGCGGCCGAAATATCCCGAAAGTATGATCTCAACGAGTGTAGTATCGAGTATCAACCAATCCTCAACTTTATACCGAGGGCGGCTATCTCACTACTTTCTAATGGCCAAGTTTGTTCAACTAAGGTTCTAAGGTCCGTTAGTGCTTCACGACACCACGCGGCGGCCCCGTATTCTCTTCGTTTCCACACGAAGGATACCGGTATCAACCAAAATGTCACACTATTACAACCATCACTTAAACCATATCGGTCTATGCCGTACAGTCTCCACGATCTTTTGCTGTTTACCTAATAAGTGTCCCCAGATCCGGGTGTAGGATTTTTAACAATACCCAAGCAGAAACCCCTTAAATGTAAAGCAAACAAATCAAACAAAGAAAAGAAAGTAAAGGTGATCTAACCCTAAGGTAACCCCACTTTTATTAAGATATCCCCAGCAGAGTCGCCAGTTCTGTGATACGGTGGGAGAACTGACTTGAGGGTTTTGTGTTTGATCGCAAATGTTGCGGTTAGCAAGAGTCGCCACCGACTTTTCTTTTATCCAAAAGGAAAGGTGAAAAAGCACAGGAAAGACCTTTGAGATTGTTTCTTGAGTTCGGGGGGTAGATTATGAAAAGGGAAGGTATTAACATTCTTTTCATCCATGGTTTTCCATGGGCTCTTAGTTACTTGCTAGATCACTTACTTTTGTTCGAAATTGTGCTTTGTGTGGTTTTTTGAAAGTATTTTGTAAAGAGGCCATTGTTTAGGCAAACTTTGTAATGATTCTCGTTCGTAAGAATGTATACAAAGTGTTGACCTTTTGAAAATGTTTTCAAGTTTGAAAGGTGTTTTTGAAAGTGTAGGTGATTATTTTTGAAAATAGCAAGGATGTTTGTTTTGAAATGGAGCAAGTAATTAGGAGCAATCTACTACTCAAATGTCTTTCTTGTTCATTTTATTTTCCTTTGACATTGTTGTCTTACCATTGATTTGGTAAGCAACCCTATCTTTGGATATAAACGGGACGGGCGCGGGTCATCGTATAACCATGATTAGCAATGTTGCAAGGTATCTTAGAATTCTTTTTTAGGGACTAAGATCATTTGTAAGGCAACTTAGAGAGCGTCATCGATGGAATATGATCTTGTATTTGCTTGCTTTTTACTAAGATACATCGCATGCGTAATATGTCCATTTTGTATAAGCCAACCAAGTGGAATAACCCTAGGGGTGCTTGTGTGCAAATGTGTTGTTTTCATGCTTTGTTTTTGTCTTGAATATGGGTTGTCTATTTGTTGTTTTTATCTCATCATGCACACCCTAATTACTAACAATACATGAAAGCAATAAAAATGCGGAAAAGTAAAGTCTTACTCTATTACAAACATTAGGGGGATAGGGTGTACAAATTCATAAATGAGGATTGCAAATTAAATCAAGTCCTAAGTTACTATTTCAACCATATTGAATGGATAAGAATGTACAAGAAACGTAAAATGAACTTTGTTTTGTTTAAGAACAAAGATAAGTTTTGTTTAAGAAAATATTTTTGATCTTTTGTTTTAAGAAGTAAGATAAAAGCATGTAAAAAATGAAAAAAAGTTTTTGGTGTTTTTGATTAATAACAAAAATGATGGAAAAAATAATAAGGAGAAAGGAAAATAGAATCAGCGCTTTGCTGAAATAAAAGAGGTCAGAAGTTCTGACTCTGGCATGCTGCACAAATTCAAATAAACGTTAGTAGAAACAAGGAAGGCCAGAAGTTCTGGGTCTGTTGAGAACAAAGAAGATTTCAGAAGTTCTGATACCACTGGAAGAACTTGGTCTCCCTCTCCATGCTAATCAGAACATCTGCAACTTGGTCATTTCTCAACAAAATAGAAGATGCGCATATAACAGTTATGGTAGGTTTCATAATGTTCTAGAAACAAGAGATATCAGAACTATAAATCAGAAGCAAAGCATGAATTTGCTAATCCTAATTCTGAGTTCTAATTTCTTCAAGAAGTTCTGAACTGAAATTCTCTCTACTTAGGCAGGAAAATATATGAAACTTCAGAATGTGTACAACATCAGAATTAGGATGTCTACATTGTATTTTTGATCAAAGTTTCCTGACAATGCCTAAGTAATATGATGAGAGTCAGCAGAAGCTTACCTTGCAGCTGGAAAATGTTCTGTGAGCTGGAGTCTGGTTCTGACCGCTTGTGATGTTCTGAACAGCTTCCTCTCGTGTTCAGTAGGCTGGAAACTTCAACTTGGGTTGTGAGTGATTAGAAAATTCTGGAACAACCAAGGAGCAAAGTTCTGACTTCTTTGAGGTGGATATTGATGGTTAGTGTGTTACAGTTTGACTACATAAGTTAGGATGGCTTTTGAATGTATATCAAAAACTGTATGGGTGGTTTTGGTCGAGAAACACTTGAGGGAAAATGGAATTTGAATGCAAGAATCAAAAGCTAACAGGTTTGGTATTTTGTGTTTGCAATTTTCGGACTCTTGGAATTTTAGCAGGGGTTCAGGGCTTTTCTTTCTCAAATTTCCGACCCTTTTTCAGTTGCCAATGGCTTTTAATTTATAGGCAAAGATCTTGTAGCTTGGAGAGTACAACCATCACATGCTAGGGTGCTGCCTTGCTATTGAAGCAAGTATGGTGGTTAGTAGCCTTAGCAGCGCCTAAGCTGGAATTAAGGAAAGGTAACTTCAAAAGCAAAAGAAACGCATGGGCCCAACACACTTTTGTACAAGGGGTTGCTTTTCCAAGACAATAAATGTACTTCTATGCCACACGTGGAGAAATCCTTTGAACAAAGACCCAGAAGTGGTTGTGAGCATTAAATGATGATGAGATTGATCAAACCAGAAATCCTGCAATGTGATATTCTGCATCATTGCTTAGTTCTGGATCAGAAGTTCAGCTTCAGCGTGACTTAGAATAGACATCCAACTTCTAATCTTTGTATCTCCTTGCTCCAGTATGTTCTGAATGAGCTCTCAGACTTTCCAGGAAGCTTGCAGCACGCTTTGTAACCTTCTTTGAATTACCCTTGCAAATTCTGACTGAACCTTTATGAAAACTGGCCCAAAAGTTCTGACCAAACTCTGTCTTGAAAGTGTCCAGAATTTGCTGAGTACTCTAGTTTCATGGACGTGTCTTTGAACATTTATAACTTGAAATTCTAGAATTTCCAAGAGAAGTTATGTTCTGTAATGTTTTAGATCTTATTGAAATCTAAAACTCTTGAGTTAGAAATTATTCCAGAATCAGCTTGTATCATGGTGGTAATCTGATCAGAAGTTCCGAGCTTGTCATATTTCTTAAACACTTAGAAAAATTCTAAGTATTTAGAAATTTGACTTTTCCAAAGTAACTTTTGACTTTTGAATTTCTAGATAAAACAAACTTCACATCTCAACATGTCTTGATGAAAATGACTCTTGAAACTTGATTTTGATCAAAAGTCAAAGTTTGACTTTTCAATATGCAAATGACCATTTTACCCTCGTGAATGACTTTCTTCGAAAATTTGTAAATCCAGGCTTGAAATTGGAGGGGAGCAAACCTGAGGATTCAGGGTGATCCTTTGAGAAATGAGAGGGCAAATTTTGGGGTACAACAACAACCTTGAGCAATTGAGAACCCTAGGAGAATGTCTTGGATAATGGGAGGGAAAATTTTGGGGTACAACAACATTGAACGCTCTAAATATATGTAAAAACAAGAAGTGTTTCTACATTTGGCCTTAATATTTTGATTATAACTTTACATGTTATGTTAGTGAACAATTGTATACATTAATGGTTTTGTTCTAGTGTGTAGTTGCTGCTATAATGTTCTGACTCTGGTACCAAGGCGTGTGACGTAATTAGATTCTGAAAATATACTACTGGAAGAAAACATGTGGTTACGTGTTACAGTTGAAGTCAAGATTCTGGAATCCATCTTCTACAATGTGTCTAAGGAACGTTAGTACAAGAGGTTCTGATAGTGACTTTATGGTTAAGCTTTGGAGGCCTTCTAAAGCTTTACTTCAGTGTGTTACAAGTTCTGAATACTATGAAGATGAAGTTCTGCTGAACAAGTTCTGACGATCTGAAGAAAAGCAAGTTCTTACAACCAAGTGTTGAAGACTCTGAAGACAAGGTTCTGATAGGACAAGTTCTGAAGACTCCAAGACTTAGGTTCTAGGACTTAAGAAATATTCTTCTACAACAAGCTTCAACATTCAACATTCAAATATCTGAAGCCTCTTAATATAAGAAGAGGTTCAAAATGGTTAATGTGTTATGGTGTACAAAAGGTACACAAAGTAGTTTGTGACCTCTACCCTTTAGGATGGCGTAAGGACAATTCTTTTTCTACTATACTGTAACCACTCTCATTATGATTATTGAGAATAAACAACTATATTCTGATTACCTTTCTACCCTTTCAAAGAATCTCTTTTACAAGCTATAAAAGGAAGACTTGGAAGCTGAAGAAAAGTAAGAATCAAGATTACACAAAATATATTAGATTAAATCAAGCTCAAGCAAAACTACACCAAAGCGTTGTGCAAACTCTTTAGAGAAAATCTTCTGTGTATAGTGTTGTAAATAAGCAAGGAGTTGTTGCTTATATCTTGCTGTAGAACACTTAGGTGTTTTTCTTTATACTGAAAAGTGTGTGTAATCTGCTTAAAAGAAGCAAATCTATAATACACTGAAAGTACTCAACTGTTGTTGAATGATACCTTGAGAGACCGAGTGAAGGTCTGATCTCAAGAATAATCTTGTTGCGGTTTGAGTAGATTTTCAATAAGGATCAACGAACTTGTTGGGGGTGCCAATAAGGTTGATCAGACTTTATTGTGGGTTGTCTGTAATCAGTTTGGTTATAGTGGATTAAGTCCTTGTTGAAGGCGAAATCATCCTTGAGGGGGTGGACTGGAGTAGCTTAGTTAACAGTGAACCAGGATAAAAATAACCGTGTTTAATTACTGTTATGTTCTAATCTAACTTGTTTTGTCCCCAACGAAAAGATTTAATTTGGTGAAAACCAATTCAAACCCCCTTTCTTGTGTTTCTCACACCTTCAATTGGCATCAGAGCTTCAGTTTTGGTATTGATAGTTATCAAACACTTAACCATGTCCGATAAATATCCAAACGGGTTTTTCTTTGAAGAGACACAATAGTTGAACCCACACCAGTTGTTGTTGCATCAGATTCAAACGATAAAAGCTACAATGTTAAACCTCCCATCTTTAATGGAGAAAAGTTTGAATACTGGAAGGATAGACTAGAAAGTTTCTTTCTAGGTCATGATATAGATCTTTGGGATATGGTAGTCGATGGCTACGTACCTCCCATATATGATACTGGAAAAGAGATAGTTTGTAGAGCTATGACTGATAAACAAAAGAAAGATTGTAAGAATCATCATAAAGAAAGAACCATCTTGTTAAATGTGATTTCTTATACTGAGTGTGTGAAGATCACAAATAGAGACTCTGCTAAGTCTATATTTGACTCTCTCAAAATGACTCATGAAGAAAATGATCAAGTCAAAGAAACTAAGGCGCTGGCCTTGATTCAGAAATATGAAGCTTTCAAAATGGAGGAGGATGAAAATGCTGAGGTCATGTTTTCAAGATTTCAAACCTTAATTGCAGGACTGAAAGTTTTGAACAAAGGCTATTCAACGGTATATCATGTGAAGAAGATTATAAGAAGCTTTCCATCCAAATAGAGGCCTATGGTAACTGCACTTAAGCTTACAAAGGATCTGAACATCACTTCTCTAGAAGAACTGATAAGTTCTTTAAGAATCCATGAGATTAAGCTAGAACAAATATGTCAGAAAATCTGAGAAGTCCAAAGCTCTTCAAGCAGAAGAGATTGAGGATTAAGAAGGAGATTTTGATGATGAAGAAGATGAGTTAGATGGCTCCCACCTACCCAACCAGAATTGGCCAATGAAGAAAACCCACTTGGAAGTTTGTCATCCCAATTGCGGTATGATCGGAAGCCATCATCTTCCTCACTAAAATCTACAAAAGTTACACCAATGTCATTCGAAGCTCCACCATAACTATCTATATTACCTTCAAAGTTACCATAATAAAATCATCATCACCATCTAGATCATCAAGCGATCCCATCAGTGAATTTAAATCATCCACAAGAGCTGGACCAGAAGGAGAAGACAGAGATATGGCCACGCGTGACGGCGGAACTTCTTCAACCACCAAAACAGAATAAATCTTAACTCCAATCTTATGTTTCACCTCCATGTCTATGAGAGGTTCAAAGTCTAAAGAAACAAGGATTCTACCAGCTTTGATATTGTTTCCTGAAAAAGAACTTTGATCAACCAAAAGGACTTTCCCAAACAACTTACCTATTTCCATGAAGACATCTTCTTTCCAGGCATACAAATGAATTACTCTACACAAAATCCACATATTCTTTGTAGATATATAAAGAGTGGCGGACCACGGGAACAAGGAAATGAAGAAAGTTTTCCAAACCTCAGAATCATTATCCTTAAAATCCCATAGAGCACCATCAATAGAGGAGCAAAGAAGAGCATATTCTCCTCCCAAAGAGGAAAACTTGATAGAGGAAAAACCCAGGATGGAAAGTTTTTTAGAGATAAACGAAATATGCATTTGAGAGTTCACAACCCTAATATAACAATGGGAAAGAGAAGTAATCTTATAGTTATCAAGCTCCATATCTAGCCACTTAAAACTCCCAGAAAAAGAAGAAGGACGAGTTCTCAGCTCTACTGGATTCTGAACCCTAATCCCAGAGGATGATGCAACATCTTTAAAGCCAGTTCCATGAGCAAGACCGTTGCTACTGAGACTATTAAAATGAGCATCATATTGAACCCTAGAACCAGACCGAGGTGCAGGCATCACACGATTATTAAGTTTAGTAAATCTAGCAAGAGCATCATCTTGATCCATTACTAACAAAGCTGATCATCACGATTACTATATGGAGTCTTGCTCACTAAAAATTTGGATGTATCTGGAATCGACACCATGGGAGAACCAGTGGATCCAACTCACTATATGATAAACAACAACTCACTTATCATCATGAGGTTTTGCATATTTTGAGTAGAACTTATGAATGAATCAATGGATGAGGATGAAGAACTAGCTCGCCCAATAGCAGCAAACAAGACATCCTTCGAAACTCTTTTAGAAATCTCACAACAAAATGCTCAGATCCTTCTGATCCTAGAAAAGTACATAGCCATTTTCAAAAGAAAAACCTCAAAAGATGGTGATATAAATGGAAACTAGGATTTTCACCTGTTTTTTTCTTATATTTCAAGAGTGTTTAAATTTATGTCTTTCTGTATTTTGAATTCCAATATCTTTAAATCAATGAAACAAAATGTTTTCCCTTTTAAAATATTTAACTATGCAGACAATGTTCATGCATATTTTAAATTATTTCTTGCATTTCAGAACACCCCACATAATACTGCCTATGATCATATTACAAAAAACATTAATTTTGATACTGAAAACTCATAAAATAACTAACACCTTGAAAAGTATTATAATAATATGTACAACACATAAGGAATAATACATCAGGTGTTTGAAAACGAATAACTAGGTAGTGCAGCGAAAAGATAACCATCAATTGTCACGACTTTCGATCATCGAGTCTTCTCACAAATCCTCCAGTTTCTAAAGCACACATGAAAATAATCAACAACATTGGGGTGAGATTACTAAATCTCAGTGAGCTCTCCTATCTTATGGGTTCACTCGATTCTACAGGGTATGTTGACCTTATACAGAATGTGCTACACATATGTACTTTGATAAGAAAACACCAACAAAGCATATACAACTTCCTACCACTTATGAATATACTGTATATTATGCTCTATGCCGATAGACGACAAGAACTACAGGTAGCACACATTTATGCCATATTACTAAGGATATGTTGGACCCACTGCCTAATAAAGGAGAACAAATGGAATACTATCAAGGTGATTCCATAAACATTATCAGGACTTACATTAAAGTACAGAGAAATAAGGTTATGCTCATTTCTATTCCTCCGGCAAGTAAAATGGAGGAATTACACTATGGTAGATTCCAACCTGTGTCGATCTATAACATGAGTAGTTTACCCACTCTTTCACGATTTCATCCACCAATGGGATACCTTACCACAAATAACATATAATTACTTAACTATGGGTTATTCTAACCATTAACCATTTCACAAAATAATTATACACGCGCTCAATACAGATTATACGTGTGAATATAGAATAATATACGTCTATAAGCTCAGGCACATTCATTCACTACATTCGTATAATAGAACGCACATCTAATTGTCCAAAATAGAACACAACAGAAAAATCGGGGAAAATTGAGTGGAAGTTAAGAACATAACTCCCACTATGTCAAAATCCCTCTATGTGTTAACTTTCGAATGCAACTGATCACGCGTCGTTCCTACTTACGAAACTCAAGATACTCTCAGATTGATAAAATTAAATTTTCACCTTTAGAGGCTCGTATAGTGTCATACCCTAATTTTTCCCTACTCTATTTTTATATTTTTTGACTATGCTAAAAAATTTCAAATGAGCATTTATTAGAGGTCTTTTGGATCATACATCATATGCATGATTTAGTTCATCATATAAATTACATTTTATTCATCATTCATTTGGCATAATTTGGCTCATGGTTCAAAGATTTTAGTTCAATTTATTCGAGTTGTTTTTTATTAAAATAAAGGGTTAAACGTCTTCCTACCCCCAACCATATTAACGTGTTTTGATTTACCTCCCTTAAGAAAAAATTTCCTTTTGGCTTAGTATGCATTGGAATCTTCATATGTGACGCCACGTGGATTTTTTTAAAATTTGAATCCATGAACCTTCCCTCATTCACCAAACATTCAACCACTGCACCATCTACTTTATTGTTACAAATAATTACCTCAAAATTAATTAATATCAAAATCATTTAATCTTTTTCTCCAATTTCAAATCCTTTGTGTTTCAACAAACTCAATTGGGATCAAACAACAAGTGGGAAGATATCTGCACTTAACTTATAAGGCAAAAAACTTACATCTGCTCCTTACATGACGACAACAATTTTCTGCATATGCACAAGATAACTTTCACCGAACCAAAGCTTTCATTACGCAAATCCTTGTAACATCTTTGCTCCAAGTTCTCTGCAATCTGCCGATATAAAACACCACATAAACTCAGCATATGGAAGAGATTGAATTCAACACAAAAAGTGAAAAGAAAAAGAAAAAACAGAGTTAAATTGATCCAATAGTGTCTGTTTAAATTTAAGACATGTCAAAACAGAAATTAGGTGAACAAAATACTGAAAACATTTAGCATATTCCAATTTCCGAAATAAACTCAGTTGCGATTCTTTTGTTATTTAAAGTATTGTATGACAATTATTTCTTTAGCATATCCTCGTTGATGGAATTCACGAAATAAATCTCAGTGCTTATCATTAGTTTCCTATTGGGCCTTTAAAGCCCATGCTAATTTCATTAGTGCGCCACTGATTCTTGCTGATACACCCATTAAGCTTTCTTGAGATTAAATTGGGCCTCTAGGACTCAATGTGTTTATCTCTAGTTTTTAATAATTAGCACCCTATTAACTATATGATCAATCGAGTAATTATTTGATCATTTTTTTTTACAAATTGAAAATTGGTAATTACTAACAGGGAATTAATTGATTAATTGTGTTAATTGGTGAATTTAGTTAATTGTTGGTGAATTGTTTGATTAGTTAATTCTTTTGGTTAATTAATTAGTTAATGAATTGTTCTCCGCGAACCGTATTTTAATCTAATGCATTTTTAATCACTTGGTCTTATAACAATGAGATTATCTGATTTATTTATCCATGAACTTACAATATCTTTCATATATAAACTAAAATATCATTTTCATAATAATCAAATGAAAAATATCTTGTTGAGCATATGCCTTTCATTATTCCGAGTATTTAAATACAAGTTGTAGAGCTTGACCATTTGAATACTTGTTTCCTTTTTAAAATATTTAACATTGATACCATTGAATGCCATGAGTCCTAAGTAGTGAAGAGAGAATAATTGAGTGTATGTCTCTTTGTTCCGAGTATTTTGAACATTTGTTGTACGACTTGACCGTTCATAATGTTCATCTTCACTCATGGACTTTAGTTCGATACGTGTCAAAATCTCTTTTTTAAATAACGGACGAAAAAGAGTCTTGTTGAACGTATGCCTCTAATTACCCCAAGTAGTTGGATGTCTGCTGTATAGCTTGTGGTCCGGATACTTCTCTCCGATCAAAATCAATCATAACCAATTAAATTCTATTTTTTCGTCTTAGGGCAACGCAAACTGTGATGAGAAATCCTTGAGATTTTGCCAGACTGAATCCAAAGATGTTATGAGTTTATACCATTCAACTGCATGAGCTATGGAATCAGAAGCAAAGAGCCTCCCAGCCAACAGATTCTGAACCATGTTAGAGATAACATCCCTAAACTCTCCCATTTGATATTTGATATGAGGTGGGAGGTTTAGCTAGAGATAAGGATGAGGCGTATAGGAAAAAGATACAGGTACTATGCCAGATCCTGATACAACATCTACTTCTCTATTAGGAGAAGGGTGATGATCAAATCGTGTATGTTGTTGGTATATTTCTGGTATAGTTGGGTCTTTTGTGGCTTCTGTTTGAGGTTGGTCCGAGTGACTTGTTCAAGGTCAGTTTGTGTTGCAGATTCTGGTTAAGGTTGAACAAGGTGGTTTTCAATGATAGTTTGGTCAAGGGTGTCTTGCTCGGATCTAGTCTGAAGTTCACATGTAGGTTGAACTTCAGATTGAGACCGAACAAGATTAAGTTCAGATAGGTTTTGGGGTTTAGGAATGAATTGGTCTTGGATTACTTATTCAATTTCAAATTGAACTAGTATTTTAGTATGAACAAGGTTTGTTAGGTCTGGTTCAACAAGACTGGTTTGGGAATTTTGTTGGGTGACAGAAGTTATGGTTTCAGGAGGAACAACTTGAAGAGGTTTACTAATAAGAGGTCTAAACTCAGAGCTATTAAACTCAAAGATTGAGCTTAAGCTAGATCTACCACTGGAAACCTATAAGGGTAATCAAGCATGATGTTTAAGGGCTTAGGTTTTTCAGAATCAGATATATAAGCTAGTTGGTTTTGTTCATTAGGTAACTCACTATCTAGGTGACTTGATAATTCCTCTAGGACAAATGCTATAGGAATAGTCTATTATTGAGAAAAGTTTTCAAGCATTTGACTAATGTTATAGGAATCTAATGCATCATATTCTGATTTTGAGGTTCGTTTGGGAAAGAACATCACAATACCCATAGATAGGTTATGGTCATTTTTTGGTGAGGGTGAGTGTTCAGGATTTTGAGGTGGTGTTGGTGTTAGAGATTTGGTCATGAGAGGTGAATTGGAAAATTCTTAAGACATTGTCAGGGACATAATTCAAAGGATTACCTGTGTCACCAAATTCTGCAGCATATGGTGCAGCCTGCTCTTCTTCCACAATGGTCTCAAGAGCATGAGTAAAGACTTCTTCTAACATATGAGATGTTTGTTAAATACCAAAATATTGATATATTTGTGAGTAGTTGTGTGGTCCTTTACACTCTATTTTGACGATTAGTAGTGTTTAGGCTTGTAAATTAGTGTAAATAAATAATTATTAGCTTATGTTTGTAATTAGTTTAGTTTCCTTACTCTTATGCTTATTTTTGTAGGTTTTGATGATTGTGAGAGAAGCATTGGAGCTTTGGACAAGCATGGACCAAACAAGATGGTTCAAGAAAGTAAAATTTTGAGTTTTCATCAGGCAAGCCCGCTAAGCAGATTTTGAAGCGCGCTATTCCTCATTTTCAAAATGGCAGAAGTTGTGTTTTTGGGCCAGCTAGGTGCGGTCAGCCCGTTTAGCGCGGCCCACTGAAGTTGCCAAGATATTTTCATGCAACCCGCTAAGTTCGGTCAGCCCGATTAACGGGACATGCTTTTTGGCACTTGTATAAGTGGCCATTTGTGATATTTTCAACATTCCAACACTTTCTAACAACTCTAAAAACGTGATTCTAGGTCAAGAAACAAGTTTTCTTCATTTCTACATCAAATTCAAAGCCTTCAAGCCCCAATCTTTGATTCATTCAAGTTTGATGCTTCTAAAGCTTTATTAATTAACTTTTTCTCAAGCTACCATGGTTATGGGTAGCTAAATCTCCTTTTGTGTTAATATTAGAGGTAGTTAATCTATGTAGTATGTATTTCTTATGATCCTTTGTATGGGAACAAATTTATGATCAATATAGATGTTAATCTTTACTTTTATTGTTGTCTCTTTGATTTGAATCACTATTGAAAGATATTTTTCAAACCATGACCTAAGATTATCATATATCAATGAACAAAATCTAGACATAGATTTGTGAGTTGATATTCACATGTATCAAGCTTTAAGATTATTGTGTTGATTGTTGGCATGAGACATCATCTAGTAATAAACACAACAATAGTTACAATATCGCTTTAGAGATAAACAATATTAAGAGGATACATAATTATGTTGATCATCGACAAGTTCACATGCTAGATCGTCAGGATATGTATGAAATAAATTGATGAACCATAATCCAGACATGCTTTTATCAATCATTTTAAAACCATTTTTTTTACTGTTGTTAACTAATTTTCATATGCAATCAAAACTTTCTGATACCAAAACCTTTTATAAACCCTTGCTTAAAATAATTTCAACCGTAGAACGGCGATAATATCTATTGTTTTAAGTTAATTTGTTACATTATAATATCTCTTATTTTTCACTTGTTTGGCTAGTGTTTGAGACTTCTATTTATGCGAGAAAGTGTACATAAGGATCAACTCCTTTTTGACCCTGAAATCGAAAGGACTGTTAAAAGACTTAATATAAAAACTAGAAGGAGAATACAATTAGCCAAAGAAAGGAGAGAAAGAGAGGAGGCGTTTACTTGTTCAACACCTATAAGGCAAGAAGGAGTTATGGGAGATCCATTATCACCCTCAAGAGGTCCGTGTACCAATAGTCCAAGGAAGAATGCTCAGTTTGCTTGCAATGCTAACGTGAGGCATTCTAAGATGAAGACTGGCACACTTCAAATATTGTATGATAATCCATTCACTTGTCTTGATCATAAAGACCCATATACTCATCTCACAAAGTTATACGATATTATCGATGCAATGGGAGCTCTAGAAGATGAGGAAGAGAAAGTATTCAAAAGACTCTTTCCATATCTGTTGGTTGGAAAAACAAAGGATTGGTATCTTGACCAACCCACTCAAACAATGACGGATTGGAATGTTTTAAAGGAGAAGTTTCTTGAAAGATTTTTTCCGCAATCAAGATTCATGGAAGCCAAAACTGCAATTTTTGTGTTTTCATAAGGTGGAAACGAGTCTCTCAATGAAGCTTGGGAGAGGTATAAATAATTTTGAGAAAGTATTCGATTCATGGTTTCAATAATATTACGCAAATTAACATTTTCCGCAATGGTCTTCAACCTCAACCAAAACTCTTGTTAGATGCAACAATGAATGGATCTTTAATTGGAAAAACTTCAGAGGAGGCAATTGAAATAATTGAGAAGATGGCAAGAAATGATCACCAAGTTCAACATGACCGAGGGATTTCATAAAGGAAGTCGGGGGTTCTTGAACTGGGGACCAATGATGCTATCTTGGCTCAAAATAAGTTGCTTACCTAACAAGTGGAGGAACTTACCAAACAAATGTCTAAACTTCCTCAACAAGTCAAAGAAATGCAAGAGCTTCCTAGCAAGAAAAAACAACAAGTTTCTTCTTGTGAGTTATGCAAGGGAGATCATCAAACGAGATTTTGTCCTCTGGTTGAAGAGGAAGTGAATTATATGGGTAATCAAAACCAAAATCAAGGTTATCAACCAAGACAATAACCTTATCAAAATAACCAAGGTTATCAACAAATAGGAAATAACCAAGGTTATCAACAAGGTTGGAGACAAGATGACGGAAATTCAAATCATCAAAATCCTTATCAAACCAACACTCAACCTCCACAGCCTCAAAGTGGAAGTTCAAATATGGAAGAAACTCTCACCCAATTCATGCAAATTTCGATGGCTAACAAAAAAAGTAACGAGATGGCGATTAAAAATCTTGAAAGCCAAGTTGGGAAACTTGTGAAACAACTAGCCAAATAACAAACAGGGTCATCCTTTTCCGCTAACACTCAAACCAACCTAAAAGAACAATGCAAAGCTATTGTGACTAGGATTTGAAGATAGGTAGGAGGTGGAGAATAAAATGACAAGAAGGATGATGAGGTTGTTTATGAAGAGATTGTGGTGGAAAAAGATAAGGAAGATGAGATAAAAGTAGAAAAAAATGTTAAGGAAGAATTAGTTAAAAAAGAGAAAAATGAGGAAGAATTAGTTGAAAAAGAAAAGAAGAGGAGGTGAGATTTTGGCACACACAATATCAAAAGTCAAGACTGATATCTCAATAACACACAATGTCACAATAGATGTTATGACATCTGCTGATAGAACAACAAACAAAGTAACAACATAACAGGAATTATTAATCCTGTTTAGTGCAAACTCACCTACTTTGGAGGCTACCAAGCTAGGAAGGAAATCCATTATCAGCAGTATTAATTCTAATCTAAACTCCCCCATTTACAACTTATCACTTAATCCCTACCCAGTGCAACTTCTACCTAGGCACCTCCTAGATATGAGAATCCACTCATTTCTAATCACCACAGTGATATCAAACTCCCAATCACGGAGAAAAATAACCCCAATCCCAGGAAATGTTAGGAAGTACACACTCCCCAATTACAACTACTTAGTTTGCTTAAAAGCTTCATTAAGAACAATACTCAACTTGTGCCTATGGGCTTTGAGTGAGAATAATAACTTGACAAACTGTCAGACACAATCAGTCAACTCAAATGTATCAAAGATATATGAGGACGTACAATAAAACACACATGGGGAACCTAAGGACTATCAAATCCTAAACCCTTATTTTTTATAAGGTTTTACAATAAAAAAATATGCTTAAAAACTAGGTATTGGACAAATCCTTATATAGGCTTCTGCAGTTGGGCTTGGACTGGCTTGGATTCTTCAATCAACTCTAATCTTCAGCTGAAAAATCTCTAGAATATTCTCCACAAAAATAGAAACAATCTTCATAAAAAGTTTCCTAAAAAGTCTCAATCGATCCTTTTTAGTAACCAATCAAATCTGCACTTGTTTCTAACAAAATCCTTGATTAGCCTACACCTATAATGAGTACAGAATATTCCAGATACTCATATCTTCAAACTACATCTTCAAGGATATCCAAAAGCAGTGCTTGCTGCATCAGCCTCAGGACGTCACAACATCTTTTGTGACATTTGGCATAGAAACACATAACAACAAATCTTGTTATGGAAGTTGATAAAGATGATGTGCCATCTTAATCAACATCAACATAGAACCATTCTTAGACAAAATTTAGAAAATCATAAATCCATGGAAATAACAGGAAGAAAAAAATGGGAAGGAGAAGTTGAACAATATTCCAATTCAAAATTTGCCTTATCCTCACGCTCTTTCCAAAAAGGAAAATGCTAGGTGTGATACGGTGGGAGAACTGACTTGAAGGTTTTGCGTTTGATTGAAAATGTTGCGGTTAGCAAGAATCGCCACCGGCTTTTCTTTTATCCAAAAGGAAGGGTGAAAAAGCACAGGAAAGACCTTTGAGATTATTTCTTGAGTTCGGGGGGTAGATTATGAAAAGGGAAGGTATTAGCACCCTTTTCATCCATGGTTTTCCATGGGCTCTTAGTTACTTGCTAGATCACTTGCTTTTATTTGAAATTGTGCCTTGTGTGGTTTTAGAAAGTATTTTGTAAAGAGGACATTGTTTAGGCAAACTTTGTAATGATTCTTGTTCATAAGAATGTATGTAAAGTGTTTGATCTTTTGAAAATATTTTCAAGTTTGTAAGATGTTTTTGAAAGTGTAGGTGTCTGTTTTGAAAATGGAAAGGATGTTTTGTTTTGAAATTGAGCAAGTAATTAGGAGCATTCTACCCACTCAAAAGTCTTTCTTGTTCATTTTTCTTTTCCTTTGACATTGTTATCTTACCATTGATTTGATAAGTAACCCTATCTTTGGATGTAAACGGGACGGGCGTGGGTCATCGTATAATCATGATTAGCAATGTTTCAAGGTATCTTAGCATTCTCTTTTAGGGACTAAGATCATTTGAAAGACAACATAGATAGCGTCATCGATGGACTATGATCTTTGTATTTTGCTAAGATACCTCACATGCATAATATGACCATTTTGTAAAGGCAACCAAGTGGATTTACCCTAGGGGTGCTTGTGTGCAAGTGTATTGTTTTTCATGCTTGATTTTGTCTTGAATTAGGGTTTTCTAGTTGATTGTTTTTAGTCTTCTCATACAAACTCTAATTACTAGTATTTGCATATAAAGCGATAAATTGCGGAATTTGAAATTACTACGCTATTACAATACTTGTGGGAGGGGGGGAGTAGAAATTATAAATAGGGATTGCAAGAAAATAAACCTAATTAATCTATTACAACCATATTGAATTTATACAAGAATTGAATAAATAAATGTACAAGAATGAATAAATATACAAGAATGCAAATGTGAAGAAAATGAATATTTTTGTTTGGATTTTTTTATAGAAAAAAGGGGTTTTGAGTTTAACCTAATTAACTAAAGAAGAATAATTAATTAAAAGTGAAATTTAAATTTACTAGAAAAAGAATCTAAATAAAAACCCTAGTTTTTAATTGATTAAAAGAAATTAAGTTTATCAAAGGAATATTTTTGGTATTTTTGTCTTAAAAATAATTTATAGTATTATAAAATATTTTTGGTCTTTTTATATTTTTTTTAAAAAAATATTTAAATGGTGTAAAAGAAAATAACTAAAACCTATTTTTAATTAAATTTACAAGAATAATTAGCAAAATAAATGAAGTATGATTAAATAAAATATTTTTTTGTGAGAAAAATAAATAAACTAAGTCAAAATATAAATCTACTATTTTTATATTTTTTATGATTTTTTAATATAAGATAAAATATTTAAGAAAATAAATGAATAAAAAATAAGAAAAAGAAATAAAAATGGGCCAGGGGCTGTGTAAATGAAATAGGGGGTTAGAGGTAAGAAAAAATCATAAGTCCCAAAGGGAGGCCCAGCGCGTGTCCAAAAAAGTCAGAATGCAAAACAATGTAAAAAAAACAAAAGAGTACCACTGGGGCTCGAACCCAGGTCCCTCAGGTTACAGGCGTGCGCTTCTACCACTGGGGTGGCTATACATCCGTTTATATAAATCAAAGCATAAATATATATAACAAACACATTCCTGAGGGCAACTTCATCTTCAACCTCATGCCCAGCCAGAGCCTCTGTATCTCAATCAATTCTCAACAAAAATGAAAACTGTAAACATGAAACTTGTAGCAAATTTCCTCACGATTTCAGAAATGCAAAGCAATAAAATTATAGATCAAAGATAAGCATGAATTTAATTGTCCCTAATCTGAACCCTAAAAATCTCAGAAACTTCAATCTTAAAATTCTCTAAGCTCAAGCAAAATTAATGGAAACTATGAACATGGTTAGCTTTAGGGCAATGATATCTACATTTTTCATTCACAAATAAATCATTGATGATGCCTGTATGAAAAGTTCCAAAGTTAGAAAACTTACCTTGCAAGAGGGTATCGGGTTTGGAGTTTAAGCAGCTTTCAGTGAGTTCCAATGATTGGGTTAGCTTCCTCAAGTTCCCAGGAAGCTAATGGGATGCTTAGCTTGAGCTGAAAGTACTTGAGGAGTTCTGGAGAAGTTCAAGTGCAAAGTTTTGTTTTTGAAAATGGAGGATGGTGTTAATGGTGTTACAGTCTTGTGATAGGGTGTGGGATGAGTTCTAAAAGATGTTTAGAAGCTTTAGGAACCAAAAGGCTTGAAAACACACGAGGGAGATGTGAGTTTCAAACTTTTGGTCAGGTTGGGCAATAATGGAGGCATGTGATGTAGTTCTGAGATCTTGGTCTTTTTTAGGGGTCAAGTATGCGTCTGTTTTGTGGCAAATGGTTTGTCTATGTATAAGCAAAAGGTCTTGAGTGCATTGGCAAGTCAGAAGTACAAGTTACAAGATATTTGCTATGTTACTTGATTTTCAAGAAAAGTGGGAAACCAAGTTTCAATGTGTAGTATAAGCATGGGTTGGGTGATTGTAAGTGTCTAACAAGTTTCTTATGAGTTATGGGACTTGTATGATCAGAAGAGAACAAGTGCAAGGCTCAAGAACAAGTTTTGTATAAAAAAGCACTTTATCAAAATGGCAATGTGCACTTTCTTCCCAAAATGGATATAAAGCATGGCCTTGCATTGAATGCTTGAAATGAGACCTCTAACAGTTGTGCAAGCAATTAATTATGGAGTTCCTAACAAGTTTGAGGCCTGCAAAGTAGAGTTTATGCAGCATAACTTTGAATTTGAATTTTGTTTATCACAAAATGCCTTATAATTCAAGTGATAAAACCCTAACTTCATCTCTTCGATTCTCCGTACTAAAAAATGATCTCAAGGAGTTCTTAGAAATTTTTGAAATCTTGAAATATGCTATAAAATCCATCTTTGAATCACTTTTGGAAACTCCCCTTGGAACTATATGAAAAAGTTCCATGAAGTTGGGTCAAAATCCTGACCAAATTAGGGCAAAATTTCACTAAGTGTTTTTGTTTCATGACCATGTATTCTTGAAATTATAACTTGAGATCCAAGCATTTTTGGAAGGAGTTGTGTAAATAAAAGTTGTAGATTTCATGTAGATCTACAACTTTCATGTTGGAATTTTCTTCTGAATCATCTTGCATCATGGTGAAAAGTTTGCTCAAAGTTATGAAAAAAATAAGAAATTTCTAACACTTAGAAAAATTTCTAAGTTTAGAAATTTTAACTTTTCAAAATGAAATCTTGAATTTTGGATTTCTTGATGAATAAGTTTCATATTTTGACATGTTTTGATGAATTGTGATCTTGGACATTTGATTTTGACCAAAAAGTCAAAGTTTGACTTTTTAGTATACAATTGACTTTTGATCAGTTGACTGAAAATTCATATGTCAATCCATTGGACTTGAGCAATTATTTGAGCCATGTCATTAGGTCAAATGATGCAATTGGACTCTTGAGATCATGCCTTAAACCAATTGATCATTTGCTAGGTCAAAAATCAGAAATTGCCCTTTCCCAGTTAAAACCCTAATTTTGACCATTTTGCCCTTTTGAAGATTTGATCAAATTTCTTAAGGAATTATGGTCCAAACTTGATAAAATGATACATACGAGTTTAAAATTTTGATGTGGATAAAAAATTATGAAGTTTGACTTTAAATTGGCCATTGTTGACTTTTCTCCCAATACAGCTGATTTTTAGGTCAACTACTCAATTGACTGAGAAAAAGTGTGATCCAAAGCTTGAAACTTGACATGAGTGATCTTGAGGGTCCATAATGATCCATGAAAGTCATATGGGGCATTGGAAGTTCAAATATCCTTGTGCAATCTCAAACCCTAATTTTGGTCATCAGTGCTTAAGGAGGTGTCTTGAGCTGATCAACTCTAGTGCAGTCTTGAGCCAAAGGAGATCTTGTGAGTAAATTCTTGATAAGTGAGAGGGAAAATTTTGGGGTATAACAACTTCCACTGTTCAATCTTCTTAATCCTGGAGAGTTAGATTGGCGAGTTTTGCCATTCGTGACTCAAAGGCGGAAGATGATTGGACATTATAGTGCCCAGAAATTTGCACTCGGTGATGTGATGATTGATGGTATAAGGAACAGGCTTAAAGATGCCATTTGGAGAGATGATGGAAAGTTTGTTGGAGATGGGCTTGTAGATTCCATCCACAAATGATTGCTGAATATTATTTGTAAGTTGAAACTGAATGAGTGTCAGAATGGCGTCCGTGTCTGGAGCGTATCTGAACTGTATCTGAAAGTTGAATCTGAATGAGTATCAGAATGGCACCCATATCTGGAGCGTATCTAAAAGGTGAATCTGAATGAGTATCATAATGGCATCCGTGTCTAGAGCGTATCTGAACTGTATCTGAAAGAGATCTTGAATGAGTATCAAAATGGCATCCGTGTCTGGAGCGTATTTGAACTGTATCTGAAAGATGAATCTGAATGAGTATCATAATGGCCTCCGTATCTGGAGCGTATCTGAACTATATCTGAAAGTTGAATCTGAATGAGCAACAGAATGACATCCGTGTCTGGAGCGTATCTGAATTGTATCTGAAAATTGAATCTGAATGAGTATCAGAATGGCATCCGTATCTGGAGCGTATCTGAACTGTATCTGAAAGATGAATATGAATGAGTATCAAAATGGCATCCGTATCTGGAGTGTATCTAAACTGTATCTGAAAGCTTAATTTGAATGAGTATCAGAATGACATCCGTATCTGGAGCGTATCTGAACTGTATCTGAAAGCTGAATCTGAATGAGTATCAGAATGGCATCCATATCTAGAGCGTATCTGAAAACTTTGAACATTTTTAATGGTAGTTGTTAACCTTATCCTGAAAAGGGTAAAATGTTAGCTAGTATGCAATGTCATGTTGTATGAAATGCATGGTATAATGCATTCGTATATTCGATGTTTATGATATATGGATGCGATGTATGCATACATGAGCTAATCTGTTGCACTGCTTGTTGGATTTAGGGAAAATAAATCCCTGACCGCTGCTGAGGGTATGGAGTGTAAGTCTTCATGTTGTGAAGTTGAGGTGTTGATAAATTTCCGTTAGAGAAATAAACTCTGTTGTAAGGGAAATGTCGTGTACTGCTTGTAAAATCCTATTGGGGAACCCTGAACAAATAGGCGACTTCTACCGGGGAGTGATAGCTGGAAGTTTTGTTCCGTTGGGGATTAAACTGCACATTATAGGGAATTTTACGGAAATAGCTTAGAGACATTTCCCTACCTCTTAGCCATCTGTGATTGTCTTTTTATTTTGTTTATTTGTAAACAGTAATTATGTTCAAATGTATATGTTCAAAAACAAATCATTGGACGTTTTTGTATACAAAACACAAGAGTAAAGAAAAACAAATGGGTTTTCACTTTCAAAGGGATATCTTTGTATTGACTTTGAGTAAGTATTTTTTTACAATGAGACAAACATTCTAGTAAGAGAATGTCGTCTTAAAAATGAAAATTTGATACAAAGAAAAGATAGCTATGTGAAATAATCCCATGGGATTCCCATTCTGCTATAGCCTTTGTGTCTCCGAGCATCTTATCTATTTGCTGCCTCGTCCAAAGATGACTGAATTGATCAGAACTGCTGAGTTTGTCAGTTGAAGCCAAAGGTTGTCCGTAAGGTAATCCAACGGGACATAGTCACATGGTTTAATTCCCTAACTTTTGCATGGACCGCCCTTTCGGGTTTTCAGTCCACTGGGAAACCCTTTTTTGCCCAATTCTCCCTTTCGGGTTTTCAACTTGCCGGGTGTACAGATTTTTTTGTTTTATCCCTAATTTTTGCCCGAACCTTTTTGGTTCGCCGGGATGCCCTTGTTTTGCCTAGGTATGTCAACCTAGCGGGTCTCTTATGTGTAGTATCTTTTGATTATGTCTGCGTTTGCAGGGTGTGGCAGGTCATCGCCATCCATGGTGGTCAAGATCATTGCCGCACCGGAGAATATGTTTTTGATTATAAATGGTCTTTCATAGGTAGGAGTCCATTTGCCCCTGGGATCACTTTGTGGAAAGATGATGCGTTTGATCACTAGATCCCTAACTTGATACACTTGGCGTCTGACTTTCTTGTTAAAAGCCTTGATCATCCGTTTTTGATACATTTAACCATGGAAAACGACAGTAAGTCTTTTCTCATCAATTAAGTTTAGTTTATCAAGTCGAGTCTGGATCCAATCGTCTTCGTTCAATCATGAATCCTTCATAATCCTCAGAGAGGGGATCTGAACCTCAATAGGCAAGACATATTCCATGTTGTATACCAGAGAATAGGGTGTTGCCCCAGTTGATGTGCGAGTCGTGGTACGATACCCGTGGAGAGCGAATGGTAACATCTCATGCCAGTCTTTGTATGTGACTGTCATTTTCTGTATGATCTTTTTGATGTTTTTATTTGCAGCTTCAACAACACCATTCATCTTCGGCCGATAGGGAGAAGAATTGTGATGCTGAATCTTGAATTGCTCGCATAATACGGTGATCATAGTGTTGTTGATATTTGTACCATTGTTAGTGATGATCCTTTCTAGGATACCGTATCGACAGATGATATTTTGCTTGATGAAGCGGGCAACAACGTTCTTGGTGACGGAAGCGAAGGAAGCTGCCTCCACCCACTTTGTAAAATAGTCAACGACCACTAGGATGAAGTGGTGTCCATTGGAGGTTGTCGGTTTGATTTCCCCAATCATATCTATTCCCCATATAGCAAAGGGCCAAGGAGTCGTCAAGACATTCAGAGGAACCGAAGGTACATGCACCTTGTCAGCATAAATGTGACACTTATGGCAGGTTCGAGAGTGTTGATAGCAATCTGCTTCCATGGTAGACCAGTAATAGCCTGCCCGTAGGATTTTCTTTGCCATCATATGCCCACTAGAATGGGTGCCAAAAGTTCCTTCATGCAATTCAGCCATGATCCTTTCAGCTTCAACCTTATCTACACACTGAAGTAACACAAAGTCATGATTATGTTTGTACAGGATGCCATTACTAAGGAAGAACTTAGCAGAAAATCTCCTTAAGAACTTCTTATCATTGATTGAAGCTCCTTCTGGATATTCTTGAGCCTCGAGATACCTCTTGACTTCATGAAACCAAGGCTGGTCCACTACTTCTTCAGTATTAATCTCGTGACAGTGTGCTGGTTCATCCATTCGTTCAATGGTGATCTAGGGAGTCTCATTATCCCAATTAAGTTTAAACATAGATGACATTGTTGCTAGAGCGTCTGCTAGCTGATTTTCTTCTCGTGGGAAATGCTCGAAGGTAATATTCTCAAAATGTGGTAGCAATGTCAAAACATGTTCTTTGTAAGGGATAAGTTTCGAGTGTTTGGTGTCCCATTCCCCTTTGATCTGACTGATGACCAAGGCTGAATCTCCAAACACATCTAAGGATTTGATCCCGAAATCTATGGCAGCTCTGAGACCGAAAATGCACGCTTCGTATTCCACCATGTTGTTTGTACAATTGAAGCAAAGTCTGGCAGTAAAGGGAGTATGACAACCTTCTGGAGATAAAAGTATATCACCGATACCATTGCTGAGTGCATTGGAGGCTCCATCAAAGAACAGGGTCCATCAGGATCCTTGTTTAGGTCCGTCATATGGCTTGAATTCTTCCCAGTTGTCTAATGTCATGATGTCTTCATCCGGGAAGTCGAACTTCATGGGCTGGTAGTCTTCTACGGCTTGGTGAGCAAGGTGATCGGCTAGTACACTGCCCTTTATAGCTTTCTGGGTAGTATATTGTATGTCATACTCTGTCAGGATCGTCTGCCATCTCGCTATTCTCCCAGAAAGAGCAGGCTTCTCGAAGATGTACTTTATCGGATCCATCTTAGATATCAACAAGGTAGTATGAGTCAGCATATACTATCTTAGCCGGCGAGCAACCCATGCCAGAGCGCAGCAAGTTTTCTCGAGCAGTGAATATCTGGTTTCAAAGTCGGTAAACTTTTTGCTCAGGTAGTAAACAGCGTGCACTTTTTGGCCAGACTCGTCATGCTGCCCCAATACACACCCCATTGAGTTTTCTAAAACAGTCGGATACATAATCAACAATCTTCCCTCGACTGGTGGCATCAACACAGGAGGCTCTTGTAAGTATTCTTTGATTTTGTCAAAAACAACTTGGCATTCATCATTCCATTTGACTACTTGATCTTTTTCAATAATTTGAAGATTGGCTCACAAGTAGATGTCAGGTGAGAAATGAATCTGGAAATATAATTCAAACGCCCCAAGAATCCTCTGACTTCCTTCTCAGTAAGAGGAGAAGGAATCTCTTGTATTGCTTTTACTTTGGCAGGATCGACCTCAATACCTTTTTTACTGACGACAAAGCCTAGGAGCTTACCGGACCGTACCCCAAATGTGCACTTGTTTGTATTCAACCTCAGCTTGTACTTCTTCAGTCTCTCAAACAGTTTTTGTAAGTGATTAAGGTGATCCTCTTCTGTTTGCGATCTGGCTATCATATCGTCTATGTAGACCTCTATCTCATGATGTATCTTGTCATAAAATAAAGCTACCATGGCACGCTGATAGGTTACCCCATCATTTTCCAGTCCGAATGGCATCACCTTGTAGCAAAATGTGCCCCACTGTGTGACAAATATTGTTTTCTCCATGTCCTCAGGCGCCATTTTGATTTAGTTGTAACCTGAGAATCCGTCCATGAAGGAAAACACTTTGTGTTGTTCCATATCATCAACTAGGATATCAATGTGGAGGAGTGGAAAATCATATTTAGGGCTCGCCCTATTCAAATCTCTGTAGTCCACACACATTCGCACTTTGCCGTCCTTTTTGGGTACGAGAACAACATTGGCAACCCATTGGGGGTAAGAGGTGACAGTCAAGGATCCAACGTTGAATTGCTTCATAACCTCTACTTTAATCTTTTCTGACATATCAGGTCTCATGCGGCGAACCTTTTGTTTTATTGGCAGACAATCTTTTCTTGTAGGCAAATAATGTACCACAATGTCTGTATCAAGTCCCGGCATGTCTTCATATAACCAGGAAAAGATTTCAATATAGTCATGCAACAGCTGAATCAGACGCTTCTTGATACTGGGTTCCAGATTGGCACCCATTTTGACCTCTTTTTTGTCTTCTTCAGTACCCAAGTTGATTGTATCCATGGGTTCCTCGTGAGGCTGAATGGTTCTTTCTTCTTGTTGTAACAGTCTGGCCAGTTCCCCTGGTACTTCATAATCTTCCTCACCTTCGTCTTCGGCTTGGTAGATTAGATTCTCGGAGTCACGAAAGGTCATAGCAGTATCGTTACCCATGGGATCCAGAATGGATAGATACCTGCATTGTGAGTGTGGGTGTGTGTAAGGGTATAACTATCTTTGAAAGAAAATAAAATGTAAAAGAAAAATAATGAGCACAAAAGTTTGTATGCGAAAACGTCCATGATTCATTGATGTCATATGAAAATGAGCTAAAAACCCTTACAAATGGACCATTGTGCCTCGGGTAAGACACAAGGTTTTAAGAGTGCGAATTGTTTTGAATATTACAGATCCAACAAAATGTAAAGATAAATTACTGAGGGATGAAAGTGATTGAGATGAAGTCTCTAGCCTCCCAATTGTTGAGCCCTCCATTGACAGTCGGGAAGATCCAATCCTCCAGGTTACAACCATCTTCACCATCTTCTACCACGTTGACCTCATGGTTGCTGATCTTCAAGGGTGGCCCTCCAGCACGGGCACAGTGTACAGCCTTTTGAGCACTTGAAGTGAAACCTAGACCAAACTTGTCAGACTTATACGGGATATTCAGAAGTTTCCCCCATATGGTACATCCACCTTCCTCTACCACTGCTTTGGCGTCATTTAGTGATGACATCCGGAGTGGAGGTCTTGTAATCTTGGGAATCTGGGACACAGTCTTGGTCACTGCCACCTATTGGGGGACCTCTTCAAAGTGTTAAAATGGATTTTCAATGAATTCGCCGTCTAATTCCACATATATGAAGGAATTGAGATGGCTGATCATGTATTCTTCCTCTCCATGTACGGTGATAATCTTCCCTTGAACCGGGTACTTCAACATCTGGTGCAGTATAGAGGTAACAGCTCCAGCATTATGGATCCATGGCCGTCCTAGCAGACAGGAGTAAGAAGGGCGGATATCCATCACATAAAAAGTTGAATTGAAGGTTTGGGTTCCAACCTTTATGGGAATGTCTACCTCCCCATGTACCATCCTCTTCGAGCCGTCAAAAGCCCTTACCACTATGTTGCTTGGCTTTAACGTTAGCCCCTCGCAGTCAAGTCTGTCAAGATCTTTTTTCGATAATACATTCAAAGATGAGCCAGTTCCCACCAAAACATGGGCCAGAGTTATGCCCCTACATTCTACAGAGACATGCAAGGCCTCATTGTGCTTTCTTCCCCTTGGTGTCAAATCAGCATCCGAGAAGCCTAGGTCGTTATCCGCTGTCAAGCTTGCCTCGCGGTCTTGGAATTGATCAGCAGACGTCTCTTGAGGCACATGGGCTGTTTTTAGGAACTTCACCAAGTATTTTGCATGCGCCTCGAAACATAGTAGCAATGTCAGCATGGAGATTTTGGAGGGAGTTTTCCCCAATTGTTCAACTACGTCATAGTCGCTCCTCTTTATAATTTTTAGGATCTCCTCCATTTCTTTCTTGGAAGTTTAAGGGATAGTCAATGGCTGGGCCTTCGTCCATACATGCTTGATCAAAATACTTTTTCCTCGAGTTTCAGCAGCGGAGTGTTAGTAGGAATGATAACAGGATTTTTAATGGCTTCGTCAATAGGAGAACTTGCAGAGATGATTATGGGTACAGAAGTAACCTTTGGAGCAGCCACGGGTATGATCACGGGTCTAGAAACTGCTATTGGGGGAGCAATTTCTAGAGAAAAGATCCTACCGCTTCGGGTAATTTTACTAGTTCCGGCAATATTGCTGATGTCAAAATCTTCTTCTTTGGAGTTTATCTCTTCAGCGGCCGACCAGTCTTGTTTGATGCCATGGTAGTAAATGTCCCCTCCATAATTCCACGGCACAGTTTTGTCTGATTCATATGGGACTGGCCCATGCATTGTGATTATTAAAGGTGTTGCTTTCGGAACTGATGTAATTCTAACGGGTCTTTTGGTGGAGACCCTGGAAGAATTGGCGTAAATGGTAATAATTGAAACATCTTCAACAGGAATAGGTGAAACAGGAGTTTTTTCAAACAAAATCTTTGTTATCTATCAGGCATTGAATGCTTGCCTTCAACAAAGGGCAATCAGTTGGTGAGGATAAGAAGAGATCGAAAACTTCATTACAACCCGGGAACACACCGACTTTCAACAAGTTTATCTTAATGGTCATAAGTGGAGTCATGAGTTCATAAACTGTGGTAACAAACAAATATTCTTCAATAGCATTGGTATTGTGACCATGTCTGGGCATAGGAGCAGAAATGACATTTGGCTTCTCGGGCGCATCAAACTCAATTTATTTTGCTTCAATGAGGTCTTGTATTTTGTTCTTCAAGGCCCAACAGTTATTAGTATCGTGACCATGACTTTCAGAGTGATATGCGCAATGGGCATTGGGATGATAATGAGGGGATGTTGTATTGGGGTTTTTCTGAGCTTCTTTCAAGGTTACCAAATTGGATCCCAGAAGATGCGGTAATACTTGAGACAAAGTCATGTTAATTCTGGTGAATTGCCTGACTGGCCTTTCCACCCTTGGTTGATTACTTCTTTGTTGATCAGATGTAGGCTTGGGAATCATAACAACCCCCACCATTGGTCGGTGTTCGGCCCTATCTTGGTTCCTTTGCGGATATACAACAGCTACCTCTTTCTTCCCAATGAAAGGCTTCCTTACAGCTGTAGAAGAAGATGAATCCTTCTGAATCTTTCCACTTTTATGCCAGCTTCCACCCTCTCTCTGGTCAATATTAGTTTAGTAAAGCCTGCAGATGAACTTCCGATTAAATGGTTGAAGAAGGGGCCATATAAGGTGCCTAAGAACATGTCCACCAATTCCTTTTCAGACAGAGAGGGTTGAACTCTTTCAGCCAAATCTCTCCATTTTTCTGCGTAATCCTAGAAACCTTCATTGGGAGCCATGGCCATACTCTGGAGTTGAGTACGGGTAGGCGCCAAATCAGCATTGTATTGATATTGCTTGTAGAAAGTTGCGGCAAGATCTTCCCAATTATGGACGTTGGCTCTTTCTAGTTGGTAAAACCAGTCGAGTTGTGTTCCAGACAGACTATCTTGGAAAAAGTGCACCCATAAGTCTTTATCAGCGGTGTGAGGTTAGATTTTTCTCACATATGACCAGAGATTCATTTTAGGGCATGACACTCCATCATATTTTGCAAACATAGGCACTTTGAATTTCGAAGGAATCACAATCCCCGACACTAGTCCTAATTCCTCAAAGTCTAAGCTCGACACCTTTTGTATTTCCATCGTGCTCAAACGCTCTTCAAGATGTCTGTACTTGTCATCAGCTAGAGGATACTATTCCTTAAAGTAGTCTTCCTCTTCTTCCTCCTCTTCTTCCGATTCTAACGAGACAACTGTTTCCTTGCCTTTCCCTTCTCCTTCACTGGATGTTGTTTCAAAATTCAAAGTCCTTCTTGTCTGCCCCTGAAATCTCCTCCCCATGTTTAAGACTCTGGTTACCTTCTTTGTTTTTGTCTTCCTCTCTTCAGCCAGCAGAGTCTTCAACTCTTCTTGCCCCTTGATAGGGTCATGAGCAACTGTTGAAACTGTGTATTCTGAGCTTGGAGATCTTTCACTGTTTGTTCGAGATCCATCTTACTGAAATAAACAATAGAGAGATGAAGGGACTTGTTGCAAAAGACTTGTTTATGTTATGATGAATGATATGTGCATATGCAATGTTTTCAAGGATTTCAAAGATTCAAATTTGCTTTATACAAAAAAAGAAACACACGTTATATTAATAAGATAAAGTTTGGGTACATCAATGCCCCTGGGGAAAAATAATACAAAACTCTAAGATAGAAAAGTAGTGCGCATCCTCTTTGGTGCAATGTAGGCATTCATAGTCTGCTCCTCATGAAGTAGCCTAGTGAGTTCCAAAACCTTCTTCTCCCTTGCATAGAATTGGGCTTCGATAATATCTTGATCTCCTTTGAGTTGTATCCAATCCCTTTGTAGGTCTTCAAGAGATGTGGGCATGTCAGGATGTAGGATAGTGTATGGAACATCTCCTTCCTTAACAGGCTCAATGATTACCGGGAGAATGGAGGGGTAAGGCATCATAAGACTCTGAGCACGAGTTCGTACCCATTTGAGGTAAGGCTAAAGAGGGATGGAATTATTGTGCCCCAAAGTCTTGCTATCCATCTTGTTTAACATCCTCAAAGCTCGGATAAATCTCTGGCTAAGCCCTTAATCGTCGTTGTCGTAGTCGAATACCAAACCTTAAATCAGCATCTCGTGCGGGCCATCTCTTCGGGCATAACCAAACCGTCTTAAGGATAAACGTGGGTTGCAGGTGATTCCTCCCCTAATGACAAGTAAAGGGACATTTGTTGCACCCCAAAATTTACCCTCTTGATTTAGGCTTATGTTTCATCATGAACCTCATATTGCATTGTATTCATACTTTGTGATGGGATCAAAGCTTTGGTTATCTAGTCTTCCTCAAGCTTTGAAGGTTGGCTGCATTGACAAGTTGCTCAAGTAGAATCTTATTATCTAAACCTCTGGATCTTTCAAGCTCAAAAGTTATTGCATATCTCAAGATATTTTATCCATCTCTTTGGATCATCAGAGGATTGAAGTTTGTGTTTGATTACAAGGGGAATCACTCTTTGGATTCACCAGTCAAATTAGGGTTTGAGTTTTTATCAGGTTTTCTTGAGAATTTTGAAGTGAAATTTTACACATGGCCTCTATATATTTGGAAGATCATATGTCTGAAGTTTTGATCATCAATTTTGAAGGGAAGTGGATCAATTGATTCAGAGGGGCAAAATGGTCATTTTGGTCAAAATCAGTCAAAGTCAAGGTTGACCAAGTGAAATTTTGGCCAACCATCAATTCAAGGATTTAATTTTCATATTTCAAGTCCCTTTTGGTCATTGGATCAAGGATATTGAGGTTTGGGTTGAAACTTGTTCTTGAAGAAACCCTAAAAGTTTCTAATTTTGGAAAATAAGGACTTAATTTCAAAAATTCATATTTTATTCACCTTTGATCTAGAAAATGCAAATGAAGTATGCTTGGAAAGCTAAGAGAATAATATTTCATCTCCTTTTGGACTCATGTACAAATTGGCAAGGAATCAAGAATTATGGTCTTTTGAAGTCACAAAATTATAGGTCATTTTCCAAAATTAGTGAATTTCAAGCTAAAATTTGAGGACCTTAATGGATTCAATTGCAAAAACTCAAATCTAAGGGATTGTAGATCTTTTCAATACCTTTCCAAATTGTGCTCACACATGTCAAGATTCAAAAGTATGAGCAATTTGTGGACCTTGGAATTTGGAGGCATTTCATTGAATTCATGCATACCATGCAATTTGCAATTTGTTGATAACTTGATTTGTGGCCTTTTATTTCACTTCAAACTTGGCCCATGACTAGTATGCAATGTACCAAGGCCCATCATGCCAAAGTTTGAGTTGCACATGGGCAAATGCAAGGGTAACTCGTGATTTTGTCAAAAGTGGCATGAAATTGCCTAATCACCAACACTTGCTTAATACAAGGATTTAAGTCTTAATTTTGTTGCTAATCTCTTCCTGAGATAAAATGGACTGAAATGCACGTAAAAATAAAGCCAACGCACGAGGGATTAAGGGGCTGCATGTGCATACTTGATTTTGGCAAAAAGAAGATTTCATTCTTTCTAAGAGCTTTCAGTGCGAAAGACCTATCCTACCCTCCTCCTGATGCTCTATATATTGAGAAGCAAGCCTCAGTGAGCATGGTTCGTGCTTCATTTCATCCCTGGAATCAGAAAACTCCATAGCTACTTGCTCTGCAACTTTCTTCGATTCTTCCATTTCCCTTGCACGTTTTGGTCAATTCTTCTTGCATTCTCTTCTCCAAGTGATAAGGATTGTAGATCGAGGCTTGGTTTGCAACTGGAGTGAAGGAGACAGTAGATCCATTTTTTCTCAAAGGTTTGAATTCTTAACTTCGGATTTTGATTTCTAGCCGTGCATTGTGTGATTTAAGTTCATAATCATGTTATTTGAAGTCCATTAAGTGTTTTTGTAGCTTCAGAGCTTTTAATTTGATGAGATATGCATGAATGATGCATCTGAATTTTTTTCTGTTCAGTAAGTTTTTGACATTTTTGCACGATCTATTCTTGATCCATGGTTAATTATTTGTTATGATTCGAATTGCATATTGAAGTATGAAATGCTGGCTTTAATTTGCACGAAATTTCATGGAAAATGATGTAGAATTGAGCATGTTATGTTGACTGGAAAATGAGATGATGAACTGGATCACGCGCGCGTTTTTGCCCTAGCCAGAGGTTGAAGATGATTACGTGGCCTCCTCTGGTTGGCTGGCTTATTTCTTTAATTCATTTGAATTTTGTTTTATAAATTGATTTCCATAATTTTATTTCTTGCTCGAAAATGGTTGGAAAATTCTGAAAAAATTATCACAAATTCAAAATAATATTCTTGACCTTGTGCATTTTTTTTTGATAATTTTTGAAAATGTTTTGATTGGTTCAAAAATTAATGAGTTTAATTAATTGTTTGTTTAGTGTTTATTTTTGTTTTAATAGTTATTTGATTTGGAAAATTCCACAAAAAATATCTTTGACTCATAAAATCATGTGGAATTTGATTCTGAAATTTGTTTAGTTTTTTTTTCATTCTTGATATTGAATTTAATTTCAAAAGTTAAATTGTTAATTGTTTTGTTTAAATTTTACTTTAATATTTCCATTGATTCAAAAATTCTCAAAAAAAATCATGTAAGCTTGTTTTTAATCATAGAATCTGAACATATTTTCATTTTGACCTTTTTGTGATTTTTGGCTAGGGTTTGCATTTTTTCCCTTAAATAATAGTTTAATTGTTAATTGTTTTGTTTAAATTTTATTTTAATACTTCCATTGATTCAAAAATTCCATAAAAAATCAGAGATGTGTGTTTTTAATTCTAATATTTGAATATAATTTTGGTTGGACATTTTTCTGAATTTTTGATTAAAATGTTATTTTGAGATGTGAATATTTGTTAATTGACTAATTGTTTGAATTTAATTTCATTTTTGACTTTTCCTTAATTCCAAAAAATGTGAAAAATTATGTTTTCTGACATTTAGGGTTTCTTGGTGATTTGTATGATCTTGGTTTAAATTGTTTGAATTTTGATCTTACTTAATCAATATTTAAGATTAAAAGTAAAAAAATTAGGGTTTTGTTGCTTATGGTGCAAGTTTCATTTTCAAAACCACCATGCCCTAGATTTTCTATGGAATTTGAGTCTTGATTAGGGTTCATGAATGCATTGAGGATCTGAAAACCATTTATCTTGATTTTTTTAATATGATTTGACATTGTTTCCACAAATTATTTTGAAAACTTGTATAGTTTGGTAGTTTTGCCAACTAGTCTTGAACTTTGGACTTCATTTGGTCTCCTCCTCAATCATTCATGAACTTAGGGCTTACATTATGACTTCTATACCTTTCAAAGATGCCAAGATTTTTTTGGTTTGAATTATGGACCCTTATTTCTATTTTTGATGTAATTTTGAAGTGAAGGTACCCAATTAATGTTGCATATCTTGTTACAATTTGTTTGATGGCCAATGAACTTGAGTGAGGCCTATAATTGGGCACCTAATGATCATATTGATTCTGATTATTCATGATTGCTCAAGCCATTTTGCTTAATGTCCCATGCTTGAATGTTTGAACCTTTTTGATGCACTGTGTGGAACCCCTCTTCTATTGTGCTTATGAGTTGTGATAATTTATTTGAGAATGGTTGAAATATGTTTGCTACTGAATTTCACGGTCTTTGATTATAATATTCTCAAGCTCCTATGATCCTTGATTGATATTCAATTGTCAACTCAACATGGTGATATGAAGGAGCAACATTCCTCTGATTCTTTTGACCTAATTGTGCATATGCCTTTTTCCTCTTGTCTATCATGTCTAATGTTTGATAATTGTTTTCATATGGTTCTCATTTCATCATGTTGTATCCACCCCTTATATAAGTCATCATCCACCTTATGAAATACTAACTTGTTTGTTGAATGTGCGAGGTACTTTGAGGAAAGTTTCCATTTTTTGGTTTGAGGCTATTGTGTTTCACTTTATTTGTGGAACACAATTTATTATATTGGAACTATTCTTGTGCTTGGCATGTTTGATGGTTTATGCAGGATATACATACATGTGATTGTGAATGCTATACATTGCCCATGAGATTTGTTCATATCTGATAAATTACTTACATCCCAATGGTGTAATTTCTGACTCAATTTGTCTACTGATGCCAGCTTGCTTGAAGTTCTCTGGGTTTCTTTTTATTCTTGCTCAGTTGCTACGGATAGTTATCCGTTTGGTATTGCACTATCTCCTTTCTTCCATTTTCATTTTGCATAGTTCTTTGATTTCATGATGGGACTTCTGTTGCTGATATATGTCAGGAGGCCCTCTGGTTTTTGTCTGATACATGTGTTGTGTTTGCTTTTGATCGATGAGTCACTCAATTTAGAAATTGAGATCACGACTTCGCTCTCAGTGCATGTTCTCTATAGGATGTTTATTGCTTTTCTTCTTTAATTGTTGATCGATGAGTCACTCAATTTAGAAATTGAGATCACGACTTTGCTCTCAGTGCATGTTCCCTATAGGATGTTTATTGCTTTTCTTCTTTAATTGTTGATCGATGAGTCACTCAATTTAGAAATTGAGATCACGATTTTGCTCTCATTGCATGTTCCCTATAGGATAGTTTTGTTAAGCTTCCTTTAACATGTAAATTAGGGTAGGATTTCCTTTATCCTCAACCTTAAGATCAATCATTGTATGATAACCCTAGGGATAGTGCTAGGCTAGTTTCCCTTAGTTGTTTGTCCTTCCTTTACATTTTGCATCTTAAAACAAAATATGTTTTCTCGGCAAATCATAAAAACATTTCTAATAAACTTAAACCCTTCTTCAGAGTAAAAGATACAAACCAATCTTACTTTGCCTGTGTGCCTCTTGGCTATGCTTATAAACTTGATCAACCGATGTTTCGCCATTGCAAATGTTTGTTATCCTACTTTGATTCTCAATATCATTGTTGGGCGTGATGTTTTGTCATCCGGTTTATTGATGTTTCGCCATCTTTGCCATGATACCTCGTTATCTTATAGCCGATGTTTCTCCATCGCACATTTGTTTGAAGCCGATGTTTCACCATCGCACATGTTTGTTATCCTACTTTGATTCTCAATATCATTGTTAGGTGTGATGTTTTTCCATCTCTGCCATGATACTGTGCTATCTTATAGCTGATGTTTTGCCATTGCACATTTGTTTGAAGCCGATGTTTCGCCATCGCACATGTTTGTTATCCTACTTTGATTCTCAATATCATTGTTAGGTGTGATGTTTTGCCATCTCTGCCATGATACTGTGCTATCTTATAGCCTTTGTTTTGCCATCTCACATTTGTTTGAAGCCGATGTTTCACCATCGCACATGTTTGTTATCCTACTTTGATTCTCAATATCATTGTTAGGTGTGATGTTTTACCATCCGTTTTATTGATGTTTCATCATCTTTGACATGTTACCATGTTTTTATTTAGTCGGTGTTTTATCATCTCATCTGTTTGTTGTTTTATTTGATGTTTTTCCATCTTAACTGTTTTTTTTGTTGTCTTAACTAAAAAAATACAAACCAACCAAAATATGTAAGCCAAACTACGGCTGCTCTGATTCCTTAAAAGGGATACGTAGGCATTGGGGTAGGGCCCAACCGAGCATAATTTTTATTTTCCCTACATTGTTTTCTTTTTCCTTTCGCATGCATTCTCTTTTCAGTTGTAAGTCATAGACATAGGATTTGACCACACCCATTATATTAGACAACAAGAGTGGATACCATAGAGTACTACGGGCGTGTGGGGTGCTAACACCTTCCCCTTGCGTAACAGACTCCCTTACCCGATCTCTCGGTCGAAAGACCGTGATTTCTCCCTTTTCAGGTTTTCTCGATGTTTACCTTTCCCTTTTGGAGGGATAAAAGACGTTCGGTGGAGACTTCATTGATGTTTCATTACATCCAGATGACAGGTTTCGGCCGCGTTGTTTCAGCTGGCAACTTCACTGGGGACAGATTGACCTTTTGCTGGTCCATCCCGGAGTCGATCCTAGCTCTTGTTTGTTTTCTTTTTGGGTGTTTATTTTACCACTTTGCATATTTATCTGTTTGCATTGCATCCTATGTGCACTTTACTTTTTGTATACTGGATTTCGCTGGACTGTTTGGATTTTGGATTTCTTGGTGGGTCGGTTGTTCCATGAGGTAAAAGGCCTCGTACCCAGGCTATGAGTGAATTCCATAGGAACTTGGAATAGAGTGGCCATGGCAGCTATGAGGCAGATGCTTTGTAGACCTGACCATGAGATCCATGACTTTGGAGGTAGTTCAGATAGGTGTTATCGTATGATGATACCGACATTTGAGCTCTCGTACTCTGATTTGGCTTTTAACCTTACCTTGACCTAGACTACACCCGTGAGAGGGGCGGGAAAATTTTTCTTACAGGTACAGGTACTGTTGGTGACTTTGTGTTGCAAAGGTGACTCAGGTTCCCATGTTAGTTTTGAAGTTTCGGGATTTTCTTTTGATCTTGAGTGGTGTTGTTCTGTAATGGTTCAACCATGATCCAGTGTGAAACTTTGATCCTGTCATGTTGCATCATAGCATATTTATTTCTAAAAAAAATGATGTATAAAAAAAATAACTAGCATACTGTGATACGGTGGGAGAACTGACTTGGGTTTTGCGTTTGTATTCGCACTTGTTCGGTTTAGCAAGAGTCGCCACCGACTTTTTATTTTATCCTAAAGGAAAGGTTAAAAAGCACAGGAAAAACTTTTTGAGATATTTCGTGGGTTCGGGGGGTAGATTATGAAAAGGGAAGGTATTAGCACCCTTTTCATCCATGGTTATCCATGGGCTCTTAGTTACTTGGTTTTAGATCACTTGCCTTGATTTTCGATTGCTTGAAATTGTGGTGTATGTGTGTGTTTTGAAATTTTTTTTTGAAATAGACGCCTTTGTTTCGGCAACCAATGTAATTGACTCATGTTTGAGTGTTTTACAAAAGTGTGTATCTTTTCGAAAAGATGTTTCAAAATGTTTTTGGAAGTTTGTTTGAAAGTGTTTGTGAAGTGAGGTTTTTGAAAAGGGGGCAAGTGTTTTTGCAAGTTGATCTCAAGTAACTAAGAGTTTGGTCTACCCCTATTGTACTCAAAGGTTTTCTCTATGTTTTTAACCCTTTTTAACAATTTTGCTCCACCATTGAATTTGGTGGACAAGCTTGCGTTTAGGATGTTTAACGGGACGGGCGCGGGTCATCGTATGGACCATGAATGCAATGGTGCCAAGTGTCTTTGGCAATATGCTTGAAGGGACTTGATCATTTTGATAGGCGACTTTCGAAAGCGTCATCGAGGGACTTATGATCATTTTGAATTGCTTTGCCAAAGAAACTCGACGTGCAAGCATGGCCCATTTTGGAAGGCAACATGTGGGATTACCCTAGGGGGTGCAAGTGTGATTGTGTATTGATTTCATGTATTTGTCTTGTATTAGGTTATCTAGCGTTTGATTTTATGTACATACAAACCCTAGGTCTAATCATGGTATAATTCGAAAGCGGTAAATTGCGGGAATTTAAAGTCCTAAACTATTACAAATGAGTATCCGGGAGTGGGGGTGCAAATTAACAAAAAAGGGGGGTGAGACTTAAATAATTACAACCAAATTGAATTGCAATCAAATATAATATGTATCATGTATAACAATGTATAAGAGTAACAAATGTAAATGTATCAAATGTAAGTATATTGTGTAAGTGTAAGTGTAATAAGAATTATTTACAAGTGCGAGATGTGAATTTAAATGTATTATTAAGTGTATTATGTGTTTTTGTATTATGTACAAAAAATTATTTTAATTAAAAGAAAGGAAAATGTTTTTAAATTCGAAAACAAATTATGTACTTTTATAAATAAGAAAATTCTACTAAAAGAAAGAAAAAAAGTTTTAAATTCTATTCTTTTAGGTATTAAAATAATATATTTTAACTAATTATGTGTAAACAAGATATCTTAAAAAAAAGAAATGTTTTAAGTTTTAGTTCTTATATATTAGTATTTAGTATTGATGTACAAATAAAGAATATTTTAAGTTTTATTTCTTATATATTAGTAACCATACTAGCTAAAAATAAAAAGAAAAGGGTTAAAATGTTTTTATTTACAAAGGAAATAACTTGTATTATGATAATAGTATAAAGATTTTAAGGTAAAAAATATATTAATTTGTTTTAAAAAGGATGTAATTTATGTACAAAAAAGATTAATTTAGTAGAAGAAAAATGGGCTAAGGGGGTTTGTCTTGGCCCAGCCCTGATCAAAACAAGAAGCAAAGGGGGGTGTTAAAGGAAACTCATTTGGGCTTATGCTAGGGGAAACGGGTTGTGGCCCAACGTGGTTTACACGTTTTTTAGGGTTGTGAGTTCTGTGTTCAATTGAGGCTAGGTGTTGTACCCCAAAATTTGCCCTCCCATTTCCTCAACATTTTCTCATCACAAGACCCTTGAAGATCAAGATCCAGTTAGGGCTTCCTCTGCTCAAGACTTCTCCTTGCACTGTGGACTCAAATTAGGGTTTGTGTTTGCCCAAGGATGTTTTGACCTAAAATGCCTAAGATGACTTTCATGTTTCATGTTGGACTCCCAAGTTTATCCTCACCAAGTTTCAAGTCTTGATTCCAAGTTTTGCCCAGTCAATTAGACAGATGACCTAGAAATCAGCTGTATTGGGGAAAAAGTCAACTGTGGCCAATTGACAGTCAAACCTCATGAAATTTGACCCACATCAACATATTGAACTCATATGGACCATTTGATCAAGTTTGGATCACAATTCCATAAGAAATTTGATCAGATCACCAAAAGGGCAAAATGGTCATTTTTAGGGTTTTGACTGCACAAAGGCAATTTTTGACTGTTTGACCTAGCCAATGGCAAATCAAGCTCACATATGGACTCAAGGACTCAATGAAATGGTCTTGACACATTCATCAAGCTCAAAAGATCCCAAGTACACAAGGTTGACAGTTGAATTTCCCAGTCAATTGATCAATTTTGACTGTATACTGAAAAGTCAAACTTTGACTTTTTGGTCAAAATCAAGGGTCAAGATTCATTTTTCATCAAAACATGCTAAATCATGAAACTTGTTCACCAAGAAATCACAAAATGCAAATTAGGGTTTTAAAATGGAATTTTTCATAACTTAGAATTTTTCTAAGTTATGAAAAAAACCCTAATTTTTTCCCAACTTTGCCCCATCTTTTCACCAAGATCCATTTGGATTCAAACAAAAGTCAAAACATGAAAGTTGTAGCTTGTTGCATAATCTACAACTTTGATTCACAAACTTTTCTCATTTGAAGCTTGTATCTCAAGTTACAATTTTTTGAATAGGGGCACTAAACCATTTTTAACTTAGTGAAATTTGACCTATTTTGACAAGGTTTTCTACCCCACTTCAAGGCCATTTTTCATACCCTTCCACTTGGAATTTAAATTTGCATTTCAAATATGGATTGTAGTACACATTCCAAGCTTTCCAAAATGTCCAAGAACTCATCAAACAATCTCATAACTTGAGAGATTCGAATTTCACAAGTTGGCAAAAATTCACTTTTGTTCTTCATCAAAACATGTCCATAACCTTACCATTTGAACTCAGCATGCTTTAGGCAAGTTTACAGGTCCTTAAACCAAGTTACACTCCATAATTTAATGCATATTCAATGTGTTAAAGTGTTGTTCTTTGAGTGCAAGCATTGTATGAGGGTTTAATCCCAAAATGGATAAAGCAAATTGGCCATTTTTGTATAAAGTAGCTTTATGTCAAATTAGAAATCCAACAAGTACATGGAAGATCTGCTTGGCACAAGATTATGTGCATAACACACTGATCAAGAGAAGCTTATGCAGCACATTAGGGGGTCCTCTACTGACCTAGAAAGCCAAGTTGCATGTTGTTGCTTCACATAGAAGAAAAGTCCATAACTTGTAACAACTCTAATCTCAGCATAGACACACAAGAAAAAAGTTATCAAACACTTTCCAAAGAACATAACCAAGCTAAGACACGACCCTTGCACCTCCAAAACACCCTCCATCTCAGAATCATCCTCAAACTGCAAAAACAGGGTTGCCTCTGCAGTTTGAGTGCCAACTTCATTTTCTCTCGAGCATTCTTGCTAAAATCAGTTCATACACATTCCCTAGCATATGTGCAAGCTAACCATGACCTAAAACCTGACCTGTAATCTCTCTAACAGCTTCCACCATTTTCACATTTTTGACTTGCAGGTGAAGTTCTATAGCTTGATTCAGAAGCTCTCAAGACAAAGTAAGCATTGAAACAGCATCCCTGGGCCTCAAGGAAGATTTTCCAATCATCACCTTGCACTGGAAGTTCCTCATTCTCCAGATAGAAGTTCAACTGCACAGGTAAAACTTTGAACTCGTATCTCTCTTATTATGTATCTTTAGTCTTAAGTTTGTGAAGAAACAAGGTCCTACTCATAGCCCTGAACATGTACATATCTTTACATTTCATTTCTTTTGCCTGAGTAGAGAGAATTTGGTGTTTGAAAATGGCTGAAAAACTAGGTTAGGATTTGGGGGAGGAGAAATTCTCCCTCATCTTAGAGAGTTAGGTCAAGTTCTATACATGGTTAGAACCGTCTCTTCATGCTGAACATTTGTTGTGTTATGAGTTTTTGCTAAAAAGCCAGGAATCGAGAGTTGGACATTGAAGAACAGGGCGCGCGCATTTTTTCAAATTTTGTGCTGGAGGTTGAAGACAGTGGCATTGGGCTGGGCTTGTCTTATGTTTTTCTTTTCACACCCCATAATTGCTATTACACCCCCTGAGCCCATTTGCTTTATTTTTATTTCTTTTTGACTTTTTCTTTTTTTTGTTTGACTTATTTATTTTTTCTCATGACATTAAAAATATAAAAATATTTTTTCTCACCATTTTTTATTTTATTAGGCATTTATATAGTTTTCTTTTAGATTATACACAAATAAATAAATACATATATTTTGTTTTAAAATACTAAAAGATAGTGTAAATACATTTTTTATTTTTATTTACCTTCTGAAAATATTTCACATAAAAATACTCTTTTTTTATTTATTTTATTAAAATATTAAATATATATTATTTTGTATATATTGCATATTTAAGAACTTAATATATATATATATATATATATATATATATATATATATATATATATATATATATATATATATATATATATATATATATATATATATATATATATATATATATATATATATATATATATATATATATATATATATATATATATATATATATATATATATATATATATATATATATATATATATATATATATATATATATATATATATGTTTATTAATATATTTAAGTTAAAATACAAAAATACTTGAATTTTTCATTTTTATTAATATTTGATACAAAAAATACTTTTTTCATAATATACTTCATTTTATTTTTATTCTTGTACATAATAAATAAATATTTGTATTAAATTAAATAATAATACATTTTCTTTAAAAATTAGGGTTTTTGCCCTAAAAGTTGAAAATACTCAAAATAATACCTTTTATTTTCTTATTTTTATTTTACATAAACCATAATTTTCTCATACATAAAAACTTTCTTTTTTTGCATTTTGCATATTTATTTAATTTCCATTTAATTATGCAATTTATTTACTTTGCAAATATTCAAAAATGATGTAATAATTTAGATTTACATTACTTGTCAATATCCCCATTTGAACATTTGTACCCCCCTTCCCATATTTGGTTTTGTAATAGCTTAGTAAATTTAAATTTCGCACTTTATACGCTTTCTAATTATGCCATGTTAGAATTAGGGTTTGCATGCAAAAAACGATAAAAAATAGTTGGACCTAATACAAGATGAATGAGCATGGAAATAAACAACACATCTCACACTTGCACCCCTAGGGTACTCCACTTTGTTGCCTTCAAATAAATGGGCCATATTGTATGTTGAACTTCTTTGGGCAAAGCAAACAATTTGAATGATCATAGTCCCTCGATAAAAATTTTCAAAACAAACAAAAACAAATGATCAAGTCCCTTAAAGAAAATTGCCCAAAGACATTTAACGTCGTTGCATTTATGGTCTAAACGATGACCCGCGCCTGTCCCTTTCACATCCTAACACAAGGTTGTCCACCAAATACAATGGTGGAACAAACTTGTTAAAAGGGTTAAAACGTAGCAATAATCTTTTGAGAAATTTAGGAGTAGATAACCTCTTAGTTACTTGAATCAAACTTGCAAAACAAAACACTTGCTTATTTTTTCAAACCACACCTCACTACACTTTCAAAACAACTTTCAAAAAAACAAATGAAAACCTTTTCAAAAGACGTACATCTTTGTATACATCCCCACATGGATCATTACAAAGGTTGCCACCGCATTGGCTTCTTTTCAAAATATTTTCAAACACACACACACAAAGTACCATTTTAAACAAATTGAAAACAAAAGGCAAGTTGATCTAAGCAAGTAACTAAGAGCCCATGGATAACCATGGATAGAAAGGGTGCTAATACCTTCCCTTTCTATAATCTACTCCCCGAACCCAAGAAAACATCTCAAAAGGTTTTTGCTGTGCTTTTTAACCTTTCCTTAGGATAAAATAAAAAGTCGGTGGCGACTCTTGCTCAACCGAAACATTTGCGAATACAAACGCAAAACCTCAAGTCAGTTCTCCCACCGTATCACAGAACTGGCGACTCTGCTGGGGACATTTTTTAAAAAGTGGAGTAACCTTAGGGCTTAGATCACCTTGGTTTTCAATTGATTGTCTTATTTGCTTTTACATTTGTGGGCTTTGTATCGGAGTTTTATAGATCCTAACCCGGATCTGGGGATACCTTCTTAGAAAGTAGCAACAAGGCTGTGAGGGAACTGTGCGGGGTATACCGACATGGTTGAAGCAGTCTGCTACGTTGATGTGGCACTTTGGTGTGTACCGGTAACCCTTGAGTTCAGTCAAGGAGAGTACGGGGCCGCCGCGTGGTGTCGTGAAGCATCAACTGACCTTAGGAACCTTAATTGAACCATCTTGGCCTTTTTAGGGTAGTGAGATAACTGACTTTGGTGCAGTCCGAGGTTGGTTGATACTCGATACTACACTCAATTGAGGGTTGCTTTCCTGGGATATTTCGGTCTCCAGTTCAGTGGCTAAATCGAAACGATGAACAATGAAAGTAATCCAGTGATATTGGGACCCTTAGAACCCGGTTACTTCTAATAGGACAGGTTGAGCCCACCAAACTTCAAGAGGGTAATACCCAGACCCCATGCAGGCCTAAACTCTAAGGGTTTGTCTTGTGTGACTTGTGTGCCTTACCATGTTTGCCTTTGTGAATATTTGTGGTGTATTTAATCATAACATCATGACATCATACAACATCATGTGCATTGACTGACCATTTCAAGGGTTTCGAATCTTCATCTTTGTTCTTGTTTTATAGGACATGGAAACTGCTCGCAGAAAGACAATTCAGATTAGCCTTGTAAAGATCCCTCCTCAGCTTAAGGAACTTATGTCCAGGATTCCCGAGGGTTCTTCATTCAGTGAGAGACATGGAAGACTCATCAGCTTGGTTAACACCAACATTGAGGAAGATTTGATAAAGGTCCTGTTCCAGTTCTTTGACCCTCTGCATCACTGTTTCACTTTTCCGGATTATCAATTGGTGCCTACATTGGAAGAGTTCTCCCGACTTCTGAAGGTCCCTATCCTTGATCAACTACCCTACAACGGTACGGAAGAGGAACCCAAGCTTGAAGAGATTGCTAAAGCCTTGCACCTACAACCGTCTGACCTCAAGGGACATTGGGAAGTTAGAAGTGGTATCAAGGGGTTCTTAGCCAGGTTTCTGTTCGAGAAGGCCCAAGAATGTTGGAACTCCCTTGACCTACAAGCTTTTGAAGAAGTTATGGCCCTCCTTGTCTATGGTTTGGTGTTATTCCCTAACCCAGATCAGCTTATTGATATCAGTGCTGTCCAGATCTTCATGACCAGGAATCCTATACCTACGTTGCTGGGGGACATCCTTCACTCATGTTACACTCGAACCATGAGAAGAAGGGGTGTCCTTATGTGTTGCACTCCTCTCCTGGGAAGGTGGTTTATTTCGCACCTTCCACAATCAGTTTTGAAGAACGAGCGGGGTTTGAGATGGTCACAACGGTTAATGACTCTCACGCATGCAGATATACATTGGTGCCCTAGGTCCAGGGAAGACGTCACTATCATTGATCGTTGCGGGGAGTACCCTAATGTTCCTTTATTTGGAATCAAAGGAGGTATTACTTACAACCCATGCCTGGCTTGGAGACAGTTTGGTTATGCTCGGAGGGATGGCCCTCATGACATGTTAATTCCTAACATAGTTTTTGAGTTCGACAACGATACTCAAGGACTTCGTTAGAGATTTATCAGAGCTTGGAGGATGCCAAGTAGGATAGACAGCAAGACACTGGGGCACAGGAACTCCATCCCGTTGGAACCTTATCTCAAGTGGGTACGAGCCCGCTCCCAGAAGTTAGTGATGCCTTATCCTCATATGCTCCCTGTGATCAAAGAACCAGTCTTGGAAGGAAAGGTGTCCTACACCATTCAACATCCCGACATGCCCACCTCCTGGGAAGAAATGCAGAAGAGCTGGGTCCAGCTTAAGGAAGAACAGAATTCTCTTGAGACCAGTCTACATGCTAGTGAAAAGAAGGTCCTGGAACTCACCCGCCTACTGCACGAGGAGAGGAATCTCAACACCTACATCGCACCAAAGAGGATGCGCAATGTTTTTTTGCCTTGAGGAGTCATTTTGTAATATTTGGCCCATGGGGCATTTATGTACTAACGAATTTCTCCTTATTAATATGATGTGCGTTCCTTTTTGTCTGCAACAAATTTTGAATATTCTAAATCCTTGAATGCATTGCATACATACGCATTCCATTGCACCATATGCATAGCAGGTACCCTATTTCACAGGTTGCTTAATCTTCTTCGCTGTTTGTGTGCACAGTCATCATGAATCCAGACTCCTCCAGTGAGCAAGCAATCAAGGCCCTTCAGGCCCAAAATGCACAGTTTCAAGAGATGGTCCTGAGCCTGGCCCAAGGACAGCAAGAGTTGAAGACTCTACTCCTGAAGAAGAAGAAGAAAAAGAGGACTGCGTTGTTCAACACCGGACGCAGATTTGGGAACACACTCCACAATGAAGCTGATCCAACTACTTCTTCTGCTGAGAAAAACAGTCCCCAAGGGGGAGAAGCTCCTAGTCCCGCAGTCTCCGACAACGAGACGGACTATAACGACGAACAATACCCACCTGCTGCTGACAGATACAAGCAATTGGAGGACCGCTTGAGCGCCATGGAAATTCAGAATGTGCCGGGGTTGGATTTCGGAGATTTGGGGTTATCTTCTGGGGTAGTAATTCCACACAAGTTTAAGGCGCCTGCCTTCGCCAAATATGATGGGGTCTCCTGCCCAAAGCTGCATCTAAGGTCGTACGTAAGGAAGATCCAACCTTACACGGCAGATAAGAACCTTTGGATTCACTTCTTCCAAGATAGCCTCTCGGGGTCACAGCTTGAATGGTTCTACCAATTAGATGGAACCAGCATCCGACACTGGGAAGATTTGGCAACCGCCTTCTACAGACAATACCAATACAATTCTGATCTCGCTCCTACACGTACCCAACTTCAGGGTATGTCTCTAGGAACGGGTGAAGGGTTCAAAGAGTACGCACAAAAATGGAGAGATTTGGCTGGCAGGGTGCAGCCTCCGTTGACTGATCGCGAGCTGGTTGATATGTTTCTAGGGACGTTGTCTGGTCCGTTTTTCAATCATTTGGTTGGTAACTCCTCCGCTGGGTTTACAGATTTGATATTGACGGGAGAAAGAATTGAAGCTGGCATCAGGTCAGGTAAGATACAAAAGGCTGCCTCCACAAGTGCTGAGAAGAGGCCGTTTAAGAAAGAAGCAAGTGCCGTCTATGGTACTAGAAGACAAGTCAAGCTCGAAAGTCGCCAAGCCGTCAATGCTTTGGTCATCTCAAAACGTGTTGCTGCTCCTCAGCAGTACAATCAACAAAGAAGCGAAAGGCCCAAGAGGCAGTATACTCGACTGAGTATGACCTTATCTCAAATTTTACCCCAACTGTTATCCACCAACCTGGTGACCCTCAAAGAAGCTCCTAAGGTCGTCAACACTGCATCTCCTAAGTATAACCCAAATGCCCGGTGTGCTTATCATTCTGATAGTCCCGGGCACACTACTGATGATTGCTGGGCCTTGAGAAACAAAGTACAAGATCTGATCGACGCAAAGGAAATTCAGTTTGAAGCGCCGGAGAGACCAAATGTTGTAACTGCTCCTATGCCCCAGCATAGAGTAAATGCCATTGAGGAAGAATTGTATGCTGTTTCGGTAAATGAAGTTGTTACCCCTCTGAAGACCGTCAAGAAGAACCTACTGCAGGCCGGTTTATTTCCGGGTTGCAGTGAAGGTTTCCTGTTCTGTGCTGTTTCCCTATCTGGTTGTCCCTTGCTGAGGTTAGGCGTCCAAAGCCTAATGGATAGCAAGGAGATTTTGTTTAAGAAGTCTGCTGTTCAGTTGGTTCCGGTAAAAGAAGTTTCTGTGGTTACCATCTTCAATAATCCAATCAAGGCTCTCCCGAAGAAGCCTGTTCAAATCATGACTGTTGCACCTGTGGTTATTACTGTTCCGGGGCCTCTCCCCTACGTATCTGATAAAGCGGTCCCCTGGCATTATGGGGCAGACGTATATGTAAATGGAATCAAACAAGAATTCGACACTGGCGCCAGTATCTGCGATATCACTGGTCCAGCCAAGGTCACCCGCAGTGGCAGGCTCTTCTCGCCTGACATTGCACCGCCCGCTATTCGAAGACCCCTCCTTATAACACCTACAAGTTTACATGTTCCTGCTACTGATCAAGTTGTTTCCCCTGCTGCCGAGTCATCTAATGCTCGGGGCAAAGGGATTGAAGAGGAGCCTGCCCGGATGGAGGCACCGATACCTATAAATGCTGAGGCCTCCCAACAAGAAGTGGAGGAGATCCTGAAAATAATAAAGAAAAGTGATTTCAATGTTGTCGAGCAGCTGGGGCATACGCCCTCCAAGATCTCCATGCTCTCCTTATTGCTATGCTCCGAGGCCCATGCTAAGGCCTTGATCTCATTTCTCAAGACGGCCCATGTGCCACAGGAGACATCTGCAGTCCAGTTCACTGATTGCGTAGCAAATCTGACAGCAGACAATGGCTTGGGTTTTTCAGATGCTGACCTGACTGCGAAGGGAAGGGACCACAACGATGCCCTGCATGTCTCCATCGAATGCAGGGGCACTACTCTGGCGCATGTATTGGTGGATACTGGTTCTTCCTTGAATGTTCTACCGAAAAAGGCTTTAGATCGTCTGGATTATGAAGGCCTAGAACTAAAGCCCAGCAATATCATCGTTAGGGCCTTTGACGGTTCAAAAAGGATGGTTCATGGAGAGGTTGACATCCCTATTCGTGTGGGCTCTCAAGTATTTGACTTTAAGTTTTATGTGATGGATATACGTCCATCATACTCTTGTCTACTGGGTCGACCTTGGATCCACAAAGCTGGGGCAATGACCTCTACCTTGCACCAGAAGCTGAAGTACCCTGTCAGGGGGAAGATCGTCACTGTGCAAGGAGAAGAGGAGTATATGGTGAGCCATTTGAATTCCTTCAGATACATTGAGATGGACGTGGAGTTCATTGAAACCCCCTTTCAGCATTTCGAGGAGGTACATCCAATTTCAGCAGCAGCAGAAACAACAGTCGAAGAGAATGTTTCCTTGAAGATGGCTTCCCTAAGGGATGCCCGGGCTGTGGTTCAGAAAGGCAATTGTGCAAACTGGGGTCAGCTTCCTGACTTCACTCAGAAGAATGACAAGTTTGGGCTGGGCTTTACTGCAGAGGCTCAGAGGGCTGTGCGCAAGGAGAAGGTCAGAAAGGCTCTGGTGTTTATCTACAGCTCAAGGGTGAATGCTATCGAGGAGGATGTAGAGGAAGCAGAGTTTGACAGTTGGATCTACCCGACTACCAGCGACGGACTAAGCAACTGGACGGCAAAGGATTTTACCCCTATCACATTTGTCACGCAGTAATTAATTTCTTTTGATTTCCAATTTGTAACAAACAATATGTTAAAACTTTGTTGGCTCGGTGTCCTACCCGGGGCATCGTAGCTCCATTTGTGAGGGCTTTTTGTATGACATTTTCATATATCATCAATCAAAACATTGGACGTTTGTTGCATTTCAAATCTTGTGCTCTTTTCCTTTCTGTGTTATACATATTGCAAAACAGCTATATTTACACACACTCACTTATACAGGTTTCAATCCACTCTGGATCTCACTGGTAACAGCTCTGCTACCGCCAGTTATGACTTCGAAAATCCGATCAACTTGGCCGAAGACGAAGGTGAAGATGATTGCGAAGTGCCTGGTGAACTCGCAAGACTGCTACTCCAGGAAGAGAGAGCTATTCAGCCACATGAAGAGCCGGTGGAGACAATTAACCTGGGTACTGAGACAGATAGGAAAGAGGTCAAGATTGGTGTCAATCTAGAGCTCAGCGTGAAGCAACGATTGATCCAGATGCTACAAGACTACATGGAGATTTTTGCTTGGTCCTATGAAGATATGCCTGGTTTGGATGCCGACATTGTAGTTCACCACCTGCCAACCAAGGAAGATTGCCCTCCGGTAAAGCAAAAAGTCCGACGGATGCGTCCAGAGATGTCTGAAAAGATCAAGGCCGAGGTTATGAAACAGTTTGATGCCGGGTTCCTTGCAGTGACCTCTTACCCTCAGTGGGTTGCTAATGTGGTGCCAGTACCGAAGAAGGACGGTAAAGTCAGAATGTGCGTTGACTACAGGGATCTGAACAGGGCCAGCCCCAAGGATGACTTCCCCCTACCTCACATTGATGTCCTTGTTGACAATACAGCTCAACACAAGGTATTCTCCTTCATGGATGGTTTTTCAGGGTATAATCAGATCAAGATGGCTCCAGAAGATATGGAGAAGACTACCTTTGTGACCCAGTGGGGCACCTTCTGTTATAAGGTCATGCCATTCGGATTGAAAAATGCTGGGGAAACCTATCAACGTGCCATGGTTGCTTTATTTCATGATATGATCCATCATGAGATTGAGGTATACGTTGATGACATGATTGCAAGGTCTCAAACTGAGGAGGAGCACCTTGACCATCTGAGGAAGTTATTTGACCGACTCAAGTTGTACAAGCTGAGATTGAATCCCAACAAATGCACCTTTGGGGTAAGATCCGGAAAATTGTTAGGTTTCATTGTGAGTGATAAGGGTATTCAGGTGGACCCTGCGAAGGTAAAAGCCATACAAGAGATGCCGACTCCAAAAACAGAGAAGGAAGTCAGAGGCTTCCTGGGACGACTGAATTACATTGCCCGATTCATCTCGCATCTGACTGCTACTTGTGAGCCAATCTTTAAATTGTTGAAGAAAGATCAAGTAGTACGCTGGAATGATGAATGTCAGGCCGCCTTTGAAAAGATAAAGGAATATCTCCAAGAGCCACCCATTCTTATGCCACCGGTGGATGGAAGGCCTCTAATACTATACTTGACAGTACTTGACAATTCAATGGGGTGTGTGCTGGGGCAGCATGACGAGTCTGGCCGAAAAGAGCACGCTATTTATTACTTGAGCAAAAAGTTTACCGACTGTGAGTCTCGTTACTCACTGCTTGAGAAAACTTGCTGCGCTCTTGTATGGGCTGCTCGCCGGCTGAGACAGTATATGCTGACTCACACTACTTTATTGATTTCAAAGATGGATCCCATCAAGTACATATTTGAAAAGCCCGCTCTGTCTGGAAGAATAGCGAGGTGGCAAATGATCTTAACAGAATATGATATCCAGTATACAACTCAGAAAGCAATTAAAGGAAGTGTACTGGCCGATCATTTGGCACACCAACCTGTGGACGATTACCAATCTTTGAACTTTGATTTTCCGGACGAAGACATCATGGTGGTAACTGACTGTGAAGTACCTGGACCGGATGAAGGACCTGAGGAAGGATCCCGATGGTCTATGCATTTCGATGGAGCCTCCAATGCTTTGGGTAACGGCGTCGGCGCTGTAATCATATCTCCCAAAGGAACTCATACTCCCCTCACCGCCCGATTATGTTTCAGCTGCACCAACAATATGGCAGAATATGAGGCATGTATCATGGGTTTACAAGCTGCAATCGACTTAAGGATAAAATTTCTAAGTGTCTTAGGAGATTCCGCTCTCGTGATCAATCAGATCAAAGGCGAGTGGGATACGAAACACCCGAATCTTATTCCTTACAAGGAGTATGTGTCGACCTTGCTCCCCCACTTTGAAGAGATAACTTTTGAGCACTTCCCTAGGGAGGAGAATCATCTAGAGGACGCCCTAGCTACGATGTCTTCAATGTTCAAGGTTAAATGGGACAACGAGGCTCCCCGAATCATTATCTGGAAGTTGGATGAACCGGCATACTGCTGCGAGCTCGAGGCTGAGAAGGTTACTGAAAAACCCTGGTATCATGAGGTGAAGAGGTACTTGGAAGCTCAGGAGTATCCTGAAGGTGCGTCTGTCAATGACAAGAAGTTCATGAGGAGGTTCGCTGCAAAATTTTTCCTCAGCAACGACATTCTCTACAAACGAAATCATGATTCAACTCTGCTACGTTGTGTGGATAAGGCTGAAGCAGAGAAAATTATGATGGAATTACATGAAGGCACATTTGGAACACATTCCAGTGGACACACCATGGCTAAGAAAATCCTTCAGGCAGGATATTTCTGGTCCACAATGGAAGCCGATTGTTACCAACACTCCCGAACTTGTCACAAATGCCAGATCTATGCTGACAAGGTGCATATCCCTCCGGTTCCTTTGAACGTCCTGACGGCACCCTGGCCTTTCGCAATGTGGGGCATCGATATGATCGGGGAGATCCGACCGACGGCATCCAATGGGCATCGCTTCATCTTGGTGGCGATCGATTACTTCACAAAGTGGGTTGAGGCAGCTTCCTACGCCACAGTAACCAAGAGCGTCGTGGCACGTTTCATCCGACATAATCTGATCTGTCGGTATGGCGTCCCGGAAAGAATCATTACGGACAATGGTACCAATCTCAATAATTCGATGATCACTGAACTCTGTGAACAATTCAAGATACAGCACCACAATTCTTCTCCCTACCGGTCGAAGATGAATGGGGCTGTAGAGGCAGCCAATAAGAATATCAAGAAAATTGTGCAGAAGATGACAGTGACCTATAAAGATTGGCACGAGATGTTACCGTTCGCTCTTCATGGGTACCGTACCTCAGCCAGAACGTCAACCGGGGCAACTCCCTTCTCCTTGGTCTATGGCATGGAGGCAGTCTTGCCAATTGAAGTCCAGATACCCTCTCTCCGGATAATGAAAGATGCAGACTTGAACGAAGATGATTGGATCCAGACTCGACTTGATCAATTAAATCTGATTGATGAAAAGAGGCTCACCGCTATCTGTCATGGTCAGACGTATCAAAAACGGATGATCAGGGCATTTAACAAAAAAGTCAGACCACAAGAGTATCAAGTTGGGGACCTGGTAATCAAGCGCATCATCCTTCCTCAAAGTGATCCCCGGGGCAAATGGACCCCTACATACGAAGGGCCATTTGTGGTTAAACGTGTGTTCTCAGGAGGAGCCATGATCCTAACCACCATGGATGGTGACGACCTTCCTCACCCCGCCAATGCAGACATAGTAAAAAAATACTACGCATAAATAAAAGACTCGCTAGGTTGACATACCTAGGCAAAAATAAGGGCTTCCCGGCGAACCAAAAGGGTTCGGGCAAAAATAAGGGATGAAATGAATAAAAATCTGTACACCCGGCAAGTCGAAAACCTGAAAAGGCGACTTGGGCAAAAATGGGTATCCCGGTGGACTGAAAACCCGAAAGGGTGGTCCAGGCAAAAGTTAGGGATAAAAGCGTAACACTATGTCTCATTGGATCGCTTCGCATCCGGAATTCGGCATCAACTATCTGGCTCCAGATTTCGGCATTGACCAATCAGCTTCATCTTCAAATTAGGCAGCAAAGCGATGAGACGTTCGAGGACATAAAGGCGATAGCAGAGTTGGAACCCAGTGGGATTGTTCACATAGCTGTTTTGTTTCCTTTTTTGTAAACTCTATGTTATTTGGCGGCGTCCTTTTACTAGGATGTCAGCCTCTTGTACAAAAACGCCTATTCACAGGCGAAGTTTAAATCAATACAAATTCACTTGTCCATACAAATTACCATTGTTTTCTTTTTTTCTGTTTTGTCTTGCGAAGAACGTCCAATGTTCATTTTTGATATATGCATTTGACATTAAATTGCTGATTCATAAATGTTTACATATGAAACAAGAGATTGATTACAGGTGACATTAGAGACAGGGGCAATGTGAAGTTGTCTAATGCAGTCTGGTTATTTTGTCCGCCAAGGTACCAAGGTAGGTTCAACTGAAGAATGTGACCAAATCATCTCAATTCCCCGCAGAGTAAAACAAGATTCAGCAATACTTTCCCCAAGCGGAGTTGACTCCCCGATAATCCTGAAAGGGCACAACATTCCCCGGCAGGTCTTAAAGCTCATCCCCAGTAGGTCCTGGAAACTTGTTCCCTATAGTACACGGACGTCTCTCCTGAGTTTTATTTAGAGTTATTTCCTCGCAAGGGCTTATAACTGGGTTATCCTCAGCTAATTGCCACGGAAGACCGCCCTCGGCAAAGTTCCTACTTTCCCCAGCGGAGTTTATCATCATTATCCTCAGCGGAATCCATCATTAAAGTCCTCAACAGGCCTCTCAGCAAAACTTCGGCCAAGTATCTCTTCCACAGAGCAACTCCCCGGCCGTTCGTCAAGGATTTATTTTCCTAAGACGAAATTACATTCATAAACATTTCACATTTTCATACATCTTGCTTACATATATGATAAAGTGCATACAACACCATCTCATGTTGAACATCCTGACATCGTGCATATCATACATCATGACATTGCATACAACTTATGTTTTTGCCTTTTCAAGAAAAAGACAATCCCAAAAAATAACTACCTTCAACTGTCACAATTCCAGATTCGATACCTGTATCTAGCCAGGGCACATCTGAGATTGACCACGTTTCCAGACTCGATTCCTGTATCTAGCCAGGGCACGTCTGAAGAGTCCAAAGATTCGATTCCTGTATCAAGCCAGGGCACATCTATCAACTACAACATCTCCAGATTCGATTTCTGTATCCAGCCAGGGCATATCTGTTGACCACGTTTCCAGACTCGATTCCTGTATCTAGCCAGGGCACGTCTGAAGAGTTCGAAGATTCGATTCCTGTATCCGGCCAGGGCACATCTATTAACGTCTATTTCCAGATTCGACTCCTGTATCCAGCTAGGGCACATTTGTGAGCAACCAATTGTAGATTCGATACCTGTATCTAGCCAGGGCATATCTGCATAAGGAGACCGAAGATCAAACACCTGTAACAAGCCAGGAAAACATCCGTCTTTCTCAAATATACAAGTTCTCGCTAAGGAATCTCTTATGCGATCGACACGTCCAAATGGCATCTATAAGCCCATTCCCGACAAAGGTTCTGTCACATCTCCAGATGGAATCTATAAGCCCATCTCCCTATCCACCATCTCTCCAAATGGCATCTATAAGCCCATTCCCGACACCACATTGTTAAGACTCCAGCATGCGAGTGCAAATTTCCGGGCACTCTAGTGTCCAATCTCCTTTTACCTTCGAGTCACGAAAGGCAAACTCGCCAATCTAACTCTTCAGGTCCAAGAAGATTGAACAGGGGCAACTGTTGTACCCCAAAATTTGCCCTCCCATTTCCTCAACATTTTCTCATCACAAGACCCTTGAAGATCAAGATCCAGTTAGGGCTTCCTCTGCTCAAGACTTCTCCTTGCACTGTGGACTCAAATTAGGGTTTGTGTTTGCCCAAGGATGTTTTGACCTAAAATGCCTAAGATGACTTTCATGTTTCATGTTGGACTCCCAAGTTTATCCTCACCAAGTTTCAAGTCTTGATTCCAAGTTTTGCCCAGTCAATTAGACAGATGACCTAGAAATCAGCTGTATTGGGGAAAAAGTCAACTGTGGCCAATTGACAGTCAAACCTCATGAAATTTGACCCACATCAACATATTGAACTCATATGGACCATTTGATCAAGTTTGGATCACAATTTCATAAGAAATTTGATCAGATCACCAAAAGGGCAAAATGGTCATTTTTAGGGTTTTGACTGCACAAAGGCAATTTTTGACTGTTTGACCTAGCCAATGGCAAATCAAGCTCACATATGGACTCAAGGACTCAATGAAATGGTCTTGACACATTCATCAAGCTCAAAAGATCCCAAGTACACAAGGTTGACAGTTGAATTTCCCAGTCAATTGATCAATTTTGACTGTATACTGAAAAGTCAAACTTTGACTTTTTGGTCAAAATCAAGGGTCAAGATTCATTTTTCATCAAAACATGCCAAATCATGAAACTTGTTCACCAAGAAATCACAAAATGCAAATTAGGGTTTTAAAATGGAATTTTTCATAACTTAGAAATTTTCTAAGTTATGAAAAAAACCCTAATTTTTTCCCAACTTTGCCCCATCTTTTCACCAAGATACATTTGGATTCAAACAAAAGTCAAAACATGAAAGTTGTAGCTTGTTGCATAATCTACAACTTTTATTCACAAACTTTTCTCATTTGAAGCTTGTATCTCAAGTTACAATTTTTTAAATAGGGGCACTAAACCATTTTTAACTTAGTGAAATTTGACCTATTTTGACAAGGTTTTCTACCCCACTTCAAGGCCATTTTTCATACCCTTCCACTTGGAATTTCAATTTTCATTTCAAATATGGATTGTAGTACACATTCCAAGATTTCCAAAATGTCCAAGAACTCATCAAACAATCTCATAACTTGAGAGATTCGAATTTCACAAGTTGGCAAAAATTCACTTTTGTTCTTCATCAAAACATGTCCATAACCTTACCATTTGAACTCAGCATGCTTTAGGCAAGTTTACAGGTCCTTAAACCAAGTTACACTCCATAATTTAATGCATATTCAATGTGTTAAAGTGTTGTTCTTTGAGTGCAAGCATTGTATGAGGGTTTAATCCCAAAATGGATAAAGCAAATTGGCCATTTTTGTATAAAGTAGCTTTATGTCAAATTAGAAATCCAACAAGTACATGGAAGATCTGCTTGGCACAAGATTATGTGCATAACACACTGATCAAGAGAAGCTTATGCAGCACATTAGGGGGTCCTCTACTGACCTAGAAAGCCAAGTTGCATGTTGTTGCTTCACATAGAAGAAAAGTCCATAACTTGTAACAACTCTAATCTCAGCATAGGCACACAAGGAAAAAGTTATCAAACACTTTCCAAAGAACATAACCAAGCTAAGACACGACCCTTGCACCTCCAAAACACCCTCCATCTCAGAATCATCCTCAAACTGCAAAAACAGGGTTCCCTCTGCAGTTTGAGTGCCAACTTCATTTTCTCTCGAGCATTCTTGCTAAAATCAGTTCATACACATTCCCTAGCATATGTGCAAGCTAAACATGACCTAAAACCTGACCTGTAATCTCTCTAACAGCTTCCACCATTTTCACATTTTTGACTTGCAGGTGAAGTTCTATAGCTTGATTCAGAAGCTCTCAAGACAAAGTAAGCATTGAAACAACATCCCTGGGCCTCAAGGAAGCTTTTCCAATCATCACCTTGCACTGGAAGTTCCTCATTCTCCAGATAGAAGTTCAACTGCACAGGTAAAACTTTGAACTCGTATCTCTCTTATTATGTATCTTTAGTCTTAAGTTTGTGAAGAAACAAGGTCCTACTCATAGCCCTGAACATGTACATATCTTTACATTTCATTTCTTTTGCCTGAGTAGAGAGAATTTGGTGTTTGAAAATGGCAGAAAAACTAGGTTAGGATTTGGGGGAGGAGAAATTCTCCCTCATCTTAGAGAGTTAGGTCAAGTTCTATACATGGTTAGAACCGTCTCTTCATGCTGAACATTTGTTGTGTTATGAGTTTTTGCTAAAAAGCCAGGAATCGAGAGTTGGACATTGAAGAACAGGGCGCGCGCATTTTTTCAAATTTTGTGCTGGAGGTTGAAGACAGTGGCATTGGGCTGGGCTTGTCTTATGTTTTTCTTTTCACACCCCATAATTGCTATTACACCCCCTGAGCCCATTTGCTTTATTTTTATTTCTTTTTGACTTTTTCTTTTTTTTGTTTGACTTATTTATTTTTTCTCATGACATTAAAAATATAAAAATATTTTTTCTCACCATTTTTTATTTTATTAGGCATTTATATAGTTTTCTTTTAGATTATACACAAATAAATAAATACATATATTTTGTTTTAAAATACTAAAAGATAGTGTAAATACATTTTTTATTTTTATTTACCTTCTGAAAATATTTCACATAAAAATACTCTTTTTTTATTTATTTTATTAAAATATTAAATATATATTATTTTGTATATATTGCATATTTAAGAACTTAATATATATATATATATATATATATATATATATATATATATATATATATATATATATATATATATATATATATATATATATATATATATATATATATATATATATATATATATATATATATATATATATATATATATATATATATATATATATATGTTTATTAATATATTTAAGTTAAAATATAAAAATACTTGAATTTTTCATTTTTATTAATATTTGATACAAAAAATACTTTTTTCATAATATACTTCATTTTATTTTTATTCTTGTACATAATAAATAAATATTTGTATTAAATTAAATAATAATACATTTTCTTTAAAAATTAGGGTTTTTGCCCTAAAAGTTGAAAATACTCAAAATAATACCTTTTATTTTCTTATTTTTATTTTACATAAACCATACTTTTCTCATACATAAAAACTTTCTTTTTTTGCATTTTGCATATTTATTTAATTTCCATTTAATTATGCAATTTATTTACTTTGCAAATATTCAAAAATGATGTAATAATTTAGATTTACATTACTTGTCAATATCCCCATTTGAACATTTGTACCCCCCTTCCCATATTTGGTTTTGTAATAGCTTAGTAAATTTAAATTTCGCACTTTATACGCTTTCTAATTATGCCATGTTAGAATTAGGGTTTGCATGCAAAAAACGATAAAAAATAGTTGGACCTAATACAAGATGAATGAGCATGGAAATAAACAACACATCTCACACTTGCACCCCTAGGGTACTCCACTTTGTTGCCTTCAAATAAATGGGCCATATTGTATGTTGAACTTCTTTGGGCAAAGCAAACAATTTGAATGATCATAGTCCCTCGATAAAACTTTTCAAAACAAACAAAAACAAATGATCAAGTCCCTTAAAGAAAATTGCCCAAAGACATTTAACGTCGTTGCATTTATGGTCTAAACGATGACCCGCGCCTGTCCCTTTCACATCCTAACACAAGGTTGTCCACCAAATACAATGGTGGAACAAACTTGTTAAAAGGGTTAAAACGTAGCAATAATCTTTTGAGAAATTTAGGAGTAGATAACCTCTTAGTTACTTGAATCAAACTTGCAAAACAAAACACTTGCTTATTTTTTCAAACCACACCTCACTACACTTTCAAAACAACTTTCAAAAAAACAAATGAAAACCTTTTCAAAAGACGTACATCTTTGTATACATCCCCACATGGATCATTACAAAGGTTGCCACCGCATTGGCTTCTTTTCAAAATATTTTCAAACACACACACACAAAGCACCATTTCAAACAAATTGAAAATAAAAGGCAAGTTGATCTAAGCAAGTAACTAAGAGCCCATGGATAACCATGGATAGAAAGGGTGCTAATACCTTCCCTTTCTATAATCTACTCCCCGAACCCAAGAAAACATCTCAAAAGGTTTTTGCTGTGCTTTTTAACCTTTCCTTAGGATAAAATAAAAAGTCGGTGGCGACTCTTGCTCAACCGAAACATTTGCGAATACAAACGCAAAACCTCAAGTCAGTTCTCCCACCGTATCACACTAGGGTTTCAGACGAGAGCGCCGTTTGCTTCGTCCTCTTCGTTCATCATCTTCTTCGTCTTCTCATGCCAAACGTTTCTGAATCTCCCCAACCTTAAGCTACCAGGCGCTTCCTCCTCCTCATGTCCAAGGTTACGCAAGCGATGGTCACATAAGGTAATGGCTCTGTTTTAAATCTTAACGTTTTTTAAGTTCTCAAGCTTTGTTCGTGTCTTCTGATTATAGCATTGTTGTCGTTCTTGTTTGAGGTGCGTGGAAAAAAAGGAAAAAGGAAGAGAAATACTACCTTTTTAGCTTGTTATTTGGAGAGGATAGGAGGTGGATCTGGAGGCGCCTAGGGCGGCTTTGACGGTGGCGGGACGCGTGATGCCTTTAGCTTGCTTGGATCCGGTACTCTGTACTTCTTCTCCCTTAGGTTTTATGATGAGCAACTGAAAACCTCTTGATTCATCACTTTTTTTTCTTCCTCTTTTGTCTTTTTGCCTTGCTTATGTTGCTTTCTTGATGCTTGCCTTCTTGCTTCTGTATGCTTGTTCGCTGAACTTGGTTGCCTAGCTTGCTTTGCTTGATGCTGTATGATTTGGTTATTTAGCCCAATGATGAATGTTTTCTGAGGGCTAGTGGTTGCCTTGAATGCTTAGGCCTTGACAGTAGTTTTGATGCTATGGCTTAGAGTTGGACAGGTTGAGGATGGTTTGGATGTTATGCTGTTTCTACTTCAGCAGGGTGGAGGCAGTTTTATGAGTTTGACAATGCAGGTTTTTGGCTTGATAGATGAAGGTTTTGGCTATGTGTTTGAGGTTAGGTGTTTTGGTGCTTATGCTGTTTTCAGTTTTGGGTTGACAGTGGTTTGTTTGCAGTAGATAAGGCTTAATTTCTGTTTGATGCTTAGGCTTGATATTTTACTGGTTTATCAGGTTGAGGATGATTTGGGAGTTTTGTGTGTATTGCAGGTTTAGGCTTCTTGTAAGTTGGTCACAGGTTTGGGCAGAATGTTGGTAAGCTTTGACATGGTTTTTGTTTGAAAAATGGTTTTTGATAGGCGTTGACAGTTGGTCTGCAGGTTTTATGTTTTTTAGGCTTTTAGGTTATGCTTCAGGCTTGTGCAGTTTATACTGGTTTTTGAGCTTCCAGGTTTTTGACAGTTTTTATGTTGTTTGGATTCAGGCAGGGTAAGCTTGAGGCTTAGAGCTTTCTCTGAGTTCTCTTTTGTTTTTGTGATCTCTCTCCCTTTTCTACTGTTTCATTGCAGTTTGTTTTATATATTTGTGCCTAAAGCCAAAAGTCAGTAAGCCTAACTTCTCCTCTCTTCTCTCTCTCTAGTACCAATCAAAACATTAAAATAATGTTATGTGTACTTTTTCTGAAAAGGCATACAGGCTGGAAAATGATGAAATAGGACTAGCTTGCTTGCATATATGGTCTTAACCTGCATACTTTCCTTCTTCAGCTTTCCTGCATCTTTGTTACAGTATGGAGTAGCCTTTGTATCTTGACATCCTTCCATATTTTGGACAATTTGACATTGGACTTTGTTTTGGCAATTTGAACTTTTATACATGCTGTTGTTTTGAACTATGTAGTTGGTTTTGAACTATGCAGTTGGTTTTGAACTATGCAGTTGGTTTGACAAAATTTGAATTTGTGCATTTCAATACTTTGTGCATTCATGTTTAGCAAGCAATATTCATCCCTCTTTGTGAACCGGGAGAAATCCCGTGATTTGCGGAGAGGGCTAACTGATTCCAGTCAGTTGCCTTTAATGATGAGCCTAAATTAATTGTCCGCTTTTAATTATTTATCTGCTTCTGACTTTTTCTTCTTTTCTTTGCAGATAAAAAATCAAATGGAGAGGAAAAGCGATAAATGGAGGATGAAGAATTGAAGACTTCGAAAAATTAGGATAGTTTTATTTAAATTTAAATTACTGTAATATTATTATTGTAAACATTTTGTAAACAAAAACAATTGTACAAATAATTTAAAAATAAATAAAAAGTCCTTTTATTTGTCATTCATTTTTAATTCTTCTTCAAATATTTATCTAATTGCTTATAATATTTATCTAATTGCTTATAATTCTTAAATTAAAATAAAATGGAAATAAACTCCAATTATCTTAACTTAAAAATAAATAATCAATTGATAAACACTGGTCTTATAATCAATAACAAACCCGACACTCCAATTATCCAAAGTAAAGCACAGTTTCAAACCAGACGACAGTTAATTAAACAAAACGGCCATCTGCCTCTTTTCACTGATTAAATCCAAACAAACGCAAATTAACAACCAGCAGCCTCAGTTCTCATTTCAGAGTCACTTGAAAAGCATTGATAGAACTAACTCTTCTTGAGAGATATGCGCACAAAACCCTGATTCTGATTAAATGCCAAAGAAGCGTTCGCCTGATCGAAGCTGAGCCAAAATCAACCAAAACCCTAAACCAACTGTTTGAATTGTTCCAGAGCCATGAAAATCAATGAAAACCCTAATTTTGTCTGACTGATGAGAAAAGTCTGTTTGACCAATTCTTGAGCCAATCTGAAAAAATCAGGAAAAGCCTGAAGATGTGATTTCTCGTGGAAAAATGCGAGGGAAAATTTTGGGGTACAACAGTTGCCCCTGTTCAATCTTCTTGAACTTGAAGAGTTAGATGGGCAAGTTTGCCTTTCGCGACTTTAGGGTAAAAGGAGATTGGACACTAGAGTGCCCGGAAATTTGCACTCGCATGCTGGAGTATCAGCAATGTGATGGCAGGAATGGGCTTATAGATGCCATTTGGAGATAGGATGGATAGGAGGATGGGCTTACAGATGCCATCTGGAAGTGTGACAGAACCTTGTCAGAAATGGGCTTATAGATGCCATTTGGAAGTGCTGATCGCGTAAGAGATTCTTTAGCGAGAACTTGCGTACTTCGAGAGAGGAAGATGTTTCCTGGCTTGTTACAGGTGTTGATCTTCAGTCCCTTCATACAGATATGCCCTGGCTGGATACAGGTACCGAATCTGGAAAATGTTGCTCACAAATGTGCCCTGGCTGGATACAGGAATCGAATCTGGAAAATGCTGTCGACAGATGTGCCCTGGCTGGATACAGGAATCGAATCTGGAATTGTTGTCTTCATATGTGCCCTGGCTGGATACAAGTATCGAATCTGGAATTGTAAAAGGTTGGTGGAGATGGCTTTCCTGGCTGGATACAGGGGTAAACCTCTTACCTGAGAATGAAAGATAATTTCCTGGCTTGTTACAGGGGTTGACCTTCAAACTCTTTATGCAGATATGCCCTGGCTAGATACAGGTATCGAATCTACAATCAATCACTCACATATGTGCCCTGGCTAGATACAGGAATCGAATCTGGATTCGTGATATTTGATAGTAATCATCTTTTGGATTGATCTTTTTCCTGAAAAGGCAAAATATCAATGGTATGCAATGTCATGATGTATGAGATGCATGATGTCATGATGCTCAAAATGAGTTAGTGTTGTATGCACTTTGTCATATATGTAAATAGGATGTATGAAATATGAAACGTCTATGAATGTATTTTCATCTAGGAAAATAAATCCTTGACGACTGGCCGGGGAATCAAATCTTGGGCTGATGCTGAAGAGAAGAGTTCTTCGTTTCCGCTGGGGATTATGGTTGCAAGATAAACCGATAGGAGAAGATGACTCCGTTGGGGAATACACTTGTTGGGGAGATCACTCTGAGGGGAAGTACTCCGTGGGAAGAGATAGTTCGCTGAGGCTTTGATGAGAGCTCCGCTGGGGATTGTTGAGGTAGCTTGGTCATGTTCTTCAACTGAACCTACCTTGGTACCTTGGCGGACAAAGCAACTAGACCGCTTGGTCACTTCAAAATTGCCCCCTGTTTCTGATGTCACCTGTCATTAATCCTTTGTTTCGTATGTAAACATTTATGATCTAGCAATTTAACGTCAAATGCATATATAAAAAATGAGCATTGGACGTTCTTTGCAAAACAAAACAAAAAAGGAAAAGCAATGGATAATTTGTCTGAAAAATCGAACTTGTATTGATTTTGAAATTTTCCTATAAATAGGCGTTTATGTACAGGAGGCTGACGTCCTAGTAAGAGAACACCGCCGAACAACATAGAGTTTATACAATTTTGAAAAGGAAACAAAACAGCTATGTGAAAAATTAATCCCACTGGGTAACGACTCTGCTATCGCCTTTATGTCTTCAAGCGTCTCATCATTTTGCCGCTTAGTTGAAGGAGAAGCTGATTGATCGATGCCGAAGTCTGAGCCCTGATAGTTGATGCCGAATTCTGAGCCCTGATAGTTGATGCCGAATTCTGGATGCAAGGTGATCTAATGAGACATAGTATTACGCTTCATCCCTAACTTTTGCCTGGATCACCCTTTCGGGTTTTCAGTCCACCGGGATACCCATTTTTGCCCAAGCCGCCTTTTCAGGTTTTCGACTTGCCGGGTGTACAGATTTTTTTCATTTCATCCCTTATTTTTGCCCGAACCCTTTTGGTTCGCCGGGAAGCCCTTATTTTTGCCTAGGTGTGTCAACCTAGCGGGTCCTTAGTTCACGCGTAGTATCTTTTTACTATGTCTGCATTGGCGGGGTGAGGAAGGTCGTCACCATCCATGGTGGTTAGAATCATGGCTCCTCCTGAGAACGCATGTTTAACCACAAATGGCCCTTCGTACGTAGGGGTCCATTTGCCCCTGGGATCACTTTGAGGAAGAATGATGCAATTGATTACCAGGTCCCCAACTTGATACTCTTGTGGTCTGACTTTCTTGTTAAATGCCCTGATCATCCGTTTCTGATACGTTTGACCATGACAGATGGCAGTGAGTCTCTTTTCGTCAATCAGGTTTAATTGATCAAGTCGAGTCTGGATCCAGTCATCTTCGCTCATGCTTGCATCCTTCATTATCCGGAGAGAGGGTATCTGGACTTCAATCGGCAAGACTGCCTCCATGCCATAGACCAAGGAGAAGGGAGTTGCCCCGGTTGACGTTCTTGCTGAGGTACGGTACCCATGAAGAGCAAACGGTAACATCTCGTGCCAATCCTTATAGGTCACTGTCATCTTTTGCACAATCTTCTTAATATTCTTATTTGCTGCTTCTACAGCCCCATTCATCTTCGGCCGGTAAGGTGAATAGTTGTGGTGCTGTATCTTGAATTGCTCGCAGAGCTCAGTGATCATTTTGTTGTTAAGATTGGTACCATTGTCTGTAATGATCCTTTCAGGTACACCGTATCGACAGATCAGGTTGTGTCGAATGAATCGTGCCACGACGCTCTTGGTTACAGTGGCGTAGGAAGCCGCTTCAACCCACTTTGTGAAGTAATCAATCGCTACCAAGATGAAGCGGTGCCCATTGGATGCCATAGGTCGGATCTCGCCGATCATATCGATGCCCCACATTGCAAAAGGCCAAGGTGCTGTCAAGACGTTCAGAGGTACCGGAGGAATGTGCACCTTATCCGCATAGATCTGGCATTTATGACAAGTTCGCGAATGCCGATAACAGTCGACTTCCATTGTGGACCAGAAATACCCCGCCCGAAGGATTTTCTTCACCATGGTATGTCCATTGGAATGTGTTCCGAATGTACCTTCATGTAGTTCTGCCATGATCTTTTCTGCTTCAGTCTTATCCACACAACGCAGTAAAGTTGAATCATGGTTTCGCTTGTAGAGAATGCCATTACTGAGAAAGAACTTTGTTGCAAACCTTCTCAAGAATTTCTTATCATTAACAGATGCACCTTCGGGGTATTCTTGAGCTTCCAAGTACCTCTTTACTTCATGATACTAGGGTTTCTCTGTTACCTCTTCGGCCTCAAGATCACAGCAATATGCAGGTTCGTCCAATTTCCAGATAATGATCCGGGGCGCTTCGTTGTCCCACTTGACTTTGGACATAGAAGACATTGTAGCCAGCGCGTCCGCCAACTGATTCTCTTCTCTTGGGAAGTGTTCAAAAGTTATCTCTTCGAAGTGGGGAAGCAATGTCATCACATACTCCTTGTAAGGAATAAGATTTGGGTGTTTCGTATCCCACTCGCCTTTGACCTGATTGGTCACGAGAGCAGAATCTCCGAATACACTCAGAAACTTGATCCTTAAGTCGATTGCAGCTTGAAGACCCATGATACATGCCTCATACTCCGCCATGTTGTTGGTGCAGTTAAAACATAGTCGGGAAGTGAGTGGAGTATGAGTGCCTTTAGGGGATATGATCACAGCGCCAATACCATTACCCAAAGCGTTTGAGGCTCTGTCAAAGTGCATAGACCATCGGGATCCTTCCTCAGGTCCTTCATCCGGTCCAGGTACTTCACAATCAGTTATTACCATGATATCTTCGTCTGGAAATTCAAAGTTCAACGACTGGTAATCGTCCACAGGTTGGTGTGCCAAATGGTTTGCCAATACACTTCCTTTGATTGCTTTTTGAGTTGTGTACTGGATGTCATATTCCATCAAGATCATTTGCCATCTTGCTATTCTTCCGGACAAGGCAGGCTTTTCGAATATGTACTTGATTGGATCCATTTTTGAAATCAACAGAGTAGTGTGAGTCAACATATACTGTCTCAGCCGGCGAGCAGCCCATACCAGAGCGCAGTAAGTTTTCTCGAGCAGTGAGTACCGAGTCTCACAGTCGGTAAACTTTTTGCTCAGGTAATAAATAGCGTGCTCTTTTCGGCCAGACTCGTCATGCTTCCCCAGCACACACCCCATTGAGTTGTCAAGCACTGTCAAGTATAGTATTAGAGGTCTCCCTTCCACTGGTGGCATGAGGATGGGTGGTTCTTGGAGATACTCTTTTATCTTTTCAAAAGCGGCCTGACATTCATCGTTCCAACGTACTACCTGATCTTTCTTCAGCAGCTTGAAGATTGGTTCACAGGTAGCAGTTAGATGCGAGATGAATCGGGAAATGTAATTCAGACGTCCTAGAAAGCCTCTGACTTCTTTCTCTGTCTTGGGAACTGGCATCTCTTGTATGGCTTTAACCTTGGCAGAGTCTACTTGAATACCTTTGTCGCTCACAATGAAACCTAGCAATTTTCCAGATCTCACCCCAAAGGTGCATTTGTTTGGGTTCAACCTCAGCTTGTACAACTTCAGACGGTCAAACAGCTTCCGTAGATGGTCAAGGTGCTCTTCCTCAGTTTGAGACCTTGCGATCATATCGTCGACGTACACTTCTATCTCGTGATGGATCATATCATGAAATAAAGCAACCATGGCACGTTGGTAGGTTGCCCCAACATTTTTCAACCCAAATGGCATGACCTTGTAGCAAAAGGTGCCCCACTGAGTAACGAAAGTGGTCTTCTCCATGTCTTCAGGAGCCATCTTGATCTGATTATAACCGGAGAAGCCGTCCATGAAGGAGAAAACTTTATGCTGAGCAGTATTATCAACCAGAACGTCGATATGAGGCAGAGGGAAATCATCCTTGGGGCTGGCCCTGTTCAAATCCCTGTAATCAACACACATTCGGACTTTACCATCCTTCTTTGGTACTGGAACCACGTTGGCAACCCACTGAGGGTAAGAATTCACTGCTAGAAACCCGGCATCAAATTGTTTCATAACCTCAGCTTTGATTTTCTCGGACATCTCTGGACGCATGCGGCGGACCTTCTGTTTTACCGGAGGGCAATCTTCCTTGGTAGGCAGGTGATGAACCACAATGTCGGCATCCAAACCAGGCATGTCTTTGTAATACCAAGCAAAGATTTCCATGTAGTCGTGCAACAACTGAATCAACCGTTGTTTCACACTAAGCTCCAGATTGGCACGAATCTTGACTTCCTTTCTATCTGTCTCAGTACCCAGATTTACCGTTTCCACTGGCTCTTCATGCGGCTGAATGGCCCTCTCTTCCTGGAGTAGCAGTCTTGCAAGTTCACCAGGCACTTCGCAATCATCTTCACCCTCGTCTTCGGCTAAGTTGATCGGATTTTCGAAGTCATAACTGGCAGTAGCAGAGTCGTTACCAGTGAGATCCAGAGAGGATTGGAACCTGTATAAGTGAGTGTGTGTAAATATAGTTGTTTTGCAATATATGATAAAGAAAGAAATGGAGCACAAGATTTGAAATGCAACAAACGTCCAATGTTTTGATTAATGATATATGAAAATGTCATACAAAAGCCCTCACAAATGGAGCCACGGTGCCCCGAGTAGGACACCGAGCCATAAAAGTTTCAACATATTGTTTGTTACAAATTGAAGACAAAAGAGTTCATTACTGAGTGACAAAAGTAATAGGTGTAAAGTCCTTGATAGTCAGTTGCTTGGTCCATTGTTGGTTGTTGGGTAGATCCAGCTGTCAAATTCCGCTTCCTCTACGTCATCCTCAATAGCATTCACTCCTGGGTTGGTGATGAACACTGGAGGTTTTCCGATCCTTTCTTTACGAACAACCCTCTGAGCCTCTGCAGTGAAGCCCAACCCAAACTTGTCAGTCTTTGGAGTGAAGTCAGGAAGCCGACCCCAGTTTGCGCACTCGCCTTTCTCAATCACAGCCCGGGCATCCTTCAAGGAAGCCATCTTCAAAGGAGGGTCTTCAATCATAGTTTCAGCCAACGCCAACGTCTGAGGCACCTCTTCAAAGTGTTGAAAAGGGGTTTCAATGAATTCCCCATCCATTTCTATGTATCGGAACGAGTTCAAGTGGCTGACCATATACTCTTCTTCCCCTTGGACCGTAACAATCTTTCCTCTGACTGGGTACTTAAGCTTTTGATGTAGTGTGAAGGTCACCGCTCCGGCCTTATGGATCCTTGGACGACCCAATAAACAGGAATAGGATGGACGGATATCCATCACATAGAAAGTAGAATCAAAAACTTGGGTACCAACCCGGATTGGAATGTCAACCTCGCCATGTACCATCCTCTTCGAACCGTCAAAGGCTCAGACAACAATGTTACTGGGCTTGAGTTCCAGACCCTCACAATCCAATCTGTCTAGGGCCTTCTTGGGAAATACATTCAATGAAGAACAGGTGTCCACCAACACATGGGCCAGAGTAGTGCCCCTGCATTCAATAGAGACATGCAGGGCATCATTATGGTTCTTTCCTTTTGCAGTCAGATCGGCGTCAGAAAAGCCCAACCCGTTATCAGCAGTCAAGTTAGCCACACAATCAGTAAATTGATCAGCAGATGTTTCTTGTGGCACATGAGCTGTTTTCAGAAAAGAGATCAGGGCTTTGGCATGGGCCTCTGAACATAACAACAATGATAGCATGGAAAATTTTGATGGGGTGTGCCCCAGCTGCTCAACAACATTGAAGTTACTTTTTTTGATAATCTTGAGGATCTCCTCCATCTCTTGCTGGGAGGCTTCAACAGCGGTCGTCTTCGGTGCCTCCGTCCGGGCAGGAAAATCGGTAGCAACTCCTTTGCCCCGAGCATTAGAGGACTCGGCGGCAGGGGTAGACACAGGAACTTGATTTGGAAGGGAAACATGCACACTTGCGGGTGTGATGATAAGAGGTTTCTGAATAACTGGTGGTGAAATATCTGGTGAAAACAGCCTACCACTGCGAGTAATCTTGGCAGGTCCGGTGATGTTGCTAACACCAGTACTTGTATCAAACTCTTGCTTCACTCCAAGCACATAAACATCTACCCCATAGTGTCATGGGACAGCTTTATCGGATGTATAAGGGAGAGGCCCCGGAACTGTAATGATGATGGGAGCAACTTTCTGAGTTGACATAATGTTGACAGGCTTCTTTGAAGTAGCCTTGGGAGGTTTGTTGAAAATAGTGACAATAGAAACTTCTTCGATAGGGACAGCAGGAACGGCAATCTTCTCAAACAAGATTTCCTTGCTATCCATCAGGCTTTGGATACCTGATTTCAGCGAAGGACAACCAAAAGGCGAAACAGCACACAAAAGGCAATCTTCATCACATCCCGGAAATAAACCGGCTAGCAACAGATTCCTTTTAACAGTTGATAATGGAGTAACGATCTTTTCCACGGAGGCTACATATCGGTCCTCTTCCACAGCACTTACTCCATGCTGGGGCATGGGAGCAGTCACAAAATTGGGCCTTTCAGGCGCCTCAAAATGTATTTCCTTAGCATCAATAAGGTCTTGAACCTTATTCCTCAGGGCCCGGCAATCGTCTGTAGTATGCCCGGGGCTATCAGAGTGATAAGCGCAACGGGCGTTGGGGTTGTATTTTGGAGAAGCTGTATTCACCACCTTAGGAGCTTCTTTGACAGTTACCAGGTTGGTTGACAGTAATTGCGGCAAAATCTGAGACAGGGTCATGTTAAGCCGAGTGTACTGCCTTTTGGGCCTCTCACCCCTTTGTTGATTATACTGCGGAGGAGCAGCAACAGGCTTTGAAATGACCAATGTATTGACAGTTTGGCAGCGTTCCGACTTAGCTTGTCTTCTAGGACCATAAACAGCACTAGCTTCCTTCTTGAAAGGCTTCTTCTCAGTACTCGCGGAGGCACCTTTCTGTATCTTCCCTGACTTGATACCAGCTTCTATCCTTTCACCAGTCAAGATCAAATCTGTAAACCCAACGGAAGAATTACCAATCAGATGATTGAAGAATGGACCAGACAGGGTCCCTAGAAACATGTCAACAAGTCCACGGTCGGTCAAAGGAGGCTGCACCCTGCCAGCCAAGTCTCTCCACTTTTGCGCATACTCCTTGAATCCTTCGCCCGTTCCCAGCGACATACCCTGAAGTTGGGTACGTGTGGGAGCGAGGTCAGAATTGTACTAATACTGTCTATAAAACGCAGCAGCCAAGTCCTCCCAGTTTCGGATACTGGCTCCATCTAACTGATAGAACCATTCGAGTTGAGATCCCGAAAGGCTATCCTGAAAGAAATGGATCCAAAGGTTCTTGTCTGCAGTGTAAGGTTGGATCTTCCTTACATATGATCTAAGATGCAGCTTGGGACAGGAAGCCCCGTCGTACTTCGCAAAGGCAGGCGCCTTGAACTTGTGTGGGATCACCACCCCAGAAGATAAACCTAAATCTCCGAAATCCAACCCCGGCACATTTTGAATCTCCATGGCACTTAAACGGTCCTCTAGTTGTTTGTATCTGTCAGCAGTAGGAGGGTACTGTTCGTCATTGTAATCCGTCTCGTTGTCGGAGACTGCAGGACTAAGAGCCCTTCCCCCTTGGGGACTGTCCTTCTCTACAGAGGAAGTAGCTTGATCAGCCTCATTATGGAGTGTATTCCCAAACCTGCGTCCAGTGTTGAACAACGCAGTCCTCTTCTTCTTCTTCTTCTTCAGGAGCAGAGCCTTCAACTCTTGTTGACCTTGGGCTAAGCTCATGACCATCTCTTGAAACTGGGCGTTCTGGGCCTGGAGGGCCTTGATAGCTTGTTCGTTGGATGATTCAGGATTCATGATGACTGTTCAAATAAACAGCGAAGAAGATTAAGCAACCTGTGGAAAAAGGGTACCTGTTGTGCACATGATGCAATGAGATGCGTATGATTTATGTTTTCAAAGACAAACGAGATTCAACTTTGTAGACAAAAGGGAAACACACTTCATTAGATTCAAACTTTAAATTGTTCAACAACTTGCCCTTAGGCATTACAGGAATGAAAATACTGAAAAGGAAATAAAAGCTGTAAAAGGAAACATTCAAAGCCCATCAGTGCTCCCATGGCCTTCTCTTCTCAGTATGGATATAGTCATTCAGGATCCGCTCTTCCTCCAATTGCTTAGTCAGCTTCTGGATCTTCCGTTCCTATTCGTTGAACTTTTCCCGATAAAAATCCCGTTCTTCCTTTAGCTGCGCCCAAGATCTCTTCAGTGTATCAACATCAGTGGGTATCTGAGGAGGGAGGACAGTTGGAGGAACCCCGTCTTCATCAAGAGATTCAAGAATGACAGGTCTGATAGCTTCGTATGGCATACTAAACTTCTGAGCACGGATGCGGACCCATCTGCAATAGGGTTCCATTGGTAGAGAAATCTTTGGTCCCAACTCATGTGGGTCAGCTTTGTGAATTCTGCCCCAAGCCTTAATGAATCCATGGCGTAGTTTGTCACTGTCTACCTGAAATTCAAAATGGAAGTGAGGAACCAACATCTCATGAGGTCCTACTCTTCTGGCTCTTCCAAACTGACGGAGAGCTAAACATGGATTATAAGAGATTCCTCCCTGGGTGCCGATCAATGGAACATTAGGGTATTCTCCGCAACGATCAATAACAGCTACCTCATCCAAACCTCTGAGAGTCCAAGTGATGTCATTATCAGTGAGAGACATTAACCTATGAGCCCAACCCTTTCCTTCTTCATTCTTCAGCACGAACTTAGGAAGGTGCGAAATAGACCACCTCACTAGCAAAGGAGCACAACACCACGGAGTTCCCCGTCTTCAGGCAGTACGAGCATAGAGTTGTTGTAGGATATCACCCAAAAGAGTGGGTACAGGATTCCGAGACATGAAGATCCTTATGGCATAGATACTGATAAAGGTGTCAGGATTTGGAAACAACACCAGACCATAGATTAAAAGAGCCAGAATGTCTTCGTACGCCTTGAAGTCTAAGTCATTCCAGAAATCATTAGCTTTGCCAACCAGAAACTTAACCAAAAAAGCCCTTAACTCCACTTCTAGTTTCCCAGTTAGCCATTACCTCTTCTTTGGTCAAGGGCAGGACTGCAGCAATCTCTTCAGGCCTAAGAGTCTTCTCCCAACCAGTGAATGGAGTTTGCTCCAAAACAGGGATACCAAACAAGTCAGAGAATTCTTCCAGGGTAGGGACCAGCTGGAAGTCTTGAAAGGTGAAGCAATGATACAGGGGATCATAAAACTGGGTCAGGACACTTATCAGTTGTTGGTCCCACTTTGAAGTGATCAAACCAAGGAGAGAACCATGCCTCTTGATGAAGGAAGTAGTGTTTGGAATCCTACCTACCAATTCCTTGAGCAAAGTTGGTGGTTGAACAAAGTTGAGCTGGATAGTATTCCTACGCACGGGCATCATGATGTCCTATAAAACAGAGCAAAGATGAAACCCTATTGTCTTTGAAATGGGTCAGTCCTTATACAGGATGCATGCAATGGTATGATGGTATGATGCTATGATGAAACACACCACAAGTATTCATAAAGGCAAGCATGATAAGGCACACAAGTCACACAAGACAACCCTTAGGTTTTAGGCCAGCATGTAGTTTAGGTATTACCCTCTTTTAGTTTCGTTGGTTAAAACCTGTCCTATCAAAAGTATCCGGGTTCTAGAGGATCTCAAATCCTTGACTACCCTCAATCGGTCATAACTCCAGCATCGCAATCTTTTCTTGCAGCTAGAACCATCGCGAGAGTTTAGCCTCAATGAGTGTAGCATACTGCTACTGTTCTATGGCCAAGTTTAGTCAATTTAGGGTTCTAAGGTTGGTTGGTGTTTGATGACTCCTTAGAAGACCCATATTCTCCTCGTTGCAACACAAGGGATATTGGTACAGACTAAGGTGCCACACCAACGTAGCCACTGCTTCACCCATGTCGGTCTACGTCGGACAGGTCCCTCACAGATTATGCTACCTAAAAGGGGATTCCCCAGATCCAGGTTAGGATCTATGAAACTCCGATGCAAAGCCCATAAATGTAAAAGCAAACAAAGCAATCAATTGAAAATAAAGGTGATCTAAACCCTAAGGTAACCCCACTTTTGAATTGAATTCCCCAGCAGAGTCGCCAGTTCTGTGATACGGTGGGAGAACTGACTTGGGTTTTGCGTTTGTATTCACACTTGTTCGGTTTAGCAAGAGTCGCCACTGACTTTTTATTTTATCCTAAAGGAAAGGTTAAAAAGCACAGGAAAAACCTTTTTGAGATATTTCGTGGGTTCGGGGGGTAGATTATGAAAAGGGAAGGTATTAGCACCCTTTTCATCCATGGTTATCCATGGGCTCTTAGTTACTTGGTTTTAGATCACTTGCCTTGATTTTCGATTGCTTGAAATTGTGGTGTATGTGTGTGTTTTGAAAATGTTTTTTGAAATAGACGCCTTTGTTTCGGCAACCAATGTAATTGACTCATGTTTGAGTGTTTTACAAAAGTGTGTATCTTTTCGAAAAGATGTTTCAAAATGTTTTTGGAAGTTTGTTTGAAAGTGTTTGTGAAGTGAGGTTTTTGAAAAGGGGGCAAGTGTTTTTGCAAGTTGATCTCAAGTAACTAAGAGTTTGGTCTACCCCTATTGTACTCAAAGGTTTTCTCTATGTTTTCAACCCTTTTTAACAATTTTGCTCCACCATTGAATTTGGTGGACAAGCTTGCGTTTAGGATGTTTAACGGGACGGGCGCGGGTCATCGTATGGACCATGAATGCAATGGTGCCAAGTGTCTTTGGCAATTTGTTTGAAGGGACTTGATCATTTTGATAGGCGACTTTCGAAAGCGTCATCGAGGGACTTATGATCATTTTGAATTGCTTTGCCAAAGAAACTCGACGTGCAAGCATGGACCATTTTGGAAGGCAACATGTGGGATTACCCTAGGGGGTGCAAGTGTGATTGTGTATTGATTTCATGTATTTGTCTTGTATTAGGTTATCTAGCGTTCGATTTTATGTACATACAAACCCTAGGTCTAATCATGGTATAATTCGAAAGCGGTAAATTGCGGAAATTTAAAGTCCTAAACTATTACAAATGAGTATCCGGGAGTGGGGGTACAAATTGACAAAAAAGGGGGGTGAGACTTAAATAATTACAACCAAATTGAATTGAAATCAAATATAATATGTATCATGTATAGCAATGTATAAGAGTAACAAATGTAAATGTATCAAATGTAAGTATATTGTGTAAGTGTAAGTGTAATGAGAATTATTTACAAGTGCGAGATGTGAATTTAAACGTATTATTAAGTGTATTATGTGTTTTTGTATTATGTACAAAAAAGTATTTTAATTAAAAGAAAGGAAAATGTTTTTAAATTCGAAAACAAATTATGTACTTTTACAAATAAGAAAATTCTACTAAAAGAAAGAAAAAAAGTTTTAAATTCTATTCCTTTAGGTATTAAAATAATATATTTTAACTAATTATGTGTAAACAAGATATCTTAAAAAAAAGAAATGTTTTAAGTTTTAGTTCTTATATATTAGTATTTAGCATTGATGTACAAATAAAGAATATTTTAAGTTTTATTTCTTATATATTAGTAACCATACTAGCTAAAAATAAAAAGAAAAGGGTTAAAATGTTTTTATTTACAAAGGAAATAACTTGTATTATGATAATAGTATAAAGATTTTAAGGTAAAAAATATATTAATTTGTTTTAAAAAGGATGTAATTTATGTACAAAAAAGATTAATTTAGAAGAAAAAAAATGGGCTAAGGGGGTTTGTCTTGGCCCAGCCCTGATCAAAACAAGAAGCAAAGGGGGGTGTTAAAGGAAACTCGTTTGGGCTTATGCTAGGGGAAACGGGTTGTGGCCCAACGTGGTTTACACGTTTTTTAGGGTTGTGAGTTCTGTGTTCAATTGAGGCTAGGGTTTCAGACGAGAGCGCTGTTTGCTTCATCCTCTTCGTTCGTCATCTTCTTCGTCTTCTCATGCCAAACATTTCTGAATCTCCCCAACCTTAAGCTACCAGGCGCTTCCTCCTCCTCCTCATGTCTAAGGTTACGCAAGCGATGGTCACATAAGGTAATGGCTCTGTTTTAAATCGTAACGTTTTTTAAGTTCTCAAGCTTTGTTCGTGTCTTCTGATTATACGCATTGTTGTCGTTCTTGTTTGAGGTGCGTGGAAAAAAAGGAAAAAGGAAGAGAAATACTACCTTTTTAGCTTGTTATTTGGAGAGGAGAGGAGGTGGATCTGGAGGCGCCTAGGGCGGCTTTGACGGCGGAGGGACGCGTGATGCCTTTAGCTTGCTTGGATCCGGTACTCTGTACTTCTTCTCCCTTAGGTTTTATGATGAGCAACTGAAAACCTCTTGATTCATCACTTTTTTTCTTCCTCTTCTGTCTTTTTGCCTTGCTTATGTTGCTTGCTTGATGCTTGCCTTCTTGCTTCTGTATGCTTGTTCGCTGAACTTGGTTGCCTAGCTTGCTTTGCTTGATGCTGTATGATTTGGTTATTTAGCCAAATGATGAATGTTTTCTGAGGGCTAGTGGTTGCCTTGAATGCTCAGGCCTTGACAGTAGTTTTGATGCTATGGCTTAGAGTTGGACAGGTTGAGGATGGTTTGGATGTTATGCTGTTTCTACTTCAGCAGGGTGGAGGTAGTTTTATGAGTTTGACAATGCAGGTTTTTGGCTTGACAGATGAAGGTTTTGGCTATGTGTTTGAGGTTAGGTGTTTTGGTGCTTATGCTGTTTTCAGTTTTGGGTTGACAGTGGTTTGTTTGCAGTAGATAAGGCTTAATTTCTGTTTGATGCTTAGGCTTGATATTTTACTGGTTTATCAGGTTGAGGATGATTTGGGAGTTTTGTGTGTATTGCAGGTTTAGGCTTCTTGTAAGTTGGTCACAGGTTTGGGCAGAATGTTGGTAAGCTTTGACATGGTTTTTGTTTGAAAAATGGTTTTTGATAGGCGTTGACAGTTGGTCTGCAGGTTTTATGTTTTTTAGGCTTTTAGGTTATGCTTCAGGCTTGTGCAGTTTATACTGGTTTTTGAGCTTCCAGGTTTTTGACAGTTTTTATGTTGTTTGGATTCAGGAAGGGTAAGCTTGAGGCTTAGAGCTTTCTCTGAGTTCTCTTTTGTTTTTGTGATCTCTCTCCCTTTTCTACTGTTTCATTGCAGTTTGTTTTATATATTTGTGCCTAAAGCCAAAAGTCAGTAAGCCTAACTTCTCCTCTCTTCTCTCTCTCTAGTACCAATCAAAACATTAAAATAATGTTATGTGTACTTTTTCTGAAAAGGCATACAGGCTGGAAAATGATGAAATAGGACTAGCTTGCTTGCATATGTGGTCTTAACCTGCATACTTTCCTTCTTCAGCTTTCCTGCATCTTTGTTACAGTATGGAGTAGCCTTTGTATCTTGACATCCTTCCATATTTTGGACAGTTTGACATTGGACTTTGTTTTGGCAATTTGAACTTTTATACATGCTGTTGGTTTTGAACTATGCAGTTGGTTTTGAACTATGCAGTTGGTTTTGAACTATGCAGTTGGTTTGACAAAATTTGAATTTGTGCATTTCAATACTTTGTGCATTCATGTTTAGCAAGCAATATTCATCCCTCTTTGTGAACTGGGAGAAATCCCGTGATTTGCGGAGAGGGTTAACTGATTCCAGTCAGTTGCCTTTAATGATGAGCCTAAATTAATTGTCCGCTTTTAATTATTTATCTGCTTCTGACTTTTTCTTCTTTTCTTTGCAGATAAAAAATCAAATGGAGAGGAAAAGCGATAAATGGAGGATGAAGAATTGAAGACTTAGAAAAATTAGGATAGTTTTATTTAAATTTAAATTACTGTAATATTATTATTGTAAACATTTTGTAAACAAAAACAATTGTACAAATAATTTAAAAATAAATAAAAAGTCCTTTTATTTGTCATTCATTTTTAATTCTTCTTCAAATATTTATCTAATTGCTTATAATATTTATCTAATTGCTTATAATTCTTAAATTAAAATAAAATGGAAATAAACTCCAATTATCTTAACTTAAAAATAAATAATCAATTGATAAACACTGGTCTTATAATCAATAACAAACCCGACACTCCAATTATCCAAAGTAAAGCACAATTTCAAACCAGACGACAGTTAATTAAACAAAACGTCCATCTGCCTCTTTTCACTGATTAAATCCAAACAAACGCAAATTAACAACCAGCAGCCTCAGTTCTCATTTCAGAGTCACTTGAAAAGCATTGATAGAACTAACTCTTCTTGAGAGATATGTGCACAAAACCCTGATTCTGATCAAATGCCAAAGAAGCGTTCGCCTGATCGAAGCTGAGCCAAAATCAACCAAAACCCTAAACCAACTGTTTGAATTGTTCCAGAGCCATGAAAATCAATGAAAACCCTAATTTTGTCTGACTGATGAGAAAAGTCTGTTTGACCGATTCTTGAGCCAATCTGAAAAAATCAGGAAAAGCCTGAAGATGTGATTTCTCGTGGAAAAATGCGAGGGAAAATTTTGGGGTACAACACATACGCATGTCATTTTCCAGGGACATTCAAGAGTCTTCTTTCTATCAGAAATGGCTGGTCTCCCTTCAAATGAGTTTGATTCAGTACCACAAAATGACGCTGGCGAAGGACCCCAGGGTGATGTTATCGAAGGACCCCCGCTGAAACTTGATCAATCATAGAATGTAATTCCATGATCAAGTCTGAGATTTCTGGGGCTACAGCTTCGAAGTCAACAGCATTCAAGACCTCCTTTAAGCATGATGGAGCAGTGGGGTCCCCCTCTAAAGTCTTCATCAAATCCCTCTTGAAGAACTGGGCCTTAATCTTCGCCAACGCATCATCAAGAGGAGAAGTTCCAGTAGACTTCCCCGACAGGGTAGGAATTTCCTGACTAGTGTCAGATGAACTCTTACTCTCGATGATGGCATTGAGGTAGCTGACAGGGTCAGTTTGTTTTAAGATTTCCAAGTCCTCTTTTGACCTGTGCTTTGAGGAGGTGACCCTTGCCACAGTATTATCTTGGGCTTGAGGCTGTTGAATGCTGAGTGCCTCGATTGGTTGCTCTTCGACTTGGACTGAGGCGGTACCAGCGTCGACTTGTGGTTCTTCGATAACATCACCCTGGGGTCCTTCGCCAGCGTCATTTTGTGGCTCTTCGCTAGCGTCACCCTGGTGTCCTTCGCCAGTACCACCTTGGTGCTCTTCGTCAATAGCATCTTGATTCTCTTCGCCATTGCCTTGGTCTCTTCCTTCAGGATTCTCTTCTGACGACAAGTCCACCACATGAACCGTTTCTGGCTGTGTTTCCTCCACCATAGGTTCTTCTGTTGTCTTCTCCACTGTTTCAGCATTGGCCTCATTCTTAGTATGGGCTTCGTCATTGCCCAAATCTTTTTCCTGAGGCCTGCTAAGGTCAGCAGATTCTAGAGTTTCTGAAGTCCTTGGTGGAGAACTTTCAGTAGTGTCCTGAAAAAGAGAAAGAAGACAAATCTTCAGATGTCGAAAGAGACATAATCGAATACTGGTATCTATGCCTAATGTATAAAAAGGGTCCAATAGGTTACCTGTGGATTAACTTCAGCCCCAGGGCTGGAATTGTCACTTTCGACAGGCTTGGTAAGAAGAGCGTTCAGTTCCTCCTCAGTTGGCTCCTCGATGATCACTGCAGGTGGCCTAGGCTTTCTCACAGCGACCTTTATTCTGACGGTTCGACCTTCAGGAGCAGGAGCAGGAACAGAAGCGTCCTTCGTTAACTTTCGCCTCTTTAAGGGAGCAGGAGGGGAATCACTTTCGTCATCACTCCCAGATTCGACCACCAATGCTGCCCGTTTCTTGGGCGAAGGGGCCTAGAAAACCAATAGGAATTCGATTGAATAATTACATCGAAAATAAAAAAAAAAAAATCGAAAGCCAAAAGAAAAATGAAGAAAATCTGGTTACCGATGCAGGAGGCTTCCTCGAAGAGCCTTCCCCCTGTTGGTTGCTTATGGTCTTCGCCGGCGCTGTAGTCTTCGCCGGCGGTGGAGGTTTTGTTGAAGGGCCTCCTCCTTGTGGGCCTTCTGTAGCCTTCTTGGCTAGAGGCTTTCGAACAACTGAAAGCGAAAAGAAAAGTTAACAGGCTAGCAATCGAAGAGAAAGACAAAAAGTAATGTGAGAGCATGAACTTACATTTCTTTACTTTGTCCAACACAAGGACAAAAGATTTCTGCAACTCTGCCATGAAGTCCTTCTCGTCGAAGAAGTACTCAGCATAATAGCTTCTCCACCACTCCTCGAAGGATGGTGAGCAAAGGAAATTAAGCTGGTAGTCAAACAGCGAGAGGATTGTTCGACCAGCATATCTTCCGATATGCTTGATGGCAGCTTCTTCTGTATAATCGTTGCAGAAGTACAACATTGACTTCTCTCTTTGAAAAATCGGAGAAGGCAGGGTTTGGATGATACCAAACTGGCGAGATACCAGATTTGGTTGATAGGCAAGTAGACTCAAATGAGTCTTAGAACTCTTAAATCGAAGAGGCATGATCCTGGGTGTCAGGAACGCCTCCCAAAGTACGGTGTGCTCATCGACATTGGGACCACTCGATTCCTTTGGATGTGGCCTTGTGAACCATGCTGGCCCCACCCTCCGTTGAGCAAATGGAGCCATAGTTGAAACAAATTCCTTCCTTCGAGCGAACATCAGAACGAAGTTAGTGAAGGTTTGTTGAAACTCCAGCCCATCTTCCACAGGTGTCAGCAGAGCCAGCCTAATTCCTTCGATACGTCTATTAGCTATCGCTGGGGCTTGTTCATTTATCTGAATCTTCTTGGGTAAGAAAGATTCGAAAGTGGCGTTGAGCCACAGTTGAAGTAGCCAGAAAGGCCCAGCGAGTAGCAAACTGGCCCTATCTTCGATATGTTTCAAAAGAGTGACCCCATTGCTGATCGAGTCATAAAGACTGGCCAGAATTAGTTCTGCCAAACAGATGTTTTGGCGGTGATGCAGTTGGGTGGCAAGAGTGACCATCTTTTTGGTCACTTGTAGAGACTTCGAGCAAAACACAAAGCGAGTTAGCCATAAGGCTAGAAACGCTATGTGTTCGACATCCGACACCGCGTCTGTCGACCTGTCGTGATAATGGTTGATAAAGGTGGTGTATGTTGGCTTGGTCTCAGAGAAGCCAATTTGGTCCTCCGACATCTCCTCCGGGTCGAAGTAATCTCCGGTTGGTCGAAGGCCAGTAATAGCTGCTACGTCGAAGAGTGTGGGGGTTAACATCCCACATGGAAGGTGAAAAGTGAAGTGAGAGTAATCCCAGAACAACAGCGAAGCTATAAGCATCTCTGGGGAGTAGTTTAAGCCTGTCTTCGACAGCATCACTAGGTCGAAGATTCCCATTTCCTTCCAGACTGGAGTTTGATGTTTCTCCAACTTTGTTAGCCAAGCAACATAGTCGGAGGTCAGATTAGGGCAAGACCTGAAGACCCTAACACTTCTGTTGAAGAAGCGGAGGTCGATTTTTTCGCGTGTAGGGTCTTCGTTGTCTTCTGCGTCCTTCTTGGCGCATGCTACTGGTTTGAGTTTCTCGACGATGGGGAAATAGCTCTTGATCTTCAGAGCTTCAGAGATGCTTGGATTCATGGGCCCAGACATTGCGAAGATCTGGTTGGAGTATCCAACCGGGATCATCAAGTGACGCGAGTAGGCATCGCGAACGGAGATGTCAGAAGGTTCAGGAACCCTTCGTTTCCCTGTAGAGTTTACTACCGGAGCAGTAACAAAGACCTTGGGTTTAACATGTTGTTCAGTTGGTGCGTTAGCCTTGGGGGCAGTAGAAGCAGAGGCCATTGTTGAGGATGAAGATGAAGTGAAAGAGGAAAAGTTTTCTGCAAAGAGAGCAAGCTTGTACGAAAGCAAGGAAGTTTGAAGGCTAGTTTGCGTAAAAAGTCCCACAATGGGATATTCACTACTATTTATAGTAGTGGGAAAATCTCCAATAACGAGGACATTAAATGTCATTTAATGCTGCAGGAATTAGTGGGACGCGTGGCAGCATCCTGTTGTTTTGGCCGTTTCTGCAGAAACAGAGAGACGCAGCGTGCGTCCTCGTTTTTGGGATTTGTCATAATGACAAATTCTGAAGTGACGTTTGGTACTGCACGCCGTACTGAAAGTGACGTCCTAGGATCAAATCAATGATGGTTTCTTGGGATTGCCAATAGTTGGTAAAAAGCAACAAAAAGTGCACAAGTTAACTTGTGACTAAGCGTGGAAAGACAGGTGTCGAATGGTGTTTTCAAAGAATGCCTTTTTCTTTCAGAGTCGAAATAAGGCATTCTTGGGGGGCAATTTGTTGGCTCCTAAATTCGACACCTTTGTTTTGATTGATGTCAGCCATTAAAAGCTGAAAGATGCTTTCGACTGGCTAAGCCTGTCGAAGTGCCCGTCGAAAGATGGCAAAATACTTAGAAGATTTCTTCCAAGGAAGAAGGCTGAGTGCCTTCGACGTCGAAGGAGTTTTCGTCGAAGACGTCTCTTGATGAAGGTGTTCGATAGTCCAGAGTGGAGCAGTTTGAAATTCAAAGCTTTGGAGGGAAAACGGTTTCCAGCAGTTACTACGTGCAAACGTGCAAGGATCTGGAGCGTCGAGCATGGAGAACGTGCCAAGTGGCTTGATCTCGAAGCAGTGTAACTGCCCGACGGTTACTTGGAATGTTTTAGTATAAATAGGAGTAGACGTGTAGTTTCTCGCGTGTGTTCACAAATATATACATAGTCACTCATTTAGATTCAAGTACCCAGTGTGAGCGAAAGAATTGTTGAGAAATGTATGTGTGAAACACCAATTTTATCAATTAAAGTCATTTACTTTTCCAGCATTTTACTTGCTTTTCTCCTTTAAATTCCTGTCGAACCTTTACTTTAAAGCCTTGTTTATTTTACCAAGCCTTTCCTTTATGCAATTTACTTGAAACAATTTACTTAAAGCCTTATCCACCTTAATCAAACTTCAAAATCAACCTATGTCCATAGGATCAATCTGATCGATCCTGCGAGTAACCAAATAAGTAACCATTTGGAGGATCAGCGGTTGTTTACCAAAACCCAAGGTAAACAAGTCCTTAACACTCCAGTTGACCCAATGGCCTTGATCACCCTCTTTCAGTTCTACGACAAGGAGTTACGGTGTTTTACTTTTCAAGATTATCAGCTGGTTCCCACAGTAGAAGAGTACGCATATCTACTTAATGTCAGGTTGTCCGATGAAGTTCCTTTTGTCCAAGTGCCGGAGAAGCTGAAATTCGAAGTTATTGCTGAAATTCTTCATTTGAGTTGGAAAGAGGTGAAAGACAATTGGAAATCAAGTGAGGATACTACAGGGTTTTATTTGGATTTCTTAGTGAAGAAAGCTGAAGACTGGGTAGAGAAAGGGAATTGGAATGACTTCAGCACTATGTTTGCTCTCATGATATACGGGATTATCCTTTTCCCTCGCAAAAGAAATTTTGTGGATTTGGCGGCTATTTGTGTTTTTAGAAATAAGAACCCGGTACCGACACTCTTGGCAGATACTCTTTACACCATTCATTCCAGGAATGGAAAAGGAGGTAATGTAAGCTTATGTCATTCAATGTTGTATCAATGGTTTAAGTTTCATCTACCGGTAAGTGGCCCTTTCGTGGATACCAGGCATTCTCTCCGATGGTCATCAAGGCTTGTTAACCTTACTTCATTTGATATCCGGTGGAATTACGACATGGGGGAAGTACGAATTATTATCACTAGTTGCGGAGATTTCCCTAATGTTCCCCTAATAGGAACTAAGGGGTGTATCAACTACAATCTTGTGCTTGCTTGTCGTCAATTGGGATATGCAATGGATGGACAGCCAAAGGTTGAAGAGGTGTCTGAGTCAGTGTATTTTGTTAGAGGAAGTGATCCTGAGATGTTGAAAAGAGTGACAAGTGCTTGGAAGGGAATTCACAAGAAGGATAGAACTACTTTGGGCAAGAAGGTTCCTATTGCTAGGGTTCCTTACTTGGAATGGATTAGAGCCAGGGTTAAGATTTTACGGTTACCATTTGCAAGGTCAGCTCCTATATGTGAGCAACCTCCTACCGTTCTGAGTAACACGGTGCCTACCGAGATGTTCACCCAGGTTCATGTTGAGAACATTCAGCTTCATGCAAAAGACCGTGAGGCAGGGATGAAACTTTATTGGGCAGATCAAGAAAGGGCCGACTTAGCTCATAAACTCAAAGAAGCTCAAGGGGAAACTTCTGATGTAACCAGTTTTGGGAAGAAGTCTCATGCTGAAATAGAAGAAGAATTGAGTAAGACCCAACAAGAGTGTCGGAAGCTTCAGGCATCTGAGAATAGCTACAGGAAGCAGATTCAGAACTTGGAGAAACAACTAAAAGACAAAGATGCTCAGCTTAAGAAGGAAGTAGCCCAGAAGCGTGTCGCATAAGATCGGTTCCAAGAAAGTAAAGTAGTCGCATCACAACTTTTGAAGGAGAAAGCCAGGATTGAAGAGTACTGTCAACATCTTGAAGCATGTCTTGTTCCGGAAATTTAGTTTTTGTTACTTACCTTTGGTGTATTTGGTCACCCCCAGGATTGTTGGAAGGTACCATTTGTTTGTTTTTATTATTCAGTCTTTTTGTTAAATTTAATTTAAGACATGTATTTAGTTGTTTATCATTATACTCTTATTTGTCCGAAGTCACTCGAATGACGTTCTTTGTTTGTAAATAATTGAAGTGTTCGTCTTATTGTCATTTCTCCTTTGATTGTATGTGTGATACGGTGGGAAGAACTGACTGTTTTTGGAATGCTGGTTCGCGTTTTGCGTTTGTTTTTGCAAAATGTCGCGGTAAGCAAGAGTCGCCACTGACTTTTATTTTATCCAACAAGGAAAGGAAAAAAGCACAGAAAAATTCCTTTTTTCGAGATGTTTCTCGGGTTCGGGGGGTAGATTATAGAAAGGGAAGGTATTAGCACCCTTTCTATCCGTGGTTATCCACGGGCTCTTAGGTACTTGCTCATATTGTTTTCAAAATTGTTTTCTTTGTGCTTGTGGGTTTTGAAAAAAAGTTTTTGTTTGAAAACTTCGATTTAACTCTTGCTTCTGTCCTCAAGAGCGTATGAAGTGTTTTTGAAAACTTTGTTCGAAAAGTGTAAGTGTGAAAAAGATTTTGTTTTTTGAAAGAGCAAGTATCTAAGAACCATCTACCTACTCGAAAAAAGAACCATTCTATGCTAATTTCCATTAGACAATGCCATCCTACTATTGATGAGTAGGTAACACCGTCGTTGGAGTTTAAGGGTCAATTCGAATGAGGGACTTACGGTCACCAAAGCAATGTTAAGATGTTTTAGCGGTAACCCTAATGTCTTAGATCATTTGTTTGAGTCAACAATATCTGAGACGACCGTTTCAAGGCAACTATGATCTTTTAGACAAGAGGACGACCTCTAAAACAACATATACTTAATGACCGTGTACGAAGGCAACCAAGTGGGGTGTACCCTAGGAGTGCGCATGTGCGAGTGCATCGTTTTCAGTTATTTTTATCTTTGTACATGTTAAGGGTGATCTAAGTTTATTTTAGGTTAAAACATTCAGTCTTGTCATGCAACTCTATTATCAAACATCTAACAATTATAATTTGTGGAAATAAAATGCGGAATTTAAATTACGATGCGTCGGGTATTTACATCGCCAAAGACAAACCCTTTAAAAATAAATAAAGCGATATAAAAGTCCTATTTACTATTACAATCCGAGAGCAAGTACATTATTGGATAAAAGAAAGTAAATCGCGTGCGGGAAATTAAATCGAGCGCATGATTAGGGTTTTGACCCTTTTGGTTAGAGAAAATGTCTTTTTGTTGTTTTTTATTTTAAGAAAGAAATTAAACCTAAATTAATCACTAAATTAAATTAATAAATTAATAAAATGGAAAATAAATTATTTTTGAGTTTTGATTATTATTTTAAGAAAGAAAATAAAATAAAACTAATGGTAATTAAAACCTAATTAAATCTAGTTAATTTTAATTATTTGCAAAATAGGTTAAAATTATTCTAGAATTAAAACCTAAATTAATTAATTAGTGTTTATTAAGAAAAATAAAAGTTTAAAGTTTAATTAAATATAAAAATATTTTTGTGATTTTATTTTATGAGAAAAAGAAATTTGATTGGTTAGAAATTGAATAAAACAATTAATCAATTAATAAAAACAAAATAAATAAAATAGAAAAGAGAAGGGTATTGGGCCTGAAAAGGGGGTGCTGGAAGCAATCCTGAAGCCCAATTGCAGCTGGCCTTTGTTGACTTTTTGGAATCCAGTGGGCATGCGTGGACTTGGGCTATGGTGGACATCCACTCCTGGACCACCAGATCTGGCCTTTGGCCATCTGGCTATTGCATGGACTAGGGTGCATGGTGTTCTGTAAGCTTATGCACACATAGGAGTACCTGAAGAGAAAAAATATAGAGAAGGTGGGGGACCTGGGATTCGAACCCAGGTCCTGAAGAAGATTTGAATGCTTGCCTTGCCAACGCACCATGTTGTTCTGTTTGTTAATAATATGCAAAGTAAACATAATATAATAAAAACAAATCATATGCCAACAATTAAAAAAACGCGCGCATGGTTTGAATGGCCCAATGATGGGGCGCCACACATCATCTTTAACCTGTCGTCCATGGCCAAAAGTACACAGACCTATACCAACAGACAGAAGTCCGTAGCTACAACATTGTTCATCTCAAAAATCCTTCTCAGGCCACAAAAATGAATTCCAAGGGCATGGTTGTGTTCGTCTCACCCTCCCGGTCACAACCATACCCTTCTTGGTGGTCAATTTTTCCTGAAAAGAAAACCCCCAAAAATATCCAAGAAAACCTAGATATGGCAAATTGTAGTACATGTTATAAAGACGAAATTGAATGATGCAAATAGCTTGGAAATGTTGTGAGGATTACAAATATGCCAATAGTTTTCTCAAACGATGCAAGAATAAGCCAAATCGATTTCAATAACAGGGCTATGTTTCGTGAGACTTACAGTGCTTTAGAGTGCTTGAAAACGCGTGGTATGGATTTTAAAAGCTTCTGGAGATGATCAACAGTCGATTGAGACAAGTCCTAAGTCCTGAAAATGCCTCTAGCTTGGACTTTGATCTCTCACTTTTTTGTGAATTTTCCAAATTTGATTCTGCCTCTCTCTGCACTTTCCAACTCTTATTTTTGTCCCTTTGGCTTGCTTATGTAATGTGTAGTGTACTAGGGTAAAAAATTTGATTCAAATCTTGCTCCAATAATGCTTGTCAATTTGATTTGATTCTCCATTACTAAACCTTCCAAATTTGTCCAATTTCAATATTTTTGCACATGGTTTGGCTTGATACAAATTTGATGGTGATAATGATTGTAATCAAAGCCTGAAACAGCCAAAAAATCTTATGTTATCAAAGTTTTGGATTTTATATGATTTTATTTGATTTAAAATGAATAAATTCAATAAAAAATTAAATTAAATAATAAAAATGAAATATGAGCTCATGGCTGAAGCTAGGACACGTGGGCAACTATGCAAGCTCAAATCAAGTGGAAAAGATTGGGCCCATTTGACGAAATTTGAAGTTTTGGGGATAGTTGACTTTTGGCAATTTTGCAAAAAAGTCCAACTTCAATAATGCATAACTTCTTCAATTTTGAATTTTTGGAGGTGTTATTGGACTTTTTAGAAATATTGAGATGTCCTCTAACCAACACTTTTGGTCTAATCTCATTTTGATATTCCATTCTAAAGTTATAAGCTTTGGAAAAAAAGGTGTTTTTGTTGACTTTTAAAAATGACCTATAATGTCCAAATTTATGACTTCTTGTGAGTGCATTTTTTAAACTTGGGGTATGAAGATGGATTGTAGGGAATTGAATCCTCTTAAAAATTAGATTTTGATGGGTCATTTATCATAAAGTATGAGAAAGTTATGCTTGGTCAAAGTTGAGTTGACTTTTCCTACAAAACCCTAATTTAGCAACTTTTGAGTCTTGATGAATTTTAAGCAATCCTTGATGAATCATGATCAAACCTTGATCAAATGATGAAATATCCTTCAAAATGAGAATGTTGACAAAAAATCTTAAAGTTTGACTGTATTTGGGTCACAATTGACTTTTGCCCTAGCACAATCGATTTTTGGGCTCTTTTAGCAATTGACTGAGCAAACTTCCTCTGCAAGGCTTGAAATTTGACATGGATGATCTTGAGAACATATTAGGACATTGGGGAGCACTTGAGGTCATTTGGATTCAAAGATCTTGATGCAATGTGAAACCCTAATTTGGGATAGACTGCCTTATGAGATAGCTTGTCTGGTCAATCCTTGAGCAACCTTGAGCAACTTGGAGATTCTTCTTGCAATGTTTTGATGAATATGAGAGAGAAAATTTTGGGGTACAACAGCTGCCCCTGTTCAATCTTCTTAAACCTGAGGATGTAGATTGGCCTTCGTGCCTTTCGTGATCTGAAGGTGGAAGATGATTGAACACTAGAGTGCCCATAAATTTGCACTCGCATGAAGTGGTATCAGCCTTGTGATGTCGGGAATGGGCTTACAGATGCCATTTGGAGATTGCTGGCGGGAGGATGGGCTTAAAGATGCCATCTGCAGGAGTGTCGATCGCATAAGAGATTCCCTAGCGAGAACTTGTATACCTGTTGTTGTGGAAGATTCCGCTTGGGGAAGTCTGATCTTTATTGAGATTTAGGAACTTGCCTGTACTTCAACTGAGAGAGCATCTTTGCTGAGTTTTAAGAACTTATCAGTAATTCAACTGGGGGGAAATCTGTCGAGATTTAGAACCTTATCTGTAATTCAACCGAGAATAATTCAGTTGAGATTTAAGAACCGGTCAGTACTTCAACTGAGGGAAACATCTTCATCGAGATCTAGGAACTGTCTGTACTTCAATGGAGAATAATTCTGTTGAGATTTAAGAACTCGTCCACACTTCGACGGAGGAAAATTTCCTAGATTTAGAACCTTATCTGTAATTCAACCGAGACTAATTCAGTTGAGATTTAAGAACCGGTCAGTACTTCGACTGAGGGAAACATCTTCGTCGAGATCTAGGAACTGTCTGTACTTCAACGGAGAATAATTCTGTTGAGATTTAAGAACTCGTCCACACTTCGACGGAGGAAAATTGTAGAGATTTAGAACCTTATCTGTAATTCAACCGAGACTAATTCAGTTGAGATTTAAGAACCGGTCAGTACTTCGACTGAGGGAAACATCTTCATCGAGATCTAGGAACTGTCTGTACTTCAACAGAGAATAATTCTGTTGAGATTTAAGAACTCGTCCAAACTTCGACGGAGGAAAATTGTAGAGATTTAGAACCTTATCTGTAATTCAACCGAGACTAATTCAGTTGAGATTTAAGAACCGGCAGTACTTCGACTGAGGGAAACATCTTCATCGAGATCTAGGAACTGCCTGTACTTCAACGGAGAATAACTATATTGAGATTTAAGAACTCGTCCACACTTCGACGAAGGAAATTTGCCGAGTTTTAGAACCTTATCTGTAATTCAACCGAGACTAATTCAGTTGAGATTTAAGAACCGGTCAGTAGTTCTACTTGGGGAAAACTTCATAGCTGAGAATTTAACCGCATCTTTCCTGAAAGGTAAAGGTCAGTCGTATGCAATGCATGATATATATCAAGCAATGATGTTCTCAAAATAAATGAGATTGTGTCGTATGATGTGTATATGCATGTGCCATGATGTATGGAAGTGTAATGTTTTTAGTTGGGGAAAATAAATCCCGGATAGCTGTTGGAGAAAAGAGTTGAATTCTTCATTTCTGTTGGGGATAGTGAACGAAGATGATTGCGAGAATAAACCTGCAGGAGAGGATAACTCTGTTGGGGAATAAACTAATGAGGAGATTACTCTGTGGGGAAGAGATGCTCTATAGTGGATTCCACCGATAAATTCCGCTGAGGATGAATTACCGTTGCTGGTGATACTGAATCTTGTTGGGGATTGACTTCTTGTTTGTGAAAGGAAAGAACTCCGTTGGGGATGATCTTTCAGTTGCAACTTCACCGGGGATAACCTTTTAGACTCTTATGGGGATAATCCTTTGAGTTCTGCTGGGGACAACCTTCCAAAGTCTAATGGGGATGACTTTCCAACTCCATTGGGGAAGCCTTTTTTGGACTGCGCTGGGAAAATTTTCAGATTCCACTGGGGATATTTTGCACTTTGTCGGGGAACATCCTTATACTCCGCTGGGGAATATTAGGACCTTTCAGTGCTGATGGTGAACAAACTCTGCTTGGGGAGAATATTGTTGATTCATTTACAGTTGCAAGTCTCAGCTGGGGAGAGTTGACATTACTGTCTTACTCTGCAGGGAGTGAATGCATCTTAACCATATTCTTCAGCTGAACTTACCTTGTACCTGATGGACAGAGCAACTGTACAGTTTGGACAATTCTTATTTGCCCCTGTTTATGATATTACAAGTAATGATCTTTTGTTTCGCATGTAAATATTTATGAGCAACAATTAATGTCAAATGCATATATCAAAAATGAACATTGGATGTTCTTTATAAAACAAAACAGAAAAAGGAAAAACAGTTTGAAATTTCTTTGAAAATGAATTGTATTGATTTTGAAGTTTGGCCTGTAAATATGCATTTTTGTACAAGAGGCTGACGTCCTAGTAAGGGAACGCCGCCGAATAATAGAGTTTACACAATTTGTGAAAAACTAAACAAAACAGCTATGTGAATAATCCCACTGGGTTCCAACTCTGCTATTGCCTTTATGTCCTCGAGCATCTCATCACTTTGCTACTTGGTTGAAGGTAGATCAGATTGATTTGTGCCGTCCGAGCTTGACAGTTGATACCGAAGTCTGGTTGCAAGGTGATCCAATGAGACATAGTGTTACGCTTTGATCCCTAATTTTTCCTGGACCGCCCTTTCGGGTTTTCAGTCCACCGGGATACCCTTTTTTGCCCAAGCCGCCTTTTCAGGTTTTCGACTTGCCGGGTGTACAGATTTTTTATTTTCATCCCTTATTTTTGCCCGAACCCTTTTGGTTCGTCGGGAAGCCCTTATTTTTGCCTAGGTCAGTCGACCTAGCGGGTCTTTGTTTATGCGTAGTATCTTTTCACTATGTCTACATTGACGGGGTGAGGAAGGTCGTCACCATCCATGGTGGTTAGAATCATAGCTCCTCCTGATAAGATGTTCTTAACCACAAATGGCCCTTCGTAGGTAGGGGTCCATTTGCCCCTGGGATCACCTTGAGGCAGTACGATGCGCTTGATAACCAGGTCCCCAACTTGATACTCTTGTCGTCTAACTTTCTTGTTAAATGCCTTGATCATTCGTTTTTGATACGTTTGACCATGACAAATAACAATAAGTCTCTTCTCATCTATTAAATTCAACTGATCAAGTCGGGTCTGAATCCAATCATCTTCGCTCAAACCTGTGTCCTTCATAATCCTAAGAGAGGGTATCTGAACTTCAATGGGCAATACGGCCTCCACGCCATATACCAAGGAATAAGGTGTTTCCCCTGTTGACGTCCGTGCTGAGGTACGGTACCCATGAAGAGCAAATGGTAACATCTCGTGCCAATCTTTGTATGTCACCGTCATCTTCTGCACAATCTTCTTAATGTTCTTATTAGCCGCTTCTACAGACCCATTCATCTTCGGTCGGTAAGGAGAAGAGTTGTGATGCTGTATCTTGAACTGCTTGCAGAGTTCAGTGATCATCTTATTATTGAGATTCGTACCATTATCTGTAATGATCCTCTCTGGTACACCATATCGACAAATCAGATTGTGCCGAATAAACCGCGCCACAACGTTCTTGGTCACTGTAGCAAAGGAAGCTGCTTCAACCCACTTTATAAAGTAATCAATTGCTACCAGGATAAAACGATGATCGTTGGATGCCGTAGGTCTGATCTCTCCGATCATGTCTATACCCCACATTGCAAAAGGCCATGGAGCCGTCAAGACGTTCAGAGGAACTGGAGGGATGTGCACCTTATCAGCATAGACTTGGCACTTGTGACAGGTCTGAGAATGCTGATAACAGTCGGCTTCCATTGTGGACCAATAGTATCCTTCCCGAAGGATTTTCTTTTCCATGGTGTGTCCACTGAAATGAGTTCCGAAGGTACCTTCATGTAAATCTGCCATGATCCTTTCTGCTTCATTCTTATCCACACATCACAATAAGGTTGAATCATGGTTACGCTTGTAAAGGATGCCATTGCTGATGAAGAACTTTGCCACGAACCTTCTTAGGAACTTCTTGTCATTAACAGATGCACCCTCGGGGTATTCTTGAGCCTCAAGGTATCTCTTCACCTCATGAAACCAGGGTTTATCTGCTATCTCTTCAGTCTCAATATCACAGCAATGTGCAGGTTCGTCCAACCTTTCAATGGTAATCCTGGGAGCTTCGTTGTCCCAATTGACTTTGAACATAGAAGACATCGTAGCCAGCGCGTCCTCTAACTGATTCTCCTCTCTAGGGAAGTGTTCAAAAGTTATCTCCTCGAAGTATGGAAGCAACATCAACACATACTCCTTGTAAGGAGTAAGATTAGGGTGTTTCGTATCCCACTCGCCTTTGATCTGGCTGATCACAAGAGCGGAATCTCTGAAGATACTCAAGAACTTAATCCTTAGGTCAATAGCTGCTCGAAGACCCATGATGCACGCTTCATACTCCGCCATATTGTTGGTGCAGTTGAAACATAGTCGGGCGGTGAACGGAGTATGAGAGCCTTTAAGAGATATGATCACGGCGCCAATGCCATTACCCAAAGCATTTAAAGCTCCATCAAAGTATATAGACCATCAGGATCCTTCCTCGAGTCCTTCATCCGGTCCAGGTTCTTCGCAGTCAGTCACTATCATGATATTCTCATCTGGGAATTCAAAGTTCATAGACTGGTAATCATCCATTGCTTGATGTGCCAAATGATCCGCCAACACACTTCCCTTAATTGCCTTTTGGGTCGTATAATGGATGTCATACTCAGTCAAGATCATCTGCCATCTTGCTATTCTTCCGGATAAGGCAGGCTTCTCGAAGATATACTTGATTGGATCCATCTTTGATATCAATAGAGTAGTGTGAGTCAGCATATACTTTCTCAGCCGGCGAGCAGCCCATGCCAAAGAACAGCAAGTTTTCTCAAGCAACGAGTATCGGGTCTCGCAGTCGGTAAACTTTTTGCTAAGGCAATAAATAGCATGCTCTTTTCGGCCAGACTCGTTATGCTGCCCCAGCACACACCCCATTGAGTTGTCGAGTACTGTCAAGTATAGGATCATAGGTCTCCCTTCAACTGGAGGCATCAGAATGGGTGGCTCTTGGAGATATTCCTTGATCCTTTTGAAAGCGGCTTGACATTCATCGTTCCATCTTACCACTTGATATTTCTTTAGTAGCTTGAAGATTGGCTCACAAGTAGCAGTCAGGTGCAAGATGAATCGGGCAATATAGTTCAAACGTCCTAGAAAGCCTCTAACTTCTTTTTCTGTTCGGAGAGCTGGCATCTCCTGTATAGCCTTCATCTTTGCAGGATCCACTTGAATACCTTTATTACTTACGACGAAACCCAATAGCTTACCAGATCTCACCCCGAAGGTGCACTTGTTCGGGTTTAACCTCATCTTGTACAACTTCAACCTGTCAAATAACTTCTGAAGGTGGTCCAGATGCTCTTCCTCAGTCTGGGATCTTGCAATCATGTCGTCGACGTATACCTCAATCTCATGATGGATCATGTCGTGGAACAAGGCGACCATGGCACGCTGATACGTTGCCCCAACATTCTTCAATCCAAAAGGCATGACCTTGTAGCAAAAGGTACCCCATTGAGTAACAAAGGTTGTCTTCTCCATGTCTTCGGGAGCCATTTTAATCTGATTATAACAGGAGAAACCATCCATAAAGGAGAAGACCTTATGCTGAGCAGTGTTGTCAACCAGAATGTCGATATGAGGCAGAGGGAAATCATCCTTGGGACTTGCCCTGTTCAGATTCCTATAGTCGACACACATTCGAACCTTACCATCCTTCTTCGGCACAGGAACCACGTTGGCGACCCACTGTGGGTAAGAAGTAACTGCTAGAAAACCGGCGTCAAACTATTTCATAACTTCGGCCTTGATTTTCTCAGACATCTCCGGGCGCATTCGGCGGACTTTCTTCTTCACAGGAGGACAGTCTTCCTTGGTAGGCAATCAGTGAACCACAATATCGGTATCCAACCCAGGCATATCTTCATAAGACCAGGCAAAGATCTCAACGTAGTCATGCAGCATCTGAATCAACCGTTATTTAACACTAGCTTCCAGATTTGCACCGATCTTGACCTCTTTCTTGTCTACCTCTGTACCCAGATTCACTGTTTCCACGGGCTCTTCATGCGGCTGATTAACCCTCTCTTCCTGAAGTAGCAGTCTAGAAAGTTCACCAGGCACTTCACAATCATCTTCACCTTCGTCTTCGGCTAAGTTGATCGGACTTTTGAAGTTTAACTGGCAGTAGCAGAGTCATTACCAGTGAGATCCAGAGTGGATGTAGACCTGTATATGTGAGTGTGTGTAAAATAGTTGTTTTGCAATATGTAATAAAAGAAAAACAAGGAGCGCAAAATTTGAAATGCAGGAAATGTCCAATGCTTTTATTAATGATATATGTAGATGACACACATAAAGCCCTCACAAATGGAGCCACGGTGCCCCGGGTAAGACACCGGGCCATAAAGTTTAAAACATTGTCTGTTACAAATACAAAACAAAAGTCTCATTACTGGGTGATAACAGAAACGGGCATAAAATCCTTCGTTGTCCAGTTGCTTAATCCACCATTAGCAGTCGGGTATATCCAACTTTCAATATCAAACTCTTCATCATCGTTATCCCCAATAGCATTTACTCCCGCGTCATGTTTGGGCATAGGTGCTGTTATGACATTTGGCTTCTCCAGTGCTTCGAACTGAATTTCCTTAGCATCAATCAGGTCCTGTACTTTGTTCTTTAAGACTTAGCAGTTATCCATATCATGCCCCGGGCTATTAGAGTGAAAAGCACAACGAGCATTCGGATCGTACATGGGTGATGCAGTGTTGGGGGTCTTCGGGGCCTCCTTCAGAATCACCAAGTTGGTTTTCAATAACTGTGGCAGAATTTGGGATAAAGTCATGTTGAGTTGAGTAAATTATCTTCGCGGCCTCTCGGCCCTTGGCTGATTGTTGCGCTGAGGTGCAACAGTTGGTCTTGATATAACCACCGCATTAACAGCTTGGCGGTGTTCAGGTCTATTGTGGCCTTTTGAACAATAAACAACACTGGACTCCTTCTTAAAAGGATTCTTCTTGGTGCTTGATGAAGCATCCTTCTGTATTTTACCGGATTTGATACCAGCCTCAATCCTTTCCCCGGTCATGATCAGCTCTATAAACCCAGACGAAGAACTCCCAATCAGATGGTTGAAATACGGACCAAACAAGGTCCCCAAAAACATATCCACTAGTTCCTTATCAGCCAAGGGAGGTTTCACTCTACCAGCAAGGTCCCTCCACTTCCGAACATAATCTTTGAACCCTTCACCTGCACCCATAGACATACCCTGGAGTTGGGTACGCATAGGAGCGAGGTCGGCATTGTATTGGTACTGCTTGTAGAAAGTAGCAGCCAATTCTTCCCAATTACGGATACTAGCCCCTTCCAGCTGGTAAAACCATTCAAGCTGAGTCCCTGAGAGACTATCTTGAAAGAAGTGGATCCAGAGGTTTTTGTCAGCGGTGTACGGCTGGATCTTTCTAACATACGACCGGAGGTGCAACTTCGGACAGGAAACTCCGTCGTATTTAGAAAAGGCTGGTGCTTTGAACTTGTGGGGAATTACCACCCCGGGTGACAGACCCAGATCACCAAAGTCTAGACCATGCACTTTCTGAACTTCCATCACGCTCAACCGGTCTTCCAGTTGTTTATACCTATCCTCAGCAGGAGGATACTGGTCTTCGTCAAGGTCAGTCTCGTTATCTGAAACCACAGGGCTAAGAGCCCTCCTTTCTTCCTGATTATCTCCCCCTCCAGATGAGTGGGTCAAATCAACCTCTTCTCGCAAATCGTTTCCGAATCTGCGAACCATATTAAATAGGACTGTCTTCTTCTTCTTCTTCTTCTTCTCTTTCAAGATAAGGGTCTTCAGATCTTGCTGACCCTTGGCTAAACTCATGAACAATTCTTGGAACTGGGCGTTTTGAGCCTGTAGAGCCTTGATTACTTGTTCAGTTGATGTTTCAGAAGACATGATGCTGAAATAAACAGCGAAGAAGATGAGAAAACCTGTGAGGGCACCTGTTATGAGGTGCATGGAATGAAATGCGCATGATATGATTCCAAAGACTTTAGAGATTCAAATTTGCAAACCAAAACGAAACACACTTTTATTAGATAAACTTTTAATTCAAATGTTCAACAGATGCCTTTAAGGCGTTACAAGAAAGAAAAACTGAAAAGTAAATCAAAACTAGAAATAATCAAAAAGACAATCAGTGTTCCCATGGTCGTTTCTTGTCGGTGCAGACATAGTCATTGAGGATCCACTCATTCTCCAGCTTCCTTGTCAACTTCTGAATCTTCTGCTCTTGCTCGTGATACTTTTCTCGGTAAGTATCCCGTTCTTATCTCAGCTGCATCCAGGACTTCTTCAATGCCAAAATGTCAGTAGGCATGTAAGGGTGTAGGATGGTAGAAGGAACCCCCTCTTCATCAGCAACTTCAACAATGATAGGCAAGACGGCTTCGTAGGGAATTCCCAGCTTTTGGGAACGTATGCAAACCCATCGGAGATATAGTTCCATTGGTAGAGAAGTCTTCGCACCCAGCTCGTGTGGATCAGACCTGTGTACCCTATCCCAAGCTCTTATGAATCTGCGATGTTTCTCGTCACTATCTCCTTGGAAATCAAAGACAATACTGGACATCAAAAACTCATGAGGTCCTTCTCTCCTAGCACGCCCAAACTAACGTAAGGCCAAGCATGGATTATAAGTGATCCCTCCATTGGTTCCTATCAGTGGAACATTGGGGTATTTCCCACAACGATCAATAATAGCCACATCTTCCATGCCCTTAATAGTCCAAATGATGTCATTATGAGAGAGAGACATAATCCTATAGGCCCAGCCCATGCCTTCTTTGTTCTTCAAAACTGATTTGGGGAGGTGAGAAATAAACCACCTCACCAACAACGGAGCACAACACATAAAGGTTCCCCGCCTCTGAGCAGTACGGGCATAAAGAGAATGAAGAATGTCACCCAAGAGAGTGGGCACAGGATTACCGGAGATGAAGATTTTTACCGCATTCACGTCAACAAAGGAATCAGAGTTAGGAAACAGCACCAAACCATATATGAGCAGAGCCAGAATATCTTCAAATTCTTGGAAGTCTAGACTGTCCCAGAACTGATTAGCCTTACCAACCAAAAACTTAGTCAAGAAGCCCTTAGTTCCACTACGAGTTTCCCAATTAGACATTACCTTAGCCTTTGTCAGATGGAGGGCTGAAGCAATTTCTTCCGGCCTAAGGATCTTCTCCCAACCTGTGAATGGGGTCTGCTCCAGAATAGAGATACCAAGTAGATCAGAGAAATCTTCCAAGGTGGGGACCAAATGGTAGTCTCGAAAGGTAAAGCAATGGTACAGTGGATCAAAGAACTGGACTAAGACACTCATCATTTGTTCATCCATCTTGGAGGTGACCAAACTAAGAAGGTGCCCATGTCTTCTGATGAAGAAGGTAGTATCTGGCATCTTTGAAACCAATTCTTTAAGCAGAGTGGGAACCTGGACAAATTTGATCCGAATGGTGTTTCTACGCATGGGTGCCATGACCTACAAAACAGAACAAAGATGAATCCCTCCTTCATTGAAATAAGTTAGTCCAATGCAAGATGCATGCAATGTCATGATGTCATGATGTCATGATAGAAAGCACACCACAAGTATCCATAAATAGCAAACATGGTAAAGGAACACAAGTCACACAGAGAGCCCTTAGATTTCAGGCTGGAAAGGAGTCTAGGTACTACCCTCTTTCAGTCCAGTTGGTTCAAACCTGTCCTAAAAATAGTAACCGGGTTCTAGAGGATCTCAATATCACTGACTACCCTCGATCGGTCATAATTCCAGTTTAGCAACCTTTTCTTGCATCCGGAATCATCGCGAGAGTTTAGTCTCAATGAGTGTAGCATACAGCTACTGTTCTATGGCAAAGTTGGTCAATTTAAAGGTTCTAAGGTCAGTTGGTGCTTAATGACCCCTTAGAAGACCCATATTCTCCTCGTTGCGCCACAAGGGATATCGGTACATACTAAAGTGCCACACCAACGTAGCTACTGCTTCAACCGTATCGGTCTATGCCATACGGTTCCCTCATAGTTTATTGCTACTTACCTAAAGGGTATCCCCAGATCCGAGTTAGGATCTATAGTAACCCCGATTCAAACCCACAAAGATAAAGCATACAAGTCAAGCAATTGAAAACATTATGAACTATTCCTAAGGTACACCCCACTTATATTCCCCAGCAGAGTCTCCAGTTCTGTGATACGGTGGAAAGAACTGACTGTATTTGGAATGCTGGTTCGTGTTTTGCGTTTGTTTTCGCAAAATGTCGCGGTAAGCAAGAGTCGCCACTGACTTTTATTTTATCCAACAACGAAAGGAAAAAAGCACAGAAAAAATCCTTTTTTCGAGATGTTTCTCGGGTTCGGGGGGTAGATTATAGAAAGGGAAGGTATTAGCACCCTTTATATCCGTGGTTATCCACGGGCTCTTAGGTACTTGCTCATATTGTTTTCAAAATTGTTTTATTTGTGCTTGTGGGTTTTGAAAAAAAGTTTTTGTTTGAAAACTTAGATTTAACTCTTGCTTCTGTCCTCAAGAGCGTATGAAGTGTTTTTGAAAACTTTGTTTGAAAAGTGTAAGTGTGAAAAAGATTTTGTTTTTTGAAAGAGCAAGTATCTAAGAACCATCTACCTACTCGAAAAAAGAATCGTTCTATGTTAATTTCCTTTAGACAATGCTATCCTACTATTGATGAGTAGGTAACACCGTCGTTGGAGTTTAAGGGTCAATTCGAATGAGGGACTTACAGTCACCAAAGCAATGTTAGGATGTTTTAGCGGTAACCCTAATGTCTTAGATCATTTGTTTGAGGCAACAATATCTGAGGTGACCGTTTCGAGGCAACTATGATCTTTTAGACAAGAGGACGACCTCTAAAACAACCTATACTTAATGACCGTGTACGAAGGCAACCAAGTGGGGTGTACCCTAGGAGTGCGCATGTGCGAGTGCATCGTTTTCAGTTATTTTTATCTTTGTACATGTTAAGGGTGATCTAAGTTGATTTTAGGTTAAAACATTCAGTCTTGTCATGCAACTCTATTATCAAATATCTAACAGTTATAATTTGCGGAAATAAAAGGCGGAATTTAAATTACAAGGCGTCGGGTATTTACATCGCCAAAGACAAACCCTTTAAAAATAAATAAAGCGATAAAAATAAATAAAAGTCCTATTTACTATTACAATCCGGGAGCAAGTACATTATTGGATAAAAGAAAGTAAATCGCGTGCGGGAAATTAAATCGAGCGCATGATTAGGGTTTTGATCCCTTTGGTTAGAGAAAATGTCTTTTTGTTGTTTTTTATTTTAAGAAATAAATTAAACCTAAATTAATCACTAAATTAAATTAATAAATTAATAAAATGGAAAATAAATTATTTTTGAGTTTTGATTATTATTTTAAGAAAGAAAATAGAATTAAGTTAATGGTAATTAAAACCTAATTAAATCTAGTTAATTTTAAGTATTTGCAAAATAGGTTAAAATTATTCTAGAATTAAAACCTAAATTAATTAATTAGTGTTTATTAAGAAAAATAAAAGTTTAAAGTTTAATTAAATATAAAAATATTTTTGTGATTTTATTTTATGAGAAAAAGAAATTTGATTGGTTAGAAATTAAATAAAACAATTAAACAGTTAATAAAAACAAAATAAATAAAATAGAAAAGAGAAGGGTATTGGGCCTGAAATGGGGGTGCTGGAAGCAATCCTGAAGCCCAATTGCAGCTGGCCTTTGTTGACTTTTTGGAATCCAGTGGGCATGCGTGGACTTGGGCTATTGTGGACATGCACTCCTGGACCACCAGATCTAGCCTTTGGCCATCTGGCTATTGCATGGACTAGGGTGCATGGTGTTCTGTAAGCTTATGCACGCATAGGAGTACCTGAAGAGAAAAAATATAGAGAAGGTGGAGGACCTGGGATTCGAACCCAGGTCTTGAAGGAGATTTGAACGCTTGCCTTGCCAACGCACCATGTTATTCTGTTTGTTAATAATATGCAAAGTAAACATAATATAATAAAAACAAATCATATGCCAGCAATTAAAAAAACGCGCGCGTGGTTTGAATGGCCCAATGATAGGGCGCCACGCATCATCTTCAACCTGTCGTCCATGGCCAAAAGTACACAGACCTATACCAACGGACAGAATTCCGTAGCTACAACATTGTTCATCTCGAAAATCCTTCTCAGGCCACAAAAATGAATTCCAAGGGCATGGTTGTGTTCGTCTCACCCTCCCGGTCACAACCATACCCTTCTTGGTGGTCAATTGTTCCTGAAAAGAAAACACCCAAAAATATCCAAGAAAACCTAGCTATGGCGAATTTCAGTTGTTGTATCCCAAAATTTGCCCTCTCATATTTCTCAAAACATTGCAAGAAATATCTCCAAGTGGCTCAGGATTGCTTAAGAGTTGGACAATCAAGCTATCTCCTAAGGCAGTCAATCTCAAATTAGGGTTTTGTGTTGCATCAAGGTCCTTGCATCCAAATGACCCAAAGTGCTCCCTAATGTCCTAATATGCTCTCAAGTTCATCCATGTCAAATTTCAAGCCTTGCAGAGGAAGTTTGCTCAGTCAATTGCTAAAAAGGTCCAAAAATCGACTGCGCTAGGGCGAAAGTCAACTGTGACCCAAATACAGTCAAACTTCAAGATTTTTTTGGTCAAAATTCTCATTTTGAAGGATATTTAATCATTTGATCAAGGTTTTATCATGATTCATCAAGGATTGCTCAAAATTCATCAAGACTCAAAAGTTGCTAAATTAGGGTTTTGCAGGAAAAGTCAACTCAACTTTGACCAAGAATAACTTTCTCATACTTTATGAGAAATGACCCATCCAAAGCTCATTTTTAAGAGGATGCAATTTCCTATAATCCATCTTCACACCCCAAGATCAATAAATGCACTCACTAGAAGTTACAAATTTGGACATTATAGGTCATTTTTGAAAGTCAACAAAAACACATTTTTTTCCAAAGCTTATAACTTGAGCATGGAATATCAAATTGAGATGAGACCAAAAGGGTTGGTTAGAGGACATCTCAAGATTTCTAAAAAGTCCAAGAAAACTTCCAAAAGTTCAAAATTGAAGAAGTTATGCATTGTTGAAGTTAGACATTTTTGCAAAATTGCCAAAAGTCAATTATCCCCAAAACTTCAAATTTTGTCAAATGGGCCCATTCCTTTCCACTTGATTTGATCTTGTCACACTACACACGTGTCCTAGATTCAGCCTTGTGTCCATTTATCATTTTTTCTATTTTATTTGATTTTTATTTGAATTATTCTATTTTAAATCAATTTAAATCAAATAAAATCACAAAACTTGATTACATGAGATCTTTTTCTATTTTTAGGACCTAATCATCATCATCAAGTGAATCAAATTCGTATCAGCCATTCCATGTGCAAAAAGATTGGATTTTGGACAAAATTGGAAAGTTATCAATGGAGGATCAAATCAAATCTCCAAGCATTGATGTACAAGGATTTAGTCCAAAAAAGTTGACCTAATACATTGCAGCATACATATACAAGTGAAAGGACACGAATTCAAGGGCTAGAGGCTACAAGAACATCAAAAGCAAAACTTGAAAAATTGGCAAAAAGTGTGAAACTGAAATCGTGTATAGAGGCAAATTCAGGGGCAAATCTCAACACCAATCACTTGCTGGATATCCACTGAAGCGAAGCCAACTCAAAACCAATCTCCATACACGTTCTAAAGCGCTGTAAGTATCTCAAAATATCGCCCTTCTCTTGAATTCGTAACTCCTATTTCTTGCATCTTTGGCACATATCATGGGAATATTCATAATCCTTGTTCAATTTACAAGCTTTCTGCATTAGCCAATTGCGTTTATCTGGCCTGTAACCCCCTAGCCGAATCTAGGGTTCGTGGTTTGTGTTTTTGGACATTTCTTTTTCAGGTAAAATTGGAGCCATTGATGGACATGGATGTAACCAGGGGAGATAGACGAGCATGACCATGGTCTTGGAATCAGTTTCCATGGCCTAGAATTGATTTTAGGTTGGACATGCGAATTTAGCTGCGGATGTAAATCCGCAGGTAAATTTACAGGGGTGAACGAGGAAGACGATGACGCGTCTCCCCCTGGTTGGACGGCTTAAATATTCGCGCTTTATTTTTTATATTTTCTGGCATTTAATTGATTTCCCATATTATTATTAGTTTTCAATATAATAACAATTGAAGAACAATGTTTCAGTGGCAAAAGCGTGTCTCCAAGTACCAACAGGACATGGGTTTGAATCCCAGGTCCCCCCATGCATTTGTTATATTTTTTCTTCAGGTGATCCAGTACAAAACCAGGCGCGTGATGCATCATACACCCTCAAATCTCAAAGCGCCAGATGGCCCCAGGCCAGATCTGGTGGTCCAGATGTGATGTCCACCATATGCCCTAGTCAATGTGCCACATGGAATCCCACAGGGTCAACCAGGCCAACGCCTATTGGGCCTTGAACTTGCTATCCAAACCTCTTTTCAGGCTCATATACTTCTAACTCTTTCTATTTTCTTTTTTTTATTTTGCTTAATTGTTTATTATTATTATTTTTATTATCATTAACCAACCAAACTTTTTTCTTAATAAAATTAAAAAAAACCAAAAAATATTTTTATTAATTAAATTAATTTTCAGTATTTTATTTTTGTTAACAAATAATTTAATTAATTTAGTTTTAATTAGGAATAACTTTAATATTTTTTTGCAATAATTAAAATTAATTTAGACAATTAGGTTTTTATTAACTTTAGTTAAATTTATTTTTATTTCTTTAAATACCAAAATTCCAAAAATATTATTTTTATTAATTAATTTATTAATTTAATAATTAACTTAGTTTAATTTCTTTTTAATTCAAAAATAACCAAAAAAAAATCTCTTTTCTTCAATTAAAGGGTCAAAACCCTAAAAACTTGAGCCCAATTTAATTTCCCGCATGCGATCCATTTTATTTAATATTGTATCTGTTTCCCAAAATGTAATAGTTTAATAGGACGTTACTATTTTATCGCTTTATTTATTTTCCGTATTTTAATTTCAAGGGTTGCTTTTGGCGATGTAAATACCCGACGCCTTGTAATAGTTAGTTTAAATTCCACAATTTAATTTCCGCAACTTATAAACTGTTAGATGTTTGATAATAGGGAATGCATGACAAGATTGAACGTTTAAACCTAAAATCAACATAGATCACCATTGACATGTACAAAGACAAAAATTAACTGAAAACAACACACTCGCACATGCGCACTCTTAGGGTACACCTCACTTGGTTGCCTTTGAACGTGGTCACTGAGTATAGGAAGTTTTAGAGGTCGCCCTCTTGTCCAAAGATCATAGTTGCCTCGAAAAAATGACCTAAGACATTAGGGTTACCGCTAAGGCGTCCTAACATTGTTTTAGTGACCGCACGTCCCTTAATCGAATTGACCCTTAAAACTCCAACAACGGTGCTACCTACTCATTCATAGTGGGATAGCACTGTCTAAAGGACATTAGCACAAATTGATTCCTTTTTCGAGTAGGTAGATGGTTCTTAAGTACTTGCTCTTTCAAAAGCAAAAACCTTTTACACTTACACTCTTTTCCAAACAAAAAACTCTTTTCAAACCCACAAACACAAAGAAAAGCAAATTTTGAAAACACTTTGAGCAAGTACCTAAGAGCCCATGGATAACCACAGATAGAAAGGGTGCTAACACCTTCCCTTTCTATAATCTACCCCCCGGACCCGAGAAACATCTCGAAAAAACGAATTTTTTTGTGCTTTTTTCCTTTCCTTGTTGGATAATATAAAAGACGGTGGCGGCTCTTGCTTACCGCGAGATTTTGCAAAAACAAACGCAAAACGCGAACCAGCATTCCAAAAAATAGTCAGTTCTCTCCCACCGTATCACAGAACTGGCGACTCTGCTGTGGAATATATTATAAGTGGGGTGTACCTTAGGATTAGATCATTGTGTTTTCAATTGTTTGCTTCGCATGCTTTAATTTGGTGGGCTTGTATCGGAGTTACTATAGATCCTAACCCGGATCTGGGGGCACCTTTTAGGTAAGTAGCAATAAACTGTGAGGGAACTGTACGGCGTAGACCGATACGGTTGAAGCAGTAGCTACGTTGGTGTGGCACTTTAGTCTGTACCGATATCCCTTGTGTTAGAACGAGGAGAATATGGGTCTTCTAAGGGGTCATTAAGCACCAACTGACCTTAGAACCTTTAAATTGACCAACTTGGCCATAGAACAGTAGCAGTATGCTACACTCACTGAGACTAAACTCTCGTGATGATTCCGACCGCAAGAAAAGGTTGCTAAACTGGAATTATGACCGATTGAGGGTAGTCGGTGATATTGAGATCCTCTAGAACCCGGTTACTATTTTTAGGACATGTTTAAACCAACTGAACGGAAAGAGGGTAGTACCTAAGCTCCTTGCCAGCCTGAAATCTAAGGGCTCTCTGTGTGACTTGTGTGCCTTTACCATGTTTGCTATTTGTGGATACTTGTGGTGTGCTTTCCATCATGACATCATGACATCATAACATTGCATACATCTTGCATCGGACTAACCTATTTCAAAGACAGGAGGGATTCATCTTTGTTCTGTTTTGTAGGTCATGATGCCTATGCGTAGGAACACCATCCGGATCAACTTTGTCCAGGTTCCCACCATGCTTAAAGAGTTGGTTGCAAAGATGCCTGATACTACCTCATTCATCAGAAGATATGGGTATCTTCTCAGTTTGGTCACCTCCAAATTGGACGAGCAGATGATGAGTGTCCTAGTCCAGTTCTATGATCCACTGTACCATTGCTTTACTTTCCAGGACTACCAGTTGGTCCCCACCTTAGAAGAGTTCTCTGAGCTGCTCGGTATCTCTATTCTGGAGCAGACCCCGTTTATTGGTTGGGAGAAGATCCTTAGGCCGAAAGAGATTGCTTCAGCCCTTCATATGACAAAGGATGAGGTAATGGCTAATTGGGAGACTAGAAGTGGAGAAAAGGGCTTTCTGACTAAGTTCTTGGTTGGTAAGGCTAATTATTTCTGGGATAGTCTAGACTTCAAGGCATTCGAAGATATTCTGGCTCTTCTGATATATGGCTTGGTATTGTTTCTGAATCCTGACTCCTTTGTTGATGTGAATGCGGTGAAAATCTTCATCTCTCGTAATCCTGTACACACTCTCTTGGGTGACATTCTTCATCAGCTTTATGCCCGTACTGCCCGAAAGCGGGGAACCTTGATATGATGTAATCCATTATTGGCGAGGTGGTTTATTTTGCACCTCCCCAAATCAGTGCTGAAGAACAAAGAAGGCATGGGCTGGGCTTATAGGGTTATGTCTCTCTCTCTCTCATAATGACATCATCTGGACTCTCAAGGGTATGGACGAGGTGGCCATTATTGATCGATGTGGGGAGTATCCCAATGTTCCACTGATAGGAACTAATGGAGGAATTTCTTACAATCCATGCTTGGCCTTATGTCAGTTTGGGCGAGCCAGAAGAGAAGGACCTCATGAGCTGTTAATTCCTAGTATCATCTTTGATTTTCAAGGGGATAGCGACGAGCAATGCCGCAGATTCATAAGGGCTTGGGATAGAGTTCATAGATCTGATCCACATGAGCTGGGTCCAAAGACTTCTCTTCCAATGGAGCCATATCTCAGATGGGTACGTATCCGTGCCCAAAAGCTGGGTATGCCGTATGAAGCCGTCCTACCTATCATTGTTGGAGTTGCTAATGGAGAAGGGGTTCTTCCGACCATCCTCCATCCTCATATGCCCACTGACATTGGGGCACTGAAAAGGTCTTGGATGCAGCTGAGAGAAGAGCGGGATCCTTACCGAGAAAGGTTTAACAAGCAGGAGCAGAAGATCCAGAAGTTGACTAGACAACTGGAGAATGAGAGGATTCTCAATGACTATGTCCGCACCGACAAGAAGCGACCATGGGAGCACTGATTTCCCTTTGATTATTTCCTTTCCAGTTTTTATTTACTTTTCAGTATTTCCTTTCTTGTAACGCCTTAAGGGCATTTGTTGAACAATTTGAATTCCAAGTTTTTCTAATAAAAGTGTGTTTCATTTCTTGTTTACGAATTTGAATCTCCCGATGTCTTTGAAATCATATCATACGCATTTCATCCCATGCACTTTATAACAAGTACCCGTTACAGGTCTCTTATCTTCTTCGTTGTTTATTTCATCACTCATCATGTCTGCTGAACCTTCAACTTAGCAAGCAATCAAGGCCCTACAGGCCCAGAATGCCCAATTTCAAGAGCTGTTCATGAATCTAGCTAAGGTTCAGCAAGATCTGAAGACCCTGATTCTGAAAGAGAAGAAGAAGAAGAAGAACAGGACAATCCTGTTTAACACAGGTCACAGGTTTGGAAACAAGATACGGGATGAAGTTGATTTGACCACCTCATCTGGAGGGAAAGATAGTCAAGAGGAAAGGAGGGCTCCTAGCCCTGTGGTCTCAGACAATGAGACAGACTTCGATGAAGACCAGTATCCTCCGGCTGAGGATAGATACAAGCAACTAGAAGACCAGTTGAGTGCGATGGAAGTTCAGAAAGTGCCTGGTCTGGACTTTGGTGATCTAGGTCTATCATCTGGGGTGGTAATTCCCCATAAATTCAAAGCACCAGCCTTTGCTAAGTATGACGGGGTTTCTTGTCCGAAGCTGCACCTTCGATCATATGTGAGGAAGATTCAGCCGTACACCGCTGATAAGAACCTATGGATCCACTTCTTTCAAGACAGTCTCTCAGGGACTCAGCTTGAGTAGTTTTACTAGTTGGACGGAGCCAGTATCCGCAGTTGGGAGGATTTGGCTACTGCTTTCTACAGGCAGTACCAATACAATTTTGACCTCGCTCCCACGCATACCCAACTCTAGGGTATGTCAATGGGAACAGGCGAAGGTTTCAAAGATTATGCTCAGAAGTGGAGGGACCTCGCCGGAAGAGTGCAACCACCCTTGGCTGATCGGGAGCTTGTGGATATGTTTCTGGGGACCTTGTCTGGTCCATTTTTCAACCATCTGATTGGAAGCTCTTCGTCTGGGTTTACAGAGCTAATTATGAATGGTGAAAGGATTGAGGCTGGTATTAAGGCTGGTAAGATACAAAAGGGTGCTTCATCGAGCACTGAGAAAAAGCCTTTTAAGAAAGAGTCCAGTGCTGTCTACGGTTCAAAAAGCCAGAATAGACCTGAACACCGCCAAGCTGTCAATGCGGTTGTTATTTCAAGACCTCCTGGTGCTCCTCAGCACAACAATAAACAAAAGGACGAGAGGCCTTGAAGGCAATTCACCCGTCTCAGCATGACTTTGTCTCAGATTCTGCCACAGTTATTGAAAACCAATCTAGTGTTGCCAAGGGAGGCCCCGAAGAATCCCAACACTACATCACCAAAGTATAACCCTATTTCCCGCTGTGCTTTTCACTCTGATAGCCCGAGACATAATACAGATGATTGTTGGGCCTTGAAGAACAAAATACAGGACTTAATTGATTCTAAGGAGATTGAGTTTGAGGCGCCCGAAAGACCTAATGTTGTGACTGCTCCTATGCCCAAGCATGGAGTGACTGCTGTAGATGAAGACTCGTTTGTGGTTTCTGTGAATGATATTGCTACCCCTCTGATGACTGTGAAGAAGAACCTTTTGCTAGCCGGTTTATTTCTGGGCTGTGACAAAGGTTTTCGTATGTGTTCTGCCCTACCTACCGATTGCCATCTTTTGAAATCAGGTGTCCAGCGCCTGATGGATAGTAAAGAAATTCTGTTTGAGAAGACTGTTGTTCCTTTAGTTCGTACTGAAGAAGTTGCCATCATTACCATTTTCGACAATTCTTCCAAGGCTCCCTCGAGGAAGCCTGTTAGAATTACATCTGTTCCAAGAATCACACCATTGATCATTACTGTTCCTGGGCCTATCCCCTACACCTCTGATAAAGCTGTCCCTTGGCACTATGGGGTTGATGTTTATTTTCATGGAGTTAAACAAGAGTTGGATGTTGATACTGACGTTAGCAATATTGTTGGACCTGCTAAAGTCACCCGCAACGGGAGACTTTTCTCACCTGATATCTCTCCACCAACTACCCGAAAACCTGTTGTTATTACACCTGCCAGTGTACCTGCTACTATTCATGTTCAAGTTCCCATTCTTACCCCTATCGCCGAGTCCTCTGACACTCGGGGCAAAGGGATCACAAGTGAGCCTGCCCAGACGGAGGCACCGAATACGATTACTGTAGAAGCTTCTAGACAAGAGATGGAAGAGATTCTGAAAATCATCAAAAAGAGCGACTACAATGTAGTCGAGCAGCTGGGGAAAACCCCGTCCAAAATCTCTATGTTGTCACTGTTGCTATGCTTAGAGGCCCATGCCAAGGCTCTGATTACATTTCTGAAGACTGCACACGTACCACAAGAGACATCAGCTGATCAGTTTAAAGATTGCGTGGCCAATCTGACTGCTGATAATGGGTTGGGTTTCTCTGACGCCGACTTGACAGCTAAAGAGAAGAATCACAATGATGCCCTGCATGTCTCCATTGAATGCAGGGGCACTACTCTTGCTCATGTATTGGTGGATATTGGTTCCTCATTGAACGTCTTGCCTAAGAAAGCTCTAGACCGGTTGGACTGTGAAGGGTTGGAGTTGAAACCAAGCAACATTGTCGTCAGGGCCTTTGATGGGTCTAAGAGGATGGTGCACATAGAAGTTGATATCCCGATCAAGGTTGGTTCTCAGGTTTTTGCATCTACGTTCTATGTGATAGACATTCGGCCATCTTATTCTTGTTTGCTGGGTCGCCCATGGATCCACAAAGCTGAGGCCGTAACCTCAACGCTCCACCAGAAGCTGAAGTACTCGATCAAAGGGAAGATTGTGACAGTACAAGGGGAGGAGGAGTACATGGTGAGCCACCTCAACTCTTTCCAATATGTAGAGATGGATGGGGAGTTCATTGAGACCCCGTTCCAACACTTTGAAGAGGTTCCCCAGACACTGGCGTCAGCCGAGACTGTTGTTGAAGATCCTCCTATGAAGATGGCTTCCTTCAAGGATGCCCGGGCTGTTGTTGAGAAAGGTGGGTGTGCAAATTGGGGACGACTCCCTGATTTTACACAGAAGACTAACAAGTTTGGTTTGGGTTTCACTGCAGAAGCTCAAAAGGCTGTTCGGAATGCACGGATCGGAAGACCTCCCGTGTTCATTAGCAACTCGGGAGTGAATGCCATTGAAGACGATGTTGAAGAGTCTAAGTTAGACAATTGGATCTATCCTATGACTGACGGTGGACCAAGCAACTGGACAGCAAAGGACTTCATCCCTATTTCTTTTGTTACCCAGTAATGAAACTTTTTGTTTTAAATATGTAACGAACAATGTTTTAAACTTTACGACCCGGTGTCTTACCCGGGGCACCGTGGCTTCATTTGTGAGAGCTTTATGTGTGTCATCTACATATATCATTAATAAAAGCATTGGACGTTTCTTGCATTTCAAACTTTGCGCTCCTTGTTTTTCTTTTATTATATATTGCAAAACAGCTATTTTACACACACTCACATATACAGGTCTACATCCACTCTGGATCTCACTGGTAACGACTCTGCTACTACCAGTTATGACTTCGGAAATCCGATCAACTTAGCTGAAGACGAAGGTAAAGATGATTGCGAAGTGCCCAGTGAACTTGCAAGACTGTTACTTCAAGAAGAGAGGGCAATACATCTGCATGAAGAGCCAGTGGAATCAGTGAACCTGGGTACAGAGACAGACAAGAAGGAAGTTAATATCGGCGCAAATCTGGAGCTTAGTGTGTGTTGTACCCCAAAATTTGCCCTCCCATTTCCTCAATATTTTCTCACCACAAGACCCTTGAAGCTCAAGATCCAGTTAGGGTTTGCTCTGCTCAAGACCCCTCCTTGCACTGTTGACCCAAATTAGGGTTTGAGTTTGCACAAAGATGTTTTGACCTAAAATGTCCAAAGTTACTTTCATGCTTCATGTTGGACCCATAATTTTATCCCTACCAAGTTTCCAGCCTTGATTCCAATCTTTGCCTAGTCAATTGGACAGTTGACCTAGAAATCAGCTGTATTGGGGAAAAAGTCAACTGTGGTCAATTGACAGTCAAACTTCATGATTTTTGACCCACATCAACATTATGAACTCATATGGACTATTTGATCGATTTTGGATCACAATCCCACCAGAAATTTGATCAGATCACCAAAAGGGCAAAATGGTCATTTTTAGGGTTTTGACTGCACAAAGGCAATTTTTGACTGTTTGACCTAGCCAATGGCAAACCAAGCTCACATATGGACTCAAGGACTCAATGGAATTGTCTTGACATGTTCAACAAGTTCAAAAGATCCCAAATGCACAAGATTGACAGATGAATTTTCCAGTCAACTGATCAATTTTTGACTGTATACTGAAAAGTCAAACTTTGACTTTTTGGTCAAAATCAAGTGTCAAGATTCATTTTTCATCAAAACATGTCAAATTGTGAAACTTGTTCATCAAGAAATCAAAAATCACAAATTAGGGTTTGAAATGAAGAAATTTCATAACTTAGAATTTTTCTAAGTTATGAAAATTCCTAATTTTTTTCTAACTTTGTCCCATTTTTTCATCAAGATACATTTGGATTCAAACAAAACTAAAAACATTAAAGTTATAGTCCATTGCAAAATATACAACTTTGATTCACAAAGTTTCCTCAAAAGAAGCTTTTAGCTCAAGTTATGATTTTTGGAACAAGGGTGCAAAACATTCTTAACTTAGAAATTTTTTGACCTATTCTAGGCAGGATTTTTGCCCAACTTCATGGCCACTTTTCACATGCTTCCACTTGGAATCTCAACTTGCATTACAAAGATGGATTGTAGTACACATTCCAAGCTTTCCAAAATGTCCAAGAACTTCTCAAATACCCTTGTGGTTAGGGAGAATCGAATTTGTCAATATGGGCAAAAGTCACTTTGTTCATGAGCCATTTCCATGTTCATAACTTTGCATTTTTGAACTCAGCATGTGCAAGCTAAATTACAGGCCTCTAATCCTTTTCTTACTCAATAATTAAATGCCAATCCATTTGTCCAAGACATTATTTTGCTCATTTGGTCATTACATGAAGAATTATGCCTTAATTAGAAAAGCAAGTTATCCATTTTTATAAAGGTGAACTTTATGTCAAGTTTGCAAATCAAGAGGTACAAGCCATATCTTTGGACACAAGATTCATGGAAATATCCCACTGATCAAGACTCAAGTGTGCAGCATAGTTTAGGGCTTGGGACAGGCTTGTATAGGAACACACATTTCCTTGCTTCACATAGAAGAAACCTTGCATTTTGAAACACAGCTCACGTTTCTGTCAAGGGAAGCTTAAGTAAACTTGTTGAACACATTCCATACTCCTCATCTGACCTGAAACACGACCAAGCCATCCTCAAGACTCCCTCATTCATCAAAACACAGTTTTGTGGCAAAACAGGGTATCTTCTGCATATTGACTTCCATAGTTCATTTCCCTCGCGCGTTTTCATCCAAACCACCTCAAACACATTCAATAACATCCATACAAGCTATCCCTAACCTTAGATACAGACTGTAACAGCCATAGCATAGTTTTCCATTTTCATTTTTCTCTCTTGCAGGTTGACTTCCATGGAATGATTCAGCAAGATTCAAAGCACACCAAGCATTGAAGGAGCATCCCTGAACTTCAAGCAAGCTGTACAAGTCCTCACATTGCCTTGAAAGTACCTCCATTGTCATACACGATCCAAGATGAACAGGTAAGTTTATGGACTTCTATCTCTCAATCTAGGAAGAGTTAGCCTTAGGTTTATGAATGAAAAATGCTCTACTCATGGCCCTGAAGCTACACATATAATTACTTTACATTTATGTTATGAGTGCTGAGAGAATTTGGAACCTGAATATTAGAAAAAAACAGGTCAGAAATTAGGGATGAAGAAATTCTCCTTCGTTTCTTAGAGTTAAGTTAAGTTCTTTATATGTCTGGATTCGTCTCTTGATGCTCTACATTTTTGGTGTTATGAGTTTTGCTTGAAAGTCCAAGAATCAGGATGTTTGAATCAGCAGGGGGAAACGCGCGTTTTTGAAACAATTTGGCTGGAGGTTGAAGAAGATAGACTTGGGCTGGGCCTGAGTTTTATTTTCCTTTTTGCACCATCTTTTTACACATACACCCCCCTGGTCCATTTTGAGATATATTTGTCATTTTTGATTTTTTCCTTTTAATTTTGATTTTATATTTTTATCCAAACATGAAAAAACATTAAAAATATTTTTCTCACATTTTTTGCATTTTATTTGGTATTTATTTTGTTTCATTAGGTTTATATGTAAATAAATATATAAATACTTTTATTTAAAATACTAGAAATAATACCAATACATTTTATTTTCTGATTTTATTTTATTTTATCTTTTGAAAACATTTTATAAAAAATATACCTTTTTTTTGTAAATAATAAATAATTTATTTTTGTACATATTTAATATATTTAGTAAATAATATAAATACTTATATATTTATTAGAATATTTAGGAATAAAATACAAAAATAATACATTTTTATTTTTATTAACATTTGACCTCAAAAATCACTTTTTTACAATATACTTCCTTTTTATTTATTTTTTGTACATAATTAATAAATATTGCATACATTAAATAATAAATACATTTTATTTAGCAAAATTAGGGTTTTGCCCTAAAACATGAAAAATCCAAAAATTAATACTTTTTATTTTTGTTTATTTGACACATAAAAAATACCTTTTTCATACATATAAAAAATCATTTTTTGCATCTTGCATATTTATTGTATTTTTATTTAATTATTGTGCAATTAAATAATTTGTATAATTCAATTTGGATGTAATAGTTTAGATTTAATTTTTCTTGCTAAATATCCCCCATTTGAACATTTGTACCCCCCATCCCATAATTTGTGTTGTAATAACTTAGGACCTTTAAATTCCGCATTTAAAAGCTTTCTAAATATGCCATGATAGAATTAGGGTTTTGTATGCAAAAATCAACCAACAATAGCTTGACCTAATTCCAAGATAAAAGCATGAAAATGAACAAACACCAATCACACTTGCACCCCATAGGGTTACTCCACTTGTTGCCTTCAATAATGGGCCATGTTGCATGTTAGGTGTCTTTGGTAAAACAAAAACAAAACAATATCAAATGATCATAGTCCCTCGATGACGCTTTCGAAAGTTGCCTAAAAATGATCAAGTCCCTTAAAGGAAAAAATTGCCCAAAGACACTTGGCACTATTGCAATCATGGTCTAAACGATGACCCGCGCCCGTCCCGTTAACATCCTAACACAAGATTGTCCACCAAATACAATGGTGGAACAAAATTGTTAAAAGGGTTAAAAACATAGGAAAGATCTTTGAGAAATTTAGGGGTAGACAAAACTCTTAGTTACTTGATAAACTTGCAAAACAAAACCTTGCCTATTTTCAAAACACACATCACAACACACTTTCAAAACAACTTTGAAAAACATTGAAAACTTTTCAAAAGATAAGTACACCTTTGTATACATCCCAACATGGATCATTACAAAGGTTGCCACCACATTGGCCTCTTTTCAAAACATTTTCAAATCCACACACAAAGCACCATTTCAAACAATTGAAAATCAATGCAAGTTGATCTAAGCAAGTAGCTAAGAGCCCATGGATAACCATGGATAGAAAGGGTGCCAATACCTTCCCTTTCTATAATCTACTCCTCGAACCCAAGAAAACATCTCAAAGGTTTTTGCTGTGCTTTTTAACCTTTCCTTAGGATAAAATAAAAAGTCGGTGGCGACTCTTGCTCAACCGAAACATTTGCGAAAACAAACGCAAAACCTCAAGTCAGTTCTCCCACCGTATCACAGAACTGGCGACTCTGCTGGGGAGATATTTGAAAGTGGAGTAACCTTAGGGCTTAGATCACCCTTTTGCATGACTAATTGTTTGCTTTGATTGCTTTATATTTTGGTTCTCTTGTTTGGGCTTGAAATCCTACACCCGGATTTGGGGAAACATTCATAGATAGCAATATGTTGTGGAAACTGTGCGGGGTATACCGACACGGTTAAAGCAATAGCTATATTAGTGCGACATATTTGTGAGTACCGGTAACCCTTGAGTTCAATCAAGGAGAGTATGGGGCCGCTGAGTGATGTCACCAAGCACTAATGACCTAGAACCTTACTTGACCATCTTGGCCTTTTATTAGGGGTAGTGAGATGACCGGCTTTGGTGCAGCCCGAAGTTGGTAGATACTCGATACTACACTCATTGAGGGTTGTTTTCTTGGAATATTTTGGTCGCTAGTTAAGTGGCTAAACCAAAACAATGAACATGGAAAACAATCCAATGATATTGAGCTCCTTAGAACCCGGTTACTATTTATAGGACAGGTTTTTAAGCCAACTACACTCAAGAGGGTACTTACCTATGAAACCCCATGCAAGCCTGAAGCTAGGGTTTTGTGTGATTTGCTTGTACATATGTTTGTGCATACATCATAAGCATCATAAAGGATCATATGCATACACTAACCATTTCAAGGGTTTAGATCTTCATCTTTGTTCTTGTTTTGTAGGTCATGGAAATTCTTCGCAGGAAAACTATCCAAGTCAACCTTGTGAGAATCCCTCCTCAACTCAAGGAGCTCACATCCAGAATTCTGGAAAGCTCTCCCTTCAGTGAAAGACATGGTAGACTGCTCAGTCTAGTCAGCACCAACATTGAAGAGGACATGGTAAAGGTGTTGTTCTAGTTCTTTGACCCCCTTCACCACTGTTTCACTTTCCCCGACTATCAATTGGTGCCCACTTTGGAGGAATTTTCTCAACTCTTGAGAATTCCTATCCTTAATCAACTACCCTACAACGGTACGGAAAAGGAACCAAAGCCTGAAGATGTTGCTCAAGCACTACACTTGCAACCATCTGACATCAAGGGGCATTGGGAAACTAGAAGCGGTGTCAAAGGTTTCTTAGCAAAATTCTTGTTTGAGAAGGCACAAGAGTGTTGGAATTCATTGGACCTACAAGCCTTTGAAGAAATTGTGGCACTCCTCATTTATGGGTTGGTCCTGTTCCCAAATCCTGACCAGCTTGTAGATGTCAATGCCGTCAAAATCTTCTTATCCAAGAATCCAATACCAACATTGCTTGGGGACATTCTTCACTCATTTTACACACGAACAATGAGAAAGAGGGGTGTTCTCATGTGCTGTACTCCTCTCCTTGCAAGGTGGTTTATTTCGCACCTTCCACAATCTGTTTTGAAGAATGACCAAGGCTTAAGGTGGTCACAACGGTTGATGACCCTCACTCACTCTGATGTACATTGGTGTTCTCGGTCCAGAGAAAATGTCATCATCGTCGATCATTGTGGAGAGTTCCCTAATGTTCCATTGCTTGGCATTAGAGGAGGTATTACCTACAACCCTTGTCTAGCTTTGAGACAATTTGGATATGCACGGAGGGATGGTCCTCACGACATGTTTGTAAGTGTTTAGTTATTGGCTTGTATTTTTGGTAAAACCAGGTGTGTGAATGTCATGACTGATGTCATAACATTCTAGATTATTAGGTACTTTATGCAGAAAAAGTATGGCATACAGTAGCTACTGTTTATGAGTGTGTATCTGAGCATTTTGCAATGATCACATTTATTCTTTCTACCAAAATCAGTAAACAGGAATTCTGATGTCATAACAAATGTTAAGACATCCTGTACTGATCTAACAGTTATGCAGTTTGGTTAATTCTGAGTTTTTTCAGGAAGTTGGTTCATTCTTTCCAGAACAGAATCTCACGTGGACTTTGGGTTAACCTAGCTCAACCCTAATCTGGTTGATAAAGTCTTGTGACCAAGTCTTGAGGTTAACCCTAATTAACCCTAGCTTTTTGTGGAAGCCCTAACTGAAGAAACAACTGCATATATATTCAACAGGAAAGCTGATTGGAAATTAACTCTTTGACAGAAGATCAATTAGGAGCTGTATAGTTTTAACTGCTGTAATCCAAGCAAGTATCATTGTGATAAGTGACTTGGAATAGGTTTTGATTGTAAGGGTTTTTGTATCACTCAAAGCTTTGAAGCAAGAGTGTTTATGTCTCTTGACTAAAGCTTTGAAGCAAAGTCAAGTTAGGTTTATGTATCACTCAAAGCTGTGAAGCACGAGTGTTTGTGTTACTTGATTAAAAAGCTGTGAAGCATAATCAAGTGTATGTTCTGAAGAGTGTCTTCATTATTTCATTAGTCAATTGTTTAAGTATCACTGCTGTGATTGAGGGGGAGTGAGTATGAACTCAGGTTTAAGTTGAACTTAGATTGAAGTTGCATTGGGTAGGTCTTAAGTGAAGGAGATAAACTGGTTGGTTTATTCCTGAATTAATATCTCTTATAGTGGATTTCCTCCCTGGCTTGGTAGCCCCAAGAGTAGGTGTTGTTTCACACTGAACTGGGTAAACAATTGACTGTGTTCTTTACTGTTTTTATTTACTGTCTTATAGAAAGTCAGATACGATGTCATATCTTTCACTGTGACATTGAGTATCTGCTTCCAGAATTTCAATTGGTATCAGAGCAGGCACCCTGCCTGTATTACTGGGTGAGATCTAGGGATATCACTTTCTGGCACTATGGACAAAGAAGGAGTTTTTGGAAACAGACCACCCATTATGGATGGATCAAATTATGACTACTGGAAACCTCGTATGATTGCCTTCTTAAAATCACTGGACAAAAAGGCTTGGAGAGTTGCTGACAAAGGATGGAACCATCCCACCATAACTGAGAAAGATGGGACAATCAGTCTAAAGCCTGAGGAAGAATGGAGCAAAGAAGAAGATGAGTTAGCCCTGGGTAATTCCAAAGCTTTAAATGCCTTGTTCAATGGAATTGATAGAAACATATTCAGACTAGTACATCAATGTGAACTGGCCAAGGAAGTGTGGGACACTCTCAAAACTACCCATGAGGGCACATCCAAAGTAAAAATGTCAAGGCTTCAGATGCTAACTACCAAGTTTGAGAACCTAAGGATGAAGGAAGATGAAACCATTCATGAGTTTCACATGAACATCTTGGAGATTGCCAACACCTCAGGAGCATTAGGAGAAAATATGTCTGAAGAAAAACTGGTAAGAAAGATTCTCAGATCCCTGCCTAAAAGATTTGCAATGAAGGTAACTGCTATAGAGGAAGCCCAGGATATCAGCAAGTTAAAGGTGGATGAACTCATTGGGTCTCTTCAGACTTTTGAGATGGGGATCAGTGACAATGTTGACAAGAAAAACAAGAGCATATCACTTGTATCCAACACTGAAGATGAAAACAAGGAGGATGAAGAAGAAAATATTTCAGAAGCTATAGCCATGCTTGGAAGACAATTCAACAAACTCATCAAGAGAATGGATCCAAAGTCAAGGTCAAATGTTAAGAACATCCCCTCTGACATTAACAGATCTTATGACTCCAGCAGAAGACCAAAGTCTGAAGAGAAGGGAAATCAAGGCAGAGGAATTCAATGCCATGGTTGTGAAGGATATGGGCATATTCGAGCTGAATGTCCTACCTTTCTTAAGAAACAAAAGAAAGGAATGTCTGTTACTTGGTCTGACTGTGATTCAGAAAGTAATTCTGAAGAAGAATCTGCCAAACTAGTTACTGCACTAACTGGTGTTTGTACCTCTGAAAGTGACACTAGTGATGAGGAAGTGACATTTGAAGAACTGGCTGATACTTACAAGAAATTATGTATCAGAAGTGCTGAAGTCTGTATGCAAAATGAGAAACAAACAAAACTCATCATAAAGTTGGAGGCTGAAAAAAGGGTAGACATTGAAACTATAAGTCATCTAGAAGGGGAAGTTCAAATGCTGAACTCAAAACTGAACCAGATGACCAAATCTGTCAAGATGCTGACAAATGGAACTGACAAATTGGAAGAAATCCTTCAGGTTGGACAAAATGTGGGAAACAAGTCTGGTCTAGGATTTGTGGCAGCAAAGAAATCTGGTGCAGACAAGAAGATCAGGCCTGATAAACAAATGTCAAAGCATAAGTCACAACATAACACTCAACATCGGGAACAGAGAAATATGAAGAAAAAGTACCAAAGATGGAGATGTCATCATTGTGGGAGGTTTGGTCACATAAAGCCATTCTGCTTTAGATTGTATGGTTACCCCAATCAGAACCCAGGTGTCAAACCTAAATCTATTAAGGTACCACATACTCCACAGTGGAAGAAAAAGGCTACTGCCCTGATAGCCCACACTTCCCTTAGAGTCTCTGCAAAGGAAGACTGGTACTTTGACAGTGGGTGTTCTAAGCACATGACTGGAATCAAGAACCTTCTCAATAATGTTAAACCTCACACCACTAGTTATGTGACCTTTGGAGATGGTGCTAGAGGAGAAATCAAAGGAGTTGGTAATTTGGACTTCCCTGGAGTTCCAAATCTGAATGAAGTACTATTGGTAAAAGGCCTGACTTCTAATCTTATTAGTATCAGTCAATTATATGATCTAGGATTCAAGGTCAACTTCTCAAAATCTGAATGTCTTGTAACTAATGAAAAACAAGAAGTTGTAATGAAAGGAGTCAGATTTAAAGACAACTGTTACTTGTGGGAGCCTGAGAACACTAATTACACCACTGTGTGTTCTATTGCCAAAGAAGAAAAAGAGGTGAAACTGTGGCACCAAAAACTTGGCCATCTTCATCTAAGAGGAATGAAAAGGATTATCTCCATGGAGGCAGTCAGAGGGATTCCAAGACTGCAAATTGATGAAGGGAGAGTTTGTGGTGAATGTCATGTTGGTAAGCAGACTAGGATGTCACATCCAAAGTCAAGACATCTGACCACCTCTAAGGTTCTGGAACTTCTACATATGGATCTGATGGGACCAATGCAGGTGGAAAGTCTTGGTGGAAAGAGATATGCCTATGTTGTTATGGATGACTTTTCCAGATTCACCTGGATTAACTTCATTAGGGAAAAATCTGATGTGTTTGAAGTTTTTAAAGAAATGTGCAACAGAACTCAAAGAGAAAAAGAAGGGTGTATTGTCAGAATCAGAAGTGATCATGACAAGGAATTTGAAAACAGTAAGTTTAATGAGTTCTGTTCCTCAGAAGGAATTAGTCATGAATTCTCTTCTCCTATAACTCCTCAACAAAATGGAGTTGTAGAAAGGAAAAATAGGACCATACAGAATCTGCCAGAGCTATGATACATGCCAAAAGACTTCCTATTCATTTTTGGGCTGAAGCAATGAATACAGCTTGTTATGTCCATAACAGAGTTACTTTGAGAAAGGGAACCTCATCCACCATTTATGAACTCTGGAAAGGAAGAAAGCCAACTGTGAAATACTTCCATGTATTTGGAAGCAAATGCTATATTCTGGCAGATCGTGAACAAAGGAGAAAGCTGGACCCTAAAAGTGATGAAGGTATATTTCTAGGATACTCCTCCAACAGCAGAGCTTATAGGGTATTCAATTCCAGGACCAAAGTCATGATGGAATCAATAAATGTCATAGTTGATGATTATCATGAAGAAACAGATGTCCCTTGTAATGTTGAGACATTCTTTGAGACTCCAACTCAACAGAATGACCTTCCTAACACCACTACAGCAGACTCTGAATCCAAGGAAGCTAGCAAAATCCCTTCCATCAGAATTCAGAAAGGTCATCCTAAAGAACTCATCATAGGGGATCCTAACAGTGGAGTCATTACAAGATCTAGAGAAATCATCTCAAACTCTTGCTTTGTGTCTAAAATTGAACCAAGAAATGTTAAGGAGGCTTTAACTGATGAATACTGGATTGGTGCAATGCAAGATGAATTGAACCAATTTAAGCAACATGAAGTTTGGGAGTTAGTTCCTAGACCAGAGGGAACAAACATCATTGGCACAAAATGGATATACAAGAACAAATCAGATGCTGAAGGAGTTGTCACTAGGAATAAGGCAAGACTTGTTGCCCAAGGATACACTCAAGTTGAAGGGGTTGATTTTGATGAGACCTTTGCCCCTGTAGCCAGACTGGAATCTATCAGACTCCTATTGGGAATTGCTTGTCTCCTAAAGTTCAAGCTATTTCAGATGGATGTAAAAAGTGCCTTCCTAAATGGGTACTTGAATGAGGAAGTTTATGTGGAACAGCCTAAAGGTTTTGTGGATCCAAACCACCCTGATCATGTCTACAAATTGAGGAAAGCTCTATATGACCTGAAACAAGCTCCTAGAGCATGGTATGACAGGTTAACAAAATTTCTCTCAGACAAAGGATACAGAAAAGGAGGCTTGGATAAAACACTCTTTGTCAAAAATGAAGGAGGGAAGTTAATGGTAGCTCAAATATATGTTGATGACATAGTGTTTGGGGGAATGTCAGAACAAATGGTTAAACATTTTGCTGACCAGATGCAGGCTGAATTCGAAATGAGTCTCATGGGAGAACTGACTTATTTTCTTGGACTGCAAGTCTCACAGATGGAGGACTCAATCTTTCTATCTCAAAGCAAGTATGCAAAGAACATTGTCAAGAAGTTTGGTATGGAGAATACCAGTCACAAAAGGACTCCTGCACCTACTCATTTAAAGCTATCCAAAGATTCAAGTGGGGTTAAGGTGGACCAAAGTCTGTACAGAAGCATGATAGGAAGTTTGCTGTACTTAACAGCCAGCAGACCTGACATTGCTTTTGCAGTTGGAGTTTGTGCAAGATACCAAGCTGATCCTAAAGTCAGTCATATCAACCAAGTGAAGAGAATTTTGAAGTATGTAAGTGGAACTTACAACTATGGCTTGCTATACTCTCATGGCTGTGAACCAACTCTGACTGGTTATTGTGATGCTGATTGGGCTGGAAGTGCTGATGATAGAAAAAGCACCTCTGGAGGATGTTTCTCCTTAGGAAATAATTTGGTCTCCTGGTTCAACAAGAAACAGAACTGTGTGTCTCTCTCTACTGCTGAAGCTGAATACATTGCAGCTGGTAGTAGCTGTTCTCAAATGATCTGGATGAAACATATGCTTACTGAGTATAATGTCACACAAGATGTTATGACATTGTATTGCGACAATCTGAGTACAATCAACATTTCCAAGAACCCTATTCAGCATAGCAGGACCAAGCATATTGACATTAGACATCACTTTATCAGAGACCTTGTAGAAGAGAAGACGATTAAACTGGAACATGTTGCCACTGAGCTACAGCTGGCTGACATTTTTACCAAGGCACTTGATGCAAATCAATTTGAAAACTTGAGGGGCAAGTTGGGTATTTGCCAACATGAGGAATTGTAGCAATTAATTTTGCTTAAAACAAGGGTTGAAGGAGTTATTTTTGTTAAGTCTATTTTGATTGGGTTAATCATATGTTTTCCCATTTACTTCAAAATTGTTAAGAAGTTGAATAGACACTCATTTGCCTCCTTCCTCTCTCGACTCTGCAACAAATCCCATTCTCTCAATCAAAGTTTTCTCTCTAGTTACTACTGGTTTTCTAAGACTATCAAAATGTCTCAAACATCATCCTCATCCAAGACGATCGTTTCATCCTCATCCTCTGATCGAGATTCTCGGGCAATCACATCATGCATGGATTCTGAAGTCCTGGAGATTACTCCTCTTAGAGAAATGGCAACTAACCCCTCCAAGGTCAAAAAGCTGAGAACAAGGCATGCAGGAAGGTCTCAAGCTACTTCATCCGGTAATCCCTCTCAACCTTAATTTTCTGTACCAAATAGGGAAGGCTCAAATTATGTTCATCAAGCAATAGCTAGGCTTGTTACAAGAATTTTGAGTGAAAACCACTCTGTACCTGGGATTTCTGTTCCATTAAATCAAGAATCAGCAAGCCCAAATGTTGAAGTAAATCCAGATGTCTCTGAGAATGTTGAGACTCCAAATGACAACATTCAGAAATCATCTGAAAACCTTGATGATATTCAGAACCCTTTAGAGAAGAATGTTGAACCACCTGTTATTAATGTGGATGAGGAATACTCAGACAATGACCTAATTGCAAATATCAACCCTAGCATAGCTAGGAGAATGATGAACATAAAGGGTAATCAGGATGCTGCAAAATGTCTGACCAAAGGGAAACCTGCTTATAAGAAAACCAGGTCTGAAGGCAAGACTGGTATGGAAACTGTGAAGACTGGACTGTCCAAAGGGAAGGTGAAAACCCGAGTACATGCTGGGAGTCTCTCAAAGCCTGTGAGACAACCAATAGCAAAGAAGAGGAAAGAACCTGAACCTTCTGATTCTGATGAGGAATCAGATTTTGAAATTGATGCTGAAGACATTCCTCTCAGAAGGAAACTCCCTTCCAGCAAAATGGCTAGAGTTCCTGAAGTCCCCACTGACAACATTTCATTTCACCACCCTGAAAATGCCAACAGATGGAAGTATGTTTGCTTGAAGAGAATAGCCTTGGAAAGAGAACTAAACAATGGTGCCATGGATTGTAAGGAAATCATGGACCTAATCAAAGCTGCTGGACTAATGAAGACTGTGGAAAAGTTTACAAAATGCTATGAAAATCTTGTCAAGGAATTCATAGTGAATTTGTCTAATGAATGTGCTGATGGAAGGTCAGCTGACTTTGAATGTGTCTATGTGAGAGGAAGAAAAGTTAATTTCTCTCCCTCTGAAATTAACAAATTCCTTGGAAGATCAAATGAGGCTTGCCCTGAACTAGAAGTTACTGACAATGAAGTATGCCAAACCATCACAGCAAGACAAGTCAATTGATGGCCCTTAAAAGGCAAGCTGAATGCTAGCAAGCTAAGCATAAAATTTGCCATCCTGCACAAGATTGGTGCAGCCAACTGGGTGCCTACCAACCATAAATCAACCATCTCTACAGGATTGGGTAGATTCATTTATGCTGTTGGAACCAGGACTGAATTTGACTATGGCAGGTATATATTTGATCAAACTTTAAAACATGCTGGAAGCTATGCTGTTAAAGGCCCTATTGGCTTTCCCTCCCTCCTATGTGGAATTGTTCTTGCTCAGTACCCTGACATCCTGGTGGAAAGAGATATTGCCTGCAAAAGAGCTCCTGCTCTTGGGTTACACTACAAGCTATTCCAGGGATCTCATGTTCCTGACATTGTCATGACATCAGCTGAGACATCAACTGTAAAAACTCAGTCCAAGACATCTGATGTTATAGCTGTGCTGAAGGAAACCTGCAAAGAGCTGGAGACAAGGAAAAAGACTCTTGAGAACCTAATTGCCAGATTAGAACAGGAGGAGACTGAAGGAAAAGGAAGGGAAGAGGATGCTGCTGAAGATCAGCTCAATGCTGAAGAAAGTGCCTCCTCTGAAGATGACAGTGCTTAAAGTTTGGTGGATTTGACAAGCTTGATGCTGGTTCCTGTTGATGGAAGTGATTTCAGATTTTCTTGTTGTTTTTATTACTCATTTTGGATAACTGTATAACATATAAGTACATGTATCTTTGGCCTATTTGTGGCTAAAGAGGGGGAGATATTTTGTGTTAATTACTTGGTAGACATTATATTTTTTCTGCAGTCATATTCATTCTGCTGCTCTCTATTCTCTGATTGCTTAGGGGTTTTAGCCAAAAATCTGCCAAAGGGGGAGTTTGTAAGTGTTTAGTTATTGGCTTGTATTTTTGGTAAAACCAGGTGTGTGAATATCATGACTGATGTCATAACATTCTGGATTATTAGGTACTTTATGCAGAAAAAGTATGGCATACAGTAGCTACTGTTTATGAGTGTGTATCTGAGCATTTTGCAATGATCACATTTATTCTTTCTACCAAAATCAGTAAACAGGAATTCTGATGTCATAACAAATGTTAAGACATCCTGTACTGATCTAACAGTTATGCAGTTTGGTTAATTCTGAGTTTTTTCAGGAAGTTGGTTCATTCTTTCCAGAACAGAATCTCACGTGGACTTTGGGTTAACCTAGCTCAACCCTAATCTGGTTGATAAAGTCTTGTGACCAAGTCTTGAGGTTAACCCTAATTAACCCTAGCTTTTCGTGGAAGCCCTAACTGAAGAAACAGCTGCATATATATTCAACAGGAAAGCTGATTGGAAATTAACTCTTTGACAGAAGATCAATTAGGAGCTGTATAGTTTTAACTGCTGTAATCCAAGCAAGTATCATTGTGATAAGTGACTTGGAATAGGTTTTGATTGTAAGGGTTTTTGTATCAATCAAAGCTTTGAAGCAAGAGTGTTTGTGTCTCTTGACTAAAGCTTTGAAGCAAAGTCAAGTTAGGTTTATGTATCACTCAAAGCTGTGAAGCACGAGTGTTTGTGTTACTTGATTAAAAAGCTGTGAAGCATAATCAAGTGTATGTTCTGAAGAGTGTCTTCATTATTTCATTAGTCAATTGTTTAAGTATCACTGATGTGATTGAGGGGGAGTGAGTATGAACTCAGGTTTAAGTTGAACTTAGATTGAAGTTGCATTGGGTAGGTCTTAAGTGAAGGAGATAAACTGGTTGGTTTATTCCTGAATTAATATCTCTTATAGTGGATTTCCTCCCTGGCTTGGTAGCCCCCAGAGTAGGTGTTGTTTCACACTAAACTGGGTAAACAATTGACTGTGTTCTTTACTGTTTTTATTTACAGTCTTATAGAAAGTTAGATACGGTGTCATATCTTTCACTGTGACATTGAGTATCTGCTGCCAGAATTTCAATGTTGATTCCTGACCTAGTTTTTGACTTCGACAACAATGCGCAAGGACTTCACCAAAGATTCATCAGAGCTTGGAGGATGCCTAACAAGGTAGACAGCAAGACACTGGGGCATAAGAACTCCATCCCTCTTGAGCCTTATCTCAAGTGGGTACGAGCCCAGAGTCTAATAATGCCTTATCCTCATGTTCTCCCTGTGATTAAAGAGCCTGTCAAGGAGGGAGAGGTTCCCTACACCATCCTATATCCTGACATGCCTACATCGTGGGAGGAGATGCAGAAGAGTTGGATCCAACTCAAGGAGGAACAGAACACTTTTGAAGCCAGCTTCTAGGCCAGTGAGAAGAAGGTTTTGGAGCTTACCCGCCGACTCCATGAGGAAGAGGCTCTCAACACCTACATCGCACCAAAGAGGATGCGCAACGTCTTTTTACCTTGAGAAGTTTTTTGTAATATTTGGCCCATGGGGCATTTATGTACTGACAAATTTCTTCTTATTAATATGACGTGTGTTCTTTTTGTTTGCAACAATTTTGAATTTTCTAAATCCTTGGATGCATTGCATAAACAAACATATCATTCATCATGCGCATAAGCAGGTCTCACACCAGGTTTCCTTATCTTTCTTCTATTTATTTTAGTAGGATGGATCTCGAACAGTCGGTCAAGGACTTGCAGTCTCAAAATTCACAGTTTCAACATCTCCTGATGACCTTGGCCAAGGGTCAGGAGGATCTGAAAGCCCTGCTTGGGAATAAAGAGCAAGTGAAAAAGAAGAAGAAGAGAGTCGGGGTGGCTACCCTAGGAAGAAGGTTTGAGGGTGAAGCCAGAAGAGTCCTTGAATTTCCCCCTACATCTGAAGAGGGAACCAGTAAAGGGAATGCGGCTGCGGTACCTTCTGAATCCGAAGCTGAAGAAGGAGAGGCTGAAGAAGACAAAGACTACTCTGAGCAACAATACCTGCCCGCCGATGATAAGTACAAAGGCTTGGAAGATAGGTTGGCAGCTATGGAGCTGCAGAGAGTTCCCGACTTAGATTTCGAAGATTTGGGATTAGTTGCTGGAATTGTGATCCCCCCGAAGTTCAAAGTGCCAGTTTTTGCAAGATATGACGAACTGTCTTGCCCTAAAATGCATCTCAGATCATATGTAAGGAAGATCCAACCTTACACTGCAGACAAGAACCTGTGGATTCATTTCTTTCAGGATAGCCTTTCAGGAGCTCAACTCGAATGGTTCTATCAGCTGGATGGATCCAGTATCCGAAACTGGGAGGACTTGGCTACTGCCTTTTACAAACAATATCAGTACAATTCTGACCTCGCTCCTACGCGTACCCAACTCCAGGGTATGTCACTGGGGACGGGCGAAGGATTCAAGGAGTATGTGCAAAAGTGGAGGGACCTGGCTGGAAGGGTGCAGCCACCACTGACTGACCGTGAACTTGTTGACATGTTCCTGGGGACCCTGTCTGGTCCGTTCTTCAATCTTCTGATTGGTAATTCCTCTGCTGGGTTTACAGATTTGATCTTGACTGGTGAGAGAATAGAAGCTGGTATCAAGTCGGGGAAGATACAGAAAGGTGCCTCCGCAAGTACTGAGAAGAAACCTTTCAAGAAAGAAGCTAGTGCTGTTTATGGTCCCAGAAGACAAGTTAAGCCGGAACGCCGCCCAACTGTCAATGCGTTGGTAATTTCGAAGCCTGTTGCTGCTCCTCAGCAGTTTAACCAACCAAGGGGTGAGAGACCCAAGAGGCAGTACACTCGGCTCAGTATGACCCTGTCTCAGATTTTGCCGCAACTACTGTCAACCAATCTGGTAACTGTCAAAGAAGCTCCGAAGGTGGTGAACACAGCTTCTCCAAAGTACAACCCCAACGCCCGTTGCGCTTATCACTCTGATAGCCCGGGGCATACTACGGACGATTGTTGGGCTCTGAGGAATAAGGTTCAAGACCTTATTGATGCTAAAGAAATACAGTTTGAGGCGCCCGAAAGGCCCAATGTTGTGACTGCTCCTATGCCCCAGCATGGAGTGAACGCTGTGGAAGAAGACCGGTATGTAGCCTCCGTGGAAGAGATTGTTACTCCGTTGTTGACTGTCAAAAGGAACCTGTTGCTAGCCGGTTTATTTCCGAGATGTGGTAAAGGTTGCCTTCTATGTGCTGTTTCACCTGTTAGTTGTCCCTTTCTGAAATCAGGTATCCAAAGCCTGATGGATAGCAAAGAGATCTTGTTCGAGAAGATTGTTGTTCCTGCTGTCCCTGCTGAATAAGTGTCCATTGTCACTATTTTCAACAACCCTCCTAAGGCTCCCTCAAAGAAGCCTGTCAAAATCATGTCCACTCAGAAGATTGCTCCTATCATCATTACTGTTCCGGGGCCTCTCCCTTATACATCTGACAAAGCTGTCCCATGGCACTATGGGGCAGATGTTTATGTGCTTGGAGTTAAACAAGAGTTTGATACTAGTACCGGTGTCAGTAACATCACCGGGCCTGCCAAGATTACTCTCAGTGGTAGGCTGTTCTCACCAGATATTGCGCCACCAGCTATTCAGAAACCTCTTATCATCACACCTGCAAGTGTGTCTGCTTCCCTTCCTAATCAAGTTCCTGTTTCTACCCCTGCCGCCGAGTCATCTGACACTCGGGGCAAAGGGATTGCTACTGATTTGCCTTCCCTGACGGAGGCACCAAAGACAACCACTATTGAAGCTTCCCAGCAAGAGATGGAAGAGATCCTCAAGATTATCAAGAAAAGTGATTTCAACGTAGTTGAGCAGTTGGGGAACACCCCATCAAAGATTTCTATGCTATCACTATTGTTGTGTTCAGAGGCCCATGCCAAGGCCCTAATTTCCTTCCTGAAGACGGCCCATGTGCCACAAGAAACGTCTGCTGATCAATTTACTGATTGTGTGGCCAACTTGACTGTTGATAATGGTTTGGGCTTCTCTGACGCTGATCTGACTACCAAAGGAAAGAACCATAATGACGCCCTGCATGTCTCCATTGAATGCAGGGGCACTACTCTTGCCCATGTGTTGGTAGACACCGGTTCTTCATTGAACGTATTACCCAAGAAGGCCCTAGACAGGTTGGATTATGAGGGTTTGGAGCTCAAGCCTAGTAACATTATTGTCCGGGCCTTTGACGGTTCGAAAAGGATGGTACATGGGGAAGTTAACATTCCAATTAGGGTTGGTTCTCAAGTTTTTTATTCTACTTTCTATGTGATGGACATCCGACCATCCTATTCTTTTTTGCTGGGTCGTCCATGGATCCACAAGGCTGGAGCTGTAACCTCCACACTACATCAGAAGCTTAAGTACCCGGTTAGAGGGAAAATTGTTACAGTTTAAGGGGAAGAAAAGTATATGGTCAGTCACCTTAACTCGTTCCGGTACATAGAGATGGATGGGGAGTTCATTGAAACCCCCTTTCAACACTTTGAAGAGGTGCCTCAGACACTGGCATCAGCTGAAACTGTGATTGAAGACCCTCCTTTGAAGATGGCTTCCTTGAAGGATGCTCGGGCTGTGGTTGAGAAGGGTGAGTGCGCAAACTGGGGCCGACTTCCTGACTTTACTCCAAAGACTAACAAGTTTGGTTTGAGCTTCACTGCAGAGGCTCAAAAGGCTGTTCGTAAGGCAAGGATCGGAAGACCTCCTGTGTTCATCACCAACCCGGGAGTGAATGCTATTGAAGACGATGTCGAGGAATCTGAATTCGACAGCTGGATCTACCCAACAACTGACGGTGGACCAAGCAAATGGACTGCCAAAGACTTCACACCTATTACTTTTGTCACTCAGTAATGAACTCTTTTGTTTTCAATTTGTAACAAACAATATGTTGAAACTTTTATGGCTCGTTGTCCTACCCGGGGCACCGCGGCTTCATTTGTGAGGGCTTTTTGTGTGTCATTTTCATATATCATCAATAAAAACATTGGACGTTTGTTGCATTTCAAAATCTTGTGCTCCTTTTCTTTCTTTATTATATATTGCAAAACAGCTATATTTACACACACTCACTTATACAGGTTCCAATCCACTCTGGATCTCACTAGTAACGACTCTGCTAATGCCAGTTATGACTTCGAAAATCCGATCAACTTAGCCGAAGACGAAGGTGAAGATGATTGCGAAGTGCCTGGTGAGCTTGCGAGACTGTTACTCCAGGAAGAGAGGGCCATTCAGCCACATGAAGAGCCAGTGGAAACGGTAAATCTAGGTACTGAGACAGACAGAAAGGAAGTCAAGATCGGTGCCAATCTAGAGCTCAGTGTGAAACAACGGTTGATTCAGATGCTGCATGACTATGTGGAAATCTTTGCCTGGTCTTACGAATACATGCCTGGGTTGGATACCGACATTGTGGTTCATCACCTGCCTACCAAGGAAGATTGCCCTCCGGTAAAACAGAAGGTCCGCCGTATGCGTTCAGAAATGTCCGAGAAAATCAAAGTTGAGGTTATGAAACAATTCGACGCCGGTTTTCTAGAAGTGACTTCTTACCCTCAGTGGATTGCCAATGTGGTTCCAGTACCGAAGAAAGATGGTAAGGTCCGAATGTGTGTTGATTACAGGGATTTGAATAGGGCGAGCCCTAAGGATGATTTCCCTCTGCCTCATATCGACGTTCTAGTTGACAACACTGCTCAGCATAAAGTATTCTCCTTCATGGACGGTTTCTCCGGTTATAATCAAATCAAGATGGCTCCTGAAGACATGGAGAAGACCACTTTTGTTACTCAGTGGGGCACCTTTTGCTACAAAGTCATGCCTTTTGGGTTAAAAAATGCTGGGGCAACCTACCAACATGCCATGGTTGCTTTATTTCATGACATGATCCATCATGAGATTGAAGTATATGTTGACGATATGATTGCAAGGTCCCAAACTGAGGAGGAACACCTTGACCATCTATGGAAGTTGTTTGACCGTCTGAAGTTGTACAAGCTGAGGTTGAACCCGAACAAGTGCACCTTTGGGGTGAGATCTGGAAAATTGCTAGGCTTCGTCGTAAGCGACAAAGGTATTCAAGTGGACCCTGCCAAAGTGAAAGCCATACAAGAGATGCCAACTCCTAAGACAGAAAAGGAAGTCAGAGGCTTTCTAGGACGGTTGAACTACATTGCCCGATTCATCTCGCATCTAACCGTTACCTGTGAACCAATCTTCAAACTGCTGAAGAAAGATCAAGTAGTACGTTGGAACGATGAATGTCAGGCCGCTTTCGAAAAGATCAAAGAGTATCTCCAAGAACCATCCATTCTTATGCCGCCGGTTGAAGGGAGACCTCTAATCTTATACTTGACAGTACTGGACAACTCAATGGGGTATGTGCTGGGGCAGCATGACGAGTCTGGCCGAAAAGAACACGCCATTTATTACCTTAGCAAAAAGTTTACCGACTATGAGACCCGGTACTCACTGCTCGAGAAAACTTGCTACGCTTTGGTATGGGCTGCTCGCCGGCTGAGACAGTATATGTTGACTCACACTACTCTGTTGATTTCAAAAATGGATCTAATCAAGTACATATTCGAAAAGCCTGCTCTGTCTGGAAGAATAGCAAGATGGCAGATGATCTTGACGGAATATGACATCCAATACACGACTCAAAAAGCAATCAAGGGAAGTGTATTGGCAAACCATTTGGCACACCAGGCTGTGGACGATTACCAATCGATGAACTTTGAATTTCCAGACGAGGATATCATGGTAGTGACTGATTGTGAAGTACCTGGACCGGATGAAGGACCTGAGGAAGGATCCCGATGGTCTATGCACTTTGACGGAGCCTCGAACGCTTTGGGTAACGGTATCGGCACTGTGATCATATCCCTTAAAGGAACTCATACTCCACTCACTGCCCGACTATGTTTCAACTGCACCAACAACATGGCGGAGTATGAGGCATGTATCATGGGTCTTCAAGCTGCAATCGACTTAAGGATCAAGTTTCTGAGTGTCTTCAGAGATTCCGCTCTCGTGATCAATCAGGTGAAAGGCGAGTGAGATACGAAACACCCAAATCTTATTCCTTACAAGGAGTATGTGTTGACGTTGATTCCCCACTTCGAAGAGATAACTTTTGAACACTTCCCAAGAGAGGAGAATCAGTTAGCGGACGCATTGGCTACGATGTCTTCTATGTTCAAAGTCAAATGGGACAATGAGGCTCCCCGGATCATTATCTGGAAGTTGGATGAACCTGCGCATTGCTGCGATCTTGAGACCGAAGAGGTAACAGAAAAACCCTGGTATCATGAAGTGAAGAGGTACCTTGAAGCTCAAGAATATCCCGAAGGCGCATCTGTTAATGACAAGAAATTCCTGAGAAGGTTTGCGGCAAAGTTCTTCCTCAGCAACGACATTCTGTACAAGCGAAACCATGATTCAACGTTACTGCGTTGTATGGATAAGACTGGAGCAGAAAAGATCATGGCGGAGCTACATGAAGTTACCTTCGGAACACATTCCAGTGGACATACTATGGCAAAGAAAATCCTTCGGGCAGGATATTTCTGGTCCACAATGGAAGCCGACTGTTATCAGCATTCTCGGACTTGTCATAAATGCCAGATTTATGCTGATAAGGTGCACATCCCTCCGGTTCCTCTGAACGTCTTGACAACACCTTGGCCATTTGCAATGTGGGGCATTGATATGATCGGAGAAATCAGACCTACGGCATCCAACGGGCACCACTTCATCCTGGTAGCGATTGATTACTTCACAAAGTGGGTCGAAGCAGCCTCCTATGCTACCGTAACCAAGAACGTCGTGGCACGGTTCATTCGGCACAACCTGATCTGTCGATACGGTGTACCTGAGAGGATCATTACAGACAATGGTACCAATCTCAACAACAAGATGATCACTGAGCTCTGCGAGCAATTCAAGATACATCACCACAACTCTTCTCCCTACCGGCCGAAGATGAATGGGGCTGTAGAAGCGGCGAATAAGAATATCAAGAAGATTGTGCAGAAGATGACAGTGACCTACAAAGATTGGCACGAAATGTTACCGTTTACTCTTCATGGGTACCGTACCTCAGCACGGACGTCAATAGGGGCAACACCCTTTTCCTTGGTCTATGGCATGGAGGCAGTCTTGCCTATTCAAGTCTAGATACCCTCTCTCCGGATAATGAAGGATGTAGACTTGAACGAAGATGACTGGATCCAGACTCGGCTTGATCAATTAAACCTAATCGACGAAAAAAGACTCATTGCTATTTGTCATGGTCAAACGTACCAAAAACGGATGATCAGGGCATTTAACAAGAAAGTCAGACGACAAGAGTATCAAGTCGGAGACCTGGTAATCAAGCGCATCATTCTACCTCAAGGTGATCCCAGGGGCAAATGGACCCCCACGTACGAAGGGCCATTTGTGGTTAAACATATCTTCTCAGGAGGTGCGATGATTCTAACCACCATGGATGGTGACGATCTTCCTCACCCTGCCAAAGCGAACATAGTAAAAAAAATACTACGCATGATCAAAGACCCGCTAGGTTGACACACCTAGGCAAAAATAAGGGCTTCCCGGCGAACTAAAAGGGTTCGAGCAAAAATAAGGGATGAAATGAAAAAATCTGTACACCTGGCAAGTCGAAAACCTGAAAAGGCGGCTTGGGCAAAAATGGGTATCCCGGTGGACTGAAAACCCGAAAGGGCGGTCCAGGCAAAAGTTAGGGATAAAGCATAATACTATGTCTCATTAGATCACCTTGCATCCAGAATTCGGCATCAACTATCGGGCTCAGATGACGCCAATCAATCAGCTTCATCTTCAACTAAGCAGTAAAGTGATGAGACGCTTGAAGACATAAAGGCGATAGCAGAGTTGGAACCCAGTGGGATTATTTTTCACATAGCTGTTTTGTTTCCTTTTCACATTTGTATAAACTCTATTTTGCTCGGCGGCGTCCTCTTACTAGGACGTCATCCTCCTGTACATAAAATGCCTATTTGCAGGCAAATATTCGAAATCAATACAAGTTCAATTTTTTAGACAAATTACCCATCGTTTTTCCTTTTTCTGTTTTGTATTGCAAAGAACGTCCAATGTCCATTTTTGATATATGCATTTGACATTAATTGCTAATCATGAATATTTGCATACGAAACAAAAGACTAATTACAAATGACATCAGAAGCAGGGGCAATTTAGAATTGTTTAAGCGACCTAGTTGTTCTGTCCACCAAGGTACCAAGGTAGGTTCAGCTGAAGAATGTAACCAAGTTACCTCAACTCCCCACAGATTAAGACCAGATTCAACAATACTCTCCCCAGGAAGAGTTGGTCTCCCATCAGCCCCGAAAAGGCACTTTGTATCCCTAGCAAGTCAGCAACACTCTCCTCAAGCAGAGTTAGTCTGCTGTCAGCCCTAGAAAGTTGGGTATCCCCAGAAGATCTCAACATTCCCCAGCGGAGTATAGACATTCCTCAACAAGCATCCCCGACAGTCTTAATATAAGATTGTTCCCCGGCAGAATAAAGACACCCCAGTGGAACCATTCCCCTGTACAGTCCAAAGTTTCCCCAGGAAAATGGAATCCTTATCCCCAGTAGATTCTGGAGGCTTATCCCCTGCAGAGTATGAGCGTCTCTCCCCGACTTTATTCAAAGGTTATTTCCCCACCAGGGTATAACTGGGTCTTCCTCAGCTAATAACCACGGAAAGTTCGTCCTCGGCGAAGTTCTTCCTATTCCCCAGCGGAGTTCATCAAGTTCCCCAACATAACTTATCAGTGGAATCTCCAGCGGAGCTCTCATCAAAACCTCAGCGAAGTATCTCTTCTCGCAGAGTAATTCCCTGTAGAGTAATCTCTCCAACAAGTTTATTCCCCAACGGAGTCATCTTCTCCTATCGGTTTATTCTTACAATCATCATCCCTAACGGAAGCGAAGAACTCTACTCTTCAACATCAGCCCAGGATTCCACAAATTCCCGGCACTCGTCAAGGATTTATTTTCCTAGACGAAAATACATTCATAGACATTTCACATTTTATACACAATGACGCATACATATACGCATCATATCACACAATCTCATTTATTCTTGAGAACATCATAACCTCATGCATATCATACATCATGACATTGCATACAACTAATGTTTTTGCCTTTTCAGGAAAAAGGACAATCCAAAGATGATTACTATCAACTATCGCAATTCCAGATTCGATTCTTGTATCTAGCCAGGGCACACCTGTGAGTGATTTGATTGTAGATTCGATTCCTGTATCTAGCCAGGGCATATCTGCATGAAGAGTTTGAAGATCAACCCCTGTAACAGGCCAGGAAATTATCTTTCATTCTCAGGTCAGAGGTTTACACCTTTATCCAGCCAGGAAAGCTATCTCTACCAACCTTTTGCCAATTCCAGATTCGATTCATGTATCTAGCCAGGGCACATCTGTGAGCAACAAATTCCAGATTCGATTCCTGTATCCAGCCAGGGCATATCTGTAGACAACAATTTCCAGATTCGATTCATGTATCCAGCCAGGGCATATCTGTAGACGACCAATTCCATATTCGATTCCTGTATCTAGCCAGGGCATATCTGTGAGTGATTTGATTGTGGATTCGACACCTGTATCCAGCCAGGGCATATCTGCATGAACAGTTTAGAGATTCGACACCTGTATCCAGCCAGGGCACGTCTGTAAACAACCTTTTGAAGTTCCGGATTCGATTCCTGTATCTAGCCAGGGCACATCTGTGAGCAACTAATTGTAGATTCGATACCTGTATCTAGCCAGGGAATATCTACATGAAGAGACTGAAGATCAACACCTGTAGCAGGCCAGGAAACATCTTCCTTTCTCAAAGTACCCAAGTTCTCTCTAAGGAATCTCTTACGCGATCAACACTTCCATATGGCATCTATAAGCCCATCCTCCTATCCACCATCTCTCCAAATGGCATCTATAAGCCCATTTCCGCCATCACATTGCTGATACTCCACCATGCGAGTGCAAATTTCCGGGCACTCTAGTGTCCAATCTCCTTTTACCCTCGAGTCGCGAAAGGCAAACTTGCCAATCTAACTTTTCAGGTTCAAGAAGATTGAACAGGGGAAACTGTTGTACCCCAAAATTTGCCCTCCCATTTCCTTAATATTTTCTCACCACAAGACCCTTGAAGCTCAAGATCCAGTTAGGGTTTGCTCTGCTCAAGACCCCTCCTTGCACTGTTGACCCAAATTAGGGTTTGAGTTTGCACAAAGATGTTTTGACCTAAAATGTCCAAAGTGACTTTCATGCTTCATGTTGGACCCATAAGTTTATCCCTACCAAGTTTCCAGCCTTGATTCCAATCTTTGCCCAGTCAATTGGACAGTTGACCTAGAAATCAGCTGTATTGGGGAAAAGTCAAGTGTGGTCAATTGACAGTCAAACTTCATGATTTTTGACCCACATCAAAATTATGAACTAATATGGACTATTTGATCAAGTTTGGATCACAATCCCACCAGAAATTTGATCAGATCACCAAAAGGGCAAAATTGTCATTTTTAGGGTTTTGACTGCACAAAGGCAATTTTTGACTGTTTGACCTAGCCAATGGCAAACCAAGCTCACATATGGACTCAAGGACTCAATGGAATTGTCTTGACATGTTCAACAAGTTCAAAAGATCCCAAATGCACAAGATTGACAGATGAATTTTCCAGTCAACTGATCAATTTTTGACTATATACTGAAAAGTCAAACTTTGACTTTTTGGTCAAAATCAAGTGTCAAGATTCATTTTTCATCAAAACATGTCAAATTGTGAAACTTGTTCATCAAGAAATCAAAAATCACAAATTAGGGTTTGAAATGAAGAAATTTCATAACTTAGAATTTTTCTAAGTTATGAAAATTCCTAATTTTTTTCTAACTTTGTCCCATTTTTTCATCAAGATACATTTGGATTCAAACAAAACTCAAAACATGAAAGTTATAGTCCATTGCAAAATATACAACTTTGATTCACAAAGTTTCCTCAAAAGAAGCTTGTAGCTCAAGTTATGATTTTTGTAACAAGGGTGCAAAACATTCTTAACTTAGAAAATTTTTGACCTATTCTAGGCAGTATTTTTGCCCAACTTCATGGACACTTTTCACATGCTTCCACTTGGAATCTCAACTTTCATTACAAATATGGATTGTAGTACACATTCCAAGCTTTACAAAATGTCCAAGAACTTCTCAAACACCCTTGTGGTTAGGGAGAATCGAATTTGTCAATATGGGCAAAAGTCACTTTGTTCATGAGCCATTTCCATGTTCATAACTTTGCATTTTTGAACTCAGCATGTGCAAGCTACATTACAGGCCTCTAATCCTTTTCTTACTCAATAATTAAATGCCAATCCATTGTGCCAAGACATTATTTTTCTCATTTGGTCATTACATGAAGAATTATGCCTTAATTAGAAAAAGCAAGTTATCCATTTTTGTAAAGGTGAACTTTATGTCAAGTTTGCAAATCAAGAGGTACAGGCCATATCTTTGGACACAAGATTCATGGACATATCCCACTGATCAAGACTCAAGTGTGCAGCATAGTTTAGGGCTTGGGACAGGCTTGTATAGGAACACACATTTCCTTGCTTCACATAGAAGAAACCTTGCATTTTGAAACACAACTCACATTTCTGTCAAGGGAAGCTTAAGTAAACTTGTTGAACACATTCCTTACTCCTCAACTAACCTGAAACACGACCAAGCCATCCTCAAGACTCCCTCATTCATCAAAACACAGTTTTGTGGCAAAACAGGGTATCTTCTGCATATTGACTTCCATAGTTCATTTCCCTCATGCGTTTTCATCCAAACCACCTCAAACACATTCAATAACATCCATACAAGCTATCCCCAACCTTAGATACAGACTGTAACAGCCATAGCATAGTTTGCCATTTTCATTTTTCTCTCTTGCAGGTTGACTTCCATGGAGTGATTCAGCAAGATTCAAAGCACACCAAGCATTGGAGGAGCATCCCTGAACTTCAAGCAAGTTGTATAAGTCCTCACATTGCCTTGAAAGTACCTCCATTGTCATACATGATCCAAGCTGAACAGGTAAGTTCATGGACTTCTATCTCTCAATCTAGGAAGAGTTAGCCTTAGGTTTATGAATGAAAAATACTCTACTCATGGCCCTGAAGCTACACATATAATTACTTTGCATTTATGTTATGTGTGCTGAGAGAATTTGGAACCTGAATATTAGAAAAAAACTTAGGTCAGGAATTAGGGATGAAGAAATTCTCTTTCGTTTCTTAGAGTTAAGTTAAGTTCTTTATATGTCTGGATTCGTCTCTTGATGCTCTACATTTTTGGTGTTATGAGTTTTGCTTGAAAGTCCAAGAATCAGGATGTTTGAATCAGCAGGGGAAACGCGCGTTTTTGAAACAATTTGGCTGGAGGTTGAAGAAGATAGACTTGGGCTGAGCCTGAGTTTTATTTTCCTTTTTGCACCATCTTTTTACACATACACCCCCCTGGCCCATTTTGAGATATATTTGTCATTTTTTATTTTTTCCTTTTGATTTTGATTTTATATTTTTATCCAAACATGAAAAAACATTAAAAATATTTTTCTCACATTTTTTGCATTTTATTTGGTATTTATTTTGTTTCATTAGGTTTATATGTAAATAAATATATAAATACTTTTATTTAAAATACTAGAAATAATACCAATACATTTTATTTTCTGATTTTATTTTATTTTATCTTTTGAAAACATTTTATAAAAAATATACCTTTTTTTTGTAAATAATAAATAATTTATTTTTGTACATATTTAATATATTTAGTAAATAATATAAATACTTATATATTTATTAGAATATTTAGGAATAAAATACAAAAATAATACATTTTTATTTTTATTAACATTTGACCTCAAAAATCACTTTTTTACAATATACTTCCTTTTTATTTATTTTTTGTACATAATTAATAAATATTGCATACATTAAATAATAAATACATTTTATTTAGCAAAATTAGGGTTTTGCCCTAAAACATGAAAAATCCAAAAATTAATACTTTTTATTTTTGTTTATTTGACACATAAAAAATACCTTTTTCATACATATAAAAAATCATTTTTTGCATCTTGCATATTTATTGTATTTTTATTTAATTATTGTGCAATTAAATAATTTGTATAATTCAATTTGGATGTAATAGTTTAGATTTAATTTTTCTTGCTAAATATCCCCCATTTGAACATTTGTACCCCCCGTCCCATAATTTGTGTTGTAATAATTTAGGACCTTTAAATTCCGCATTTAAAAGCTTTCTAAATATGCCATGATAGAATTAGGGTTTTGTATGCAAAAATCAACCAACAATAGCTTGACCTAATTCCAAGATAAAAGCATGAAAATGAACAAACACCAATCACACTTGCACCCCTTAGGGTTACTCCACTTGTTGCCTTCAATAATGGGCCATGTTGTATGTTAGGTGTCTTTGGCAAAACAAAAACAAAACAATATCAAATGATCATAGTCCCTCGATGACGCTTTCGAAAGTTGCCTAAAAATGATCAAGTCCCTTAAAGGAAAAAATTGCCCAAAAAAACTTGGCACTATTGCAATCATGGTCTAAACGATGACCCGCGCCCGTCCCGTTAACATCCTAACACAAGATTGTCCACCAAATACAATGGTGGAACAAAATTGTTAAAAGGGTTAAAAACATAGGAAAGATCTTTGAGAAATTTAGGGGTAGACAAAACTCTTAGTTACTTGATAAACTTGCAAAATAAAACCTTGCCTATTTTCAAAACACACATCACAACACACTTTCAAAACAACTTTCAAAAACATTGAAAACTTTTCAAAAGATAAGTACACCTTTGTATACATCCCAACATGGATCATTACAAAGGTTGCCACCACATTGGCCTCTTTTCAAAACATTTTCAAACCCACACACAAAGCACCATTTCAAACAATTGAAAATCAAGGCAAGTTGATCTAAGCAAGTAGCTAAGAGCCCATGGATAACCATGGATAGAAAGGGTGCTAATACCTTCCCTTTCTATAATCTACTCCCCGAACCCAAGAAAACATCTCAAAGGTTTTTGCTGTGCTTTTTAACCTTTCCTTAGGATAAAATAAAAAGTCGGTGGTGACTCTTGCTCAACCGAAACATTTGCGAAAACAAACGCAAAACCTCAAGTCAGTTCTCCCACCGTATCACAGTGTGAAGCAACGGTTGATTCAGATCTGCGTGACTATGATGAGATCTTTGCCTGGTCTTATGAAGACATGCCCGGGTTGGATACTGATATTGTGGTTCACCGCCTACCTACCAAGAAAGACTGTCCTCCAGTTAAATAGAAAGTCCGCCGAATGCGCCCAGAGATGTCTGAGAAAATCAAGGCTGAAGTAATGAAACAGTTTGACGCCGGTTTTCTAGCAGTTACTTCTTACCCTCAGTGGGTGGCCAATGTGGTTCCTGTACCGAAGAAGGATGGTAAGGTTCGAATGTGTGTTGACTATAGGGATCTGAACAGGGCAAGCCCCAAGGATGACTTCCCTCTGCCTCATATCGACGTTCTGGTTGACAACACCGCTCAGCATAAAGTCTTCTCCTTTATGGATGGTTTCTCCGGTTATAATCATATTAAAATGGCTCCCGAAGACATGGAGAAGACAAATTTTGTTACTTAGTGGGGTACCTTTTGCTACAAGGTCATGCCTTTTGGATTGAAGAATGCTAGGGCAACGTATCAGCGTGCCATGGTGGCTTTGTTTCATGACATGATCCATCATGAGATTGAAGTATACGTCGACGATATGATTGCAAGATCTCAAACTGAAGAAGAACATCTGGACCACCTTCAAAAGTTATTTGACAGGTTGAAGTTGTACAAGCTGAGGTTAAACCCGAACAAGTGCACCTTCGGGGTGAGATCTGGTAAGTTGCTGGGTTTCATCGTAAGCGATAAAGGTATTCAAGTGGATCCGCCAAAGGTGAAGGCCATATAAGAGATGCCAGCTCCCCAAACAGAGAAAGAAGTCAGAGGCTTTCTGGGATGACTGAATTACATTGCTCGATTCATCTTGCACCTGACTGCTACTTGTGAGCCAATCTTCAAGCTGTTGAAGAAAGATCAAGTAGTACATTGGAATGATGAATGCCAGGCCACTTTCGAAAGGATCAAAGAGTATCTCCAAGAGCCATCTATTCTGATGCCTCCAGTTGAAGGGAGACCTTTGATCTTATACTTGACAGTACTCGACAACTTAATGGGGTGTGTGTTGGGTCAGTATGACGAGTCTGGCCGAAAAGAGCATGCTATTTATTACCTTAGAAAAAAGTTTACCGACTGCGAGACCCGATACTCGTTGCTCGAGAAAACTTGCTGTGCTTTGGCATAGGCTGCTCGCCGGCTGAGACGGTATATGCTGACTCACACTACGTTATTGATATCAAAGATGGATCCCATCAAGTATATCTTCGAAAAGCCTGCCTTGTCCGGAAGAACAGCAAGATGGAAGATGATCTTGACTGAGTATGACATCCAATATATGACCCAAAAGGCAATCAAGGGAAGTGTGTTGGCAGACCATTTGGAACATCAGGCAGTGGATGATTACCAGTCTATGAACTTTGAATTCCCGGACGAGAATATCATGTTGGTAACTAATTGTGAGACACCTGGACCGGATGAAGGACCTGAGGAAGGATCCCGATGGTCTATGTACTTTGATGGAGCTTCAAACGCTTTGGGTAATGGCATTGGCGCCGTGATCACATCTCCTAAAGGCTCTCATAATCCGTTTACCGCCCGACTATGTTTCAACTGCACCAATAATATGGCGGAGTATGAAGCATGCATCATGGGCCTTCGAGCAGCAATTGACCTAAGGATTAAGTTTCTGAGTGTCTTCGGAGATTCCTCTCTCGTGATCAGTCAGATCAAAGGCGAGTGGGATACGAAACATCCAAATCTTATTCCTTACAAGGAGTATGTATTGACATTGCTTCCCCATTTTGAGGAGATAACCTTTGAACACTTCCCGAGAGAGGAGAATCAGTTGGTGGACGCGCTGGCTACGATGTCTTCTATGTTCAAAGTCAATTGGGATAACGAAGCTCCCCGGATTATCATTAAAATATTGGACAAACCTGCACATTGCTGTGACATTGAGACTGAAGAGGTAGCAGATAAACCCTGGTTTCATGAGGTAAAAAGGTATCTTGAATCTCAGGAGTACCCCGAGGGTGCGTCTGTTAATGATAAGAAGTTTCTGAGAAGGTTCGCGGCGAAGTTCTTCATCAGCAATGGCATTCTTTACAAGCGCAACCATGATTCGAAATTACTGCGATGTGTGGATAAGAATGAAGCAGAAAGGATCATGGCGGAGTTACATGAAGGTACTTTCGGAACCCATTCCAGTGGACACACCATGGCAAAGAAAATCCTTCGGACAGGATACTTTTGGTCCACAATGGAAGCCGACTGTTATCAGCATTCTCGGACATGTCACAAGTGCCAAGTCTATGCTGATAAGGTGCACATACCTCCAGTACCTCTAAACGTCTTGACGACACCTTGGCCTTTTGCAATATAGGGCATTGATATGATCGGCGAGATTAGACCTACAGCATCCAACGGGCATCGTTTCATCCTGGTAGCTATTGATTATTTTACAAAGTGGGTTGAAGCAGCTTCCTTTGCTACAGTAACTAAGAACGTCGTGGCACGGTTCATTCGGCCCAATCTGATCTGTCGATACGGTGTACCAGAGAGGATCATAACGGACAATGGTACCAATCTCAACAACAAGATGATCACTGAGCTCTGCAAGCAGTTCAAGATACAGCATCACAACTCTTTTCCCTACCGGCCGAAGATGAATGGGGTTGTTGAAGCGGCTAATAAGAACATTAAGAAGATTGTGCAGAAGATGACCGTGACATACAAAGACTGACATGAGATGTTACCATTTTCTATTCATGGGTACTGTACCTCAGCGCGGACGTCAACTGGGGAAACACCCTACTCCTTGGTATATGGTATGGAGGCAGTCTTGCCCATCGAAGTTCAGATACCCTCTCTCCGAATCATGAAGGATGCAGGTTTGAGCGAAGATGACTGGATCCAGACCCGACTTGATCAGCTGAACCTAATCGACGAAAAGAGACTTACTGCTATTTGTCACGGTCAGACGTACCAAAAATGGATGATCAAGGCATTTAACAAGAAAGTTAGACGACAAGAGTATCAAGTTGGGGATCTGGTAATCAAGCGTATTATCCTACCTCAAGGTGATCCCAGGGGAAAATGGACCCCTACTTACCAAGGGCCATTTGTGGTTAAGAACATTTTCTCAGGAGGAGCTATGATTCTAACCACCATGGATGGTGACGACCTTCCTCACCCCGTCAACGCAGACATAGTGAAAAGATACTACGCATAATCAAAGACCCGCTAGGTTGACTGACCTAGGCAAAAATAAGGGCTTCCCGGCGAACCAAAAGGGTTCGGGCAAAAATAAGGGATGAAAATTAAAAAAAAAATTTGTACACCCGGAAAGTCGAAAACCTGAAAAGGCGGCTTGGGCAAAAAAGGGTATCCTGGTGGACTGAAAACCCGAAAGGGCGGTCCGGGCAAAAATTAGGGATCAAAGCGTAACACTATGTCTCATTGGATCACCTTGCATCCAGACTTCGGTATCGACTATCAAGCTCGGATGACACTAATCGATCTGATTCATCTTCAAACAGTAGCAAAGTGATGAGATGCTTGAGGACATAAAGGCAATAGCAGAGTTGGAACCCAGTGGGATTATTCACATAGCTGTTTTGTTTAGTTTTTTCACAAATTGTGTAAATTCTATTATTCGGCGGCGTTCTCTTACTAGGACGTCAGCCTCTTCTACAAAAATGCCTATTTACAGGCCAAACTTCAAAATCAATACAATTCATTTTCAAAGAAATTTCAAACTGTTTTTCCTTTATCTGTTTTGATTTTCAAAGAACGTCCAAGGTTCATTTTTGATATATGCATTTGACATTAATTGCTGCTCATAAATATTTACATGCGAAACAAAAATGATTACTGGTAATATTAGAAACAGGGGCAATAAGAATTGTCTGAACTGTACAGTTGCTCTGTCCACCAGGTATAAAGGTAGATTCAGCTGAAGAATATGGCTAAGATACCTTCACTCCCCGCAGAGTAAGGCAGTAATGGTTGCTCTCCCCCAGTTGAGACTTGCAATTATGAACGAATCAGCAATACTCTCCCCAAGCAGAGTTGATCTACCATCAGCACTAAAAAGGCTTGATATCCCCGACAGTCTTAATATTCCCTGGCAGAGTATAAGAATGTTCCCCGGCAGAATACAAGATACCCCTAGTGGAGTTAAAATTTTCCCAACGTAGTCTGAAAAAGCTTCCCCAACGGAGTTGAAGTATCATCCCCAGTAGACTCTGGAAGTTTATCCCCAGCAGGAGTATAAAAATAAATCTCCCCAGCCGAGTTCAAAGGATCATTCCCAGCAGAATTCAGAGGGTTATCCCCACAAAAGTCTAACAGGTCTATCCCCAGCAAGTTGCAACTGAAAGACCATCCCCAGCGGAGTTCTTTCCTTTCACAAATAGGAATTCAATCCTCAACAGATCCAACATCACCAGCAACGATAATTCATCCTGACAGAGTTTATCAGTGGAATCCTCAGCAGAGCATCTCTTCCCCACAGAGTAATCTCCTCATCAGTTTATTCCCCAACGGAGTCATCCTCTCCTACAGGCTTATGCTCTTCGTTCGTCATCCCCAGCAGGAACGAAGAATTCAACTCTATTCCTCAGCAACTATCCGGGATTTATTTTCCCCAACTAGAAACATTACATTTCCATACATCATGATACATTCATATATTCATCATACCACACAATCTCATTTATTTTAAGAACATCATTGCTTGATCAATATAATGCATTGTATATGACTGACCTTTACCTTTCAGGAAAGATGCAGTTAAGTTTTCAACTATGTTGAAAGCCTTCTCTAGTTCAGTCAGATCGACCCTAAGATCTCCCTGATTCGTATTCCAGTTGAAGATATCCCAAGACTTTTGTCTAGTCCAGTTAAATCGATCCTAAGATTTTTCTGATGCCGATCCAGTCAAAGTTAATCCAAGACCATCTCTGGTTCAGTCAGATCGACCCTAAGATCTCCCTGATTCGTATTCCAGTTGAAGATATTCCAAGACTTTTGTCTGGTCCAGTTAAATCGACTCTAAGATTTTTCTGAGGCCGATCCAGTCAAAGCCTTCTCTGGTTCAGTCAGATCGACCCTAAGATCTCCCTGATTCGTATTCCAGTTGAAGATATTCCAAGACTTTTGTCTGGTCCAGTTAAATCGACCCTAAGATTTTTCTGATGTCGATCCAGTCAAAGTTAATCCAAGACCTTCTCTGGTTCAGTTAGATCGATGATAAGACCTCCCTGAGTTGTATTCCAGTTGAAGATATTCCAAGACTTGTGTCTGGTCCAGTTAAATCGATCCTATGATTTTGATCCAGTCAAAATTAATCCAAGACCTTCTCTGGTTCAGTCATATCGACCATAAGATCTCCCTGATTCGTATTCCAGTTGAGGATGTTCCAAAACTTTTGTTTGGTCCAGTTAAATCGATCCTAAGATTTTTCTGATGCTGATCCAGTCAAAATTAATCCAAGACCTTCTCTGGTTTAGTCAGATCGACCCTAAGATCTCCCTGATTCGTATTCTAGTTGAGGATGTTCCAAGACTTTTGTCTGGTCCAGTTAAATCGATCCTAAGATTTTTCTGATGTCGATCCAGTCAAAATTAATCTAAGACCTTCTCTGGTTCAGTCAGATCAACCCTAAGATCTCCCTGATTCGTATTCCAGTTGAAGATACCCCAAGACTTTTGTCTGGTCCAGTTAAATCGCTCCTAAGATTTTTCTGATGCCGATCTAGTCAAAGTTAATCCAAGACCTTCTCTGGTTCAGTCAGATCAACCCTAAGATCTCCCTGATTCGTATTCCAGTTGAAGATACCCCAAGACCTTTGTTTGGTCCAGTTAAATCGTTCCTAAGATTTTTCGGATGCCGATCCAGTCAAAGTTAATCCAAGACCTTCTCTGGTTCAGTCAGATCGACCCTAAGATCTCCCTGATTCGTATTCCAATTGAAGATATTCCAAGACTTTTGTCTGGTCCAGTTAAATCGATCCTAAGATTTTTCTGATGGCGGTCCAGTCAAAGTTAATCCAAGACCTTCTCTGGGTTCAGTTAGACCGACGATAAGACCTCCCTGATTCCTATTCCAGTCGAAGTTCAGACCACCTGTCAACAGTCTCCAAATGGCATCTGTAAGCCCATTCCCGACATCACCAGGCTGATACCACTTCATGCGAGTGCAAATTTCTGGGCACTCTAGTGTTCAATCATCTTCCACCTTCGGATCACAAAAGGCCCGAAAGCCAATCTACCTCCTCAGGTTTAAGAAGATTGAACAAGGGCAGCTGTTGTACCCCAAAATTTCTCCTCCCATATTTCTCAAAACATTGCAAGAAATATCTACAAGTGGCTCAGGATTGCTCAAGAGTTGGACAGTCAAGCTATCTCCTAAGGCAGTCAATCTCAAATTAGGGTTTTGTGTTGCATCAAGGTCCTTGCATCCAAATGACCTCAAGTGCTCCCTAATGTCCTAATATGCTCTCAAGTTCATCCATGTCAAATTTCAAGCCTTGCAGAGGAAGTTTGCTCAGTCAATTGCTCAAAAGGTCCAAAAATCAGCTGTGCTAGGGCAAAAGTCAACTGTGACCCAAATACAGTCAAACTTCAAGATTTTTTTTGTCAACATTCTCATTTTGAAGGATATTTCATCATTTGATCAATGGTTGATCATGATTCAGCAAGGATTGCTCAAAAATCATCAAGACTCAAAAGTTGCTAAATTAGGGTTTTGTAGGAAAAGTCAACTCAACTTTGACCAAGCATAACTTTCTCATACTTTATGAGAAATGACCCATCCAAAGCTCATTTTGAATAGGATGCAATTTCCTACAATCCATCTTCACACCCAAAGATCAAGAAATGAACTCACAAGAAGTTACAAATTTGGACATTATAGGTCATTTTTGAATGTCAACAAAAACACCTTTTTTGCCAAAGTTTATAAATTCAGCATGGAATATAAAATTGAGATGAGACCAAAAGGGTTGGTTACAGGACATCTCAATATTTCTAAAAAGTCAAAAAACACTTCCAAAAGTTCAAAATTGAAGAAGTTATGCATTGTTTAAGTTGGGCATTTTTGCAAAATTACCAAAAGTCAACTATCCCCAAAACTTCAAATTTTGTCAAATGGGCCCATTCTTTTCCACTTATTTGATCTTTCCACACTACACACGTGTCCTAGCTTCAGCCTTGTGTCCATTTATCAAATTTTCTATTTTATTTGATTTTTATTTGAATTATTCTATTTTAAATCAATTTAAATCAAATAAAATCACAAAACTTGGTTACATGAGATCTTTTTCTATTTTTAGGACCTAATCATCATCATCAAGTGAATCAAATTCGTATCAGCCATTCCATGTGCAAAAAGATTGGATTTTGGACAAAATTGGAAAGTTATCAATGGAGGATCAAATCAAATCTCCAAGCATTGATGTACAAGGATTCAGTCCAAAAAAGTTGACCTAATACATTGCAGCATACATATACAAGTGAAAGGACACGAATTCAAGGGCTAGAGGCTGCAAGAACATCAAAAGCAAAACTTGAAAAATTGGCAAAAAGTGTGAAACTGAAATCGTGCATAGAGGCAAATTTAGGGGCAAATCTCAACACCAATCACTTGCTGGATATCCACTAAAGCGAAGCCAACTCAAAACCAATCTCCATACACTTTCTAAAGCGCTATAAGTATCTCAAAATATCGCCCTTCTCTTGAATTCGTAACTCCTATTTCTTGCATCTTTGGCACAAATCATGGGCATATTCATAATCCTTGTTCAATTTACAAGCTTTCTGCATTAGCCAATTGCGTTTATCTGGCCTGTAACCCCCTATCCGAATCTAGGGTTCATGGTTTGTGTTTTTGGGCGTTTCTTTTTCAGGTAAAATTGGAGCCATTAGTGGACATGGATGTAACCAGGGGAGAGAGACGAGCATGACCATGGTCTTGGAATCAGTTTCCATGGCCTAGAATTGATTTTAGGTTGGACATGCGAATTTAGCTGCGGATGTAAATCCGCAGGTAAATTTATAGGGGTGAACGAGGAAGACGATGACGCGTCTCCCCCTGGTTGGACGGTTTAAATATTCGCGCTTTATTTTTTATATTTTCTGGCATTTAATTGATTTCCCATATTATTATTAGTTTTCAATATAATAACAATTGAAGAACAATGTTTCAGTGGCAAAAGCGTGTCTCCAAGTACCAACAGGACCTGGGTTTGTATCCCAGGTCCCCCCATGCATTTGTTATATTTTTTCTTCAAGTGATCCAGTATAAAACCAGGCGCGTGATACATCATACTCCCTCAAATGTCAAAGCGCCAGATGGCCCCAAGTCAGATCTGGTGGTCCAGATGTGATGTCCACCATATGCCCTAGTCAATGTGCCACATGGAATCCCACAGGGTCAACCAGGCCAGCGCCTATTGGGCCTTGAACTTGCTATCCAAACCTCCTTTCAGGCCCATATACTTCTAACTCTTTCTATTTTCTTTTTTTATTTTGCTTAATTGTTTATTATTATTATTTTTATTATCATTAACCAACCAAACTTTTTTCTTAATAAAATTATTAAAAAAAAACCAAAAAATATTTTTATTAATTAAATTAATTTTCAGTATTTTATTTTTGTTAACAAATAATTTAATTAATTTAGTTTTAATTAGGAATAACTTTAATATTTTTTTGCAATAATTAAAATTAATTTATACAATTAGGTTTTTATTAACTTTAGTTAAATTTATTTTTATTTCTTTAAATACCAAAATTCCAAAAATATTATTTTTATTAATTAATTTATTAATTTAATAATTAACTTAGTTTAATTTCTTTTTAATTCAAAAATAACCAAAAAAAAATCTCTTTTCTTCAATTAAAGGGTCAAAACCCTAAAAACTTGAGCCCAATTTAATTTCCCGCATGCGATCCATTTTATTTAATATTGTATATGTTTCTCGGAATGTAATAGTTTAATAGGACATTACTATTTTATCGCTTTATTTATTTTCTGTATTTTAATTTCAAGGGTTGCTTTTGGCGATGTAAATACCCGACGCCTTGTAATAGTTAGTTTAAATTCCGCAATTTAATTTCCACAACTTATAAACTGTTAGATGTTTGATAATAGGGAATGCATGACAAGATTGAACGTTTAAACCTAAAATCAACATAGATCACCATTGACATGTACAAAGACAAAAATTAACTGAAAACAACACACTCGCACATGCGCATTCTTAGGGTACACCTCACTTGGTTGCCTTTGAACGTGGTCACTGAGTATAGGAACTTTTAGAGGTCTCCCTCTTGTCCAAAGATCATAGTTGCCTCGAAACAGTTGCCTCGGAAAAATGATATAAGACATTAGGGTTACTGCTAAGGCGTCCTAACATTGCTTTAGTGACTGCACGTCCCTTAATCGAATTGACCCTTAAAACTCCAACGACGGTGCTACCTACTCATTTATAGTGGGATAGCACTGTCTAAAGGACATTAGCATAGATTGATTCCTTTTTCGAGTAGGTAGATGGTTCTTAAGTACTTACTCTTTCAAAAACAAAAACCTTTTACACTTACACTCTTTTCCAAACAAAAAACTCTTTTCAAACCCACAAACACAAAGAAAAGCAAATTTTGAAAACACTTTGAGCAAGTACCTAAGAGCTCATGGATAAACACAGATAGAAAGGGTGCTAACATCTTCCCTTTCTATAATCTACCCCCCGGACCCGAGAAACATCTCGAAAAAAGGAATTTATCTGTGCTTTTTTCCTTTCCTTGTTGGATAAAATAAAAGACGATGGCGACTCTTGCTTACCGTGACATTTTGAAAAAACAAACGCAAAACGCGAACCAGCATTCCAAAAAACAGTCATTTCTCTCCCACCGTATCACAGCAGTACACGTTATATAAACGAAATTGAATGATGCAAATAGCTTGGAAATGTTGTAAGGATTACAAATATGCCAATAGTTTTCTCAAACGATTCAAGAATAAGCCAAATCGATTTCAAGAACAGGGCTATGTTTCGTGAGACTTACAGTGCTTTAGAGTGCTTGAAAACACGTGGTATGGATTGTAAAAGCTTCTGGAGATGATCAGCAGTCGATTGAGACAAGTCCCAAGTCCTGAAAATGCCTCTAGCTTGGACTTTAATCTCTCACTTTTTTGTGAATTTTCCAAATCTGATTCTGCATCTCTCTGCACTTTCCAACTCTTATTTTCGTCCCTTTGGCTTGCTTATGTAATGTGTAGTGTACTAGGGTAACAAATTTGATTCAAATCTTGCTCCAATAATGATTTCCAATTTGATTTGATTCTCCATTACTAAACCTTCCAAATTTGTCCAATTTCAATCTTTTTGCACATGGTTTGGCTTGATACGAATTTGATGGTGATAATGATTGTAATTGTAGTTGTTTATGTATTGGCATGCATTTTTGGTAAAACCAGGTGTACGAATGTCATGACTGATGTCATAACATTCTAGTTTATTAGGTACAGATTTATTAGGTACCTTTGCAGAAAAATATTGTCATACAGGTACTGATGTTTATGAGTGTGTATCTGAGCATTTTGCAAAATGATCACATTTACCAAAATCAGTAAACAAGAATTCAGATGTCATAACAAATGTTAAGACATCCTGTTATGAACTAACAGGTTTGCAGTTTGGTTAATTCTGAGTTTTTTCAGGAAAATGACTCAGTCTTTCCAGAACAGAATCCTTCGTTTTCTTTGGGTTAACCTAGCTCAACCCTAACCTGGTTGATAAAGTCCTGTGACCTAGTCTTGAGGTCAAATGGAATTAACCCTAGCTTTTTGTGGAAACCCTAACTGAAGTTGCAGCTGCTATATATTCAGCAGGGCTGCTATTTTGAATGTAATCCCTTGTTGACAGAAGATCATTTAGAAGCTGTATAGTTTTAACTATTGTAATCCAAGCAATTATCATTGTGATAAGTGACTTGGAATAGGTTTTAATTGTAAGGGTTGTGTAACACTCAAAGCTTTGAAGCAAGAGTGTTTGTATGTCTCTTGACTAAAGCTGTGAAGCAAAGTCAAGTTAGGTTTGTGTATCACTCAAAGCTGTGAAGCAAGAGTGTTTGTGTTGCTTGATTAAAAAGCTGTGAAGCATAATCAAGTGTATGTTTTGAAGAGTGTCTTCAACAATTCATTAGTCAAATTTTTTTATGTATCACTGCTGTGATTGAGGGGGAGTGAGTATGAACTCAGGTTTAAGTTGTACTTAGATTGAAGTTGCATTTGGTAGGTCTTAAGTGAAGGAGATAAACTGATTGGTTTATTCCTGAATTAATATCTCTTATAGTGGATTTCCTCCCTGGCTTGGTAGCCCCCAGAGTAGGTGTTGTTGTACACTGAACTGGGTAAACAATTGACTATGTTCTTTACTGTTTTTGTATTTATTATCTTATAGTAAGTCAGATACGGTGTCATAACATTGAACGTGACATTGAGTATCTGCAGCCAGAATTTCAATTGGCATCAGAGCAGGCACCCTGCCTGTATTATTGGGTGAGATCTAGGGATATCACTTTCTGGCACTATGGACAAAGAAGGAGTTTTTGGAAATAGACCACCCATTCTTGATGGAACTAATTATGACTACTGGAAACCTCGTATGATTGCCTTCTTAAAATCTCTGGACAAAAAGGCTTGGAAAGCTGCTGACAAAGGATGGATCCATCCCACCATAACTGAGAAAGATGGGACAATCAGTTTGAAGCCTGAGGAAGATTGGAGTAAAGAAGAAGATGAGTTAGCCCTGGGAAATTCCAAAGCCTTAAATGCCTTGTTCAATGGAATTGATAGAAACATTTTCAGACTATTACATCAATATGAACTGGCCAAGGAAGTATGGGACACTCTCAAAACTACCCATGAGGGCACCTCCAAAGTAAAAATGTCAAGGCTTCAGATGTTGACTACCAAGTTTGAGAATCTAAAAATGATGGAAGATGAAACCATTCATGAGTTTCACATGAACATCTTGGAGATTGCCAACACCTCAGGAGCACTGGGAGAAAAGATGTCAGAAGAAAAATTGGTGAGAAAGATTCTCAGATCCTTGCCTAAAAGATTTGCAATGAAGGTAACTGCCATAGAGGAAGCCCAGGACATCAGCAAGTTGAAAGTGGATGAACTTATTGGGTCTCTTCAGACTTTTGAGATGGGGATCACTGAAAATGGTGACAAGAAGAACAAGAGCATGGCACTTGTTTCCAACACTGATGTTGAAGAAAATATTTCAGAAGCTATAGCCATGCTTGGAAGACAGTTCAACAAACTCATCAAAAGAATAGATCCAAAGTCAAGGTCTAATGTCCATAACATTCCCTCTGACATTGACAGTTCCAGCAGAAGACCAAGGTCAGAAGAGAAGGGAAATCAAGGCAGAGGAATTCAATGCCATGGTTGTGAAGGATATGGGCATATTCGAGCTGAATGTCCTACCTTTCTTAAGAAACAAAAGAAAGGAATGACTGTTACTTGGTCTGACTGTGATTCAGAAAGTAATTCTGAAGAAGAATCTGCCAAACTAGTTACTGCTCTAACTGGTGTTTGTACCTCTGAAAGTGACATTAGTGATGAAGAGGTGACTTTTGAAGAACTGGCTGATACTTACAAGAAATTGTGTATCAGAAGTACTGAAGTCTGTGTGCAGAATGAGAAACAATCAAAACTCATCATAAAGCTGGAGGCTGAAAAAAGGGCAAACCTTGAAACTATAAGTCATCTAGAAGGGGAAGTTCAATTGCTGAACTCACAACTGAATCAAATGACCAAATCTGTCAAGATGCTGACTAATGGAACAGACAAATTGGAAGAGATCCTTCAGGTTGGACAAAATGTGGGAAATAAATCTGGACTAGGATTTATGGAAGCAAAGAAATCTGGTACAGATAAGAAGATCAGGCCTGATAAGCAAATGTCAAAACAGATGTCTCAACACAACTTTCAACATCAGGAACAGAGACATATGAAGAAAAGGTACCAAAGATGGAGATGTCATCATTGTGGGAGATATGGCCACATAAAGCCCTTCTGCTTCAGATTGCATGGATACCCTAATCAGAACTCAGGTGTCAAACCTAAGTCTAAAAAGGTACCACATGCTCCTAAATGGAAGAAAAAGGCTACTGCCCTGATAGCCCACACTTCCCTGAGGGTCTCTGCAAAGGAAGACTGGTACTTTGACAGTGGATGTTCCAGACACATGACTGGAATCAAGAACCTCCTCAATAATGTTAAGCCTCACACCACCAGTTTTGTGACCTTTGGAGATGGTGCTAAAGGTGAAATCAAAGGAGTTGGTGATTTGGACTGCCCTAGAGTTCCAAGTCTGAATGAAGTACTGCTGGTAAAAGGGCTGACTGCTAATCTCATTAGTATCAGTCAATTGTGTGATCTAGGATTCAAGGTCAATTTCTCAAAATCTGAATGTCTTATAATTAATGAAAAGCAAGAAACTGTAATGAAAGGAGTCAGATCTAAAGACAACTGTTACTTGTGGGAGCCTGAGAACACTAATTTCTCCTCTGTGTGTTCCATTGCAAAAGAAGAAAAAGAGGTGAAACTGTGGCACCAAAAACTTGGCCATCTTCATCTAAGAGGTATGAAAAGGATTATCTCCATGGAGGCAGTCAGAGGGATTCCAAGACTGCAAATTGATGAAGGAAGAGTTTGTGGTGAATGTCAGGTTGGTAAGCAGACTAGGATGTCACATCCAAAGTCAAGACATCTGACCACCTCTAAGGTTCTAGAACTCCTTCATATGGATCTGATGGGACCAATGCAAGTGGAGAGTCTTGGTGGAAAAAGATATGCCTATGTGGTTGTGGGTGATTTTTCCAGATTCACCTAGATTAACTTCATTAGGGAAAAATCTGATGTATTTGAAGTTTTTAAAGAATTGTGCAAAAAAAATTCAAAGAGAAAAGGAAGGGTGTATTGTCAGAATCAGAAGTGATCATGGAAAGGAATTTGAAAACAGCAAGTTTGATGATTTCTGTTCCTCAGAAGGAATTAGTCATGAATTTTCTTCTCCTATAACTCCTCAGCAAAATGGAGTTGTGGAAAGAAAAAACAGGACCATACAGGAATCTTCCAGAGCAATGATACATGCCAAAAGACTTCCTATGTATTTTTGGGCTGAAGCTATGAATACAGCCTTCTATGTCCATAACAGGGTCACCTTGAGAAAGGGAACCTCATCCACCATATATGAACTCTGGAAAGGAAGAAAACCAACTGTGAAGTACTTCCATGTGTTTGGAAGCAAATGCTATATTCTGGCAGATCGTGAACAAAGAAGAAAACTGGACCCCAAAAGTGATGAAGGCATATTTCTAGGATACTCCTCAAACAGCAGAGCTTATAGAGTATTTAATTCCAGGACCAAAGCCATGATGGAATCAATAAATGTTATAATTGATGATTATCATGAAGAAATAGATGTCCCTTGTAATGTTGAGACATTCTTTGAGTCTCCAACCCAACAGAATGATCTACCCAACACCACCACAACAGAATCTGAATCAAAGGAAGCTAGCAAGATCCCTTCCATCAGAATTCAGAAGGATCATCCAAAAGAGCTCATCATAGGAGATCCCAACAGTGGAGTCATTACAAGATCTAGAGAAATCATCTCAAACTCTTGTTTTGTGTCCAAAATGGAACCAAGAAATGTCAAGGAAGCTTTAACTGGTGAATACTGGATTGGTGCAATGCAAGATGAACTGAACCAATTCAAGCAACATGAAGTTTGGGAACTGGTTCCTAGACCTGAAGGAACTAACATCATTGGCACAAAATGGATTTTCAAGAACAAATCAGATGCTGAAGGAGTTGTCACCAGGAATAAGGCAAGACTTGTTGCTCAAGGATACACTCAGGTTGAAGGGGTTGATTTTGATGAAACCTTTCCACCTGTAGCCAGGCTGGAATCAATCAGACTCCTATTATCAATTGCTTGTCTTCTGAAGTTCAAGCTATTTCAGATGGATGTGAAAAGTGCCTTTCTAAATGGGTACTTGAATGAGGAAGCTTATGTGGAACAGCCTAAAGGCTTTGTGGATCCAAACCACCCTGATCATGTCTACAAATTGAGAAAAGCTCTATATGGCCTGAAACAAGCTCCTAGAGCATGGTATGACAGGTTAACAAAGTTTCTCTCAGACAAAGGATACAGAAAAGGAGGCTTGGACAAAACACTCTTTGTCAAAACTGAAGGAGGGAAGTTGATGGTTGCCCAAATATATGTTGATGACATAGTGTTTGGAGGAATGTCAGAACCTATGGTTAAACATTTTGCTGAACAGATGCAGGCTGAATTCGAAATGAGTCTCATGGGAGAACTAACTTATTTTCTTGGACTGCAAGTCTCACAGATGGAGGACTCAATCTTCTTATCTCAAAGCAAGTATGCTAAGAACATTGTAAAGAAGTTTGGTATGGAGAATGCCAGTCACAAAAGGACTCCTGCTCATACTCATTTAAAGCTTTCCAAAGATTCAAGTGGGGTTAAGGTGGATCAAAGTCTGTACAGAAGCATGATAGGAAGCTTGTTGTACTTAACTGCCAGCAGACCTGATATTGCCTTTGCAGTTGGAGTTTGTGCAAGATACCAAGCTGATCCCAAAGTCAGTCATATCAATCAAGTGAAGAGAATTTTGAAGTATGTGAGTGGAACTTACAACTATGGGTTGCTATATTCTCATGGCTGTGAACCAAATCTGACTGGTTACTGTGATGCTGATTGGGCTGGTAGTGCTGATGATAGAAAAAGCACCTCTGGAGGATGTTTCTTCTTGGGAAATAATCTGGTTTCCTGGTTCAGCAAGAAACAGAATTGTGTGTCTCTCTCTACTGCTGAAGCTGAATACATTGCAACTGGTAGTAGTTGTTCTCAAATGATCTGGATGAAACAGATGCTTACTGAGTATAATGTCACTCAAGATGTTATGACATTGTACTGTGACAATCTGAGTACAATCAACATTTCCAAGAATCCCATTCAGCATAGTAGGACCAAACATATTGACATAAGACATCACTTTATCAGAGACCTTGTAGAAGAGAAGACAATCAAATTGGAACATGTTGCCACTGAGCTACAGCTGGCTGACATTTTTACCAAGGCTCTTGATGCAAATCAATTTGAAAACTTGAGGGGTAAGTTGGGTATTTGCCAACATGAGGAATTGTAGCAATTAATTTTGCTTAAAACAAGGGTTAAAGGAGTTATGTTTGTTCTGATTGGGTTAAAATTATATTTTCCCATTTCCTTCAATTCTTTTAAGAAGTTGAATAGACACTCCTTTTCTTCCTTCCCCTCTCGTCTCCTCATCAAAACCCAGTCTCTCAATCAGAATTTTCTCTTCAGTTGTTGTTGGTCCTCTAAGACTGTCAAAATGTCTCAAACACCATCATCATCCAATACGACGATTTCAACCTCTTCCTCTGATCAAGATTCTAGGACAATCTCTTCTTGTTAGGACTCTGAAGTCCTATAGATCTCTTCTCTTAGAAAAGTGGAAACTAACCCCACCAAGGTCAAAGAGTTGAGAACAAGACATGCAGGAAGGTCCCAAGCTTCTGCCTCTGGTAATCCATCTCATCCTTCTTCTTCAGTTCCCCCTGAAATTGAAAATAGGGAAGGATCATCCTATGTTCGTCAAGCAATAGCTAAAATTGTTTCAAGAATTCTGAACGAGAACCACTCAGTTCCTGGCATTTCTGTTCCTTTAAATCAAGAAAGTTCAAATGCTGAAACAAATCCAGATGTCTCTAAGGATGTTGAGACATCAGACAAAGAGAAGAATGCTGACATTGCTCACAAGAAAAGGAAGAAGCCAGAATCCTCTGAGTCTGATGACAGTGCTTAAAGGTTGGTGGAGTTGCTGATTGGTGGAGGTGATGCTGGTCCCTGGTAGAGTTTGGAAGTGTGTTCGGTTTTTAGTTGCTGCTCTTACTACTGTTGTGTTACTTTTTCTGGATGACTGTATAAATTTTAAGAACATGTATCTTTGGCCCATTTGTGGCTAAAGAGGGGGAGATATATTTTGGTAGACTTTAATTGACATTCCATTTTTCTGCAGTCATATTTATTCTGCTGCTATCTATCTCTGATTGCTTAGGGGCTTTAGCCAAAAATCTGCCAAAGGGGGAGTTTGTAGTTGTTTATGTATTGGCATGCATTTTTGGTAAAACCAGGTGTACGAATGTCATGACTGATGTCATAACATTCTAGTTTATTAGGTACAGATTTATTAGGTACCTTTGCAGAAAAATATTGTCATACAGGTACTGATGTTTATGAGTGTGTATCTGAGCATTTTGCAAAATGATCACATTTACCAAAATCAGTAAACAGGAATTCAGATGTCATAACAAATGTTAAGACATCCTGTTCTGAACTAACAGGTTTGCAGTTTGGTTAATTCTGAGTTTTTTCAGGAAAATGACTCAGTCTTTCCAGAACAGAATCCTGCATTTTCTTTGGGTTAACCTAGCTCAACCCTAACCTGGTTGATAAAGTCCTGTGACCTAGTCTTGAGGTCAAACGGAATTAACCCTAGCTTTTTGTGGAAACCCTAACTGAAGTTGCAGCTGCTATATATTCAACAGGGCTGCTGTTTTGAATGTAATCCCTTGTTGACAGAAGATCATTTAGAAGCTGTATAGTTTTAACTATTGTGATCCAAGCAATTATCATTGTGATAAGTGACTTGGAATAGGTTTTAATTGTAAGGGTTGTGTAACACTCAAAGCTTTGAAGCAAGAGTGTTTGTATGTCTCTTGACTAAAGCTGTGAAGCAAAGTCAAGTTAGGTTTGTGTATCACTAAAAGCTGTGAAGCAAGAGTGTTTGTGTTGCTTGATTAAAAAGTTGTGAAGCATAATCAAGTGTATGTTTTGAAGAGTGTCTTCAACAATTCATTAGTCAAATTGTTTTATGTATCACTGCTGTGATTGAGGGGGAGTGAGTAGGAACTCAGGTTTAAGTTGTACTTAGATTGAAGTTGCATTGGGTAGGTCTTAAGTGAAGGAGATAAAATGGTTGGTTTATTCCTGAATTAATATCTCTTATAGTGGATTTCCTCCCTGGCTTGGTAGCCCCCATAGTAGGTGTTGTTGCACACTGAACTGGGTAAACAATTGAATGTGTTCTTTACTGTTTTTGTATTTACTGTCTTATAGTAAGTCAGATACGGTGTCATAACATTGAACGTGACATTGAGTATCTGCAGCCAGAATTTCAGTAATCAAAGCCTGAAACAGCCAAAAAAATCTTATGTTATCAAAGTTTTGGATTTTATATGATTTTATTTGATTTAAAATGAATAAATTCAATAAAAAATCAAATTAAATAATAAAAATGAAATATGAGCTCATGGATGAAGCTAGGACACGTGGGAAACTATTAAAGCTCAAATCAAGTGGAAAAGAATGGGCCCATTTGACAAAATTTGAAGTTTTGGGGATAGTTGACTTTTGGCAATTTTGCAAAAAAGTCCAACTTCAACAATGCATAGCTTCTTCAATTTTGAACTTTTGGAGGTGTTCTTGGACTTTTTAGAAAGGTTAAGATTCCCTCTAACCAACCCTTTTGGTCTCATCTAATTTTGATATTACATGCTCAAGTTATAATCTTTGGAAAAAAATGTGTTTTTGTTGACTTTCAAAAATGACTTATAATGTCCAAATTTATAACTTCTTGTGAGTGCATTTTTTGAACTTGGGGTATGAATATGGATTGTAGGGAATTACATCCTCTTCAAAATGAGATTTGGATGGGTCATTTATCATAAAGTATGAGAAAGTTATGCTTGGTCAAAGTTGAGTTGACTTTTCCTATAAAACCCTAATTTAGCAACTTTTGAGTCTTGATGAATTTTGAGCAATCCTTGATGAATCATGATAAACCCTTGATAAAATGATGAAATATCCTTCAAAATGAGAATGTTGACAAAAAATCTTGAAGTTTGACTGTATTTGGGTCACAGTTGACTTTTGCCCTAGCACAGTCGATTTTTGGGCTCTTTGAGCAATTGATTGAGCAAACTTCCTCTACAAGGCTTGAAATTTGACATGGATGATCTTGAGAACATATTAGGACATTGGGGAGCACTTGAGGTAATTTGGATTCAAAGATCTTGATGCAATGTGAAACCCTAATTTGGGATAGAATGCCTTAGGAGATAGCTTGTCTGGTCAATCCTTGAGCAACCTTGAGAAACTTGGAGATTCTTCTTGCAATGTTTTGATGAATATGAGAGGGCAAATTTTGGGGTACAACAGTATGGTCACACGCTGTGACTGATGAATAAAAGGACTCTTGAATACCTGGAAATGACAAACATATCATGCACATCATGCATTTCATAACATTACAGGTTAACTCGAGACAGTTTTCTTATTCTGCTGCTTTTCTTATTCATATTTCAAGACAGCTACTTATCGGTATTCCACCAGAAACAATTTTCCAAGACAGATGGAACAGGTTCAAGCTGAACTCGCTGAAATGAGGGCCCAGATGGCTACTCAGATGACTCAGTTCATGAAGGTCATCACCAATGTGAATCGCCGACAAGAGGAACTGGCTGCCATTGTCAACAATCAGCACCGTCATCCAGGGGATGGTGGAAATCAAGGGCTCTATCAGGACATTTCTGTAGGATTAGGGGATGTGCAAGATCAGCCTGCTGGAAATTTTCCCGGGATACCTGGAAACCCTTTTGTGTGCAATGTAGGGCAGTTTCCCCCGTCTCCTGGACCTCGTCTTGTGGGGAACAAAAGAGTTAATCAAGGCGGTGTAAGGAGTTATCAGGAGCAGGATTATGACTTTGATCAGGATGAAGATCAGTTTTCTGTTTGGCATTCAGAGCCGGAGGTTCAGATTGAGGATATGAAGTATCGGTTATTGGAAGAGCGTCTGAAGGCTGTGGAAGGGCAAGGAGTCCTTGGTATGGATGCTAATGATCTTGGGCTCGTGTCTGGGGTGAAATTTCCTCCTAAGTTCAAGCCTCCTACATTTGAAAAATACAACGGAACGTCATGTCCTGTTACTCATGCAACTGCTTATTTCCGAAAGATGTCGGTGCATACTGAGGATCAGGGGCTTTTGATTCATTTTTTCTAGGATATCCTATCTGGGGCATCCTTGGAGTGGTAAATGAAGTTGGAGAAAACCCATATTCGTTGCTGGAATGATCTTTCTTGGGCTTTTGTCAAACATTATCAGTACAATGTGGATATGGCGCCTAATCGCACTCAGTTACAGAATATGTCACATGACCAAAAGAATCTTTCAAGGAATACGCTCAGAAGTGGTGTGAATTGGATGCGAGGGTTCAACCTCCACTCATGGAGAGAGAACTCATTGATATGTGTATGAGTACCCTGCAAGGGAAATTCTTTGAGCACATGATAGGAAGTACTTCGGCAGGATTTACAGACTTGGTTATGGCTGGTGAAAGAATTGAGGTAGGTTTGAAATTGGGGAAAATTCAGATTGGAGGTTCCAGTGGCTCATCCGGGGGCAATAAGAAACCATTCAACACTTACCCTAAGAAAAGGGAAGGCAAAGCAAGTGCGGTTTACTCTCATAGAGGAAGAAGAGAAGATCGTCAGCACCAACAAATCAATGTTGTTTCTATTCCTATTAATGCTCCTCTACAGCAAAGACCAAATACAATGTCTCAACAACAAAGGCAGCAAGATGCTCCCTGTCAGTATAATAATCAACAGCAGAGACAACCAAGGAAATTTGATCCCTTGCCAGTAACTCTTACTGAAGCACTCCACCACCTGCTTGATTTGAAGTTGATCAGTTTGAGAAATATGCCGCCACCAATGGGGAACCATGAATACATCCTTCTTGAGGAGACCAAGCATTTACGTTGCAAAATAAATGCACTCTCCATCTAGGTTTCACAGCCTAGAGAGATCCACAGGGTATCGTTCACAAGGGACAAAGCTCAATCCAGGAATAAACTCGAGAGAAAACAGTCAAACAAGACTCCATCCAATGAGGAAACAACTCAAATGGGGATTTATCCTATCCAGAGATGGAAAAGGAAAGCTGAAGCAAGATTCTTCCACGAGAGTTAACTCAGTGGGGAATTAGAAAGGAGGCGCACTTTCTGCTTAAGTTGACACTCTATTTGGAAAGATCAAATACATTATTTGAATAGACATAACCAAGGTGTACGAACTTCAATGACATCAACAAATACAACTGTGCGTGCATGATGCAAGTGTGAATGAATAAATGAATGCCATGTATATGCTGACAAAACAGACAGGGGAGATGGACAGAAAATGATAAGACATCACAGTACAACTCGACACTCGGCAAATCTCAACAGGATGGTAACATTATTGGAGATAGAAACAAAAGCCATCCTTGGAGAAAAGTCCTTTTACAAGGCTTAAATATATATGGAGGGAAAGATATTTTCAGGTAGAAAACCCAAAGTCCAGTCTTTTATTGCAAACAATCCATTGAAAGGATAACAACAGAAACAAAGTTTCAGCTGGAAAGAAGTCTTGCTTAGCTGGAGATACTGGGAACACCACCCTCTGATAATGTGTGTAATACATATCACATATCTTGACAAATCTAGATTGCCCCTGGGACCAATTTTGGATGCCCCAAGTTTACTGCTGATGAGCTGCATGTTGCACGACAATTCTTGCGAATAGCTTCACTTCTAACATGCCCCAAGCTATCTGGTTGATGAGGAGAAATCGTCTCAAGAGGATTTTATAAAAGACCTGACATTCACCATGCTCTGGTGTCTTCAAACTCTTAGAGGAATTCATCAAATCTCGATGTGATTGCCCCGGATTGACTGTAGTCGGCACAACAAAGTCTTCGAATTTTTGCCCCAAACGAGCAAACAAGTTGGGAAAAGCATTAACTGGGAGAAGCAACATGTTCGTGCTTACGTTCTTCAGGTGACATGCCCCTGGATATGATTTTTTCTTGACATGATCCGCCAATTACTCAACATAGTTTCAGGCCTTAAAAGAAAAAACTCATCACTGGTGCTTATGTGAGCTTCCTTGATATCAAACAAATGTTTTGCAGTTAGGAAAAGTTTACAATGAGAATGCAAATTCTAATGCAACAATTATGTAAGTCTTGAAGATTTTGAAAGATATCGCACAAATTTTGCGAGTTAAAGCACCATTTATTTTTGTATAGGAAAAACATATGATACCAACATAACTATTTAGAACATTCATGGGAGTCAGGAACACTATCTCATTGAAGTATGCTTTCAAAATAACCTTGCTTCAATTAGGACTTTTGAAGGTTGTAACGTGGTCTGGTTCATGGTTTTTAGAAAAAAGATTTTAAGGCTCAAAATATTTGGTGCCCACCCATTCTTCATGATGTTCTCCAACCCTATGTTCAGTTAATTCAACATGAGTGTTCATCTCTCAAAAATATTTTGTGACGGTCAAGGAAACGACGAGGCTTTCGGAGTAGAAACCAACCTCATGTCTTCGTGTTTGTAGTCATCAATTTGTTCTTTGCTGAGGACTTTTCTTTGCAGTCCTTTTCTTTGCAATTTTTATTTTCCCTAACTTTTGCCTGAACTAATTCTTTCGAATTGATAGTCCAGCGGGATGCCTTAATTTTGCCTAAGTCACATATTTTCATGTTTTTTGACTTAGCAGGCCTTTTTCTTTTTCTCGATTTTTGACCTTTTGAACAAAATGTGTGACATTAGCTTGTATTTGCTTGTTGAGAAGATTGTGATTGCCTCGTTTCTTGATGAATGAGGGATAACATTGTGATTCCACATCTTCTGGCTTCATTATACATGAAAGATAGCCCTCGTAGTTTCTCTTCAAAAAACATCTTCCTTATGAATTTTGAACACTCAGTCAGATTAACTAAAAACTACCCTGCCCCAGGTTAAAATTCAAGGTTTTTTCATATAGAAAAGAAACTTCTGCTTCAAAGGCTCAAAAGGGGTTAGCAAGGGATTATTTTCCTTATATCTCCAGTGTTTAGGGATTTGAAACAATGCTTGTACATCATCAGCAAGATTTTATCCAAAAGCATGCAACCAGAGATTTTGTGTTCTTTAGATCATCATCCTCCCTTCAATCTCTGCCTAGGCAAGAGAATGAGCAACAATTTGGTATCATAATGCAAAAAGAAATTTAAAATTTGAAAACAAATATGAGTGAAACGAATGAATTTCTTCAAGACAAACATACTCATTGTATTAAGATAATCATTCATATGCAAACAAATTCTTACATGCAAACAATGTTTTGATAAACAAGAAAAATTACAAAAAGCATGAATAAGTTAATAATCTAGGAAGGCTTTCCATATGGACTTGAATTACCGAAAACATCCTTCAAAACTCAAAGTGACCATCAGTCGTGTTTACTCTTCGGCGCATGCTTGATTTGAACTTCAAAACCAACGTCCTTGAATGACAAGATACCACTTCTGACCAACTTCTGAACCTCAATCTTCAAAGCAAAGCAACCCTCCAAGTCATGCCCAGGAGCACCTTGATGAAAGGTACAAGCCAAATCAGCTTTGTAGTACCAATGTATCTTCTCAGGAACCTTCGGTGGAGGTCGGGTCTGAACCAAATTCCTCTGCATCAAGATAGGGAACAACTCTGTATAGGTGGTTGGAATTGGATCAAATTGAGTTTTCCTCTGATTAGGAACTTGCTGATTCTGTTGATAAATGGGAGAAACATGATGATTCTGATGATGATTATTTCTTCCTCTGGTTCTCTTCTTGGAAAAGTTATTATCAAACTTCTTCACACCATTAGCTGAGCTACCATCTTCATATGAACATCCCTTCCCAACATCTTCTTCTAGACGCACTCCCACATTCACTTTGTCAGGAAAGTCATTAGGTGCATTAACCATCACCTTCTCATGAGAGAATGATTTTAGAGTTTCAGTGAAGACTTTTATCATCGCTTCTTCCCTCCTAGAAGGATTGACTTGGGCGGCAACCAGAATTTCAACCAAACTAGTTAAGTGCTCCATACTAGCTTTCAACATAGTCATCTCTCTACGGAGTTCAGAAACCTCTTGCTTGATATTCTCCATTGTTCTCTTAGCGTCAGTGTTGTACTGGTGAGACCAAAGGAAAAATAAGACTTGGAAAAAGACCTTTGAAAGTGAAACAAAAAATGTAGAATGATGCATGATATGCAAAAGAGAGTTTTTATTTGGTTTTCAAGGAACTCGAGATATTAAGTTGTAAACATCAAAGTATGAAGATAGAAGATGAATTTTAAATTGGCTCCAAACATTGATCAAGTTATCATCAAGATCAATCATCCATTTTGGTGGATCAGGGTTTTCGCCCTATCGGCACCCAAGATCCATTGAGCTTGACGAAACTTATGATGTTTACAAAGAAAGACCTCCAAGTTCCTTCAAAGTCAAATGAAAAGGGTTTTATGGATGCATGAATGCATGGCTATGTAACAACCACAAGCAAGGTCACAAATAAAGTCGAAAGGTTCAACGTCACGAACATGGAGTCAAGGTAAGGAACACCCCCAAGGTATGTACTAACGGTTTAATCACACCTGTAGAACAAGGTTCTAAGAGTTCCCGGAGTCTACATTCCTCCTTCGGATATTACCAACGTCTTGATTACTCAATAATCAGCGATATTCTCAAGAGAAACTCATCCGAGCGTAGCATCGCGTAACAATTACTTCTGGATTACTCCGTTATAATCTCCGCGCTACACCTAAAAGGCCAAGATGGGTTAGGGTTCTACGGTTCCCAGCTTCTCTGGCTCCCAGGTCGAAAATAATAATGTCTTCCCGATTACTCGGTAAACAAATATTACGTTCAAAAGGGCCTTCCACTGAGTGGGGGATCTCATGCCTCCTTCTTCGGGATTACTCCCTCAAAGTTAACATGACTATACCGTCCGTCCTATTCCTAAGTGTAACTTAGTCCGGGTATAGGACTTGTCCTTTGCAAAAATTATCAACACCCAAATAATCATAATATATACATATAATCAAACAATCAAATAATGATAAAACAGATAAAACAAATTAGGCTTAACCCACTTAGGGATGGACAAGCAAGAGGTCAATATGTCCCCAGCAGAGTCGCCAGTTCTGTGATCGGTGGGAACGAGAACTGACTATTTTGGAATGCTGGTTCGCGTTTGCGTTTATTTTCGCAAAATGTCGTGGTAAGCAAGAGTCGCCACCGTCTTTTATTTTATCCAACAAGGAAAGGACAAAAGCACAGAAAAATTCCTTTTCGAGATGTTTCTCGGATTCGGGAGGTAGATTATAGAAAGGGAAGGTGTTAGCACCCTTTCTATCCGTGGTTATCCACGGGCTCTTAGGTACTTGCTCACTATGTTTTCAAAAGTTTGCTTTTCTTTGTGTTTGTAGGTTTTGAAAAGAGTTTTGTTTTTGAAGAAAGTGTAAGTGTGTAGCGGTGAAAATTGGAGATCAAGCTATTAATTAACTTGACTCACAAAAGCAAGAGTCGCCACCGTGCTTTATTATTTCCAAGGGAAAAGGGAAAAGAGCAAAATAAAACCCTAAAACATGCAATGTAAAATAATGAAAATACAATGCATTTTTGAAAAGAGATCAAGAGTTCGGGGGTTGGTTATGCAATGGGAAGGTATTAGCACCCAATGCATCTGCGGTACTCTGCAGGAACCTTTTGAAATATCTGTTTTTTGGTTTAAAATTGTTTGTTTGATTAAAATGGTTATGGATGTGATTTTGAAGATACGACGACCTCGTGTCGAAGTTTTGGTTTAAAAAAAGAGTGTATGTTTGAAATTAGGTTTTGAGGAGATTTAACTTAAGATTTACAACATTAAAAATGTATGAAGAGGTTCACACAATCGTATTAGATACTCGATGACATGAAGTCAACAAATTAATTATTTCCCTTGGATTTAAACAAACAAACAGTAAAATAAGCTATAAAAATTAAAATGAACTAAGTCGAAAATATCACAAAATTTATTAACATATGAAAAGAAAATCAAAAAAGGAATAAACATAAACAAAAATTGATAACAAGTGAATGATAATAAAGAATACGTGACGGAAGAAAAAAATCAAGCATAAAGGAATATAGCAAACATTAACTCTAAGCTATAATTGAAATTTCTAAGATTATTGAATTAAATCTGAATTAAAATTCTAAAACCTAATAACTAAACTAAATGAAAATTATAAAATTACCAACTAAACTAAATCAAACATTCTAAAGTTATTAACTAAATTAAACATTCTAAAATTATTAACTACCGAATAAAATCCTAAAAAAAAAATACTAACTAAGCTTGATAAAAATTCTAAACTTACTAACTAATTCTAAAGAAAATGTTAAGTTGATTCTAAACTAAACAAACCGATTGAGGTTTATCTAAAATTATGATAAAGAATTACTATTAACTAATTAACAATAAAAAATAACTAACAAAGTTGGTGTGAAAATTAGAAAACATCAAAATGGAGGGGAAGTAGTAAAAAATGGTTGGGCCTAAAAAACTTTAAACCTAATTCATCATATACTAATGCAAATACAAATAAAAATGAATAATAAAAATAAAAAAAGAAAATAGAAAACAATAACTACATAAGAGAGGTAACGATGCCCCTCATTAGTTTTGTGGTTCTAGACTTTTCTATCTCTTGCCCAACCAATAATATATTAACACGTAGCATAAAGTAAATTCAAACCAAAGTTCTTAGTTAATGAGATAATGACACGTGTTACTCAAACAAAAAAAATTAAAAAATAAAGAAAATCCATACCATAATGCAAACGATGTAAAGTATCAGATCCACAAAAGCATCCTCTTCATCTCTCTCGTCTACCTCCTTCATCTTCTCGTTTTTTCTTCATTGGTGGTGTGCGGCTTCACAGCGTTGAATGGTTACGTTAAAGGCAACGCGATGGTGAGGGTTGAGTTGTTGTGAGGATCTGAGGTTGACGGAGGGTGGTCGTGGTTTGGAAGCTGAGCGGTGGTTGTCGTGGTTGTGTGAAGGGGCTTGAGCGGCGCGGCTGCGGATGTTGTTGGAAGCTTGCGTTGCAAAGATGCAAGAATATGATCCACTCGTTTGATTTCTTTTAAGTCAATTGTCTCCTTAGCGGCCTTCGGTTCCGAAACTGTAGTCTCTTTCTCAGTATCAACATATCCACTCTTTTCCAACTTAGAGGCAGCTGTAGTAAATGCCTTTTGAATATAATAAAGTGCCCTTCCAATTCTAGCAGCAAAAACATTGGATAACTGCGGAGATTGATAGATTGAACCATCCAAGATGTAATAAGAAAGCATTGGAGTAACTTTATCAGGGGCTATCCCTCTTCTGTTTCCTTATAATGAAAAGGTGAGGTTCCATAACTTCACCCAGCACATACTCTATACCAGTCATTTTCGTGAGTTGAGAGGGATCGAGTGGGTGAAGAGATCGCATTCGAATTTGTTCGTTGTTGCAAGTCCAGTCGTAGAACGGTGACAGAGCGAAGTAATCAAAGACGAGGTTACGATCGAGAGGGTAAGTGTTCAGCCATAGCTGGTCTCTGAAGCATATTCCGGTCATGTCTATTCCGGGTGGTTGCGCCGTTGGGACTCCGCCGTCCAACATTCCGACTCCCGGTGCCGACATCTCCGATGGTGCGGTGAGCGTGGATTGGGTTTTGTTGTGAAGTGATTGAGTGTGGAACAAAGTAGGTATAAGGTTGCTTTGTTGAGGAGTTTTTGAGTTTGGATGTTGTTTTTTGAGGTTGAATAAAATTGAGAGCATTGTTTGTTGTGTTTGATTAAGAGCCTTTTCAAAAGAACCACCATGTGTTTGAAAAAATGCGCAAACGAAACAGAGTAATGGGAATTGAGGTTTTGGTTCTGCAGTGATGGAAATGACAAGTTTAAGAAATGGAAATTTGTCTTCAATTTATGTGAAATGAAAAATTAGGACAGAAGGGGCTTTTGAAGAAGAGTGGTAAGGGTGATGTACGACATTTTGAGTTGGTTGGTTGAGTTGCTATGAAGATGGGCGGGATTGAAAAGTGTGGTTTCTTTGGCATTGAAGAAATAATGTGACTCAATAAGACCAGACATGGATGCAGGAGAGAGGAATAGAGAGATGAAATTGTTTTTTGTTGGTGTATTTTTTTGTTGTCTTTTCACAAAGAAAATGAAGACTATTTAAATAGTCAGATGAAGAGGAAAAAAGATTTCAGCTTGCAATCATATCCGTCCATTATTCAATTCCATTTGGCAAATTCAGTATCGATCCATCACATCTGTTAACAACCAATAGGAATAAAGTGTAGTGTAACAATATATTTTTGTGACAAAAATGCCCTGAATGACAAAATAAAATAAAAACCTGAAAGTATAGAAAATAACTCAATTTAAACTAATTTTTTTGAATATGTTATGAATAAAAAATAAAGATCCAAAATGACCGAAAATGATAAAAACGGACGAAAATTTATCCGAAAAAAATAAAATGAACACATTAAAATAATCTACATGTCACAAAGATTAACGAAAAAATATTCAAGAAGTCAAAAATCAAAAATAAAATAATAATAAAAATATCAGACTAAACAGACGTTTAAGGTTAAAAACGAGATTTCGAACTGTACCGAAAAAATAAAGCGAGCATACCGTCATAATCTACGCGAGACGCAGATTCATAGAATGATCGGTAAAAAGTGAACACTTGAAATATTTTTTCTCGCTAATTTTCGTATAGTGTCGAATCGCATTTAACAGTCTGTCTATAAAACCAAAATATTTTTATTATTGACATATAAACAACTTGGAGCAATGCAACAAATGAGTAAATAGATAAAAATGCATGAAGCAAAATGCCGGGTATTTTACAACTGAAAGACGATGCAAACTTTGATTTAAACTGACTTTTTCTGGTCAACTTAAATACGACTAATGATGCAAAATATGATGAATGAAGATATTTACTAATGATTGTGACTAAATAACAAAATATGATATGAAAGTGCGACTAAAACATATTAGGGGCGAAATTTCGGGTGCAACAGTTGTGCCTTGATGAATCAGTCTTCGAGAATCCACAATCAACCGTACTTCTGGCTTGGGAGACTCAAAACCTTAATTGAGGCGCGACACCTGATGCTCTTGATTCAGACCTGTCTCTGCACATGACACAAAAGAAAACATGAACATACACTTTTGTATGCGATTAGAAATTAGTGATACATAGGCTCAAAATGTTCAAAACACTTGACAATCTTCGCATAGTCAAAGCTCGAAGATGAGACGTTAAAACCGACCGTATTTCGTGACCTTGACTTATCTTAAAAAATGAAAAAATAAAAATGGGATCTTAGGTCAAAAATTGGGGTACAACAGGTGTTGTTAATATGATTGATGATAATGGTGAAATATTGAATTTAATCATGAATGTGGAACAAGTAACTACTCTGTTGTGCTATGTTAAGAGGTATCTGCTTGACAATTCTATTTTCTCGGGTTGTACTTCAGAGTGTGCCAAGTGTAGAGAGCAACCGAATGGTTGTGATGATTTAAAAGCTGGTATCCAGTTGTTGATAAAGGAGGGTTCCCTGCAATTTGATAGGAAACCGAGTTACCGTAAGGTTACCGAAGAAGATGTTGATGTGATATCTATTCCTTACACCCTTGTGCGTATTCCTACCCCATCTAGGGCACCTCCTTTGATGATTACGGTACCTGGTCCCATGCTGTATACTAGTGAGAAGGCCATCCCATGGCATTACGGTGCCGATGTCTATTACCATGGGGTGAAGCGGGAGGTAAGTACCCGTGCGTCTGAGGAAGAACGCGTCGAAGATAATAAAGAGGAAGTTCATAACTTTTCTGGTGTGGGTCGAATGACTAGAAGCGGGAGAGTATTTGGTCCTTCCAATGTGCAAGATGTGACAGATGCTTCTACAAGAGAAAAAGGAAAATAGTAGGCGATGATTGGTAATCCCAGGGTTACGCCAGCTGTAACGCCCGTAATTTAATTAATTATTTAATTAAATTATTTTTAGAATATTTGTGAAGAAGTGTTATTAAATTGGATTTATTTTATTAAGTGGAGAAATAATAATATTAGAGGTATAATATTACTGTTTGGTGAAATAATGTTAGAAGCTAATATTATTTCATGTGGGCCTATATGGTGTGAGTGGGAGTAATAAGGGGGTGTAGGTTTGGAGCCCAAAAAGGAATAATATAATAATATTAGGTTATTTTATTATTTGTGAGAAGAATAGAAGGAGGAAGCAATAAGAAGAGAAAATAAGGATTTGAGGAGAACGTGAAGCTGCTGGAAATAGAAGGAAACAACAAGAACGAAGATTCAACCCGAAATTATAGAGAGACCTTCAATCCAAGGTAAGGGTGGGGTTCTGACTTTATAATTGGGTTCATGATGTTTGATATGTGGGGTTAGAGGATTTATGTTTTTATTCTTGAATTGGATGATGTATGATGAAGATTTGACACATTTGAATGAATAATGACGTTATGATATCGTTTGATCGATGTAGTATTATAGGTTAATGTTAGGTGATGATTTATTATGTTTATAATAAGGTTTGTAGGGCTGTAATATGAATTCCCATAGTGAAAATACAGAGGAAATCGTAGAATTATGCAGGAGGAACCAGGATGTGTCGACCTCAAGCTGGATGAGTCGATACATGGGCGAGGTTAGACTCAGGATGAGTCGATGCATGCAGGGCTTGCGTCGATACATGTTAGTTGCAAGACTCAGGATGAGTCGATCGATAAGGTGCATGTGTCGATACATGCTATAATTTGAAGCAGGATGAGTCGATCCATGAGGAGGATGTGTTGATTCATGTTGTGCAAGAGAAGCATTACGCGTCGATCCATAGAGTTTCGTGTCGACCCATACTGACTAATTTTGACAGAATCAGTTTTAAATTGCTGTAACTTGAGTTGTAGGATGTTGTTTGAGATGTCGTTTGAAGCGTTGATTAGCTAACGCGATGAACTTTATTCTAGATGATTTAAATGATGATGAAGAGGTGTAATCCTAGTAACCAATCTAAGATTTATAATTAATTCCCGTGATTGATCGTTATTGCTGGATTTTAGACAGAATGATGAACATGAGATGTTTAGAGGTTTCTGTTCGGAAGTATGACAGTAGGATTAGTGACAACAACAATATAAATTAGCAGAATAATAGGATGGCTTACTGTATTATTGATATACAGCTGAGTCATTAACGAGATGTGGTTATTAAAGTGGTGTTTGATAATTTATGATGAACAAATGACGTTTGATAAATAAGTGATGTTTAATAAATTATTTTGAGATGTTTATGAGATGCTGTAATTGAGATGTTTTGAGATGTTTATGAGATGTTGTTGTTCTGAGATGTTTATGAGATGTTGTTGTTCTGAGATGTTTATGAGATGTTGTGTTTTGAGATGATTGAGATGTTGATATTACATTCATGAAGAGTCGCATACATTGCATTTTTGAGATGGAGCTTATGCTCGTTGAAATGGCCTGGATTGGCAAATTTTGAGATGAAGGCCATGCCTTGTTGATGCCTCTATTAATCGACAGATTTTTGAGATAGGAGTTCTGCTCCAATGGTACCACATGCATTTGCATAGTTTTGAGTCGCATTATATGATTGTATAATGAAATGTATTTGATATATGTTGTAATTATGTTGATTATGAGATGAGAAGTGGTGACATTATTGATCTGATTTAATATATTAATTATTGTTGAATGAGTATATATGTTGTAATTATTGTTGATTATGAGATGAGAAGTGGTGACATTATTGATCTGATTTAATATATTAATTATCATGCGCTTTATTATATTGTTAGATATCTCACCCCTTCTGTTTGAATGTTGCCCCTATGTTGGTAACGTGCAGGTAATCGCGAGTGAAGGCTGTATACCTTCAATAGTTTGAGTCGGTGTTATTGCTCTGATATGTAACACTCGGGGGGATGAACGCTTGCTAATTTTTTATTGTTGATTTTTAGTTGTTGAACCTTAAATTGTTTATTATTAGATAAGAGATGTTTCAAAGTTTTTGTTTTATTTAGAGATGTCATTGAAGAACTCCGTTGCATAGTTGTTGAATTATTTTATTAAAGATGCTATGTAGATGGTTCATCCGATGTTTGAAAAAGTGTTATATATCCATGATGAATGCAATTAATTTGTTAGAAGAATTTGTGACGTCCCGATTCATTTGTATGAATGAAATTTTATAACTCTGACTTATTTTGCATAATTTGCTTGGGGTAGAATTGGGGTGTTACAAAGTTGGTATCAGAGTAAAAGGTTGGTCCGACCTTGTCGTCGAGTCGTAGTTGTCTAACAATCGAGTATTGTTATTTTGAGTTCTAACCGTTGTTTGTGTTGTAGTAAGAATTTGAGATGGCTGGAAGGAATGATGTTGCTCTTGCTACTGCTCTAGAAGCAATGGCTCATGCGATGGAAAATCAGCCGAATGCTGACGGGAATGCTGGATCTCGTAGCTTGGCGACTTTCCAGAGAGAGAATCCACCTACATTCAAGGGAAAATATGATCCTGACGGAGCATTGGAATGGTTGAAAGAGATTGAGAGGATCTTTCGCGTGATGGACTGCACTCCAGCGTAGAAGGTTCGTTACGGGACTCATATACTAGCAGTCGAGGCTGATGACTGGTGGCTAGAGACTTGCCAGAAGTTAGAAGTTGCAGGTAAGAATGTCACTTGGGCTGTGTTCCGTAGGGAGTTTTTGAGGAAGTATTTTCCTGAAGATGTCCGTGGTAAGAAGGAAATTGAGTTCCTTGAGCTGAAGCAAGGAAGTATGTCTGTTGTAGAGTATGCTGCCAAGTTTGCTGAGTTGGCTAAGTTTTATCCGTATTACGCTGAGGAAAATGCTAAATTTTTAAAGTGTATTAAATTTGAGAATGGGTTGCGCCCGGAGATTAAGAAGGCAGTTGGATATCAGAAGATCCATGTCTTTGTGATTTGGTTGATAGCTGTAGAATTTATGAGGAAGATAATAATGCTCTTTACAAGATTATTAGTGAGAAGAGGGGTAAGCACCCGCAGAATCGTGGTAAGCCTTATGATGCCCCAGCTGGTAAGGGTAAGCAGAGTTGCTCATGGTCAGAGGACTAGTGGGGGAGATGCTCCTGCTGGTGTGATTTGCTTTAAGTGTGGGAAACCTGGACACAAGAGTAATGTGTGCACTACTGAAGTGAAGAGGTGTTTCCGTTGTGGTAAGAACGGACATAATGTATCTAAGTGCAAGCACAAGAATGTGGTTTGTTTCAATTGTAAGGAAGAAGGGCACATTGGTAGCCAGTGTTCGAAGCCGAAGAGGGCTCAGTCAAGTGGTAAAGTGTTTGCTTTGGTTGAGGATCAGACAGCTGCTGAAGACAGACTTATTAGAGGTACATGTTTCATTAATAGTACTCCTTTAATCACTATTATTGATACTGGTGCTACGCATTATTTTATTGCTGCTGATTGTGTTGAAAGATTGGGTCCTTTGTTGTCTTCTCTGGATGGAGAAATGGTCGTCGATACTCCAGCCAAGGGGTCGGTGATTACTTCTTTTGTGTGTGCTAAGTGTCCCTTGTCGATCTTCGACAGAGACTTTGTTGTTGATTTGATTTGTTTTCCGTTAAGAGGTTTGGATGTGATTTTGGGTATGAACTGGTTAGAGCATAACTGCGTTCATATTAATTGTTATGATAAGTCTGTGAAGTTTACTACTCCTGAAGAAGAGGAAGATGGTTTGTTGTCTGCTAGACAGTTGAGGAAGTTGATGCAAGAGGAAGCACAGATGTTTTTTGTTGATGGCGTCGCTATCTGTAGAGACTCAAGCTACAATTGAGGAATTGCAGGTGGTGTGTGAATTTCCTGAAGTTTTCCCTGATGAGATTCCTGATGTACCTCCAGAGAGGGAAGTTAAATTTGCAATTGATCTTGTACCTGGTACCAGACCTGTGTCTATGGCCCCATACAGGATGTCTGCGTCTGAGTTGTCAGAGTTGAAGAAGCAGTTGGAAGACTTACTTGAGAAGAGGTTTGTAAGACCAAGTGTATCACCGTGGGGATCTCCAGTGTTGTTAGAGAAGAAGAAAGATGGAAGTATGAGGCTTTGTGTTGATTATAAACAGTTGAACAAGGTGACGATTAAGAACAAGTATCCGCTTCCAAGAATAGATGACTTGATGGACCAATTAGTGGATGCTCGTGTGTTTAGTAAGATTGATTTGAGGTCGGGTTACCATTAGATTAAAGTGAAGGATGAAGATATTCAGAAGACGGCTTTCAGAATGCGTTATGGACATTATGAGTATTCGGTGATGCCTTTCGGTGTTACTAATGCGCCGGGAGTATTCATGGAATATATGAATTGTATCTTTCATACTTATTTGGATCAGTTTGTAGTGGTGTTCATTGATGATATTTTGATTTACTCTAAGTCAGAAGAGGAGCATGCTGAACATTTAAGAGTAGTATTGCAGATTCTGAAAGAGAAGAAGTTGTATGCAAAGCTGTCCAAGTGTGACTTCTGGCTGAAAGAGGTTAGTTTTCTTGGTCATGTGATTTCAGGTAGTGGCATTGCTGTAGATCCATCGAAGGTTGATGTTGTGTTGCAATGGGAAACTCCAAAGTCAGCTACTGAGATTAGAAGCTTCTTGGGATTAGCTGGTTATTATAGAAGGTTTATTGAAGGGTTTTCTAAGTTGTCACTTCCGTTGACTAAGTTGACTTGTAAAGGTAGAGCTTTTGTTTGGGATGTTCAATGTGAAGAAAGTTTTACGGAATTGAAGAAGAGGTTGACGTCGGCTCCGATTTTGACGTTGCCTAATCCAAAAGAGCCTTTTATGGTGTATTGTGATGCTTCTAAGATGGGTTTAGGAGGTGTGCTTATGCAGAATGGTAAGGTAGTTGCTTATGCGTCCAGGCAGTTGAGGACTCATGAGAAGAACTATCCTACGCATGATTTAGAGCTTGCTGCAGTTGTTTTGTATTGAAGATTTGGAGGCATTATCTTTATGGTTCTAGATTTGAAGTGTTTAGTGACCATAAGAGTTTGAAGTATTTGTTTGATTAGAAAGAGTTTAATATGATACAACAAATATGGTTAGAATTGTTAAAGGATTATGATTTCGGTTTGAATTATCATCCAGGAAAGGTGAATGTGGTAGCTGATGCATTGAGTCGAAAGACTTTACATATGTCAACAATGATGATTAAAAAGTTGGAATTGATTGAGCAGTTCAGAGATATGAGCTTAGTTTGCGAGGTTACTCCGTAGAGTGTTATGTTGGGTATGTTGAAGATTAATAATGAATTATTAGACAGTATCAGTGAAGCTCAGAAGTTGGATGTGAAACTGGTAGATTCGATGGTTGGGATCGATCAATCTGAGAATAGTGATTTTGAGTTAGATGAGCAAGGAGTGTTGAGGTTTCATAATTGGATTTGTATTCCTGATGATGCTGAGATGAAGAAAGTGATACTTGAAGAGAGTCATAGAAGTAAGTTGAGTATTCATCCAGGAGCTACGAAGATGTACCAAGATTTGAAAGGTTTGTTTTGGTAGCCTGGGATGAAGAGTGATGTGGCTCGGTTTGTGTATGCATGTTTAACTTGTCAGAAGTCGAAAGTTGAACATCAGAAGCCTGCAGGATTGATGCAACCGTTGGAAGTTCCTGAATGGAAATGGGATAGCATTTCAATGGACTTTGTGACGGGGTTACCTAGTACTATAAGAGGACATGATTCAATTTGGGTGATTGTTGATAGGATTACAAAGTCAGCTCATTTTATTCCTATTAACATCGGTTTTCCAGTGTCGAAGTTAGCTGAGATTTATGTTAGTGTGATTGTGAAACTGCATGGTGTTCCTTTGTGCATTGTGTCAGATAGAGATCCAAGATTTACTTCTGATTTTTGGAAGAGTTTGCAAGAAGCGTTGGGTTCTAAGTTGAGGTTGAGTTCAGCGTATCATCCTCAGAGAGATGGTCAGACTGAACGGACGATTCAATCATTAGAAGACTTGTTGAGGGCATGTGTTCTTGAGCAGGGAGGTTCGTGGGATACTTATCTTCCGTAGATAGAGTTCACATATAACAACAGTTACCATTCCATTATTGGGATGGCCTCTTTTGAAGCGTTGTATGGTCGAAGATGTAGAACTCCGTTATGTTGGCATGAATCTGGTGAGAGTGTAGTACTTGGACCTGAACTTGTTCGTGAGACTACCGAGAAGGTGAAGTTGATTCGGAAAAAGATGAAAGCTTCACAAAGTAGACAAAAGAGTTATCATGACAAGCGAAGTAAGGATTTAGAATTTCAAGTCGGTGATCATGTGTTTTTGAGAGTTACACCGGTGACTGGTGTTGGGTGAGCATTAAAGTCTAAGAAGCTCACTTCTTGTTTTATTGGACCGTATCAGATTTCAGAGAGAGTGGGGAATGTTGCTTACGGAGTGGCTTTACCGCCTAATCTTTCGAATTTGCATGATGTGTTTCATGTGTCGCAACTTCGGAAGTATATTTCAGATCCATCTCATGTGATTCATATGGATGATGTGCAAGTACGGGATAATCTTACGGTGGAGACGATGCCTGTATGAATCGCGGATCGTGAAATGAAGACTCTGAGGGGCAAAGATATTGCCTTGGTTAAAGTGGTTTGGCTAGGAGCTGCTGGTGAAAGCATGACTTGGGAATTGGAGAGAAAGATGCGAGACTCATATCTTGAATTGTTTGATTGAGGTAAATTTTCGAGGACAAAAATATTCTAAGTGGGGGAGAGTTGTAATGCCCGTAATTTAATTAATTATTTAATTAAATTATTTTTAGAATATTTGTGAAGAAGTGTTATTAAATTGGATTTATTTTATTAAGTGGAGAAATAATAATATTAGAGGTATAATATTACTGTTTGGTGAAATAATGTTAGAAGCTAATATTATTTCATGTGGGCCTATATGGTGTGAGTGGAAGTAATAAGGGGGTGTAAGTTTGGAGCCCAATAAGGAATAATATAATAATATTAGGTTATTTTATTATTTGTGAGAAGAATAGAAGGAGGAAGCAGTAAGAAGAGAAAATAAGGATTTGAGGAGAACGTGAAGCTGCTGGAAATAGAAGGAAACGACAAGAACGAAGATTCAACCCGAAAATTGTAGAGAGACCTTCAATCCAAGGTAAGGGTGGGGTTATGACTTTATAATTGGGTTCATGATGTTTGATATGTGGGGTTAGAGGATTTCTATTTTTGATCTTGAATTGGATGATGTATGATGAAGATTTGACGCATTTGAATGAATAATGACGTTATGATATCGTTTGATCGATGTAGTATTATAGGTTAATGTTAGGTGATGAATTATTATGTTTATAATAAGGTTTGTAGGGCTGTAATATGAATTCCCGTAGTGAAAATATAGAGGAAATCACATAATTATGCAGGAGGAACCAGGATGTGTCGACCTCAAGCTGGATGAGTCGATACATGGGCGAGGTTAGACTCAGGATGAGTCGATGCATGCAGGGCTTGCATCGATACATGTTAGTTGCAAGACTCGGGATGAGTTGATCGGTAAGGTGCATGTGTCGATACATGCTGTGATTTGAAGCAGGATGAGTCGATCCATGAGGAGGATGTGTCGACTCATGCTGTGCAGGAGAAGCATTACGCGTCGATCCATAGAGTTTCGTGTCGACCCATACTGACTAATTTTGACAGAATCAGTTTTAAATTGCTGTAACTTGAGTTGTAGGATGCTATTTGAGATGTCGTTTGAAGCGTTGATTAGCTAACGCGATGAACTTTATTCTAGATGATTTAAATGATGATGAAGAGGTGTAATCCTAGTAACCAATCTAAGATTTAGAATTAATTCCCGTGATTGAACGTTATTGCTGGATTTTGGACAGAATGATGAACATGAGATGTTTAGAGGTTGCTGTTAGGAATTATGACAGTATGATTAGTGACGGCAACGATATAAATTAGCATAATAACAGGATGGCTTACTGTATTATTGATATACAGCTGAGTCATTAACGAGATGTGGTTATTAAAGTGGTGTTTGATAATTTATGATGAACAAATGACGTTTGATAAATAAGTGATGTTTAATAAATTATTTTGAGATGTTTATGAGATGTTGTAATTGAGATGTTTTGAGATGTTTATGAGATGTTGTTGTTCTGAGATGTTTATGAGATGTTGTTGTTCTGAGATGTTTATGAGATGTTGTGTTTTGAGATGATTGAGATGTTGATATTACATTCATGAAGAGTTGTATATATTGCATTTTTGAGATGGAGCTTATGCTCGTTGAGATGGCCTGGATTGACAAATTTTGAGATGAAGGCTATGCCTTGTTGATGCCTCTATTAATTGGCAGATTTTTGAGATGGGAGTTCTGCTCCAATGGTACCACATGCATTTGCATAGTTTTGAGTCGCATTATATGATTGAATAATGAAATGTATTTGATGTTGATGAATGAGTATATATGCTGTAATTATTGTTGATTATGAGATGAGAAGTGGTGATATTATTGATCTGATTTAATATATTAATTATCATGCGCTTTATTATATTGTTAGATATCTCACCCCTTCTGTTTGAATGTTGCCCCTATGTTGGTAACCTGCAGGTAATCGCGAGTGAAGGTTGTATACCTTCAATAGTTCGAGTCGGTGTCATTGCTCTGATATGTAACACTCGGGGGGGATGAACGCTTGCTGATTTTTGATTGTTGATTTTTAGTTGTTGAACCTTAAATTGTTTATTATTAGATAAGAGATGTTTCGAAGTTGTTGTTTTATTTAGAGATGTCATTGAAGAATTTTGTTGCGTAGTTGTTGAATTATTTTATTAAAGATGCTATGTAGATGGTTCATCCGATGTTTGAAAAAGTGTTATATATCCATGATGAATGCAATGAATTTGTTAGAAGAATTTTTGACGTCCTGATTCGTTTGGATGAATGAAATTTTATAACTCTAATTTATTTTGCATAATTTTCTTGGGGTAGAATTGGGGTGTTACACCAGCCAATGTGACTCAACCAATTCCGATACCAGAAGCTTCTTCAGTTCCCGATGAGGTTGAAGAGTTAATGCGAATTATCAGAAAGAGTGATTATAGCATAATTGATCATCTGAGCCATACTCCTTCCAATATGTCTATCTTGTCTCTGTTGATTTATTCAGAACCTCACAAAAATGCTTTGATGAAGTTGTTAAAGAATGTGTTCGTGCCACATGAGATAACAATCAATCAGTTTGAGAATGTTTGAGCTAACATATCTGTCGGGAACGGTTTGGGATTCACAGATTTTGATCTTCCTCCAGAGGGACTAGACAATAACAAAGAGTTGCATATTTCAATGGAGTGCAGGGGCACTACTTTATCCCGGGTTTTGGTAGATACAGGATCATCTTTGAATGTGTTGCCCAAGTCAGTGTTGATGAAGATTAATTATTCTGGACTGGAGCTGCGCCCTAGTGATTTGATGGTGAAGGCATTTGATGGGCCTCAAAGGTTGGTGTTTGGGGAGGTGGAGCTACTAATCAAGGTTGGTCCTCGCACCTTCACGGCTACATTTTTTGTGATGGATATACAACCAGCGTATTGTTGTTTGTTGGGGAGGCCGTGGATTCATAGAGCAAGGGCAGTCACTTTTACTCTTCATCAGAAACTCAAATATCCTGCCGAAGTAAAGGTAATAACTGTGTGCGGCAAGGAAGAGTACATTGTGAGTCATTTGACCATATTCCGCTATGTTGAAGTTGAAGGCGAGATACATGAGACTCCATTTCAGGCATTCGAGACAGTTCATGTTGTCAATTTTCCTCCTCCAGAGCAGAAAAGGAAACCGGAAACTGTTATGTCTTCGCTCAAGGATGCGAGAGCTGTGGTGGAAGGTGGTAACCCTGATGGTTGGGGTCAGGTGCTAGACGTTACTCCAAAGTTTGATAAATTTGGTCTTGGTTTCAGCCCAGGTCAGCAGAGTTCAACTCCCAGAGCATCTAGTTTATCTACTCATGTGAAGTTTTCCCGCCCTTGTGCTACCCAAGAAGGACACGCCAATGTAGTTGGCAACGATAAGGCTGATGGTTACAATATCGAAGATTGGATTCGTCCGAGTATTCTAGGCCAGACACTTAACAATTGGACTTCTGTGGATGTTATCCAAGTTTCAAGCACTGAGGAGTAATTTTCTTGTTTCTTTCATTAATCATATCATAATTCCTACGCTCTGCCCAAGGCGTAGTGGATCATTTGTGTAGGGCCACCATGTTTATTTTCAAGTTTATCATGAAATAAAGGACGTTTTTGCATTAAAAATTTTGTTTCATTTCCTTTTTTTATTTTATTTAAATGGTAATGTTTCTCTTTTCACACACTATCACTAAAAAACGCCAAAATATCATTCATGCAGATGCACTTCCACCACCGATCATATCGATAACGACTCTGCTATGGCTCATTATGACTTTGATACTCCTATTTATCAAGCTGAAGAAGAAGCATATGAGGATTGTGATCTTCCTGGGGAATTAGCAAGATTGTTAAAACAAGAGGAGAAGGTTATCCAGCCGAATCAGGATTCGATTGAGGTGGTGAATATTGGCACAGAAGAGGTAAGAAGAGAAGTCAAGATAGGGGCAGATCTCGAAGAAAGTATAAAGGTCATATTGATTGAGCTACTCCGTGAGTATTCTGATATCTTAGCTTGGTATTATGAGGATATGCCTGGGTTGGATACAGACATAGTGGTGCATCGACTACCGCTCAAAGAAGGTTGTTCCCCTGTCAAGCAAAAGCTCCGAAGAACTCATCCTGAGATGTCCAAGAAGATCAAAGAGGAGGTCCAGAAGCAGTTGAACGCGAATTTCTTAAAGGTCGTCAATTATTCGCCATGGATTGAGAATATTGTGCCGGTGCCCAAGAAGGATGGTAAGGTCAGGATGTGCGTGGATTATAGGGATTTGAACAGGGCCAACCCTAAAGATGATTTCCCTCTTCCGCATATTGATGTGTTAGTCGATAATACTGCTCATTCCAAAGTGTTTTCGTTCATGGATGGTTTTTCGGGCTACAATCAAATTAAGATGGCTCCGGAGGATATGAAGAAGACAACATTTATCACGCCTTGGGGAAATTTTTGCTATAAAGTGATGTCGTTTGGTTTGAAAAATGCCGGGGCAACATATCAGCGCGCCATGGTCACTCTCTTTCATGATTTGATTCACAAAGAGATTGAGGTATATGTGGACGATATGATTGCTAAGTCTGACACGGAAGAGGAACACCTTGTTCATCTGGAAAAATTGTTCGAGAGACTTAGGCAGTTCTTGCTAAGGCTGAATCTGAATAAGTGCACCTTCGGGGTGAGATCCGGCAAGCTGTTAGGTTTTATTGTAAGTGAAAAAGGTATCGAGGTGGACCCGACCAAGGTAAAAGCGATACAGGAAATGCCAGATCCAAGGATAGAGAAGGAAGTGCGTGGTTTCTTGGGAAGGTTAAACTACATTTCTAGATTTATTTCTCATCTCACAGCCACCTGTGAACCTTTATTCAAGTTGTTGAAGAAAAGTCAGACAGTGAAATGGAACGAGGATTGTTAGAAGGCCTTTGACCAAATAAAGGAGTATTTGCAGGAACCACTGATACTCATGCCGCCAGTGGAAGGAAGGCCACTAATCATGTATCTAACTGTGTTGGAAAGCTCAATGGGTTGTGTCCTCGGTCAGCATGACGAGACAGGGAAGAAAGAGCAGGCTATTTACTACTTGAGTAAGAAGTTTACAGAATGCGAGTCGAGGTACTCATTGCTGGAAAAGACTTGTTGTGCGCTTGCCTGGGCCGCCAAACATTTGAGGCAGTACATGTTAACTCATACCACCTACTTGATATCCAAATGGATCCAATCAAGTATATTTTCGAGAAGCCAGCTCTTACAGGCAGGGTAGCCCGTTGGCAGATGATACTCATCGAATATGGTATCCAATACACTACTCAAAAAGCAATTAAGGGTAGTGTACTGGCCGAACATCTTGCTCATCAGCCCATGAACGATTATGAATCAATGAAGTTTGATTTTCCAGATGAGGAAATTGTGTATATTCAGGATTGTAATATTCCAGACCCAGACGAAGGACCTGAGTCGGGATCACATTGGACGCTTGTTTTTGATGGTGCCTCTAATGCCATGGGTAACGGCAACAGAGATATTATCACTTCTCCTGAGGGATACCACATTCCCTTCACGGATCGTATTTGTTTCGATTTCACTAACAACATGGCCGAGTATGAGGCTTGCATTTATGGCATTGAAACGGCGATCGACATGCACATCAAATTTTTGAAAGTCTACGGGGATTCCAATCTTGTTATCAACCAGATTAATGGAGATTGGGAGACTCGCCATCAGAACCTAATTCCCTATCGTGAGCATGTTATGAAGCTGATTCTATACTTTGAAGAGATCACGTTTGAGAACATTCCCAGAGAAGAAAACAATCTAGCAGATGCACTGGCAACTTTGTCCTCCATGTTCAAGGTTAAGTGGGCTAATGAGGCACCTGCCATTACCATCAGAAGTTTGAGTGAGCCTACTTTCTGTTTTGAGGCCAGTTTAGAACCAGATGGTAACCCTTGGTTTTATGACGTTAAAAGATATATGGAAATACAAGAGTACCCTGAAGAGGCATCCGTCACAGATAAGAAGTTCTTGAGAAGATTTTCAGCCAAGTTCTTTCTTAGTGGTGGTGTGTTGTACAGAAGGCATCATGATGGTCTACTGCTCAGATGTGTTGACAAGAAAGAAGCAGCTAGAATCATTGAGGAGGTACATGAAGGTGATTTCGGGACCCATTCCAACGGGCATACCATGGCTAAAAAGATTTTGCGAGCAGGTTATTATTGGTCCACCATGGAGACTGACTGTTACAATCATGCACGGGTTCGCCACAAATGTCAAGTCTATGCTGACAAGGTGCATGTGCCGCTAGTACCTTTGAATGTCTTGACCTCCCCTTGGCCGTTTGTGATGTGGGGAATTGATATGATCAGAAAAATTAAACTGACTGCGTCCAACGGGCACCGTTTCATTCTGGTTGCCATCGATTATTTTACAAAGTGGGTCGAAGCTGCATCCTATGCCAATGTCACCAAGCAGGTGGTAACTTGGTTCATTAAGCACAATATTATCTGTCGCTACAGAGTGCTTGAAAAGATCATTATCGATAATGGTTCTAATCTGAACAACAAGATGATGAAGGAGCTTTGTGAGTCTTTCAAAATCAAGCATCATAACTCTTCCCCATATAGACCAAAGATGAACGGCGTTGTCGAATCGGCCAATAATATTATCAAGAAAATCGTGTAAAAGATGGTGGTAACCTATAAAGATTGACATGAGATGCTGCCTTTTGCTTTGCATGGTTATTGCACCATTGTGCGTACTTCGACTGGGGCAACTCCATTTCCATTGGTCTATGGTATGGAAGCACTATTCCCAGTAGAAGTCGAGACTCCTTCTCTTAGGATCATGAGAGATGTTGAGTTGGATGAAAGTGAATGGGTACAGAATTGGCTGGATCAGTTGGAACTTATTAACGAAAAAAGGTTGACGGCTGTATGTCATGGTCAGGTATATCAGCAACGGATGAGGAAAGCTTTTGATAAGAGGGTACGGCCTCAGTGTTACAAGCCAGGTGACCTTGTGCTAAAGAAGATAATTCTTCCCCAGGGAGATCCCATGGGTAAGTGGGTTCCAACTTATGAAGGTCCTTTCGTAGTCAGAAAATTTTTCTCTGAAGGGGCGATGATGCTCATGACTATGGATGGAGAGTACTTCCCTCTCCCTGTGAATGATGATGTAGTTAAAAAATACTTTGCATAAAAAAATTAAAAGAAAACCCACTAAACTGAAAACCCGAAAGGGCGGTTTAGGCAAAAAGAGGGTGCCTTGGTGAATCGAAAACCCAAAAGGGCGATTCAAGAAAAAGTTAGGGACTTCAAGCAAATAGGCTATGCTCAACATGAGTTCCTTTGTTTCTTTCCTACGTTCTGTCACCTGGCATATGCTCGAAGCTAATCCAAGAATGATCTTTCTGGAAGCAGGAAGCATGAGAGTCATAAAAGTCATAGCAGAGTCAAGACTTGATGGATATTCACTTTCACATTGCCATTTGTAAACATTTGTTTGTTTTGATTTTGTAATTGCTTGCTTCCAAATTTAAATGCCTTTTTCACAGGCTGATTGCTCAAAATCAATAGAATATCTTCTTTCAAGTATACGTATACGTTTCTTTTCTCCTTTTTTACTATTTTGTTTGCAAAAACGTCCAATATTTTGATAAGCATGTGCATATAAACTTCGTGGGCCTTACACGGAAATGGTAATTCAAGTCATGGTTGGTTGGTCACTTGAAATATGGATAACAAACACAACTACTACTGTGCAAGGGACATGTTTGGTTCTCCGTTTGATGGATTTCTCTTTCACTTTGCTGGTGGATGCCTTGCCATTTGTTTCACGGCCCTGTGCTGTTGGTAAAGGTCATGGGTCAGGGTAATATCAAGATTACGACAAGTCTGCGAGATCAGCGAGCCTAGTTGGGAACTTTTCTTCCCCATAATGGATTTTATTACGTTTCTTTGCCGCACTATCATGTGTTATCTTGATTGATTATTTTAGCATTGTCTGCATTGTGGGATTTTGTTTATAGCTGAATGTTAGTCTTGATGCGTTGAATATTTTTTCCTTGAAAACAAATTGTTTCGTTTTACTTAATCCATCCAGTATCACTCTTTAATTGATTTTTCGGGCGTTTTAATACCAACTGTGCCAATGCTTTTGCTTAGCCAAGAGTTTGGAGGAAGGAGTTTAGCCAAAAACGATGACTGTAGTGGTATGCTTTTGAGTAGAACCCCGTTGATGATGTACATGCATTGTTTCAATCCCTAAACACCGGAGATATAAGGGAGTTAGACCCTCATTAATCCCTCTGGGCCTTCAAAGTAGGAGTTTCTTTTCCGTTAAAAAAAACAACGCCTTTTTTTAAACCAGGGGTAGGATAGGTGTTCAGTTGATTTGCCCAAGCATTCAAATTTCAGAAGGAATGTCCCATATGAGGATCACCACATTTTATCTTTCGCATCATGAGATCAGGAAAGAGATGTGTGTCTAAACCACGATGTTCATTTCCTCACAAAGTCCTGAGGTCGAGATCGAACCGATACAATAATGGCTATCCCTCACCGACCAAGGAATGAGGAATTTGTTTTCGAAAAATAAAAAAAAGGTTCAAAAGTCATGTTGACTTGTTCAAAGCGGAAAGCATGAATAAGAAAGAAACAAAAAGCCCCGCTAAGTCGAAACTTGAAAACAAGTCGCTTAGGCAAAAGATAGGGCGTCCCGCTGGACTCCCAGAATTGAAATTCAAAAGATTTTTGTCCAGGAAAAAGTTAGGGAAAAGAGAGCCTAAAAAGGCAAAAAAAAAGAGAAAGATTATTCAATAAAATTTTCATAAAAAAAAAGAAGAAGAACAATAATATCAAAAACAAAACAAAAGCAGCAGAAGGTAAGTGACAATCATGTTGGAGAATTTGTCGCCATCACTCAACTATTACAAATCCTTTTGAAAGATGAATACTTGTGATAAGTCAACTGAACTTAGGACAGAAGAATATCACGAAGGGGGCGGGCACCAAATAACTTGAGCCTTGAAAAAACTTTTTTCTAAAAAAAAAACCTCGAACCAGGCCACGTTACAACCTCTAAAAGTCCTAACTGAAACAAGGGCTTAACTCGAAAGCACACTACAACAGGATAAAATTTCCTAAACTCCCCAAATATGTGTCGCATATCCGTGTTGGTATCTTATCACCCGCATCTTGACTCGTTTTTTTTATAAAAAAAAAGAGAGGAAGGGGAAGAAAAGTTTTGAAATTTTTGCACTCTAGCCAGTGATTCATTCACAACAGAGATGCGACATTTTGTTAAGGTTACCAACTTCAAGGCTTAAATAATCATCGCACCAGGTCTGTCGTTCTCAAAATCAATATCTTCTTGCATGCAAAACATTGGTTTAACATCAAAATAGATTTTACACATTGAACACCTGTAAAGAGCTTAATGATTATCAGAAAGGGAATGTTTGGTTTTTCTTCTGTTAGACAAAGCCTATGTATAAATAGGACTTTACTTATCCCCATTGAAGTTCTGTTTCCCCAGTGAAGTTTCGTCTTCGCAGTAAACTTTTATTTCCCCAGGAATCTTCTTTCAAAAGCTTCATTCTAAGACTTCAAGTTTGGATATGTCACACATCCCCGATGGAGTCGTTTAAATAGGAACTCACATTCTGAAGAGATTTTAACTCTACAACAGAATTGCCAACGGAGATCCCTCGCCATGACCTCTCACTTCCCAGCTGATTTGCTGACTGGGGCATCTTTATGTTAAGATCTTTCCTTATCCCCCGTGAGGTCGATACTGTGTGACTATCTGCATGATCCTTCCAAAGGTTGCATTCCAAGAAAAGCTCTCTCTAACAAAAATCTTCAACAAAGTTCTATATCCCCGACGAAGTCCTGCTTCCTCAGCAGAGCTTTGTTCCCTTAGCAAAGGTTTTCACCTCTCACGTCGGGTTTGTTGCCTTGATATCATCCTCAACACAGCCGCGCGCTGTCTTTTCTAGAGATTACAGCCTTACCCTGATCTTCTCCCTCAATGTCTAATCTTCTCCAGAAGCTACAGTGTCGATCTGATCTCCCTAGGAGTTTGAAATTTTTTTTTCCAGCTCCTCTCAATGTTTGTGGCCCGTTTCTACTGGTTGCTCGGTTGTTATCCCCACAAAGCTTCATCTCTTCGAGGTTCCCCCTCTAGTGGTTCCCCGTATACTCTCCTTTGGATTTTGCAATTTATTTTTGCAAAGTTTTGTCAGATCCTGTTTCCTTGGTCATTGGCTTCCAAATTGGCCATTCCCTAGTGGAGTTTTTAAACATGCATCATCACATTACATCTACCAAAACGCGTAGCATTTCCATTATATGGAGCATTGCACTATATAAAAAGAATTCAAACATACATCGGAACATAAGCCATTATTATTTTCGTCATCCCCAGTAATTTTTGCTAATACTTCGAATTTAATCCCCAATGAGGTTTTCGTCCTCATTATCTCAGTTTCCTCCCCATACCAATATCCTTCTGACGTCAATCTTTTGTTTTGTTTGAATGTCTACTTTTGACTATAGTTCAGTTTCGCCCTGACACGGTCATCTCGGGTTTAGTCTTCACTACCCTCTCCGGTTCATTCCAATGTCTATAGATGCACCTTTCAAATACCAGTTTCGTCAGAATATTCGCTTTCAGCAGGTTTTTAGGTGTATTCCCTAATCTCCTCACTTTGGGTCGAGTTTCGCCTCGTCGCCTGTGCATGAAATCCAGTTTCGACCTGGTACTCATCTAGTTTAGTTTCGCCTAACTAGTTATTTGAGTCGAGTTTCGTCTCGTCTTTGTTTTCATACCTTGGACCCTTTGATGGTGTTCGTTTACCAAATGCAGTGTTCGTACTGCGTCCCTGGTTTGAGATCAGTCTCCTTTGTTCCTTGGATGCTTCTATCAGTTTTCGTCACTGTTTATCCATTGATCTGAGACTAGCAAGTGTTTTGAGAAACATGCACTCTCATCACTTTGCTTTGGGTCAAGTTTCGCCTTGTTACCCGTGTGTGAAATCCAGTTTCGTCCTGGTACTCATCTAGTTTAGTTTCGTCTAACTAATTTTGAGTCGAATTTCGTCTCGCTTTTGTTCCTCATCTCTGAGATTTTTTTTCAGTTCCTGCATACTGTCTATCTTATTTGAGATTATCAAGTGCTCCTAGAATCGCGCACTCTAGCCACTTTGCTTTGGGTCTAGCTCAGAGTTTCGCCTCCTCACCCGGTACTTTTTCTTTTCCAGAACTTAGTTTCGCCTACTCTGTAGTTGGAGTTTTATCTCACCTTTTCTGAAGCCCAGTTTTGCCCTGGCACATTTGTCCGAAAGTTTAGTTGCGTCTACTCTTCTTTGTCTTCATCCTGTTTCAACCTGCGTTACAACTTTATTCTGACGCATGACTCGGGGGTTTTCTTCGTATGTTTCTTTCTTCTTCAAGAGTGTAAATTTTCGGGTTCTTTCGTATTCAAACATCTTCAACCTTGTACGCTCGAAGTTGTCACTTTTCTCACTTACCATGTTGAAGATATTTGAATAGGGGCAACATTATGAAATTCTCAACAACGGTCAACAATGATAACATTCTCTTTGGAACGGGAGCACCAATGAATGTCTGAATGTTTGAGCGTCATCAACCTTTGTGACCACCTTGAACCTTGCTCATTTTTTAAGACTGATTGGGGAAGATGAGAAATAAACCATCTTGCCATGAGAGGTATGCAACATATAAGGACACCTCTTTTCCTCATTGTGCGAGTGTGAAAAGAGTGTAGGATATCCCCTAGCAATGTAGGCACCGGGTTGCGTCACATGAAGATTTTGACGGTGTTCATATCTTTGACTTGGTCAGGATTTGGAAACAAAACCATCCCATAGATGAGAAGAGCCATAATTTCCTCAAAGGCTTGCAAGTCTAAGGAATTCCAACAGCTTTGGGCTTTCTCAAACAGGAACTTTGCTAAGAAGCCTTTGACACCACTCCTTATTTCCCAATGAGTTGTGACATCAGATGAGTGCAAGTGTAGAGCTTGAGCGATCTCTTCTGGCTTTGGATCTCTTTCCGTACCGTTGAAAGGTAGTTGATTAAGAATGGGAATCCTCAAGAGTTGGGAGAATTCTTCCAAAGTAGGCACAAGTTGATAGTCGGGAAATGTGAAGCAATTGTGCAAAGGATCAAATAACTGAAAGAGCACCTTCATCATATCCTCATCTATGTTGGAGGTGACCAAGTTGAGTAGATGTCCATGTCTTTCGGTGAATGGAGAGTTCTCAGGAATCTTTGAAGCTAGATCCTTAAGTTGTAGAGGAATTCTTACAAGGTTGACTTGAATAGTTTTCCTACGAAGTGAATCCATATCCTACAAAACAAGAACAAAGATGAATCCCCAAAATACTTGAAATGGTTATTGGATGTATATGATGTTCATGATGTCCATGATGTTATGTACAAGTATGCATATACAAGCAAAGCAAACAAGTCCTAGGTTTAGGCTTGCATGGAGTTTTATAGGTAAGTATCCTCTTGAAGTTTTAGTTGGCTTAAACTTGTCCTAGTAATAGTAACTGGGTTCTAAGGAGCTCAATATCACTGAATTATTTCCTTGGTCATTGTTTCAGCTCAAGCCTCTTTAATGGCGATCGAAATATCCCAAGAAACCAACCCTCAATGAGTGTAGTATCGAGTATCTTCCAACTTCGGACTGCACCAAAGCCGGTCATCTCACTACATCCTAAAAGGCCAAGTTGGTCAAGTAAAGGTTCTAGAAGTTCATTAGCGCTTTATGACATCACTCAGCGGGCCCGTATTCTCTTTGATTAACTCAAAGGCTATCGGTACCCACAAATATGTCGCACTAACGTAGCTATTGCTTAGACTATGTCGGTATACCCCGCACAATTTCCACAACGTATTGCTACTTACCTATAATGTATCCCAAATCTGGGTTGAGGATTCAAACCCAAATAAAGAACCAAAATGTAAAGCAAATAAATCAAACAATGAAAACAAGTAAATATGATCTAGCTCTAAGGTAACCCCACTTTTAAAAGATTCCCCAGCAGAGTCGCCAGTTCTGTGATACGGTGGGAGAACTGACTTGAAGGTTTTGCATTTTATCGCAAATGTTGCGGTTAGCAAGAGTTGCCACCGACTTTTCTTTTATCCAAAAGGAAAGGTAAAAAAGCACATGAAAGACCTTTGAGATGTTTTGAGTTCGGGGGGTAGATTATGAAAAGGGAAGGTATTAGCACCCTTTTCATCCATGGTTATCCATGGGCTCTTAGTTACTTGCTAGATCACTTGCTTTTGTTTGAATGTGCTTGTGGTGTGGGTTTTGAAAGTATTTTGAAAATGTAACTTTGTAATGATTCTCGTTTCTATAAGAACGCATACAAAGTGTTTGTTTCAAAGATAGTTCAAAAAGGTGTTTGTGAGATGTGCTTTTTGAAAGTTATTTTGAAAAGGCGCCATCGTTTAGGCAAACTTTGTAATGATTCTCGTTCGTAAGAATGTATACAAAGTGTTGATCTTTTGAAAATGTTTTCAATTTTGAAAGGTTTTTTTTGAAAGTGTAGGTGATTATTTTTGAAAATAGTAAGGATGTTTGTTTTTAAATGGATCAAGTAACTAGGAGCAATCTACCTACTCAAATGTCTTTCTTGTTCATTCTCTTTTCCTTTGACATTGTTGTCTTACCATTGATTTGGTAAGCAACCCTATCTTTGGATGTAAGCGGGACGGGCGTGGGTCATCGTATAGCCATGATTAGCAATGTTGCAAGGTATCTTAGCATATTCTTTAGGGACTAAAACCATTTTGAAAGGCAATATAGATAGCATCATCGAGGGACTATGATCTTGTATTTTTGCTCGTCTTTGCTAAGATACCTCACATGCGTAATATGGCCATTTTTGTAAGGCAACCAAGTGGAGTTAACCTTAAGGGTGTATGTGTGGATAGTGTGTTTGATTTGCATCCATTTAATCTTCGATTAGGGTTATCTACTTGTTTATTTTATCTTGCCATACACACCCTAGTTACTAACATTTGTGTTTGAAAGCGTTAAATTGCGGAAATGTAAAGTCCTACGCTATTACATCATTTAGGGGATGAGGGTACAATTTACAAATGGGGATGAATTAGGAACTTAAATATTACAACCATATCGAATAACCATGAAGGAAACGTAAAAACTGTGTAAAAAGAAGGGGAAAAATGCATTTTGAACTATTATATGTCGACACAAGATCGCATGCATCGACACATAACTTTCCTTGCCCCTGTATTGCCAAATCAACTCAGTATGAGTCGATACATAATGGTATGTTTCGACTTATACACTGCATGTGTCGACTCATGCGTGCTTTTTGTCGGCTCATATATTGTTTTTTCCTTCTGTTTTGGGCCTGTAAAGCAGTATGTATCGACTCATAAGGCTATGTGTCGACTCATACTGTCATTTTTTCTACTTCAACATTGTTTTGCTGCATACATGGGTTAGTTCTCAACACATAATGAAAATAATGGAATATAAACAAAAGGTTAGCTTTAAGGACAATGGTTACTACATTTTATCTTCACAAATGAATCATTAATGATGCTTGTATGAAGAGTTAAAAGTCAAGAAAACTTACCTTGAAACTGAAATTTGTGCTTTGAGTTTGAGTTGTTGTTTTGACTGTTATTGAAATTGGAAGAGGAAATAGAGGTGTTGTAGAAGCTTGTTCTTGAGTTTGAACAATTTCTAGTTGATGTATATGGAGTGTTTGGATGGTTTGTTTGGAGAAAAACTTGCAAGGTATGAGATTCAAAGATTTGGACTTCAAAGTTAAAAAATGGAGGTTTTGTAGGCAATTCTGGTTTTTGACAACAAGAATGATTCTGAGTTTTAGTTTCCCCTTCTTTTTTTCTGACCCTTTCTCTTACAATTGGCCTCTCTATTTGTAGAGAAGGTTTGAGACTTCAAACAACTCAGATTTTGAATCACGTGTTATGGTTATCTTGCTTTTTTTTAAGCAAGCATGAAGAACAGGTTTCAAATGCTTGTACCAAGCTATCTAAAGTGGTTGATCACTTTAAACATGTTTTGTTCAGGTTTAGAGGCTTGGTTTGTGCAGAAAGAACAAGTCCAAGGCTCAAGAAATGGAAAAATGCAAAAAGCATGCTTTTCCAAAATGGCAATGTTGCCTTTCTTCCAAAAATGACTATTTTCTTGTACAATGCATTGAATGCTTGGCTTTAGGGCATGAAACCTTGTGCAATCCATTAATGGTGGAGTGACAAACGAGTTTGAGGCCTGAAAAGTGAAGATTGTATAGCCAATTTTCAAATTTGAAAACTTGTTCTTCATGAAAATAACCTATAATCAAAGTGATAAAACCCTAACTTCATCTCTTCAATTATCCCTACTCATGAATGATCTCAAGGAGTTCTTGGACATTTTGGAAATCTTGTAATATGCTCTACAACCCATCTTTTAAATGCTTTTGAAAATTCCTCTTGGAACTATGTGAAAAGTTGCCATGAAGTTAGGTCAAAAACCTGCCTAACTAGGGCAAAATTTCACTAAGTTATTTTAGTTCATGAGCATGTATTCACAAAATTATATCTTGAGATCCAAGAATATTTAGGAGAAATTGTGTGAAGAAAAGTTGTAGATTTCATAGAGATCTACAACTTTCATGTTGGAAACTTCCTCTGAATCATTTTGTATCATGGTTAAAATTTGGCCTAAAGTTGAGAAAAAATAAGAAATTTTCTATACTTGGAAAAATTTCTAAGTTAAGAAATTTCAAATTTCAAAACAAGATCTTCAATCCTTGATTTATTGATGAACAAATTTCACATTTTGACACGTTTTGATGAATTGTTATCCTTGGCACTTGATTTTGACTAAAAAGTCAAAGTTTGACTTTTCAGTATACAGTTGACATTTGATCAATTGACTGAAAAATTCATTTGTCATCCAATGAATTTGTAATGTTTTGAATCATGTCATTAGGTCAAGATGATGCAATTGAACTCTTGAAATCATGCTTCAAACCAATTGATCATTTGCTAGGTCAAAAATCAGAAATTGCCCCTTCTCAGTCAAAACACTAATTTTGACCATTTTGCCCTTTTGATGATTTGATCAAATTTCTTGAGGAATTGTGGTCCAAACTTGATCAAATGATACATATGAGTCTAAGATGTTGATGTGGATAAACAATTATGAAGTTTGACTGAAAATTGACCATGGTTGACTTTTTCCCCAATACAATTGATTTTTAGGTCAACTGTTCAATTGACTGATCAAAAGTGTGATTCAAGGCTTGAAACTTGACATGAATAATCTTGGGGGTCCATAATGATCCTTGAAAGTCAAATGAAGCATTTATAGTCCAAAAATACCTGTGCAAACTCAAACCCTAATTTTGGGTCACCAGTGCATGAGGAGGTGTCTTGAGCAGGTCAAATCCTAATGCAGTCTTGAGTCAAAGAGATCTTGTGTGAAAATTCTTGATAAATGAGAGGGAAAATTTTGGGGTACAAAAAACATGTTTTGAAATTACTACCACATTTTGAGAAGATTACCTTCGAGCAATTACCGCGAGAAGAAAATCAGCTAGCAGACGCTCTAGCCGCAATGTCATATATGTTTAAACTTAATTAGGATAACGAGGCTCCCCAGATCACCATTGAATGAATCGATGAACCAACACACTGTCACGAGATTAATACTGAAGAAGTAGTGGACTAGCCTTGGTTTCACGAAGTCCATAGGCATCTCGAGGCTCAAGAATATCCAAAAGGAGCTTCAATAAATGATAAAAAGTTCTTGAGGAGATTCTCTGCTAAGTTCTTCCTTAGTAACAGCATCCTGTATAAACGCAATCATGACTCTGTGTTACTTCGGTGCATAGATAAGGTTGAAGATGAAAGAATCATGGTTGAATTACATGAAGTCACTTTTGGTACCCATTCCAGTGGGCATACGATGGCAAAGAAAATCCTACGGGTAGGCTATTACTGGTGTACGATGGAAGCAAATTGTTATCAACACTCTCGAACCTGCCATTAGTCTCAAATTTATGCTGACAATGTGCATGTACCTATGGTTCCCCTGAATGTCTTGACGGCTCCTTGGACCTTTGCTATGTGGGGGATTGATATGATTGGGGAAGTCAAGCCAACAGCCTCCAATGGGCACCGCTTCATCCTAGTGGCCATTGACTATTTTAAAAAGTGGGTGGAGGCAGCTTCCTTCGCTTCCGTTACCAAGAATGTTATCGCCCGATTCATCAAGCAAAATCTCATTTGCCGGTACGGTATCCCGGAAAGGATCATCACTGACAACGGTACAAATCTCAACAACACTGTGATCACCGTATTGTACGAGCAATTTAAGATTCGGCATCACAATTATTCTCCCTATCGGCCAAAGATGAATGGTGTTGTCGAAGCTGCAAATAAAATCATTAAAAAGATCATACAGAAAATGACAGTCACATACAAAGACTGGCATGAGATGTTACCGTTTGCTCTCCACGGGTATCGTACCACAACTCGCACATCAATCGGGGCAATACCCTATTCTTTGGTTTATGGCATGGAGGTTTTGTTGCCTATCGAGGTTCAGATCCCCTCTCTGAGGATTATGAAGGATGCAGGATTGAACAAAGACGATTGGATCCAGACTCGGCTTGATCAACTGAATTTGATTGATGAAAAGAGACTTTCTGCTGTTTGCCATGGTCAAATGTATCAAAAACGGATGATCAAGGCTTTCAACAAGAAAGTCAGGCGCCAAGTGTATCAAGTTGGAGATTTAGTGATCAAACGCATCATACTGCCACAAGGTGATCCTAGGGGAAAGTGGACTCCTACCTATGAAAGACCATTTGTAATCAAAAACATTTTCTCTGGTAGGGAAATGATCTTGACCACCATGGATGGTGATGAACTGCCGCATCCTGCAAACTCGGACATAGTCAAAAGATACTACGCATAAGAGACCCGCTAGGTTGACATACCTAGGCAAAACAAGGGCATCCCAGCGAACCAAAAAGGTTCGGGCAAAAATTAGGGATAAAACAAAAAAATCTGTACACCCAGCAAGTTGAAAACCCGAAAGGGCGACTTGGACAAAAAAGGGTTTCCCGGTGGACTGAAAACCCGAAAGGGCGGTCCAGGCAAAAGTTAGGGAATGTAAAGTGTATGATTATGACCCGTTGGAACACCCCACGGACAACCTTTGGCTTCAACTAACAAATTCAGCATTTCTGATCAATTCAATCATCTTCGGGAGAGGAAACACATAGACAAGATGCTCAGAGATACGAAGGCTATAGGAGAATGGAAACCCCATGGGATTATTACACATAGCTATCTTTTCTTTGTATCAAATTTTTATTTTTATGACAACATTCTCTTACCAGAATGTTCGTCCCCTTGTATAAAAATACTTACTCAAAGTCAATACAAAATATCCCTTTGAAAGTACAAAAACTATTTGTCTTTTCTTTACGCTTGTGCTTTGTTTACAAAAACATCCAATGATTCATTGCTGAGCATATGCATTTGAACATAATTACTGCTTACAAATAAACCAAATGAAAAGAGGCAATTACTGATAGGTTGAAAGGATAGGAAAATATCTCTAAGCTATTCCATAAGTAATCCCATACAGTACGTTGTTTAAATCCTCAGCGGAACAAAGTTTCAAATTATTGATCCCCAATAGAAGTCGTCAATTTTCTCAGGATTCCCCAATAGGATTTTATAAGAAGCACATGGCATTTCCCTTACAACAGGGTTTATTTCCCAAAATGGAAATTCATCAACACTTCGACTTCAAGGCACGAGGACTTACATATCCTCAGCAACGTTCATGGATTTATTTTCCTCAATCCAACTGCAATGCAACAAATCAACTCACATACGCATACATCGCATTCATATATTATAAACATTGATAAACACAAATGCATACAACATAATCCCATTATGCATACATTTCATGTATCACGACTTGGCATTTTAGCTAACATTTTACCCTTTTCAGGATAAGATTAACAGCTACCATTAACAATGTTCAATCTAGAGATACAATTCAGATACGCTACAAACACGGATGCCATCCTGATACTCATCCAAATACAACTTTGATACAGTTCAGATACGCTCCAAACACGGATGCCATCCTGATACTCATTCAGATACAACTTTGGTACAGTTCAGATATGCTCCAAACACGGATGCCATTCTGATACTCATTCAGATTCAACTATTCAGATACAGTTCAGATACGCTCCAGATGCAGACGCCATTCTGTCACTCATTCTCCCAGCTTACAAATTACAATTCAACAAATCACTTCTTGATGGAATCTTTAAGCCCATCTCCCACAGCTTTCTATCACCTCTCCAAATGGCATCTTTAAGCCCATTCCTTCTATCATCACATTATCAAGTGCAAATTTCTGGGCACTCTAGTGTCCAATCATCTTCCACCTTCGAGTCACGAATGGAAAAACTCGCCAATCTAATTCTTCAGGTTTAAGAAGATTGAACAGGGGCAGCTGTTGTACCCCAAAATTTGCCCTCTCACTTATCAAGTATTTTCACAAGATCTCTTTAACTCAAGACTGCATTAGGGTTTGACCAGCTCAAGACACCTCCTCATGCACTGATGACCAAAATTAGGGTTTGAGTTTGCACAAGGATTTTTGGACTATCAATGCTTCATATGACTTTCAAGGATAATCATGTACCCCTAAGATTACTCATGTCAAGTTTCAAGCCTTGGATCACACTTTTGATCAGTCAATTGAACAGTTGACCTAAAAATCAGTTGTATTGGGGAAAAGTCAACTATGGCCAATTTACAGTCAAACTTCATAATTTTTGATCCACACCAATATTTTAAACTCATATTTAGCATTTGATCAAGTTTGGACCAAATCTCCTCAAGAAATTTGATCAAGTCATCAAAAGGGGCAACATAGTCAAAATTAGGGTTTTGATTGGGAAAGGGCAATTTCTGATTTTTGACCTAAGCAAATGGTCAATTAGGTTAAGGCATGATCTCAAGAGTCCAATTGCATCATTTTGACCTAATGACATGGTTCAAAACACTACAAGTCCATTGGATTGACAGATGAATTTTTCAGTCAACTGATCAAAAGTCAACTGTATACTGAAAAGTCAAACTTTGACTTTTTGGTCAAATTCAAGTGCCAAAGATCATAATTCATCAAAACATGTCAAAATGTGAAACTTGTTCATCAAGAAATCAAGGGTTTAAGATTTTGTTTTGAAAAGTTGAAAAATTTTAACTTAGAAATTTTTCTAAGTATAGAAAATTTCTTATTTTTTCCCAACTTTAAGCCAAATTTTCACCATGATGAAAGATGATTCAAAGGAAACTTCCAACATGAAAGTTGTAGATATCCATGAAATCAACAACTTTTCTTCACACAATTTCTCCTAAAAATGCTTGGATCTCAAGATATGATTTTGTGAATACATACTCATGAACTAAAATAACATAGTGAAATTTTGCCTTAGTTAGGCAGATTTTTGACCTAACTTCATGCCGATTTTTCACATAGTTCCAAAGGGAATTTTCAAAAGAAATTCAAAGTTGAGTTGTAGAGAGCATTGCAAGATTTCCAAAATGTCAGAGAACTTCTTGAGATCATTCCTGAGTAGGGAGAATCAAAGAGATGAAGTTGGTGATTTATCACTTTGATTTCAAGCTATTTTGTGAAGCACATTGGATCCAATCCTCAAGCATGCTGAACAAATCCTGCTTTGCAGGCTTCTAACTTGACTTTCACTCTATAATTAAATGTTTTCACAATTTTTGGAAGCTTTAATCCAAACATTGAATGCATGGTACAAGATTAAATCCATTTTTGGGAGAAAGGCAACATTGCCATTTTGGAAAAGCAAGCTTTATGCAAAGTTAACTTGCATTGAGCCTTGCACTTGTTTTTTCTGCACAAACACACTCCACTCCATCAGAACAAGTATGTTTAAAGGTATCAGCCCCCCTACAAGCTTGGTACTACACCTTGGAACCATGTTTACTAGCTTTGCTTCACAAACAAGAAACCAAGCAAACATGTGAGTTTTTGAAATCTGAGTTGTTACAAGACTTAAGACCACTTGCTTATAAATAGACACACTATTTGCAAGTTGAGACACGAAGGTGAAGACTCCAAAACACTTTGAAACTGAAAATCTGCCATAGCTTGACAGTTTTGAACCTTACACAACCATCTCCAAATCCACTTGTGCATATTGAGTTTTAACCACCCAAACACTTAATATACCTCATATTTAAGTGATCCAGACCCCTGTTCCCTCACTGTAACTCCTCCTCCACCATCCACCATTTTCAAATATCAAGCTTGCAGGTTGACTTGAGTAGAGAGATTCAGAGGCTTTCAGGACAAAGTAAGGATTGGAATACACTCAGGGAGGTCCAGGCAAGCTAAACAGATCCTCGAGCCTTCTCAAAACTTGCTCAAACTCCATTCACGATCTCAGCTGCAAGAGGTAAAAACTCAAACTTCTATCTCTTCGTACAAGCATAATTTGTTCTTGATTTGTGAAAGAAAAATGTAGATATCCTTGCTCTAAAGCTAACCATATTCCTAGTTTTCATTTATATTAATTGTATATAGAGAATTTTGGATTTGAAATTTCTGCAAAAATTAGGTTTCAAATTAGGGCCAGTAAAATTAGATCTTATCTTTGACTTTTAGTTTACATAAATTATATGGTTGAACTCGTGGGAAGAAACACCATAACTTTCATGTTTGAACTTTCCATTTTTATGGAGAAATGAAGAAGATACAGGTGATCCGGCCATGGCTCAAGGTTGAAGATGAAGTTTCCTTCAGGGGGCATTTTCTAATATATATTTATGTTTGTGTTTATATAAACGGATGTATAGCCACCCCAGTGGCAAGACAGCGCGCGTAAATGCTAAAGGTCATGGGTTTGGGCCTCAACGCGCTGCCTTTTGCAATTTTCTCAAATTTTTCCATCTTTTTTGTCCCTTTGCAGCGTTGGGCTTCCTGCTTCATGGGCCTTGGATTTTTTTCTAATATTTACACCCTGTCTGCTTATGACACCCCTGGCCCATATCATTTTATTTATTTTATTTTCATTTTATTTTCTTAAATATATTTTTCTTAATATTAAAAATTATAAAAATATAAAAAATGTTAGATTCATATTTTGGCTTGTTTTATTTTATTTTTCTCATATAAAATATTTTTATTTAGTTATATATTATCTATTTTTATTAAATAAACTTTTTAAATTAAATTATAACTAGTTTAATATTTTTTTTTCTTTATACCCATTAAATATTTATTTTAATATAAAAAAAGGACAAAAAATACCTCATAATGCCATATATTATTTTCAAGACAAGAAATACAAAAATACTTTTTTTAAAAAAAACTTATTTTCTTTTAATCAAATAGAATTAGGGTTTATTCAAAAATCTTTTCTTAAATAATTCCTTTTCTTAAATGGTTTAAGTTAATCTTGATTTATTTTAATTAGGTTTAGGTTAAAGCTTTTTTTCTCATAAAAAAATCAAACAAAAATCTTCTTTGCATTTACATATCTTTGCATATTTAATTCACCTTGTATGCTATTTATTCCAATTATTTGTACACATTCAATTTGGTTGTAATAGATTAATTAGGTTTATATTATTGCAATCCCCATTCATAAATTGTATACCCCCCTCCCACAAATGTTGTAATAGCGTAGTAACTTTAAATTTCGCAATTTATCACTTTTACATAACATGCTAGTAATTAGGGTTTGTATGGCAAGATAAAACCAATCAAATAGAAAACCCTAATTCAAGACAAAATCAAGCATGAAAATGATACGCTTGCACACAAACACCCCTAGGGTTATCCCACTTGGTTTCCTTACACAAAAATGGCCATATTACGCATGTAAGGTGTCTTAGCAAAAACAAACAAATACAAGATCATAGTCCTTCGATGACGCTATTCAAAGTTGCCTTACAAAATGATCTTAGTCCCTCAAAAAATGCTAAGATATCTTGCAACATTGCTAATCATGACTATACGATGACCCACGCCCGTCCCGTTTACATCCAAAGATAGGGTTGCTTACCAAATCAATGGTAAGACAACAATGTCAAAGGGAAAGAAAATGAATAAGAAAGACATTTGAGTAGGTAGATTACTTTTAATTACTTGCTCCATTTCAAAACAAATATCCTTGCTATTTTCAAAGCACACACACACATTTCCAAACTTCTTACAAAATTGAAAACATTTTCAAAAAGATCAACATCTTTGTATACATTCTTACGAACGAGAATCATTACAAAGATTGCCTAAACAATGGCCTCTTTTACAAAAATACTTTCAAAAACCACACAAAGCACAATTTCAAACAAAATCAAGTGATCTAGCAAGTAACTAAGAGCCCATGGAAAACCATGGATGAAAAGGGTACTAATACCTTCCCTTTTCATAATCTACCCCCCGAACTCAGAAATAATCTCAAAGGTCTTTCCTGTTCTTTTCAGCCTTTCCTTTTGGATAAAAGAAAAGTCGGTGGCGTCTCTTGCTAACCGCAACATTTGCGATAAAATGCAAAACAACCAAGTCAGTTCTCCCACCGTATCACAACTACCAATCCATGAAGTTCGAATTCCAAGATAAAGACATCATGATGGTAAACAACTGCGAATAATTCAGACCATATGACGGACCTGAACAAGGATCCCGATGGACCCTGGTTTTTGATGGGGCAACCAACGCACTCGGCAATGGTATTGGTGTTGTACTCATATCTCCTGAAGGATGTCATACTCCTTTTACTGCAAGACTCTACTTCAACTGTACAAACAACATGGCAGAATACGAAGCGTGCATCTTTGGTCTCAAAGCTGCCATAGATTTGGGGATCAAATCCTTAAATGTATTCAGAGATTCAACTTTGGTCATCAGCCAGATCAAAGGAGAGTGGGACACTAAACACCCTAACCTCATCCCCTACAAAGAACATGTGTTGACATTGATCCCACATTTTGAAAAGATTACCTTCGAGCATTTCCCACGAGAAGAAAATCAGCTAGCAGATGCACTAGCCACAATGTTATCCATGTTTAAACTTAAATGGGATAAATAGGCTCCCCAGATCACCATCGAACGAATGGATGAAACAGCTCACTGTCATGAGATTAATACTGAAGAAGTAGTGGACCGGCCTTGGTTTCACGAAGTCAAGAGGTATCTCGAGGCTCAAGAATATCCGGAAGGAGCTTCAATCAATGATAAGAAGTTCTTAAGGAGATTCTCTGCTAAATTCTTCCTTAGTAATGGCATTCTCTACAAACACAACCATGACTCTGTTGCTTCGTTGCGTAGACAAGATTGAAGCGGAAAAGATCATGGCTGAGTTACATGAAGGCACTTTTGGCACCCATTCCAGTGGACATACGATGGCAAAGAAAATCCTACGGGCAGGCTATTACTGGTCTACCATGGAAGCAAATTAATATCAACACTATCGAACCTACCACAAGTGTCAGATTTATGCTGACAAGGTGCATGTACCTCCAGTTCCTCTTAATGTCTTGACGGCTCCTTGGCCATTTGCTATGTGGGGAATAGATATGATTGGGGAAATCGAGCCAACAACCTCTAATGGACACCGCTTCATCTTAGTGGCTATTGACTATTTTACAAAGTGGGTTGAGGCAACCTCTTACGCTTCTGTTACCAAGAATGTTGTAGCCCGGTTCATTAAACAAAATCTCATATGTCGTTATGGTATCTTGGAGAGGATCATCACAGACAATGGTACGAATTTAAATAATACTATGATCACCGCCCTGTGCGAGCAATTCAAGATTCAGCATCACAATTCTTCCCCTTACCCGCCAAAGATGAATGATGTTGTTGAAGCCGCAAATAAGAACATCAAAAAGATCATATAGAAAATGACCGTCACATACAAAGACTGGCATGAGATGCTACCATTCGTTCTCCACGGTTATCGTACCACAACTCGCACATCAACCGGGGTAACACCCTACTCTCTGGTATACAACATGGAGGTTGTCTTGCCTATTGAGGTCCAGATCCCCTCTCTGAGAATTATGAAGGATGCAGGGTTGAATGAAGACGATTGGATCCAGACTCAACTTGATCAACTAAACTTGATTGATGAGAAAAGGCTTACTATCGTCTTTCATGGTCAAATGTATCAAAAATGAATGATCAAGGCTTTCAACAAAAAGGTCAGACACCAAGTATATCAAGTCGGGGATTTAGTTATCAAACGTATCATACTACCGCGGGGTGATCCCAGGGGAAAATGGACTCCTACATATGAAGGACCATTTGTAATAAAAAGCATATTCTCTGGTGGAGCAATGATCTTGACTACCATGGATAGCGATGACCTGCCGCACCCTGTGAACGCGAACATAGTCAAAAGATACTACGCATAAGAGACCCACTAGGTCGACACACCTAGGCAAAACAAGGGCATCCGAGCGAACCAAAGAGGTTCGGGACAAAATTAGGGATAAAACAAAAAAATCTGTACACCCGGCAAGTTGAAAACCCGAAAGGGCGACTTGGACAAAAAAGGGTATCCTGGTGGACTGAAAACCCGAGAGGGAGGTCCATGCAAAAGTTAGGGAATTAAAGCGTATGACTATGTCCCATCGGATCAATTTACAAACAACCTTTGGCTTCCACTAACAAACTCAGAGGTTCTGATCAATTCAGTCATCTTCGGACGAGGCAACAAATAGGCAAAATGCTCAGAGACACGAAGGCTATAGCAGAATGGGAACCCCATTGGATTTTTTGTACACATAGCTATATTTTCTTTGTATCAAAATTTTCATTTTTTACGACAGCATTCTCTTACTAGAATGTTTGTCTCCTTGTACAAAAAATACTTACTCAAAGTCAATACAAAATATTCCGTTGAAAGTGCAAAAATTATTTGTCTTTTCTTTACACTTGTGTTTTGTTTACAGAAAAAAGCGTCCAATGATTCATTGTTGAGCATATGCATTTGAACATAATTATTGTTTACAAATAAAACAAAAATAGGAAAGACAATTACTGATAGGTTGAAAGGATAGAGAAATGTCTCTAGGCTATTCCATAAGTAACCTCCTGCAGTACGTCATCTAAATCCCCAACGGAGCCAAGTTTCAAATTATGAATCCCCAGTAGAAGTCGTCAAACTTCTCAAGATTCCCCAATAGGTTTTTACAAGCAGTATATGGTATTTCCCTTACAACAAAGTTTATTTCTCAAAACGGAAATTCATCAACACTTAGACTTCACAACATGAAGACTTATACTTACATATTCTTAATAAACAGTCAGGGATTTATTTTCCCCAATCCAACAACAATACAGCAAATTAGCTCACATACACATACACCGCATTCATATATCATAAACATTGATAACACGAATGCATTAAATCATACATTTCATGCAACATAACTTTGTATTTTAGCTAACATTTTACCCTTTTTCAGGATAAGATTAACAGCTACCGTTAACAATATTCAATCTTGATACAATTCAGATACGCTCCAGACATGGATTCCATCCTGATACTTATTCAGATTCAACCTATTGGTACAGTTCAAATAGCTCCAGACACGGATGTCGTCCTGATACTCATTTAGATTCAACCTATTGATACAGTTCAGATACGCTCCAGACACAGATGCGATCCTAATACTCATTCAGATTCAACCTATTGATACAGTTCAGATACGCTCCAGACACGAATGCCATCCTGATACTCATTCAGATTCAACCTATTGATACAGTTCAGATACGCTCCAGACACGGATGCCATCCTGATACTCATTTAGATTCAACCTCTTGATACAGTTCATATACACTCCAGACACGGATGCCATTCTGATACTCATTCAGAATCAACTTCAAGATACAGTTCAGATACGCTTCAGACACGGATTCCATCCTGATACTCATTCAAAATCAACTCTCAGATACAGTTCATATACGCTCCAGACACGGATTCCATCCTGATACTCATTCAGATTCAACCTCTTGATACAGTTCAGATACGCTCCAGACACGGATGCCATTCTGATACTCATTCAGAATCAACTTCAAGATACAGTTCAAATACGCTCCAAACACGGATTCCATCCTGATAATCATTCAAAATCAACTCTCAGATACAGTTCAGATACGCTCCAAACACGGATGCCATTCTGATACTCATTCAGATTCAACTTTCAAAAACGGTGCAGATATGCTCCAAACATGGATGCCATTCTGATGTTCATATAAACAAGTTTTTTAGATACAATACGGATACGCTCCAGACACAGACGCCATTCTGGTACTCATCCTTTCAGCTTACAAATTACAAATTCAACAATCACCCTTGGATGGCATCTTTAAGCCCATCTCTTACAACTTTTTGTCACTTCTACAAATGGCATCTGCAAGCCCATTCCTTCTATCATTACATTATCGAGTGCAAATTTATGGGCACTCTAGTGTCCAATCATCTTCCACCTTCGAGTCACGAATGGCAAAATTCGCCAGTCTAACTCTTCAGGTTTAAGAAGATTGAACAGGGGCAGCTGTTGTACCCCAAAATTTTCCCTCTCACTTATCAAGAATTTTCTCACAAGATCTCTTTGACTCAAGACTGCATTAGGGTTTGACCAGCTCAAGACACCTCCTCATGCACTAGTGACCCAAAATTAGGGTTTGAGTTTGAACAAGGATTTTTGGAATATCAATGCTTCATTTGACTTTCAAGGATCATTATGGACCCCTAATATTATTCATGTCAAGTTCCAAGCCTTGAATCACACTTTTGATCAGTCAATTGAACAGTTGACCTAAAAATCAGTTGTATTGGGGGAAAAGTCAACCATGGTCAATTTTTAGTCAAACATCATAGTTTTTGATCCACATCAACATTTTAGACTCATATGCATCATTTGATCAAGTTTGGACCACACCTCCCCAATAAATTTGATCAAATCATCAAAAGGGCAAAATGGTCAAAATTAGGGTTTTGACTGAGAAGGGGCAATTTCTGGTTTTTGACCTAGAAAATGATCAATTGGTTTGAAGAATGATTTCAAGAGTTCAATTGCATCATCTTGACCTAATTACATGATTCAAAACATTACAAATTCATTGGATGACAGATGAATTTTTCAGCCAACTGATCAAAAGCCAACTATATACTGAAAAGTCAAACTTTGACTTTTTAGTCAAAATCAAGTGCCAAGGATCACAATTCATCAAAACATGTCAAAATGTGAAATTTGTTCATCAAGAAATCAAGGATTGAAGATCTTGTTTTGAAATTTGAAATTTCTTAACTTTGAAATTTTTCTAAGTATAGAAAATTTCTTATTTTTTCTAAACTTTAGGCCAAATTTTCACCATGATACAAAATGATTCAAAGGAAGTTCCCAACATGAAAGTTGTAGATCTCCATGAAATATACAACTTTTCTTAACACAATTTCTCCTAAAGATTCTTGGATCTCAAGATATAATTTTGTGAATACATGCTAATGAACTAAAATAACTTAGTGAAATTTTGCCCTAGTTAGGCAGGTTTTTTACCTAACTTCATGGCAACTTTTCACCTAGTTCCAAGAGGAATTTTCAAAAGAATTTCAAAGATGGGTTGTAGATAACATTACAAGATTTCCAAAATGTCCAAGAACTCCTTGAGATCATTCATGAGTAGGGATAATCGAAGATATGAAGTTAGGGTTTTATCACTTTGATTATAGGTCATTTTCATGAAGAACAAGTTTTCAAATTTGCAAATTGGTTATACAATCTTCACTTTTCAGGCCTCAAACTCATTTGTCATTCCACCATTAATGGATTGCACAAGGTTTCATGCCATGAAGCCAAGCATTCAATGCATTGTACAAGAAAATAACCATTTTTGGAAGAAAGGCAACATTGCCATTTTGGAAAAGCATGTTTTTTGCATTTTTCCATTTCTTGAGCCTTGGACTTGTTCTTTCTGCATAAACCAAGCCTATAAACCTGAACAAAACATGTTTAAAGTGATCAACCACTTTAGATAGTTTGGTACAAGCATTGGAAACATGTTCTTCATGCTTGCTTCAAAAACAAGCAAGATAACCATAACATGTGATTCAAAATCTGAGTTGTTTGAAGTCTCAAACCTTCTCTATAAATAGAGAGGCCAATTGTAAGAGAAAGGGTCAGAAAAAAAGAAGGGGAAACTAACACTCAGAATCATTCTTTCTGTCAAAAACTAGAATTGCCTACAAAACCTCCATTTTTTAACTTTTAAGTCCAAATCTTTGAATCTCATACCTTGCAATTTTTTCTCTAAACAAACCATCCAAACACTCCACATACATCACCTAGAAATTGTTCAAACTCAAGAACAAGCTTCTACAACACCTCTGTTTACTCTTCCAATTTCAATAACAGTCAAAACAACAACTCAAACTCAAAGCACAAATTTTAGTTTCAAGGTAAGTTTTCTTGACTTTGAACTCTTCATACAAGCATCATTAATGGTTCATTTGTGAAGATAAAATGTAGTAACCATTGTCATTAAATCTAACCTTTTGTTTATCTTCCATTCTTTTCGTTATGTGTTGAGAACTAACCCATGTATGCAGCAAAACAATGTTGAAGTAGAAAAAATGACAGTATGAGTCGACACATAGCCTTATGAGTCGATACATACTGCTTTACAGGCCCAAAACAAAAGGAAAAAACAATGTATGAGTCGACACAAAGCATGTAAGAGTCTACACATGCAGTGTATGAGTCGACACATACCATTATGTATCGACTCATACTGAGTTGATTTGGCAATACAGGGGCAAGGAAAGTTATGTGTCGATGCATGTGAGCTTGTGTTGACACATAATAGTTCAAAAATGCTTTTTTTCCTTCTTTTTACACTGTTTTTACGTTTCCTTCATGGTTATTCGATATGGTTGTAATATTTAAGTTCCTACTTCATCCTCATTTGTAAATTGTACCCTCATCCCCTAAATGATGTAATAGCGTAGGACTTTACATTTTCGCAATTTAACACTTTCAAACACAAATGTTAGTAACTAGGGTGTGTATGTCAAGATAAAATCAACAAGTAGATAACCCTAATAGAAGATTAAATGGATGCAAATCAAACACACTATCCACACATGAACCCTTAAGGTTAACTCCACTTGGTTTCCTTACAAAAATGGCCATATTACGCATGTGAGGTATCTTAGCAAAGACGAGCAAAAATACAAGATCATAGCCCCTCGATGACGCTATCTATATTGCCTTTCAAAATGGTCTTAGTCCCTAAAGAATATGCTAAGATACCTTGCAACATTTCTAATCATGACTATACAATGACCCACGCCCGTCCCGCTTGCATCCAAAGATAGGGTTGCTTACCAAATCATTGGTAAGACAACAATGTCAAAGGAAAAGAGAATGAACAAGAAAGACATTTGAGTAGGTAGATTGCTCCTAATTACTTGCTCCATTTCAAAACAAACATCCTTGCTATTTTCAAAAATAATCACCTACACTTTCAAAAAACACCTTTCAAAATTGAAAACATTTTCAAAAGATTAACACTTTGTATACATTCTTACGAACGAGAATCATTACAAAGTTTGCCTAAACGATGGCGCCTTTTCAAAATACATTTCAAAAAACATATCTCACAAACACATTTTTGAACTATCTTTGAAACAAACACTTTGTATGCATTCTTATAGAAACGAGAATCATTACAAAGTTACATTTTCAAAATACTTTCAAAACCCACACCATAAGCACATTCAAACAAAAGCAAGTGATCTAGCAAGTAACTAAGAGCCCATGGATAACCATGGATGAAAAGGGTGCTAATACCTTCCCTTTTCATAATCTACCCCCTGAACTCAAAACATCTCAAAGGTCTTTCCTGTGCTTTTTTACCTTTCCTTTTGGATAAAAGAAAAGTCGGTGGCGACTCTTGCTAACCGCAACATTTGCGATAAAACGCAAAACCTTAAAGTCAGTTCTCCCACCGTATCACAATGTTCTTTGTAAGGGATAAGGCTTGGGTGTTTGGTGTCCTGTTCCCCATTGATCTGACTGATGACCAAAGCTGAATCTCCAAATACATCCAAGGTTTTGATCCCCGAGTCTATGGCAGCTTAAGACTGAAGATGCACGCTTCGTACTCTGCTATGTTGTTCGTACAATTGAAGCAAAGTATTATGGTAAATGGAGTATGACACCCTTTGGGAGATATGGGTACATCACCAATACCATTGCTGAGTGCATTGGAGGCTCCATCAAAGAACAGGGTTCATCGGGATCCTTGTTCAGGTTCGTCATATGGCCTGAATTCTTCACAGTTGTCTAATGTCATGATGTCTTCATCCGGAAATTAAAACTTCATGGACTGGTAGTCTTCTACAGCTTGGTGAGCAAGGTTATCAGCTAATACATTTCCCTTTATAGCTTTCTGGGTAGTATACTGTATGTCATATTCTGTCAGGATCATCTGCCATCTCGCTATTCTCCCAGAAAGAGTAGGCTTCTCAAAAATGTATTTTATCGGATCCATTTTAGATATCAACAGGGATGCTGACTCATACTACCCTGTTGATATCTAAAATGGATTCGATAAAATACATTTTCGATAAGCATGCTCTTTATGGGAGAATAGCGAGATGGCAGATGATCCTGACAGAATATGACATACAGTATACTACCCAGAAATCTATAAAGGGCAATGTATTAGCCGATCACCTTGCTCACCAAGCTGTAGAAGACTATCAGTCCATGAAGTTTGAATTTCTGGATGAAGACATCATGACATTAGACAACTGTGAAGAATTCAGGCCATATGACGGACCTGAACAAGGATCCCGATGGACCCTGTTCTTTGATGGAGCCTCTAATGCACTCGGCAATGGTATTGGTGATGTACCCATATCTCCCGAAGGGTGTCATACTCCATTTACCGCAAGACTTTGCTTCAATTGTATGAACAATATGGCAGAGCACAAAGCGTGCATCTTCAGTCTTAAAGCTGCCATAGACTCGGGGATCAAAACCTTGGATGTATTTGGAGATTCAGCTTTGGTCATCAGTCAGATCAAAGGAGAATGGGACACCAAACACCCAAGCCTTATCCCTTACAAAGAACATTGTGATACGGTGGGAGAACTTACCTTGTTGTTTTACATTTTATTGCAAATGTTGTGGTTAGCAAGAGTCGCCACCGACTTTTCTTTTATCCAAAAGGAAAGGCTGAAAAGAACAGGAAAGACCTTTAAGATTATTTCTGAGTTTGGGGGGTAGATTATGAAAAGGGAAGGTATTAACACCCTTTTCGTCCATGGTTTTCCATGGGCTCTCAGTTACTTGTTAGATCACTTGCTTTTGTTTGAAATTGTGCTTTGTGTGGTTTTTGAAAGTATTTTTGTAAAAGAGGCCATTGTTTAGGAAATCTTTGTATTGATTCTCGTTCGTAAGAATGTATACAAAGATGTTGATCTTTTTGAAAATGTTTTCAATTTTGTAAGAAGTTTGGAAATGTGTGTGTGTGCTTTGAAAATAGCAAGGATATTTGCTTTGAAATGGAGCAAGTAATTAAGAACAATCTACCTACTCAAATGTCTTTCTTGTTCATTTTCTTTCCCTTTGACATTGTTGTCTTACCATTGATTTGGTAAGCAACCCTATCTTTGGATGTAAATGGGACGGGCGTGGGTCATCGTATAGTCATGATTAGCAATGTTGCAAGGTATCTTAGCATTTTTTGAGGGACTAAGATCATTTTGTAAGGCAACTTTGAATAGCGTCATCGAGGGACTATGATCATGTATTTGTTTGTTTTTGCTAAGACACCTTTCATGCGTAATATGGCCATTTTTGTGTAATGCAACCAAGTGGGATAATCCTAGGGGTGTTTGTGTGCAAGCGTGTCACTTTCATGCTTGATTTTGTCTTGAATTAGGATTTTCTATTTGATTGGTTTTATCTTGCCATACAAACCCTAATTACTAGCATGTTATGTAAAAGTGATAAATTACGAAATTTAAAGTTACTGCGCTATTACAACATTTGTGGGAGGGGGTATACAATTTATGAATGGGGATTGCAATAATATAAACCTAATTAATCTATTACAACCAAATTGAATGTGTACAAATAATTGGAATAAATAGCATACAAGGTGAATTAAATATGCAAAGATATGTAAATGCAAAGAAGATTTTTGTTTGATTTTTTTATGAGAAAAAAAGCTTTAACCTAAACCTAATTAAAATAAATAAATAAATAAATCAAGATTAACTTAAACCATTTAAGAAAAGGAATTATTTAAGAAAAGATTTTTGAATAAACCCTAATTCTATTTGATTAAAAGAAAATAAGTTTTTTTTAAAAAAAAGTATTTTTGTATTTCTTGTCTTGAAAATAATATATGGCATTATGAGGTATTTTTGGTCCTTTTTTTATATTAAAATAAATATTTAATGGGTATAGAGAAAAAAAAATAAATATTAAACTAGTTATAATTTAATTTACAAAGTTTATTTAATAAAAGTAGATAATATATAACTAAATAAAAATATTTTATGTCAGAAAAATAAAATAAAACAAGCCAAAATATAAATCTAACATGTTATTATATTTTTATGATTTTTAATATTAAGAAAAATATATTTAAGAAAATAAAATGAAAATAAAATAAATAAATAAAATGATATGGGCCAGGGGTGTCATAAGCAGACAGGGTGTAAATGTTAGAAAAAAATCCAAGGCCCATGATGAAGAAGTGAAAAACACAAGAAGGGGGTTGAATTGTAAAACTTGAAATCAAATGCAGACAACACGTTATTTTTATCCTGGTTCGTTTGATCTCAAACTACTCCAGTCCACCCGTCAAGGTGATTTCGCCTCTCTCCAACGAGGTCTTAATCCACTATATTCAACTGAATATTACAACTGCTTTAACAACTGCTAAAGCCTTCTTGAGTCAAAACCACAAACCGGTTTCTCAAGGAAATACTTTCTTACAGATAAATGAAATCTAAGTGTGTTGAATGTTTTCTACAAAACTGTTTATCACAACTGTGATACTACACAAATTAAGCTTATGAGAACTGGAATGCTAAAACAATAGAGTAAGTAATTTGAGAGCTTTAGCAAACTGTGAATGAGGATGAAGATGAATCGCTTTAGGCGTGTAGAGAGTTGTAGAGCATTAGCCAATCCGTTCCTCACTTGCTTGTTTATATAGCATTGGAAATGATACGTTGGAGTCAGTTATTCCGTTTCAATGCCAATTACATTCTTTCCATATTGAGAAGATCTTTGTCTGGAATAATGCCGTTGATAATAAAGTATCTTGAATGCACAGTACCGTTGCCAATTAAGCATGTTCTGGCTTTGGCTTATTCTGACGCTGCTAGGTGCTGATGAGTTGTTGTGGTCTTGATCAGAGTTTAGATTGTTACGCGCAGATCTGTTCATCAGCTTCAGCGTAAGCACATGCTTTGATCTTCTGATTCTGGCATCTGATATAACATCCTCTGATGATGATGTTGATATTTCATCTTCTGATGCTGATGATGATATTCTTATGCTGATACTCATTAGAGTTTCTGTAAAACACAATATAATTTTTAGGTAGCATATATGTCTTACATGAACCATACAATTTATATATTCTTGCATATTGTTATCATCAAAACTTTAACTTAGGGTAGTAGATTCAAACTTTGTTCTAACAATCTCCCCCTTTTTGATGATGACAAAAACTAGATTTTTTCAATTGAAAATTAATGAGAAATGTATCAGAGATAACCAAATAATAAATTGTATCAGAATTAAATAGGAAGTTATCAAAGATAAGAAGATAAGGGATAAAGAGGTATCAGAGTTTAGATCGGAAATACTCCCCCTGAATTTATTACTTCCCTTTAATTCCATGAGTTCCTTAGGATCAGATCTTTATTGACTTTCTTTGAACATCAGAACATCAGAGCTTCAGTGTATTGGAGTTCATCAGATTCTTGTACCTGTAAGTTATGCAGAGCAAAAAAAAACATTCAAGTATATCAGAGTGTTAGAATGTTTGAGACTTTTGTCTCAGTAAACCGTTATTGAAAAATATCAGTCTTTCTCCCCCTTTTTGTCAGCAATCAAAAAGTGCACATAATTGAGGAAGTAAAAAATAATTGAAGTAAGAGAATCAGTGCAGAAAAACGATTGTATTCAAGTTCAGAGCCAGAAAAATAGTACAAATGATATGCAAAGAAAACAATGAAAATATCAAGAGAGAAAAAAAAGCTAAGGGGCAGGTGGAAGGCGTGTGAACAGAGCCTCAAGCATGTTCTTAATCTGATCAGTGGTTTCCTTCTGCTGATGCACCATGCTGGCTACTGAGTCAATCTTGTTGTCCTGAACATCCATCCTTGCTTTCATCCTTTGATCACTTTCATCCATTCTCTCCTGCAGATGAAGATCATTTTGCTTCAGCTCTTCAAGAGTCTGCCTGTCCAAGGCAGCTTGAGAGAGGTCAGAGTCAGGGTGCTTCTGAGAGCTTTCTGCAAAGTCTTCTTCTTGACACACATCTTTTGCTGGTTGAACTGTTGATGTTGGACGCTTTTCAGACCATGGCTCACTATCCAGAAAGAGCACTTCCTCCTTCAGTAGTTGACTCATGACTGGACCTTCAACTTCTTTCAGCAGCTTGCTGAAGTTCTGTTGAGCCTGTTCATAGTTTATGTCTTGCAGCTTAAAGGATTCAGCGCGTACCCACTTTCTGAATTGTGTCCAGAGTTGGTCTGACGCAGCAGGATCAATCATTCCCCGACAAGCCTGCTTTAGAGAAGCAATCCAATTCTGCATGCCTGTTTCAAAATTCAAGATGCTATAACCAACATCTAGTTGTTTGAGTTTAGGAATGGCGATTTTATTTTTAAGGTCAGCAAGGCGGTCAAGGACTGTTAGATCAATGAAGGTCTTGCTGTGGTCATCTGTATTTTGTTTGGGTGAGGGAGTAGGAGAGTCAGAAATGATTATTGGACTGTGTGGAGTATTAGGAGGGGTAGTTTCTGGTGAGGATGGCAGTTGGGGTATGTTTACAGTTGTACCATAGGGGGCAGTTGAATTGCCAAGGGTTGTGGTTCAGAGGATTGAGGTGATTGAGGTTCAGGGGTTTGAGGTTCAGGTGATGGAGTTTCAGAGTGTTGAGACTCAGGTTGTGGAGATGATGGTTGAGGTGAAGGTAGATTAAGTTCTGGTTGTAGAGTGGGAGGTGGAGAAGTTTCTGGTTCTTGTGATTGTGGATTTTCTGGTATTGGTGAGAGTGTATATTCTGGTTGAGGTGAATGGGCAGTTTCTGGTTGAGTGTTTGGATTTTCTGAGAGGGGAGCGGAAGAACGTTGATCAATTTCAGAAAGAATTTTATCAAGTTCTGATTCTGTTGATGTTGTGGGTTTTGGATTTTGAGGTTTGGTGCGGGATCTCCTGAGAGTTAGTGACTCAGAAGGGTCAAGCTCTGGTTCGGTATCATCAATGGTTGGTATGGGGATTAGGAGTTCATATGAAGCTGGGGTTGGAATCAATGTTGGAACAGCAGATGAATTTAAAACATTAACAGCAGATAGATTACCTCTCTTCTTTTGGGTCTGCTGGGATGGTCCTTCTGAAGCAGCCTTTCTCTTCTTAGTCTTCTTCAAGGTAACCTCTGGTGCTTGCTGGTGCAGATCTTTAATGTTCAGATCAGGATCTGTGCCATCAGCTTTACACGTGTCCAAGTATCTGAGAACAGTGACTGGTTTAGAGTCAATCTCAGAGAATATGGGAAAGTCGCTCAGAGGGGCTCTTCTGCTGGTGATGTCAGCAAGAGGAGTGACGCTGGGCTCCTTTCTGATATTCTCTATCAGTTTCATCTTCTTCAGATTCTTGGCATTCAGCTGCTTGCCAACAGCTGGTTCCAGAGAGCTTATTTCCTGTGCCTCTGTCAGGTGTTCTATCAGCATATTCTCAGTTAGAATATTTGATATTAATCTTCCGAAGGGTATCCAATCCCTTTTAGTCTTTTCTTCTTCTCTCGTCTCCTTGACGGTGGTCTTCAGATGATTGAACAGAAGATGAGCAAGGTTGATCTTGGTCTTCTTTGCAATAAAATAGAGCAGAAATTGCTGATCTATGTTGATGTAGTCAGGAGAGCTTGTGGGCTTCCTGTGGTTGAAGCAGCCCAAGATGATCTTTGCCCAGATTATGTGCTGATCCATCAAATCTCTGATCTTGCTGGATGGAACCCCATGCGTGAAAATCTGTCTAGCAACTATGCCAGTGTTTCCAGCTCTTTCTGCCATGTCAATACAGCGGATGCCACCACTGTTGTATCCAATCAGTCTAGCAATGTGATCTTCAGTAATCACAATCTTCTTGCTCATGACATATGAGGTAACCTGATGTGTTGATGAAGACGCATGTATCCAGAATTCCTTGACCAATACAGGGAACGTTGGACCCACCAACCTATCAAAGTACATTTCCCATCCTTGTGCCCTAATTTCTTCAGTCAAATCGAAGTCATTTTCTTTCAAACTGGTGAAATCAACGATCAGTTCAGACAGGACTTCCAAGTTCTTCACCGGTGTGAGTAGAGTTCTGAAGGGAATTTGGTATTGATCAGAAGAAGCATCTTGCTTAGAACCTGCAGAAACAGTGCTAGAGGACGCCATGTTCACACTAGGGTTTTTTGAGAAAAAAAACTTGAAAAAGGGTTTCTTTGGAAAAAGATGAACACACAAGTAAGAATGCAGAAAATATTTAGATGATTGCAAGAGACGGTAAAAAGTGAATGAATGGAGTGATGGTGTTTAAATAAGTTTCAAAAAGTGTTTTTGAAAACATAAACGTTTTTAAGAGAGAGAATTAACTCATGATTATGCGCATTTAATGTTGGCTGATTTTGGGGGATTTGAGAAAGATATTTGGAACGGTTACCAGTGACATGTGTCTCAATGCATCCAATCAGCTTTTTGCCTTCTCAGAAGCATGCACGCGTGTTCTACTTCAGAGATTAGCTGATGACTGGATGACACTTGTTTGATTTGGTGAACAGCACATCTATCCTTGAAATGAGACGCTCAGATCTTTATGGATAGACTCTGATACAATCTGCATGTCTAACTTTCTGAAAGAAGATTGATCAGAAGTTCACAGTAAAATAAAACAAATTCTGAAGGTTAACATATAAACTTAAAACAATTTTACTCTGGGAAGAGCTTCATGCTGAGATGTTTCAGAATGAAGTTGAGCTTATCTTCAGAAAGTGGTTTTGTGAAGATATTAGCCCATTGATGGTCTGTATCAATAAATTTTAAGTTCAAAATTCCTTTCTGAATATAGTCCCTAATGAAATGGTGTTTTATTTCTATATGCTTAGCCCTAGAATGCAGAATAGGATTTTTACTTAAACAAATGGCAGAAGTATTGTCACAGAGTATAGGGATGTTACTCTCAAAAATCTGGAAGTCTTCAAGCTGACTTTTCATCCAGAGCATTTGTGTGCTGCATCCTGCTGCTGCTATGTACTCAGCTTCTGCTGTTGATAGCGCAATTGTGGATTGCCTTTTGCTGGACCAAGAGATCAGATTTTCTCCCAGAAACTGGTAGCTTCCAGAAGTACTTTTACGCTCTACTCTGTCTCCAGCAAAGTCAGCATCGCAGTAACCTACTAAGCTGTAATCACTAGATTTTCTATAAGATAAACCCAGATTAGTAGTACCTTTCAGATACTTGAAAATTCGCTTAACAGCTGTTAAGTGAGATTCTCTAGGATCTGATTGGAATCTTGCACAAATACATACGCTGAATAAAATATCAGGCCTTGAAGCCGTCAGATAAAGAAGAGAACCAATCATACCTCTGTAGACCTTCTGTTCTACCTTTTTGCTTACCTCTTCTCTTTCCAGAATGCACGTGGGATGCATTGGAATCTTTAATGACTTACATTCTGAGAGATCAAATTTCTTCAGAAGTTCTCTGACATATTTGCTCTGATGAATGTAAGTTCCCTCTGGAGTTTGATTGATCTGAATTCCCAGAAAGAATTTCAGTTCCCCCATGAGGCTCATCTCAAATTCTGCCTGCATACACTTAGCAAATTTTCTTCCAAGAGAAGGATTAGTAGATCCAAAAATAATATCATCCACATAAATTTGACAAACTAATATGTCATTCTTAACTGACATACAGAATAAGGTAGTGTCCACCTTCCCTCTGGTGAATTCTTTTTCTAACAGAAAGTTACTTAGTCTTTCATACCAAGCTCTGGGAGCTTGTTTCAGACCATATAGTGACTTTTTTAGTTTGAAAATATATTCTGGATTTTTTGTACTTTCAAAACCAGGGGGTTGGTGCACATAAACCTCTTCTTCTATATATCCATTTTAGAATGCGCTCTTGACATCCATCTGATACAGAGTGATGCCTTTATTAACAGCAAATGAAATTAAGAGTCTGATAGATTCTAACCTGGAGACTGGGGCAAAGGTTTCTGTATAGTCTATCCCCTCTTGCTGACTATAACCTTGTGCTACCAGTCGTGCTTTGTTTCTGATAACTTCACCTTGTTCGTTCAGCTTGTTTCTGAACACCCATTTTGTTCCAATGACGTTGAATCCTTTTGGTCTGGGAACAAGATCCCATACGTCATTTCTGGTGAATTGATTCAGCTCTTCTTGCATTGCTAGAATCCAGTCGTTGTCCAGAAGTGCTTCATCAATAGAGGAAGGTTCAATCAGAGACACAAGTCCCATGAGGGATTCTTCAGAGTTTCTGAAGCTGGCTCTTGTTCTGATTAGATCTTCCTTTCTTCCTAAGATTGTTTCTTCTGGGTGATCCAAGCTGCTTCTGGGTAGTCTTTTCTGAGGTTGGTCAACAGATGTTGCTGGATTGCTAGCAGTGCCTCTTTCTGATGTTGAAGGAGTGTCTTTATTTAGAGCTTCTGATGACTTGTCTTCAGAACCTGTAAATTCAACTTCCATACCTGCAAAAACTTCATTCTGCTTTGACTTTTCAGAGTCAAGCTTATCATCAAAACGAACACTGATTGATTCTTCCACAATCTGTGTTTCTGTATTGTATACTCTGTACCCTCTTGAGCGTTCAGAGTATCCTAACATAATACACTTCTGTGCTTTAGAGTCAAACTTGTTCAAATAATTTTTTGTATTTAACATAAAGCAAGTACATCCAAATCGATGAAAATATGAAATGTTGGGCTTTCTGTTCTTCCACAATTCATATGGAGTCTTTTCCAGAATAGGTCTTATGGAGATTCTATTCTGAATGTAGCACGCTGTGTTTATTGCCTCTGCCCAGAAGATCTTAGCAACGTTTGTCTCATTGATCATGGTTCTGGCCATTTCTTGCAATGTTCTGTTCTTTCGTTCTACAACTCCATTTTGCTGGGGAGTTCTAGGACAAGAGAAATCATGCAGAATACCTTTGTCATTAAAGAATGACTCAAAATATTTGTTTTCAAACTCTCCACCATGATCACTTCTGACTTTAACGATTCTAAGATCCTTTTCATTCTGAACTTGGTTATAGAAGGTGACAAACACAGAGTGTGACTCGTCCTTGTGTCTTAAGAACTTTACCCATGTCCATCTGCTATAGTCATCTACGATTACTAACCCATACTTCTTGCCACTGACTGAAGCAGTTTTAACTTGTCCAAATAAGTCAATGTGCAGAAGTTCTAATGGCTTAGAGGTAGAAACAACATTTTTAGATTTTAAAGAAGGTTTTGCAAACTTGCCTTTCTGACATGCTTCACACAGAGCATCTGAATTGAACTTCAGATTAGGAAGTCCTCTGACCAGATTGAGTTTGTTAATCTGAGATAATCTTCTCATACTAACATGCCCCAATCTTCTGCCCAGATCCATTGCTCGTTGTTAACAGACAGAAGACACTTTACATTCTGATTTTTCAGTTCAGAAATTTTGATTTTATAAATGTTGTTTTTCCTCTTTCCATTAAATAGGATAGTCCCATCTTTCTGACTAACAGCTTTACATGATTTTTGATTAAAGATTATATCATAACCGTTATCACTTAATTGACTTATGGATAACAGATTATACATTAATCCATCTACTAACAGAACATTGTTTATAGAGGGAAGATTTCCATTACCTACAGTTCCAGAGCCAATGATCTTTCCCCTCTGATTGCCTCCAAAGCCTACGTGACCTCCAGGCTTAAGTTCCAGGCTTTGGAACATATGCCTTCTTCCCGTCATGTGTCGCGAGTAGCCAGAGTCCAGGTACCATGACTGGTGTTTCTGATTTGCTGCTAAAGATATCTGCAACATGTATTATTTTATCCTTAGGTACCCATATTTTCTTGGGTCCTGATTTGTTAGCTTTACCAAAACTCTGGTTGAATTTTGGTTTCACATAATAATGCTACTAGTATATTTAATGTCATGTGTGTGACCATACACAAAGTGTGAATTTAGAGGAGTGTGTTTAATAGTTAAATCCATGGCATTCTTTGGTGTAGGAACCTTACCTTGGTATCCTATTCCCTTTCTGCCGTTTTTGCTAACTCCATAGATCATTGAAGCCATTTTGCTTCTATCTATGCTTTTAGCAAGGAACTTCTGAAAGCTATGATCATACTCCCTGATGATCTCATCAGCGCTGCTGGGAGTTTCAGAAATTGTTTCCTTCTGAGAGTTTTGTAAAACATTTTCTAATTTTGAAATTTTATTTTTCAACTCAGAATTTTCCAATTTGAGACTCTCAGTTTTTTCAGAGTCAGAATCAAGATTCCTTTTCAGGTTTCTGAATTTAACTCTGATCTGCTGGTACCTTTCCAGAATTTCGTTAAGGCTTTCAGCAAGTTTAGCCTTAGTAAAATTAATTGCAAAGTCATGAAATACCTCTTCGGTGTCTGATTTTGAGTCTGATTCAGAAGCTTCACTATCTTCTGATATGTTGGCCATGAGAGCTATGTTTTCTCTCTCATCATATGATTCTAAGTCAGCTTCAGACGAGTCAGAGTCATCCCATGTAGCCATGAGACTTTTCTTCTTTTCTCTTCCAAACTTCTTTTTGGGCTTTTCCCTCTGAAGCTTTGGACAGTCACTCTTATAGTGTCCTTGCTCGTTGCATTCATAGCAAGTGATGTCCTTGGTGTTTGGCTTTCTGCTTCCTGAAGAGCCTTTAGATCTTCTGTATCCAGAGGAGGAGTCTGACCTTTTGTATCTGGAAGAGGACTCATTCTGATCAGATCTTCTGGGATTCCTGAACTTCCTTTGCCTCTGCTTCCATAGTTGATTCACTCTTCTAGAGAGGAGGGAAAGTTCGTCTTCTTCTGATGAGGACTGTTGTACCCCAAAAATTTGCCCTCCCATATTCTTCAAGGTTTGTCAAGAATCATCCTCAATTGGTTCAAGACTTCTCAAGGGATTGCAAGTCCAAACATCTCCTAAGCAAGTCAAATTTAGGGTTTTGGTTCCTTCAATGAATTTGGGATTTTCAATGGCTCAAACAAGTCCCATAGGCCTACATACATCCTCAAGCATCTACATGTCAAGTCTCAAGACTCACAGCACCAAGTTGCACAGTCAAAAGCCCTATTTGGTTCACAATCAACTGCAGGGGCAAAATGGTCATTTTGCAGTCAAAAGTCATAATTTTTGGTCAACATCTTATTTTGAGCTCACAATCATCATTTGATTAAGTATTGATCATGATTCCACAAGCATGACTCAAAAATCATCAAGGATGCAAAAGTTGCTATTTTTGGACAGCTGAAAAGTCAACTGTAACTTGACCAGGGCATAACTTTTTCATGGTTCATCAGAAAAATCCCATCCAATGCTCATTTTGAAGGGGATGACATTTCCTACAACTCATCTTCAGATTCCAAGTCCAAGAAATGATCTCATAAAAAGTTATCAATTCCTACATTATAGGTCAATTTCAAAAGTCAACAAAAATGCACTTTAAGTCAAAGACCATAACTTGAGATTGGTGGATTCAAATGACATGGGACCAAAGGCATTGGTTAGAGGACTTCAAGACCTTTCCAAAATGTCCAAGAACATGTTCATATGATCAAAATCGAGCAAGATATGCATTGGAGAAGTTGGGAAATTTTCATGAATTTGCAAAAGTCAACTATCCTTAAAACTTCAATTTTTAACAAAAGGGCCCACTTTCTTCCACTTGATTCAGCCTTGTCATGCCACCCACGTGTCCCATGATTAATTTCAAGATCAAACATTTATTTTTCCATTTTATTTAATTTTTATTGATTTAATTCATTTTAAATCCATAATAATTCAAATAAAATCTAAAAATTAATGGAATAGCATCTTTTGGATTTGAACAACTTTCATATACCATGTGCCAGCTAACAAATTCGTGCTAGGGCTATTTTGTGCATGAAATCTTGGTTTTGCTCCAAAAATGGAAAGTTCTTCAATGGTGATCAACAAAATCTCAAAACATCAATACAATGGATCCTTGGCCCAAACTTTGACCTAATTCTATTCCCATATATGCAAGAAAGCCAACCCTAATGCTGTTCACGTGCAAGCTGCTGCAAAAAGCCATAATCACATTCAAAAAATCCAAGGAAAAAGTGAAAATTGTTGGCTATCTTCCAAGCCAATTCAAGGCGTTTCAGTGATTCAAATACATTGCTAGCACTCCCAGGAACGGATTGGAATCAAAATCACGCGTCAAAGCCTAAGAAACTGCTCCACAAGAACTCACGGTTTGCATACTTTTGCCATAATCGAAACTCGTTATTCATGTGCATTTGACACGATTTGTTGTTTGTTTTGTGTTGCTTGCATCCATAGAAAGCTAATGGTACAGTTTAATTTGATTATGGATCCCTGAATCAAAAGATGCCATTAACAAGTATTAGGGTTCCGAAGCTTTAATTTTCGGGTTTTCCTCATCCAGTAAAATCAGGACCCCTAACGCATATGGTTGAGACCGCTGGGACATGACGAACACAATGGACATGTCGCGCCCTATTTATATTTAACGTACACCTAATCGCTATTTTTCGTCCATGAGGGTTGTGGTCTATTCATTATTTTGCCGGTTTCGTGAGGAAGACGAGGACGTGGTGCTATGCCATTGGACGGTTCAAAAGGGCGCGCGTTTTTTTCATAATTTCCAGCATAATTGATCTTTTTATATATTATGTTCATTATCCACTATATTAACAAAGCATGTAGCGTGGTGTGGTGGTTGGTGATCTGGTTGTGTACCATTGGGACCTGGGTTCGATTCCCAGGTCCCCTAATATTTATTTCTATTTTCATAACATGATTCTATGCAGGATGCCCAGTGCGTTTCACCATGTATCTCACCTCCAAGCGCGTCAAGTGGCTATTCTCACAAGATCTGATAGCCATGAGGTGCAGAATACCATGTTCCTGGTCAACCTACGCTCTAGGCAATCCCAGAAGTCAAACAAGGCTTGAGATAATGGGCCTCACAATTCCAGAATTCACCTCCATCAAGGCCCAGAACCCCCTTTGGTTCATTCCTCTTTCTTATTTCATATTTTTTTATTTTGTTTATTAATTCTATTTTTTATCATTCTTATCACTAAAATTAACTTAATTAATTTTCTTCACAATAAAAATTCAGAAAACTAAAAATGTAAATATTTTATTTATTATTATTAATTTCACTTTAGTTTAATTATTTTGTAAATAAACACTAACTTAAATTAATTTAGTCTAATTAGGTTTAATTTTAATTTTCTTTTACAATAAATAAAAATGAATTAGACTTAGGGTTTTTTGACACTTTTAATTTCTTTTTATTTTATTTCAGTAAAAACATAAAAAACACAAAAACATTTTTTCTTGTAAATAATTAATTAATTAGTAAATTAGGTTTAATTTCAATTAATTGCAAAAAGGACAAATTACATTCTTTTCTCAAAAAGGGTCAAAACCCTAAGGACGTCCCGATTCATTCTTTCGCGCGTATATTTTTTTTAATTCGTTATTTTGATTATTTATGTATCTCCTCAGAAATGTAATAGTTAATTAGGATTTTATCGCTTTATTTACTTTTCTCGCATTTATTTTCCAAACGGTTTTTTTGTTTTTTGGCGATGTATAGACCCGCACCTTGTAATAGCGTAGATTTACCTTTCCGCAATTTATTTTCCGCACTCTTAACTGTTAAAAATGCATGAAAGACTTGTATGAAAAATAAAACCAATCTGTAGCTCACAAATAACATGCACAAGATAAACATAAACTGAATTCAACACACATGCACATGCCACTCTTAGGGTACGCCTCACTGGTTGCCTCGACGTGGTCGTCAAGTATAGGGTGTTTTAGAGGTCGCCCTCCTGTCTAAAGATCCAGTTGCCTCGAAACGGTTACCTCGGATAAAAAAGGATCTAAGACATTAGGGTTACCGCTAAGGTGTCCTACTATTGCTTTGGTGACCACATATGTCCCGATAATCGAATTGACCCGAATAACTCCAACGACGGTGCTTCCTACTTCTCAATAGTGGGATAGCGTTGTCTAAAGGACTCTTACACAGCCTAATTCCTTAGAGTAGGTAGATTTCTCCTGGGTACTTGCTCTTTCAAAAAACAAAAACATCTTTTCGCACCTACACTTTCAAAAAGTTTTCAAACAAATATTTCATACACTCTTGAGGACAAATACAAGAGTTACCTAGAAATTTTTCAAACGAAACTTTTTCAAAACCCACATACACTTGAAAAGCAAACAATTTTTGAAAACATAAGAGCAAGCACCTAAGAGCCTGTGGATAACCACGGATAGAAAGGGTGCTAACACCTTCCCTTTCTATAAATCTAACTCCCGAACTGAGAGACATCTCGAAAAAGGAATTTTGCTGTGCTTTTGTCCTTTCCATGTTGGAGAACATAAAAGACGGTGGCGACTCTTGCTTACCGCAACATTTCGTGAACCAGCTTAAAAAACAGTCAGTTCTATTTCCACCGATCACAGAACTGGCGACTCTGCTGGGGACACTTAATAAGTGAGGTGTACCTTAGGATTAGACCACTCTTATGTTTTCAATTGCTTGCTTTGTTTGCTCTAATATTGTGGGCCTGTTTTGGGAGTTTCATAGATCCTAACCCGGATCTGGGGGATACCTTTTAGAAGTAGCAACAAACTGTGATGGAACTGTGCGGGGTATACCGACACGGTTGAAGCAGTTTGCTACGTTGATGTGGCACTTTGGTGAGTACCGGTAACCCTTGAGTCAAGTCAAGGAGAGTACGGGGCCGCCGTGTGGTGTCGTGAAGCATCAACTGACCTTAGGAACCTTACTTGACCATCCTGGCCTCTTTAGGGGTAGTGAGATGACCGACTTTGGTGCAGTCCGAAGTTGGTAGATACTCGATACTACACTCATGGAGGGTTGTTTTCTTGGAATATTTTGATCGCCAGTCCAGTGGCTAAATCAAAACAATGAACATAGAAAACAACCCAATGATATTGAGCTCCTTAGAACCCGGTTACTTTTGATATGACAGGTTTTGAGCCCACCAACTTCAAGAGGGTAGTACCTCAAACTTCATGTTGGCCTAAACTCTAAGGGTTGTCTGGTGTGACTTGTGTGCCTTATCATGTTGGCTTTCTGTGAATACTTGTGGTGTGTCCTTATCATAACATCATAGCATCATACAGCATCATATGCATTTACTAACCACTTCAAGGGTTCGAATCTTCATCTTTGTTCTTGTTTTGTAGGACATGGAATCTCTCTGTAGAAAGACAATTCAGATCAACCTTGTAAGGATCCCTCCTCAGCTTAAGGAGCTTACATCCAGGATTCCCGAGAACTCTTCCTTCAGTGAAAGGCATGGTAGACTCATCAGCTTGGTCAACACCAACATTGAAGAAGATATGATGAAAGTCCTCTTCCAGTTCTTTGACCCCTTGCACCACTATTTTACTTTCCCGGATTATCAATTGGTGCCTACTTTGGAAGAGTTTTCTCAGCTTCTGAAGGTTCCTATTCTTAGTCAACTACCCTACAACGGTACGGAAAAGGAACCAAAACTTGAAGAGGTTGCTAAAGCATTATGTCTGCAACCATCTGATATTAAGGGACATTGGGAAGTCAGAAGTGGTATCAAAGGATTTTTGGCCAAATTCCTGTTTGAGAAGGCCCAAGAATGTTGGAATTCCCTTGACCTACAAGCCTTTGAAGAAGTTGTGGCACTCTTTGTCTATGGGTTGGTGTTGTTCCCGAATCCAGATCAGCTTATATATATATCAATGCTGTCAAGATTTTCATGTCCAGGAATCCCATACCTACGTTGCTTGGGGATATCCTCCACTCATGTTACACTCGAACCATGAGGAAAAGAGGTATTCTCATGTGCTGCACTCCTCTCGTGGCAAGGTGGTTTATTTCGCACCTTCCACAATCAGTTTTGAAGAACGAGCGGGGTTTGAGATGGTCACAACGATTAATGACTCTTACACATGCTGATATACATTGGTGTTCTCGGTCCAGAGAAAATGTCACTATCATTGATTGTTGCGGAGAGTATCCTAATGTTCCTTTACTTGGAATCAGAGGAGGTATTACTTACAACCCCTGTCTGGCTTTGAGGCAGTTTGGATATGCTCGGAGGGATGGCCCTCATGACATGTTGATTCCTGACATAGTTTTTGACTTCGACAACGATGCGCAAGGACTTCGCCAGAGGTTTATCAGAGCTTGGAGGATGCCTAACAAGGTTGATAGTAAGACACTGGGGCACAAGAATTCCATCCCCTTGGAGCCTTACCTCAAGTGGGTACGAGCCCTCTCCCAGAAGCTGGTGATGCCATATCCTCATGTTCTCCCCGTGATCAAAGAGTCAGTTTTGGAAGGAGAGGTGCCATACACCATTCAACATCCTGACATGCCAACATCTTGGGAGGAAATGCAAAAGAGATGGATCCAACTCAAAGAAGAGCGGAATTCTCTCGAAGCCAGTCTACATGCCAGTGAGAAGAAGGTCTTGGAGCTCACCCGCCTACTGCACGAGGAAAAGACTCTCAACACTTACATAGCTCTAAAGAGGATGCGCAGTGTCTTTTGGGATTAAATATTTTGTAAAATTTCGCCCATGAGGCATTGATGTACTGAATAGATTATTTCTTAATATAACGTGTGTTCCTTTTTTGTCTACAACAAATTTGAACTTTCGAACCCTTGAATGCATTGCATAAATAGCATATCATGCATCATATGCATAACAGGTACTCTTTTTCTACAGGTTGCTTAATCTTCTTCGCTGTGTATTTCAGCAATCATCATGTCTTCCGAGCCTACTACCGAACAAGCTATCAAGGCCCTCCAGGCCCAGAACGCCCAGTTCCAGGAGCTGGTCATGAGCTTAGCCCAGGGTCAGCAGGAGTTGAAGACTCTGCTCTTGAAGGAGAAAAAGAAGAAGAAGAAGAGGACTGTGGTGTTTAACACTGGACGGAGGTTTGGGAATACACTGCAGAATGAGGTTGATCAGGCTACTTCCTCTGTAGGGAAGGATAGTCCCCAAGGGGGAAGGGTTCCTAGTCCTGCGGTCTCCGACAAAGAGACAGATTACAATGATGAACAGTACCCTCCTGCTGAAGACAGGTACAAGCAACTAGAGGACCGTTTAAGTGCCATGGAGATTCAACATGTGTCGGGGCTGGATTTTGGAGATCTAGGTTTATCTTCTGGGGTGGTGATCCCACACAAGTTCAAGGCACCTGCCTTTGCGAAGTACGACGGGGCTTCCTGCCCTAAGCTGCATCTCAGATCATATGTAAGGAAGATCCAACCTTACACTGCAGACAAGAACCTATGGATCCATTTCTTCCAGGATAGCATTTCAGGGGCTCAACTCGAATGGTTCTATCAACTGGATGGAGCCAGTATTCGAAACTGGAAGGACTTGGCTACTGCGTTTTACAAGCAGTATCAGTATAATTCCGACCTCGCTCCTACGCGTACCCAACTCTAGGGTATGTCACTAGGAACGGTTGAAGGATTTAAGGAGTATGCGCAAAAGTGGAGAGACCTGGCTGGAAGGGTGCAGCCACCTTTGACTGACCGTGAGCTTGTTGACATGTTCTTGGGGACCCTGTCTGGTCCTTTCTTCAACCATCTGATTGGGAATTCTTCTGCTGGGTTTACAGATCTGATCTTGATTGGTGAGAGAATAGAAGCTGGTATCAAGTCTGGGAAGATACAAAAAGGGGCCTCCTCGAGCTCTGAAAAGAAGCCCTTCAAGAAAGAATCTAGTGTTGTTTATGGTTCAAGGAGACAAAATAAACCGGAACGCCGCCAAGCTGTCAACGTGGTGGTAATTCCAAAGCCTGTTGTTGCTCCTCAGCAATATAACCAACCAAGGGGTGAGAGACCCAAAAGGCAGTACACTCGGCTTAGTATGACCCTGTCTCAGATATTGCCGCAACTACTGTCGACCAATCTGGAAACTGTCAAGGAAGCTCCGAAGATGGTAAACACAACATCTCCGAAGTACAACCCCAATGCCCGTTGCGCTTATCACTCTGATAGCCCGGGGCATTCTACTGATGATTGTTGGGCTCTGAGGAATAAGGTTCAGGACCTTATTGATGCTAAGGAAATACAATTCGAGGCGCCTGAAAGGCCCAATGTTGTGACTGCTCCCATGCCCCAGCATGGAGTGAATGTTGTGGAAGAAGACCCGTATGTAGCCTCTGTGGATGAGATTGTTACTCTGTTGTTAACTGTCAAAAGGAACCTGTTGCTAGCCAGTTTATTTCCGGGATGTAGTAAAAGTTGCCTTCTATGTTCTGTTTCACCTGCTGGTTGTCCTCTTTTGAAGTCAGGTATCCAAAGTCTGATGGATAATAAAGAGATCTTATTCGAAAAGATTGTTGTTCCTGCTACCCGTATCGAAGAAGTTTCTATTGTCACTATTTTCAACAACCCTCCTAACGCTCCCTCAAAGAAGCCTGTCAAAATCATGTCCACTCAGAAGATTGCTCCTATCATCATCACTGTTATGGGGCCCATCCCCTATAAATCTGACAAAGCTGTCCCGTGGCACTATGGGGCAGATGTTTATGTTCTTGGAATTAAACAAGAGTTCGATACTAGTACCGGCGTCAGTAACATCACCGGGCCTGCTAAAGTCACCCGCAATGGCAGGCTCTTCTCACCTGATATTGCGCCACCAGCTATTCAGAGACCTCTTGTCATCACACCTGCAAGTATGCTTGCTTCCCTTCCTGATCAAGTTCCTGTTTCTACCCCTGCTGCCGAGTCATCTGACGCTCGGGGCAAAGGGATTGCTACTGATGTGCCTGCCCAGACGGAGGTACCAAAGACAACCAATGTTGAAGCTTCCAAGCAAGAGATGGAAGAGATTCTCAAGATCATCAAGAAGAGTGATTTCAATGTAGTTGAGCAGCTGGGGCACACCCCATCAAAGATTTCTATGCTATCACTGCTGTTGTGTTCAGAGGCCCATGCCAAGGCCCTGATTTCCTTCCTGAAGACGGCCCATGTGCCACAAGAAACGTCTGCTGATCAATTCACCGATTGTGTGGCCAACTTGACTGCTGATAATGGGTTGGGTTTCTCTGACGCCGATCTAACTGCCAAAGGAAAGAACCATAACGACGCCCTGCATTTCTCCATTGAATGCAGGGGCACTACTCTTGCCCATGTGTGGGTAGACACCGGTTCTTCGTTGAATGTATTACCCAAGAAAGCTCTAGACAGGCTGGATTGTGAGGGTTTAGAGCTCAAGCCAAGTAACATTGTTGTTCGGGCCTTTGACGGGTCGAAAAGGATGGTACATGGGGAAGTTGACATTCCAATCAGGGTTGGTTCTCAAGTTTTTGATTCTACTTTCTATGTGATGGACATCCGACCATCCTATTCTTATTTGCTGGGTCGTCCATGGATCCACAAGGCTGGAGCTGTGACCTCCACATTACATCAGAAGCTTAAGTACCCGGTCAGAGGGAAGATCGTAACAGTTCAAGGGGAAGAAGAATATATGGTCAGCCACCTCAACTCGTTCCGGTACGTAGAGATGGATGGGGAGTTCATTGAGACCCCCTTTCAACACTTTGAAGAGGTGCCTCAGACATTGGCAGCAGCAGAAACAGTGATTGAAGACCCTCCTTTGAAGATGGCTTCCTTAAAGGATGCCAGGGTTGTGATTGAGAAGGGTGAGTGTGCAAACTGGGGCCGACTTCCTGATTTCACTCTGAAGACTGACAAATTTGGTTTGGGTTTCACTGCAGAAGCTCAGAGGGCTGTTCGTAAGGCAAGGATTGGAAGACCTCCTGTATTCATCACCAACCCGGGAGTGAATGCTATTGAAGACGACGTGGAGGAAGCTGAATTCGACAGCTGGATCTACCCGACGACCAACGGTGGACCAAGCAACTGGACTGCAAAAGACTTTACACCTATTACTTTTGTCACTCAGTAATGAACTCCTTTGTTTTGAATTTGTAAAAAACAATAATTTGAAACTTTATGGCCCGGTGTCTTACCCGGGGCACCGTGGCTTCATTTGTGAGGGCTTTTGTGTGTCACTTTCATATATCATTAATAAAAGCATTGGACGTTTTTTACATTTCAAATCTTACGCTCCTTGTCTTTCTTTATTATATATTGCAAAACAACTATATTTACACACACTCATCTATACAGGTTCCAATCCACTCTGGATCTCACTGGTAACGACTCTGTTACTGCCAGTTATGACTTCGAAAATCCGATCAACTTAGCCGAAGACGAAGGTGAAGATGATTGCGAAGTGCCTGGTGAGCTTGCAAGACTGTTACTCCAGGAAGAGAGGGCCATTCAGCCACATGAAGAGCCAGTGGAAACGGTAAATCTGGGTACTGAGACAGACAGAAAGGAGGTCAAGATTGGTGCCAACCTGGAGCTTAGTGTGAAACAACGGCTGGTTTAGATGCTGCATGATTATGTGGAAATCTTTGCCTTGTCTTACGAAGACATGCCTGGGTTGGATACCGATATTGTGGTTCATCACCTGCCTACCAAGGAAGAATGCCCTCCGGTAAAACAGAAGGTCTGTCGTATGCGTCCAGAGATGTCCGAGAAAATCAAAGCTGAGGTTATGAAACAATTTGATGACGGGTTTCTAACAGTGACTTCTTACCCTCAGTGGGTTTCCAATGTGGTTTCAGTGCCGAAGAAGGATGGTAAGGTCCGGATGTGTGTTGATTACAGGGATTTGAACAGGGCGAGCCCTAAGGATGACTTCCCTCTGCCTCACATTGATGTTCTAGTTGACAATACTGCTCAGCACAAGGTGTTCTCCTTCATGGATGGGTTCTCAGGTTATAATCAGATCAAGATGTCTCCTGAAGACATGGAGAAGACCACTTTTGTTACTCAGTGGGGCACCTTTTGCTACAAGGTCATGCCTTTTGGGTTGAAAAATGCTGGGGCAACCTACCAACGTGCCATGGTCGCTCTGTTTCATGATATGATCCATCACGAGATAGAAGTACATGTCGATGATATGATTGCAAGGTCACAAACTAAGGAGGAACACCTTGACCATCTACAGAAGTTGTTTGACCGTTTGAAGTTGTACAAGCTGAGGTTGAACCCGAACAAGTGCACCTTTAGGGTGAGATCTGGAAAATTGCTAGGCTTCATCGTAAGTGACAAAGGTATTCAAGTGGATCCTGCCAAGGTGAAAGCCATACAAGAGATGCCAGTCCCCAAGACAGAGAAAGAAGTCAGAGGCTTTCTGGGACTGCTGAATTACATTTCCCGATTCATCTTACATCTAACTGCTACCTGTGAACCAATCTTCAAGCTACTGAAGAAAGATCAAGTAGTACGTTGGAACGATGAATGTCAGGCCGCTTTCGAAAGGATCAAAGAGTATCTCCAAGAACCACCCATTCTTATGCCACCGGTTGAAGGGAGACCTCTAATCTTATACTTAACAGTACTTGACAACTCAATGGGGTGTGTGCTGGGGCAGCATGACGAGTCTGGCCAAAAAGACCACGTTATTTATTACCTTAGCAAAAAGTTTACCGACTGTGAGACCCGATACTCACTGCTCGAGAAAACTTGATGCGCTTTGGTATGGGCTGCTCGCCGGCTGAGACAGTATATGTTGACTCACACTACTCTGTTGATTTCAAAAATGGATCCAATCAAGTACATCTTCGAAAAGCCTGCCTTGTCTGGAAGAATAGCAAGATGGCAAATTATCTTGACAGAATACGACATCCAATACACGACTCAGAAAGCAATCAAAGGAAGTGTATTGGCAGACCATTTGGCACACCAGGCAGTGGATGACTACCAATCTATGAACTTTGAATTTCCAGACGAGGATATCATGGTAGTAACTGATTGTGAAGTACCTGGACCGGATGAAGGACCTGAGGAAGGATCCCGATGGTCTATGCACTTTGACGGAGCCTCAAACGCTTTGGGTAACGGTATTGGCGCCGTGATCATATCCCCAAAAGGCACTCGTACTCCACTTACCGCCCGGCTATGTTTCAACTGCACCAACAACACGGCGGAGTATGAGGCATGCATCATGGGTCTTCAAGCTGCAATTGACTTAAGGATCAAGTTTCTGAGTGTCTTTGGAGATTCCGCTCTCGTGATCAATCAGATCAAAGGCGAGTGGGATACGAAACACCCAAATCTTATTCCTTACAAAGAGTATGTGTTGACATTGATCCCCCATTTCGAGGAGATAACTTTTGAACATTTCCCAAGAGAGGAGAATAAGTTGGCGGACGCGCTAGCTACGATGTCTTCTATGTTCAAAGTCAAGTGGGACAACGAGGCTCCCCGGATCATTATCTGGAAATTGGATGAACCTGCACATTGCTGCGATCTTGAGGCTGAAGAGGTAACTGAAAAACCTTGGTATCATGAAGTGAAGAGGTACTTGGAAGCTCAAGAATACCCCGAGGGTGCATCCGTCAATGACAAGAAATTTCTGAGAAGGTTCGCGGCGAAGTTCTTCCTCAGCAACGGCATTCTGTACAAGCGAAACCATGATTCAACCTTACTGCGTTGTGTAGATAAGACCGAAGCAGAAAGGATCATGGCAGATCTGCATGAGGGTACCTTCGGAACACATTCCAGTGGACATACCATGACAAAGAAAATCCTTCGGGCAGGATATTTCTGGTCCACAATGGAAGCTGACTGTTACCAACATTCTCGGACATGTCACAAATGCCAGATCTATGCTGATAAGGTGCACGTTCCTCCAGTTCCTCTGAATGTCTTGACAGCACCTTGGCCTTTTGCAATGTGGGGCATTGATATGATCGGCGAGATCAGACCTACGGCATCCAACGGGCATCGCTTCATCCTGGTAGCAATTGATTACTTCACAAAGTGGGTCGAAGCAGCTTCCTATGCTACCGTAACCAAGAACGTCGTGGCACGATTCATTCGGCATAACCTGATCTGTCGATATGGTGTACCAGAAAGGATCATCACGGATAATGGTACCAATCTTAACAACAAGATAATCACTGAGCTCTGCGAGCAATTCAAGATACAGCACCACAACTCTTCTCCCTACCGGCCGAAGATGAATGGGGTTGTAGAAGCGGCGAATAAGAATATCAAGAAGATTGTGCAGAAGATGACAGTGACCTACAAAGATTGGCACGAGATGTTACCGTTTTCTCTTCATGGGTACCGTACCTCAGCACGGACGTCAACAGGGGCAACACCCTTTTCCTTGGTCTATGGCATGGAGGCAGTCTTGCCTATTGAAGTCCAGATACCCTCTCTCTGGATAATGAAGGATGCAGGTTTGAACGAAGATGACTGGATCCAGACCCGGCTTGATCAGCTGAATCTAATCGACGAAAAGAGACTCACTGCTATTTGTCATGGTCAAACGTACCAAAAACGGATGATCAGGGCATTTAACAAGAAAGTCAGACGACAAGAGTATCAAGTCGGAGACCTGGTAATCAAGCGTATCATTCTTCCTCAAAGTGATCCCAGGGGCAAATGGACCCCTACGTACGAAGGGCCATTTGTGGTTAAACATATCTTCTCAGGAGGAGCTATGATTCTAACTACCATGGATGGTGACGACCTTCCTCACCCCGCCAATGCAGACATAGTAAAAAGATACTACGCATGATAAAAGACCCGCTAGGTTGACACACCTAGGCAAAAATAAGGGCTTCCCGGCGAACCAAAAGGGTTCGGGCAAAAATAAGGGATGAAATGAAAAAAATATGTACACCTGGCAAGCCGAAAACCTGAAAAGGCGGCTTGGGCAAAAATGGGTATCCCGGTGGACTGAAAACCCGAAAGGGCAGTCCAGGAAAAAGTTAGGGATAAGCGTAATACTATGTCTCATTGGATCACCTTGCATCCAGACTTCGGTATCAACTATCAGGCTCGGACGGCATCAATCAATCAGCTTCATCTTCAACTAAGCAGCAAAGTGATGAGACGCTTGAAGACATAAAGGCGATAGCAGAGTTGGAGCCCAGTGGGATTATCTTTTTCACATAGCTGTTTTGTTTCCTTTTCACAAAATTGTATAAACTCTATGTTGTTCGGCGGCGTTCTCTTACTAGGACGTCAGTCTCTTATACGTAAAACGCCTATTTACAGGCAAATTCAAAATCAATAACAAATTCAATTTTTCAGACAAATTGCCAATTGTTTTTCCTTTTTCTGTTTTGTTTTGCAAAGAACGTCCAATGTTCATTTTTGATATATGCATTTGACACTAATTGCTAATCATAAATATTTGCATACGAAACAAAGGATTAATTACAGGTGACATCAGAAACAGGGGCAATAAGAATTGTCTAAGCGATCTAGTTGCTTTGTCCACCAAGATACCTTCACTCCCCGCAGAGTAAGACAAGATTCAGCCATACTCTCTCCGAGCAGAGTTGGTCTCCCATCAGCCCTAAAAAGGCACAATATCTCCAGCAAGTCAGCAACACTCTCCCCAAGCAGAGTTAGCCTATTGTCAGCCTTAAGGAAGTTGGGTACCCCCAGAAGATCTCAACATTCCCCAGCGGAGTATACAGATATTCCTCTACAAGCATCCCCAGCAGTCTTAATCTAAGATTGTTCCCCGGCGGAATACCAGACACCCCAGTGGAGCCATTCCCCAGTGCAGTCCAAAAGTTTCCCCAGGAAAGTTGAATCAATCTCCCCAGTAGATTCCGGAAGCTTGCAGAGTACATATCTCTCCCCAGCTTTATTCAGAAGATTATTCCCCACCAGAGCTTATAACTGGGTTATCCTTAGCTAATTGCCACGGAAAGATCGTCCTCGGCGAAGTTCTTCCTATCCCCAGCGGAGTTCATCAAATTCCCCAATGAAACTTATCAATGGAATCCCCAGTGGAGTTATCATTAAATTCTCAACGAAGTACCTCTTCCCACAGAGTAATTCCCCGCAGGGTAATCTCTCCAACAAGTTTATTCCCCAACGGAGTCATCTTCTCCTACCAGTTTATTCTTGCAATCATCATCCCCAGCGGAAACGAAGAGCTCTATTCTTCAAACATCAGCCCCGGATTTAACTTCCCGGCATTCGTCAAGGATTTATTTTCCCAAACGAAAACACATTCATAAACATTTCACACATCCTGCTTACATACATGATAAAGTGCATACGACACGATTTCATGACATCATGCATTCCATACATCATGACATTGCATACAACTAATGGTTTGCCTTTTCAGGAAAAGGTTAATCCAAAGATGATTACTATCAACTGTTGCAATTCCATATTCGATACCTGTATCTAGCCAGGGCATATCTGTGAGTGATTGATTGTAGATTCAATACCTGTATCCAGCCAGGGCATATCTGCATGAAGAGTTTAGAGATTCGATACCTGTATCCAGCCAGGGCATATCTGTAGCCGACTAATTCTAGATTCAATACCTGTATCTAGCCAGGGCATATCTGTGAGTGATTGATTGTAGATTCGATACATGTATCCAGTCGGGGCATATCTGCATGAAGAGTTTAGAGATTCGATACCTGTATCCATCCAGGGCATATCTGTAGACGACTAATTCCAGATTCGATACTTGTATCTAGCCAGGGCATATCTGTGAGTGATTGATTATAGATTCGATACATGTATCCAGCCAGGGCATATCTGCGTGAAGAGTTTAGAGATTCGACACCTGTATCCAGCCAGGGCATATTTGTAGACGACCAATTCCAGATTCGATACCTGTATCTAGCCAGGGCATATATGTGTGTAATTGATTGTGGATTCGACACCTGTATCTAGCCAGGGCATATCTGCATGAAAAGTTTGAAGTTCCAGATTCGATACCTGTATCTAGCTAGGGCATATCTGTGAGCAATTGATTGTAGATTCGATACCTATATCTAGCCAGGGCATATCTCCATGAAGAGAATTGAAGATCAACCCCTGTAACAGGCCAGGAAACCATCTTCCTTTCTCAAAGTACGCAAGTTCTCTCTAAGAAATCTCTTACGCGATCGACACCCCCGGATGGCATCTTTAAGCCCATCTCCACAACTATCCATCACATTTCCAAATGGCATCTATAAGCCCATTCCCGACAAGGTTCTGTCACACCTCCAGATGGCATCTATAAGCCCATCCTCCTATCCACCATCTCCCCAAATGGCATCTGTAAGCCCATTCCCTACATCACATTGCTGATATTCTACTATGCGAGTGCAAATTTCTGGGCACTCTAGTGTTCAATCATCTTCCACCTTCGGATCACGAAAGGCACACAAGCCAATCTACATCCTCAGGTCTAAGAAGATTGAACAGGGGCAACTGTTGTACCCCAAAAATTGGCCCTCCCATATTCTTCAAGGTTTGTCAAGAATCATCCTCAATTGGTTCAAGACTTCTCAAGGGATTGCAAGTCCAAACATCTCCTAAGCCAGTCAAATTTAGGGTTTTGGTTCCTTCAATGAATTTGGGATTTTCAATGGCTCAAACAAGTCCCATAGGCCTACATACATCCTCAAGCATCTACATGTCAAGTCTCAAGACTCACAGCACCAAGTTGCACAGTCAAAAGCCCTATTTGGTTCACAATCAACTACAGGGGCAAAATGGTCATTTTGCAGTCAAAAGTCAGAATTTTTGGTCAACATATTGTTTTGAGCTCACAATCATCATTTGATCAAGTCTTGATCATGATTCCACAAGCATGACTCAAAAATCATCAAGGATGCAAAAGTTGCTATTTTTGGACAGCTGAAAAGTCAACTGTAACTTGACCAGGGCATAACTTTTTTATGGTTCATCATAAAAATCCCATCCAATGCTAATTTTGAAGGGGATGAAATTTCCTACAACTCATCTTCACATTCCAAGTCCAAGAAATGCTCTCATAAAAAGTTATCAATTCCTACATTATAGGTCAATTTCAAAAGTCAACAAAAATGCACTTTAAGTCAAAGACCATAACTTGGGATTGGTGAATTCAAATGACATGGGACCAAAGAAATTGGTTAGAGGACTTCAAGACCTTTCCAAAATGTCCAAGAACATGTTCATATGATCAAAATTGAGCAAGATATGCATTGGAGAAGTTGGGAAATTTTCATGAATTTACAAAAGTCAACTATCCTTAAAACTTCAATTTTTAACAAAAGGGCCCACTTTCTTCCACTTGATTCAGCCTTGTCATGCCACCCACGTGTCCCATGATTAATTTCAAGATCAAACATTTATTTTTCCATTTTATTTAATTTTTATTGATTTAATTCATTTTAAATCCATAATAATTCAAATAAAATCTAAAAATTAATGGAATAGCATCTTTTGGATTTGAACAACTTTCATATACCATGTGCCAGCTAAAAAATTCGTGTTAGGTCTATTTTGTGCATGAAATCTTGGTTTTGCTCCAAAAATGGAAAGTTCTTCAATGGTGATCAACAAAATCTCAAAACATCAATACAATGGATCCTTGGCCCAAACTTTGACCTAATTCTATTCCCATATATGCAAGCAAGCCAACCCTAATGCTGTTCACGTGCAAGCTGCTGCAAAAAGCCATAATCACATTCAAAAAATCCAAGGAAAAAGTGAAAACTGTTGGCTATCTTCCAAGCCAATTCAAGGCGTTTCAGTGATTCAAATACATTGCTAGCACTCCCAGGAACGGATTGGAATCAAAATCACGCGTCAAAGCCTAAGAAACTGCTCCACAAGAACTCACGGTTTGCATACTTTTGCCATAATCGAAACTCGTTATTCATGTGCATTTAACACGATTTGTTGTTTGTTTTGTGTTGCTTGCATCCATAGAAAGCTAATGGTACAGTTTAATTTGATTATGGAGCCCTGAATCAAAAGATGCCATTAACAAGTATTAGGGTTCCGAAGCTTTAATTTTGGGGTTTTCCACATCCAGTAAAATCAGGACCCCTAACGCATATGGTTGAGACCGCTGGGACATGACGAACACAATGGACATGTTGCGCCCTTTTTTTATTTAACGTACACCTAATCGCTATTTTTCGTCCATGAGGGTTGTGGGGGTTAAAAACCCCCGCTATCTATTCATTATTTTGCAGGTTTCGTGAGGAAGACGAGGACGTGGTGTTATGCCATTGGACGGTTCAAAAGGGCGCGCGCTTTTTTCATAATTTCCAGCATAATTGATCTTTTTATATATTATGTTCATTATCCGCTATATTAACAAAGCATGCAGCGTGGTGTGGTGGTTGGTGATCTGGCTGTGTACCATTGGGACCTGGGTTCGATTCCCAGGTCCCCCAATATTTATTTCTATTTTCATAACATGATTCTATGCAGGATGCCCAGTGCGTTTCACCATGTATCTCACCTCCAAGCGCGCCAAGTGGCTATTCTCACAAGATCTGATGGCCATGAGGTGCAGAATACCATGTTCCTGGTCAACCTACGCTCTAGGCAATCCCAGAAGTCAAACAAGGCTTGAGATAATGGGCCTCACAATTCCAGAATTCACCTCCATCAAGGCCCAGAAGCCCCCTTGGTTCATTCCTCTTTCTTATTTCATATTTTTTTATTTTGTTTATTAATTCTATTTTTTATCATTCTTATCACTAAAATTAACTTAATTAATTTTCTTCACAATAAAAATTCAGAAAACTAAAAATGTAAATATTTTATTTATTATTATTAATTTCACTTTAGTTTAATTATTTTGTAAATAAACACTAACTTAAATTAATTTAGTCTAATTAGGTTTAATTTTAATTTTCTTTTACAATAAATAAAAATGAATTAGACTTAGGGTTTTTCGACACTTTTAATTTCTTTTTATTTTATTTCAGTAAAAACATAAAAAACACAAAAACATTTTTTCTTGTAAATAATTAATTAATTAGTAAATTAGGTTTAATTTCAATTAATTGCAAAAAGGACAAATTACATTCTTTTCTCAAAAAGGGTCAAAACCCTAAGGACGTCCCGATTCATTCTTTCGCGCGTATATTTTTTTTAATTCGTTATTTTGATTATTTATGTATCTACTCAGAAATGTAATAGTTAATTAGGCTTTTATCGCTTTATTTACTTTTCTCGCATTTATTTTCCAAACGGTTTTTTTGTTTTTTGGCGATGTATAGACCCGCGCCTTGTAATAGCGTAGATTTACCTTTCCGCAATTTATTTTCCGCACTCTTAACTGTTAAAATAGCATGAAAGACTTGTATGAAAAATAAAACCAATCCGTAGCTCACAAATAACATGCACAAGATAAACATAAACTGAATTCAACACACATGCACATGCCACTCTTAGGGTACGCCTCACTGGTTGCCTCGACGTGGTCGTCAAGTATAGGGTGTTTTAGAGGTCGCCCTCCTGTCTAAAGATCCAGTTGCCTCGAAACGGTTGCCTCGGATAAAAAAGGATCTAAGACATTAGGGTTACCGCTAAGGTGTCCTACTATTGCTTTGGTGACCATATATGTCCTGATAATCGAATTGACCCGAATAACTCCAACAACGGTGCTTCCTACTTCTCAATAGTGGGATAGCGTTGTCTAAAGGACTCTTACACAACCTAATTCCTTAGAGTAGGTAGATTTCTCCTGGGTACTTGCTCTTTCAAAAAACAAAAACATCTTTTCGCACCTACACTTTCAAAAAGTTTTCAAACAAATATTTCATACACTCTTGAGGATAGATACAAGAGTTGCCTAGAAATTTTTCAAACGAAACTTTTTCAAAATCCACATACACTTAAAAAGCAAACAATTTTTGAAAACATAAGAGCAAGTACCTAAGAGCCCGTGGATAACCACGGATAGAAAGGGTGCTAACACCTTCCCTTTCTATAAATCTACCTCCCAAACTGAGAGACATCTCGAAAAAGGAATTTTGCTGTGCTTTTGTCCTTTCCATGTTGGAGAACATAAAAGACGGTGGCGACTCTTGCTTACCGCGACATTTCGCGAACCAGCTTAAAAATAGTCAGTTCTATTTCCACCGATCACAAGGACCCATCAAATGTTTCTTCAACTGCCTGCAAAACTTTAGAGTCAGATTTTCTGTTAGATTTTAATGCTAAAGGCTTACCTTGCTTTTGAGGTTCATCAGCTTCTAGCTCTATCTCGTGACTTCTGAGGGAGCTGATAAGTTCCTCCAGAGAATTTTGTTGAGATCTTTAGCTAGCTTCAACGCTGTAACCATTGGCCTCCACTGTTTTGGCAAGCTTCTGATGATCTTCTTGACATGATCAGCAGTAGAGTATCCTTTGTCCAGAACCTTGAGACCAGCCACCAGAATTTGGAATCTTGAGAACATTGTTTCAATGGATTCACTTTCTTCCATTTTGAATGCCTCATACTTCTGAATGAGCGCAAGAACTTTAGTTTCTTTGACCTAAATGTTGCCTTCATGCGTCATTCTGAGTGAGTCAAACATGTTCTTTGTTGTGTCTCTGTTAGATATCTTTTCATATTCAGCGTAAGAGATGGCGCTGAGAAGAATGGTTCTGGCCTTGTGGTGATTTTTGAAGTCACGCTTTTGTTGATCAGACATTGCCTTCCTGTCAATCTTCTGACCACTTGCATTCACTGGGTGCGTGTAACCATCTGTCACCATGTCCCACAGATCAGCATCATGTGCCAGAAAGAAGCTTTCGATTCTTTCTTTCCAGTAATCAAAATTCTCTCCATCAAAGACTGGAGGTTTGCCGCTGAATCTGTATCTATCTTCATTGTTGTCATTGCTGCTGTGTTGATATGTTCCTGCCATTATGTTTTTCTGACGCTGGATCTTGTACTGACACGGTTAAGTGTTTTAGCTCAGAACCAGGCGCTTTGATGCCAATTGAAGAATTGAAAAACACAAGAAGGGGGGTTGAATTGTAAAACTTGAAATCAAATGCAGACAACACGTTATTTTTATCCTGGTTTGTTTGATCTCAAACTACTCCAGTCCACCCGTCAAGGTGATTTCGTCTCTCTCCAACGAGGTCTTAATCCACTATATTCAACTGAATATTACAACTGCTTTAACAACTGCTAAAGCCTTCTTGAGTCAAAACCACAAACCGGTTTCTCAAGGAAATACTTTCTTACAGATAAATGAAATCTAAGTGTGTTGAATGTTTTCTACAAAACTGTTTATCACAACTGTGATACTACACAAATTAAGCTTATGAGAACTGGAATGCTAAAACAATAGAGTAAGTAATTTGAGAGCTTTAGCAAACTGTGAATGAGGATGAAGATGAATCTCTTTAGGCGTGTAGAGATTTGTAGAGCATTAGCCAATCCGTTCCTCACTTGCTTGTTTATATAGCATTGGAAATGATATGTTGGAGTCAGTTATTCCGTTTCAATGCCAATTACATTCTTTCCATATTGAGAAGATCTTTGTCTGGAATAATGCCGTTGATAATAAAGTATCTTGAATGCACAGTACCGTTGCCAATTAAGCGTGTTCTGGCTTTGGCTTAGTCTAACGCTGCTAGGTGCTGATGAGTTGTTGTGGTCTTGATCAGAGTTTAGATTGTTACGTGCTGATCTGTTCATCAGCTTCAGCGTAAGCACATGCTTTGATCTTCTGATTCTGGCATCTGATATAACATCCTCTGATGCTGATGTTGATATTTCATCTTCTGATGCTGATGATGATATTCTTATGCTGATACTCATCAGAGTTTCTGTAAAACACAATATAATTTTTAGGTAGCATATATGTCTTACATGAATCATACAATTTATATATTCTTGCATATTGTTATCATCAAAACTTTAACTTAGGGTAGTAGATTCAAACTTTGTTCTAACACATGAAGCAGAAAGCCCAATGCTGCAAAGGGACAAAAAAGATGGAAAATGTGAGAAAATTGCAAAAGGCAGCACGCTGAGGCTCGAACCCATGACCTCTAGCATTTACGTGCGTTGCCTTACCACTGGGCTGGCTATACATCCGTTTATATAAACACAAACATTAATATATATTAGAAAATGCATCTTGAAGGCAACTTCATCTTCAACCTTGAGTCATGGTCGGATCACCTGTATCTTCTTCATTTCTCCATAAAAATGGAAAGTTCAAACATGAAAGTTATGGTGTTTCTTTCCACGAGTTTAACCATATAATTTATGTAAACTAAAAGTCAAAGATAAGATCTAATTTTACTGGCCCTAATTTGAAACCTAATTTTTGCAGAAATTTCAAATCCAAAATTCTCTATATACAGTTAATATAAATGAAAACTATGAACATGGTTAGCTTTGGAGCATGGATATCTATATTTTGGTTTCACAAATCAAGAACAAATGATACTTGTACGAAGAGATAGAAGTTTGAGTTTTTACCTCTTGCAGCTGAGATTCTGAATGGAGTTTGAGCAAGTTTTGAGAAGACCTGAGGAACTGTTTAGCTTGCCTGGACCTCCCTGAGTGTATTCCAATCCTTACTTTATCCTGAAAGTTTCTGAATCTCTCTACTCAAGTCAACCTGCAAGCTTGATATTTGAAAATGGTGGATGGTGGAGGAGGAGTTACAGTGAGGGAACAGGAATCTGGATCACTTAGATATGAGGTATATTAAGTGTTTGGATGGTTAAAACTCAATACGCACGAGTGGATTTGGAGATGGTTGTGTAAGATTCAAAATTGTCAAGCTATGGTAGATTTTCAGTTGCAAAGTGTTTGGGAGTATTTTGGAGTCTTCACCTTCGTGTCTCAACTTGCAAATAGTGTGTATATTTATAAGCAAGTGGTCTTAAGTCTTGTAACAACTCAGATTTCAAAAACTCACATGTTTGCTTGGTTTCTTGTTTGTGAAGCAAAGTTAGTAAACATGGTTCCAAGGTGTAGTACCAAGCTTGTAGGGTGGCTGAGACCTTTAAACATACTTGTTCTGATGGAGTGGAGTGTGTTTGTGCAGAAAAAACAAGTGCAAGGCTCAATGCAAGCTGACTTTGCATAAAGCTTGCTTTTCCAAAATGGCAATGTTGCCTTTCTCCCAAAATGGAATTAATCTTGTACAATGAATTCAATGCTTGGCTTAAAGCTTCCAACAACTGTGAAAACATTTAATTATAGAGTGAAAGCCAATTTAGAAGCCTGCAAAGCAGGATTTGTTCAGCATGCTTGAGGATTGGATCCAATGTGCTTCACAAAATGGCTTGAAATCAAAGTGATAAATCACCAACTTCATCTCTTCGATTCTCCCTACTCAAGAATGATCTCAATGAGTTCTTGGACATTTTGGAAAGCTTGCAATGTTCTATACAACTCACCTTTGAATTTCTTTTGAAAATTCCCTTTGGAACTATGTGAAAAATTGGCATGAAGTTAGGTCAAAAATCTGCATAACTAAGGCAAAATTTCACTAAGTTATTTTAGTTCATGAGCATGTATTCACAAAATCATATCTTGAGATCCAAACATTTTTAGGAGAAATTGTGTGAAGCAAAGTTGTAGATTTCATGGAGATTTACAACTTTCATGTTGGAAGTTTCCTCATTTTGCATCATGGTGAAAATTTGGCTTAAAATTGGGAAAAAATAAGAAATTTTCTATACTTAGAAAAATTTCTAAGTTAAAATTTTTCAACTTTCCAAAACAAAATCTTAAATCCTTGATTTCTTGATGAACAAGTTTCACATTTTGACATGTTTTGATGAATTATGATCTTTGGCACTTGACTTTGACCAAAAAGTCAAAGTTTGACTTTTCAGTATACAGTTGACTTTTGATCAGTTGACTGAAAAATTCATTTGTCAATTCAATGGACTTGTAGTGTTTTGAACCATGTCATTAGGTAAAAATGATGCAATTGGACTCTTGAGATCATGCCTTAACCTAATTGACCATTTTCTTAGGTCGAAAAATCAGAAATTGCCCTTTCCCAATCAAAACCCTAATTTTGACCATTTTTCCCCTTTTGATGACTTGATCAAATTTCTTGAGGAGTTGTGGTCCATACTTGATCAAATGCTACATATGAGTTTAAAATGTTGGTGTGGATAAAAAATTATGAAGTTTGAATGTAAATTTTCCATAGTTGACTTTTTCCCCAATACAGTTGATTTTTAGGTCAATTGTTCAATTGACTGATCAAAAGTGTGATCCAAGGCTTGAAACTTGACATGAGTAATCTTAGGGGTCCATAATGATCCTTTAAAGTCATATGAAGCATTGCTAGTCCAAAAATTCTTGCGCAAACTCAAACCCTAATTTTGGTCATCAGTGCATGAGAAGATGTCTTGAGCTGGTCAAACCCTAATGCAGTCTTGAGTCAAAGAGATCTTGTGAAAATCCTTGATAAGTGAGAGGGAAAATTTTGGGGTACAACAGTAGTCATCCACAGCTTGATAAGTAAGGTGATCTGCTAATACACTGCCCTTTATTGCTTTCTGGGTAGTATGTTGTATGTCATATTCTGTCAAGATCATCTGTCATCTCGCTATTCTCCTAGAGAGGGCAGATTTCTTGAAGATGTATTTTATTGGATCCATTTTAGATATCAATAAGGTAGTATGGGTCAGCATATACTGTCTTAGCTGGCGAGCAGTCCATGCCAGAGCGCAGAAAGTTTTCTCGAGCAGTGAATATCTTGTTTCACAGTCGGTAAACTTTTTGTTCAGGTAGTAAATAACATGCTCTTTTCGGCCAGACTCGTCATGCTTCCCCAGTACACACCCCATTGAATTTTCCAAAATAGTTAGATACATGATCAACGGTCTTCCCTCGACTGGTGGCATCAAAACATGAGGCTCTTGCAGTTACTCTTTGATCTTGTCGAAAGCAGTTTGGTACTCGTCATTCCATTTGACTACTTGATCTTTCTTCAGTAATTTGAAGATTGGTTCACAAGTAGCCGTTAGGTGAGAAATGAATCTGGCAATGTAGTTTAAACGTCCCAAGAATCCTCTGACTTCCTTCTCAGTAAGAGGAGCAGGCATCTCTTGTATCGCTTTCACCTTGGCGGGATCTACTTCAATACATTTACCGCTGACGACAAAGCCTAGGATTTTACCAGACCTTACTCCAAACATGCATTTATTTGGGTTCAACCTCAACTTGTATTTCTTTAACCTATCAAACAATTTCTGTAGATTATCAAGATGCTCTTCTTCTGTTTGAGATCTCGCTATCATGTCGTCCACATAGACCACTATTTCGTGATGTATCATATCGTGAAATAAGGCTACCATGGCACGCTGATAGGTTGCCCCAATATTCTTCAGCCCGAATGGCATAACTTGTAGCAGAATGTGCCCCATTGCGTGACAAAGGTTGTTTTCTCTATGTCCTCAGGCACCATGTTGATTTGGTTGTATCCTGAGAAACCGTCCATGAAGGAAAACACTTTGTGTTGTGCCGTATTGTCAACTAGAATATCAATGTGGGAAAGTGGGAAATCATCCATAGGTATTGCCTTATTCAAATCTCTGTAGTCCACGCACATTCGTACCTTGCCATCCTTTTTAGGAATAGGAACAAAATTGGCAACCCATTGCGGATAGGAGGTAACAGCCAAGAATCTGGTGTTAAATTGTTTCATGACTTCTGCTTTGATCTTTTCTGACATGTCTGGTCGCATGTGACAGACCTTTTGTTTTACCGGTGGGCAGTCCTCTTTTGTAGGTAGACGATGTACTACAATATCTGCATCAAGTCCTGGCATGTCTTCATACGACCAGGCAAAGACCTCAACATAATTGTGCAACAACTGAATCAGACGCTCTTTGACACTGGGTTCCATATTGGAACCCACCTTGACTTCTCTTTTGTTTTCTTTGGTACCTAGGTTAATTGTGTCCACTGGCTCTTCGTAGGGCTGCATGGTCCTCTCTTCTTGTTGTAGTAACCTAGCGAGTTCCCCCGGTACTTCACAATCTTCCTCACCTTCGTCTTCGGCTTGGTAGATTATATTTTCATAATCACAGAAGGCCATAGCAGAATCATTACCCATGGGATCCCGAATGGATGTAAACCTGCATTGTGAGTGCGAGTGTGTGTAAGAGTATAATTATTTTTGAAGGAAATGAAAATGTAAAAAAGAAAAATAATGAGCACAAAGTTTGTATGCAAAAACGTCCATGATTCATTGATGTCATATGGAAATGAGATAATAACCCTTACAAATGGACCATTGTGCCTCGGGTAAGGAACAAGGTTTTAAGAGTCTGAATTGTTTTAATATTACAAATCCGACAAAACTTAAAGACAAATTACTGTTGGATAAATGTGACCGGGACAAAATATCTAGCCTCCCAATTGTTGAGCCCTCCACTGACAGTTGGGAAAATCCAATCCTCCAGGTTATAGCTGTCTTCATCATCCTCCACGGTACTGACTTGGTGGTTGCTGATCTTCAAGGGTGGTCCTCCGGCACGAGCGCGGCGTACAGCTTTTTGGGATCCTGAAGTGAAACCCAAACCAAATTTGTCATATTTATATGGGATATCTGGGAGTTGGCCCTAAATAGTGCACCCACCTTCTTCTATCACTGCCTTGGCATCTTTCAAAGACGACATCTTAAGTGGAGGCCTTGTAATCTTGGGGACTTGAGACACAGCCTTGGTTATTGCCACAGTTTGCGGGACTTCTTTAAAGTGCTGGAATGGAGTTTCAATAAATTCACCATCTAGTTCCATATATCTGAAGGAATTTAGATGGTTGACCATATACTCTTCTTCTCCATGAACAGTGACGATCTTCCCCTGAATTGGATATTTCAGCATTTTATGCAACGTAGAGGTAACAGCACCAGCATTGTGAATCCACGGTCGGCCTAACAAGCAGGAATACGAAGGACAAATATCCATTACATAAAAAGTTGAATCAAAAGTTTGGGTTCCAACTTTTATGGGGATGTCCACTTCCCCATGCACCATCCTTTTTGAGTCGTCGAAGGCCCTCACTACTATGTTGCTCAGTTTCAATGTCAATCCTTCACAGTCAAGCCTATCAAGAGCCTTTTTAGTCAACACATTCAGAGACGAACCGGTGTCAACCAAGACATGGGCCAAGGTCGTGCCCCTGCATTCGACTGAGACATGCAATGCCTCATATGTTTCCTCCCCCCTGGCGTTAAATCAGCATCCGAAAAACCTAAACCATTATCTGCGGTCAAGCTGGCTACGAAGTCTTGGAACTGATCGGCAGATGTTTCTTGGGGTACATGAGCAGTTTTAAGGAATTTTACCAAGGCCTTTGCATGAGCCTCGAAACATAGTAATAAAGCCAGCATGGAAATTTTTGATGGAGTTTGCCCCAGTTGCTCGACTACATTGTAGTCGCTCCTTTTTATGATCTTTAGAATTTCCTCCACCTCTTTTCGGGAAGTCTCAGGGATAGCTACTGATTGTACCTTCGTTCGGATAGGCTTAACAAGAATACCTTTACCTCGAGTCTCGGTTGACTCTGTAACAGGAATGTCAGTAGGTGTGATAATGGGGACTGTAATAGCTTTGTCAACAGGAGTATTAGCAGAGATGATTGTATGACTGGGAATAGCCTTTGGAGGAGAAACAACAACAGGAATGATTACGGGTTCAGAAATAGCTTTTGGGGGAGCAATTTCTGGAGAGAATACACTTCCACTTTGGGTTATCTTACTAGTTCCTGCTATATTACTAACATTGGAATCAACTTTCTCAGAACTTGAATCTTCAGCAGCTGGCCAATCTTGTTTGATATCGTGGTAGTAGACATCACCTCCATAATTTCATGGGATGGTTTTGTCTGACGAATACAGGATTGGTCCAGGCATTGTAATTATCAAAGGAGCTAGTTTAGGAACTGATGTAATTCTAATGGGTCTTTTGGTGGACCTTGGAAGAATTGGCGGAAATGGTCACAATGGAAACATCATTATAAGAAACAGTTGGAATAGAAGTCTTCTCGAACAAAATTTCCTTGTTATCTATTAGGCATTGAATGCCTGCTTTTAACAATTGACAGCTGGTCGGTGAGGATAAACAGAAATGATAGCTTTCATCACAGCTCGGGAATACACCGATATTCAACAAGTTCTTTTTGATAGTCGGGAGTGGGGTCATAAGTTCATCAACTGAAGTAACAAACATATCTTCCTCAACGGCGTTGACATCACGATTGTGCTTTGGCATAGGGGCAGTAATGACATTGGGAATTTCTGGAGCATCGAATTCAATCTCTTTGGCTTCAAGAAGGTCTTGTTCTTTGTTCTTCAGAGCCCAACAGTTGTTAGTGTCATGGCCGGAACTCTCGGAATGGTATGCACAACGGGCATTAGGATGATAGTGAGGAGAGGTTGTGTTAGGGTTCTTTGGAGCTTCTTTCAAAGTCACTAGATTGGATCTTGACAAATGTGGCAATACTTGAGATAGTGTCATATTAATTCGGGTGAACTGTCTGACTGATCTTTCCATTCTTGACTGATTGCTTCTTTGCTGAGCCGACGCAGGTTTAGGAATCATGACAGCCCCCACCATTGGACGACGTTCAACCCTATCTTGATTTCTCTAAGGATATACAACAACAACTTCTTTCTTTCCAATGAATGGTTTTCTTACAGCAATAGAGGATGCATCTTTTTGAATTTTTCCATTCTTTATCCCGGCTTCCACCCTTTATCCGGTCAATATAAATTTAGTGAAACCTGTCGATGAACTCCCAATTAAGTGATTGAAGAAGGGACCAGATAGGGTGCCCAAAAACATGTCTACCAACTCTCTTTTAGATAGGGGAGGCTGGACTCGTCCTGCTAAGTCCCTTTATTTTTGCGCGTAGTCCTTAAAGCATTCACTTGAAACCATGGCCATACTCTGGAGTTGAGTACGGGTGGGTGTAAGATCAGTATTGTATTGGTATTGTTTGTAAAAGGCAGCGGCCAGATTTTCCCAGTTATAAACATTAGCTCTTTCTAACTGATAAAACCAATTAAGTTGAGTTCCAGACAGACTGTCTTGGAAGAAGTGTACCCATAATTCCTTGTCAGCGGTATGAGGATGGATTTTCCTCACATAAGACTGAAGATGCATTTTGGGACATGAAACTCCGTCATATTTGGCGAACACAGGTGCTTTGAATTTTGGAGGAATGACAATCCCAGATACTAACCCCAACTCCTCAAAGTCTAGTCCATGCACTTTTTGGATTTCCATTGCGCTCAACCGCTCTTCTAGATGCTTATACTTGTCGTCGACCGGAGGGTATTGTTCTTCAGAATAATCTTCTTCTTCCTCTTCCTCTTCTGAATCTGGTTGGACAACTGCTTCCTTGCCTTTCCCATCTTGATTGTCTTTCTCACCCGATGACGTTGCAAAGTCTATGGTCCTTCTTGCTTGTCCTTGGAATCTTCTTCCCATGTTTAGAACTCTGGTCATTTTCTTCGTTTTCTTCTTTTTCTCTTCAACCAGCAAGGTCTTTAACTCTTCCTGTCCTTTGGCTAGAGTTAAGAACATCTGTTGAAACTGAGCATTTTGTGCTTGGAGGTCCTTCACCGTTTGCTCGAGATCCATCTTACTGAAATAAACAGTAGAAAGATGAGGAGACTTGTTGCAAGAAACTTGCTTATGTTATGATGAATGGTAAATTCATATGCAATGATTTCAAGGATTTTAAAGATTCAAATTTGTTTTAGACAAAAAGGAAACACATGTTATATTAATAAATTAAAGCTTGAGTACATCAATGCCTCCTTGGGAAAAATAATACAAAAACTCTAAGATAAAAAGGTTGTACGCATCCTTTTTGGTGCGATGTAGGCATTCATCTTCCTCTCCTCATGAAGTTGCTTGGTGAGTTCCAAAACCTTCTTCCCGCTAGAGTAGAATTAGGCCTCGAAAGTATCTCGCTCCCCCTTGAGTTGTATCCAATCTCTTTGTAAGTCTTCAAGAGAGGTGGGCATGTTAGGATGTAGGATGGTGTATGGGACATCTCCTTCCATAACAGGCTCAATGATTACCGGGAGAATGGAGGGATAAGGCATCATAAGACTCTGAGCACGAGTTCGTACCCATTTGAGGTAAGGCTCAAGAGGGATGGAATTCTTATGCCCCAATTTCTTGCTATCTACCTTGTTCAACATCCTCCAAGCTCGGATAAATCTCTGGCGAAGACCTTGATTATCGTTCTCATAGTCAAATACCACACCTTGAATGAGCATCTCATGCGGGTAATCCCTTCGGGCGTAACCAAACTATCTTAAGGCTAAGCAGGGGTTGTAGGTGATACCTTACCTAATTCCAAGTAAAGGGACATTAGGAAATTCTCCACAACGGTCGACAATAGTAACATTATCTATAGATCGGGAACACCAATGGATGTCTGAATGTTTGAGCGTCATCAACCTTTGTGACCACCTTGAACCTTGCTCGTTCTTTAATACAGATTGGGGAAGATGCAAAATAAACCATCTTGCCAAAAGAGGAGTACAACACATAAGGATACCTCTTTTCCTCATGGTGCGAGTGTGAAAAGAGTGTAGGATGTCCCCTAGCAAAGTAGGCACCAGGTTGCGGGATATAAAGATTTTGACGGCATTCACATCTATGAGTTGGTCAAGATTTGGAAACAAAACCATCTCATAGATGAGGAGAGCTACAATTTCTTCAAAGGCTTGTAAGTCCAAAGAGTTCCAACAGTTTTGGGCTTTCTCAAACAAGAACTTTTCTAGGAAACCCTTGATACCACTCCTGGTTTCCTAATTGGTTGTGACATCAGAAGATTGCAAGTGTAGAGCTTGGGCAATCTCTTCTGGTTTTAGGTTTCTTTCCGTACCTTTGAAAGGTAGTTAATTGAGAATGGGAATTCTCAAGAGTTGGGAGAATTCTTCCAAAGTTGACACAAGTTGATAATCGGGAAATGTGAAGCAATGGTGTAAAGGATCAAAGAACTAAAAAAGTACCTTCATCATGTCTTCATCGGTGTTGGAGGTGACCAATTTTAGCAGGAGACCATGTCTCCCGGTGAATGGAGAATTTTCTGGAATTCTTGAAGCTAGCTCCTTAAGTTGTGGAGGGATCCTTACAAGATTGACTTGAATAGTTTTCCTGCGAATAGAATCCATGTCCTACAAAACAAGAACAAAGATAAATACTAAGATCCTTAAAATGGTTAGTTAATGAGTATGATGTTATGATGTTCATGATGTTATGTAAAAGTATGTATACACAAACAAAGCAAACAAGTCCTTAGGTTTAGGCTTGCATGGAGTCTCATAGGTAAGTACGCTCTTGAAGTTTAGTTGGCTCAAACTTGTCCTAGCAATAGTAACCGGGTTCTAAGGAGCTCAATATCACTGGTTTGTTTCCTTGGTCATTATTTCAGCACAAGCCTCTTTAATGGAGACCGAAATATCCCAAAAAACCAAACCTCAATGAGTGTAGTATCGAGTATCTACCAACTTCGGACTGCAGCAAAGTCGTTCATCACACTACGTCCTAAAGGCCAAGTTGGTCAAGTAAAGGTTCTAAAAGTTCATTAGTGCTTCATGACATCACTCAACGGCCTCGTATTCTCCTTGGTTAACTCAAGGGCTACCGGTACCCACAAATATGTCATACTAACGTAGCTATTGCTTAGACCATGTCGGTATACCCCGCACAGTTTCCACAATGTACTGCTACTTACCTATAAGGTATCCCAAATCCGGGTAGAGGATTCAAACCCAAACAAAAAACCATAATGTAAAGCATACAAGTCAAACAACTTAAGCAAGTAAATGTTCTCTAATCCCTAAGGTAACCCCACTTTTAGAATACTCCCTGGCAGAGTCGCCAGTTCTGTGATACAGTGAGAGAACTGACTTGAAGGTTTTGCGTTTGATTGCAAATGTTACGGTTAGCAAGGGTCGCCACCGACCTTTCTTTTATCCAAAAGGAAAGGTGAAAAAGCATAGGAAAGACCTTTGAGATTATTTCTTGAGTTCGGGGGGTAGATTATGAAAAGGGAAGGTATTAGCACCCTTTTCATCCATGGTTTTCCATGGGCTCTTAGTTACTTGCTAGATCACTTGCTTTTGTTTGAAATTGTGCATTGTGTGGTTTTTGAAAGTATTTTGTAAATAGGCCATTGTTTAGGCAAACTTTATAATGATTCTTGTTCGTAAGAATGTATGCAAAGTGTTTGATCTTTTGAAAATGTTTTAAAGTTTGTATGATGTTTTTGAAAGTGTAGGTGTTTGTTTTGAAAATAGCAATGATGTTTTGTTTTGAAATTGAGAAAGTAATTAGGAACATTATACATACTCAAAAGTCTTTCTTGTTCATTTTTCTTTTCCTTTGACATTGTTATCTTACCATTGATTTGGTAAGTAACCCTATCTTTGGATGTAAACGGGACGGGAGTGGGTCATCGTATAACCATGATTAGCAATGTTGCAAGGTATCTTATCATTCTCTTTTAGGGACTAAGATCATTTGAAAGGCAACATATATAGCGTCATCGAGGGACTATGATCTTTGTATTTTGCTTTTTTTTTTTGCTAAGATACCTCACATGCGTAATATGGCCATTTTATAAAGGCAACCAAGTGGATTTACCCTAGGGGTGCTTGTGTGCAAGTTTATTGTTTTTCATGCTTGATTTTGTATTGAATTAGGGTTTTCTAGTTGATTGTTTTTATTCTTCTCATACAAACCCTAATTACTAGCATTTGCATATAAAGCGATGAATTGCGGAATTTGAAATTACTATGCTATTACAATACTTGTGGGAGGGGGAGTACAAATTATAAATGGGGATTGCAAGAAAATAAACCTAATTAATCTATTACAACCATATTGAATTTATACAAGAATTGAATAAATAAATGTACAAGAATGAATAAATATACAAGAATGCAAATGTGAAGAAAATGGATATTTTTGTTTGGATTTTTTTAGAAAAAAAGGGTTTTGAGTTTAACCTAATTAATTAAAGAAGAATAATTAATTAAAAGTGAAATTTAAATTTACTAGAAAAAGAATCTAAACAAAATGATGCAATTGGACTCTTGAGATCATTCCTTAAACCAATTGATCATTTGCTAGGTCAAAAATCAGAAATTGCCCTTTCCCAGTCAAAACCCTAATTTTGACCATTTTGCCCTTTTGAAGATTTAATCAAATTTCTTGAGGAATTATGGTCCAAACTTGATAAAATGATACATATGATTTTAAAATGTTGATTTGGATAAAAAATTATGAAGTTTGACTGTAAATTGGCCATACTTGACTTTTCCCCTAATACAGTTGATTTTTAGGTCAACTGCTCAATTGACTGAGCAAAAGTGTGATCCAAAGCTTGAAACTTGACATGAGTGATCTTGAGGGTCCATAATGATCCATGAAAGTCATATGGAGAATTGGAAGTTCAAATATCCTTGTGTAATCTCAAACCCTAATTTTGGTCATCAGTGCTTAAGGAGGTGTCTTGAGCTGATCAACCCTAGTGCAGTCTTGAGCCAAAGGAGATCTTGTGAGTAAATTCTTGATAAGTGAGAGGGAAAATTTTGGGGTATAACACTAGGTATTATGATCATTTCGTGGACATATTTCCTCAATTATAAATCAATATTACATTTTTCGAGGCTTTGGAGAAAATGCCTACATATTTGAAGTTCATGAAAGGCATTCTTACAAAGAAGAAAATATACACTGACCAAGAAACAATCACTCTTGATGCGAGTTGTAGTGCAATCATTTAACAGACTCTACCACAGAAGGAAAGTGATCCAAAAAGGGTTACTTTATCGGTTACCATAAGAGATGTTTATGTTGGTAAGTGTTTGATTAATTTGGGCTCTAGCATCAATTTGATACCGTTATCTATTGTGAAGAGATTGAGAAACATTGAAATGAAACCAACAAGATTGACATTTCTATTGGCCAACAAGTCTACAACTCATCCTAATGGAATGGAGGAAGATATGCTAGTGAAGGTGGACAAATTCTTGTTTCCAGTTGACTTTGTTGTTATTGACATGGAGGAAGATCATGATGCACCATTGATTCTTCGGTGACCTTTCATGAAGACCGCTAGGATGATGATCGGCATCAATGATGGCTTAATGAAAGTGAGAGTTCAAGGTGAAGAGGTTTGTTTTAGTATTTTCGAATCAATGAAGCATTCCAGAGATACAAAAGATAGTTTTATAGTTGATTCTACCGAAGAAGCTATTTGGGATGTTACAAGCCAAGTTCATCTTTCAACACCTCTTGAGAAAATCTTAACCTATGCACTTCAAGTTCTTAATTCCAATAAAGGAAAAGAAATTTAAAAGAAAATAAAGTAAATAATCAAGAATAAAAAGGAAAGGTTGCATTGTGAGAAAATAAATCAAAGGATGGGAAGAATTTAAGGATTGAGCAAGAAGGATAGTTATGAAAAATTGAAATTCTCTTCATGATCGTTACCCATTTTTGTTTCAATGGACTTTATATATTATCTTGTTTTTATCCCAAGCCAAGTTACATCCTATAAAAGTCATTTAGCAATCTTTCTTTTCTTGATGTTCTTTTTGTTTGATGAGATGAATGCATGAATTGTTCCAGATGTTAGCATGATTACTGTGAAAGTGTTTTGTCTCTTGTAAATATTTGTACATAGTTCTTCATGGTTTAAATGACCTAAGGAGTAGGTGATTAAAATATGAACATGTTGTTACTAGTGTATGCATTACTTGATGTTTGTGTTTAGAAATTAATTCATTATCATGTTTTCATTCTGGGAAAGCAATTGGTAATTACTTGTGCCAGCGCATCGGTCGAATATAAACCATCCATTTTTATCTTGTTGACTTTGTTTAAAGGTTCATCTTGATATTTATTGAGTTTTATTTTGTTCGAGGATAAACAAAAGTTTAAGTTTGAGAGAGTTGTTAAGGACCAAAGTGTTTATATATTTGTGAGTAATTTTATGGTCCTTTACACTCTATTTTGATGATTAGTAGTGTTTAGGCTTGTAAATTAGTGTAAAAATAAATAGTTATTAGCTTATGTTTATAATTAGTTTAGTTTGCTTACTCTTATGCTTATTTTTGTAGGTTTTGATGATTGTGAGAGAAGCATTGGAGCTTTGGAAAAGCATGTTATAACAAGATTTGGATTCTACAATTACTCTATGGATTTTGATGATAATAATACATATATTTTATATGTAAGTAATTTTGTTTCTAATAGTTTCTTGAGTGTGCAGATTAGAAGTTCTAATTGATTCAAGACTGTTGTTTGAAGAATCATCAGAAATATACCAAGCACGCATCAGAAAGACTATTGCATCTGCTTCTGAAGAAACATTAGTAGTTCTAAAGAATGCTGAATATTCTCCACAAAGAGGATCTCATGTGTACTTCTTAATAAGCCGCTGCTTCATAAGTCACAAGTATTCTAGAAGAAAGAATTTTTGTTAGAGTTGTTGTTGCAAGATCATAAAACAAGATTACACCATAAATAAGCTTTTGCTTCAAAGATCAGAAGTCAAGATTTGTTTGTTAGAGGAGCTGTTGCTTTTAACTCTGAAGACAAATTCAAGGTTCTGAACACATCAAAGAAAAGCTTCTACTTCTGAATTATAAGTCAAGATTTGTACATCAGAAAAGCTGTTGCTTCTAATTATGAAGACAAAGTCAAGATTCTGAAGACTCGAATACTTCGTGGAATATGCGCACATAACTTTACATCAGAAGCATTCCATCAGAAGATAGGTCAAGGAATGTTAGATCTTCTGGACTCATTACTATTTTACATCATATGGTCCATCAGAAGATAATATCAAAAAGATGACATCTTCTCAAGCCAATCTACTTTATCAGAAGTAATATTTATCAAAAGACAATATCATCAAAAACATGCAAAAGAAGAGTTAGTACAAAGGTACAATTACACACTCCACTAAAATGGATGTACTGTGTACTATTTGTCTCCCACAATCATTTCTTATCGTTGGCAGTTGGCATGATGAAAGTGACATGTGTACTACTACAACAGTCTACTTTCTCAACGCCTATATAAAGGATCAACTATTCCATTTGCAAAACAAGAGACTTGAACATAAGAACAGTAACGTTGCCCAAATCAAAGCAAGAAAAGAAAAAGATCAAAACACAAGAGTTATTTCTCATTATTGTGTTGATATTAACAATTTCTAGAACACAAGAGTTGTTGCTCACTATTGTGTTAATATTGTAATTTGTTCTAACACAAGATTTGTTGCTCATATTTGTGTTTAAAAAAACTGTGTACTTAAACATTTGTGTAATTCGCTCGTAAGAAGCAATCTTGTAAACACATTATTCAACTAAAAGTTGATTGTTCCTTGAGTGACTAAGGTGTTAGTCAGAATACTCAAGAAGATTTAGAGAAATCTTCTTTAAGGGATAGGGTAGGTTAGAAGCCTTAAGGAGTCAGTGATCATTATATCTCTTAGGGGACCGGGTAGGTCAGAATTCTTAAGGGATCACTAAAAGGTTATCATTGTTGTTGTTAGTCACCGGCGGGTAGCCCATGCATCTATAATCTTTCAAGATTAGTTGATTAAGTCATTTTCTAAGGCGAAATCACCTTGGCGGGTGGAAGGATTAGTCTTTTCTAAGGTGAACCTGTATTAATCGAAAGTGTTATTATTTCTCTCTATATTATTGATTCCACTCTGATTGTTTGTATAAAGTACTTCTAAACGAAAAAGTTTTTGAAAATCCTATTCAAACCCCTCGTTCTTGTGTTTTTCTCAACCTTCAAAGCATGGACCAAGCAACATGGTTCAAGAAAGTCAAATTTTGAGTTTTCATAAAGCAAGCCCACTAAGCGGATTTTGAAGCATGCTATGCAATTTTCAAAATGGCAGAAGTTGTGTTTTTGGGCCCGCTAAGCGCGGTCGGCCTGCATAGCGCTACACACTGAAGCTGCCAAGATATTTGTGTACAACCTACTAAGCGCGATCAGCCCTCTTAGCGGGATATGCTTTTTGGCACTTGTATAAGTGGCCATTTGTGATATTTTCAGCATTCCAACACTTTCTAACAACTTTAATAACGTGATTCTAGGTCAAAAAACAAGTTTTCTTCAATTCTACATCAAATTCAAAGCTTTCGAGCCTTAATAGTTTATTCATTCAAGTTTGATACTTCTAAAGCTTTGTTCATTACTTTTTGCTCAAGCTACCATGGTTATGGATAGCTAAATCTCCTCTTGTGTCAAGATTAGAGGTAGTTAATCTACGTAGTATGTATTTTTTTATCTTTTGTATTTGAACAAATTTATGATCAATATAGATGTTAAAATTTGCTTTTATTGTTGTCTCTTTGATTTGAATCACTATTGAAAGATATTTTTCAAACCATAACCTAAGAATATCATCTATCAATGAACAAACTCTAGACATATATTTGTGAGTTGATATTCACATGTATCAAGCTTTAAGATTATTGTGTTAATTGTTGGCATGAGATATCATCTAGTAATAAACACAATAATAGTCACAATGTCGCTTTAGAAATAAATGGCATTGAGAGGTGAAATTCTGGTAGATCAGAACTTCAGATGTCCTATGACATGTTGGGACATCTGATCTGACATAAACAACACATGCAAGGTATAATTAATAAAAACAGTACTGAAAAGCATAAACAACAAACATAAATTGTTAACCCAGTTTGGAGCAACTCTCCTACTCTGGGAGCATACTAAGCCAGGGACAAGTCCATTATGATTGTATCAATTCATAGACCCTACAACGAACATACCAATTTACGATCTACTCACTTAATCACTACTCGTGCTATACTTCTATCTAAGACTCACCTAGATATGAGGCCCTTCTCAATCCATCATTAATCACAGATAGCAATTGCATAATAAACAGGAAGACACACTTCTATGACAATACTCAGTCAAGACCTAAAGCTAAACCCCATCGTTTACAACTTTACTCCTAACTAAGAACACAACTTGGAGTTGCTTAAAATCTTCCTCCAAGAACAATAATCAACTTTGTGCTTAAAAGCTTAAGAGTGATAATAGAACCTTGCAATTCAAGGAACACAATATAACTCACATGTCGAGTGGATTACACAACCAACTCTCCTAGAGAGTGGTAAAAACTTAGCCCTAATGATTACATCTTTTCAATTCTCGGCTGATACAAAGACAAAGCCCTAAACTTATACATCTTGGACCCGTGCAAAACTAGGTTACAAACACTTCTATTTGTAAACCTTTTCCCAACTAGATTTGGGCTTCAAAAACGCTGCATAGAGGCTGCACAAAGTCCGCAAAACCTTCTCCAAGAAAATAGGTCTTCAATCATAACTTTCCTAAAATGTCTCCATATTTAGAAAGTTTGAATATCTTGAAAAACCAACATAATACATCTGGTTTATCAATCTTGGACGTCACATAGTATTACAAAATTTTCCCAGAATATTCAGTAATTAAATTACAACAACTGAATCCAGACTGTCAGCTGTAGCAGACCTGATGTCCTATACTTCTGGTTTGGACATCCCTTTCGACATGTTCAAACAACAAGTTGAAACATCTTCAAAACTGCAAAATTGTAACCGTCCAGATGTTCTGTTCTTCTGGGTAGGCATCACATTTGACATGTTGAAACTGCAAGTTAAAACATTTTCCAAACTACAAAACTGTAACATACCAGATGTCCTATACTTCTAGTTATGACATCACATTTGACATGTTGAGTCTGCAAGTAGAAACATTTTGTTCAACATGTTGCTTCCAAGTTAGTTTTACCAAAATACATGCCAATCATAATTTTAGAGAAATAACAATCTCCTCCTTTGGCATATTTTGGCTAAAACAACCCAATAACTCTTGCACAAGAAAACACCATAATCATGTTTGAAAATTAATCAAACACACACATCAGAGGCACAATGATAAGTGCAAATTGTATCTATTTTTGTATATACTTTTTGTTGCACTTATCGATTTTTTGTTGTTAATATCGTTGAATAAACCCGATTTTGTATAAATACGTCTAGTTTGTGTTTATTTATGTTTTTGTGTACATAGTGTACCGTTTGATGTTTTTCCATTCATTTTGTAGGTATTTGTCGCAATTTGAGCATTGAGGAATAAGGTGTCAAAGGCACGACTCCAGGTGCGTGTTTTCAGAATAAAAGACCAGTTTTGTAGCGCACTGCTTACGTTTTTACTATTTTGGCATAAGCATTATTTTAAAGCCCACTTAGCGCAATTTAGGTCGGTTTGATGTGTAAAATAAGGAAGGCGTGCTTAACGCGCCAGGCCCTCTTAGCGTGGTCTGCTAAGATTTGTTTTATAACTTCATTTCATTCATTTTTTAGGTTATGGTTTTGGGGAAGTTTTTGCTCCCAACTCCATCAACCTTTAATTTTGTTAGGATTAGCTTAGATAACAACTATGGAGCTTGTATACAGATGATTCGGGGTGGATTGCTCTTCGATCAGCGTTGACAAACCGGTAGATTTCATTTCTCTTTTTCATTGTGTATTCTCTATTGGTTGGGTTTGTATATATATTTACTTTGATCTCATGTATATTTATCGCCCTTGGTGTTATATAAAACTTGCTTTACAAATCTTTGTCAATTGTTATCCTAGATTTTTGCTCTGTGCTAGGAATTTGAGGTTCTATAGACATATACTGCTTAAATTCTTATCTAGGATGATTATCTAATAGTGTCTGAATTCTAGAGATAGATTTAGAGTTGTTATTCACTTATGGTGTTTGTGATTAATAACTTTATTGTGTGTGTCGCTCTGAGAGATCGTTGATGCAAGTGAGCACGATTGACTTCTGTGTTGTTGAGGTGGTTAAGAGATTGCTACCGAGGTGATACAGTCGGCCTCTCAATTTGGGTTAGAAATGACTTAGGTTGTGAGTGGCACATGATGAAATTGATGAATATTGTAGGTTGAGTATAACATGTCGATAGGTTTAAGTTTGTGATAAGTAGTATATATGCATGCTTGATAAGTTATTCTTTTTTCCTTTTTATACATTTATTTTATGTTGATACTTTTACTTTCAATTCATTTATCCCCAAACTCATTAACAAGAGAATTGTTGAACGACGAACCAATAACCAATCTCTGTGGACACGATATGATATAACCTATATCACCCAGTAAATTAATAACTTACTTTTTGCTTGTCGCTTTAACGCAGCAACACACAACAACAAAGCAAACATAACAATAGAGTTATAAGCAATAACACAACCAAAGAAATAAGTAGTAATTATTCAGTCTACTAAACACAAAACATAGCTGCAACAAATAGAGAATATAAATTCTCAACACCATAATGTCAAGACATCTTGTCTGACATCTCTTCAGAGCCCTTCAGTCCAGCATAGCAGGGACTCCCCCTCAACACCTGCTAACATAACATAGAAATTCTTCCTGTCAACAGCAGTATCAACCTATCTATGGTTTAGTGGTTAGTGCACATACACACTTCTCCCCATTTTTAGCCATAATATGGCAAAGGCAAGCAACTAACAAACTGCACATAAATCCTGGGTATTTAATCCTTAAGAAAAATCTTCAGCTATCAGCAAAGGATATTTCACAGACTTCTTCATATGCTCTGAAGCATAATCAGCCTTCCACTGGACTCTAAGTATACTCCTTTCACTAGCAATAGTGAAACAAACCAAGATATCAAGACATTCAATATGTGATATCTCTCATTCATCAACCAAGACAACCATTGAGTCCCTCCTCAATCTACAGAGAAAAGTAAATTCTCCCAGACACAAGCACTGTTCTTCAGAATTTACTTTAAGAACCATGAGAACACAAGATTCAACCAATCAGCCTCACATGGCTGGAACCATATATGCCTAGTCAGAAGCACAATATTTTCTAGTGGAGATGATTAGAACATCCAGTAGCCTTATGTCATGAAACATTTCTTGGCATCACACCTTTAACACGCAAGCTTCAAATGGTCTGCACCATTGCAACAACAACCCATAGACAAGTAACTTACCCCCCCCCCCCCCCGGTCATGGATAAATCATGATCCTACTGATAAAAAACACTTGAGTACCAGATGAATATGAACACATAAATATTTTCACATGATCATAGTGAAGAATTAGAGCTTCTCACACTAGCCGAACACCTTCACACATTGGAAATTCTGATTCAGATACTCTAGCTTATTGAGAGAAGATTAAGGCCTTCTGAATTCTTTACTTCAATAAGAGCATATCTGAATAATGCCCTTACATATCCACACACGTTTTCATGACTCTTTTGATGGCTAAGATGTCATGCACACTTGGTGTGACATTACTCACAGATTCCAAACATTCTTAGTTTGCTTAAAATCTTTAATAAGATTCAAACTCATCCAACCTCTTCTAGAGTCACTTGCAGTAGAAGAAAAAAATACCTCCTCAAGAACATCCTGATCATATCACATTATCTGATAAAATTCTTCTGCCCTCATACTCACTAGCTATTGCTGATACAAGTGAAGTCTTTAACATGATAGTAATGCATTTGTCAAGCATACTACTGTAGACAAGATTAGAATATGCACATTCCAATCTACATATCCAAAGATGCCTCTTCTCACAATAAAGTTGAACCTCGTCTCTACAACCGCAATCTCAAGCATCTTCCAAGGACATAAGAAAATGATGTTCCAACATCATTTAGGACATCAACTTCTTGTCACAGAACCCAATCACTCTGGTTCTTGATTCACTATCCAAAGGACTTATAAGAAGATAATTCCTTCAAGATGCTCCCAATAAAACACAGCCACAACAACTTAATCAGGTTATCACAAACACCTGAACACCATGGAGAGAAATAAACTCTTATACACTTTTTGAAGCAAGGAGTTCAAAAAGCATATATGCATTTGCACATTAGATAAGTACCTAACTCATGACAGGGTCTTTACCATCAGTCACATGCACATCTTCATTAGATCAGACTTATACTCAGCTCCCGACAAGGTATTTGTCATCAGAGAAAAATTCCCTTACATTTCTTCCTTCACAACCTACTTTAGAGGTACACACTACAGATAGAAATCCCTTCTCACAAATGGTTGAGCAACAAAAGCACAAGTGGATCCTTCATCATATCAGGAAGACATGAAGGATATCTACACCACATATATCTCCAAACTTGTTCAGAGACTAGACTTCACACTTCATCATAGCCAGGCACTCCATTTTTGGAATCCAATGGTGATCATCAATACTCACACCTTGATCTTCAAAACAAGATTCCTTCTCCTAAAAGGAAAACACCTGAGATGATGTTCCAACATCTTTTCAGACATCAATCTTAGTCACATGGATTCCACCATTTACTATGGTTCTGGAGATAACACCCATAGTAATTTAAACACATCTCTTGAGGGAGAACACAAGAAAACACATACATGTCCAGACCTCATGTTTGACAATAAAAAGTTGAACACCATCCTTCTGCATCTAAAGAGTAGATTCTCTCTAACAGGTATCTGGAGCAGACAACAATAAGCAGGGTATAGAACCAGCACCATACCATAAACACATATGCTTCTTCAAGATCCTCCACGACTCACTGATGCCCTTGAGTCCTTGCATAAACAAGTGTTCCATTATGTGAGAACACCACAAGACTGATTACTTACCATAAGAGGACCTCCCTTGAGTATACACACCTTCCACCAATAAGGCTTGATCAAAAAACTCCTCCTTACTCAAGACATAAATCTGAAATGCTCACCCTTGGTGGTTTGGATGAAAATTCATCACTGCAGGCACCAATCAACCACTTAACTCAGGTTGACACATCTTCATAGCACACAACCCTTGGAAGACCTTTCCATAACATAAAACAAGTTTTAGTAAACAACCTCTATCCTGTTAATGAGAAGCACCACCAGTCATATTGAGAAAAATAAATTCTCAATACAAGGATGTAAAGATATTACATCCTATATTTCTCAAAGTCCCCTTTAACTCCAGACCAAGGACTTTCTTTAACAGCTGCCACTAACATTCAAGAATTATACATTCCCCCCCTCAAAAGCATCACAACATGTGGTTAGTGCATACCACCATTACTCCCCTTGAACATAATTTGTTTCATGGCTATAAACGAGGTTCCATACAAACCTGGTTTCTTCGATCAGAAGAATAAACCAAATGTCAGAGAGAATATCCTTGACATTTGATCTTTATGTACAAGGAATCTGGTTGAGATAACACATCTCTACTGGACACTAGATCTCAGCCTTTGCACTTCTACTAACTTGGATCAGAAATAAGTTGAACCAAGAAGTAACCAATTGGTTGATCAACATTCAACCAACCCACCAATCTAAGACATGTTTTTTAGATAAAACATCTTAGATACACAACCCAGATGCATCCTCTTTCAAATCAGGAGTAGGTTCCAAACATATGTGATCACACATTTGTTTAGCACCCAGAGCATTTGTTATTCAATAGGAAGTTGCACTCCTTCTGACATGATGTCCTAACATCTGGTAGGACATTAGTTCCCTTATTTTGGAACATAAAACTGAACTTGGTTCTGAAGCCATCATTCCTTGCAGAAAATAAAAACATCCCTTAATCACCTTCAAGGTCTTCAAAAATAATTCAAGCTCTAGCTACACCAACAATAGCAAGACTCATAGTCACTTTTCTTAATTAGGTCAAGAATTAGGAAGACTCTTTTAGAAACCAAAATAAATGGTTGTATCATTTCTTTAATAATTTGTCAAATAAGTGATAGGTTTCTTGAAAAAAATACATCAACCATACACTAAAGTACCTTTATGAGTGGACTTGGGAAATAAAACTCAAGTATCGTTGGAAACTTAATAAAGTTTGTTGAAACAGTCTTGCATATATCCCACCACCATAGGATAAACCTGTTGAGGAGACCAAACCCTAATGCCATGCTGACCAGGGTTACAACAGATACCATACAGCAGAAAAACACACCAAACTCTCCTCAACATCCATTAGGCACAACATAAAACCTTGTACACAACCACCACAGTCCAGGTGCAAACAAAACAACATAGGTTTGAAAACAAATCAAGCCTAACACATCAGTTCACCACCAAATCTACATGCCTTATAACAACAGACATGTCCAATATACACCCTGTTATGAACAGTCCATCCTCCACTTCTAGGGACTGTTCAACCATAATATGAACTTATCCAAGTTCAAACAACTTTTTAGTAGATACCTCCTTCCTTGCCCATGACCATAAAGTATCATCCCAAGATCTCACCCAGAAATAAAACATGATGCCTGCTTTGATACCAATTGAAATTCTGGTAGGTCAGAACTTCAGATATCCTATGACATGTTGGAACATATGATCTGACATAAACAACACATACAAGGTATAAATAATAAAAATAGTATGGAAAAGCATAAACAACACACAAAAATTGTTAACCCAGTTCATAGCAACTCTCATACTCTGGGGGCATACCAAGCCAGGGACAAGTCCACTATGATAGTATCAATTCATAGACCCTACAACAAACATACTAGTTTAAGATATACTCACTTAATCACTATCCATTCTATACTTCTATCTAAAATTCGCTTATATATGAGGCCCTCCTCAATCCCTCATCAATCACAGACAACGATTGGATAACAAATAGGTAGACACACTTCTATGACAGCAAAAAAGAAGACACACTTCCATGAAAATACTCAGTCAAGACCTAAAGCTAAACTCCACCATTTACAACTTTACTCATAATTGAGAATACAACTTGAAGTTGCTTAAAAGATTCCTCCAAGAACAATAATCAACTTTGTGCTTAAAATCTTAAGAGTGATAATAGAACCTTGCAATTCAAGGAACACAATCCAACTCACATGTCGAGTGGATTACACAACCAACTCTCCTAGAGAATGGTATAGACTCAACCCTAATGATTACATATTTTAAATTCTCGACTGGTACAAAGACAAAGCCCTAAACGTATACATCTTGGACCCATGCAAAACTAGGTTACAAACACTTCTATTTATAAACCTTTTCCCAACTGGATTTGGGCTTAAAAAATGCAGCAGAGAGGATGCATAAAGTCCGCAAAAACTTCTCCAAGAGAATAGGTCTTCAATCATAAATTTCCTAAAATGTCTCTATATTTAGAAAGTTTGAATATCTTGAAAAACCAACATAATATCTCTGATTTATCAATCTTGGACACCACATAGGATTACTAAATATTCTCATAATATTCAGTAATTAAATCACAACAACTGAATCCAGAATGTCAGATGTAGCAGACCTGATGTCCTATACTTCTAGTTAGGACATACCTTTCGACATGTTTAAACAACAAGTTGAAACATCTTCCAAATTGAAAAATTGTAACCGTCCAGATGTCCCGCTCTTCTTGTTAGGACATCACATTTGGCATATTGAAACTGCAAGTCGAAACATTTTCCAAACTGCAAAATTGTAATAGACCATATGTCCTATACTTCTGGTTAGGACATCGCATTTGACATGTTGAGTCTGCAAGTTGAAAAATTTTGTTCAACCTGTTGTTGCCAAGTTAGTTTTACCAGAATACATGCCAATTATAATTTCATATAAATAACAAGAGGATACATGATTATGTTGATCATCGACAAGTTCACATGCTAGATCGTTAGGATATGTATGAAATAGATTAATGAACCCTAATCTTGACATGCCTTTACCAATCATTTTAAAACCAAAACTTTTTACCGTTATTAACTAATTTTCATATGCAATCAAAACTATCTGATACCAAAACCTTTTATAAACACATGCTTAAAACAATTTCAATTGTAGAACAACAGTAATATAACCCAATATTTGTGGATACGATAAATAAAATGCTTGCCCTTGTAAAAGTGTTTCAACAATGTTCCAACATCATAAGTTCCTCCATCCTTTTTCAACATAACTTCTGCTCCAACTTCGTCTTCCAACTTCTTCTGCAAAACTTCAGGAAAGGAAGGTAATTCCATAACATGCTCAACAAAGCTTTTGCCATCAGACTAGCTCCCTTTTGAATAACCTATAAAGTGAGATTCTGAACATCTTTTACAACAACCATGGTCTTCTTCAACAGAGGTTGTTCATCAACTTCATCATATTCTTCTTATAGCATAACCAATTTCCTAAACTTCTTCTTCTTAATTAACACAACCAAATTAGAAGAGGTTGTCCTAAGAGGAGTGGCTCCAATTTTGTCTTGGTAGGAATCAAGACAGTTTTGGAGACCATGTCTTAAACCTACTTCTAAACTTCCTTATAATGAACAACCTTTTGCTTAGATGGCTTATGAACTATCTCCTCAGTTTCAGAAGCACTTTGTTTCCTTTTTCTTTTAGGCTTGTACATACTACCTTCTGGACCGTCAGGAATGTCCTTCATAGTCAGAGTGATTCCAATATCTCTCTTTGACATTTTGATTAACTCTTGAATAACTTCAGGATTTTCCAACTTGGATATGTAAGGGAAATTACCAATGAAGGCGGTTTTGAAACTTTTGATCCTTAGGGGATTTGCCGGTTGCACCACATCCTTCTTCAAAATTAACTTCATATTTGCTAGCACAGTAGTCTGAAAGAACATTTCCAACAGTTTCCTCAAAATCTTCTATAGCACCACGAGCCATCATAGTCTCAATCAACCTATTCTGATGAAACAACTCAAAAAGAAGCCTTGCATAAGGAACATTCTTTTTGTGATTCTTGTTGGTTTCCCTGATAGCATCACACAAGTGATTGATTATGTATGCATGTAAGTTGATTTACTCAGTATTGACTAAGAACCATATAAAATGTTTGTGATTCTAAGATATTTGAATAGTACTTCTTTCTCTTGGAATCAAACAACCAATCAAAATTTTGAGCAAAAGCTTATACTCAATCTTCATGTTCTTCAATTTACCATAATCTTCTTTGTTAAAAAATAGAAGTTTCTTGATCACTTCTAATTCTATGCGGCTGTCTTTAGTGTTCAGAGCATATCTTCCAATTTTATCAACACCAAAAAGTTTGGAAATGTGACTTTGAGTTATGGTCACATCTATCCCAATCACACTAGACCTAATTTCCACTTCTTTGAACTCATCTAGACCCATTTCAGCCCTAGATTTCCCTTTTAACTTTTCATTCCCAACAATCTTCTCACTTTCTTCAATAGCATCAACTCCTTTGTCATAGACCTCAGTCCTAACCCAAAAATATTTAATCAAGTAAAGGTAGGTTGGACCATTGAGCATTTCAAAGAAGTTCATCCATCCTTGAGCTTTAAAATATTGATGAATAGGATAACCATTAACTCTAAAAGATTCAAAATCAACAATCTTCTCTATAATCAACTTTAGATCTTCTCTGCAAAACTTTATAGTTTTGGGTTTAACATGGTAACTCTTTCCAAATACAACCACCATAGAACCTTGTTAAGAAGATGATATTATTGATGGAGTTTTAGGGTTTCCAAAAAGATATTTTAGAAATGGGTTATTTTTCGGAGAGGCTTGAGAATGAAAGTGTGAGAAGTGAAGAGAGAGAAGTGTGATAGTATTGATCGATTAAATATTTTGAGTGAAAAGCAATTTTTTATTTAAACAAAACTTAATGACCAAGGAGGCGGGAAGCACAATATTCAAGACACCTCATCATTATCTGAAGGTTTTTACCCAACATTTAAAAACCATGTGTCAGAAGACACTTCATATTCGTGACATATAATAAATATTTATTTAATAAATTAATATTATTAAATATAAAATAATTATAAAATAGTTTATTAGAAATAAATATAGAATTAAGACATAAATGAATATTTATTTATTTTAAATAATAGATAATAATCATTTATTTATTTCTAATAATACATAAATAAATATGATTAAAATAATTTAGTTGTGTAATAGATATTTTTTAAATAAATATGATGAAATATATGTTTGAAATTATGTTTAAATAGTATGTTGGTCCCTGAAAATTAGCGTGTTTTTGTTTTTAGTCCCTAATCTTTATTTTTTTAAAATAGCCCCTGAATGTTAAATCTTTTTGGTTTTAGTCATTAAATTCAAAATTCGCAGGAAAATTTGCAGGTTTCCTACGAATTTTCTAATAAATTTTCCTACGGATTAAGTTTCCTGCAAATTTTTCTCCGCATTTACCTGCAGATTTTAACTTTAAGGACTAAAATAATTTTTTTTAACATTCAGAGACTATTTTCAATAAAAAAAATAGATTAGGGACTAAAATCAAAAATACGCTAACTTACAGGAACCAACATACTATTTAAGCCTTGAAATTATTAGAAATAAATAAATATTTGTTTATAGTTTAAATATAAATATTTATTTATGTATTATTATAAATAAGTAAATATTTATTTATGTCTTATTATTTAATAAATAAATTTCAAATATAATAAATTTCATTTTAAATTAAATATTTATATAAATTATTAAATATGAAATATAAAATAATTGAAATAAAAATTTTAATCGAAATATTTGAAATATTATAAACAAATGATGTAATATATTTATTTTATAAGAGATTTTAACCGTTAAAAAAGCTTGGACCAGTGGTAAGGATCGTTTGAATTTGGAGGTTTTAACTTGACATCCCTCCACTTATACCCCACACCTCCCGTATTTTTTTATTCGCAAAATGTCACTGTAACTATTTACCTTTAAAATTTGTATATTTGTCAAAAATTATTTACTATTGGTCAGAGTGGTGAAAAACGAAAAATTCCGATACAATTAAGAATTTCTCATTATCGAAATTGGGCGATTACTGGATTTTTTTTTTGTATTTTCAAAATTTTCGTGGTGATTTATCGTAAATTTCAAATTTCTGGGGCGATTTAAAAAATTTCCAGAATACATTTCAGAAATTTCCAGAATTTCCAGTAAACAGCAAAATACTAAAAATTTGAAAATTCCGGAATACCAGAAATTTCACATATACTTGAAATTTCAAGTATATCTGTAGATGAAATTTTATACTTGTGTGGTCCAGAGCCGACAACTTTAGCTTCTTCTACAAATTCGTGTGCAGATTTTACGCAGTTCTTCACCACATATATTATATGTTTCATACTGAATTTATACATTTTTATTTGTTCTCCGACAATTATGAAATTGATAAATTTTAGTAATTTTATGTTGTAGTTGACAAATTTTTAAATTCCAGTATGAAGTTTTAGACTGGAGACAGTCTATTGGTAAAAAGCATGACATTATTGTTGTTACAGTTTGATCCAGTTCTACTAATGGAATGCGAGAGAGGAAGGATAAATTAATTATGGATTGTGAGAGAGGAGAAAATTACAAAAGAAAAAATGCATCTAGAAACACCTCTTATGGCAATTATACTATGAAGGTTAAATGTATGTTTAGGATAAGATATGTTCCTAGTGGTATAGGTTGGAAGGTGGTTGTTAAATGCATGATGCGCAATCATAAGCTAGACAAAGATTTGGAAGGCCATGACATATTGGGACGTCTAAAATATCATGAAAGAAAGTTTGTGAATGACATGATGAAATACAATATGGCACCAAGGTATATTGTTTCTACTTTGAAAGACAAAGATCCAGAAAACCTCATGAGTATTACCCATGTATATAAAGCTAGAGCAACATACAGATTGAGCAAGAGAGGCGCAACGACAGAAATGCAAGAGTTATTGAGCCTTATACACAAAGAGAAGTACACGTGTTGGACTAGAAATATGGAGAACTTTGATATTATAGCTGATATCTTATGAACACATCCTGATTTTGTGAAGTTGTTGAATATGTTTCACATGATGTTGATTTTTGATTTCACGTACAACAAAAATATGTAAGAACTTTACTTTTGGCATCCTAAAATATGTTATTGATCTTGAGTGAGCTAGTTAGTTATGTGTATTTTAATCGTGCAGGTACCAGTTACCATTTCTTGAGATTGTTGGTGTTACGTCAATGAAATTGACGTTTTTCGTTGCCTTTGCCTATTTGGAACATGAAAGGGAGGATAAATTTATAGGGCCTAGAGAAGATTAAAGAGATGTTTTGTTCATAGAAATTGCTACCAAATATTATGCTGACAGACCAAGAACTTGCATTAATGAATGTCATTGAATCTGTGTTTCCAAAAGCAACTGATTTGCTGTGTACATTCCATATTTCAAAAAACATGAGCATGAAATGTAAAGAATGAGTGAAATTAGAAAGACAAGAATATGTCATGGATCAATGGAACAACATCATGTATTCAAGTATGGAAAATGAGTTTGATGTACACTTCTTCTCATTGGAGACTAAAAAACATGTTGACTTCAAGTCGTGGTGATCTATGCTGAAGCTGGGATGCTATGAACATAATGTTGAAGTTGCAACTAGGTTCCATCAGAGTGTCGTTTCAAAAAAGTATCATCAACATTAAGCATCGGTATAACACCTTATTATATGCTAAGTTGCACGGTTTTGTCTCAAGATAATGTATACAACTCATTAGGAAGGAACTAGAAAGAGTAAAATTTGTTTGTTCAAGCCAAGAGAGGTGTGATTGTTTTATTAGAACAACACATGAGTTACCCTGTGTGTGTCAACTTCCCGGTTTGTAAATTTTAGGCACCCTTAAATTGTTGGAAAAAAGTTCATAAAAAGCATGTTGTAAAATAGAAAGTTGAGGTGGGAGAAACCTCGGCTCAACTCCTCCTACTTCCCTGAGGGAGAATTCAAACTTTTTTTATAGAAATTTTTAAAAATTTGATTATATGACAAGATGTAAAATAGTTATTAATCCTATATTTTATTTGTTTTAAAAAAAGAAGAAAAAATTTATTAAATTTTAATAAGTCAAAACATAAATGTACATTATTTTTAATATAAAAATTCTATAACTAGAGTTGAGTAGTTCAAACTTTGAGCTAATTAATAATGAAGTTGAAGTCATTAAATGTTTATGATTTAAGTTCACATGAATGAAAAAATATGCTCACTTGCATTCAGTGGCGAAGACATGACCTCGAGTTAGGGGATGCAGACTTTTTTTTTACATAATTAATAAAAAAAGTAAAATTACATCAGAGGTACTGTAGCGGTAGAAATGTTGAGACTAAGCCATTGAATTGACTTAACTCGTACAAATCAAATAAAAATAGCCACCACACTTTATTGTTTCCAAAGAAAATGGGAAAAAAGCGAATAAACCCAAAAGAGGGGAAGAGAATCTAGGTACGGGGGTTAGTTATGTAAAGGGAAGGTATTATCACCCTAAACATTTATAGTACTCCGTAGGAACCTCTTTGAAAATCTTTGCATTTTGGATATAAAAAGTGTGTACAAAATAAGATGGTGGAGATAAGAAAAGAATTATTTTTTTACAATTTTTGCACCCGTCGCGGTTGTGAACCTTTAGTGTCTACGTACCACCTTTCGTGCAATAGGAAATAAGGGTACTCGTAGTTCACCTTAAAAGTTTTAAAACACATGTGTGTTGGTTAACTTTAAGAGAAGAGACGTCATTGTCATATCCAAGTGGAAAACATACTTACTACCTACAATTATGAGAAATGAGCATTTGCATCATCTCAAAGTGGAGGACATAGTCTTGGATTTAAATTCAATAAGACATCACTAAACACCCAAGTGGAAAATGGCTCACTTTACTATATATCATAGAAGTATAGCAGTTCACATCACTACAAGAATCAACAAGAGTCTAATATTTCGAGAAAAGTTTTAAAAGTAAAAAACTAAAGTGGAAAAATGGTTTGAATGAGGTTAATGACTTTTAGTCTTTCAAAAAGAATGTCAAAGTATAGTTAAATTGATTAAATTTTGATTAAGAAAATATTTTTGAAAATGCATGAACCTAAGTCCGAGTTTATTATAAAAAGCAGTTCAAGTTAGAAAACAAGAAGAGTTTTGAAAAAAGATGGAGAAGGGTTTTGAAATTAAAGAAGATGGAAGGAGATGGAGGGACTATCCTAAAGCATAAGGTAAAAGTTAAGGAAAAGAACGATCTAACCAACAAGAAGTCAACACTTGACATAAGAAGTCAATGTAGAATTCCCATCCTTTTGATTAAGACCAAGCAAGTAAAATACTAAACCTCCAATAAATACCAAGCTTCAGGTGAATTAAGAACCAAGTAAAGTCTTCACTGACAAAAATTGGCCAGAGTAACAACTGTATACAGAGGAGTTATCAATCACAGACAAAGCATGAAAATTAGAATAACCTGCACAGAAAAAATTCAAACCAATGCCTTGGAGTAAACCCCGAGGATTTCAGAAGATCTTCATAAAAATATCAACCAAAGATTATACAGTTCCAAGGTCTCATGACTTCTAATCCTAAGTCTCGGGGAAACCACAACTCTATAGTGCTAGTGATAATAACCAAGTAGTCCAAGTAACCTTAATATTTTTTAATGTCCAAGTTGATTATTAAGTATATTTACAAAAAAATAATAATAAAGCTCAAGCGAGCAAAGATAAAAGGCAGAAAATAAATGCTCAAGTGAACAAAAGATAAATTACATGAGATGTAAATGCTAAAAGTAAATGACACAAGGTAAAGTCACAAATAAAGGCATAAAGTAAAGTTAATTGTTAGTGAATTAAAAGTTAGAGGTCAAGTATAATAAAAGGTTAGTTGAATGACCATCTTGAAGCTTGCTTTTGAAAACTCATTAGAAGATTGATAAAATCAAAGCCTCTCAATAAAAAGTTTAATTTGTTTTTGTGTCAAGTATATCATTCATTTCAAGTACTCAAGGAAACCACATATGATATACGATGTTCAAATGATTCACTTAGACCAAAATTCACGAAGTTCATTAGAGGATTGATAGGATCAAAACCTCCTAACAATGAACTTCAAAGTTATTTGATCCAAAATTTCAAATTAAACATGCTTGGGCTTGCAAACATACATTTAGGCCACAAACGATCATTTTTTGAATCGGGACAAATTTAGCGCTATATTAAGCAATCGTAAGTGGACTTATGTAGAAGCCACACTTATTTTGAGGTCGATCAATAGTAATCTATGTACATACATGTTAGAGAAATGATATGTAGATTATTCTCCTAAAACATTTGGCACAAGTAAAAACAAGAAAGGGATGAGATGAAGAGGGAGGAGAATGATAATGTAACCAATATATCAGATGAAACTAGGGTTTCAAATATCATAACTATCATTTATCCATTTTGGTGGATTGATTTTTCAAACTATCAACACCAAAGATCTAATGAGGTTGAGGAACTTATCCCAAAGTAATACTCAAGTGTCCAAATCAGAACCAATCATAAAAATAATAAAATATAACAAAACAATATTTAAATGATTAATCAAAAGGAAATAATTGGTAAAATACACAAAATATATTAAAACACCAAATAAAAATCTTAAAAAAATATCAGAGGGTCAAACATGAGTCAACAAGTGTTGACAAATTTTTTAGAATTTTTTTAAAGTCATAAACTATTTTAAAAAATATAAAGAAATAAGAAAAATAACCCAGAATTTGCTAAAATAGTAAAATCAAAAATAAAAATAAAATCAGGTCACCAATATTTATCAAGAAGTCATTGGATCCTTCCATAATATTTTTCAAAAATTTAAAAGATCAAAAAGTATTTTGAAACAATTTAAAACAAGTCAAATAAAGTGAAAAATCATAAAAATACCAAATCACAAAATTAAATTATGAAAATAAAAAATAAAAATTAGAAAGAGAAAAATCAAAAGTATTTTTGATAATTTTTTTCCCAATTTTAGAAGTTAAAATTAATTTTTTAATGAATTTTTGAAGTTTAAAACAATTAAAACAAAAACCAGAAAATAAAACAATAAACCAAAAAATATGGACCATCTGATCATTGTCAAAATGCGTTAGTAATCAAATCCAAGGGATCTGGCGCGTTGTGCATGATATAGACATTAGTCAATAAACCACTGCATGATTTATTTTTAAAACGGATTTGAAAAAATAAGTGGCGCCTTGTCATTAATTGAAGATGACACGCTGATCGTCTTCAACCTCCAGCCACAACGCGAGTTACAGGTTTTACAAATGGAAAAATTAGAGGTTCAGACCAGTGTCATTCGATTCATCTCATCAAGCCAAAGACAAATGTACCCTCGTGAAAATTTATATAAATTGTAACTCAACCGTTTTGAAAAAAAACCAGAAGAAAAAGTGAAAACGAGTTTTGAAATTAATGACCAATTCGCTATGAAAATGGAAATCAGAAGAAGCATGAGCTTCAGAGAAGAAGATACTATATCTTAGCAATTTATTTGAAGTGAAATGGTGGAGAATTTTAACTGAACGAAGTTCAACAAATTGGCTCTACAACTGAACTTTTGTAACTCGATTATGTGAACGATTCTTCTTGCTAATGGTCTGGTTAGCTTCAACGACTGTCAAGGAAGCTAACTGAGTGGAGCTTTTTGTGAATTAAGGTGAGGAAATGAGAAATTGAAATTCAAGTTCAAGAGTTCGTGTAGGATCTTGGCTGGATGATTCTGGCTATCAAGCTTGGGGAAATGAGTGGAATGTGTCCCTCTATTTATAAGCAAGAGAATGGTGATGAGAATTGAGAGGAATGATGCTCAAATAGTGCAAACCAAGCTAATCCGCAAGGTGTGAAATGTGTGACTTGCACATGTTCAAAACTCACTTTAATCGTGTGTTTTATGTGTCTAATAACTTCTGGAAACTTGCTAATGATTATTAGAAACAAAACACACGCTTAAAGGGCTTGTAATGGGAGTTTCGATTCTGACCAAAACTCAAAATCAATTTTCATGGTGCTCACTTCAAAACCATGAGGCAAACAGCTCATGAGGCTTTATAATCTCATTCATTTTTCATTGTAAAGATCTCATCACAACCTTTACAATGTGTCAAGAAAGGTAGCATTTGGTGATATGAGCTAACAGTTATTTATGTTTGAAATCAAGAAAAACACACGGGTATTTGACACTTAGAAAAATTCTAAGTATGGAGCCTCAAAATGACCTATAATGTTCTTCAAAGTTACATGCCCTTCCACTCAAAATTTGATCTTGATCCTTGAAGATGAAATGAAGTAACCCTT